>OW799236.1:0-2400000 GCA_941918925.1 Phyto melanocephala
AAATAAATAAATACATAACAGACAAATCTGTAATGTAATAAATAATTAAATAAATAAATGAATGAATAAATATTTAAATAAATATATAAATAAATAATTAAAAGAGAAATCTATAATGTAATAAATAATAAAATAAATAAATAAAATAATAAAAGGGAAATCTGTAATGTTATAAATAAACAATTAAATAAATAACATGAAAATACTTAAGGTTTAATTAAATTTAAGAAAATAAATTTATAGCAAATCGTTAGTTACACAATGAAATTAATACATATTTTAGTATAAAGGGATTATATGTATAGCGATTGCTGTTAATAATAAAATAATAAATTTTTTTGTATTAATATTACACAAAATTGGTGGTGGTGGTTATTAAAAATTCGTCACTGCCGATTATTATGCTCTTACTTATTATTATTTATAAATAATGCAACAACATATGCATACTGAACTCGTATTTTTTGTTTTTGTCCTTTACTCTTTTTTTCTATTTGCTGTTACTTTTTTTTAACCAATAACAAACAAGCAACAACCTTTACCGAACTCAATTTTTTGCTTTTGCATATTTTGTTTTTGTCCACCAGTCATTTTTCTATTTATTGTTGATCGTTTGTTAGTTATCAATGTAGTGGGGTGGGTGTTTCGCTCATTCATTTTTTATTAAAGCAAAACGCCAGCGTTAAGCATTTTAAATATGCAACAGGAGCCCAGTTTTATGAGGAGGTATAAAACCCTTAATACATTCAACTAGTTTTTAATCTTATTTTGTTGTGTTTTGCTATATTTATATTTGTTTTTGCCCACCTAACTGTAAGCAGTATTCTTTAATTCTGTTTTGCTCTTCTTTATTTTAATATATATATTTAAACATATGTATGCACATTAGGGTACCCTTCAGATTAATTAGGAACATTTTTAATATGTGTAGACGTTTGCAGACGTTCTTTCGTCTGTCCGTCAATATTATATATATATATATATATTAGATGATTAAATATCGCATGTATTATTTTCTGGTAAATTTAATTTAAATAAATAAAGAAATAAATAATTTAACAATTAAATAAATAAATAAATTAATTAATTAATTAATGAATAAATAATAAATTAAATAAATATATAAATAAATAAAAGACAAATCTATAATGTAACAAATAATTAAATAAATAAATAAAATAATAAAAGAGTAATCTGTAATGTAATAAATAAATAAATAAATAAATGAAATAATAAATACATAACAGACAAATCTGTAATGTAAATAAATAAATAAATGAATGAATAAATAATTAAATAAATATATAAATAAATAAATAAATAAATAAATAAATAAAAGACAAATCTATAATGTAATAAATAATAAAATAAAATAAATAAATAAATAAAATAATAAAAGAGAAATATTTAATGTAATAAATAAATAAATAAATACATAACAGACAAATCTGTAATATAATAAATAATTATATAAATAAATTAATGAATAAATAATTAAATTAATATGTAAATAAATAAATAAAAGACAAATCTATAATGTAATAAATATATAAATAAATAAATAAATATATAAATAAAATAATAAAAGAGAAATCTTTAATGTAGTCAATAAATAAATAAATACATAACAGACAAATCTGTAATGTAATAAATAATTAAATAAATAAATGAATGAATAAATATTTAAATAAATATATAAATAAATAATTAAAAGAGAAATCTATAATGTAATAAATAATAAAATAAATAAATAAAATAATAAAAGGGAAATCTGTAATATATTACAGATTTGTCTGTTATGTATTTATTTATTTATTTATTACATTAAATATTTCTCTTTTATTATTTTATTTATTTATTTATTTTATTTTATTATTTATTACATTATAGATTTGTCTTTTATTTATTTATTTATTTATTTATTTATTTATATATTTATTTAATTATTTATTCATTCATTTATTTATTTATTTACATTACAGATTTGTCTGTTATGTATTTATTATTTCATTTATTTATTTATTTATTTATTACATTACAGATTACTCTTTTATTATTTTATTTTTTTGTATTTTTTGTTTTTGTCCTTTACTCTTTTTTTCTATTTGCTGTTACTTTTTTTTAACCAATAACAAACAAGCAACAACCTTTACCGAACTCAATTTTTTGCTTTTGCATATTTTGTTTTTGTCCACCAGTCATTTTTCTATTTATTGTTGATCGTTTGTTAGTTATCAATGTAGTGGGGTGGGTGTTTCGCTCATTCATTTTTTATTAAAGCAAAACGCCAGCGTTAAGCATTTTAAATATGCAACAGGAGCCCAGTTTTATGAGGAGGTATAAAACCCTTAATACATTCAACTAGTTTTTAATCTTATTTTGTTGTGTTTTGCTATATTTATATTTGTTTTTGCCCACCTAACTGTAAGCAGTATTCTTTAATTCTGTTTTGCTCTTCTTTATTTTAATATATATATTTAAACATATGTATGCACATTAGGGTACCCTTCAGATTAATTAGGAACATTTTTAATATGTGTAGACGTTTGCAGACGTTCTTTCGTCTGTCCGTCAATATTATATATATATATATATATTAGATGATTAAATATCGCATGTATTATTTTCTGGTAAATTTAATTTAAATAAATAAAGAAATAAATAATTTAACAATTAAATAAATAAATAAATTAATTAATTAATTAATGAATAAATAATAAATTAAATAAATATATAAATAAATAAAAGACAAATCTATAATGTAACAAATAATTAAATAAATAAATAAAATAATAAAAGAGTAATCTGTAATGTAATAAATAAATAAATAAATAAATGAAATAATAAATACATAACAGACAAATCTGTAATGTAAATAAATAAATAAATGAATGAATAAATAATTAAATAAATATATAAATAAATAAATAAATAAATAAATAAATAAAAGACAAATCTATAATGTAATAAATAATAAAATAAAATAAATAAATAAATAAAATAATAAAAGAGAAATATTTAATGTAATAAATAAATAAATAAATACATAACAGACAAATCTGTAATATAATAAATAATTATATAAATAAATTAATGAATAAATAATTAAATTAATATGTAAATAAATAAATAAAAGACAAATCTATAATGTAATAAATATATAAATAAATAAATAAATATATAAATAAAATAATAAAAGAGAAATCTTTAATGTAGTCAATAAATAAATAAATACATAACAGACAAATCTGTAATGTAATAAATAATTAAATAAATAAATGAATGAATAAATATTTAAATAAATATATAAATAAATAATTAAAAGAGAAATCTATAATGTAATAAATAATAAAATAAATAAATAAAATAATAAAAGGGAAATCTGTAATGTTATAAATAAACAATTAAATAAATAACATGAAAATACTTAAGGTTTAATTGTAAGATTAAATTTAAGAAAATAAATTTATAGCAAATCGTTAGTTACACAATGAAATTAATACATATTTTAGTATAAAGGGATTATATGTATAGCGATTGCTGTTAATAATAAAATAATAAATTTTTTTGTATTAATATTACACAAAATTGGTGGTGGTGGTTATTAAAAATTCGTCACTGCCGATTATTATGCTCTTACTTATTATTATTTATAAATAATGCAACAACATATGCATACTGAACTCGTATTTTTTGTTTTTGTCCTTTACTCTTTTTTTCTATTTGCTGTTACTTTTTTTTAACCAATAACAAACAAGCAACAACCTTTACCGAACTCAATTTTTTGCTTTTGCATATTTTGTTTTTGTCCACCAGTCATTTTTCTATTTATTGTTGATCGTTTGTTAGTTATCAATGTAGTGGGGTGGGTGTTTCGCTCATTCATTTTTTATTAAAGCAAAACGCCAGCGTTAAGCATTTTAAATATGCAACAGGAGCCCAGTTTTATGAGGAGGTATAAAACCCTTAATACATTCAACTAGTTTTTAATCTTATTTTGTTGTGTTTTGCTATATTTATATTTGTTTTTGCCCACCTAACTGTAAGCAGTATTCTTTAATTCTGTTTTGCTCTTCTTTATTTTAATATATATATTTAAACATATGTATGCACATTAGGGTACCCTTCAGATTAATTAGGAACATTTTTAATATGTGTAGACGTTTGCAGACGTTCTTTCGTCTGTCCGTCAATATTATATATATATATATATATTAGATGATTAAATATCGCATGTATTATTTTCTGGTAAATTTAATTTAAATAAATAAAGAAATAAATAATTTAACAATTAAATAAATAAATAAATTAATTAATTAATTAATGAATAAATAATAAATTAAATAAATATATAAATAAATAAAAGACAAATCTATAATGTAACAAATAATTAAATAAATAAATAAAATAATAAAAGAGTAATCTGTAATGTAATAAATAAATAAATAAATAAATGAAATAATAAATACATAACAGACAAATCTGTAATGTAAATAAATAAATAAATGAATGAATAAATAATTAAATAAATATATAAATAAATAAATAAATAAATAAATAAATAAAAGACAAATCTATAATGTAATAAATAATAAAATAAAATAAATAAATAAATAAAATAATAAAAGAGAAATATTTAATGTAATAAATAAATAAATAAATACATAACAGACAAATCTGTAATATAATAAATAATTATATAAATAAATTAATGAATAAATAATTAAATTAATATGTAAATAAATAAATAAAAGACAAATCTATAATGTAATAAATATATAAATAAATAAATAAATATATAAATAAAATAATAAAAGAGAAATCTTTAATGTAGTCAATAAATAAATAAATACATAACAGACAAATCTGTAATGTAATAAATAATTAAATAAATAAATGAATGAATAAATATTTAAATAAATATATAAATAAATAATTAAAAGAGAAATCTATAATGTAATAAATAATAAAATAAATAAATAAAATAATAAAAGGGAAATCTGTAATGTTATAAATAAACAATTAAATAAATAACATGAAAATACTTAAGGTTTAATTGTAAGATTAAATTTAAGAAAATAAATTTATAGCAAATCGTTAGTTACACAATGAAATTAATACATATTTTAGTATAAAGGGATTATATGTATAGCGATTGCTGTTAATAATAAAATAATAAATTTTTTTGTATTAATATTACACAAAATTGGTGGTGGTGGTTATTAAAAATTCGTCACTGCCGATTATTATGCTCTTACTTATTATTATTTATAAATAATGCAACAACATATGCATACTGAACTCGTATTTTTTGTTTTTGTCCTTTACTCTTTTTTTCTATTTGCTGTTACTTTTTTTTAACCAATAACAAACAAGCAACAACCTTTACCGAACTCAATTTTTTGCTTTTGCATATTTTGTTTTTGTCCACCAGTCATTTTTCTATTTATTGTTGATCGTTTGTTAGTTATCAATGTAGTGGGGTGGGTGTTTCGCTCATTCATTTTTTATTAAAGCAAAACGCCAGCGTTAAGCATTTTAAATATGCAACAGGAGCCCAGTTTTATGAGGAGGTATAAAACCCTTAATACATTCAACTAGTTTTTAATCTTATTTTGTTGTGTTTTGCTATATTTATATTTGTTTTTGCCCACCTAACTGTAAGCAGTATTCTTTAATTCTGTTTTGCTCTTCTTTATTTTAATATATATATTTAAACATATGTATGCACATTAGGGTACCCTTCAGATTAATTAGGAACATTTTTAATATGTGTAGACGTTTGCAGACGTTCTTTCGTCTGTCCGTCAATATTATATATATATATATATATTAGATGATTAAATATCGCATGTATTATTTTCTGGTAAATTTAATTTAAATAAATAAAGAAATAAATAATTTAACAATTAAATAAATAAATAAATTAATTAATTAATTAATGAATAAATAATAAATTAAATAAATATATAAATAAATAAAAGACAAATCTATAATGTAACAAATAATTAAATAAATAAATAAAATAATAAAAGAGTAATCTGTAATGTAATAAATAAATAAATAAATAAATGAAATAATAAATACATAACAGACAAATCTGTAATGTAAATAAATAAATAAATGAATGAATAAATAATTAAATAAATATATAAATAAATAAATAAATAAATAAATAAATAAAAGACAAATCTATAATGTAATAAATAATAAAATAAAATAAATAAATAAATAAAATAATAAAAGAGAAATATTTAATGTAATAAATAAATAAATAAATACATAACAGACAAATCTGTAATATAATAAATAATTATATAAATAAATTAATGAATAAATAATTAAATTAATATGTAAATAAATAAATAAAAGACAAATCTATAATGTAATAAATATATAAATAAATAAATAAATATATAAATAAAATAATAAAAGAGAAATCTTTAATGTAGTCAATAAATAAATAAATACATAACAGACAAATCTGTAATGTAATAAATAATTAAATAAATAAATGAATGAATAAATATTTAAATAAATATATAAATAAATAATTAAAAGAGAAATCTATAATGTAATAAATAATAAAATAAATAAATAAAATAATAAAAGGGAAATCTGTAATGTTATAAATAAACAATTAAATAAATAACATGAAAATACTTAAGGTTTAATTGTAAGATTAAATTTAAGAAAATAAATTTATAGCAAATCGTTAGTTACACAATGAAATTAATACATATTTTAGTATAAAGGGATTATATGTATAGCGATTGCTGTTAATAATAAAATAATAAATTTTTTTGTATTAATATTACACAAAATTGGTGGTGGTGGTTATTAAAAATTCGTCACTGCCGATTATTATGCTCTTACTTATTATTATTTATAAATAATGCAACAACATATGCATACTGAACTCGTATTTTTTGTTTTTGTCCTTTACTCTTTTTTTCTATTTGCTGTTACTTTTTTTTAACCAATAACAAACAAGCAACAACCTTTACCGAACTCAATTTTTTGCTTTTGCATATTTTGTTTTTGTCCACCAGTCATTTTTCTATTTATTGTTGATCGTTTGTTAGTTATCAATGTAGTGGGGTGGGTGTTTCGCTCATTCATTTTTTATTAAAGCAAAACGCCAGCGTTAAGCATTTTAAATATGCAACAGGAGCCCAGTTTTATGAGGAGGTATAAAACCCTTAATACATTCAACTAGTTTTTAATCTTATTTTGTTGTGTTTTGCTATATTTATATTTGTTTTTGCCCACCTAACTGTAAGCAGTATTCTTTAATTCTGTTTTGCTCTTCTTTATTTTAATATATATATTTAAACATATGTATGCACATTAGGGTACCCTTCAGATTAATTAGGAACATTTTTAATATGTGTAGACGTTTGCAGACGTTCTTTCGTCTGTCCGTCAATATTATATATATATATATATATTAGATGATTAAATATCGCATGTATTATTTTCTGGTAAATTTAATTTAAATAAATAAAGAAATAAATAATTTAACAATTAAATAAATAAATAAATTAATTAATTAATTAATGAATAAATAATAAATTAAATAAATATATAAATAAATAAAAGACAAATCTATAATGTAACAAATAATTAAATAAATAAATAAAATAATAAAAGAGTAATCTGTAATGTAATAAATAAATAAATAAATAAATGAAATAATAAATACATAACAGACAAATCTGTAATGTAAATAAATAAATAAATGAATGAATAAATAATTAAATAAATATATAAATAAATAAATAAATAAATAAATAAATAAAAGACAAATCTATAATGTAATAAATAATAAAATAAAATAAATAAATAAATAAAATAATAAAAGAGAAATATTTAATGTAATAAATAAATAAATAAATACATAACAGACAAATCTGTAATATAATAAATAATTATATAAATAAATTAATGAATAAATAATTAAATTAATATGTAAATAAATAAATAAAAGACAAATCTATAATGTAATAAATATATAAATAAATAAATAAATATATAAATAAAATAATAAAAGAGAAATCTTTAATGTAGTCAATAAATAAATAAATACATAACAGACAAATCTGTAATGTAATAAATAATTAAATAAATAAATGAATGAATAAATATTTAAATAAATATATAAATAAATAATTAAAAGAGAAATCTATAATGTAATAAATAATAAAATAAATAAATAAAATAATAAAAGGGAAATCTGTAATGTTATAAATAAACAATTAAATAAATAACATGAAAATACTTAAGGTTTAATTAAATTTAAGAAAATAAATTTATAGCAAATCGTTAGTTACACAATGAAATTAATACATATTTTAGTATAAAGGGATTATATGTATAGCGATTGCTGTTAATAATAAAATAATAAATTTTTTTGTATTAATATTACACAAAATTGGTGGTGGTGGTTATTAAAAATTCGTCACTGCCGATTATTATGCTCTTACTTATTATTATTTATAAATAATGCAACAACATATGCATACTGAACTCGTATTTTTTGTTTTTGTCCTTTACTCTTTTTTTCTATTTGCTGTTACTTTTTTTTAACCAATAACAAACAAGCAACAACCTTTACCGAACTCAATTTTTTGCTTTTGCATATTTTGTTTTTGTCCACCAGTCATTTTTCTATTTATTGTTGATCGTTTGTTAGTTATCAATGTAGTGGGGTGGGTGTTTCGCTCATTCATTTTTTATTAAAGCAAAACGCCAGCGTTAAGCATTTTAAATATGCAACAGGAGCCCAGTTTTATGAGGAGGTATAAAACCCTTAATACATTCAACTAGTTTTTAATCTTATTTTGTTGTGTTTTGCTATATTTATATTTGTTTTTGCCCACCTAACTGTAAGCAGTATTCTTTAATTCTGTTTTGCTCTTCTTTATTTTAATATATATATTTAAACATATGTATGCACATTAGGGTACCCTTCAGATTAATTAGGAACATTTTTAATATGTGTAGACGTTTGCAGACGTTCTTTCGTCTGTCCGTCAATATTATATATATATATATATATTAGATGATTAAATATCGCATGTATTATTTTCTGGTAAATTTAATTTAAATAAATAAAGAAATAAATAATTTAACAATTAAATAAATAAATAAATTAATTAATTAATTAATGAATAAATAATAAATTAAATAAATATATAAATAAATAAAAGACAAATCTATAATGTAACAAATAATTAAATAAATAAATAAAATAATAAAAGAGTAATCTGTAATGTAATAAATAAATAAATAAATAAATGAAATAATAAATACATAACAGACAAATCTGTAATGTAAATAAATAAATAAATGAATGAATAAATAATTAAATAAATATATAAATAAATAAATAAATAAATAAATAAATAAAAGACAAATCTATAATGTAATAAATAATAAAATAAAATAAATAAATAAATAAAATAATAAAAGAGAAATATTTAATGTAATAAATAAATAAATAAATACATAACAGACAAATCTGTAATATAATAAATAATTATATAAATAAATTAATGAATAAATAATTAAATTAATATGTAAATAAATAAATAAAAGACAAATCTATAATGTAATAAATATATAAATAAATAAATAAATATATAAATAAAATAATAAAAGAGAAATCTTTAATGTAGTCAATAAATAAATAAATACATAACAGACAAATCTGTAATGTAATAAATAATTAAATAAATAAATGAATGAATAAATATTTAAATAAATATATAAATAAATAATTAAAAGAGAAATCTATAATGTAATAAATAATAAAATAAATAAATAAAATAATAAAAGGGAAATCTGTAATGTTATAAATAAACAATTAAATAAATAACATGAAAATACTTAAGGTTTAATTGTAAGATTAAATTTAAGAAAATAAATTTATAGCAAATCGTTAGTTACACAATGAAATTAATACATATTTTAGTATAAAGGGATTATATGTATAGCGATTGCTGTTAATAATAAAATAATAAATTTTTTTGTATTAATATTACACAAAATTGGTGGTGGTGGTTATTAAAAATTCGTCACTGCCGATTATTATGCTCTTACTTATTATTATTTATAAATAATGCAACAACATATGCATACTGAACTCGTATTTTTTGTTTTTGTCCTTTACTCTTTTTTTCTATTTGCTGTTACTTTTTTTTAACCAATAACAAACAAGCAACAACCTTTACCGAACTCAATTTTTTGCTTTTGCATATTTTGTTTTTGTCCACCAGTCATTTTTCTATTTATTGTTGATCGTTTGTTAGTTATCAATGTAGTGGGGTGGGTGTTTCGCTCATTCATTTTTTATTAAAGCAAAACGCCAGCGTTAAGCATTTTAAATATGCAACAGGAGCCCAGTTTTATGAGGAGGTATAAAACCCTTAATACATTCAACTAGTTTTTAATCTTATTTTGTTGTGTTTTGCTATATTTATATTTGTTTTTGCCCACCTAACTGTAAGCAGTATTCTTTAATTCTGTTTTGCTCTTCTTTATTTTAATATATATATTTAAACATATGTATGCACATTAGGGTACCCTTCAGATTAATTAGGAACATTTTTAATATGTGTAGACGTTTGCAGACGTTCTTTCGTCTGTCCGTCAATATTATATATATATATATATATTAGATGATTAAATATCGCATGTATTATTTTCTGGTAAATTTAATTTAAATAAATAAAGAAATAAATAATTTAACAATTAAATAAATAAATAAATTAATTAATTAATTAATGAATAAATAATAAATTAAATAAATATATAAATAAATAAAAGACAAATCTATAATGTAACAAATAATTAAATAAATAAATAAAATAATAAAAGAGTAATCTGTAATGTAATAAATAAATAAATAAATAAATGAAATAATAAATACATAACAGACAAATCTGTAATGTAAATAAATAAATAAATGAATGAATAAATAATTAAATAAATATATAAATAAATAAATAAATAAATAAATAAATAAAAGACAAATCTATAATGTAATAAATAATAAAATAAAATAAATAAATAAATAAAATAATAAAAGAGAAATATTTAATGTAATAAATAAATAAATAAATACATAACAGACAAATCTGTAATATAATAAATAATTATATAAATAAATTAATGAATAAATAATTAAATTAATATGTAAATAAATAAATAAAAGACAAATCTATAATGTAATAAATATATAAATAAATAAATAAATATATAAATAAAATAATAAAAGAGAAATCTTTAATGTAGTCAATAAATAAATAAATACATAACAGACAAATCTGTAATGTAATAAATAATTAAATAAATAAATGAATGAATAAATATTTAAATAAATATATAAATAAATAATTAAAAGAGAAATCTATAATGTAATAAATAATAAAATAAATAAATAAAATAATAAAAGGGAAATCTGTAATGTTATAAATAAACAATTAAATAAATAACATGAAAATACTTAAGGTTTAATTGTAAGATTAAATTTAAGAAAATAAATTTATAGCAAATCGTTAGTTACACAATGAAATTAATACATATTTTAGTATAAAGGGATTATATGTATAGCGATTGCTGTTAATAATAAAATAATAAATTTTTTTGTATTAATATTACACAAAATTGGTGGTGGTGGTTATTAAAAATTCGTCACTGCCGATTATTATGCTCTTACTTATTATTATTTATAAATAATGCAACAACATATGCATACTGAACTCGTATTTTTTGTTTTTGTCCTTTACTCTTTTTTTCTATTTGCTGTTACTTTTTTTTAACCAATAACAAACAAGCAACAACCTTTACCGAACTCAATTTTTTGCTTTTGCATATTTTGTTTTTGTCCACCAGTCATTTTTCTATTTATTGTTGATCGTTTATTAGTTATCAATGTAGTGGGGTGGGTGTTTCGCTCATTCATTTTTTATTAAAGCAAAACGCCAGCGTTAAGCATTTTAAATATGCAACAGGAGCCCAGTTTTATGAGGAGGTATAAAACCCTTAATACATTCAACTAGTTTTTAATCTTATTTTGTTGTGTTTTGCTATATTTATATTTGTTTTTGCCCACCTAACTGTAAGCAGTATTCTTTAATTCTGTTTTGCTCTTCTTTATTTTAATATATATATTTAAACATATGTATGCACATTAGGGTACCCTTCAGATTAATTAGGAACATTTTTAATATGTGAAAATGTAATTAATTCTGTTTTTCTCTTCTTTATATTAATATATATTTATTTTGATCGTTCATTAGTTAATTCGTTACTAATCAGTTTCATTAAATATTTTACCTTTATAAAAAAACGTGAGTAAAAAATCTCTAATATATATTAGTATTATTATTTTTTATTTATTTTTTTATGTTTAAAAATAATGCAACAACGTTTACTATATTCTATTTGTATATTCATTTTGTTATATGGTTTGAAACTATTATAAAGTTATAATATAAGAAATTTTGTGCTATAAAAGTACAAAAAATTGTTAGTGTTAGGTATCTAAAATTCGGCACTGCCTAATATAATACTCTTACTTATTATTTTTTATAAATAATGCAACAACATTTGCTTACTGTACTAAAAAAATTCAATGTGTTTTTTCCTCTTCTTTGGCTTGATGTGTTTTCTTTATTTTGTTTCTTTATTTTATTCTCACCTAATTTAAGATAAGCTGTATTTTTTTCTTATGTGCTCTGCTCTGCTTTTTTATTAAATAAACATAAGGAACACTTAACAAGGTATATGCCACTGATTAGTCGAACATTTTTCTTTCATTCAAATGTCAAACTCTAGCATATGACTGACCGACTGACTGCAAAGCGAATATGTTAAATGCTATAATCGGATTCGCTGATGCGTGTACCTTGTTAAGTTTACTTTAAATTTAATCATCACTTGTTAAACGTGGTTACACCTTAAGTTTACTTTTTTTCAGATTAGTCGTTTAATTATTTTAATTGAATAAAACTCTATTTATGTATTTGAATAAAACATATTTTTGTGCCAAATTTTAATGACAAAGTGATTGCTTCCAATATTTACAGCAAAATATAAATAAACTTATTAAGAAAAATATGGCATATCCATACGTCATTATTGTTTGTAAAATCTAAAAACCGTACAAAAAAGCATAAAAGAGACGTGAAAAAAAGAAAAAATTGTGAACCTTATTGGAATTTCTTTGTTATGTTGGAGATATTGTTTTAGTTATATTAAAAGTGATAAAAAGTTAAATTTTCGTAAATGAAAAGAAGGATCCTTAATAATTTAAATTTTAATAAATCTACAAACTAAATAACGTGCAAACTAAAAAAAATCTGAGTCATTTAAATATATGAAAAAAATGTTTATTTTCTCAAACACGTCCAGTTCTGCTTTGTATTCTCCAACTAGCAATACCCTGGAACCTATGACGCCATCTACTAGTTCTTTCTCAACACAATTACATCAGCATTTAAAGCAGGTTCCGCCTTCCTCTTTTCTTCAACAGCAGCAAAAAAATAATTTTGGGTGTTCATCTTTACCACTCTCACCGTCAATTTTGGATAGTCCAACATTGGTACGCGTCGAGCGTGCAAGAATTAGGTTAGAAGCTTCCAAACAACAACAATATTTAAATGACAGCTGTGGGAGTATTCCATTTGATGTAAATCATGAGAATCTAAAGGGAGTTTCACCGGATGAACATAAGGTACACTGAAAAAAGTTTTTAAATAAGGCGAAGCAATCTTACAAACTCAACTCTATTTTAAAAAATAGATTGTGTGATAGAAAAGTAAAAAATAAGAAGTAAATTTAAATCGTAAAAGACTAAAACGCTGTTTCTGAAGTTTATATTTATAAGTTTTAGTAAATATGTTTACATCTTGAAAAATTTTTCTTTGTTTTAACCCAAAACGCAATAAAAAGAAAAATTTATTCATAAAGAAACTTAAAATATTTTTCGATCAAAATAATAGGACTTTATCTAAAATTTTTTTCAAAAAATAATCTGTTAAGAAAATAAGGCAAAAATAAAATATTTCTTGCGTTGTCCCTACAATATTAAAGAAAATGTGCAATACTTTGTTCTGTTTGCTGTTTGTTAGTGTTATTAGAGTTATTGTCTTGTTGAAACATAGCACTGCTATTTAATACTGTGGTAACATTACCCCTTCTAGGATTTCTAATTTTTTTACATCCATATTTTTTAATGTAATAATGAAGTCCTCACCTTGATGTTGAAAAATACACCAATACGATTATACCAATATGCTTTATACTTTTTTTTTGTAAAATACGGCTTGAATTCGTAGTGGTCACTATATTTTTATATACATATACATACATATATGTATATTGTTATATTGTATTGCTTTTAATCACAGAATAGTGTCATTCAATACATTTTGTTAGTTTAGTATTTATAAGCTCTACGAGATAATTAACTAAAAAAAGTGAAAACCTTTATTATTTGATTAAACAGAGTTTCTTAAATGTAAAGGGTCCGCCAAATAACTTTTTTTTTTAAATGCTATAAATGTATATAAAGTGTAAAATGTTGCCAATATCCTCCACTTCAATTTTTGTGAACAAAAATTCGTTCAACATGGCCCGATAACGATCGCCATTCACTACGGCCACTCCTTGCTCATTTTCGAAGAAAAATGGCTTAATTATGCCTCTAGACCCAAATCCGCACCAAACAGTGACTCGTTTTGGGTGTATCGGCTTTTCAATGTATGCGTGCGGGTTTTCTGTGCCCTAAATGCGACAATTTTACTTGTTAACATACCCGCCAAGATCAAAATGAGCTTCATCTGAAAAGATGATTTTTTTTTTGGCAAAATCGGCCAAAGTAATGTTGCAATATTTCCCAGCGTTGTTCAAGCGTATACAAAACCATATTCATTCAGCGGAAGGATAAAACTAACTATCTGTCAAATCAGACATGAGCTAAGTGTTAACATTCATGAAAGAAGCAATAGTTGAAAATGAAAAAAAAAACGTTAGATGGCGGACCCTTTATATATGAAACATCCTTTGAACTTATAACAACACGTAAATGTATCAAATAATAATTCTTTTATTGGTTTAAATTTATTATTTTATATTTTTAGCAATCGTTGCTAGGAGGACAAATACCTGTATCTTTAATGACGGGTCCAATCAAACGTGGACTTTTGTGGCAACAACGAGATAGGTTATTTTCACGTTGGAAGGAAAGGTGTGTACAAACATTAAACTGTGATCTGCCCATTGTTAATTATTTTGTACATACCAAGTCAAATTTATTCATCAGGTTATTCTTGATTCGTCAGCTGATTATTTTTTTCTGCACTTATTTTAAACTTCAGCTATCAAAGTCGATGGATAAAAAATAAATTTCTCTCTTCTCTCATTTATTTTATATAAAAAAAACATACACAAACAAATTCTCTCCGAACTGCGATTACCTGATTAATAAATATGCCTGGGTACCTACATACTATGTGTTTTTATTCTAATTGTTTATTACATATTTACATTTAACAAGTATTATATTAGAAAGTGTTCTTTCTCTTCTTTAAATTTATTTTTCGTTTACACAGAAACATTTTTATTGTATAAAATTTTATTTTTTACGCACCTAACGTTATATTTAAAATTGCAAAAGACGAAACAAAACTAATTTCAAGTACGTGCAAGTATGAACAGATTTTTATTTCTCTTTCTCCCTCGTACAATTTCCATTTCAATTTATTTAATACAGTAATATTAAGCCCTAAGGGCCAAAATAACAATATTACTAGATAATAAGATAATTAGAAAGAAAGTAAATCTTTTTGCAAGAAAACTTGTTTAATGTCAAGGTAGGCTAATAAGGTCATTGTATCCAATTAGCTTATTGTATTTATACCCTTCATACGGCAGCGTAAAAGGGTATATATAGGTTTATCATTCCATATGAAATTTCTACAATATTAATTTCCGACCCAATAAAGTATATATTTGCTAAATTTTATTATGAATAGGGGAGTCGAACGGCACTATCCGTCTATCCGTGTGTATGTTCAAATCAACTTATTAAAGCCCCCCGACATCACCAAAACACGTGTATCAAAATATCAGAAATATTTGGGAGCAAATCGGTGTTGGAAATCAGAATAATCGCTAAAATATGATAAACTTAACACGACTGCCTCTATTTTTTCGCCTATTTTTACCACGAAAATTAAAATTTCTAAGTCTTGAATAATTTCTTATTCTTTTAATTATTTGTAGATTTGGTATGCCTCTGGAAATGTTCATGAAATTTTTTGACAAATTGGCTACTAATCGGCAAAGTTATAGCAAAAATTATTTAAAAATATATATATTTTTTAAATATATCAAATTTTTTCAAACTCCTAAATAATTTTTGAACACGCTTAAGATACGGCAGGGCTTTTTTTTATATATGTATGTATGTACAATTTATCAGACTTACCAAAATTTTTTAAAAATACGTCTGCAGTTGTCAAACTTTTTTTTAAGAAATAAAAAACCGAGAATAGAAACATTGTTGTTTCTTAAAAATTATTGAAATTTAAGAAAAAAATAAAAAATTGTGTGACATATGCAGACGTTCATACAAAAACAACAATAATTGTAACTTTACAGAAGAAGGTAAAAACGGAATAGAAGCTGTGTTATCATAATAACCAATATGCCAAAAAAGTTGTTTTTCTAATTTCAAGATAAACATACCACACAATTCTTATAAATTTGGTGGCATATTGGGTTACCTCAGGTGTCATATATGGTGTTTCTAATTTTCCAGGTTTGTGTTTTTTTAAGGTTTATATAAACAATAAGAAAATGGGGCGTGGTATCACAAATACAAAGAAAATGTATTTTAAGTAATAAAAATAAAACTTAAATTCCAAATATTTTAAAATTTCTTATTTAACTTTTACATCTTAAGGGATATTTGTGAAACTATGTATATTTATAAATGTTTTTATATGCCATTAAAAAAATTTACCCGTGTAAAACCTGGTCGTTTCGCTAGTATGTTATAAATAAAACAAGACCTATTTCTTCGATATCGATGTATAAGTTTGTATTACTTATTGCACACAATATATGAGTGTTTTATCTTATCCGACAAATATAATATATGTGAATAATTGGAACAAATAGACAAACAACAGGATATACTTTGTATGTATAAATGTTTTGATATTTTTCCTTAATCACGCAAAAATTGACTAAACGGATTTTAATGAACTTTGATGCACAGGTGTGGCTACTTTTCGATAACAACGCAGACCAAATCGTAGGACTGCTAGTTAAAAAAATAAACAATATATATGAGTCCCTCCGACTCCAATGGCCGTATAATATGGAAAAATTATATCAAAAATAGTAATGTTTTTAAAGTATTTGCAGTAACGAGAATTAAAAATATTATCCGGAACGATACTTTCGACAAAGAAAAAAATTTGTAACGTCTAACTGAAGTAAAAAGTCCTCTAAATAGGCCTAAGTTGATCCTAAAGTTCAATGATTTTAAAAGCAATGTGTACAAAAATCTAAAGGGGTTTCTAAATCTTTAATATGATGGAATATACATACATCAAAATTGAATATTTTCAAAATTGTTATAAAAATTCTTAATTTATTTTAATGTTGAAAAAAATTATATAACACGATTAAAAAATCAGTAATAATATTGTAAAAGTATTAATTACAGAGAAGCACACAACTGGGACAAATAACGACACTTGATCAAAATCAATATTTTACTCGAACGATCGAGTTTCCTATGTTTTTGGAATAGAGATGGCGCGATGGACAGGACAAATATAAAAAAGTCATAGAGCATTTATTGTTTTCGAGTAACAAAAAAACCATTTTCAGCAAAAAAATTCTTTTCCGTGAACAGTCGATTTTGACATATTGCTAATCATAATGTATACAATGTATACATAATACAAACTTTTTTTGTAAAATTGCTTTTAAAACTGTTATTTTTGATATTGTTACAATAAAATTTTGTGTCGAGGTGTATTTGTGTAATATGTAATGGACTCACTGAGAAATTCAATTTCGTAAAAATAGTAGTTAGGGCTTTTTTACTTGTGTATGTATATGTGTTCTAAAAAACTAATTAATGTGTATTTCATGTTATGTTTTTGGCTATTTTTTTAAATAATTATTCCATAAATAATTCTAACTAGTTTTTTTCTATTAATTAACAATTTTTACAAATTTAAATAATACTTCAAAATTACATTTACAACCTATTTTAAAATGTTTATTTTTTAAGATATGCTATTATCATTAATTATTGAAAATAAAATCAGAGATAATTTTTTTATTGTCTAAAGTGTGGTGTATAGGTTATAATGAAAATTAAAAATAACAAAAAAATAAAGAGGTTTGAATGAGACTTTCGAACACTATTTTTTTCATTGTCCTGCGTTTGGATATATTAGACACGAGAACTTTAAAGTGAATAATATGCTAAGCTTATAATACGTAGGAAATTCGAAATCCGTAAAGAATCACATTGAATGGGCTTGGTTGTTCATCTAGTGGAGATATTAACAAAATTAAGTCTGTGCTTTTGTTAGAAGAATTTCGTATCTTAAGAGTGTACAACGTTTCGATTGGACATACGTGTATACATGTCAAGGGTTTGGACTTTTAATGACCTTCTTTTTTGAACCTAACCTTTTTATTTATATATCCAATGTAAATAATTTTTGATATTGTTACAATAAAATTTTGTGTCGAGGTGTATTTGTGTAATATGTAATGGACTCACTGAGAAATTCAATTTCGTAAAAATAGTAGTTAGGGCTTTTTTACTTGTGTATGTATATGTGTTCTAAAAAACTAATTAATGTGTATTTCATGTTATGTTTTTGGCTATTTTTTTAAATAATTATTCCATAAATAATTCTAACTAGTTTTTTTCTATTAATTAACAATTTTTACAAATTTAAATAATACTTCAAAATTACATTTACAACCTATTTTAAAATGTTTATTTTTTAAGATATGCTATTATCATTAATTATTGAAAATAAAATCAGAGATAATTTTTTTATTGTCTAAAGTGTGGTGTATAGGTTATAATGAAAATTAAAAATAACAAAAAAATAAAGAGGTTTGAATGAGACTTTCGAACACTATTTTTTTCATTGTCCTGCGTTTGGATATATTAGACACGAGAACTTTAAAGTGAATAATATGCTAAGCTTATAATACGTAGGAAATTCGAAATCCGTAAAGAATCACATTGAATGGGCTTGGTTGTTCATCTAGTGGAGATATTAACAAAATTAAGTCTGTGCTTTTGTTAGAAGAATTTCGTATCTTAAGAGTGTACAACGTTTCGATTGGACATACGTGTATACATGTCAAGGGTTTGGACTTTTAATGACCTTCTTTTTTGAACCTAACCTTTTTATTTATATATCCAATGTAAATAATTTTTAACCGTTATAAAAGTCATATTTTTCACTATTTCTATTTAAGATTTTTTGTTTTGACACGTGACTATCTTCATTGTTTTAAAAGAGCTTCGGGTTCAGCGAATGAAAGGGCATCTGAAATGGGACAGTTTATATTTAAGGTAAGTCTACATAACTTTTTTAATATTTAAAAAAATGTAAAAAAAGTTGAAGATAAGACTACATAACTTCTTATATCAAATTAAAATTTATTAAAATTGTTAAAAATGTTCAAATTAAACAACTTATTCCAAGGTGAAACAAGTAGGTTGACTTAAAAAAAAATAACAAATAGTATGGTTATGTCAAAGCTTAATAATCTAATATATTAATAGGTAAGTCTATTTCCTGTTACGCAGTTTTGCTTACATTATACAACCGATTTTAATAAAAAATATACCATATCAGAACCATGAAGTGTAGGTGTAGGAGTTGTGGGTGCCACAATTTATTAAATAAAGAAAATGTTTGTTAACCGCATAGTCTCACGTTAATTCGATTTTAAGATCGTGCGATTTAACGCCGCTTGACTAATTTCTGTGGGGATATGTGCAGTCGCTAGTCTTATTTAACCCCGAAACGATAAACCACTTGAAGGACAACATTCGTTGTGTTATTGCCGATATACGGTCACAAATGTCATTGAAAATTAAACCTTCAGGTTAGACTACATCTTAGTTATCCGTGGTGCCAAAATATTATCTTTCGAACAAAGTAAATTTCATATCAATTTAAAAAAAATCATCTTTATTACAAAGCAAAAATATTTGATGTAGTGCAAAGCGAATTACATTTTAAAGAATTTTAAATTAATAGTGTAAAAGCATTAATTCTAAATGATTCCCTAAATTCGTAGCAATTTGTCATAAATGATGTTCTTAAAAATGAATGCAACATCATGCATAATATCTTATACAATTCATGTAAACAAACAAAATTAACTCATGTAACAGCAGATGCTTTCCCCATTTACGCATGAGTTCTGTGCACTTGTTAAAATATAGTACAGTTCATTAAAATAATCATGTAAACACATGAACCCCTGCAAAATCACTTTTTTGTCATAGATTTTTTTGCTGGGTAGCATTTCAAAGTTTTATACCTCTATAAAAACACCCTTTATATAAATATATTTAAATTATCCATAAGTAACTTGACATTTTTTATTTTTAATTAAATCGCAGAAATACAGTACAGATTGCCTTTTTATTTCTTGCCATGTCAAAGGCCCTTGAGTGGTATTCAAATGATTATGTCAATTTTGTACCACGGGACACAAATCCATCCAACTGTTCTGAACTTGGAAAGGTATTGGGCTCTTGAAAAAAAAAATTAAAGAACACAGAAAGAGTTTTCCAGGACATGTCTAAAAACATTATGGTCCGCAGAATAACGGCACTTTATTGCTTAAGTATGTCTATTTTCATTGGGTGGAAAACACGACACAAGTATTTATTTATAAAATTTAATATTTTTGTTTCAACATTTTTTTTTGGATATCTTACTCTAAATTATTATTATCAGGTAAAATTATTTAATTTTCCTTTGTTTTTGGAAAGAAAAACAAAAAATTCAAAGAACAGCTCATTGCGGCAATAATTGCTCAAGAAATCAGCAAAGCAATGATTGCGCAATAAATTACTACTTATGGCAATTTACGGTCTACATGTCGCAATTTCTATGGACGCAATCAAAATTGACAATTGCTACGTGGAGACGCCGGATAAAATCGCTGGATCAGGAGAAACAATCCTCAATTTGAAAGTAAATCCATTAAACCGTAAACACCAAATTTAAAACCAAAAAAATTAAAATTAAATGGAAGTTTAAATTTTACACTCTCTGTTTTGTTTATTTATTACCATACACATAAAGGTACTTTGTTTATATTTTATTTTGTTATATACATGTGGTTTGCCTACGTGTTAGTAGGAACTATAAATGTTTATTATTCCTAAAATACCAAACCCATTAATAATATCTAGATTTTGCACCTGAAAAGTTCCTTTCAACTTGTATTTTTATACCCTTCACTTTACTGTTTTTTTGATTTTAATACATTTTTTTATACCCTTCACCTGTGTCGCACAAGGGTATATACAAGGCATATTTATTCATCAGGTAATTGCAGTTCGGAGAGAATTTTTTGTTTATATTTTTTATATATGAAGTTTGACATTTGAAATAAATTAGAAAAGAGAGAAAATTGTTTTTTATTTATGCATTTTGACAGCTGAAATTTAAAATAAGTGTTGAAAAAAATAATCAGCTGGCGAATCAAGAGTACCTGATGAATAAATATGCCTTGGGTATATATAGCTTTGTCATTCCGTTTGTAATTTCTACAATTTTCATTTCCGACCCCATAAAGTATATATTTTCTGAAAGCTTATGAATAGAGGAGTCGATTAAGCCCTGACCGTCTGTCCGTGTGTTGGTTGAAATCAACTTTTAGAAGCAAATATATGTTCCTCAGATCTATGAATGGTATCAATCTCTTGGAAATATCCAGGAATGAATCGCTTTTGAAATTCAGCACAATCGTCCCATAACTTTCTGAGATATGAGCAAAAAACCACGACCACCCCGTTTTTTTTTCACAACTACAACAACAACATACATACATATATACTGTTAAAAGTAAACCTGGCATCGAATCCCAGCTGAGCCAAAAATGTTGTTTTTATTTTATATATTATTTATATTTTTATTATTTTTTTCTATATTTTTTTAAATTTTGTTTTGTAATTGTTTTTATTGTTGTTTTTGTTTTTAATATTTTTTTTTTATTATTTTTGTATTTTTTTTTTTTTGGAAACATACATACGTAAACTCAATTTATAATTTTGCAATGGGATATTTTTATATATGTATGTTTTTTATTTCATATGAGATGAATGGTGATACAAACAATTGTTATTGCATTACTACACATTGTGAGGGTATATAAGATTCGGCACGGCCGAATATAGCACTCTTACTTGTTTTACTTAAAACCGGTTGTATAGTTTCAGCGTAAACTGTGTTACAAGAAATCGACTTGCCTATTTATATATTTGTGGCAATAAGGAAAAACTGCTTATGTCTGTTTTTAAAGTTTTTCAGGAAATCACTGTTAAATCTTTGAGTTGATTTTTTAAAATTGATTCCCTTTTAAAACAAACTATTATATGAATTATGCGCTATACAAATTGAAGAGAATATTTATTTTCGTATATTTAGCTGAACTAAAGTTAAAATAACTTTTTACTCAAAATGATATTGCTCTTGCAAAAATATAGGATATAAATATAAATGTCTAACGGTAGTTTTGAGTTCCGGGTTTGCAATGATGTGATTATCTAAATTTTTGCTTATATCGACTTAAGCAGTTTTTCCTTTTTAACACGGATAAAAGATTGTAGATCTTTTTTTTTATTACTACCTTTATTGCAGGTTAAATTGGTTGATATTGACAAGGTAGAATGGCTAAATCGGCGTTCATACAGTGCTCTTGGTTTATTGCTTGGACGAGAAGGAAGAGTTTTGTTGCGTTGTAACAAAGGTCTTGAAGATTGGTTTGAATTATTGGAGGTAAGATATAAAACGTTGTTTTTTTGTCATACTGTTTGCACGAGTGCAAATATACGAATTTTAGTATTTAATTCATATGGTAGGTGCCACGCCCACTATTGATAATGCACCCATTTCTTGCCTAAATGTTCATTTGGGTGTCAAAGTTGCTCTTGCAAAATTTTGCTACTCTAATCGATATCGTTTTCCAAATATACGAATTTTAGTATTTAATTCATGTGGCCACGCCTACTATTGCAAGTCCGCCCATTTTTTTACCCAAATGTTCGTGTGGATGTCAAAGTTAACCGTACTTAATTTGAAGACTCTAGCTGCATTAACTTTCGTGATATATAATATTTAATACTTATTCTTTAATAGGACGTGGCACCCCGCCCACTTTCAATTTCAAACCAAAGTGTAGCCTATAGATTCTTCCAGACATACAGAAAGATTCTGTGAAAATTTCAAAGAAATCGGTTCAGCCGTTTAACCGTCTATAAAGCACAAACAAACATACAAACATATAAACATACAAACACACATTGATTTTTATATATATAGTAGGGTGATCGATTATTCGACATTTTTAAGAAACCGGTTTTCAAATAGTTTGAAATTTAAAATTTAAAAAAAACCGGTTGCTTTTTTGAAAATGTAGAAAAAAAAACCGGTTAACCGGTCGAATACACAAAATATAATTCTTTCTTATACCCATGACAGAGATACATCTATAGGTATAAACTAGTTTGTTTTATGGTTTAATTTCATTTTAAGTTGACACGAATTCAATTGAATTATTATAAAATGCTGTTATTTAAAATAAAAATGTTAAAGTACAGACACTTTTTACCTAAAAGTGGCGAAAAGTTAAGTTTATGCTTTAATTATTTTTAACTTTTAAGGAAAGTTTTATAAAAATGCCGTTGTTTCTCCACATGAAACAAAATATAACAAATAAATTGTGATATATAGTTTTTTTTCTACTTCGACCTTTAAATTTTTTTTTATTTTAAGTTTTAATTTTTTAATATTAGTACACAAAGCAGTAAATAAATCATCCAAAATATTATTTTGTTTTGTAAAATTTTTTAAGAACTAAATTAATTTATTTAAAGTAATCGGTTGTAATAATGAAAAATATAAAAAAGTCACTTCACTGCTCACTGTAGTCAAATTTACCTTTTACTAACATTAACTTTGTCGGCAAGTTAAAATAATGACCCTTTGTGTGCCAAGCTATTTTAGAATACAAGTCATGTGTTATCAGAGATATAAGTAAAGCTATGGGAAATCTTTAGTACAAGTTGATAGATTTCGTAGAAGCAAAATATTATGAAATTCGAAAATAAGATCAAAAAGTATTGCAAAGTACAAAAATATGGTCAAAAAACTTAACTGAACAGCTGATTATCACTACAAATTATAAGCGCAACAACGTATAAAATACCTGTTCTCCATTTAAAACAAATAATATTTAAGCCTGATTATTTTTCTTATTTTACATATCGATGCCTTACTTCCTCAATCTCGTATCTTAAAAAATACGGTTTTGACTTTTTCATATCAAACTATTGTTTTATGCTTCAACTAAAAAAGATTAGTATATTATTACTACTAATATACATAAATACAATCAATTCCTTAATAATTGCATTTAACTTTTAACCAAACACCGAAGTATAAAAAGATGAACCGTTTTCATTTTCTCCTGAAAAATTTTATTTTTTAAGATACGAGATTGAGGAAGTAAGGCATGGATATGTTTTGAAACAACAAATAAATTTCTTACAATATTATGGAAGAGGATTTAATAAATTTTCTGATTTTTTTAATTTTTTTTTGAGTAATAAATATAGTATTATACGTTTGGTTACAAAGATAAATGAACATAAAACTAAAAATAGGAAAAACCGGCTTCTGTAAGTAAAAAAACCGGTGTATTCGACATTCGAAAAATTCATATTTGGAAAAAACCGCCAGCTAAAAAAGTAAAAAACCGGGTTTTGCACCGGCTGTAAAACCGAGTCGATCACCCTAATATATAGATATAAAAAGATACTGCAAGGATATATCGGGGAAACAAATTTAAGATTTATAAATTCAGAAAACGTAAAAATTACTATAGAAATAACAAAAATAACATTCTGTCCTTTTCTATAATATTCAAAGTCAATTTCGATTATTTGTACCCAATTTCATAATTCTATGTATATTCCAAAACATTTAAAAAAGTGCCATCAAAATGAGAAAAAGTAACTATTTGGTCGCCCATAACATTTTGAGTCTCATCTCGAATAGTCATTAATTTAAAGAATCTAAGTTCACAAGCGTAGAAAATGCAAAAATTACATTAAAAATACGAAAAAGTACATTTTGGTTCGCCCATAAAATTCACCTCACCTCGGATGAACAGTTTCTAATTATAAAAAGTCATATTCATAAACTTAGAAAATACAAAAAATACCATAATAAAGAGAAAAACTATCTTTTTAGGTTTTTCATATAAATGTATTAATTTTAAGTTTGAATGTTTGCACTTTACAATAAAATATTTTAATAGAAATGATTACAGTAAAATAATGCATAAAAATAAATATGTTCTAAAAAGTATTAAACTGTTTTTCCGAATTTTTCTATGAGTGTGTTAAAATTTTTAAATACCTATTGTTATTGGCCCTGTAATTAAAAATTTTACATATATCCCGTACTTTCCCTATTTGGTACCTTTTTTGGCTCTCTTTTTTTTTCTTTTCTTTCTTCTTTTTCTTTTTTTTAATTAAAAAACAAAAATTAAAAAGTAACAAAAAATCGTAATTTTTTTAAATATGTTTATCTCGTAATTGCTACTGTCTTTTAAATTAAATAAATATAATAAATTTCAGGTTAGTTAATAACTGTTTATCTCTTTAAAGGAATGTACAATAACATCTAAAGAAAGACGCAAAGCGTTGAAAATAGCTCAAAGTCCAAGATCTCGAGTCTCTATAGCCGTACCGGTTTCTCATGCTTCATTAAATAGTAATCGTTCCGGTTTTGGTAGCACTGATTTAAGTGCTTTAGCAGACTTGAATATGATTAATGAAAGTGGAGTGAGTGGTGATAGCAGTAAAAAATTGATCACAAATAGCATGTGTGGGGATGGTGGCACTAATCCGTTTATATTTTCGGATTCGGTGACCGATTTAAGTGATATAAATAATGAAAACCATAACCACATACGTGGCTTTTCAACAAATCACTCAACTCATCAGAAGATACTTTGTTTAGAAAGTAATAATAATCGATACTCACAAAATAGTTCATTTTCTAATTGCGATGGCATATATAGCTCATCCCGGCACACTTTTATTTCTAAACAAATTGTTGCTAAAAGCGAAGAGAGTGAAGTTGAATTGAGACATCCTCAACTTTTTCGACATATGAGTACGGAATATAAAAACGAGTTTAATAAAGACTGGTTATATCGTAAGCCTAAGGCTCCAACAGATGTGCGACATTCAGGTAACAGTTAATATTTTATATTACAAACTTTATAGTAAGATAATTGGTTTAATTTTAGTTCAACCTTTGTTGCCAGCTATTAGTAATGCTGCACCAATTAAACAAATTTACGATTTGGACTACTTTGTACATGATAGTGGTCTGGTCCCACCACCACTAACACACAATGTTTCTAGCAACCGCAAGCAAACACAAGATAATAATCATGCCTTAGCGTCAAACAAGGATATGGCAGAGTCATCCATTTCATCAACATTCAAAAATATGTTGCATAATTCAAGTGAAAGCTATAGAAATAAACAATTACAGGAAGGTTCCAGTGTAAATCAACTCAATGGTGTTAATAGATCACGTTATAGTGTTCAAGAACGCGTTTTAAAAACACGAGATGAAGTAGAACGTTGTTGCGCTATAACATCTGTAAACAGCTTAAGCCATAAAGAATTGTATGATCCAAATCATAATCAATTACCTGTATTAATGAAATCTCAACACGATCTTGTCAAAATGCAAAGTTTAAATTTTCCTTATCAACAAACACAATATCATCATCAATTAAATGGTAAAGGCAATGCCATTAACAATAACAACGACAATGCTGTAAATGGTAATACGCAAAATTTTTCTGCTGTATTTCGTGAACGTTATCAACATCCAGCGTTGACAGCTATTGCAAATGAGTTTCAAGGCATAAAGTATCGCGGTAAGTTAAAAAAGAACCTACATATAAATTGTTTTTTGTTTAACTCCTTTACATGTGCACTTTTTACAAAATGTGACTGCAAATAAATAATAGATTCGTTCGTTTACTCAGAAATTGTGACAATTTTTCACAAGTTTTTACTGGATTGCGCTCGTTTACACAAAATCCAGTAAGTGAGAGCACAAGTTGAGAGAGTAAAGTCATAGTTATTTTGCTGAGTATTTAAAAGTTTACACTGAACATTTTTTAACTCGTATGATTTAAATGTAAACAAATAAATAAAAGAAAGCCAAATTTTTTTTATAAATCAGCTTTAAAATTAAAATAATAATAAAAAAAGAAAAAACCTGATACAAATGAAATTTATAAACATACTAGCCAAGCCCGACGCGCGTTGCTACGCCCCTTAATGAATAAAAATGCATTCTGAATTTTAATTGAATATCAAGTGCAAGAAGCTAAAAATTATAACTTGTTTTTATGGGCAAGGCACCGCCCACTTTTCTAATCACGAAATTATAGTCATGACAGCTCAATATGTGTGCAAAGTTTCAAAAAAATCGGACCAGTGCAAGTTGCTAAAAGTGATAACTCATTTCTTATGGGCATGGCACTGCCCACTTTTATAACTACGAAATTGTATAATCATCAGAGTTCAATATGTGTGCAAAGTTTCAAAAAAATCAATCTAGCGCAAATAGCTTAAAATTATAACTTATTTATTATGGGCGTGGCACTGCCCACTTTTATAACCACGAAGCTATGAAGTCATGACAGCTCAATATTTGTGCAAAGTTTCAGAAAAATCGATCTAGTGCAAGTAGCTAAAAATGATAATTAATTTTTTATAGGCTGGCACTGCCCACTTTTATAATCACGAAACTGACATAAGAACCTTCTAATAATAACAAATACAACAAAAAAAGAATTAGTGAAATCGGTCCAGCCATTCACGCGTGATGCCGTGACCAAGGGAAAAAGGGATTGATTTTTATATACATATATAGATATTAATAAATTCTATAAGCTTTTTAATATAAGAATTTTTGAAAGTTAAAAAACTGCTTTTCTTTGTTTTTTTTTTATTTATTTACATTTTGGTTTGAGTTGTACAAAATGTGAGTGTTTGGGTACTCTGTACTATAAATCATTAAGGGTATTTAATATGCAAAACTAAATACTAATGTGTTTTACTTAATCACATAGACAAATGTGAATTTAATTTTAAACATGAGTTTAATAGTTTACCCTTACGAATAAATTATACATTTTTGATAATCATTTAAAAAAAATTTTAATATTATAAAAAGTATATTATCGAGTACTAAAAAAAGGACATTGAGTTATCATAATCTCTTATACTCTGAATACAATTTATAATTATTATTTATTCTTTACAAAATTTATAACTTTTCTTCTAAATAAATATATATTTGTTTCATCTTTAATATCATTTGACATAGAATTATATAATTTCAGTCCTTTATAAAACAGCGATCTTTGCATATTTGTTGTTTGAGTCCTCTGTAGCCTGAAGTCGTTGACATTTCTTAGGTTGTATGGTTGAACATTTTCTACATAGTTTATATGTTCGGTTAGGTACTCGGGTGCATCACCTTTCTTCATATTCTGAATAAAGTTTATAGTATTAATTTCCAGTCTTTGTTTTATATTTACCCATTTTAACATATCTAACATTAAATTTATGGACGTAAGACGATTACATGTTAAAATTGCTCGCACTGCTTTATTTTGTAGTTTATTTGTTTATTTATTTATTTGTTGGTCTGAGCAGCACGTATATAAAATAGTTGATCCGTATTCAAAATGTGGTTTAATGATTGTATTGTATATATTAATTGCTGTTATTATGGACATCTTGTTTCTTATACGTTTAAAAAAACTTATCTTTTTTCCAATTTTTCTACATATATATATATTCCATATGATCAGTAAATTTTAATTCCTTATCTATAATGAAACCCAAATATTTCAAGTTATTTACTTTTTCTATTACAATATTGTTTATTTTATATGTTATATCACTATTCATATTTATTTCCATTAACTTCGTTTTATTTTCATTTAATTTTAATTTATACATTTTTAGCCAATTATTTATAATTTACATATATCTTGTAATATTTTCGTAACATTCTTCTACTGTTTCTGCTTCCGTGAATATGAGTGTATCATCGGCGAATTGAATAATTTCGCATCTTGCTAGAACCTTTTTGAGATCATTTATATATATGATAAATAAAAGCGCTCCAAGTATTGAGCCTTGGGGTACTCCATAATTATTGATTATAACACTAGATTCCACACTTTTAACTTTTGTATATTGTCTGCGGTTTGTTAAATAGGACTCAAACTACTTTAGTTCATTATTTCGTTTACCATATTTATATAGTTTTTTTATAAGTATGTCTCTGTCTATAGTTTCGAACGCTCTCTTAAATCAAAGAAAACAGCTAATATTTTATTTTTTTTATTTATAAACTTCCTTCTATTTATTTTTATATTATATTTATAGTAGTTTCGCATGAATGTTTTTTTCTAAAGCCTGACTGATATTTGGATATTAAACCGTTGCCTTCCATATAGTCCTGCAATTGATTTTTTACAGTTTGTTCCATTAGTTTTTCACATGTTTTTAAGCCATTAATAGGCCGGAATTCTTCACATTTATTTGTATTTTTATTTTTTCTACTGGTGTTACCATAGACTCTTTCCAGTTATCGGGAAAACACAAAGTGTTAGAATCGATCTTTTTTATACCCGCCACCAAAAAAATGGTGGGGGTATATTCATTTTGTCATTCCGTTTGTAACACATCGAAATATCCATTTTAGACCCCATAAAGTATATATATTCTGAATCAGGGTTTGATTTTATGACGATCTAGCTATGTCCGTCCGTCTGTCCGTCTGTCCGTCTGTTGAAAGCACGATAGAGGTCGCACCGAAAAAGCTAGGGGGCTCAAATTTTGCCAGAATCTTTCTTATAGACAAGGTTTGTTTGGTATTGAAAATGGGCTAAATCGGAATATTAGGAAGAGAGTTATAGCTCGAAAAGCAAGAGTAGGTCGAAAAAACCGTGTCCTTCAAACATCGAATAAAATGGAATTGTGTCCAAACGCATTAACGTAGACTCATGAAACTTCGAATATATATTTCCTGAGTAAAAACAATATTTTTCCCCGAAAATTATCTAAATCTATGCATTAGGAGAGGAGTTATCGATCAAAATGTACGAAAATTTATACCGCACAGTGTATTTTTCGGTATATTTAAAAACAAAAACGTCATAAAAGCAACAAAATTGGATGTACGACTCTGAAATTTTGCAAACTTTGCTTATTGGTGAGACGCTTTTTTGTAACGGAAAATCAATGTGCCACGCCCACTTTTACGCCCACCTCCCATATAACGTTTTACCCAAAATTCATATAATTTCTCAATTTATGTAGATTTTGGAATAATAAAGGGCTATGTTGAAACATCTCAGTTGTACTCATTCGAAAATACAACTTTGACACGCCCACTATAACGCCCACTTTTCACGTTATCTACCGTTAATGAAATTTAAAAGCTCATAAAACCGCCAAAATTAGAGGTATGATGATCAAATTCGCTACGTATATCCTTTTAGGCAATGTCATTACTGCGCCAGAAAATTAAGGCGCCACGCCCACTTTTACGCCCACCTCCCATATAACGTTTTACTTAAAATTCATATAATTCCTCTATTAATAAAGATTTTGGAATAATAAAGGACTATATTGAAACACCTAAGTTGTACTCATTCGCAAAAATAACTTTGACACGCCTACTATAACGCCCACTTTTCACGTTATATACCGTTAATGAAATTTAAAAGCTCATAAAACCGCCAAAATAAGAGGTATGATGATAAAATTTGCTACGTATATCCCCCTAGGAAATGTCATTACTGTGCTAGAAAATTGAGTTGCCACGCCCACTTTTACGCCCACCTCCCAAATAACGTTTTACTCAAAATTCCTCTAATTTCTCTATTAATAATGATTTTGGAATAATAAAGGGCTATATTGAAACACCTAAGTTGAACTCATTCGCCAAAACAACTTTGAGACGCCTACTATAACGCCCACTTTTCACGTAATCTACCGTTAATGAAATTTAAAAGCTCATAAAACCGCCAAAATTAGAGGTATGATGATCAAATTTGCTGTGTATATCCTTCTAATCAATGTTATTGTTGTGCCAAATAGTTTAGGTGACACGGCCACTTTAACGCCTACCTTCCATACAACGGCTTACCTTAAATTCATGTAATTTCTCTATTGACAAAGTTTTTGGGAAAATAAAGGGCTATATTGAAATATTTAAGTTGTATTTATTAGTAGAAACTTTATTGACACAGCTACTTTAACACACTTTCATTGAATTTCATTTTATTTAAGGACCGATGTTGTATTTAAATAAAACACAAATTATTTAGGATATTATTATTTCTTTTTATAATGATAATATTTGTATGGTTCAATTATGTATTTAACAAAATATCGGCCAAATGGCCCCCCCCATCCTTGGCGCCACTCCTCTATCTGATGGTCCAAATTTTCAATGACAATGTTGATGCTCAATTATTGGGCATGATGATAAGTCGAGGATGACTGCTCTTTTGCCACACTATCGCAAAAAACAGCAATAGTTCCCATTCAACGAACTAAGAAGGCATTCACAGATTTTCTAACATTTTATACAGACCTGTTTTGCAGAAATTTAAATATTTTTTACAATTCTCCCGATTGTGGACGAATTTGAACGATTATGTTGATCAAAAGAATTACGAAGTGCACAAAATGCATTTTGATTTGAACGCCCATTTTTATAAAAAACCTGAATAACTTTAAAGCGTTGCTCATTTGCGTATCTTTCCACGGATCAAAATGAGTAAGTTTGAGATTGATAAATGTCAAGTGAAATGCAGAAAACAAACTTAAAGACTAGGTGTAGTTCACCTTCAACATGGGCCCTTAAAATTTAACCACCCTCTACAAAGAAAGTGATACATATTTTATTATAAAGAGATTATTCCATAATGATTAACAAAATAAAAAATAATGTGCTTTAAATGTACACAAAATTGGTGGTGGGTATAAAAGATTCGGCACAGCCGAATATAGTGCTCTTACTTGTTTTTGATTAACTTATAATTTTTTAAAAATTTTTGGTTCGCGTTTATAATTGCAACAACAATTTGTATCAACATTGTTGATTAAACATGCATTACGTAGCTTTAATTATTTTGTTTTTTTACACACATATGGTTTGCGCATGTGTTAGTAGCAAGTAAAAACGCTTATAAGTTCTAAAATACTGAAGGAACTGCACATCTGCAGAAAAATTCCTTTCAAATGGTTATTTTTTAATAGGTTTTAAAATGTAAGCTTAAACTGCGTAACAAAACATCTACTTGCCTAATAATATAAGATAATTTAAAATAATGTTTATTAAGTTTACAGAATGACAGTACTACTGAAACAAATATATACAGAAAAAATAGAAATTTTCAAGAATCATAAAATAAAGATTTCGACGTCACGCGTGCAAAATAAGAACTGTCTTCGCATATTGTTATTCCGTTTGTAATTTTTACAATATTAATGCAATGTCCGTCTTGACGTGTGTTGGTTTAAATCATTTTAGAGATGGTAAAAGTTTTCCGGATATGGCATTTTCTTGCAGCATATCGTTATATAAAACTACTTATGTTGTCTTCTCATCTGAGGTGAGACTTTTTTTCAGTAAATTTTGGTAAATCATTATGCAAAGTCTTAAAACAAAAAGAACGTTTACAGATCATGAAAATTTATTTCTAAATTTTGCACTCTGTATGCCAAACTTATGGAGAACATTGTCAAGATTACGTTGCTTATAATCGTCTATCTGAGCAGATAATACGCAATACTTTAGATTGATTTATGACCACATTACCTCATACCGTATAAACTATAAATTTTAAAATACTCAGTAAAATAACTGTCATTTTTTGTTCTCGTTTACTGAATTTTGTGTAAATGATAGCTATCACGTAAAGGCCCTTAAAAACAATTTAAAAATTTACACAATTTTTGAGTAAACGATGAACTTTTTATGTATAAAAAAATATGGTATTTTTGTGTATGATTATGGAAATACATAATTAACAAAAAAGCACAAATAAATATTCGATGTATGCACGCACATTTATACAAAAATTTACACAAAAAAAAATCCATTAAGGAAATATGTATGTACATATATATGGCAGCCAAATTTTAACCGAAACTAGTCTGTGTTTACATTGAACAAGTTTTATTGTAAAAAGTTTTCTTTTTCTTCCTAATAAATAAATAAAAATAATTGTGTGTGAGAAAAAGAAAAGAAAGGAATAAAAATTGCTTCATACTTGCACGTTCTTAAAATTCGTGTTTTTTTTGTCTTTCGTAATATAAAATCTGACCTTAGGTGTGCAAATAAAAATCTAAGTTTTGCAAAAAAAATTTTCTGTGTAAAAGAAAGAAACAATTTTTAAGAAGAAGACAGTTTGCTGTAAGAGAACTTGAATAATGTAAACTCAGACTCAGTATGAATAATAAAATATTTAAATTTAGACAAATAAAATCCAGTTTTAATTATTTATGTATAATTTTACATTTAAACAACAGATCGTTCTTATTCCGATTGTCAACAAATGCCGACAAGACGCAATATTGACAATAATCAATCGCCCTTGACCAGTAGGAGGAAAAAAGTAAATGCCATATTTGGTACTAAAGTGTAACATTTAAAGATATAATCATCAAGGAAAAGTGTGCAAACAGTAGTGAAGATGCTCGTCCTCAAATTTAATAATGTCCCCAAGTAAGTAGGGCATGCTGTAATTGTAAAAGGTGATAACAATTTGGAGACGATTATTTTTAGAATTTTTTTTTAAATTAAGTTTGACAATTGCAAATTACAAGAAAAAAGAGAGAATGTATGAATTTGACATATGGAAAGTAGCAGCTGTTGAATTGAGGCTACCTAGTTTGGGGGTTACACACACGTTCAAATTTTGCTTCAAGTTTTATTTTAAAATTTCAATACACTCACCCTTTTTTGCTAATTAAAATTCTGTCGCTATAAGTTTTTTGTTATAAATAATAATGAAGCAATCATAAAAAGTTTTCTTGATGACATCTTAAAAATAAGTTGCTTTAAAATTGCGTGCAGCCTACGTCACAGCTTTTAAATTTTGTGATTTTTGACTAACAGCATGTACAAAAAACTTGAAAACAAAACTTGAACATGTGACTGCAGTGTTATTTAATTTTAAGTTTTTTGAACACAAAATGGGAATAAAGCAGCTTCTAATTAATATTAATTTTATTAAAGATATTTTTAAACAATTTTTGTATTTAAATGATTATCAAAATAATATAAACTTCTTAGAAATACCTATAATTAAATATTTTTAATATCGAATGACTTAATTAATACTCATATAAGGAATTATTAATAAATAATAAAAATATTTCTTATATTTTGTTATACAAAATATACATATGTAAATAAAATTACCAATTATGAATTTCACATTCTTTTTAACAAAACTATTATAAAGGGTCCGCCAAATAACTATTTTTTTGAAAATACTATAAAACAAGTAACAGTGCTATATTCGGCCGTGCCGAATCTTATATACCCTTCACAACGTGTAGTCATGCAATAACAATTGTTTGTATCACCATTCATGTCATATAAAATGCGTACATACATGTAAAAAACATACATATAAAAAACATACCATTGTAAAAATATAAAATGAGTTAAAAAAAAATTACAAAAAAAAAAAATATATTAAAAATAAAAAATAAAAATAAAGTAAACTACAAAAAAAATTTAAAAAATTTTGTACAAATTTTTTTTTTAAAAAATTAAAAAAAATAAAATATAAATAATATATAAAATAAAATAAAAAATTTTTTTTTTGACTCAGCTGGGATTCGATGCCACGTTTACTCTAACCAGTATGTATGTATGTTGTTGTTGTAATTGTGAAAAAACGAGGAGGTCGTTTTTTTGCTTATATTACAAAAAGTTATGGGGCGATTGTGTTGAATTTCAATAGCGATTCATTCCTGGATATTTCCAAGATATTGATACCGTACACAGATCTGAGGAACATATAAGTAGTTGCTTCTAAAAGTTGATTTCAACCAACACACGGACAGACGGACAGGGCTTAATTTACTCCTCTATTCATAAGCTTTCAGAAAATATATACTTTATGGGATCGGAAATGAAAATTGTAGAAATTACAAACGGAATGACAAAGCTATATATACCCTTGTGCACCACAGGTCAAGGGTATAAAAAGTGTAGCTTCGGCTGTGTGGCACGTAGCGCCGTCCTGTTGAAACCAAATGCTGCCAATATCCTCCTCTTCTATTTTTGTGAATAAGGATTCGTTCAACATGGCCTGATAACTATCGCCATTGACTACGGCCATTCCTTGCTCATTTTCGAAGAAAAATGGCCCAATTATGCCTCTAGACCAAAATCCGCACCAAACAGTGACTCGTTTTGGGTGTATCGTATCATATCTCAGAAAGTTATGGGGCGATTGTGCTGAATTTCAATAGCGATTTATTCCTGGATATTTCCTAAAGATTGCTACCATACACAAATCTGAGGAACTTATGGTTGATTCTTAAAGTTGATTTCACCCAACAGACGGGCAGACGGACAGACGGTCAGGGCTTTAACGACTCCTCTATTCATAAACTTTCACAAAATATATACTTTATGGGGTCGGAAATGAAAATTGAAGAAATTGCAAACGGAATGACAGCTATATATACCCTTGTGCACCACAGGTGAAGGGTATAATAATCAGCTGACAAATTAGACTGCTTGATGATAAATATGCCGTAACACGTACATTACAGTATATACAACAAAAAACCAAGGTTAATAATTTAATTTAAACCTAGTAGTTTGCTTCAACACTTAGCTTAGAAATTATATAAGTCTTAATAGTGTTCTTATTTTTAATAACAATGTTTTTATAATACTCTTCACACGAGTTCGACTGGTGACTAGGGTGATCGATTATTCGACATTTTTAAGAAACCGGTTTTCAAATAGTTTGAAATTTAAAATTAAAAAAAACCGGTTGCTCTTTTGAAAATGTAGAAAAAACCGGTTAACCGGTCGAATACATAAAATATAATTTTTTCTTATACCCATGACAGAGATACATATGTATATAGGTATAAACTAGTTTGTTCTATGGTTTAATTGCATTTTAATTTAACACACAATCAATGGCATTAATATAAAAAGCCGTTATATAAAATAAAGATGTAAAAGGACAGACACTTTTTATTTAAAAGTGATCGAAAATATACGTTTATGCTTCAATTACCTTGAACTTTTAATGTTAGGTTAATAAACTTAAAAATGCCACTGTTTCTTTACATGAAACACAACGTGTAGTCATGCAATAACAGTTGATTGTATCACCATTCATCCCATATGAAATACGTACACGTATGTATGTTAAAAAACGAAAAAAAAAAAAAATTTAAAAAAAAAATTTAAAAAAAAAATTTAAAAAAAAAAATTTAAAAAAAAAATTATTATATATATAATATACATATATAAAACAAAAAAAAAATAAAAAAAAAATTAAAAAAAAATTAAAAAAAAAATAATAATAAAAATATAAATAATATATTAAATAAAAAAAAAATAAAAAAAAAATTTAAAAAAATTTAAAAAAATTTTTTTTTGGCTCAGTTGGGATTTGATGCCACGTTTTCTCTAACCAGTATACACGTTTGTATGTATGTATGTTGTTGTTGTAATGTTGTTTTTGTGAAAAAAAATCGAGGTGGTCGTGGGTTTTTGCTCATATCTCAGTTGTTTATGTACCGATATTTCTGATTTTCAATACCGATCTACTCCCGAATATTTCTGATATTTTAATACCTTATCCGGGTCCAACCTATGTCGGGGGGCTTCAAAAAGTTGATTTCAACATACACACGGACAGACGGTCAGACGGACAGACGGACAGGGCTTAATCGACTCCCCTATTCATAAGCTTTCAGAAAATATATACTTTATGGGGTCGGAAATGAAAATTGTAGAAATTTCACACGGAATGACAAACCTATATATACCCTTTTTCACTGTGTGAAGGGTATAAAAATATAAAAAAGTCACTTCACTGGTCACGGTAGTCAACTTTATAGGCAAGATGTAATAATGATCCTTTGTGTGCCAAACTATTTTAGTATACAAGTCATATGTTATCAGATATATAAGTTAAGCTATGGGTAGTCTTTAGTACATGTCGCTAGATTTCGTAAAGGCAAAATATTATGAAATTCGAAAATGAAATCAAAAAGTATTGCAAAGTACGATAATTTGGTCAAAAAACCTAACTGAACAGCTGATTATCACAGCAAATTATAAGCGCAACAACGTATAAAATAACTGCTCTCCATTTAAAACAATATTTAAGCCTTATTATTTTTCTTATTTTACATTTGATTTTGAAACAACAAATAAGTTTCTTACAATATAATGGAAGATTTTTTAATAAATTTTCTGATTTTTTAGTAATAAATATAGTCTTGTAGGTTTGGTTACAAAGATAAATGAACATAAAACTAAAAATTAAAAAAATTGGCTTCTGTGAGTAAAAAAACCGTTGTATTCGACATTTGAAAAATTAACATTTGGAAAAAAACCGCCAGCTGAAAGAGTAAAAAAACCGGGTTTTCCACCGGTTGTAAAACCGAATCGATCACCCTACTGGTGACGTAAGTGGTTAAATTTAGGTGAAAACACTAATTATAAGATTAGAGTGTCATTTGAGATTATGTGTTTACATAAATATATTAATGAACTGCACTTTATTCTTATACATATGTATGTGCATAGAGCTCATGCATATTTGTGAAAAGCATCCGATATTTCATAAGTTGATTTTGTTTGTTTACATGAATTGTTTAAGATATTTTGCATGATGTTGCATTCATTTTTAAGCACATCATTTATGACAAATTATTTCGCATTTAGGAAGTCTTTTAGAAGTAATGATTTTACACTATTGATTTAGAGGTCTTGAAAATGCAATTCACTTTGCACTACTTCTAATTTTTTTGCTGGGTAAATGTAAGTTTGTCATTTCGTTTGTAATTTATATAATTTTCGTTTAGGACTCTATAAAGTATACATATTCTGAATCCTTATAGAAAGGGTAATTGATTAAGTTAAGTCCGTCTGCCCGGGTGTGTGTTCAAACCAACTTTTTTAAGCCCAATGTATATTTCATACTCATATATGGTATCAAATTATCAGATATGCTTTTGAGAATTTTGCTATTGAAAATTAGTCATGTGAACATATGTATAACAAGCTGAGATATGAGATATGTTACGTATATATACATTTATATAAAATATGTACCTTTGGCAACATTTACATAAAATCTTGGTTCAATGGGTCAATATATCGACAAATAAAATTTTTGGAAAAATGTTAATTAAAAGTTCGGATTATCGATTTTCTAAAAAAGTTTTCGTTACAGTTGCAACATATAACTGTCAGTTATGGTCTTGAATCTGTTAGTGTTGAAAAGTAACACTAAAAGCATAAAATCACTAGTACTTTTGTTTTTATACCGTTAACACACAAGAATGATAAAAACAAGACTACGCATTGTAAATTTTTTTTCGTTCTTCGCATGTACCTCACGTTCTGCGCATGTACCTCATACTTAACAAAAGCAGTATATAACAAGTAACAGTGCTATATTCGGCCGTGCCGAATCTTATATACCCTTCACAACGTGTAGTCATGCAATAACAATTGTTTGTATCACCATTCATCTCATATAAAATACGTACATATGTATATACTGGTTAGAATAAATGTGGCATCGAATCCCAGCTGAGCCAAAAAAAATTTATTTTATTTTATTTAATATATAATTTATATTTTATTATTTTTTTTATATTTTTGTTTAATATTTTTAAAAAAATTTTTTAATGTTTTTTTTTAATTTTTATACCCTTCACACAGTGAAAAAGGGTATATATAGGTTTGTCATTCCGTGTGAAATTTCTACAATTTTCATTTCCGACCCCATAAAGTATATATTTTCTGAAAGCTTATGAATAGGGGAGTCGATTAAGCCCTGTCAGTCTGTCCGTGTGTATGTTGAAATCAACTTTTTGAAGCCCCCCGACATAGGTTGGACCCGGATAAGGTATTAAAATATCAGAAATATTCGGGAGTAGATCGGTATTGAAAATCAGAAATATCGGTACATAAACAACTGAGATATGAGCAAAAACCCACGACCACCTCGATTTTTTTTCACAAAAACAACATTACAACAACAACATACATACATACAAACGTGTATACTGGTTAGAGAAAACGTGGCATCGAATCCCAACTGAGCCAAAAAAAATTTTTTTTTAATTTTTTTAAAAATTTTTTTTATTTTTTTTTATTTTTTATTTAATATATTATTTATATTTTTATTATTATTTTTTTTTTTATTTTTTTTGTTTTATATATGTATGTATATTATATATATAATAATTTTTTTTTTAATTTTTTTTTTTTTTTCGTTTTTTTAACATACATACGTGTACGTATTTCATATGGGATGAATGGTGATACAAGCAACTGTTATTGCATGACTACACGTTGTGAAGGGTATATAATATTCGGCATGGCCGAATATAGCACTCTTACTTGTTTTTATTATTTTTTTTTATTTTTAATATATTTTTGTTTTTGTAATTTTTTTTGGCATGTTTTTTACATGTATGTATATACATATGTATGTTGTTGTTGTAATTGTGAAAAAAACGAGGTGGTCGTGATTTTTTGCTCATATCTCAGAAAGTTATGGGGCGATTGTGCTGAATTTCAATAGCGATTCATTCCTGGATATTTCCAAGAGATTGATACTATATACAGATCTGAGGAACATATAGTTGCTTCTAAAAGTTGATTTCAACCAACACACGGACAGACGGTCAGGGCTTAATCGACTTCTCTATTCATAAGCTTTCAGAAAATATATACTGGGTCGGAAATGAAAATTGTAGAAATTACAAACGGAATGACAAAGCTATATATACCCTTGTGCACCACAGGTGAAGGGTATAATAAACAGTGAGATTTATATAAATTAAAGGAGAACAAAAGCATTATAGTTTATTTAATAGTATATTATTTAACATATTACGGCTTATATGATTACGATGAATAAAAATCAGTTTAATGGTACTTGTCCAGTTACAAAACAGCAAACAACTTTATTTTTTTTAAATTTAATAGCAAAGGTACATAACAAAATAGCCAGGGTATCTCACGTTGTTTCAGGCTCCGTAAGTCGACATATACCTCTGTATAGGATGTCAGAGATACTAGAACGATGAATAAAAATGAGTTTGATGGTACTCGTTTAATTACGAAACGTTGGTTCAGGCACCGCAAGCCAACCTATACTCTCGAAGTCCGATTAAATGTAACGGCCTGACTGCCCGTAAATGATAATGGCAATGACGCGCGAGCCCGACCAGAGCCGAAAAACGACTATTATTTTTTGTCGTTATTGTGCTTCATACTCATTAGCACAGCGAATTTTTACTGTCGAATTCCTAGTGTTAGGCGAAATTTGTCATTATTGCTAGTTGTGTTCCTAACATTATATGTATGTACATCTCTTATATTTTTTAATTTACGTTTTCACACGTATCTCTGATTTTGTTTTTTGTTGAATAAATGATTTTGTTGCATTGTGATAACATGGTTTTTGAAAATCGACGAAAACAAATATTAGGGGAAATCACCCTTCGTTGCAAACAGATCGTGCAAATGTTGCAGATCTTGTAAGTCTAGTATATATATTCTTAAGTTTCCAACAACACAAAAACAATATACACTAAAATTACATTTCCCACACAAGCACTTATTTCCAATACCAAAAACAGTTGGAAATTTTTAAAAGCAACGTTTATATAAAAGACTTCAACATTTGCATCATGTTTGCAACGAAGGGTGATTACCGCTATTGTTTAATTGTTATTATACAATAGAAATTTTTATATTTTTGCTTAGTTTTGTAAAGCAGTAAACATATAAATACTAAACTATACTTATTCTCTTATACAAAAATTTAAAAATGTATTTAAAATTAAACTTAAACTCTTTTAAAATATTAAATAGTCGTGTTTTATTTCAAATGTTTAAACATTTTCACGGCAATATTAAGAAAACTTAATAGGTAGGCATCTGTTTTTTATGTTAATTTGACGTTGTCAGTGAAGGTTACAATATAATAACTCGAAGGCATATATTTTCTATATATATGCCTGACAAGCCCACCTCTCATATAACGCTTTATCTCAAATTCAAATAATTTCTCTATGGAAAAAGATTCTGGAATAATAAAGGACTCTATATTAAAATTAAGTTGAATTTCTCGGCAGAAACTACTTGACATGCCTTTTTCAACGCCCACTTCTCACAGAATTTACTGTTAATGAAATTTTAAAGCTCATAAAACCGATAAAATTATATTTATTAGATGATGAAACAGCTTTCAGGTAAATTTAAATATCCCAATATAAGTTTAATTTCAAAAAATTGAGTTGACATGCCCACTTTAACGGCCACCTCACATATTACGCTTTATCTTAAATTCATATTATTTCTATATGGACAAAGATGAAAAAAATTAACTTGTAATGGATTATCTTAGATGAATTCAAACAATTGTATAATTTTAAAATTAGGTGTATCATATCCACACAAAGCTACTATTATTTGTTTATTACCTCTGGGTACCAAATTATACTCTTCAGTTTTCCTAAAAATACAACATTGTATTAAAAGAGGGTCAGTAGTATCATTTCTAATGTAGAAATACCTGTTTCGTTGTAAGAGTAAATTTAAGAAAATAAATTAACAGCAAATCAAAGTTACACAAAGAAAGTAATACATATTTTATTCTTAAGAGGTTATTCCTTAGCGATTACTGTTAATAAAAAAATAATAAATTTTATGCTATAAAAGTATACAAAATTGGTGGTGGTATCAAAAATTCGGTACAGCCGAATATAGTGCTCTAACTTGTTTTTTTGTTAATAATTGTTTCAATAATAACTTGAAATTTCTACAACAATTTTTATAATTTTGCGATACACATAATTTGCAGATTGTGATTCTATTTAGTTTGTCACCTTAATTGGTATTTTCTTACAGCTTTTAAAAAAAGTTTAATGTCTGTAGAAAAGCTTTTCTTCGCTGTTATCTGGATAATCAAAAGTTCAAACATTTTGCAACGTATGTACCTTAAGAATACAAAAAAATAATTAAGCTTATATCACTAAATTTTTACAAAAAAGGTAATTTCTCAAATAATAACACAGAAGTATTTATATGTACGTACATACGCACATATGTATGTTTGTGAATTAATAATATGTTCGTTTACTCAAAAGTATTGACTTTTTTTTACGGAACTTTACTGGTTTGCCTTCGTTTACACAAATTTCTATATAAAACGTAAACAATCCAGTATAAAAAGTTAATACTTTTAGTAAACGAACGAACCCAATGTATATACCCATTATTTGTAGAGCTTTTTCGTATTGTTTAAACATCATCCCCCAAAACAATGCAGAAATTTTCAAAAAGGATATAGACACAAATTATAAACTTAACTGATGGCATGTATTTTTTAGTTGATACAAAATATAAAAATTTTTCTGCGGACAAAAAAATGAAAACTATTGAAATGTTAAAAAAATACAAAGTATAAATGTGAAAATGTAAATATACATACATATGTACATATATATACATATGTATACATATATTTGTAAGTAGATAAATTGCCTAAAACAACTTAGCATCCTTTATATAGAAGAAAGCAAAAAAAAAAAATAATAATTAAATAATAAATAATTTAATTGTTAAAAACTGTTGAGGAATATCTGTTGAAGCTGTTAATAAAAAAGGTAAATATTTTCAATGAAAACAATTCGAAATGGAATCAAAGTGAACTTAATTATGTGCTTACATATTATGTATGTATGTACATATGTATGTATGCATGTATACATGTATGTAGAAAAGATTTATATGTTTCTGTAGGAAGGAGTTGGAATATTTTAGAATATTTTTTTAGTTGGTATAAGTGTTCTAAAATTTTGTATTTAGTAAACAAAAATGTTAATTACATTACGCAACAACTTAAAAAAATCCAAATGTTCAGGAGAAGAAAAATCTATTTTTACATGTATGGCTAAAAATGTTTAACTTAATTGAGTTCCATGCATCATATCTATAATCGGTAAAGGCTTCAAAAATTTAATAGGAGGCAAAGACGTCCAAACAACGTAAATGTTATGCCCGCCATACACTACACAAGATCAGTTAAATTTTTAACTACAAAAACTAAACTTGAGCAGTTCCATTGGAATTGAAATTAAACTATTTTTTTAGTGTTAAAATATTTTGTTTTTTTTTTGTTTATACATATCTATGTATTACCCTACCCTAAAAAGTATATATTTTTTGAGTTGGGGTATAATTTTATGACGATCTAGCTATGTCTGTCCGTATGTTTAAAGCACGATAGAGGTCGGACCGAAAAAGCTAGGGGGCCAAAATTTTGTCAGAATATTTCTTATACACAAGGTTTGTTTGTTAAATTGGCTAAATCGGAATATTAGGAAGAGAGTTATAGCTCGTAATGCAAGAGTAGGTCTAAAAAACCATGTCCTTCCAACATCTAATAAAAATACAATTGTGTCCAAACGCATTAATATAGAGCCATGAAACTTCAAATGTATATTTCCTAGGTTAAAAAAATTGCTTAAATTTATGCATCAGGAAAGGAGTTATAGATCAAAATGTACGAAAAATTATAGCGCACAGTGTATTTTTCGGTATATTCAAAATTTAAAACTTAATAAAACTGAAAAAAATTAAAAAATTTTGCAAACATTGCTTTTTGGTCAAAAGCTTTGCACTAACGGAAAACCCATAATAAACCATAAACCCATATAACACTTTATCATAAATTCATATAACTTCTCTATGGACAAAGTTTTTGTAAGAATAAAGGACTATATTGAAATATCTAAGTTATATTAATTACTAGCCAAACCCGGCGCGCGTTGCTACGCCCCTTAATGAATCGAAATGCATTCTGAATTTTAATTGAATATCAAGTGCAAAAACCTAAAAATTATAATTTTTTTATGGGCGTGGCATTGCCCACTTTTCTAGACACGAAATTGTAAAGTCATAACAGCTCAATATGTGTGCAAAGTTTCAGAAGAATCGGACCAGTGCAAGTACCTCAAAATTAAAATTTTTTTTATGGGCGTGGCCCTGCCCACTTTTCTAATCACGAAATTGTAAAGTCATAACAGCTCAATATGTGTGCAAAGTTTCAGAATAATCGGTCAAGTGCAAGTACCTCAAAATGATACCTTTTTTTATAGGCGTGGCACTGCCCACTTTTCTAATCACAAAATTATTTAGTCATGACAGCTCAATATGTGTGCAAAGTTTCAGAAAAATCGGTCTGGTGCAAGTACCTCAAAATTGTACCCTTTTTTTATGGGCGTGGCCCCGCCCACTTTTTTAATCACAAAATTATAAAGTCACGACAGCTTAATATGTGTGCAAAGTTGCATAAAAATCGGTCCAGTGCAAGGACCTCAAAATTAAAACTTTTTTAGGGGCGTGGCCCCGCCCACTTTTTTATCACGAAATTATTTAGTCATGACAGCTCGATATGTGTGCAAAGTTTCAGAAAAATCGGTCAAGTGCAAGTAGCTAAAACTGATAACTAATTTTTTATGGGCGTGGCCCCGCCCACTTTTTTTCATCCATAAACACTCCCCGGTATGTGTACAACAACTTACCAAAGTTTGAGCCCGATCGGTTTTGCAGTTTCAGAGTCTATAGCTAACACACACACACACACACACACACACACAGAGTTTCACTTTTATATATATAGATTACAAACTACATTGACACGCCTGCTTTAACGTCCATTTTCATTTAAAGACTAAATTTACGAAAATATTTAAAAAGCATATCAAAGTTATGCAAAGAAAGTAATATATACATATTTTAGTATAAAGAGATTATTCCATAGCGATTACTATTAATAGCAAATAAACAAATTTTGTGCTTTAAAAGTTCTTTGAATTGGTGGTGGATATATAAATTTCGGCACAGCCGAATTTAGTGTTCTTTTTTGTTCTTTTTGTAACATTAAGGTATGTTATGATTAGCACCGTCTAAAATTTTGATGTTCCCTACCGGGCAGTTAGGGGAAAATTATTTTCATTGACGGTGTGACACTTACTCTGGCTGTGGTTCGTAGCATTTGGGCCTCACATTTTTAAAATTCTTTTTTGCGCAGTTAGGTTAAGTTAAACAGGCTACATACTTGTGTCCATAACTGATCCCTTTGTGATACTTTGGATGTCGCGTGTTCCACCACTACCCAGAGATAAACGGTTCTCGCAATCTTAAACTGGGTTTCCATTAAAAATGAAAAATTATGTTGGAAAAGTTAATTTTAAATCATAAATATTTCCTGTTGCTAATTACTTCGACTATTGATAACTCAAATTTGGACACCCTTTATTATCTTAAAACTTATGACTAGGAAAGTCGATTGAGCAATGTCCGTCTGTGCGTGTATTGGTTGAAATAAGAAGCCTCTAAATTTATATATACCTATATATATATATATATATCTTATTAATTTTTGGACACACTATAGACACTAACGTACAAGCTGAAGCGTCCGAAAACCGTTGATGAGAAAAACATATCGGTTTGCAATTAACTGAAATTAAGGCACCAAAATAAAACTGGTTCGGTGTTTTTCTTAAAATGTTCAAACGAAATCGATTTTTTTTCAACTTCTGGCTTGACTAGTAGAATATAGCTTAAAAATTTAAGTTAAAAATGGCATCAGAAATAAAGCGAAATGGCGTATATATAATATATCTTAGGCAAAACTATAAATGATGTACTGCGTTTAAAAATTATTTGTTAATTTGTATTTGTATTACTTTTTATATTCAGTCTGATAAAATGCGCAGTCGTACAGAAATGGTAACAACTACTTTTGTGGATTCTGAAGAGGATTACAGTGATGACGATGACTCCGAAGAGGATTGGAGACCGTCAGCATCCAGTAAGAATGGTAAAAAACAAAAATGCAGTGGAGGCGATTCAGTAAAAAGAGGACGAAAACGTAAAAGTTCCTTAGGACAAAGCAAAAAAAAATTGAAACGTAAAGTTGCCTATGAAGTAAGCGGTGAGAATGAGGGAGATGATCCAAGTGATAATGACTGTAATAGCGATGATTTTGAAACCGGCTCACAAAGCAAGAAATGCACAAACTTAGCACCAAAAAAACAATTTTATGATAAAAATTCGTCAACTTCATTTAATGATGGAACCGGAGATACCCTTAATTTATTAGTATATATTAAGGACTTGAAAAACAAAGATTTTAATAAAAACAATAGTTTATGTTTATGGAGAAAAGATAATAATAACTTACTTCAAAAATACATACGAGTAAAAACTTCACCGGAACAATTTCTGTTTACTCCAAGCTCAGTGGTGAGTATGCTTAAAGAATGTTCACATTACGTAAGTACTTATTTGACGAAATGAACGTAAGAATTAAAATTAATTAATATCTGCCCTAATAAGGCTTATATTTATAAAAAAAAGGACGTACTTAAAATATATTTAAAAAACAATTTGTATAAAATTGAGCAAAAAATACGTTTCAAACTCATTTTAAATTTTATGAATATGTTTATTTAATTAATATTAATATTGTAGGAAAAATTACATAAAGTTAAATTAATATTAAAAAATAGTAATTATTTGGGTCGCCTAATTATGAAGATAGCTTTACACGCATATGTATGTATGTACTAAAATGTACATATTTAGACATAAATATATCGTTGGATTACTTATATTTACTGTTTAAAATAATAGATGACTAATAATTTATTAATTAATCTGTTTTCTAGTATTCCAGCTTTGATGACAAACGCATTTCCGACTTCTATGATATTAAAGTTATATCTATAGATTCCAGTAATCGACGAGTTAGAATAGCTAATTCTTCCGATCTGCAAAAAATATATCTGAATATTTCTAAAAATAAAAACAGTGACGATGATATATTAATTGAAAAAAAATCAGATATAGAAGAAAATGAGAGCCCCAATAAAACGTACAAGCCTGTGCTAAAACATCATGAAGAAGAAGATGATGATGAGGAGGAAGTGGAGGAAGAAAACGATGAGGAAGAAGATGATTATGACTTAAGAGACGATGATGACGATGCCGAAGATGATGATAGTGATGATTAGGTTAAATAATTCTTAAACAAAAACAGATGAAGAAGTTAAAATTCGATTTAAACTACTGTCGACAAGAAGCAACGAAAAACTATTTCAAAATTATAGAAAATGTAATTGAATATTTAATATAATTTTACTAATAGAAATATGTCCAGTAAAATATTCTCATTTAAAATGTATACATATATCTGAAAGAGTAATGTGACTAAATGACTGATCATTGCATCATTGAACAGCCGTTAGAGACTAATGCTCTTTTTGGACATCGCACATTTACTGTTTATAGTTTTGTTGATTCTATCTGGACTTGTCACATTTTCTTTTAAGAACTACTACTTATGTAATTGTTTTTTTTTTAATATTAAACTAGCTTGTGCCCGCGAAGAAAAATATTATTTTTTGCAATAACATTGTTAAGAAATAACAGTCTTTTTCAATGCTATTAACTAACCGAAAAAAAAATCTTTTTGAAATTGTCATAGGTTGTCATTATTTCATACATTACATAGTATAAAGGAAACTTAACCAACATCATTATTTAAAAATAAAAAAGAACAATGGTCCGTTGGCATTGACACCCGTAATACTTTTATATAATTTCTTTAAAAATTAAATAGTTTTATGCTTAAAATTAATTTATTGGTAACTAGTAATTTGCTTATTTTTTTATATTTGTAAACGAGGATCATGAGTTTTGGGACAACTAAAAAATAAATAAATAGTTATTTGGTCAAAAAATAAATAGTTTATGTGTTTATCCAATACTACTCGCTTATTTATTAGGTAAGTAAAGGAAATATATAAAATCGTAAATGTTTGTTCCATTGAAAGATATTAAGCTAATAATGAAAAAAAAGAACATTCGTGAGGTAAATCATAAAATTTATGTATTTTTAGGGTTTAGTTTTTTTTGCCGGCTCTCTTGAATATACCAATATATATGGGAGAATCATCAATATCTGGATTATTCATAACACATTATAAGGTAGAAAAAAGTAGAAAAGTTGTTAAACTAACAAAGTAATTATTATCTTGAAGTTTTTTCCTGTCTGTTGTATATAGCCAAAAAAGATTGCAAAAAAGTCTGTTAATTAAAAAAATGTTATTTAATAAATTTACACTTAACAAAGTACCTATCAATGATCAGTTGATCCAAAGCATATTCATACATACCTTTTTGCAAAAGCTGATTTCTCAATCATGTCAAAATTTATTCAATTTGTTTGGATCAAGGCCTATTCTTGATAGGTTGTGGTGGTAAGCTACAGGCGTTATTGGATAGATGAACAAAATAATAGAATTAAGACGGGATGATTGGAGAGTATTGGCGTTTTTAAAATTTGTTTAAGTGTGAAAAAAGCTAATATATTTAGTTTTTTTTTTAATACAGACAAGATAATTTGATTGTGTTATTAATTTTATTGGAAATTTTGCCATAACGCATTATTTAAAACAGTTTTTTCTTTAAAATTTTAATTAGTTATTATAAAATCCACTTTTAAAAATCATACAAAAAATGTAAACAAAAATATACATAAAAAAGACATGGCGCGAAAAAGTAAAAAACTTTTGACATTTTCACAATAGCAATACAACCCTGCGCAAGAATAAGCTGATCAATTGCATTGACATAATAAATAGGCCTTGGTTTGGATTTTATTTATTTTTACAGGGAGGGAAAATTGACGTTTTTGCATTAAACAACAGATGTGTACTTTTTTGATATCAAATGAACTTAGTTTCTTTATATATGTTGTTTTAACGAATATACTTACATCCTTTTCATTATAATACAAAATTTTTAAATTAAATGGACAATACCGGATTTTTTTTGGTATATGAATTCATCTTGACAGAAAACATCCCATTAAACAATTTGCTTTATTGTATCAATTCGCCGCTGAAAATACCTGTATGAATATGCCTTGAGTTGATTCAATGTTAAATATCAACAACATTAAAAAAACATGGTTTTTAATTGTTGCCTTCGTTTGCCGATTTGTTAAAAACTACATGGATTTTGTTTGTGTTATTTTGTGCGGGAAAAACTAATCTATGTTAACATAAATAGTATTTTACAACTCAACTATCATTTATTCAAATAAAAAAAAAAGAGATTAGCTGCGATAATAAATTCGCCTTGGTTATATATGCTAAGCTTAATTTTTAGTGTAGTTTGACATTAATAGGAGACAGAGAATTCAGCCAAATTTGCTAATGCGTGTACCTTGTTGAGTGCATCTTGATGAAATTAGACATTTAAGCGAATTCAGTCAAATTTGCTATCTAGACCAGCGAACACTTTACAAGGTAAACGTAAGTGAACAGTTGTTCGATTTTTTTTAAATGTCAAGCTTAATATAAAAAAAATACAGATTCGCCTTCAAATATTTCTATATATGAAGTTTGACATACTCACTTGCACTTTTTTGTGTTCCACCTAGCGTTAACTTTACGAACTTTAGGTGCCAAACTATCTTGGTAAAAAAAGTGCATGAAAATATATTTTTGTTAACGACGAACGTTGTGAAAAAGTGCAGTAAAGATATATTAAAACACATTTTTTAAAAATAAAAAGCAGAGAAAAATTTATCAAAATAATTAATAAAATCATTAAACAATTTTTTATTTGGCAGTGCTTATAAAATAAAAAAATATAAAAGTGTACCTGCTACCAATACAATGATATCTTTTAAAAAATAAATATGTATATAACGAAAAACAAGTAATAATATTTTGTTAAAATAGTTTTCTGTAGTTAAATCAAGAGGTAACCGAGAAAAATTGAAACACATAATAAATCTTTAGATTTTGTCACAAATCTAATATGAACTATTGTTTGTGTTAATGTGGCTTAATATACTTATATACATATGTACATACATACCTACATACGACGTAGTTTTATGTACGGATATTTGTCATTAAAATTGTTTTGACATTTCATGTCTTAAATTTTTAATGTAAAATACATAATTTTATAAGAAGTGATTTTGTAGATATTCAACTGGTAATTGATTTCGTTTAGATGAAAATAATTATGGTTTTATAGCTTGTTTTTTGAGATTATATGTTAATATAAATATATTAATGATCAGGGTGTCAATTCTCGTTCCTTAAAATGGTAAGTTTTGTACAGTAAAACGTATGGTGGTACCATATGATTCGACTAGGGGTGCCAGACGAACTGTATTTAATAGTACATGTACTGTACTTTAAATGTGCAACACCCAAAACAGTACAAAAAATTTCTGATTTTTATACTGCACGTTTTCGATTAAGTACTATCCGTCTTTATGTTGAAATCAACTTTTTAAAACCCCCAACATCGGCAAAACCCGTGTAAGGTATCAAAATATGAGAGCGCTATAACTTTCTGAGATATGAGTAAATAAACACGACTGCTTGTTTTTCAATAATAAACATACATTTTTATGTATATAAAAAATATAAATTTTTATGTATATAAAAAATATAAATTTTTATACCCGCCACCAAAAAAATGGTGGGGGTATATTCATTTTGTCATTCCGTTTGTAACACATCGAAATATCCATTTTAGACCCCATAAAGTATATATATTCTGAATCAGGGTTTTATTTGATGACGATCTAGCTATGTCCGTCCGTCTGTCCGTTTGTTGAAAGCACGATAGAGGTCGCACCGAAAAAGCTAGGGGGCTCAAATTTTGCCAGAATCTTTCTTATAGATAAGGTTTGTTTGGTATTGAAAATGGGCTAAATCGGAATATTAGGAAGAGAGTTATAGCTCGAAAAAACCGTGTCCCTCGAACATCGAATAAAATGGAATTGTGACCAAACGCATTACCGTACACTCATGAAACTTCGAATATATATTTCCTGAGTAAAAACAATATTTTTCCCCAAAAAGTATCTAAATCTATGCATTAGGAGAGGAGTTATCGATCAAAATGTACGAAAATTTTTACCGCACAGTGTATTTTTCGGTATATTTAAAAACAAAAACGTCATAAAAGCAACAAAATTGGATGTACGACTCTGAAATTTTGCACACTTTGTTTTTTGGTGAAACGCTTTTTTGTAACGGAAAATCAATGTGCCACGCCCACCTCCCATATAACGTTTTACCCAAAATTCATATAATTTCTCTATTAATATAGATTTTGGAATAATAAAGGACTATATTGAAACATCTAGGTTGTGCTCATTAGAAAAAACAATTTTGACACGCCTACTATAACGCCCACTTTTCACGTTATCTACCGTTAATGAAATTTAAAAGCTCATAAAACCGCCAAAATTAGAGGTATGATGATCAAATTTGCTACGTGTATCCCCCTAGGCAATTTCATTACTGTGCCAGAAAATTAAGGTGCCACGCCCACTTTTACGCCCACCTCCCATATAACGTTTTACCTAAAATTCATATAATTTCTCTATTAATAAAGATTTTGGAATAATAAAGGGCTATATTGAAACATCTAAGTGGTACTCATTCGCAAAAACAACTTTGACACGCCTACAATAACGCCCACTTTTCACGTTATTTACCGTAAATGAAATTTAAAAGCTCATAAAACCGCCAAAATTAGAGGTATAATGGTCAAATTTGCTACGTATATCCCCCTAGACAATGTCATTACTGTGCCAAAAAATTTAGGTGTCACGCCCACTTCCCATATAACGGTTTAGCTGAAATTCATATAATTTCTCTATTAATAAAGATTTTGGAATAACAAAGGACTATATTGAAATACCTTAGTTGTACTCATTAGCAAAAACAGCTTCGACACGCCTACTATAACGCCCACTTTTCACGTTATCTACCGTTAATGAAATTTAAAAGCTCATAAAACCAAAAAAAATTAGAGGTATAATGGTCAAATTTGCTACATATATCCTTCTAATCAATGTTATTGTTGTGCCAAAAATTTTGGTTACACGCCCACTTTAACGCTTACCTCCCATATAACAGTTTATCTTAAATTCATGTAATTTTTCTATTGACAAAGTTTTTGGGAAAATAAAGGACTATATTGAAATGTCTAAGTTGTATTTATTAGCAGAAACTTTATTGACATGCCTACTTTAACGCCCACTTTCTTGAAAGACTACATTAACAAAAGCATTTTAGTAGCATATCGAAGTTATAAAGGGTGGTTAAATTTTAAGGGCCGATGTTAAATTTAAACAAAACACAAATTATTTAGGAAATTATAATTATTTCTTTTTGTAATGATAATATTTGTACGGTTCAATTATGTATTTGACAAAATATCGGCCAAATGGCCCCCCATCCTTGGCGCCACACCTCGATCTGATGGTCCAAATTTTAAATGACAATGTTGATGGTCAATTGTTGGGCATGATGATGAGTCGATGTTGACTGCTCTTTTGCCACACTATCGCAAAAAACAGCAATGGTTCACATTCAACGAACTAAGAAGGCATTCACAGATTTTCTGACATTTTATACAGACCTGTTTTGCAGAAATTTAAATATTTTTTACAATTCTCCCGATTGTGGACGAATTTGAACGATTATGTTGATCAAAAGAATTACGAAGTGCACAAAATGCATTTTGACTTGAACGCCCATTTTTATAAAAAACCTGAATAACTTTAACGCGTTGCTCATTTGCGTATCTTTCCACTTTTAAGTTGGTCTGAGATTGAGAAATGTCAAATGAAATGCGAAAAAAAACTTGTTGTTTGTGTGGCTCATCTTCAACATGGGCCCTTAAAATTTAACCACCCTCTACAAAGAATGTGATACATATTTTATTATAAAGAGATTATCCATAATGATTAACAAAATAATAAATATTGTGCTTTAAATGTACACAAAATTGGTGGTGGGTATAAAAGTTTCGGCACAGCCGAATATAGTGCTCTTACTTGTTTTGTTTTACATCGGGTATCCCATTATCACCGTCGAATAAAATTTTCTCCCATTTTAATACAAGTTGTACCTACAGTTAATTTTCTCGACAGTTTCATGACGCGATTTCATGATTTCAGTTTTCTCAAAATAATTCGTCAATAACGTCAAATATTCGATTACAATTACATATGTGACAAATGAATCGATAGTGAGGCGTTTTTTACAATGTTTGAGACCAAATTTACTCTAATGGATAAGAGGACCAAATATAGTCCTCGCCCTTACCGGTCAGTTGAATATAAAGCCGCAATAATGGAATATGTGGCCGAGAGTATAGGAACTTTCATTCGGCATTAAACATTTCCAGAAGCTATGCAACTATTTTTTTGTGCGCGTTATCACGCTTAAAATACAATAATTTTACGTTGTCGGTTTAAATAATTTTCCAAATTCTGAAATCGTGTGGTCTGTGGTGGCAAATACTAATTCGGCACAATTCGACACCTTTTAATTTAAAAAGTGGTTCTTTTTAAAAAGTTAAGTGTTTTAGAAAATTGTTATTAAATTTCTTCACTTCATTTCCGTTTTTTTTTATCTCAGCCGCCACTCCTTTTGTCAACGACTTCGACCTCTGCTGTTGTTAAAAATTAAATAGTTGAACGCTTTTTTGTTTTAAAGTTTATTTTGTTGAATGATTTCTGCTCAAATTTGAGTTTGAAATGAATCAAGGCATATTTATTCATCAGGTAATTGCAGTTCGGAGAGAAATTTTTGTTTATATTTTTTATATATGAAGTTTGACATTTGAAATTAATTAGAAAATATTGAAAATTGTTTTTTATTTATGTATGTATTATGACAGCTGAAATTAAAAATAAGTAATAAAAAAAATAATCAGCTGACGAATCAAGAGTATCTGATGAATAAATATGCCTTGGAAATGAATATGCTTTATTATTTATAAAATTTATTTTAAAACAAAATTTCTATTTATATTTCAAACATATGTATATTTATGTACATATTTCATTGTTTTTATTAACAAAAAAAAAAAAAAACTTTAACCCTTATTTTATTTTTACAAATTTAACACAAGTAATTTCTTGACAATAACCATTCTGCACGCAAAAAAAAATAAGGGTAAAGTTTGGTTAAAAGGTAAACACAAATTATACATTCTTATGAACGTTCTCATTTACCCAATTTTTAACTCAAGAAACGCTTTTCGGTAAAATTGGAAGCCAGTAGGCTCGCCCGGTAACGTAGGTAAAAAAAAACATTTTTCTTTATTATTCCGACCCCATCCTCGATACTGAATTTAACGTAGTTATCTGTATTTCACTAGTCAAGCCCATTTATTGATTCCCATATTGATGGTGTTAAAAAATTTGTTCCGCCATTTTGTTTTAGACACCTTGGATTTTAAATTTTTTTTAAGTTTATTGTATTCTATTTTTCAAACTCTTTCATTTGATACCAATATTGAGGTAGTTTAAGAAATTACATTTTAAAATACCTGATTTGACCCATATACATATACCTTTATTGTCCGCTCGGTTGTCTAGGAGCTGAAAAAATTGGTTTTCGTTTGTAAATTTTTGGAATATATTTAAAAAAAAAAAATTCCTATAACTTTACCGATTAGAGCTCGATTTATCCAAAATTTTTCACGAGTATCTCTAGAGGCATATTATATCTACAAATAGAGACAAAGGTACCTATAAATTATTCTATGGCTGAAAAATTTTAATTTTGGTGGTAAAAATATGGGAAAAAACAGGCAGTCGTGCTTATTTGCTCATATCTCAAAAAGTTGTGTGACGATTTTGCTGAATTTCAATAGCGATTCATTCCCGAATATTTCCCAAAGATTGATACCATACGCAGGTCTGAGGAACATGTGGTTGCTTCTAAAAATTGTTTTCAACCAACACACGTACAGACGGACGTGGCTTACTCGACTCCTCTATTCATAAGCTTTCAGAAAATATATACTTTATGGGGAAATGAAAACTGTAGAAATTACAAACGGAATGACAAAGCTATATATACCCTTGTGCACCAAAGGTGAAGTACATGAAAGTACATGAATTGATTACACTGCTCTGAAAAAAATCATTTTTTGTCTTCCCATTTAATAAAACTATGTGAACTATATGGATTTTGATGCGCTGAACTCAAATCCGATGTTGGTTTTTTCCATCAGATCAGGATTTTTTTTATGGGCGTGGCAAATTTTTCCCCCTAAATTAGTCAGGTACGGAGACATATTTAATCCTAACTCGAGAACCAGTCACCCGATTTTCAAAAACACCAAAAAATGTGTAACAAAATTATATTTATTTTAGTGGAATAAAATTTTTCTCTATCTCTTATCGTTTTGGAGTTATTTAGAAATTAATGGAGAAAAAAAAATTTTTTGTGCGAAATTCGTAATATTTTTCAATTTAAAAATGGAATTAAAAAAAATTTAAAGTAAATATTCAACATTTTTAACTTTTTTCTGAGAGCTACTTATCTTAAAAATAAAAAAAGCCATAAACCATAAAAATCAATTAAAAAATGTAGATTTTATTGTCAATTTACCGCAGGTACCTAATATTGTAATGCAACCAGCCTTACATATGTATATCTAAGTAACATTTCGTTAAGTGAGCAGGTAATGGAACTGAAGTACAACGGTATTTCGGATGGTTCTTGGAATTAAAAATTATAACATAGTATTTTTCAATTACCTGTGATTTCAAATTAAGAACATTAGGGTAGATTCTAGTATTTATTGTATGTATAGAAGCTAATGGGCAATAAATAAGTCACTTTTAATTTGAATATCGTGCGGTTAAAATCGGCAACAGTAAATAGATCTTATAGTGTACTTTGTTATTGTGTAAAGAAATAAAACAATTCAAGAATCCACAAACGCTTTCATATAACAAAATTTCAAGGATTTGTAACAAATCTCCAATTTTATTTTGTTACGTTTGTGGCAATCTAACTTTAAGTTCTCAACGGGAGACAATATCTTCCAAGATTAAAGATGCTTATCGCCGTTATTTTGGGTTTCCTATCGATAATAGAGATAAAAATTGGTTGCCGAAAATATGTTGTAGTAGCTGTGGTAAGTCTTTAAGAGGTTGGTTAAAAGGAAGTCATAAGTCTTTGCCGTTTGGAGTGAACCACAAAATCATCAAAATGTTTGCTACTTTTGCCATACTAAAACACGTGTGTTTACGACTCTCAAAAAAACAAGTCTGAGCTTCTTGCATCCCAATTAAAAGAATGGACGTTAACGTCTCGTACTTTCGAAATAAAGAACTACCTTTTTTGAGTTATATCAGCATTGGAAGGTTTGGTATTTTGTGATAATGCTGATGGACTTTTGCGACAACTGTGTTTCAGTCATAAATCTGAGGATTGGCGGCTATTTATTGATTCATCCAAGACAAGTTTGAAAGCCGTTTTACTGCACAATGGCAACAAATTTCCATCGGTCCCACTCGCGTATGCAAGAAATATAAAAGAAAACTATTGTAGCATGAAGATGATAATAAAAATTAAATATTCACATTATTCATGGAATCTGCAGATTTGAAAGTCTTAGCAATGTTAAATGGATTGCAAAGTGGATATACCAAGTTTTGTTGCTTCTTATGTGAATGGGATAGGGTGCCCCGATGGATTAGTCAGCAGTGTGCTGTTCTGCTAGTTTGTGGGTTGCTGGTTCGATTCCCGCCGGAGACTCTGGACTTGTCTGCTTCGTTTCTATTCTATTCTTACTTTTCTATTCAGGTATCACAAAGGGATCAATATAATGGACCCAAGTGAGCTGCACAGCAGCTGCCTGTTCTACCTAACCTAACCTATGTGAATGGGATAGCCGCGCAAAAGAAAAACACTACAATGTTAAAATTTGGCCGAAAAGAGTAAATTTTATTCCAGGAGAAAAAAATGTAGCAGAAGAGCCTTTAAATCAAAAGGAACAAACTCTTCTCTTCATATAAAGCTAGGCCTAATGAAAAATTTTGTCAAAGCAATGAACGAGGATGGTGAAGCCTTTCTATACATTAAGAGCGAATTTCCTAGAATCAGAGATGCTAAGGTAAAAAAAGGCATATTTGTAGGTCCACAAATACCACAGCTTATGAAGGACGAGGTCTTTAGAACGAAATTGAATGATGTGGAAGAAAGAGCATGGACAGCTTAAGCTACTTTTTTATTTTAACAATGATAACAAAAATTTTGTGTTATTTTAAATAAAACAAGTACGAGCGCTATATTCGGCCGTGCCGAATCTTATATACCCTTCACAACATGTAGTCGTGCAATAACAGTAGATTGTGTCACCATTCATCCCATATGAAATACGTACATACATATAAAAACATACATATATAAAAACATCCCATTGTAAAATTATAAATTCATGTATGTATGTTAAAAAAACAAAAAAAAAAAAAAATATTTAAAAAAAAAATTTAAAAAAAAATTTAAAAAAAAAATTAAAAAAAAAAAAATTTAAAAAAAAAATTATTATATCTATATATATAAAAGTGAAACTCTGTGTGTGTGTGTGTGTGTTAGCTATAGACTCTGAAACTGTAAAACCGATCGGGCTCAAACTTTGGTAAGTTGTTGTACACATACCAGGGAGTGTTTATGGATGAAAAAAGTGGGCGAGGCCACGCCCATAAAAAATTAGTTATCAGTTTTAGCTACTTGCACTTGACCGATTTTTCTGAAACTTTGCACACATATCGAGCTGTCATGACTAAATAATTTCGTGATAAGAAAAGTGGGCGGGGCCACGCCCCTAAAAAAGTTTTAATATTGAGGTACTTGCACTGGACCGATTTTTCTGAAACTTTGCACACATATTAAGCTGTCATGACTTTATAATTTCGTGATTAAAAAAGTGGGCGGAGCCACGCCCATAAAAAAAAGGTATCATTTTGAGGTACTTGCACTGGACCGATTTTTCTGAAACTTTGCACACATATTGAGCTATCATGACCTTATGATTTCGTGATTAGAAAAGTGGGCATGGCCACGCCCATAAAAAAAAGTTATAATTTTGAGGTACTTGCACTGGACCGATTTTTCTGAAACTTTGCACACATACTGAGCTGTCATGACTTTATAATTTCGTGATTAGAAAAGTGGGCAGTGCCACGCCTATAAAAAAAAGGTATCATTTTGAAGTACTTGCACTGGACCGATTTTTCTGAAACTTTGCACACATATTGACTTTACAATTTCGTGATTAGAAAAGTGGGCAGGGCCACGCCCATAAAAAAAAATTATAATTTTTAGGTTGTTGCACTTGATATTCAATTAAAATTCAGAATGCATTTCGATTCATTAAGGGGCGTAGCAACGCGCGCCGGGTTTGGCTAGTATATAATATATATAAGACAAAAAAAAAAAAAAAAATTAAAAAAAAATAATAATAAAAATATATATAATATCTATCTATGTATCTATCTATCTATCTATCTTCTATCTATATATATAAAAGTGAAACTCTGTGTGTGTGTGTGTGTGTGTGTGTGTGTTAGCTATAGACTCCGAAACTGTAAAACCGATCGGGCTCAAACTTTGGTAAGTTGTTGTACACATACCAGGGAGTGTTTATCGGTGGAAAAAAGTGGGCGGGGCCACGCCCATAAAAATTAGTTATCAGTTTTAGCTACTTGCACTTGACCGATTTTTCTGAAATTTTGCACACATATCGAGCTGTCATGACTAAATAATTTTGTAATAAGAAAAGTGGGCGGGGCCACGCCCCTAAAAAAGTTTTAATTTTGAGGTACTTGCACTGGACCGATTTTCTGAAACTTTGCACACATACTAAGCTGTCATAACCATATAATTTTATGATTACAAAAGTGGGCGGGGCCATGCCCATAAAAAATTAGTTATCAGTTTTAGCTACTTGCACCGGACCGAATTTTCTGAAACTTTGCAAACATACTGAGCTGTCATGACTTTACACTTTCGTCATTAGAAAAGTGGGCAGTGCCACGCCCACTAAAAAAAAGGTATCATTTTGAGGTACTTGCACTGGACCGATTTTTCTGAAACTTTGCACACTTATTGAGCTGTCATGACTATACAGTTTCGTAATTAGAAAAGTGGGCAGTGCCACACTCATAAAGAAAAAGTTATAGTTTTTAGCCTTGCACTTGATATTCGATTAAAATTTGGAATGCGATTAAAATTCATGAAGGGGCGTAGCAACGCGCGCCGGGATTGGCTAGTCTATATATATAAAAGTGAAACTCTGTGTGTGTGTGTGTGTGTGTGTGTGTGTGTGTGTGTGTTAGCTATAGACTCTGAAACTGTTAAACCGATCGGGCTCAAACTTTGGTAAGTTGTTGTACACATACCGGGGAGTGTTTATGGATGAAAAAAAGTAGGCGGGGCCACGCCCATAAAAAATTAGTTATCAGTTTTAGCTACTTGCACTTGACCGATTTTTCTGAAACTTTGCACACATATTGAGCTGTCATGACTAAATAATTTCGTGATAAGAAAAGTGGGCGGGGCCACGCCCCTAAAAAAGTTTTAATTTTGAGGTACTTGCACTAGACCGATTTTTCTGAAACTTTGCACACATACTAAGCTGTCACAACCATATAATTTCGTGACTAGAAAAGTGGGCAGGGACACGCCCATAAAAAAAGGTTATAATTTTGAGGTACTTGCACCAGACCGATTTTTCTGAAACTTTGCGCAAATATTGAGCTGTCATAGCTAAATAATTTCGTGATTAGAAAAGTGGGCAGTGCCACGCCCATAAAAAAAAGGTATCATTTTGAGGTACTTGCATTGGACCGATTATTCTGAAACTTTGCACACATATTGAGCTATTACGACTTTACAGTTTCGTGACTAGAAAAGTGGGCAGGGCCACGCCCATAAAAATAATTATAATTTTGAGGTACTTGCACTGGTCCGATTCTTCTGAAACTTTGCAAACATATTGAGCTGTTACGACTTTACAATTTCGTGGTTAGAAAAGTGGGCAATGCCACGCCCATAAAAAAATTATAATTTTTAGGTTTTTGCACTTGATATTCAATTAAAATTCAGAATGCATTTTGATTCATTAAGGGGCGTAGCAACGCGCGCCGGGTTTGGCTAGTCTATATATATAAAAGTGAAACTCTGTGTGTGTGTGTGTGTGTGTGTTAGCTATAGACTCCGAAACTGTAAAACCGATCGGGCTGAAACTTTAGTAAGTTGTTGTACACATACCAGGGAGTGTTTATGGGTGAAAAAAAGTGGGCGGGCCACGCCCATAAAAAATTAGTTATCATTTTAAGCTACTTGCACTTGACCGATTTTTCTGAAACTTTGCACACATATCGAGCTGTCGTGATTAAATAATTTCGTGATAAGAAAAGTGGGCGGGGCCACGCCCCTAAAAAAGTTTTAATTTTGAGGTACTTGCACTGGACCGATTTTGCTGAAACTTTGCACAGATGTTGAGCTGTCATGACCTTATAATTTCGTGATTAAAAAAGTGGGCGGGGCCACGCCCATAAAAAAAGGTTATAATTTTGAGGTACTTCCACCAGACCGATTTTTCTGAAACTTTGCATACATGTCGAGCTGTCATGACTAAATAATTTCGTGATTAGAAAAGTGGGCAGTGCCACGCCCATAAAAAAAGGTATCATTTTGAGGTACTTGCACTGGACCGATTATTCTGAAACTTTGCACACGTATTGGACTGTTATGACTTTACAATTTCATGATTAGAAAAGTGGGCAGGGCCACGCCCATTAAAACAATTATAATTTTGAGGTACTTGCACTGGTCCGATTCTTCTGAAACTTTGCACACATATTGAGCTGTTATGACTTTACAATTCCGTGATTAGAAAAGTGGGCAATGCCACGCCCATAAAAAAATTATAATTTTTAGGTTTTTGCACTTGATATTCAATTAAAATTCAGAATGCATTTCGATTCATTAAGGGGCGTAGCAACTTGCGCCGGGTTTGGCTAGTATTAAATAAAAAATAAAAAAAAAATTAAAAAAAAAATTTTAAAAAAATTAATAAAAAAATTTTTTTTGGCTCAGCTGGGATTCGATGCCACGTTTTCCCTAACCAGTATACACGTTTGTTGTTGTAATGTTGTTTTTGTGAAAAAAAAATCGAGGTGGTCGTGGGTTTTTGCTCATATCTCAGTTGTTTATGTACCGATGTTTCTGATTTTCAATACCGATCTACTCCCGAATATTTCTGATATTTTAATACCTTACCCGGGTCCAACCTATGTCGGGGGGCTTCAAAAAGTTGATTTCAACATACACACGGACAGACGGTCAGACGGACAGACTGACAGGGCTTAATCGACTTCCCTATTCATAAGCTTTTAGAAAATATATACTTTATGGGGTCGGAAATGAAAATTGTAGAAATTTCACACGGAATGACAAACCTATATATACCCTTTTTCACTGTGTGAAGGGTATAAAAATAAATATACTCTAAGGGCCGTATTCATAAAAAATATTTTAGGTTTATCAAAGGCTTATTTGACAGATGTTGTAGAGGAATTTGTCAAATAAGCCTTCAATAAACCTAAAATATTTTTTATGAATACGGCTATAAATATTTTAATTTTTTATTGTAATTTGAAGTTATCTTCGGGTGACGAAAGGGTGGGTGCTTTAAGCGAGGCGTTGCTACAAAATTACAATCTGGAAAATTTGTTTGCTTGTTTTTGTTGTACGAAAATAGATAGAAGTAAAAAGTTGCCATTCATTGTTGCTACAAGTCGCTTTAGTGCGCCCACTCTGACGTTGTTTGCTGCACTACACATATTTGGTCAATATTGGGTATCTGCGGTAAATTGACAATAAAATCTACATTTTTAAATCGATTTTTATGGTTTATGGTTTTTTTTATTTCCAAGATAAATAGCTCTCAGAAAAAAGTTTAAAATGTTGAATATTTGCCTTATATTTTTTTTAATTCCATTTTTAAATTGAAAAATATTACGAATTTTGCACGAAAAAATTTTTTTTCTCCATTTATTTCTAAATAATTCCAAAACGATAAGAGACAGAGAAAATTTTATTTCACTAAAATAAATACAATTTTGTTACACATTGGATGGCTAGTTCTCGAGTTAGGATTAAATATGTCTCCGTACCTGACTAATATAGGGGGAAAAATTTGCCACGCCCATAAAAAAAAATCCGGATCTGATGGAAAAAAACCGACAACGGATTTGAGTTCAGCGGATCAAAATCCATATAGTCCACATAGTATTCTTTAATGGAGGATTTTGCTGCTGAGCAGTGTTATTATTATCGCCTAATAGTTTTTTATTTGCCTATATATTTAGATTTATGAAGCTGTTTATGGCTATTCAATTCCTTTTATTTGATTCTAAAATTAAATTCGTCAGTTTTCTGAAAAAAATGATTTTTTTTGTAAATTTTTGGAAAAAAATATCAAAGCTGTTAGTATTATGGTGCTTTTATCAGTCAGTTTTGAACCGTTTTTCTCTGAAATAATTTTCGAGACTACAACTTGCAACTAGAACGACTATCGTGTACACAAATTTATTAGGAACTTTAAAAAAATGTCCATCTAAATTATTTTTGCCTATTACTTTGCAGAATATTAAAACTTTCTATAAATTACACTATTATGTATATAAATAACAGCAAACGTTTCTATAAATTATATGAAAGCTAAAAATGTTAATTTTTGTGGTAAAAATATGGGGAAAAACAGGTATTATGTTTTGGTTATACCACATTTAGGTCTATGCAACATATGGAGGCTTCAAAAAATTTGTTCGTCATCTAACAAATAAACAGACGGTCATATCTTAATCGACTATTTTTAGGTTTTCAGAATACTTATGTGTATATATTAACATATGGGCTTGCAAATTAATACCTTGTAATTTAGGAACGGAATGATAAAGGTATAAATACCCATGGCATCGCATATAACAAATCAAATTATTCATTTGGCACATAAATTTGAATCGAATTTGAACATACATACATATGTATGTATGGATGATTATATGTTTATGTATAGACATGAATTCATACAAACATACTTCATATGTGTTCCTTATTTTCTGTTGATTTAACTTAGTTGTACAGTACCTTAAACATAATATCCTATTACAAAAAAGTTTTCGTTAGTATAAAATTATAAAAGAAATATTTTAAAACAACTCAAAAGAGTTAAGTTTAGCCAAAACAGAATTCTAGGAATTTATACAAAATAACAGCGATTATGTTACCATTAGGCTAACTAAAGCAAAGATTTAAAAAAGCGTTGTATTTAAGTACATACATACATATGTATGTCTGTATATTAAAAATTGTAAACCTTAACAAAATTTAAATATTAAAATTTTTGACAAGGTACACATAAAGTTGCCCGAAAAAAATAGTTATAATAATTGTAATATTAACATACGTATGTATGTATAAACATTACATTTTATTTCAAACATTTTAAGGTTTGTTAATTACTTGTTTTTGATAATTTCGATAAACGGTATTTTAGATTATTTAGGTAATTATCTACACTTTAAATATTTTTTGGAAATTTCGATGGCAGTGCATATAGTCAACAATCTAAAATTGAAACCACACTTTTTTTAAATTTGTGGCTTTATGGATTTTGATAAAGTTAGTAGGGAGATACCTTGATACCTGGCCGTACATATACATAGGCTGCTTTAACTTATTAATTTGCACTTAGAACAATTATCAGAACTTTTCTTAAAATTAATACAATACTAAAATAATGTTTAGTGTAGCAATGCGGACTCTAAAGTAAAACCATGTTTTTGATTTTCAAAAATCATTAAAGTAATAATCCTGAATACTGCAAACAAAGTCCGACAACGAACTTTGCATACTAAGCGAAAAATTGTATTTATCAAAGGATTCAAATAAATAAAAAATATTGTAATATTTATAGCAAGGCGAATTTATTTACCAGGCATTTTTGATAATTACGCGTTTTTTTTCGGCTTTGGTGCTTTTTAAATTTTAAAGTTGACAACGATGGAGATTATTTTTTTATCACGCGTAGCAATATCATGCCTCTCTAAAGTACTAAACAAAAAAGGGATTACAAATAAAGTGCCAAAACATATTCATATTTTTTGCAGAGCAAATAATACAATTCATTTCATACATTTCATTCATACAATTTCGGTATTTATCTGTTCGCAAGTTACATAAAATCCTTAAATATAGTAGATCTAAAAAAGCGTCTGTTTTCATGAATATTCTCTAATTAATGTATATGAGTATAATTTTGTGGTTACATGTTTTTTTTTCTTTATAACACATACATATAATGAATCAAAAAATCAATATACAACATTTTTCGAATGCCTTCAATTTTCACATACAGAATTTGTAGTAAGAACATCTACATTTTTTTGTTAATTTATAGATCACAAAATTTGAAGCCCCCCGACATAGGTTGGACCCGGGTGAGGTATTAAAATATCAGAAATATTTGGGAGTAGATCGGTATTGAAAATCAGAAACATCGGTACATAAACAACTGAGATATGAGCAAAAATCCACGACCACCTCGATTTTTTTTCACAAAAACAACATTACAACAACAACATACATAAAACATACACAACATACATAAAAAATGGTGTGGTTGTATTTTAATTTTAGCTATATCCCTCCGTATGAGTTGGGATAAAATGTTGTCAGAATATGTTTGGTATTTAAAATAGGCTAAATCGGTACATTAGGAAGAGAGTTATAGCTTGTAATATAAGAGTAGGCAAAAAATGCGATTGTGGCTAAGCGCTTGACGTAGAGCAATAAAATTTTGCAAGTATATTCTTTGAGTAAAAGAAAAATATCTTTTCCTAAAAATTGATCAAATCTATGCATTACGTTAGGAGATCAAAGTGTACGTATTTATACCTCACAGTGTCTTTTTCGGTCTATTTAAAATTTAAAACGTAATAAAACTGAAGAAATTAGATGAACGATTCTAAAATTTTTGCAAATTTTGCTTTTTGGGCAAAATATTTGTAAAACGGAAAATTAAGGTGACTCGACGGCTTTAGTCCACCTTCCTTTTTTATATTCATATAATTTCTCTATGGACAAAGATTGTGAAAGAATAAGGAACTTTATGTCAAAAAATATATTACTCAAGTTCATTAGCAGAAATTACTTCGTCACGTCTACTTTTTAAATAATATACTATTAATGAAATTTAAAAGCTCATGAATGTGACAGAATTAGCTATATGATAATAAAATTTCGCATACATGCCTTTCTCGTCAATTTATGTATATATTTATTTATATATTTATTCAATTTCGTATTACAAAAGCCCCAAAAGGCCAAAACAAATTGTTACATAGTAATTCCAGAAAATGAAGGTGACACGCTCACTTTAACGCCCACCTCCTCATATAATTTCTCTATGGACAAATATTTTGGAAATATAAAGGACTCTATATACATATATGTACATATATTGAAATATCTAAGTTAATCTTATTAGTAGTAATTACTTTGACACGCCTACTTTAACGCCCGCTTTTTACATATTCTGCTATCAATGAAATTCCAAAGTTCATGAAATTTTGCATATATAGCTTTTTTGTAAATTTTATAACAATGCCAGAAAATAAAGGTGAGGTTTTTATTAAAAAAATGTATGACTAATATAATTATTAGGGTACACTTAATTGTTTAGGTTGTTTCAATTGATTAACCATTCTGTTCTTTTAAAACAGTTGTTAAAATCAAGGTGTCAAAATATCAGAAATATTCGGGAGAAGATTCAGCACAATCGCCCCATAACTATCTGAGATAGTTAGACACGTTAAAGACATCAAATTATAAGCCGACATCTTAAAAAATATTTCTGAGAAAAACTAACAATTCGGTTTGAAGGTATAATTACCAAAATACAACTGCTTCGGTAATTTTCCTAAAACTTACAAATAAAAATCGATTTTATTCAGTTTCTCTTCCACTGAGAGAGTCAATATGGGTATCATTATCAATACACTATAAACAAATTTAAAATCCCTAATGACTGCTACTACAATGGGTCAAATCTAGTAATAAAAATGTACCCACTTCAACCTCGAAAGTGGTATCAAATGAATGGGCTTTACCAGTATAATACAGCAAACTATGAAAGAGTTTAAATCCAAAATGGTAACTATGACTTCACCCCTCTTAGTCCCCACAATATTGGTATGAAAGGTAAATTATAAAAAAGTTAAAATCTAAGATGTCGCCCTAAACAAAATGGCGGAAACTTCATCAATATGTGTGTTAAATGAACGTGCTTGATGGCGTCGGAAATAATATATTAAATGAAATCTAGACTTAGCTATTATGTGGTCATTATAAGTAAATATTTGTGAAGGGTATAATCACGGCCAAATATAGCACTCTTACTTGAAAATTTTTTTAAGTTTGACAATTGTTATTTACTGGAAAAGAAAGAGAATGTATGAGATTTTTGCCCCCTAAGTGTCCCTACAAAAAGTTTTGGCACCCTACGTTTCATGCTGCATTTATAAAAAACAAATCCTTATCAATTTCTCTAGTGGCATTAAATCATGTAATATACACATGTACAAACATAGCTTTAAAATGTTTTGAAATAAAATGAAATATTTATATTACAAAAAAAAAAAAATATATATATATATATATAGTATTTAGTCAGTTGGGAGATTCTTGTAGTTTTTCACAATTTGAACTATATCATTTCTATTAAAACAGAACACTAATTTTTATTTATCAATATTTAAAAGGTATCCTCAAATAGCCTTAAATACATTTTTTTTAATATAGATTACCCTTTCTGTGTCTAAATTTTTTTTATTCAAGAGATATTTAGGAAAATTAAATAATTTTGTATAATTTTGTCAAATGAAAATTCATTAAAATGTATTAAAATTCTTTTTATTCAATAAATCTATTTTTATTCCCTTCACCTGTGGTGCTCAAGGGTATATAGCTTTGTCATTCCGTTTGTAATTTCTACAATTTTCATTTCCGACCCCATAAAGTATATATTTTCTGAAAGCTTATGAATATAGGAGTCAATTAAGCCCTGACCGTCTGTCCGTGTGTTAGTTGAAATCAACTTTTAGAAGCAACTATATGTTTCTCAGATCTGTGTATAATATCAATCTTTTGAAAATATCCGGGAATAAATCGCTACTGAAATTCAGCACAATCGTCCCATAACTTTCTGAGATATGATCAAATAAACACGACTGCCTTTGTTTTTTCCCCTATTCCTAGCACCAAAATTAAAATTGTTCAGCCATAGAATAATTTATAGATATCTTTGCTACTAATTGTAGATATAATATGCCTCTTGAGATATTCGTGAAAAATTTTGGACAAAGCGGGCTCTAATCAGTAAAGTTATAGGCACATTTTTTTTAATGCATATTCCAAAAATTTACAAATGAAAATCAAATTTTTTTAGCTGCTAGACAACCGAGAGATTCAATATTGGTATCATCTGAAAGGACTTGACTAGCGCAATATAAGCACCATAGAAAAAAAATAAAATTCATGTTGGTAGCCACGACAAAATGGCTGACAATAAATTTATATATGGGTCAAATCTGATTTATTAAAATTCAACTTCTTGAACCCCCTCAATATTGGTATGAAATGAAAGGGCTTGACCAGTAGAATACTGGGGATCAAATTTTTTTAACCCCATTAATATGGGTATCAAATTAAAGGGGTTGACTAGTAGTTAACCACGTAAAAATTTAAAATCAAGGATGGCGTCGGAAATAATAAAGAAAAATGGCGTATAACATGAAATATAGGTTAAGCTACAATGTGGGATTATACCTATGTACATGAATTTTGATTAAACTTAATGATTATGATTATTAAACTGAAAAAATATTTTATTTAGCAAACAAATTATGTGCATTATATATATTCGTAGTTAAAAGGAACAATTGGAATTATTTATTTATGCATATACCTACATATGTATGTATATGTATATAACTTTTTTTTATTTATTATACTTGTTATTTTTAATTATTACTTTTAGAAAAATTATATCGTCCAAGTTATTTAGATCTTTATTAGTTGAATTTATTCATAAAACTGTCTTCATAGAGACTTTCGATTATTTGTATGTTTCATTTGACAATATCTTTGCGGACAAAAGAAGTAAAAAATATTTGTTACATAACTAATTATAGCGACGAAGACTACCATCGAATCGAAAGAATTCAGAAATAATCTGGTTCTGATTTTGAACTTAACCAAATTCATTGCAATTAAATGTTTTTTCAACCTTTGTATTTGATTATGCTAAACCTTAAAAATTAAGCACCATAGCTACAACAAAAAATAGAATTACTGCCTGTTCAACGATGTCGAAAGAAACCCCAAGCGAAATTTCATTCGTACAAATACGTTGAAAACAAAAACAAATTTTTTGTTTTTGTTGTTGTTTACAATATATTTGTACGAATGAAACTTCGCTTGGGGTTTCTTTCGACATCGTTGAACAGGCAGTTAAAAAAATTTTTTAATGCACCAAAAGGACCAGTAAAAAATTTTTGAATGCACAAATTAGTGCTTTTTCTTATTTTGACAATTAATCTAAAAATTTTGAGTTTATAAGTATCATGAAGCACTTATAATAATGCTTAAAGCACTAACTTGACATCGCTGTTTGTAAGTATTCGTTTGTGTTTAACTGTGCATGTGTTTTTTCGTCTATAATGATTAAAATATTTAGTTCGAGAGTGTTTTTCGTTTGGTACGGATGGGAAAAGAGCTGTCGTGTCGCGTATACGCGGCCATTATAACAAAATCTATAAGTATATGTAGTTAAATAAAGATAAAAAAAGAAAAATTAATTCGGTGAAATATTAAGTTTGTCATTTTTTTGTAAAGCGTTTCTTAATTTTATATGAACAAATATTTGTATTTTAATACACTAAAAAAATTGTGTTTTGCTTTTTTTAAAACGCAAAAAAATTTCATATTTTTTAGTTCTATAAACTTATTTTTTTCATTTCTTTTTGATTTATTTTTCGTATATTTTTTACCTTACGGAATTTTTGACTGTTTCCTTTACCACATTGTTCCGTTACGCCTTTTAACTTAAAGGTTATCTTCGCCTATTAAAGCCTCCTCCCACTCTCTGAGAAATTATGTGAAACAATATATATTAGTGATTTTGATTTTAACAGAAAAAACGTATCTATCTACAAATTCTAAAAGATACATTTTAATGTGAATATTGATTACGATATAAAAAAATATTACTTTGTTGTTTTATGTAAAAAATATATTAAAATGTCGAAAATTTCGGTTTTTACTTTTGTTTCCGTTTCGTAACTCGTTTTTTAATTAAAAAGAGAGACCTTATTTACTTCCTCTCTTTATAATTCTCATTGTTGTTTTTATGTGTATATTTTCTTGACGTATTTTTATTTATTTATTTTGTCAGTTTAGAAAAGAAAAGACGTATAACAATAAAGTTTATTTCGCAGATTTTGATGACTCGTTATTTTTTTTTTTGTGTAATTAAAAGAAATTATGAGAATACAAAATTATACACATATTTGTGAAAATCATGCTAAATTACATACATATGTATTAAAAAAAGGTGAATAAATACATACATACCTACATATGTATGTACATAAATATTCAAAATAAAAAAATATTTACCAAAGTTCAAAAAATAAATACATATAGTGAAAATATTTTCTTATAAAGTTTATAAAAAAATAATAGAAAATTCCTATACATACCTATATTGAAAAAGTGAAAAAATACATATTAAATAAAATCAATATTTATACACCTATTATGAATAAAATGGTTTCATATACATACATATAAGTATATATACAAATTCGCCTGAATATTAAGTTAAAGTACATAGATACTTACATATGTACATATATAAATTTGTTCATACTTATTAAAATTTATTACCCAAATGATGAAGTGAATATTTACAAAAGTGCAAAAAATATACAAAAATCGTCGTTTAAAGTAACCATTGATACAAGTTCTTATTAAAATATAAATAGATATACCTATGGGGAATATATATAAATACACTTACATGCACATTTTTCATTTAAAAACAAAAAAATAATATATTTATAAATGATATTGGATTAAATTGCTGTCATTACCAAAACAACAAAAACAAATAACTACAAAATGCTGGATTATCTTTATGCAACTATTTAGTGGAATATTTAAAAAGGTATATGTTATGTCTGTATGGTTGCCAGATTTTAATAATTTGACAGCCTTAAAATCAGTTTTATTTTGAATATAAAACTTGACATTTTAAAAAAAATGTAGTTATACATATTTTTTTTCTAAATACGAACAAAAAATGTATTGGAAAATTGTGGCTATTTTTGTTTATTAACTTGCCATGTATTTTTAATAGTTTTTTTATTTGGAATTTCACGGGATAAATTTCCCACGATTTTACTTTTTTTAAAGAAAAAAATTGCATGAATTCCGGGTAATGTTTGTTTTTATTATAGTAGCTTTATATACATATGTATACGAACACAATTCTTTAAGAATGTGTTATTAATTTTAAGCGGATTGCATCTAATAATTTAAAAACAACTGATCAGTTGATTACAAAGGGAATTCATGAGATTATCAAACTTCATATCTAAAAAAGATACACAAAAATCGCCTTCTATTAAAGTTATCTGATTTACATATGTATTAACATATTCATCTTATGTATTTTATTGTCAAACTAAACTTATATCAAAACAATTGGTGAATTCACAAGGCGAATTAAGACTTAAAAAGTCAAAACTGAACTTTTGAGAATTTCTCTCAGAAAAAAATAGGAAATTTAGGAAATATTTCATAAATTCTACGTTAAGTCGTAAATTGGGTAATGAAAATTGTTACCGGATAGTGTAAAAAAAACTAACGTTTTCAGAATATGCTATGATAATATATAATACATATATAAAATTTTAACAACTTTCAAATATTTGTGCATTTTAACAAGTAAGAGTGCTATATTCGGTCATGCCGAATCTTATATACCCTTCACAACGTGTAGTCGCGCAATAAGAATAGTTTGTATCACCATTTATCTCATATAAAATACGTACATACATATTAAAAACATACATATATAAGAACATCCCATTGTAATATTATAAATTTACGTACAGTGCTGTCTGGGTAGAGTGACCTAATTTTTGCAGAGCGATTTCACTATACCCAGGTTGTTTACTAAATCAAGGTTGAATTTTTATTTATTTAAAAACTAATTTATTTATTTTAAATGCACTTATAGGTTATAAATTTTATTTATTTCCACGTAATACTAAAGTTTAAATTTATGACTGGAAAAAATGAAAAATTAACTTTGAGATACGACCTTAATGGAACATGCGAGCAGACATTAATAAATTAACACTTCATGGAATGCGTATTTGTGATAGTAACTTGTCAACTTACTCTAAAAGAATCGTTACTTTACCGTTATTTTATGTTGTCTTTAATTTATATACACTTTTTCATTGTTTTTCTCCTTTGCCGAACCCTAAAACTCACTATAAACTATGTTCACTGTATTGAGGTTCATGAGTGTTGACTTTACAGAGTAGTCAATGTAAACATTCTGGTGTTCACTCTAACGAGGTATTCATAGCATCGGAGGTTCATTCTACCCAGACAGCACTGTATGTGTGTTAAACAAAATATAAAAAAAAATTAAAAAAAAATAAAAAAAATACAAAAAAAAAAAATAAAAAATAAAAAAAAATGTAAAAAAATAAAAAAGATACATAAAAAAAAATTTAAAAAAAAAACTAATAAAAATATAAATATAAAATAAAAAAAATTAAAAAAAAATTTTTGTTTGTATGTAATACATACATACTAAGTATGTATGTACATATGTATGTATGTTGTTTTTGTGTTAAAAAAACGAGGTGGCTGTGGGTTTTTGCTCATATCTCAGTTGTTTATATACCGGTGTTTCTGATCTTTAATACGGATCTACTCCCGAATATTTCTGATATTTTAATACATCCCTCACTTGGGTCCAGGCGATGTTGGGGGTCTTAAAAAAAGTTGATTTCAACATACAGACGGTCAGACGGACAGACTGACAGCTTAATTGACTCCCCTATTCATAAGCTTTCAGAAAATATATACTTTATGACGTCGGAAGGGTATAAAAATGTAAGATTTTACCTGAACTTTTATACTGTAATGCATTTTGAAATTGACAACGGTTTTATCAAATGTACTCTGTGTTTGATACACCTATTTACTTTTTGATGTAAATATCATCTGTTAAATTTTTAAGTTTGTGCAAATAGCAATTAGGAATTTTTAATAACACTGCTATTTTTGAGCTAGGCAAAATGTATTTTTTATATACATAAAACAAAAAATTTAAAATTTTTCATAAAAATCTTTGTTAAAATATATTTCAAATACATTTTTTTTATGAATATAAGAATTCATTTATATGACTAAAAACTCTGTAATCAAATTCTGTTTTCAACAATATGCTATAAGTAAAATAAAAATATATTAATAAAAAAAAATAAATAAATAAACAAGTAAGAGCGCTATATTCGGCCGAACCGAATCTGAAAATTCCCTTTACTGTCATGTACATAGGTAAAATGATCACATCGTAGCTAATCTTAGATTTTAGATTTCATGTAATACGTTTTTTTTTATTACTTTCGACGCCATATTTGATTTTTAATTTTTACATAGTTACTGTATTCTATAAGTCAAGCCCTTTCATTTGTTGGGTAAAAAAATTTATTCCGCCATATTGTTTAGACGCCATTTTGGATTTTACACCTTTTTTATAATAACTACATTGTAATGGTGAAGCCCTGTTATTTGATACTAATATTGTGGGGCTTCAAGGTGACAAAGCCGAATCTACTATATATGACTCATATATTCGCCATTTAATTTAGTACGTCATCGTGGTTTTTTTTATTTTCATAGCTATATTTTAATACCCAAGCTCTTTAATTTGATCCCCATATTGCCTCTCTCGGTTCTATAGAAATTGAAAAGTATTGATTTCCGTTGGTAAATTTTAGGAAAAACACCGAAGCAGTTGTACTTTGGTGCTTATATCTCAGTTGGTTTTAAACCGATTTCTAAGATTACGGCTTATACTTTGGTATCTTAAGAGTGGTAAAAAAAAATTTGATATATTTAAAAAATATGTATTTTTTCTAATAATTTTTGTCTATAACTTTGCACAGTGACCAATTTGTCCAAAATTTTTCATGAATATCTCCAGAGGCATATCAAATCTATATATTATTAACTAACTATTTAATTATATGCACGTTTGGATCGTCATTTAATATTTTCGTTATTTGTATGTATCTTCGGTGTTTACATCCAAGTTGACCAATATTTTGCTCTAGAAGTCATTGACCTTTAAAAAAATTAAGAGGGTAACCACTAATTTTGCAAAAAAGATATATGTATATAAATTGTTTTAAAATTATCAAAATATATCCTGAGCAAAACCAAATTTAGCGAGTTTTAATTTTTTTGGTGTTTGGGTGATAAAATCTGGTTATTTATAGCTTTACTATTAGGGCTGTACGTATGAAATGTACATACTTCATATGTATGTATATAAATTACAATTATTATTTTTTTATTTTTTGCTTATTTGTTTTTTTTATATTCAAATTAAGGAGAAAATTGTAATTTTTTTTCATTGGCAACACCGATTTGTTTATTATTAACAAAGATAGCAAGTAAGGGTTCTATATTCGGCCGAGCCGAATCTGATAATACCATTCACCATCATGTACATAGGTATAATCTCACATCGTAACTTAACTCTTTTAGGTTTGGTGGTCAGTTTTCTAGCCACTTATTTTTGACATTTTAAAACATGCTTTGGCACTATCTATTGGAAAAGTCTTAAATAGTTACGTTTCTTAAAGTGATCTTTTATTGTTTGGTAAAAAATTTTTGCATTACGGTGTGCTGGTTACTTTGGTATATTTATTTAAAAATTTGGCAATCCATTGTTTTTGTATCGGGACTTTCTCTAGTTCAATAAAAATGCTGCTTATTGTTTAGCAAGTTTAGTGTTACTTTATTATCTAGTACTTGTTTTGTTGGTTTGTAATAACATCAATATTTTATATAGTGTATTTGTCGATAAACGACGTAAGTAATATGATGGTTAGAATACTAACCACTTTGACTATATTAGGTTTTATATAATGAGTTTTTCTACATAGTTTTTTTTATATTGTAAGGTTGTCGCGAGTACTCAATGAAAGTGATATCGAAAATATTTTGTTTGAAGATATATCTTCTAATGGGAAAAGTATTTGCAATCTTGATTCTGACAATAAAGATAATTATAAACAGCAGAGCGGTCCTTTTTACGAAAATGTGCAAGATGCAGCACTAAAAAAAATCCAGTGCGTACTATATGGTAATGCAGAACATGTAAACTTTCTATTTGCATTTGCAAAAATAAAACCTGTTTTTCAGAGGGAAAATTATGGTATTCGAACGTGATCGAAATTTGAAAATTTCTTATTAGAATCTCTATATCTAAAGCACACCGAACTTGATCTTACGAGTACAATTTCGATCGTGATCAAATGCCGTAATTTTGCCCAGATTTTCACAAAAACTAATTTTTTTATACTATTTGACTAAAAATACTTAACTTTTCTTGTTAATTTTTTTATGCCAACTGCCACGGTGGTTACTTTACTAACCACCCTATTACGCAAAATACTGAAGACCTAATCCTATTTTTTCTTGTTTTTTATAATAAATAAGCCTAAATTAAATTAACAATACAAGTGTTTTATTTTTTTAGTTATATATGTAAAACCGTGGCTGAAAGAGTTAACCTATATATCATGTTTTACGCCATTTTTCTTTTTATTTCCGACGCCATCCTTGACTGCATTCTACTACTCAAGCCTTTTAATTTGATACCCATACTAATGGAGTTAAAAAAATTTATCCGCCATTTTGTTTTAGACGCCATCTTGGATTTTAAATTTTTTAATGATTTACTGTATTCTACTAGTCAAGCCCTTTTATTTGATACCAATATTGAGGGTGTTCAAGAAGTTACATTTTAAAATACCAGATTTTACCCATATATAAATTTATTGTGATACTAATATTGACTCTCTCGGTTGTCTAGAAGCAGAAAAAATTTGATTTTCGTTTGTAAATTTTTGGAATATATATTTTGAAAAAAAATTTTGCATATAACTTCACCGATTATAGCCCGATTTATCCAAAAATTTTCATGAATATCTCTAGAGGTATATTATATATACAAATAGTAGAAAAGGTACCGAAAAATTATTCTGTGGCTGAAAAATTTTAATTTTGGTTGTAAAAATATGGGAAAAAACAGAGGCAGTCGTGTGTATTTACGATTGTGCTGAATTTCAATAGCGATTCATTCCCGGATATTTCTAAAAGATTGATACTATACACAAATCTGAAGAACATATAGTTGCTTCTAAAAGTTGATTTTAAATAACACCCGTACAGACGGACATCTATTAATAAGCTTTCATAAAATATGAATGACAAAGCCATATATATCCTTGTGGACCACTGGTGAAGGGTATAACAAGACGTAATTAATGGATGGTGGTGCACTCTTACTTGTTTTTTTTTTCATATTTTTTTGTTTTTTTTTATATTTTTAGGTTTTAGCGTTAAGACACAATCGTATTTTATTCGATGTTTCTTAGGTCACTGTAAATTGCATAAACGAAATACATATTAGACGACCTGGAAACACATTCTTTAAAATGTCCACTGTTGCGCGAGCTTTGTTTACAGTTGTACTATCCATTAATTTGCGGCAATGAAATATATAATATTTTCATCCCTAAAACTAGAAGTAGTTTTGGCAGCTTAAAAACAACTCATATAATTTAATAAAAACGCTTAAGCTGCTTTTGCGCCTGCTCTAAAAACTATAACGATACATTAACAACTCTTTGATAAAAATTAGTACTTGCATCTTTTTATGTATTTAAAATAATGCTGATGTTTCTTACATCTAAATAAAAAAAGGTTTAATATAAGCAGCAACCTGTGGCAGCAACAAAAAATTTGGAATAAATTTTTATTTTTTTGATGATGACCTTGAAAAAGCTTTATCTAAAAATTGAGTGTAATCAACTTTATTTCGCGCTTTATTACTTAATTAAATACAGAAAAAAACAACAATAATCACAAAAGTATTAGTAGTTGAGTAAGACACAAAAAGAGAGAGAAAAAAGCAGACCGAAATCATACCAATTTGTCTCTCAAATTAAATAAAGAACATTAAAACTAAATTTGAAATTAGTATTATGGTCTAATAGGGCTGCCAGTTTTATGGATTTGCTTCCACATTTGGTGATTTTTTAACTTTTCTTGGAAAAGGGATTTTCTGGACGAAAATTATGCTTTTTTTAATAAGTAAAATGTTTTGCATTTAATTTATTAAATTTATGTTTTTTATTTAAGTTTTAATTGTTTATCATTTTTAAATAAACACATACTGCATAAATAGCTTCTAATTTTTGTCTTCATTTCTTAAAATACGATCAAATGTGTCGTCTAGATTGTGTTTACTGCGATACATTGTTGATTTTGTGGTCACACTGCTAATATTTATTTCTTTAAATATCACAGTTTCAAAAACAGTTATGGGAAAACGCCTTTTCCTGCTGTCGCATTTGGTTAAACAACTTCCGTTAAGGAGCTCGAACAGAAAAAGCTAGAAGGATAAAATTTTGTGAATATATTTCTAGTACATAAGAAATGTTTGGGGAAATGCGTTAAATTAGTTTATAAGGAAGTGAGTAATACATTGTAATGAAAGCGTAAGTCAAAAAATATGTCCCTGAAATCTAACAAAATGCGATAGCATCTAAACGCAATGACGTGCTATTACTAGCATATAACCCGCTACTTCGATAGCGCAGTTCTTACTATTTACTGAAGCGGTTCTATTTGCTGTTTATTTATTTTTGGTTCAATTTATGAAAATTTGTATCTCTGTTTCAATTTACTTAGAAAAATAAAAAGTAGAGTTAGGATATATCGGTCATATATTTTCTACCTAAAATCAAGATCAATGCTATTGAGTTTCAAAAATTAAGATTCATAAATTCAGAAATTGCAAAAATGACCCTAAAAATAATAAAAGTAACATTTTTTCCTTCACTAAAAACATCATCTTGGTTTTTTATTTATTATCTACATTCAGAATTCTATGTATACAATATAGAAAAAAAAAATGAAAAAAGTAATTTTTTGGTCGTCCATAATATAAGGAAATAGACCTCGGATCAATAAACACTACTTTTTAGAATCTATGTTCAAAAACGTAAAAATACAAAGGGTTCAATAAAAATGCGAAAAGGCTTTTTTTGTGTCGCCAATATCATTTTAATTCTCAACTTGAATCAGTAATCATTTATTTCACAATTTTAGCTTCAAAAACGTATAAAATACAAAAAGTACAATGTTAATTCAAAAAAGGTCCTTTTTGGTCGCCCATAACATTTTTCATTAGTCAACATTAGTTCAGTTCAACATTAGTCTCACCTGGAATCAATAGTCCTTGATTGTACAATCATATCTTTATAAACGTAGAAAATACATAAAGTACCATAAAAAGTACATTTTTGGTCCAAGTTTAAAATGTTCAAATATCTATGTAACAACATATTTTAATAGACATGATTGAAAGTCAGTAAATCTACTTTTTTTTTTGCATAAAAGTAATTATGTTCCAAAAATTACCAAACTCTTTTCCCGATTTTTCCCCTTTATACCCTGTTATGAATGTGTTTTAATTTTTATTAAATTACATAATTTTTTATGTCTGGTGAAATCCCAATTAAAAATTTTCTGAAAATTGGGCGTTTTATAAGGATTTATATACATTTTCCGAAATTTTCCCCTTTTTGGTACCTCTTTTGTCCCAAAAAAACTTTCACCTAAATAATTGTCCATATTCTATTAGGAAATAATAATTATTAAGTTTTGTCCCATTGAATAATAGAAAAGTTTCATTTAAAAAAAGTATCAAAAAAAGGGACAATTTTTACCTCTTATACATGTGAATTTGAAAAAAGTGCCGAATTCCTATTAATATTTTTTCGCGGATTACCTAATACAGTTTAAATATTTTTCTTAACCCTTAAATGCATGAGGTCAGCTCCTTGCATGGATACTAACCTACTTTAATGTAAAACCGGTCGCTAATCACGAATTCATCATTATTTTTTTTTGAGAAATGTACACTTTTTTCGGAAAAGCGAAAAAATATACATTTTTTATCCGTACCATATATGGTACATCATGCATTCTTTACATATTTTAAAGAAAATATAATTTGATAGGTTTATTAATTTTTATATTATTATTATATATATTAAATAAAAAGTTCAAGAAAAATAAAAGAAAATAAAGGTGTTTGTAAATTTAGTACTAAGTCGTATGATATTTAAAAAACAATTACGTTTTTCATTTAAACAAAGATGAACGTTACATTTTTTACACTTAAAAAATGAACGATTGTTCACTTTGGTATTCTCTCTGCATTTAATATATTTGCACCGAGCTCGTCCTTCGATTACTGGAAGATGATTTAACCCATCATATCTTAAACCATTTGCTAGGGGCTGTTCGCTTGGTCCTCGAAGCCTTGGAAAAGATTCGTCTTAACGAGAGCGCTTGTTTTTGTTTTGCGAAATGTTTGTGAGTACATTAGCTACTTCTAGACGAAAAGCCTTTTGGGTCATGGCAATAGATGGATTTGCCCTTTTAAATAGCAACCAGGCATTTACTATGCAAATATCTAGCAAATGGTAAAATATTCGCATGTACCATTTTCGACTTTTCAAACAAATTTTTAAACGACCTAAAGATGAGTCCATTAAATCTACACCGCCCATGTGCAAATTGTATTCCTTTATGATCTGCGGACAAGCAATTGTTACGATTTCATGGTTCTTTTTATCCCATCGCTCTACAGTAGGGACGTCAACATAATCACCATGTTCCGTTAAAAATGGCTTTGTTCCAACAAAAGTGGATACAAGGTTTACGACCTTGTTGTCTTTCCACGCAATCGAAGTCAACGGAATACCCAGAATACTTGTTGTGAATTCTGCCGAAACACCCCTCTTAATTTTCATCATTGCCTTTGGATCCGGGAGCTTACAGTTTTTTATACGGTTACGATTTATAGTTCCAATGCTGTGAATTCCATGACTCCGCAAATATATTAATAATGGTATGGATGTGTAATAATTATCCATATATATATTATGTATATAGATAAATAATAACTTTATTAAAAAACTGATCTTAGCTTAAAAAATAGGACAACATATGTATGTATGTTCTGCAACATTTAAATTTTGAATTTTATAAATTTCAATTAATGTAAAATTTATATGAATGCGCGATTTTGTGTGTATCTCATACGGAAAAGTTGTTCTCGCATGTTGAATTGACTTAGGGCCGTTAACAATAAAAAAATTAACCTACAGTTAACACTAAACTCAAAATTCAAACATTGGTTAGCCAAAACCCATTAACACAAAGTTCAGTTATCTTATAACTTTTAGATTATTTTGCCAAATTTCAGTTAGATTATACCGAGTACTATTTGGCGTTTAGGTTTTTAACTGGAAGAAAATATTTGATGTTTGAATTTAAATATATTATATTTTTGATATTTTTAAACAATTGAAAGATGCCTCTACGATTAAAAAGATTCACACATTTGTATAATTTTTATAAATATTTCTTATGGTATGAAAAGAAAATATAACCACAGAAGTCGAATGGATCATTTTAATTTACCTGATGCAGAGTTTTTCATGAGATATCATTTATCTTAGAGAATTTTTAAATGTATAGCAAAAATTATTTCAAAATACATTCAATTTATATTTAATATTATGTTAACAGGCCTTAGACCATTTTAAAAATTAACTGAATAACTAAGCCAGAAAAAACAAGAATTTAAGCAAAGTAGTTCATGAATATTTATTGTTCTAGTGGTCATATATTGTGAAAATAATAATATGTTTCCCTATATTTTTGTAGTTTTTTTAGGTGAAAGATCTAAAACGTGCAATTCAGATTCATCTAAAGCAGTTTTATAAAACATTTTAAAAGGTTAATTTTTCAGGAACCTTATCCATTGGGTACTGAAGTTACTAACACAATTAATACTTTATTAAAATAATAATACCATGGATTTAATTATAGACGTAATTAAATTAATTAAGATTGTTTTAAAAGCCATTTTAATTAATTTTTAATACTAGTTTAATTATTTTTTTTAATATTTATTTAAATTTAAATTAAAACTATTACTATTTTTAAAATAAAATTTTTGATTAATAATATTAATTGTGTCAATAAAACTCGATTTTTTCTGTATTACTATTAAACCTTTTGTAAATATTACTTAAAAACTGCATCAATTTGATTAAACTAAAAGAATTTCATGTAATGAAAACATGTAAACAAAATATAACGATAAATTTTTATAAGTGCACAGAAACGTGTGTTACCATAGTTATTACACAAAATAAACCATTTTTTTTTAAAACTTTTCACTTAGACCTTTATCATAATTTACTCTTAACGAATTTCATTTTAGGTTGAAATAAAAACCATTCATAAATGGTTCATTTTTAACAACATGAAAATCACATTGTACTAGTTTTGTTTTAAGTAATATGGTGTGAAAGAACAGATAAACTCATTTTAGTATTATTATTTTATTTGGACCACTTTTATAATTAAGGATACATATACTTGGTGTATATTAAGCTATGATCAAGTTTTTGTGGTTTAAGCAAAATGCATTAATAAAATATACCAAATAATATTAAAAATTTTTAATAAATAAATCTATAATTAACAAGAAAATAAACATTACGCTTAACGATAAAGAAAAATCTTAAAAAATTACACAACTCGGGGTACACTGTTTAAAGATTACAAAGAAAACAAAATAAAAAGTATATGGCAGAAATATAAAATGAATAAAAACAAGTAAGAGCACTATATTCGGCTGTGTCGAATTTTTTATACTCACCACCAATTTTGTGTACTTTTTTAACACAAAATTTATTTTTTTGTTATTAACAGTAATCGCTGTGGAATAATTTCTTTATACTAAAATATGTATGCATCACTTTCTTTGTATAACTTCGATATGCTATTACAATATTTTCGTAAATTTAGTCTTTCAATGAAAATGTGCGTGTAGGCGTGTCAATGTAGGTTTTGCTAATAAATTCAACTTAGATATTTCAATATAGTCTTTTATTTTTCCAAAAACATTTTCCATAGAGAAATTATATAAATATGCGAGGTAGGCGTTAAAGTGGGCGTGACACCTTCATTTTCTGGAATAACAATGACATAGACTAGGAAGCTATTAGTAGGTTTAATGAACTTTTAAATTTCATTAACAGTAGATTACGTGAAAATTGGGCGTGTCGAAATAGTTTCTGCTAAAAAACTCAACTCTGATATTTCAATAAGGAGTCCATTATTCTTCCAAAATCTTTATTCATAGAGAAATTATATGAATTTGCGATAAAGCGTTATATTGGAGGTAGGCGTGTAACGTTGATTTTCCGTTAGTGTAAAGCCTTTTACTAAAAAGCAATGTTTGTAAAATTTAAAATCAAGCATCTAATTTTGTGAGTTTTATTACGTTTTAAATTTTGAATATACCTAAAAATACACTGCGGTATAAATTTTCGTACATTCTGATCTATTACTCCTTTCCTAATGCATAGATTTAAGCACTTTTTAGGGAAAATTATTCTTTTACTCAGGAAATATACATTCGAAATTTTATGGCTCTATGTGAATGCGTTAGGACACAATTTCATTTTATCGATGTTGGAGGGACATGATTTTTTTGAGCTAATCTTGCATTACGAGCTATAACTCTCTTCCTGATATTCCGATTAGCCCATTTTCAATACCAAATAAACCTTGTGTATATGAAATATTCTGACAAAATTTAAGCTCCTTAGGTTTTTTCGGTTCGACCTCTATCGTGCTTTCAACAGACGGATGGACATAGCTAGATCGAAAAATATATACTTTATGAGGTCTAAAATTAATATTTCGATGTGTTACAAACGGAATGACAAAATTAATAAACCCTCACCATTTTTTTGGTAATGGGTATAAAAACAATAGAAGATAAAAACGTGATTAAAAATTTAAAAATAAATTTGGCTTTCATATAGAAACTGGTTAACAGTATGTAAAACATACATGCATACATACATATATGCATACATACATACATTTATACATACATGTGAATGTATGTATTTGATACTTTAAACTAGAATTTTTTAAAAGAATTTAATAAAAAAACAAATAACACAAGCTAGAAAATTTCAAAAAAATTTTATACTTTTCATACAAAGAAATATTTTCACGACTATAATTTCTATTTATTGTTGTTTTATTTATTTCAAAAAATTCTTTCAAACAGTCGGACTTATCGATCTTAAGTTACGATGAAATGTAAAGTAATAGTGTTATATTTGGCCGTTCCGAATCTTATATACCTTTCACAACGTGTAGTCATGCAATAATAATAGTTTGTTTCACCATTCATCTCATATGAAATAAAAAACATATTTACATAAAAAAAACATCCCATTGCAAAATTATAAATTGAGTTTGCGTGTTTCCAAAAAAAAAAAATTACAAAAAAAATATTAAAAACAAAAACAACAATAAAAAAAAATACAAAATAAAATTAAAAAAAAAAATTAAAAAAAAAATTTGTTAAAAACAAAATAAAAAAATTAAATGGCTTGATCGACTCCTCTATTCATAAGCTTTCAGAAAATATATACTTTATGGGGTCGGAAATGAACATTGTAGAAATTACAAACCTGTGCACCACAGGTGAAGGGTATAATTAGCTCTTAAATCTAAGCTACGCCAAAATTTGTTAATTAAAAATACCACATACTTCGACTCTATTAACTCGGTTTTTTGAACAACCCCAAAACCGTCACTATTTATTAACCGACAGTAAAATATCGCATTTAAATATGAAAAGCGTACATATTTATTTATATGTTTTAATTAATATGTGTTTTTTAACAACATAAAATTTTTTCTTTTCTATTTTCAGTTAAAAATTTTAAATTTGTTAAAACAAGAAAATTATATCATTAAAAAAAATTATAATTAAGAAATACAATTTACCAAATTAAAGTGATTGATACTAAATAAACGGGCTTATCTACCGCTGCAGCTAACAGATGAGCCCCAATACCACATGTCAATTGCTGCAGTCGAAAATGCAGGGTAAGTTTTAACAAAAATCTTTTTTTCTAATAAAATAGCACTTTTTGAAAAATATTTCAAATTGAAATATTAACGACGCAATTTTAAGCTGTAAAGTTTTTCTGACGATTCTATTTTAAACATTATCGGCACAATACGAAATCACGTAATTTTCATTTGTCGAACTCATGTCGAGACAACGCAAAACGGAATATTACCAAGAATGATAAAAACAAGGTTACACATTGCGCATGTCTGTTGTAATTCTGATTTCTCGTGCGTGACGTCACATTAGCAAACAAATAATTTATATTACAAGTAAAAATTGTAAAAAAGTGAATAAAATTCCAAAATAAGAAAAAAGTGTTTTTTTTTGTAAAATTAAGTTAAAAACGGTAAATAACCATATAAGCCGTAATATGTTTAATAATATTCTTGAAAATAAACTATAATGCTATATTCTCCTTTAAATTAATTTAAAATAAATCTCATTGATTATATATTGCTTTTGTTAAGTGCGAGGCTGATGTGAGGTACATGCGCAGAGCGAACAAATTTGTTTACAGTAGGAATGCGTAATCTTGCTTTTATAATTTTTGGGATATTACTTTATGTATATACATACATATGTATGTATATACTTATTTATGCATAAGACTTTTACAATGCGTACTGTTAATAAAAAATAACACACATCGGTAGATTTTAAATTTTCTGAGTATAACATTGAAAGTGAAAGTTTATTTTATTAAAAAAAACACATACAAAAAACAATATTTTTTGTGCTTTGAATTTAAATATAAATAAATTTTATTAAATTTGTATACTAGTTTAGGTTTAAATGTTGTGTTGGTATGTGTTCACAAAGCCACAAAATCAATACAATAATAAGAATATCACCTTTTTAAATGACTACCCTTCAAACAATTTCAAAATTTGGTTTGACAAATTTTCTTGAATTCTCTTCTAAACTTCCTTTGGCGCTCATTTGAGTTTGTACACGCAAAGAAAAAATATGGTTGTGGTAACTATAATCGAAGAGCACCATACTATGATTGAATTGTATGATTATGGTTAAAACATATAATGGTTACCAGTTATCATTATTATGTTTAATTAAAGTATCATTCAATAATCATATATATGACTACAATTAAAATCGACAATCTTTGCTTTTTTACGGCAAATTTTTGTCTTTTGCTGTAACATATTGTACTTACCAATTTAATTGCAATTTTTATACCAATGATTTTTTTACATTTTCTCGTTTATTTGTAAATTTTCTTTAATTTTTCAAAATATTTCTTAATTTTTTTTGACATCTCAAACTTTTAAAATAATAAAAATTTATTCAGCAAGAAGATGAACAGTTGAAATCAAATTATTATTAAAAAAAATCATAGCTTGATTAATTTGTAATCATACTGTTGTCTCACCTATTATTTAATGATTATATATAATTTTTAATGCTTTTGAATATAATGTTATTTTTGTTAAATTATTTTTTTTAATCATACTGTTTTTAAATGATGATGAAATTTTTACGAAAAGTAAATATTAAATGATTTAATTCAAACAAATGCTTGATTATCGTGACAAAATATATGATGAAATTAAACAAAAATAACTATTACTTGTTTTCGACAACCAAATAGTGTTTAAGAAAAAATAATATGACCGTCGTGATCATGTCGTAACCATTATTTTTCTTTGCGTGTATGAACATAGATATTCAAATGAGAAAAACAAAAAAAATTTGCAAGTATAAAGTTCTTTGTCCTGCCCCCATAACAATATCAAGAGTTTGAAAACTTTAATTCAAACGTGTATTAGCTGTGAAACTAATAAAAAAAATACTTTGATAATTTGATTTTCAAAAGGAAATCAAAATTTAAAAATAATGTAATTTGCTTGTGCAAAATTTAGCATTGTTATCCGTAGAGTCGAGAAGTAGTGACTTTTGAGTCGCAACTAGATAAAATTAAAATTATATTTGCTGGCAGGGTACAACCATAAATGCTTGTATGGAATAATTATAGTATAAATTTACAAATATAATCTAACAAACACCTCTTTACAATATTTGTATTTAAACGATATACAAAAAATTTCTCCTAAAACATTTGGAATTTATTATTTTTGTTTAAGAAAATACCGATTTTTTTTTTATACAATACCCATCACCTGTGGTGCCAAGTATATATTTTCTGAAAGCTTATCACTAGGTAATTGATCATGACTTAAATTTGTTCAGCCCTAAGATAATTTAAAGATATGTTTGTTACTATTTATAGAAGTGATACTATGATACTATAAAAAAAACTTAAAAGCCGATGGACTTATAATATTAAATCTGAAATTTACACTGATCTGATATATCTATGCACATAATGGTGAAGAATAGTATAAGATTCGACACGACCGAATTTTTTTAAAATTAACTAAGTTTTAGATAATTAGTAGATCGATTTAATATAAACATTATAGCGATAAAAAACATTTTTTATCTAAAGTTGTAGTGTAGTAGTTGTTTCTACATATGTAATATCGTTTTGAACAGAAATGTTAATCCGACTATATATATGTATATACATATATATATTATATATATAATATAATATATGTGAATGTCGTTTGTTGGATGTTTAGATGTTTGGATGTTTGTTACTCAATCACCCAGAAACGGCTGAACGGATCTAAAAAAATTTTAGCACAGGGATAAACCACAACCTAGATTAACACATAGAATACGATATTCAAGCAAATTCGCGGAAATATGAAATAAATATATTTTTTGTGTTTAATTTATCGGTTACTCAAGAGTTTCGAGTGTACAATATTTGCACGTATTGGCGGAAAAAATTAAATCATCCAACGTCGTCTATAGACGTATGTAGTCTTAGATATTTGCATCAAATCCTATCCCACTAATATAATAAATATAAATGTTTGTATATGTTTATACTTTTACTCATTCATGCAAAAATGACTAGGCGGATTTAAATTGAATTTTCCGCTCAAATAGATAACAACCTGAATTATTACATGAAGAGGCTACTTTCCGTCCCGATAACTATGCGGACATGTCGTGGGCGCTGGCAAGTTATAAATAAATATGTTTTTAATTTCAATTTAAAAAGACGCAACAATTCATTACACAAATATAAACAATAACAGTTTTACAAGTAATTATACAAAACGATGATAATACAGTTTCTATTACGTTTTTGTCTTTTCTGAAGTTAGTTGAGTTAGGGCCTTTATAATTGTGACCAACTATATATATCTTCACCAAAAGTTGTCACCTTATGTACATATATGTATATACATATATTTTTTTACTTAATACACATTTTTTCTCTTTTTGTCTAATAATCAGACCGTAACTAATAACTGACTTTAGTTGTGATTTTATTAAAACAATTTAAATTATTACCTCTTTTTAAACTAGAAAATAAGTTACAGTCGTGTTGAAATAGTTTTAATTTTTAAAGATCATGATAATTTTTTTCATAATACGAGTACGTTTTTGCCTGCGTTTTCAATTTCAAAACGAGTTGTAAGTTTTTGGTTTAGCGAAAAAGAAACCTAAAATTTTTAGTTTTAAATTACTACATTAAGCCAACCTTAACCATTAAAACAAAGCAATTTTTAAAAAATTTACTAAGTACCAACGTGGCATTGTGATGGATGGATGCTATCATATACTTGGGTTTTCTTATTAAATGCATTTTTATTTAACCAGCGTGACATATGAAAGAAATATGATTTAACGGTTATACATCTTTGCAAAAAACAAAACTAAAAGATATACAATATTTTGGTTTGCTTTACTTGGTGGTACGAACAATCAAGCAGATTCGAAAGGAATCGATTTTAGCCATAGACCATAGACCATACTTTTAGAAAATCCAACCTGCAGCCGTGAGAAATCTCAATAGATCATCAAGACCTTAATAAACTGGCCGATAAATCTGTATCTCTTATCTGTTAATGTTGGGCATTCGCAGATACAGTGGTAACTGTTCTCTACAACTACGAAAATTGCAAAGATTTTTCCAAAATAGCCAGTATTACATTCATTTAAAAGTCGATAATGGGATATCTATCCCAAGTTCAAAAAAAAAATGGAAAATTAAAATTAAGTTTATCTATGTAGGTTTTGTTTTAGTTCATTTTCAATTTGCTTTGATTCGCTTGTTTTTTATCTGCTCAAAAGATTTTAAATTTAAATATCTAATTGCATGTGACATAACAATTCGCAGAGAGAAATGAACTCTTAAGAACAATATAATACTGGTGCTACAGACAAACAGATAATTGTTATCTAAAGGATACTCTCTTTCTTGAGCTCTTTGTTACATCTGTTACTTTAGCCCTAAACTCGTTAATAAATCTTTTGGTTGATTCATTTAGATGTTTGGGGTTTTGACACACAAAAACACAGAAAATTTGCAAAAGTGAATGAAATATTTATTTCAGGCGATAATTGTAAATGTTGTAGTAATCCATCTATGAGCTCTAATTTTGACATACTTTTTTCAGCATTTCAGCCGACTTTCCATGAATAGCAACTGTAATATTGACTTCCAGGGCTGGCTTGTCCGTTTTCGGCCAATGGACTCGAAGTAAGATCCAATGTAAACGCCAGCGTACAAACCGCAACAAACGTGTATCTTTCAAGGTACATTGGCAGTTTTGTTTGCTGACTTACCTTGAATAGGTAATGTTCTTGCCTTATAGTAAATGTTGCATTAGAAGAATTTATAAGATTTACATCTTATATTCCAAAAACTTTATCAAATTTGCACTACATTATGTTGTTACTGGACTAGGTTACATAATTCAGTTAGTAACTCGTTTGATGCTTAAAATGCTGTATCTTCTGCATATGTTGTAACAGTTAGTTCATGTGGTGTTTACATATCTTCAGTAAATATAATATTTAAGGTGTAAGATCGAAAAAATCTTAGCACAAGTTTGCCTCTTAATTTTTTTTTGAAGCAATATTTAAACTTTTTTCTAGTTATCTTTGAAAAATATGTCTGTTATTCTTTTTAATGACAAACATTTGCTTTGTTGTGAGTTTGTTAAACATAAGTGACGAAAAAAAAGTACGTGCTGGAATTAAAAAAAAAAATAAAAAAAAAAATTTAATTGGCCCTGCAAAAAATTGGCGAAAAAATAAGGGCCAACCTTCAAAATGTTTCCAGTGTTATTAGACAGTTAATTTAACCATTGATAGGAAGCCTGGTTGAATGAGACAAATACAAAAAAAGCTCAATTCGGTTCGAAAAGTTAAAGTCAATACCGGCTTAAAAACATACATAGTCCAAAATGTTTCCGAGAAAAAGGCTGCAAATACCGAAACATACATCAAAAAATGATTGCAAAAAATGTTTCCACTGGAATGATACCAACACCATAACATAGCTTTTGTACTAAGAGAGGCCTATCCTTCAAATTGTGCGGAGCTAAGAACAGTAAAGAGATATTGGGCTCTTGTGAAAAGAAGACTGCAGAGCATTAAAAAAGTCCCACAATAAAGATTTTTTAAAAGAGATGGTCACACTTTTACAAAAAAGTAACTGAAACAACATCCTCCAATTTATAAGTGGTTGTGAGAACTATAAAATACATACATACATATATGTACATATGCATATTTCTGTGATCTGTAACATAATAACTGCAGCTCTATATGCCGGTCTGATTTGTGAATCTAAACCATTCAGGTCGCCACCCAAATGCATATAAAAAATTTCATTCAAATCGTTCCAGCCGTTTAGAAGGAGTTTAGTGACATACACACGTACAGTTCAAATATATATATGTATGTATATATAAATATATATGTATGTACATATGTATGTCTGTTGGATAAAATGAAAGAGCTCGAAGTAATCAAAACGTATCGAAGTTTTATTGATGAATAATATAATAAATATTTTTCAGTTGTTAATAGAAAAACCAAAGCTAACTATGATGTTTATATAAATACAAATTCAGAATACGTAAAGTATGAGGTTTATAATTGTAGGCAAAGTATTATTTTCAACCATATCACCCCATAAGGTATATATTTTCAGAAAGCTTATGAATAGGGAAGTCGGTTGAGTGATGACCGTCTGTCTGTGCGTGTGTGTTCTGAAATCCACTTTTTAAATCCAAATAAGTTGCACATATGAGTATGTGGTATCAAACATTTTGAAATATTAAGAAAAAAATAAGCTAAATTAGTAAAGAACACGACTGCATCTGTTTTTCCAAATTTTATATACTGAAGTAACAATTTGTTTAGCTCTCAAATAATATATTGACACGTTTGTTACTATTTATTTATACTATACAAGTTGGGCTGTTCGTAAACAATTTTGCACAAACCAGTCGACAAAGTTATGTACAAAACTAGTTTGGAAAAATATTTTTTTATTATGTCAAGCGAATACATTTAAGCTTTATGATGACGTCAAAATTACGTCACAGCCACATGCGTATGTGGCTTTTTACATTTCGTGTACTACAGGCTTTAAAGGGCTTGACTAGCACAATACAATACACTATAAAAAACTGAAGACCGCTCTTACATATATTTATATATATATGGGTTAAATATAGTTTTTTTTTTTTTAATTTACCCCCTTTTAACCTCTTAATAATAATATCAAATAAAAGTGCTTAACCAGTAGAATACAATTTACTATATAAAAATTCAAAATTAACGATGGCGTATGAAACAAAATTACAGATATAAAGCATTTTTAACCACATAAATATTAAAATTGAAGGCTTGACTAGTATCGGGTGATTCATCGTGAGGCCTGGTTTTTAATATGCTTTTTTGTTGACAGATCACTCATGACTCATATCAAACTGCTTTGTCATTTTGTTTAGTATCATTTGGCAAAACATCAAGGAAATATCTAAATATTTTCTTGTTTCGTATTTTGGTGTAAAAAATATGGTCATCGTAATTATAAGTGATAAAGCTCATTTTCATTTAAATGGCCTTGGTAATTAGCAATGCAATATTTCTGTCGTTAGATCGTTTCGGTGATTACGTTGAGAGTTTGATGTATATGTTCTGGAGCTCCACGAAAAGCCCCCCAATGGAATAACGGCCAAACGAGAAATGAAATATTCTCCAAATTTTTTTCATACATATTTGAGTGTTATTTCATATGAAATAACTCCCCATTTTTTTGGTCCGTTTTTTATTTTTTTTGGAAATTATTTCATTTCTCATTTGGGGTTTTCAAATTATGAAATAATCTACAATGAAATAACACCCAACAAATTTTTAAAATTCGGGCCTTGTTAAATAGCGTGTATAATTTGGGTGTTCCTTCATTTTGTATTCGGGGGTTATTTCATTTTTAAAGTTGTTGGCTGGTGTATTTGCTTGTAAATAAATTATATAAAAATAGGCCTTTTACAAGAAAACTTTTAGCCTGTGAATATATTACAATATCTTTCGAATGTTTACAGATATTTTCATTTGTGTTTATATTGACGAATAGAAAATCAACAAAATGCTACGAGCATTTCTTCAAATACATAAATGATAACGTTCTGGATTTGGATGGTGCGACCTTCGACACGGACTGCGAAATTAGTCTACGGACGGTAATAATGATTGTTTTCCCTAAATCAAAAGTCATCAGTTGTTGGTTCCACTTCAGCCAGGCAGTGAGGAGGAACATAATAACAAAGTGTAACCAACTGGCAGCATTTTTACATACAACGTATATTTTCTCCATCTTGAATTTATAAACAACCATTTTGTTTTTTTTACCATTCCTCACGTATAATGTATTAAGTTTATTATTTATTTATGTGCTTGAAAATAATTTTTTGGTACTTGGGTTTCAAAATTAGATATATTGGAAATATTAAACAATTTTTTGTCCATACTTCCTCACATCTCCATTACAGAAAATTACTGCCTTCATTACAACATTGTAACTATAATATCGTCTCCCATGAGTAGAATTTTCAAGCCATTCCTAAAGTTTTAGGATAGCTCTTTGGTGGCTGATCTGAAATAGTCCATTTACAAAACCAAAAGTAGTCACTATTAAACAAGCTTTGTATGTTCCTTCACCAAAAAAAAATTGATTATGAATGCTGGCACACTTTCGCTGCTGGCACACTTTATTTCATTGGGGGTTATTTCATTTTCATCATTGGGAGTTATTTCATATGAAATAACTCCCAAATATTGGGGATTGTTTCGTTTTCGCTTTGGGGCTTATTTAATTTATTTTTCGATGTTTTTGGGTGTAATTTCATATTTTTTTGGGTTTATTTCATTGAGGGTTGTTTCCTGTGCGTTATTTCATTGGGGGGCTTTTCGTGGAGCCTTGTATGGCGAAATCTAAATGGTTAGTTCGAAACTGTGTTTTTGCTCTCCAAAATTGGAGAAATAAAAATATTTTAAAATTTTACTAATAAGCGAATTGGCCTGTGCGAAGACATATTTATAATTTCTGTACATTTCCACTGTATTGCAAATTGTGTAGGCTTAGTATAAGTATTAAAATAAATAATTTTGATGGAGAATCTGTTAAAAATATAAAAAATAAACATATAAATAACGGCTATGGTCTTTATGGATGGTGGGCGTCTCACATTAACTTTCTGTTATTGTTATTGGCAAGAAACAACATACTTATAGATATTTCAAGTTTTTAAATTTTAAAGTTTGTTCTAAACTCCCTTCGTAATCCAACAAAATATATTTTCTGCGCCTAAAAAATATATTAATATACTTTATATTAAATTTAATTACTTCACGTTTAGGCGCTACGGGTTTTATTCGATGAACAAGTACTTTAGAACTTTTTCAAAACAGTTTTTTTCTTACTTTCGTTTTAAATTTTTGTTACATTTTAACACACAAAAAGAAAAATAAAGTGTTGGTAAAATAAAAAATGAAAGTGAAAGTAGGCCATATAAAATTACCACCAATGTAACACAACAACGAAATATTTATTTACGTGATGTCTGATGCATAAATAAAAATTAAAATTTAAGTTAACGTTAAATCAAAACTTTTTTTATTTATTTACGCAAGTAGGCCTATAAATATTAGAAAATAATGCAAAATTATACGCAATATAAACTTGGCATACAATAAGAGTGACTCAGAAAAATCTTATGTATATACACTGTTTCAACCAGAACTTTTCCTTGGTCCAAAATTATTAATTTTTTGAATCACGCTAGTTCTTAATAATATATCAGAAATTATTATTTATTTTTAACTGTCATTTCGGTTAAAATAAAACTATTTTTTTTGCGGTTTATATATATATATATATATATATATATATATATTTTTATTCTACAAAAAATAATTTGAAGTTTGACAGTTGCGTTTACCATTAGCTGATAATTTCAATCGATAATTTTTTTGTCTTTTTCTCGGAAAGGGAGGAAAATGCGTGACACATCTCAGATACTGTCGTCACAGTTCTACTATGTGGGGCTTGCATCCCCTAAAAACCCCTTTTTTTCGAGCCGTTCTTTATAATCATAATAATAATTAATTTATGTGCTGTTTTATAATATCAAAATATGTTAAAGAAGCATGCACATTCCTAATGTGTGATTTAAAGATTTGCCAGATAGTCAGCTACGTGCAGAGGTAGGAATTAGACTTAACAATATACCCGACTTCGAGACCGGCAAATATTGCCACACGAAGTCCAATTTTTTTCAACAAATACAATGTCGCTTTACGTCCAAAGAACTGCATCTTGACGTATCATACTCCAACTTAAATTTTAATCGTCTTTCCATTTACATTTTACTTTACAAATCCTTTTTCCTTATATTATTGAAAAAAAAAAAAACATTTCGTTATGTTCCTTAAATTCAACTAAATTTTTTAATTTAATTAATTTAATTGAATATGAATTTATGCCATATCTATCAAAAAGAAATTAAAAAAGTTTTTTTCTTTTTGTTTGACTAAAGAAAAATTAAATACTTAATACTAAGAGAAATCATTAGCATATTTAAGCCATGTTATTAGTAAAACATCATGTACTAGTGAATACAACACGCACTCAATCAAACGTTACTAACCAACAATTCATCTATCGGACCTCTTGAGTTAACAATTTCATTCATGCATACAGTGAGGGCTAAAAAAATAGCACCATTTACAAGTATATTTTTATAATAAGAGCAAACTAATATTTAAGATAAACTTTTTAATAAATGTCAAAATATATCAAATTTTGTGCGGTCAATATAATAGCATCAGTTAGTTAATCTTTAGTTTATTTCTTCAAATTTTGCAAAAAAAAAAAATGAAATGAAATGAAGAATGAAAAGGGTTAAATTTTCAATTTATCTTTGTAATATTTACTAAAGTTAGCAGTTAAAAAATACAAGTATAGCAATTGGACGCGAAAAAACACTGGACGATAAAAAAAACGCGACCCATTAAAAAACTGTTTTTCGTATAAAAAAATCGTCGTTTTCCAACATAAGAAAATTACTTAATTCTTCCAATAAATTAATTATAAAACTTTGATATATGAGACTAAAAAAATATCATGCGGCCATTATTATGACACTTCTAATGTTGAAGCGTTTAGTTCGAGCATTTAAAAATTATTTTTTTATGCCAGCTAAGAATTAAATGGAAAAGGTCTGGAATCTTTTGTCTGAGCAACACCTAATAACTCTTTCACGCCGCTGTTTACAGCGAAAATTATATTAAAACAACTATAGAGGCAGAAGTCAGTATATGCAAAGAAACCAACAGAAGGCCTTTGGAAAGCTGGTAAATGAAATAGGAAATTAAGTTTTTTCAAAAAGATTGCAAAACTTAACAAATTTGACGGTAAAGCGTTGTGAATATTACAAATTTACTTTTTTATTGTTAAGGAAACACAAAAGTGAAATATTTTAGTTTTGATTAGTTTTCTTAAAAACAATCCATATTTTTTTTGTTGAGAAGTGCTATTATTTTGTTCCAAATTTTTGCTTTTCAAGGAATAAATTGACGTTTTTATTCTCTTAAAATAAATGAATAAATAAATATTTTTCTTAAAATGAACTACAACCATCACACGATTTTTTGTTGCGTTTTGGGTGATAAAGTTGGTGCTATTTTTTTAACGCTGCTGTACATTGATTTGAATATTTTACATGAATTTATTACTATTTCCGGAAAATTTTTACTTATAAAGCCGGTAAAATGGTCAAAATGCAATATATTTACAAACATATATTTGTGAATATTATGTAAATTTCCTCGATCTTTTTATATTAATATATTGTTTTTATTTGTGAATTTTAAAGTAAATTATGTTTTTGTTTTAGTTCGCTTTAAATAGAGTTATGCAAAATACACAATGTTTTAAAATAAGTTATTGTTTTAGTATACTTAATATTTTTTAAGTTTAAAGTACGTAAAATTAAAAAAAAAAAAATAGATAAAAGATAATAATTGAATAATAAAATAACTGAACTTGAACCAAATTAAAAATAATTTGCAATAAATTTAATATACAAAAGTTCGAAAAAATATTAATATATACATATGTAATTAAAATATAGAAAATAAAAAATATTAAAATTTTGATATAAAAAAGCCGTCAGAATTTTTTGCTTTTAGTGACAACTGATTTTATAATGGTTGGAATAATTTTTAATACTAAATAGAAGTGTACGTGGTTTTTTGCTCATATCGTAGCTGATAATACCAAAATTTCTGATAAATTGATACTACATACGAGTTCGTAAAATATATGGGGCTTTAAAAAGTTGATTTCAACGCTCACACGGACTGACCGACGGACATAGCTAAATATACTTTTCCATCTATAAGGATTAAGATAATACATACATACATACATATATACTATACGGGGTCGGAAATCAATACTGTATGTATTACGAATAGAATAAAAGGCCTTTCATATGGCGTGTGGCATGATTAATTACGGTGCTTACCATAGATACAAATTAAATTCTTATTAATTCCAATCAAGTTAAAATCAGGCCTTCTACAATCGCTTCTACAACCAATTCAAATCTCTTTTCGGCAATAAAGTTTTTTTTTTTTTGAGGAGTACGTTCATATATTAGTACATGGTATATATGTATGTATGTACATATGCACAAACATAAATATTTGTATATTTGAAATTAGAATTTTTAATAAAGTTTCGATTATCAAATAATACCTATGACCTATACAAAACATATGTATAATTATTATACAAAAGTAGGTATGTATCACATGTAAACATACATACATATGTAAAAGTGCAACAAAATACTATAAGTTTATGAGATTTAAATTTCTTAAGGTTTATTTTTCTATAAAATACTCTAAAACATAATAGTATCAAAGCATTTTATTAATAAAATTAACTTTTTTTGTTTTTCTTTTTGTACGACTTTACCTATAATTTTTCATAAAAAAACTTTTTCTGGGATTTTTCTATAATGTTCTTGTATGTATATACCAAGTGTGTATGTTTGTACTCTGTTCCCTTCTTCATATGTTATTGCTGTTATTTGTTTTTAGTTGTTTTGAAAAATTGCGACGCAGTACTTTTGTTCTAAAAAACAACTAGAATAAAAATTTTTTTCTACAAAAATTAATTTACGAAAGAAATCAAAACGAAAAGAACATACAATTTCAATACGGCAATACACGAAAGCACAAAGCAATCAGAAATTTTGTATCTGGCTTTAACACTTACAATGTTACCATACGTAAATAAATCTTTATATGGTTTGTGTTTGGGATACTCAAAAATTTAAACATATTTTATATAAAAAGGATTTTTATGTTGTTTTCTTCGAAAGTTTTTTTATTTTTATTTTGTTTTGTTCTTTTAAAACAACATAAAGTAAAGATAAAAAAAAGCAAAAAATAAAATTGTAGTTTCGATCAATGTACCTAATTTGAATTATTTAATTTATAGGTAGTACATAAGTAGTTTATTACGTTTACAATTTGTTTTACTTAGTTTTACTCTACATTCACATTATTTGTTTCTTTTACGTTCCCAGAAATGGTAACAATAATACGAATTTTTAATCGATAAATAAACTTTAGGGCATTTCTAATAATACCCTTCTTTCGAAATTCTACGACTTTTTAAAATTATATATGGTAGCATTTTATAAACATATGTAGGTTCATTTAAATATGTAAGCATGTACTACTCGTATCATCGTACTCGTTCTCTCGTGAGCTTTTCAGTCGTTTCATTGCTTTTTTTGTCGTATTTCTTGAATTTAAACTCACACAAACAGATTGAAGAATTGGTAGTGAGTCGCGAGGACATTGACATTTTGCAGTTTTGTTTCGTTAACATTTTTCGTTTCATTTCCATATTGTCTCTTAATAGACTGTAATTTTCCTTAAGTTTTGTCTTTTGTTATTTATTCTTCTCTATTTTATTCTTGGTTGACTTTTTTCTTTTACCTTACACTACTATAAAAAAAGAAGTATTACACGTTTGTGTGTATATATTTATATGTATGAAAAAAAACATTATTCAAGTAGCTACTTACTATATATACATATGTAAAGGGTGGTTAAATTTTAAGGACGGATGTTGATTTTGAAAATTATGATAATATTGGTATGGTTCAATTATATAGGGAACAAAATAGCGGCGAAATGGACGCCGCGACCCCAGCGGCACACCTCTATCCGATGGTAAAATTTTTCATGACGCTGATTTATGCCGTTAATGTGTCGAATTATCTCATCTATTAGCTCTTCAATTATTGCTGGTTTATCGACTATTACCTTTCTTTCAAATAACTCTAAAGAAATAAGTCCAACGGTGTCAAATCACATGATCTTGGCGGCCAATTTACATCGCCACCACATGAGGTAACACGACCATTGAATTTGTCGCGTAAAAGAGCCAATGTTTCGTTAGCTGAGTGGTAAGTGGCATCGTTCTGTTGCAACCACATATTGTCCACATCTATATCTTCCAATTCGGGCCATAAAAGTTCTTTATCATTTTGGAAAAAATACGGCCCGCCCATAAACCGCACCAAACAGTCATTCTTTGTGGGTGCGTTGGTTTTTGGACAATCTATTATTATTATTATTAATTGACGAATCCACTGAGGTGAAAATGTGAAAATTGATTATCCATGGTTGCCATTTTTTTGCCACCATTCTAACCATTGACAAAGTTTGGAATAATCAAGAGGCTTTAGTTCTTGAGTCAATTGCATCTTGTAAGCGTGTAAATGCAACTCTTTATGCATAATGCTCATCAACGACGACCGTGAGAGCTGCAATTGTTGGGCACGACGACGAGTTGAGGTGGACGGCTCTTCAGACACACTATCGCGAACAGCAGCAATATTTTCTGCAATACGAGCACGATCATCCACTGGTGTATTCACAATTCCTTTTTTCCGATTGTACGCACATTTAGACTATTAAATTTACCGAAAAAATCACGAAGTGCACTATATGCATTTTAATTTGAATTTTAAAATAAGCCTGAATAACTTTATCGCGTTGCTCGGTTGTGTATCTTTCCATGGTTCAAATTGAAATCAATCTGAAATTGAGAAATGTTAAATAAAATGCAGAAAAAAAACTTGACCTTTAGGTGTGGTTCACATTCTACATCGGCCTTAAAATTTAAGCACCCTTTACATACTTATATACATGAATGAATGAATGTATAATGAATGAATGGAATCTAATAAAAAGCGTTTTTGATCGTTGACGAGCGCATCAGACTCTGTTTCATCCAGAAAAATTGATTGTTTTGTGTTTTTGTCCATACTTTTTTAAAAACGATGCTGGTCAGAAAGTTCCACGATTACTGACTTTAACGTTTATCAATTGATCAACCATAATGTGCAGAAGCTGTGATTTCAACAAGATGGCGCAACATGTCACATAGCTCGTGGCAGAATTGATTTATTGAAGCAAACATTTGGTAACCGCATAGTTTTCCGTTTCGGACCCGTGAATTGGCTTTCAAGATTGCGCGATTTGACGCCGTTAGAGTAATTTGTGTGGGGATATGTGAAGTCGCTAGGCTACGACTATAAGAACGAAACGATTGACTACTTGAAGGACAACATTCGCCTTGTTATTGCCAATATACGGCCAAAACTGTTGGAAAAAGTCGTCGAAAATTGAACCTCCATTTTAGACTACGTCTGAGCCAGCCGTGGGGATCATAGTTGATTTTTAATGTGAAAAGATTATCTTTCGACTAATGTAAATTTCATGTCAATTTATATTTTATAATTGACTCAGAAATATTACCTAATATTCATTAAATTTTGTAAATTTTTAATTTTACCATTAAACAGGTCTTTAAAAAACCAAAGTCCAAACAGTTTCAGACAGGAATGCTGCAAATAATTTAAAAGCCATCATACTCATATTGTACAATGGACCAAGATACATTTGTACTTGCAGACATTTGCAACTTTCGGGTCAAAATTTGAACGATGTTAAAGCAGAAAGCTATGGAGAGAGACCAATCCTCCAAATAGTTTGTAGTTGAGACTAGTGGATAGGAAGAGATTCCAAAAAAGATCAATAAATTGATAAGTGGAGGTTGGAGCTATAAAAGTTATATTTTTCTGTGATCTGTAGTATGAAATACAAAAAATCGAAACTCTAAGATTAACCGTAACCAAATTATTAAATTTTTATATCACATGTTAAGATTTTTTCGATCTTATTCTTAAGATGCAATCGACAATAAAAAGTGTGTAACACGCGGCAACTAAGCTAAAAATTAAAATCCCGCTATATGTACGGAGCTAAATCTTTAACTGAATATGTATTGCATTCGCGAATATCGGCAGCATATATTCGCGTTCGCTTTCACGAATACATACTTAAAAATTAATATTTATTACATCACCATATATCGACGATCACAAGTAGAAAAGCCCTAACTCGTAATTTTTTTGAAATTGAGTTTTTTTACGTGATTCCACATGTTAACGCTTATGTAGGCATGCAAATTCTAACAAGTTTTTCATATCTATTGACAAATTATCTTTAGGCGAGATAGGCGAATTTTCAGGTGCTTAAATTTTAAAGGTGAAATCTTCAAGACGCTATGATAACACTAGTCGACATCTTTTTACTTATAATACTTTAAGAGATAAAAAGAAAAACAGGAAAAAAAATTATTTGTCAACTGTCAATTGTTCACAAAATTTTGCTTCTATTACAATAACTCACAACTTACTACGAATTGTGAGATAAAACCAATCACATCGTAAACAAATAACTTAAATCATTATTGCTTTGTTGTCTATCTGTAAGTTTTACTGGAATATTTGAAAATTCGAAATAAGTTGTTTGTTAAAAGTCCACAGATATTTTCTCTTTCAGCAGAATGGCTCATAATACTATATATGTATTATATATTTATATTTTATTCGAACTTTTTTCTATATATTAAATTTTAATGTGAACCATTTTTTATTTTGGCTTAAGTTCATTTGTTTATTTATTTAATTTTATAATTCAAATTAAATTAAGTTGTAACCATTTTAGGAATATTCTTTCTAAAAATTATTTCCGATATTAGCCGAGTGGAATGCATTTTCGAAATCAGCTACGATTTCATCATCAGCACTCTTTATCGGTATACTACTATGTAACTTAAAATTCCTATTTTATGTTACAATTGAATGAAATTTGAATTAGTGAATCTTAGTATTATTTTTCATATTTTGTTGAATATTTAATTTCACCTATCAAATGACAATTCATAATTCAACATGTTCATATTCTTCTTTATTCGTAATACATTCTCGTTATGCTTTCAATATCCATCCTTTGGCTGGAATTATTGAAAACAAGGTTGTATTTACATTTTCATTTATATAAGTCCATCTAGGTGATAGACACTGAACAATGAATTCTTGAATGTCATTAACACCGTGCCATGTGTGTTATAATTATATATTTATATTTTATTCGAACTTTTTTCTATATATTAAATTTTAATGTGAACCATTTTTTATTTTGGCTTAAGTTCATTTGTTTATTTATTTAATTTTATAATTCAAATTAAATTAAATAAATAAACAAATGAACTTAAGCCAAAATAAAAAATGGTTCACATTAAAATTTAATATATAGAAAAAAGTTCGAATAAAATATAAATATATAATTATAACACACATGGCACGGTGTTAATGACATTCAAGAATTCATTGTTCAGTGTCTATCACCTAGATGGACTTATATAAATGAAAATGTAAATACAACCTTGTTTTCAATAATTCCAGCCAAAGGATGGATATTGAAAGCATAACGAGAATGTATTACGAATAAAGAAGAATATGAACATGTTGAATTATGAATTGTCATTTGATAGGTGAAATTAAATATTCAACAAAATATGAAAAATAATACTAAGATTCACTAATTCAAATTTCATTCAATTGTAACATAAAATAGGAATTTTAAGTTACATAGTAGTATACCGATAAAGAGTGCTGATGATGAAATCGTAGCTGATTTCGAAAATGCATTCCACTCGGCTAATATCGGAAATAATTTTTAGAAAGAATATTCCTAAAATGGTTACAACTTAATTTAATTTGAATTATAAAATTAAATAAATAAACAAATGAACTTAAGCCAAAATAAAAAATGGTTCACATTAAAATTTACTATATATGTATAATATCTACTCCTAAAAATATGAAAATAAAATGCTAATGTAAATCGGTAAAATTCATCTTTAAATAAATGATTTTTACTTATATGTATACTTTGTGTATTCACAAGAAGTTCTAACTAAGTATCGCAATGGCATAATGTTTAATTTTATAAAAATTGAATTTTAAAAAAATATTGAAAAATTATGGCAATACGACACTTAAAACACCTTGTGAATTAACCTGCTATATATTCTTTGTTGGTATAAAGTATCATAATTTATAAAAATTTCTATAAATTCTTATTTGTTTTTTAACATATATGTACATACATATGTATGTATTTACATACATATACACAAAAAAACGTATAAACATGGAAAATTTGTTTAAAAAGAACTTGTTCTTAAATATTATACCTATGCAAGGTAGGTATAAGTATGTATATGTACATACATACTTATGTATGAAATGCATTGTTGATATACAGCACTGGGTTTTGCAGTCTCTGCATATACATATATACATACATGCATACATAAATCGAAACAATGAATGCAGCAAATTAAACATTACATTAAAACATGATTGCATAAACACTTGTAATGTAATATTTTATAAATTTTGATTTAATATTTTTTGCAGTGTCATTTAGTAAAATTAATCTAGGTACTAGGGTAGCCAGATTTGAAATTCGGTAGAGTATAGTACACCCACATCAAAAAAACAGTACAATAAAGAAAAAAAGTACATTTTTAACATAACTATTCAAGTTATAACAGATCAACTTTTTCATTTGTTTGTTTTGTTGTTTTCATTTGGAGTATTCAAACGAACAACGTTTAGTTATTGTAAAAACACATTGAAATAATCGTGTAAGTTTTGCCAAAATATGTAGTTCGCCAATAAGGGAAAGTGTGGCCAAGAACCTAGGAACTTCCATTACGAGTTGGTTTATGAAATCAAGCCAATGGATCATGTGCATTGCTAATTGTGTGTTAGAGCATAATCAAATTAAATACAAATTTTCAACTTTAGTTTTAAAATAATTAAACGTTATCAGTAAGAGTTCCATTTCATATTCTTAAATCACTTGTTCTATGGTTGTAAATACCAATTCGGCGTTCTTGTTGGGGTACCAGGCAAAATTTCAATTTAAAAATTAAAAAAATATTATGAAGAGTAAATCAATAAATTTGTGTTCTGTTTTTAGTGTTACGCATAAAACAGTACATTTAAAAAAAATTAGAACATGAACTGCAAAAAAACAGTATCCTAATACGTATATACATATGTTCACGAAGAATTAAAAAAATGGTAGAAAAAGAAGGATTTAAATACTTTTGAGGAAAATTACTACTTAAATATAATATTTGTTTACCAAAGGCTAAAAGCCAAACCTAAACAAGGGCGGGAAGCATTGTGCTATGCGCTTACGCTGAAGTGACAACCCTAAACATAAGCCTTGACGCTGCTTAAGTAATGTTAACTTATGTTGTTTAGTAAAAATCAATAATTTTGAAAGCAAAAAAAAAAAAAAAAACAATATCAGTTCTAATGCAGCCAACTTTAATACGTAACGCCTTGTTAAATTTTTTTTTCGAATTACAAACGTTGTTGCTGCGGTATTTCGGTTTGCAAATTGTATGAACATAAGATTTTTTGGCAGCTAAAAACCCTTTCCGCTCTTGTTTAGGTTTGGCTGTTTGGGATTGACATACTTACTTTATGTGTGAAATAATCTTGAGGTGAAAGAACAAATATATGTATTCTTACAAAAAAAGTTTTTATAAATATTTTCTCTAATTTTAAAAAAATTACACAAGCATCACCAACACTTTTGAGTGCAATTTTTGTTAATTTTTTGTACAACACTTACAACAACTTTACCTATGTTTACAAAATGTATAAACACATAAAGCTGGAAAAGAAAGTACTTTCCCCGTTTTACTTCAATAAAGGAAAATTAATTTCTTACAACCTACGACTAATAGGACAGGTTGTGAATTGAATATCTGTACTTGGAAGCTTTCGTTATTCTCCAATATAGGTACATACATACCTATGTATTTATACAGTTGGTGTTTACGCTGGAAAGAATAAAACACAATATACTAAAAGAAAAACATTTTCGGAAAGTAGAATCTTACTTGTTACAAACAACAAATATGTAGTTATAGTACAAAGGAGGGTTATTTTACGACCCTATCCCAACCGGTGTTTTTTTACATTTCACTTTTTTTGTTTATCCATTCATGCTTTTTTGTGTTCGTGTTGTTATGAAACAACAAAAAAACCGAGAACAAATTTAAAACTATTATAAACGACGCAAATAACAATATGTACACGTAAATGCTATGAAATTTAAACACTAATACATTGACAAAAAGAGATAATTGTAAAACGAACAATTTCTAGAGCCCCAAACCCCACACTGACAATGAAAACTTTGTGAATAATGCTTTTGGGCTTGCCATTTTTGCACTTTTTGTGGTATATTTTTAGCATAGTACTTACATATTTTATTTACATACTAAGTTTTAAAGAATCAACAATTGTTTTTGAAAATATGCTGGTAACGGAATTTTACATCAAATAAAATAGCAAAATGACTACTGAATTCTGGATTCAAGTACGTAAATTTAGAAAACATAACAAAACATAATTATAAAATAATAATAATAAACTATTTTATTTTACTCTAATATTTTGCTACCACATTGAATAGCTTATTTAGAGAAAAGTTTTTTAAAAATTCAACCATTAAACACATAAATTTTTAAAAAGGCGGGAAAACATTTTAAATTTTATGATATATGTACATACATATTATAGAAATTTTTTAACAGCTTTAAAAACAAAAATTTAACACATGTCATACAGCCAGAGAAACAATTCAATTGCTGCATCAGTCATTTCCCCGTCGTATTATTTCGCGTTTTGGAGACCACAATTGGCCGCCTAGATCGTGTGATTTAGATTTGATGACCTTTAGATTTTTTTCTTTGGGGTTTTTTAAGTCGATGGTTTACGCGAATAAGCCGACGACGACTCAAGCCTCAAAAGAGGAAATTGGACGCTGCTTTAATGAAATACCGCAGCATTTATGCAAAAAGGTCTTTGAAAATTTCATTAAAAGATCGCGTGTGCGCCAGCAAAGCCGCGGCGGCCATCTGCACGATATATTGTTCCATACATAACCTCAATCTGTCTACTTTACGATGTAATAAAGTTTCACGATTTTTTTTTAAATACTTGTGTTTTATTTAAAATTGCTTTCTAGTTGGGACACCCGATATAAATATGTATTGACAAATAAAGAAATGGTTATTAAGATTTCAGAAAAAAGTAAAATATTTAAAAGTATTATGTATATTATGTATGTATGAATGTATATAAATAAAAAAATAAATAAAATGAATAAAAACCTTCTTACATAAATTTATGTAGGTTAGGTTAGGTAAAAACATGTAAAAACATTCTCTTAGATTCTGAAAGACATTTCTACGATAAGTCGAGATGTGCTCATAAGCACAAAATGTACATTAATTTAAACCAGTGCACATTGGACTGGCGAGCCACATTTTTTGGCCAGAACTCAAAATTTTTTTTCCTATATTTGTTGTTGGAGTATTATAGCAAACACTTCAGATAAACAAAAAAAGTAATTTGTTTTTGAAAATTTGATTTAACTGTTACTCAATGAAGTGAGAAAGTTCAATACTTTAATTGCAGTGGTTAACTAAAACAAGTGGTGTAGTTTTTTGTTTAATTTGAGTCACAGGTTACACGGAAATAAGATAGCTATTGAAATCTATTAGCTATGAATATTAATGCCGATGGTAAGTATTTCAATTTATAATAGTAAAATTTTAAATAAAAATTATGGTAATAAGAAATTACGTCAAAAATTTTCATAACCTCAAAATCAGTGATTTTAACTTTTTATTAAAAAATATATAGTATATAACTTACAAATTTCAAGCGATTTCAACGAACCAAAACCACACAAAATTACAGTGATATTTGGTGCTTACGAATCGTCAATCATTTTCTGCTAGTTGTTGCATATTTTAAGGAAATCAATTTTTGTTTCAGGAAATTTTTGCTTCAAAAATTGTGATTTACTCAGAGTTTGACAAAGTGGAAATAAAAAACAAGAAAAACACGAATTAATAAAAACTTAATAAAATTTATGTTTTTGTGTTACTATTTGTGTTTTTTATTTGAATTCATATATACAATTGAATATTTTAGTTTTGGCCAAAAAATGTGGCTCGCCTGACCTATGTGCAGTGTAAGGGAATTATTTCTTACCGTTCTTGATGTTTCAGTTTTAAAGGTACTAAATGATAAAATTTTCTTTTTAAATTTTTTATAAGCACAAATCAAATTAATTTTATATATGTATGAATATATTGTATATAATAAAAATTAATATATCAATGCCTTAATATAAAAAGGGCTTAACAAAATTTTTTGTTACTTAACATCCGTTAAGTTTCTACAGTTCCCAAATGCTGACATGAAAATAGCATACATGCAAACTTGCACTAACATGTTCTTTTGTTTTCATTGGTTTCATTGTTTTAGCTTATAGGGCCAATACACAACACCATAATAATTGTGCAATCAGGTGACTGTGCCAGCTGATTGACCGTGTATGAGGTTGTGGGCGTGATTGTACCAGCTGATGGTGCTTTATCAAAAATAGTTTGATATTTTTTTGATTGTACCAGCATGATTTAGTCGTGTGTGGCAAAATTAGCTCATAAAAGTTAAATCGTCAAGGCATAAACATCAAAAAAATACAATATTTCAAAAATAAAGGCCAAATCATAGCCATTTCTTCATCCAAGCACGTTTTTTTTTTGCTCCTAATTCGTTTTCGTTTTAGGACAATAGTAATAATAAGTGCAGCACAAATTTTTGTGTTATTCATTACAAACTTTTCCACACAATTTTTGGGTAAAAAATGAATTTTGTACCAGCATGCTGGTGTAGTGTGTGCTTAAAGTTTAATTGCACAAACACTTGATTGCACAATTTTATGGTGTTGTGTATGGGCCCTATAACATAGCTCGCTTAGCTTGCGTATTCTTTATTGTCATGACAAGAATGCTGAATGTGATTGCATTTCGGATTTTTTGTATACCCTTCACCTGTGGTGCACAAGGGTATATATAGCTTTGTCATTCCGTTTGTAATTTCTACAATTTTCATTTCCGACCCCATAAAGTATATATTTTCTGAAAGCTTATGAATAGAGGAGTCGATAAAGCCCTGACCGTCTGTCCGTGTGTTGGTTGAAATCAACTTTTAAAAGCAACCATATGTTCCTCAGATCTGTGTATAGTATTCATCTTTTGGAAATATCCGGGAATGAATCACTATTGAAATTCAGCACAATCGCCCGATAGCTTGCTGAGATATTAGCAAATAAACACGACTGCCTCTGTTTTTTCCTATTTTTTACCACCAAAATTAAAACTATTTAGCCATAGAATAATTTATAGATACCTTTGCTACTATTTTGGATAAATCGGGCTCTTATCGGTAAAGTTATAGGCAAACAATTTTTTTTAAAATATATATTCTAAAAACTTACAAACGAAAATCAATTTTTTTCAGCTTCTAGACAACCGAGAGAGTCAATATTGGTATCATCTAAAGAACTTGACTAGCACAATAAAAATACCATAAAAAACTTTAAATTTATGTTGGCCGCCACTACAAAATGGCGGACAATAAATTTATATATAAGCCAAATCTGGTATTTTAAAATGTAACTTCTTGAACCCCCTCAATATTTGTATCAAATTAAAGGTCTTGACCAGTAGAATACAGTAAATTATGCTAAAATGTAAAATTCAAGATGGCGTCTAAAACAAAATGGCGGATACATTTTTTTAACTCCATCAATATGGGTGTCAAATTAAAGGGCTTGACTAGTTGAATACACTTAACTACGTAAAAATTCACAATCGAGGATGGCGTCAGAAATAATAAAGTAAAAAGGGGTATAACATGAAATAAAGGTTAAGCTACGATGTGAGATTGTACCTATGTACATGATGGTGAAGGGTATTATCAGATTCGGCACGGCCGAATATAACACTCTTACTTGTTTCATTTAAAGTTTGTCTATTGAAATTGTAAGAGAAGAAGAAACAGCTAATGATCAGCTAATCAATTGAAACTACTTAAATAGGTTTAACCTGGAGACAACATTGGCTGTTGTAAACGCAGCATTAAAAGCTATAATCATGAAAATAATTGCTTTGATTACAATTTTTAAATTTCTGATTTTTAACATAATTAAAAAAGAAAAAAAAATCAAAAATAATTAGAGGGTTACTTACTACATACACATTGTCATATTTTTGCTTCAGGCAAATACTTTTTGTTACTTTTATTAGTTTTTTTTATGAAAATACATAATAATAAAAAATAAATATAAAAAATATTTTTTATATTTAATAAAACGAATTAAATTATATTATAACATTTTAATTTATTTTTTATATATGTTTGAATAATATTATGTTTTTTTTTATTTGTAAAACTAAACAATATTTTTATATATAAACAGTAGCGTAATTCATAATCTTGTGCAAACGGTCTTGCATCAGTGCATTTGCAAAATAGTAGAGTTATTTTTACTTTACACAAACAAAGTATACACAAACAGAACATACATATGCAATGGTGCAAATTTGCAATGGCAAATACACATGAAATTACCCTTCATTGTAAACAGATCATGCAAATGTTGCAGATCTTGCAAGTCTAGTATATGTTCTTAAGTTTGCAATAGAATATATAAAAGACTTGCAAGATCTGCAACATTTGCATCATGTTTGCAACGAAGGGTGATTTCCGCTATTGTGAATTGGACTAGTATGTTTTTACTTTTTACTTGTAAAATTCCCCACTGGCAACGTACATGTCGTACATCTTGTTTCGTACATGTCGTGTGTTAGCATTAAAACATTACTTCTGGAAAACACATTACATCTAAAATGTGCTAAGTCATCTGACAATATTTCAATTAGAGCGTGCTCTAATTTGTTCTGACAAGCCACCTGTCATCTCCATTAGCAGAAATCTCTGATGCCAGAAAACAGTCAGCGGCGGTTGAGTGGTAATTAACAATTTTGACATACACAAAAAATTCCATATGGATATTAATTTACCAAGTCAGATGTATAAAACATGTCGTGTATAAGCTGCTTAACATGTAAGGTTACTACACTTACAAAAACATAAATAATATACAGAAATAATAACATTCCTGACCTAGTCAACCAATAACAACAAACAACAACATCAAGAGGTATTGTACTGCTAAAGTTAAAGTACCACAATTTATCTGAACCTGGCTCATAGTTGCAAGTGGGACGATATTACACACATACACACATTGACGTCTTGTAGTGCGAACGCGTTTCATTACGAATAAAATAAAATTATGAATAAAATTAAATGTCTAGGAATAATCATTGATATTAATTTAAATTTTGAGGGACATATTAATTCTGTAGTTTCAAGGGTAAACTTTACTTTACGTAGGTTATATAGTCTTGATTTGTGTTCACCGGTATATGTAAAAAGGCAAATAGTTCATGGTCTGATCATGCCAATATTTTTATATGGTTTAGAGGCCTATTCTGGTACTCTCGGTTATATATTACGGAAGTTGAGATTAACGTTCAATAGAGTTGTTAAATATATTTTTTCTCTTAGATTGTGTTAGAGTATTTCATCCTTTGTTAATAGTTTTCTTGGTTTCTCGTTTATAGAGTTTATTAAGTTCAGGAATTTGATACACTTTTATAAATCTTTTAAATTAGGATTACCTAAATATTTGTTAGATCTTTTTGAGTTTTGTAGATCTACTAGAAATAGGCAATTTAAAATACCTAGAATTACTTCCTTTATTGAGAGGTCCTTTCATGTCAGAGTAGCAAGGGCTTACAACAAATTGCTCGATGAACTGAGGCAATTTAATGTTTCTGATTATACTTATAAGAAGAGGCTGTTTCAAGAACTTTCTTCCCATATGTCTGTTTGATAATTATATTAAATTATAAATTAATGGGTTATAATCATAACAAGTGCAGTATGGATTTTTATATTGGGATTGTTAGATTAACCAAGTTTCCATTTTTGAATATTTTATGATGATGTCTGGAGAAGGTTGATTTGATTTTGGACTTGTTTGATATGTGTATATGTAAATATGTGTGTATGTCTATATCTATGTATATATATGTAGGGATGTGTGTGTATGTATATAACTATATATATATGTAAGTATATTTATATACATATACACACATTGACGTCTTGTAGTGCGAACGCGTTTCATTACGAATAAAATAAAATTATGAATAAAATTAAATGTCTAGGAATAATCATTGATATTAATTTAAATTTTGAGGGACATATTAATTCTGTAGTTTCAAGGGTAAACTTTACTTTACGTAGGTTATATAGTCTTGATTTGTGTTCACCGGTATATGTAAAAAGGCAAATAGTTCATGGTCTGATCATGCCAATATTTTTATATGGTTTAGAGGCCTATTCTGGTACTCTCGGTTATATATTACGGAAGTTGAGATTAACGTTCAATAGAGTTGTTAAATATATTTTTTCTCTTAGATTGTGTTAGAGTATTTCATCCTTTGTTAATAGTTTTCTTGGTTTCTCGTTTATAGAGTTTATTAAGTTCAGGAATTTGATACACTTTTATAAATCTTTTAAATTAGGATTACCTAAATATTTGTTAGATCTTTTTGAGTTTTGTAGATCTACTAGAAATAGGCAATTTAAAATACCTAGAATTACTTCCTTTATTGAGAGGTCCTTTCATGTCAGAGTAGCAAGGGCTTACAACAAATTGCTCGATGAACTGAGGCAATTTAATGTTTCTGATTATACTTATAAGAAGAGGCTGTTTCAAGAACTTTCTTCCCATATGTCTGTTTGATAATTATATTAAATTATAAATTAATGGGTTATAATCATAACAAGTGCAGTATGGATTTTTATATTGGGATTGTTAGATTAACCAAGTTTCCATTTTTGAATATTTTATGATGATGTCTGGAGAAGGTTGATTTGATTTTGGACTTGTTTGATATGTGTATATGTAAATATGTGTGTATGTCTATATCTATGTATATATATGTAGGGATGTGTGTGTATGTATATAACTATATATATATGTAAGTATATTTATATACATATACATATATATTTTTTATTTTTTTAGGTTTAATTATTTTTTTATTTTTATTTCTATTATCTTTTATACATACTCACTATTATACAAAATTTTATTTCTATTATACATATTCATTACTCTATCTTTATTTGTATTCTTTATATTTTTTATGATTCTAAGTAGTTATTTTTTAAAAGAAGAGGTTTGTAACAGATTATGGCCCATAGGCTAGGTTACTATCATTGTAATAAATAAATTGAAATTGAAATTGATATCGTATAAAACGACAGGAAAATTTTCTAAAAATATATTAATAGTGTAAAAGTGTGTAAATGCACGTGATCGCAATTTCCTATTACAATCCTTTTACAAAAAGCACTTGCCGTTTTAGAAATGAAGAAAATCGTCCAGTGTAAAATAAAAAAATTTGACACTTATACAAGTTAAAAAACGATTATTTTAATTGATATTATTTTTTTTTGATAAACTTAGAAATTTTTGTCAAAAATAAAAAAGTTTATTAAAAAATAGAATTTAAAAAAATTATTTTTATCAAGATTTGATTGTGAAACAAAGTTTAATTACAATTTTGATTAGTCATGTAAAACAGGAATGTTGACATTAAAAAAAAACGGCCAAATCGATCGCCTTAATTATTGTTAAATTATAGTGTTCCAATTCAGTAAAGTTCATTAGTTTCGTTTTGTACACCTCTTGTTCGATATAACCACATATTTAAACAAAAAATAAATAAGCAATAAACAAGTCAATGCAGTCAGTTTTGCTACAACCGTTATTGGGTCCTGAACCTGAATAAAAAGATCTTGAAAAAAGTTATTACTTTGTAATCGATTATTTAGAAGTAGTTAAAAAATAAATGCCATCTTTTCTTATTGTCATAGGTAGCCAAAGTTTAATAAAAATCGATTATTTAGAAGTAAAGGGTGTTTTTTTAAGCCCGATAGAACTTGAAATTGTAAAAAATAACCCAAAAAATTAAATTGTAATCAACATTTTTTTTTATTCGAAAGATCAATACGTGACATTAACATTTGAAAATGATTTCGGGCATAAGGGCACCGCGGCTGTACTTGACGAAGCGCATTCTGGACGTCCAATTTTATCGCAAAATTGTGTTCAGCGATGAGGCGCATTTTTGGCTTAACGGGTTTGTTAATAAGCAAAATTGCCGCATATGGAGCGAGACCAATCCACAAGAGACCCTACAGACTCCATTACATCCAGAAAAATGCACCGTTTGGTGCGGTTTTCACGCTGGTGGCATCATCGGACCTTATTTCTTCAAAAATGAGGCCGGAGCTCGCGTTACGGTCAATGGAGATCGTTACCGCACCATGATCAATGATTTTTTGTTTGAAAATATGGATGACATTGATACGGAGGAGATGTGGTTTCAAAAGGATGGCGCTACGTGCCATACGGCGAACACAACCATCGACTTATTGAAATCAAAATTTGGCGATAAGTTGATTTCGAGAAATGGACCTGTCAATTGGCCTCCAAGGTCGTGCGATTTGACACCTCTCGATTATTTCCTGTGGGGCTACGTGAAGTCACTGGTTTATGCTGATAAACCAGCAACAATTGACGCCTTGGAGGCCAGCATTGTTCGTGTTATTCGTGACATACGGCCAGCAGTGCTCGAAAAAGTGGCCCAAAATTGGACGTCCAGAATGCGCTTCGTCAAGAACAGCCGCGGTGCCCATATGCCCGAAATCATTTTCAAATGTTAATGTCACGTATTGATCTTTCGAATAAAAAAAAATTTTTGATTACAATTTAATTTTTTGTGTTATTTTTTACAATTTCAAGTTCTATCGGGCTTAAAAAAACACCCTTTAGTTAAAAATTTTATTTTCATTTTGACCAAAAACTATGGCGGTTGTTCTCAGAAGACTACTAAAGTCTTATCATAATTTGATCAATGATTTCAGCACGCATAAAGAACAAATAAACAGCGAAAATAATATAAGTGACATATTTCTCGAAATTTACTTTTTGATGCAAAATTGTTCTACAGCCTCTACCAAATCTGTTTAAATATTGATTTGAAAGTAATAATAGTTATTATACAAAAATACAATCCATTAAATTTTAACGTAAACCACACCCACCTTTTTGTGTGACTCCGAAAATAACGCCACTGACATTTAAATATGTAAGATTCGCCAGATAATAAACAAAATATTCTAATGAATTCATAATAGAGATCAACCAACATTTACGTATGAAACTGTTAGTTGTGTTATTCTAAAGATGAAACTGTAGTTCATGATAAAAATATTACTAATAAAGGGTCCGCCAAATAACTTTTTTTTATTTTAAATTTTTAACATGGCCTGATAATGATCACCATTGACTACGGCCACTCCTTGCTCATTTTCGAAGAAAAATGGCCCAATTATGCCTCTGGACCAAAATCCGCACCAAACAGTGACTCGTTTTGGGTGTATCGGCTTTTCAATGTATGCGTGCTTGTTTACATACCCGCCAAGATCAAAATGAGCTTCATCTGAAAAGATGATTTTTCTTTGCAAAATCGGCCAGAGTAATATCGCAATATTTCCCAGCGTTGTTCAAGCATATGCACAACCATATTCCTTTAGCGGAAGGATAAAACTAATTATCTGTCAAATCAGACATGAGCTAAGTGTTACCATTCACGAAATAAGCACTAGTAAAAAAAAAAAAAAAAACGTTAGATGGCGGACCCTTTACATTCCCTTTGTTTGCTTACATACACCTACGCTTACGTAAATAAAATAAAAAATAAACGGCGATAAAAAACTCATGGCACGACACACCCGCAGAAAAAACTAAGTAACGAAATCATTTCTAAATTTTTACTATCAAACCTTAACCAAATATTTTGTACAAACTTATTGCCAATAATAATCTTATGTATTTAAAGATTTTCTAATTGTTCTTAAGGATTTCAGAATGCAAAATCAAAACATTCCTACACTTTGTTTGACATGTATATTGATGTTTGATTACAATAAAACTGACAAATTCCACTTTATATTATAATTTCTTTTGTGAATAACGTCTCTGAAAAAAAAATAATTTATGGAGAATTGAGGTAAAACTTATATAAAAGTTGCATAGAATCATTGGCTGCATTAAAATTTTCATAAAAAAGTTAAACTAATTGAAACAAAAGTTAGTTTTTCCTATTCTTTAAATAATAGAAAAATGAAAAAGTGAAATTTTTTTTTTTTTTTTAATTTAAGGCAACAACACAAAATTTTGAGGCCATTTTTCATATCTTTTTTTTTTTATTTGAATTCTAAAAATGAAAAATCACCTCAAAATCATATATTTAAATTGGCCCCAAAATGAAATCAAGTGACACCAAAAACAATTTATAAAAATATTTGAAATTTGTTCGATACAATTAAAAGGCTTTATTATAAAAAAGTGTCCAGTTTTGATATTGTATTTTATTTTCTTTAAGCACGTCTATAATCAAAAATTTGGAATTGTTTAATTAAAGTGTTAATTGTATCAGTAACTTCAGTATCGAATTGATAAAATTCCTGAAAATTTAACTCTATCAAATGTTTTATAAAATTACTTTAGATGACTATGTATTCCACATTTTATGTCTTTCACCTTAAAGAACAAGACCAAAAACATATAAACATAATGGATTATTTCCACCTTTTATACCCGCCACCAAAAAAATGGTGGGGGTATATTCATTTTTTCATTCCGTTTGTAACACATCGAAATATCCATTTTAGACCCCATAAAGTATATATATTCTGAATCAAGGTTTGATTTGATGACGATCTAGCTATGTCCGTCCGTCTGTCCGTCTGTTGAAAGCACGATGGAGGTCGCACCGAAAAAGCTAGGGGGCTCAAATTTTGCCAGAATCTTTCTTATAGACAAGGTTTGTTTGGTATTGAAAATGGGCTAAATCGGAATATTAGGAAGAGAGTTATAGCTCGAAAAGTAAGAGTAGGTCGAAAAAACCGTGTCCTTCGAACATCGAATAAAATTGAATTGTGTCCAAACGCAATAACGTAGACTCATGAAACTTCGAATATATATTTCCTGGGTAAAGACAATATTTTTCCCCGAAAATTGTCTAAATCTATGCATTAGGAGAGGAGTTATCGATCAAAATGTACGAAAATTTATACCGCACAGTGTATTTTTCGGTATATTTAAAAACAAAAACATCATAAAAGCAACAAAATTGGATGTACGACTCTGAAATTTTGCACACTCTGCTTTTTGGTGAGTGGCTTTTTTGTAACGGAAAATCAATGTGCCACGCCCACTTTTACGCCCCCCTCCCATATAACGTTTTAACTAAAATTCATATAATTTCTCTATTAATAAAGATTTTGGAATAATAAAGGGCTATATTGAAACACCTAAGTTGTACTCATTCGCAAAAATAGCTTTGACACGCCTACTATAACGCCCACTTTTCACGTTATCTACCGTTAATGAAATTTAAAAGCTCATAAAACCGCCAAAAGTAGAGGTATGATGATAAAATTTGCTACGTTTATCCCCCTAGGCAGTGTCATTACTGTACAAGAAAATTAAGGTGCCACGCCCACTTTTACGCCCACCTACCATATAACGTTTTACCTACAATTCATATAATTTCTCTATTAATAAAGATTTTGGAATAATAAAGGGCTAAATTGAAACACCAAAGTTGTACTCATTCGCAAAAACAACTTTGACACGCCTACTATATCGCCCACTTTTCACGTTATCTACAGTTAATGAAATTTAAAAGCGCATAAAACCGCCAAAATTAGAGGTGTGATGATCGAATTTGCTACATATATCCTTCTAATCAATGTAATTGTTGTGCCAAAAAGTTTAGGTGACACGCCTACTTTAACGCCTACCTCCCATATAACGGTTTGTCCTTAATTCATGCAATTTCTCTATTGACAAAGTTTTTGAGAAAATAAAGGACAATATTGAAATATCTAAGTTGTATTTATTAGCAGAAACTTTATTGACACTCCTACTTTAACGCCCACTTTTACTAAAAGACTACATTTACAAAAGCATTTTAGTAGCATATCGAAGTTATAAAGGGTGGTTATATTTTAAGGACCGATGTTGAATTTAAATAAAACACAAATTATTTAGGATATTATTATTATTTCTTTTTGTAATTATAATATTTGTATGGTTCAATTATGTATATAACAAAACATCCTTGGCGCCAGTCCTCTATCTGATGGTCCAAATTTTCAATGACAATGTTGATGCTCAAATGTTGGGCATGATGATGAGGCGACGTTGACTGCTCTTTTGCCACACTATCGCAAAAACCAGCAGTGGTTCCCATTCAACGAACTAAGAAGGCATTCACAGATTTTCTAACATTTTATACAGACCTGTTTTGCAGAAATTTAATTATTTTTTACAATTCTCCCAATTGTGGACGAAGTTGAACGATTATGTTGATCAAAAGAATTACGAAGTGCACAAAATGCATTTTGATTTGAACGCCCATTTTTTAAAAAACCTGAATAACTTTAAAGCGTTGCTCACTTGCGTATCTTTCCACGGATCAAATTGAGTAAGTTTGAGATTGAGAAATGTCAAATGAAATGCAGAAAACAAATTTAAAGACTAGGTGTAGTTCACCTTCAACATGGGCCCTTAAAATTTAACCACCCTCTACAAAGAAAGTGATACATATTTTATTATAAAGAGATTATTCCATAGCGATTAACAAAATAATAATTATTGTGCTTTAAATGTACACAGAATTGGTGGTGGGTATAAAAGATTCGGCACAGCCGAATATAGTGCTCTTACTTGTTGTTTTTGCTTTTGTTTCTGTGTTGTGCGACTGTTTTCTAAGTTATTTGTGCGAACGAATATGACGTCAATACGTAAACATCTGTTCTAATTCACAAAAAGAGGATTGTGTATGCAAATACATATACAGGCAAATCCCGTTATAACGAACCATATAATGTCAGGTCCATTCGTTATACCAATAAATTTTTTATATCGCGTGGTAATTTTGTTTAACTTTTTCCTCTTATTAGATTAACAAACAATAATGCAATTATTACATACATACATATATGTACAAATATTAAATATTTTAAATTTTACAATAATATAAGAACTTCAAAAAAACATAAACAACAGTAATAGCTATGTTTTATAATATTATATAAAATACTCAGCATGGATAAGTGGCGTAACACGCACATATGTTACAACCTCTTGTAGTTTTTACTAATTGGTGCTCAGGAGGTGAACTTTTTTTATTTATGCTTTATTATTTAACTTTATTTTAATATGTGCACAGCTTAAATTGTTGTCAAATTGTCAAAAAGGTGACTATTTTCCAACGTCTTAATTGCTTTAACATAATTTATATAGGCCTTACTTTTTCGGAATTCGTTATATAAGACAGGTTTGTTTTAAAACATTTGCAATGTTCAAAATTATGTTGATAGTTTGTATTTTTGTTTGCTTGTTCTTCGCTTACCATTTGTTAAATCGAGTAATAATAATAAAAATATAAATTATATATTAAATAAAATATAAAAAATGAAAAAAAAATAAAAAAATTTTTTTTTTGGCTCAGCTGGGATTTGATGCCACGTTTTCTCTAACTAGTATACACGTTTGTATGATTGTATGTTGTTGTTGTAATGTTGTTTTTGTGAAAAAAAATCGAGGTGGTCGTGGGTTTTTGCTCATATCTCAGTTGTTTATATACCGATGTTTCTGATTTTCAATACCGATCTACTCCCGAATATTTCTGATATTTTAATACCTCACCCGGGTCTAAGCGATGTCGGGGGGCTTCAAAAATTTGAGTTCAACATACACACGGACAGACTGACAGGGCTTAATCGACTCCCCTATTCATAAGCTTTCAGATAATATATACTTTATGGGGTCGGAAATGAAAATTGTAGAAATTTCACACGGAATGACAAATCTATATATACCCTTTTTCACTGTGTGAAGGGTATAAAAATAAAAATATTAATAATAGTATTATAATATAATATTAAATATATATTTCGCTCAACTGGGATTCGATGCCACGTTTACCAGTATATATGTATGTTGTTGTTGTAATTGTGAAAAAAAACAAGGTGGTCGTGGTTTTTTATTCATATCTCAGAAAGTTTATGGGGCGATTGTGCTGAATTTCAATAGCGATTCATTCCCGGATATTTCCCAAAGGTTGATACCAAACTCAGGTCTGAGGAACATATAGTTGCTTCTAAAAGTTTATTTCAACCAACACACGGACAGACGGTCAGGGTTAATAGAGGAGTCGATTAACCATTATTAATTCATAAGCTTTCAGAAAATATATACATTATGGGGTCGGAAATAAAAATTATAGAAATTTCAAACGGGATGACAAAGCTATACATTATACCCTAGTGCACCATAGGTGAAGGGTATAATAATAAAAATTTTTAGTTTTTTTAGGCTGAATAAAAGTTTTTCTCTTAAAACTTTTTATTTATCATCTTTTCACAAAATAATTTAATGTATGTATTGCAAAAGGAGATATACTTTTAAATCATTGCACAGTGGGTTCGATAGTACCCAAAGTGGGGATTAATTCATAGAAGCCGTAGTTTTCAAATATTATATTTTTTTATTGATGAAAATAAAAAGTAAAAAAAAAATTTTTTTAACCCGTTTAGACCATTGTTGTTTTTTTGGAGAAAAACACCTTAGTTCACAATTTATAATGTAACTTTTGAATCAAAAGCGATAAATTAATGAATAGAACTGAAAATAAAAGCAAACTCAATGTGCTATTGAAAATTTTATATAATAAATATATTATACATATGTATTTATATTAGTATAAATTTAATTTAAATTTCAACATTTGTTTTTTAAACATTTTTATAAACGTACAAATTTGTTTGAAAAAACTACAAAAAAATTTTTATAATTTTTTAGTAATAAATAATCATAAATACATAAAAACACAGCTTAAAAAATGGAAGAAAAAATTTGTTTAACCTGTAAGGCGTTTTTTGTTCTTCGGAGAAAACATGATCCAAAATTTTCGCTGTAACTTTAAAATCAAAACAAATTTAAAGAATAAGTTAATAATATGTATTCCTATTAATATAAATTTGTATCCAGTTTTCCGCTTTCACTACATTCAGTAAATGTAAAAATAAATCTAAAAAAATAAAAAATTAAAAACTTTTTGGGAAATCTTTGTTTTCGTTTTACCTTTTTAATAAAAAAGTATATTAAAATATTTGTATTGTTCTGCATTTCATTATCCATCACAAAGATCTCAATTATCATAATCCTCATTATCATCAATATCTTCATCATCATTATTATGATATTCTTCATCATTATTATCACTATCATCCGCATCTTTATCACCATCTTCATTACCATAATATTTATCATAATTTTCATTAGAAATATCTGGCAAAACTAACTCTAATTCCGAAGTTGATATATTGGATTTTTTCCGCTCATATTTCTTGCTAATTCTAGATATAAATGGGTCAGAAACCTATTGAAAATATCTTCATTGGACTTTTTCCGGCTGCATTTGCGAGCAAAATGATTTTTTAATTTTTAAAATCTTTGTTTCATGCTTCTTGAGCTTTTTCCGATAATTCTCTTATTGGTAAACGTGCTTACTCCAGCCCGCGAATAAAAAATTTATGCAAAGTGGGAGGCATACAAAACCATTTATATTTTTCAACAAAATATCTAGCCGTATTGTGAGTAAATTTAAGAAAAAAATGTATCGTAGAGACGAGAACAAATTAATAAAGGTGTGTAACTTTAATTTTAAAACTTGTTTGTTTAAATTATTATTAAATAAAATTAATATAACATAAAGTATATGGTAATAATTTGGTTACGAAAAGTACGTGAGAGTAAGTTCGTGAGCGCGCGTAAACCATTTGCGATCGTGATTAAATTAAAATTTTATCACTTGAATCTAGCTAAAAGTATTAAAAATATGTTTATTTCCTGTAAATTGTGCGTAATAAAATTTTTTGTACGTGAGCTTAAGTGACCGAAATAATTCACGCTTTTATTTCTAAAAAAACAAAATGCATCAACAAAAACAAAAACAATAAAATAAAACAAAAAAAAAAAAACAAGTAACAGTGCTATATTCGGCCGTGTCGAATCTTATATACCCTTCACAACGTGTAGTCATGCAATAACAATTGTTTGTATCACCATTCATCTCATATAAAATACGTACATATGTATATACTGGTTAGACTAAATGTGGCATCGAATCCCAGCTGAGCCAAAAAAATTTTATCTTATTTTATTTAAGATATTATTTATATTTTTTTTTAAATTTTTTTAAAAAATTTTTTTACAAGAATGACAATATTAAAACACATTTACTGGTCTTGTTCAATAAATGACAACCAGAGTCTTTACACAAAAATGAAAATAAAAAAAGGGCCGGGCATTGTCCGGACTGATGTTGAAGGTTCCATTAAAAAAGATTTGCTTTTAATAGATTTAACACTAATAATAATCGTTTGAATTGTAAAAATTTCCAATTTTTTCACTTTTCTTAAAAACAGCAATAATTTGCTAACTTTGACCGCTCACTGAATAGAAAGAATAGAATAGAATTTTACAGCTAGTGATGCAGAATTTTATCTACTTTTGCCCTATACTAAAATTTATTATAAAAACTTTATTTCTAAATTTCAATTAATCGCCACTTTGATACCATTTGAACCTAACGTGCATTGCAACAATGCTCATTCTCTTATCTATTAAAGGGTACTAGGCATTTTTTTCAATAAAAGCAGTTGAATTCGGCTAAGCAAAAATAAAAACCCAAGCTTAGTTTCTATTTAACGAATTGTCCACAAATATTTCTATAAAAAAATATAATTTTGTCCTGATCATGTTTTATTATATAAAATTTCTAGAAAAAACAGATATTAAATAATATCTATATCTGGTTAGCAAAAAAAATAAATAAACGGTAAATTAGGATCTTCAGTTGTTCAGTTGTCTTTTATTTACAATCTTTGAATTTATAGCATTTCATATTAAATTAACCAGGTATCGTAAGAACCGTAAAAAAACAAATTAAAAAAGAAATCTTGTTATCCACAAAAAACAAAACAAAAAGTACAGACACATAAACCAGTTAATTTTTGTACATCGTCCGTCATATCATCCTGTTTGTGTTAGAAAACAAGTTTTTCTAATATACTATACATACCTATAAACATGTGAACATATGTATGTATATCTGAAAATGCCACAAGTTGCATGTATACTAGTGTTGTCATTTCCACTATTTTCGGATATTACTTGATGTTTTTGGTGGTGCTGTTGGTGTTTTTGTTACAGATAAGTATCTGATTTTTTTCTTGAAATTAAAGTACTTTTTATATTAACTGTCAAATTCAAGAAAGAAAAAAAAAAGACAGTAAGCAACTCAAAAAAAAAGGCAAGTAGATATATTAATTTATTTTAAACTAATTGGCGATAGCACTAATTTTTGCATTTTCCATTATTAGCAGTTATATTTAGTACAAAATTATTGCACTATTTTTGTTGATATATACATATGATTTAGAAATTTACAGCCTAACTACATAAATAATAGTAATATTAACTAATTTTGCACTTTAAAAAAATACAATCATTGAAATTTTTTTTTTGGCCTTTTGCAAATTTATTTTCTATACTGATTTTATTGATTTTGTTATCTATTACAATAGATTATTATATTACTTTAAATGAAAACAAACTGGTTGCTTATTAGAATGTTATTTGTTTTACATATTCTTAATTCAATTTTTCGAATATGGATTCAAATTTTCATGACTACTAATTGCTAAAAGTTAAGTGAAATTTAGACCAACTACAACCTTTGTGGTGATTCAAATTTTGCACTAAATCAAAATTGACTGATGTGAAAAAAATTACATGCTTTCATATAGGGACTTGAATAAGTATTTACCACTTTCGAGTACAAATTGGGACTCGTATAAGTATTTATTACGGTTGCTTATAAATAGGGACTTAAATAAGTACTTACTTTTATAGCAATAAATAGGTACTTGATTTTGATAAACTAAATAATTCATTAATATTAAGGACTTACAGAAGTTGTTCTGTTCTTTTAAAGACAAAAATTCGGTTTGATTATTCTGCGATACGTTAATGTATAATTTAAGAATTAGTGAAAACTTAAAAGTTATCATTTGATTAATGAAATGCTTTGCAGCTGTTGTCAAAATCATTATTAATTATACCCTAGGCGTGTTAAACTAAATGAGAATTATAAAAAGTCGTGTATTGAATGGCTTCTAGCAATTTTTGCAATATGAAAATGTATTGTGTGTGTATCTAAGTAAATAAATGAAAGTAAGTACTTACACTCAAAAAACAAACTAAGTAATCCGTGCTTAAATGAATCCGTAGCGGTTTCAGAAGTACGGTTAGTACGGATTTTCTTAAACCAAGCATTTTTTAGCTTGATTTATGCCCGAAACCGTACTTTACGTAATCTCAGAAAGAGATTAGTTCAAGTATAAACGAAATTGAATTAAACAAAAGACGCGCTTGTTTCAAGAATACGTAACTTGGTTTGATCGTTGTATAGTATAGTCTATCTATCTTCACTACTTACACTTTGACATTTGTTTAGCGATACGTTTTATTAAAACTAAAAAAAAAAAACAGACAAATCATGAAAACTAAGTTAACTCGGAAACTACTACAGCTTTGTTGTCGTACGTATTATTACCTATAGCTAAATTATGATAAACAAAATAAGAATAATAATAACGTACTTGAAATTTTAAAGATTGTGAGTATTTAAGCAAATATCTAAAAAATATAAGTTTGTTTTTAATTTGAGAGAAATAAGACTTAATTTAAGATGTTAATTCTTATTTTATTAGTCTTGTACTTGATTTTGTAAAACAATCCCGTTTTGTACTTGTTTTAAGAAAACCAGAAATAAATCGTACTTGAATTTTTAAGCACAATTTCGGCATAAATTAAGAATTTAATTCTTGGATTTAGGACTTAATTTTTCTTTCTGTGTACGTATCAGATTATAAATACAGTTATTACTAAAATACTTCTTAGTAAGACAGACGATATGTAATAGTCATTGAAAAGTATTTTGTGTAGTAAAAGCAAGTCATTACTTAGTTTTTGGCTATCACTAAAATTTTTTTTGGCCAGAGTGATAAAATCATCAATATTCTAGTAAAACAAACAAAAAGGAAATTTTCGTTATTGATGTTACAAATGCGCTTTTAGTGTTATTTGAAAAACTAATTTTATATATAATTTACAAAATGTCTGTGTGTATTTCATTAAAACTGTTTTGTGACCCGATGATACAAATTGTAAATATATATTTTTATACAATATACTATATTTGAAAACTATTTCTCAACTTCGGTTTTTAATAAATCATTTTATTTATTTTTTATCTCTAAATTAGGTAAATTATTACTGAAACAAATCATATGTTTTAAAATTTTAATTTTTAAAATGAGCATTTTTTACGTTTTTTACTCTTTTTTTACATTTTTCTTCATTTCTAAAATGGCAACACTGATCTATACTTATACACATGATTTTTTTATTAAAAAGGTAAATATGTATGTTTATACAATTTTTTGCTTGGCAGAAGTCAGACTATATATTTTTTATTATTTTACTTTGTGGTAGTTTATGGGAAGGATTGAATTGTTTTTAAAGGCAGACAGCTTTTTTGAAATTCCTACAACAGCTGCATTGTATATGTATATGTACATACCCTTCACCATATCTCATAATATTGAATATGATATGAATATATCAATTCGTTGGTATTTCTCACAATATTCATGGATATATTGAATGTGATTCACATACGTTTTGCTATTAAAATTAAGCGAAATTGATCCTTAAAAACGCTGATATTCTCGTCGTATATGCAATAACAACGACTATTTTAGTATTTTTTTTTTTTTTTCAAATAATAATAATAATCTATTAAAAATCGTAAAGTGAAAAGTAAAATATTATTCTTCATATTTGAAGGAGTGGCAACTACGTACTTTTTACTGTTTACACACAATTATTTTTCGGTTACTTAAAAAATTTTAAATGTAGCAATATGAAATTCTTTAAACCTTATGATGTGCTCTTCTTTATCTTATCGATTACTTGAATTTTATAGTTATAATAACAAAATATTAATTATCTCTCCAATAAAATTCTTTTACTATGGACAAGTTATAGCATCGGTCCTAAGAATCATATGCTAGATGCAGTGTTGTCAGTTCTTGGTGAGAGCTTAAAAAGATTTTATTTGGACAAAGTTCACAATGCCGTTGTGAAGGAAAGTTAGTTACCTAGTTAACAACAAATAAGAGTGATATATTCGGCCGTGCCATATCTGATAATACCCTTCAACCTTTATTTCAGTTATACAGCATTTTTCTTCATTATTTTCGACGCCATACTCGACTTTAAATTTAACGTAATTTTCTGCATTCTATTAGTCAAGCCTTTTCGTTTGATACCCATATTGATGGGGTTAAAAAATTTGTTCCGCCATTTTGTTTTAGATGCCATCTTGGATTTTACATTTTTTAATAATTTACTGTATTCTACTGCTCAAGCCCTTTATTTGATACCAATATTGAGGGGGTTCAAGAAGTTACATTTTAAAATACCAGATTTTCCCTATATATAAATTTATTGTCCGCCATTTTGTAGTGGCGGCCAACATGAATTTTAATTTTTTTATAGTGCTGATATTGCGCTAGTCAAGTGCTTTCAGATGATACCAATATTGAATTTCTCGGTTGTCAAGAATCTGAAAAAAATTATTTTAGTTTGTAAATTTTTGGAATATTCATATATTTAAAAAAAACTTTTTTTGCCTATAACTTGACCGATTAGAGCACGCTTTATCCAAAGTTTTTCACGAATATCTCTAGGGGCATATTATATCTAAAAATAGTAGCAAAGGTGAATATAAATTATTCTATGGCTGAAAAATTTTAATTTTGGTGGTAAAAATATGAGAAAAAACATAGGCAGTCGTGTTTATTTGCTCATATCTCAGAAAGTTATGGGGCGATTGTGTTGAATTTCAATAGCGATTCATTCCCGTAAACACGATCTAATAAACATATGGTTGCTTCTAAAAGTTGATTCCAACCAACACACGGACAGACGGACATGTCTTAATCGTCTCCTCTGTTCATAAGCTTTCAGATAATATGTACTTTATGGGGTCGGAAATGAAAATTGTAGAAATTACAAACGGAATGACAAAGCTATATATACCCTTGTGCACCACAGGTGAAGGGTATAATAAACGAAAATTTTTTGGCTCAGCTGGGATTCGATGCCACGTTTTCTCTAACCGATCTACTCCCGAATATTTCTGATATTTTAATACCTCACCCGGGTCCAAGCGATGTCGGGGGCTTAAAAAAGTTGATTTCAACATACACACGGACAGACTGACAGAGCTTAATCGACTCCCCTATTCATAAGCTTTCAGAAAATATATACTTTATGGGGTCGGAAATGAATGACAAACCTTTATATACCCTTTTTCACTGTGTGAAGGGTATAAAAATTAAAAAATGCTGAAAAAAATTAACAAATGCTAAATTTAGCCAAAAAAGGTCATGCTGGATAGATGTGTGAGATAACTTATTATTCCATGTTGACATGTTGATAAAAAACTTATATCTATGATTAAAAACAGCCGAAAATTACTGATCGCCAGTTAACTAGTATATATCGAAATTGGTAGTTTCTATTAATTTGTGCTTGGTTTGGTGCTACTTCCACTTCAAATCATAGAAAAATTTCCATTCTTAAGTTTCTTAGAAAATTTTAACATCATTAAATTTGTATTTATATAGAAGAAGATTATACTAACACACAAATTGGATTCGCAGTAATAAATCATTCAAATTAATATATGTATATGCAAACTCCTCGTATGCGTTGCATTACCAAAGTGTTTACATATATTGTACACACATGTAAAACCAAGGCATATTTATTCATCAGGTAATTGCAGTTCGGAGAGAATTTTTTTGTTTATATTTTTTATATATGAACCCTACAAGAACAGTGACGGTCATTTGACAGGTTATATGACTGGTATTAGTTACTGATATATCGGTTAAAGTTTCTATTAGTTTCTTAAGGGCAATATGAAAAAAATGACTGAAACTTTTGTGTACATGTGATTTTGCGTCTTTCTCTTACTTATTAGTTCTGTCGACTGCAAAACATATATCTGGACTACTTACACTACAGCTGTTTCTAATCAAATATAATATAAATAGTAGTCACACTTAACGTATATATCGATCAAAGCTAACTAGTCACACTTAACGTATATATCGGTCAAAGCTAACCAAGTATATATTTTACTCATACAATAAAACAAAATTTATTATCTTTTATATTATTTATTATTATATATTTCATTACATTAAATTTCTTATTACCATTAATACGTAATGTCACTGCTTCCTGAATGGGCTCAATTTAATCCTTTTCCGTGGTATTAGCGTCATTGGTATTATGGCTTGAATTGCTTAAAGTAAAAATTATGAAAATATGCAAAGCATATACATATTTATGTTTGGCTGCTACCTTTCGTACTTACCTTTTATTTCTTGTGTATTTTATAAAAAAAAAACCTCGTCAAAAGAACTACAAATTGTTTAATAAAAATTACTTTTTGTTCCACTGAATTAAAAATTTTTCACAATAATTTTCCAATTTTAAACGTCAAGAAATCAACATACATTATTTGTCTCACTCTTGCATACGCATTATTTTTCCTGTAGCAGAATTTATATATTAAATTGCTACAATAGTGTTAGTACAAACATTTTGTTTGTGTTAGTTTCAGTCATTCATTTCTTGTAGGGAAGTTTGGCATTTGAAATAAATTAGAAAAGAGAGAAAACTGTTTTTTATTTATGCATTTTGACAGCTGAAATTTAAAACAAGTGTTGAAAAAAATAATCAGCTGGCGAATCAAAAGTACCTGATAAATAAATATGCCTTGTGTAAAACATTGAATCGTATTTCTCATTTTACTATTTACTATTTTGTTTTCACAAAAACAAATTTAGATTTTTGTTAAATTCAAACCCCATTATATATATATAAATATTTTTTTTATATATAAATATTTTTAAATTGAACGGCAATGTCTGTTATATCGGGCTTGTTGGACTTTTGCGCCTTCAAAATAAAAAATGTTTTATTTTTCCCCATACTTTTAAGATATCTTTGCTTTAACTGAGACATAATTCTTAATATAATTTAATAATTTTATTTTACTTAAACGACATTAAAAACTTCTGTCAAACATTTGCTAAAATTGTATTCATAATTAAGACATTATGATCGTTTAAACAATTTTTTAAAATCTTTGTTTGCCGAGACGGCTGTTTGAATGAAAAATTTTTTAGCAGGTTTTTCATTCGATTCATTTTTATATCTTAATTCAATATTAGCTAGTACGCATTTTTCGCTTGAAAAGTTATGTTTAATAATATTATAACTATTGTTTAAAAAAATATAATCACAAAAATTTTGTTATATTTATTAAAGGCTTACTTGACAGATGTTGTACAGAAATTTAACAAATAAGTCTTTAATATACCTAAAAAATATTTTTTGGATATGGCATATTCAGTATATATGGATGTATGTATATATTTTTTCTTTATTGTACATTAAAAATAAAGATGCAAGCCAACGTGTACCACTTAATTGAAAAATTTTGTTATAACCATTACAGTTGCTCCATCTACATCTATTTCCACCAATTTTTAAATATCTAAGCCATCTGATATTAATATGTTTATAATCAAATTGGTACACTCCAAAATATCCTATAACAGAAAAAAAAATCCCAGATTTAGGGTGAAACCACCAATTTGGCAACACTAGTTTTTTTGTAATAACTACGAATTATTTTTGGTGTTCAATAAAGTTGTTAAAGTATTCATAAACAGAAGACCTCTTGAACACAAAATTTTATGTCTAATCGTTGTTTATATGTGCTAAAAGTTTTTGTTGTTTTTATCACTGTTTTTGTTTTTCGTATGAAGAGTAGAGTTGGGTTAACAGCTCTTTAAGGTGACCGCTCTTTCTAGTTCAGCTCCCTTTACTGAACTGGGTCGCGCTTTTAGTTAAATAGTTCAGTCGCTTAGCAGTTCAATACGGTGCACCATGTACAAACGAAATATCAATACTATACACAACAATATATGTATGTGTATAAAAACTCAGTTAAAAGAATGAAACAAACAACGTGCTAATAAAATGAATAATGAATGATGAACTAAGGAGCTGAAAGTGCTCAGTATAGTGAGACGTTCACTTAGATCATTTGGGTGTATAGTTTAATTGAACTAGGTCGTTCGGGAACTGCAAAACTCTAATTAAGAGTTTGAAAAATTCGAACTGTGTTTATTTAAACTACGCTGTACTGTTTGTTATGTTCATCGAGTTCGTGCTGATTAGACTTGTGTTTGGCTCGTTACTTTAGTTATTTTTCTAATTATTTTTTTCCATGAACCCAATTTAAACTGCATTGTGGTTCTTGTTAAAAATAAACTAGATTGTAGGTAAAAATTAACTCAATTAACCGATTGACCAAACTCTAATGTTTATAAAACCATGTTGACATTCGTGTTCATATTAAAAAAAAGAGTTTAATGCAAAAAATTATAAAGTGATCAACTTCAAACACAGTTTTTCTATTTTTATGCAGCGGTTTAGTTCAGACCTTGCATCATCCGCCCACTATTTCTCTCAATCGATGCATAACGCGCTCTCTCGAAATTGACATGATTTGTTCTTAAACTCAAAGGATGAGCAGTTCCTTGTTATATTGCTAGAAAAATTGTAAAAGGTTATAACTACCAATTGTAAATATATTGTAGGAATGTTAAAATGTTAAACAAATAAAAATATAAAAAATCACACATTTTTAAGATATACAACTAAAATTTATAACGACTTGCAACACAAAAAGATAAAAAAGCAAAATACTTTTTCTCGGTTTTTTGAAATCTTATTTTTGTTGCTCTTTTCCTCCAACCCGGCAACGCTTGTCGCATATGTGGATACAAACTGCATATACATATACATATGTATGCACTGTATAATAAAGTATATATATATTTACATATGTATGTGTCATTCGTTTCTCTTTTTTTATTTCTTTAAGCTTTGGATTCTGCTTTTATTTAAGTTCATTTTCAATATACCCTATAAGCAACTCAGCTAACTTGAAGTGCACTTTGAGCTAACTTTTTCGTAACTAGTGGGACTAATTGACTATTTTAACATTGTGATGCCCGCCCTAGACAGTAGTCATTTGTCCGACTCTGCATGAATTTTCAAATATCTTAAAGTAAGTTACTTAAAAAATACCCAATTTATAGTAATTATAATAACTATTATTAGCCAATTTACAGTTAGCTATAGTTATATATAAGTTAGCTATAAATTTACTTTATTTACCTTAACTAATAGTAAGCTTTTGCCTAGTGTAATTTTTGAAAATTAAATTAATTGTCAAAATAATTTTAAAAATATAACATTTCTTTATTACTGCACGAAATTCAAACAATTTATTTTTTATTTAATGACATTTTCCATGAATGGCGGAAAAAAATTTATACACGTATGGGACAAATCTGGTATTTCCAAATGTAGCTCCTTTGAACCCCTTCAATATTGGTATCAAATTAAAGGGCTTGACTAGGCTAAGTTACGATGTAGTCATTATACCTAAGTTCATGATGTTGAAGGATAATATCAGATTCGGCACGACCGAATATAGCCCTCTTACTTGTTAAAAACTTTTTTTTAATCTATTTTGGTATCTAAACTTCACGGAATTTCAACACCAAATAATAAACGTGCCAAAAAAACTGCAAATAGCAAAATTATAAAAAAAGAATCAAAAAAGCAAAAATACCGTTTGAAGTAAAATAATATACATAAGTAAAAAACAGACACTCTTATGCATGCTTAAAATTTAGGTAACTCTGCATTATTTTGTAGTTAACTTAAAGTCAGTTCATAAAACTGTGGTATTTTCTTAGTCGACACTTTGTTGCTTGTAGGGTGTATATATGCACATACATAGGTATATATGTTTGTATGTATTATAAGAAAAATAGTGTAAAAGTTGTCTGTTGTTTTTTACCCGTCACCAAAAAAATGGTGGGGGTATATTCATTTTGTCATTCCGTTTGTAACACATCGAAATATCCATTTTAGACCCCATAAAGTACATACATATATATACTCTGAATCGGTTTCATTTTATGACGATCAGGCTTTGTCCCTCCGTGTGTCCATCTGTTGAAAGCAAAATATTAATGAAGTTTAAAAGCTCATAAACCCGACCTTCTAGTCAATGTCTTTGTTATGCCAGAAAATGTAGGTGACATGCCCACTTAAACGCCTACCTCCCATATAACGGTTTATCTTAAACTCATATAATATTTCTATGGACAATGTTTTTGGAAGAATAAAGGACTATATTGAAATATCTCAGTTTTATTCATTAGCAGCAACTATATTGACACGCCTACTTTAACGCCCACTTTCATTGAACGACTAAATTTACGAAATGATACATTTTGTAGTACATATAAAGATTTCATAGCATAGGGTATAAAAGATTTTGCACTGCCGAATGTAGTGCTCTTACTTGTTTTAATTGCATCTGCAAGATTTATCTTTGTGTTTTGCGTTGCAATGCAATGCATTGCGGTTGGTTAGGTTAGTTTTTTTGTTTTTGCTTTTGTTTCTGTGTTGTGCGGCTGTTTTCTAAGTTATTTGTGCGAACGAATATGACGTCAATACGTAAACATCTGTACTAATCCACAAAAAGAGGATTGTGTATGCAAATACATATACAGGCAAATCTCGTTATAACGGACCATATAATGTCAGGTCCATTCGTTATATCAATAAATTTTTTATATCGCGTGGTAATTTTGTTTAACTTTTTCCTCTTATTAGATTAACAAACAATAATGCAATTATTACATACATACATATATGTACAAATATTAAATATTTTAAATTTTACAATAATATAAGAACTTCAAAAAAACATAAACAACAGTAATAGCTATGTTTTATAATACTATATAAAATACTCAGCATGGATAAGTGGCGTAACACGCCCATATGTTACAACCTCTTGTAGTTTTTACTAATTGGTGCTCAGGAGGTGACCTTTTTTTATTTATGCTATTTCAACTTTATTTTAATACGTGCACAGCTTAAATTGTTGTCAAATTGTCAAAAAAGGTGACTATTTTCCAACGTCTTAATTGCTTTAACATAATTTATATAGGCCTTGCTTTTTCGGAATTCGTTATATAAGACAGGTTTGTTTTAAAACATTTGCAATGTTCAAAATTATGTTGATAGTTTGTATTTTTGTTTGTTTGTTCTTTGCTTACCATTCGTTAAATCGAGTAATTTTTTTTTAATTTTCGCTATATAAGACAATATTAAAAATTATAACTTTCGTTGTATCGGATTTTCGTTAAAGCCATATTCGTTATACCGAGATTTGTCTGTATAATTGTAATCTTTGTCAATCCGTTTTTAATTTCTACAATATTCATTTCCGACCCCATAAGAAGACAAAAATATGTTTTAAAAATATATATTTTCAATATCTCAAATTACTAAAGCTCCTGATTATCTCGTACAAGCATAAAAATACTACTACTTCGGTGTTTTCCTAAAATATACAAACGAAAATAGTTTTTTTCAGCTTCTACACAATTAGGAGGAGCGATACCCATATCAAATAATATGGATACACTATAAACAAACAGAAAATTCATATATATGGGTCAAATCTAGTTATAAAAAAATTTACCCACTTTAACCCCCCAGTATTGTTATCAATTAAAATGGCTTTTAAGTTTTACACCTCGAAATGTCAAAAGTTTTATTGCTAACATAAACTTTATTGAAAAAATAAATATTATTTAAATAGATCCCTTAATTTACATATATTAAAAAAACTATTAATTTAATAAAATAAATGCAATGAAATGGTATGAAACCTAAAATTTGTGTTATATCGAGATCACGGGACTTCAGAATATGAGTGGTTAATGCTATAAAAGAGGTGTGTAAGGAAATTTTTTTGTTAAACTCTTAGGTAAATTTGCATTTATTGTAAGTCTTACCATCATCTTATAGTCATTTGGCTTGGTATGACATGTTTAGAGCGAGATAAATATTTCTAACTAAATCTCACCCTATCGTGGATTACGGGAACGATTTGAGGTAAAATCAGGGCAAAGAGTAAAAATTAGTACATTTGCGTACTGTTGTTGATGTTGTGCATAAAACAGTACATGTACTGCTAAAATCAGTACTTCTGGCACACAAACTCGAAGTAAAATTCAAGATAGAATCCGTTTTATTGTCACTTACAGTCAAGTTGTCGTCCATAAATCAGTTTTTCTTTTTCTAAGCCCACCGTATTCGCTATCGTTGGCAGGTCAAGTGAAAGTACTGAAAGTACACTGAAACAAATAGAAGCTTACTCTTTTCAGTGCCAAAATCTTGTTAGGGATTCTGATTTATTAAAATATGTTGTGTTTAACAAAATAGAGGCAATAGCATTAATGAAGAACATATGAGGTCAGTTCAGGACTTTTTTTGATAATTTTATATTCCATCTAGCGTACTTTTACCGTGAAATAATATCTCTAAAGAAAAAATGGCAAATAAAGGATAGTTAAAAATTTTTGTGGGCAAGGTCCATTCTATTATATAAACTTAAACAAAATCTTTATTTATATAAATAAATAAAATATTAAAAAAAAAATAAAAAGTAACCGCTTAACGTCGACGATTATGATCGATTAATTTTTTTTAACGACTTTCTTTTTTGTTGTGTATTTCTAACTCTTTTTATAGTATATGCTATACCATTAGATTTTTTGCAATGAAATTTTGTCTACTCAAAATTTATAAAACTAATAATTTAAAGATAAATAACAGCAAAGTTTGTATCACTCATACTTCTATTCCAACCATATGTTTTCGCACACATACATATACAATGCTTTACTTAACGACCGACATGTAGAGACCGTTCGACCGAACGGCAAACCGATATAAAATTACTACTATTAATTGTGTTGTTACTAAATATTATGGCTGATGTTGATTGTGCTGACTACCTCATTGCAAATCTAGGTCATGGATGAAAGAAAAAGCGCTGTAAAGTGGGTCATGAATATTGTTTCACTCACGTTCAAGTGTATTTAATATTTTTTTGTACGTGTATTTGTTTTTTTTTTTTGCATGTGGATATTTTTTTTTATATTTGCAAAAAATTTTAAATTTATTATTTGTTTTAATTTTTTTGTATAGCTCAATATAATATTTGTCATTATAATAATAAAGCAAACAAAGATCATACAATATTACAAAAATAACATTTTAATTTATTTTTAATAATTTTTAAACATTGTTATTGTTATTTTATTCTTTCTATAAAAAATGGAGTAAATATAAGTGTAATATCATGTAGTAAATGTCTAAAGATATTTGAAATACAACCTGTAATTATTTTGTGTATTACCTACCTTATTTCCTGAAAAGATATCCACCGTTAATGGTATTAATTTTGTTTGCTTATCTCTTATTATCACCGATTAAAAAAGTTTAACTGATTAATCATATAATACCGTAAAAATTATTGAATCGATATAGTTGTGGTTTCAAGGTCAAAAACGTGCTATTTTGCTCATTTTTATAAGCAAATGTGCATATGAATAACTACATGCCGATGGTCAAAGGTAGAAAGGCCCTAACTCGTATTTTTTATGAAATTGAGTTTTTCAGTGATTCCAATACATTTCATACAAATACATCTGACACAAAATGTTAACTTAACATTATCAAAAATAACCGTTTTACAAGAAATTTTACAAAAGGAATTACTTTGTGATAATACAGTTTCTATTACCTTTTTGCCTTCTCCTTCTTCCTGAGTTAGGGCCTTTTTACCTGTGACCAACCATACACACAACCATGCATATACATGCCTAAATATTTAAGTATATACAGAAATATATACATACAAAGTATTTTTAAAAGCGGCAAATTTAAAATTTAAGTAAAATCAAAGATAATTATTTTCAATATTAAAGATCTTTGCTTTATTAAGCAGGCAACACAAAAAAAAATTAACAAGGTTCCGGCAACAGATTCTGATAGAAGTGACCAAAAAACGCTATAATCTACTTATGTGTACGTGCCTCAGCGTTTTGAAAATTTACGTCTGAGTTTTATATTCACATTTTTATGATGAATCGGCATTACAGTTTGATTTAATAGCTTATTGTAGTTCAGCTTACTTTACTGAATCAGGTCGCTCTTTGAGTTCAATATGTCAGTTGCTCAGTAGATCAGTATGTACATTAGCGTGGGTCACTTACATATTGGAAATCTGAAAGTTATTTAATCCTTTTCTAATATGTAGTAATATTATGTTGTTATAGGTCGAAACAAATAACAATTGGGACCAAAAAATTTAATAAAGTAATGTCTTCAATCTGCAAATTTGACTTGTAGTTTAGATAATTTAGGAAAAAAATGGGTTTTTTGAACTTATGTATATATTTTTCATTAATTATTTTTAATTAAAAATTATCGTATAAGTATGTATGTAAAAAGTGAGTAAGAGAAATCTTACACACATCCAAAACTTTTACACACTATTCCATGCAAAACTTTTCGTTGCTTTAACAAAATATTAGTTTTTTTACGTTAGCTTTTGAAAATATGTAAGATAATATTATTAGGTCAAAATAGATAGCGAAAAAAAGGACATGAAAAAATAATTAATACTTAAAAAAACTCCAACATGAACTTTCAGAAAAAGAACAAAAGATCTGAAGGTTCATCTTCACATTGCTTCAGTATAAGGAAGACTGGAACATTGAAAGAAAACTTGAATTAGAAAGAATCAAAGGTCTAACCTATATTTGTAAGGCAAATAAAGTCAAATAACTCTTTCGAAGAGCACCGAACACGTCGTATAAAGTTCTACATCACAATAATGTAAAGAGCTTAGAAGCAAACGAAAGAGCAAAAAAAAATTGAGGTAAAATTTTATAAATAAATACACCTGTTGTGTAATATATGATAAACCTTTTATACTGGCAGACTTTTCACAACTTCCGGGTCAATATTTTTATGTAGCTGATGGACGAGGTAATGTTTAAGAGCAATTCTGGCCAAAAAAACAAACAAAATTTTCCAAGAAGCTTCCTGGGCGGCAAGCCGTTGATAGTTTTGGCAAAACAAGCCCATTTTTTGTGTCATCAGGCACTATAAACACAGAAGTATATATTACGGAGTGTCTATAAAAACGGCTTTTGCCTTTCCTAAAACATATTTCTTCATATTTCTAGCCCGATTTGGCATTATGTCACTTTGGAAAAAGGCCCTTCAGTGGTACTCGAACAATTATATTAATTTTCTATCTTGAGATGCATGGGCGTTTCGTGACTCTCTTACGTAAACGTTGCGGAATCGTAAGCGTTGCATTTAAATTAAAATGTGGTTAGTTACTATTAAAACATAAACGTGTCATATTATTTTTTTTTCTTAAACAATGTTGTTGATCACATACAAAGTTTCAAATTTCAAAGTAATAAATATGTAACTAATATGTAACTTATAATAATAACAAAATAGGGCTTTTCTATTATAAAACTAGGAAATGAAGTCATGATTTTTAGAACTTTAAATAAAATGAGTCCAATGTAGTTTCAGTTTTTCAAATATGGCAAAAATATCATAACGATAAAATTCCATTAAAAACATCTTTAAAATTTCGCAACGAGCTCTTGTGACTTCCAAAGAAATTTTATACCCAATTTTTTTTTATATAAAAAAATCTATTTTTCTCAATTCCGACCTTAACTTTTTTTTAATAAGAATTATTTTATTATTTATATCTGATATTTCACTACCACACTAGATAGCTTTTTCGGGGAAAAATAATATTTAAAATATATTGAAAAAAAAAGTATTTTATTTCTGTAACAGTTTTGTTTTTATTATTATTTTTTCTGTTGGTAAAAATATGATGTATAAAAATAGTTTAAAAATTAATTTCATAATTTTAAAGCGATTTGTATTTTTAAAACTAATTTATACAAATTAATATTTTATTTTTTTCCTATAAAATTTTTTAAATAAGAACTTCTTAAAACTACATTAATGGTGTAAAATATTATTCAAGGTAAAAAACACAATAAAAATATTATTAACAACAATGCTTGTTCGTAAAAACGGAGAGAAATTAAAATTTTATCAGGTTCGTCTGCAACGCAACGTCAAGTTTACAAAAAATATCTATTTACACATAAGTTTCTGAAGGAAAACGAATCAGCTGATTCGGAAACGGGTGCGTACGTCTTACGTTAACGTAAGAGTAACGAGGCCTTAAGTGGACTACCTCATCCAAAAACGTAGCGAAAGCTGCTATAATATCTTAAATGGTAGCGTTTGATTTTAAGTAATATAAAATAAACTTGCACATTTACCGCTATACTAAGATATGTGTTTTATTTTAGGTGATAATTTCAAATAACACCCTATGAAAGTAAACTCTATGGAGTACATTTTTGCGATCTAGTGAAAATAAGGACATTAAAACTTATGCAAAGGATTATTTACACTAATCATACCATCATACCATGCCATCATACTTGTTAAAACGCCTTAGTCTTTGAAACTCGCTACCGTCGTCTATAAAGTTTTTGAGAAATGCGACGCAGATTAGGAAAGCAGTTTTTATTTTTTTAGTCTAATTTAATAATGGGGTTTTTATTTATACAAATTTTTACTAATACTTTTATTTTGAATGATCGTATTTTTATTTTATTACTTTTTATTATTAATATTATTGTTTTTTTTAATTATTTTTTTTCTTTTTAAATTTTATAATTTGTTGTTTTTTGTCGTGAAAAATGTTTTTTTTTTAATTATCCTATTGTAACACTTATTTTGTTTGATGTACTCATCCTGTACCATAATTATAAGACTTTAAATATTGTTGTATGGAAATACAAAATAAAATAAAAATTTATATTTGATTTTTATTTAAGCTTGAGATGACTTTTTTGTTTTTTTATAAAAAATTATTTATTAACCAATATTTCGCTACCAAACAATGGGTAGCTTCTTCAGGGTAAATATGTATACATATACATACATATACATACAGATACATATTTACCCTGAAGAAGCTATCCATTGTTTGGTAGCGAAATATTGGTTAATAAATAATTTTTTATAAAAAAACAAAGAAGTGATCTCAAGCTTAAATAAAAATCAAATTTAATCAATTAAAAAAGATCAAGAATTTTAGACGATATATTTAAAATAAAAAATAAAATAAATAAAAGTGCTGAAATGGCAACACTCGTTTTCTCATTTGTATTATAGGCTGCACATCTCTGCATACTCTCTAATCGACGCATGACTTTTTTTGATGCCAGTTTCGTTTGTATAAAATCCTGATATTGACGTGGATACTTCTTTCTTATCCTTTTAATTTAACTAACAATATATTCCATTCATAACATTCCTCAATACAATTCCGAATACAGGACACTGATAATTTTGTTTCCTAGACTTCACAACAAAGATTTGTTGTTAATATAATACATATGTATGTATGTAATATTAACGGTCTCATAAATCATAAAGATGTTTTAACTTACAAAAAAAATTTTTTTAAACCATTGATAATAAGAACATACATAGATAAATAAATAAAATATATTTAATGTTCTTGACCACGTAGTTACATTCTAGTCTCATCTAAATACATTATCATGATTTTTATCGTACAGAGGTATCTCATCTCATTACAATATATTTAAACCGCAAACCTTAGTTTGTCCTTTCCTCTTTCTGGCAAAATCTAAAGGCATAAATTGAATTTTCTCAAAAGTAAATATTTTGACATTGGCCCTTTTAGCTCCAAGCCACAGAACTAACAGACAGTTATAAAAGAACTTACCACGCTCTTAGAAAACAAAAAATATGTAACTATTTTTTTTTTTTTTAAATAATTGACTAAATTATTCGGATATGCTCCTAACTAATGTTTAATGTTATATTTGTTTGGTTCTTGGGATTAAGCTGGTCTATATCTATTTCACTGGTGCTTATACCAGATCGTCAGTAGACCTTTTACCTAAATTCTTGAAAAATTTTAAAATGTAATAAGTTTTATTTTTAAATTCTCATTAACAAAGTAAGAATTCAAAAATAAAACAAAAAACTATGAAAAACTTCCTCAAAAACCCAACCAACAATTTTATTCCTTTCTCAAAAATTAAAAATGTATGTAGTTTTGAAATAAAAAAAGAAAAAAGTTTAATTTTTAAATTACACAAAAACGACAAAACTGAGATCTAAGTAAGATTAAAGAAAGTGGGAAATCGAGATTTTGGAATTATACTTAATTCCAAAACAATGGATGGTTACGTCAAATTATATTATATATAAGTCTTTAGCACTAAATCCACCTTACACTGCATTCCAAAAAATGAGTCAGCCTTTTGATTTTTAAGATTATAAAAAACAAAATTGTGAACCCGCAATTTTGTTCGGTAATACATCTAGGCTGTTGACTTAAAATTTAGATAGCAATAGGACAGCTTGGAGATCTACAGTAAAATCATGTGTTACCTTATCCCTGTCTTTGTTCTTTTTATTTCTTTCCTCTTATTTTCTTACTGAATAATAATATTTATCTTTTTTTTGCGAGAGGTATCAAATGTATATAAGTATTTTGCATTGGTCTGTTTTAGACTTCAACAAGACTGGATTTTTCGAATCAAATAATTCATTAGAAAACTGAAAAAGAAATTGATCGAATATTATTTTTAATCCACCAGTCACTAACATAAGGGACGTAAAACCTGTGGTTTTCATGGGCAACCGCGTATGTTCATTTTTTAAGATTTTGAGTTAAAATGGCTTAAGATGGACCCATTCCGATTTTTTTTAATGGCATAACACGCAGTATATTGACTTACGTGTGCTTAATGGCAAATTATTTAATTTTTTAGAAAAACACACAACCACATACGTTGTTATTAAACACATTTGAAAGTTATTTTCTGATAATTTTTCATTTTACCAGAAGTAGAATAATTACTTGTGTACAACTTATGTTGACATACGCTGCCTTATCTGCACACACTTTTAGTCTTTGTACCACTTTGTTTATTTTAGTGTTCGCTATGATCTAATTTTTAAATGATATTTGTCTGAAATTTTTATAAGAACATTTTAAGATCTTTGTTGGCATGAATGGTAAAAAAAGTTTAAAAAGTTCAATACCTAACCCGTTATTTTATATAAAACGGTTTTGTGGCTCTCCTGAAAAATTTGATTTTAAGACATACTTGGTTTTTAATGAAAACCACAGAAACCTTTTCTTTAAACTCCATTCTGCCAAAATATATTTTTTATACCCTTGATAGGGAGTTGAAGGGTATATATATAAGTTTGTCATTCCGTGTATAATTTCTACAATATTAGTTTTCTGAATAGGTTGGGCAGATAAAATCATTGTTTATGTAGGTAAAAAAACTTAATCTTGTAAAAATTTAACCCCCGCAATATTGGTATTAAAAGAAAGGTCCACATTGAAAAATTCCACATTCAAGATGGCATCCGGACCAAAATGTCGGGTTTCATATTTTTTAAACCCTTTAAAATGGGTATATATTGACAAGCAGAATATATACAATGTACTTGGAAAAAATTACAAATTTTAGATACACATATTGTATTTATTTTTTTATTTAGTTGCATACATCCATATGTTTTACAGCTAAACAATTAAAACGTTGTATAAGCAGTTCGGCGTTTAACACTATTATAAATAACCATGATTAAACACGTAAGAGCGCTATATTTGGCTATACCGAATCTTATATACCCTTTACACACTTTGCACCATAAATTATAGTCAAAAACTTGGCAGGTTTTTAAGCCGTTAAATGTTTGCTGCAATAAATTCAAAAAATGGTTCTCAAAGTATCAAGTTACTATTTATTTTAAAGTAAAAAGTACCCAAAAAGGGAAATTACTAGATATTCAGTACAAAATTACTCAATACGTTGCTAGTACTACAACAAAAAACAAATGCCATTTAGTTTTTAACCACAATGTTTGTATGTGTAAATTTAGCAATAGAGTGATAATATTTAAAATTGTTTAATTAAAATATATGTAATAAGTGTAGAAAAGTTATATTACAAACCTAACAAAATAGTCGGGAAGAGGTTTAAGTTAAAAAATATAATATGTATTTAAATCCCGCTCAATAGCTCAAAATGTTGTTGTTTAATAAAAATTCACGTAATTTGGATACATTAAATTTGGTCTTTTGTAAACATTAATTCGGTGTATAAAGCATTGTTAACAATAAATTTTATTCTAAAATCACATTTTTAAAGTGTGATTAGATTCTAAGAGAAGAAGATTGATTGTTCAAGTAATTTACATATTCAAAATTTAACGGCATAACAGTTTGTAAATTTGTATATTATTATTATTGAGGAGTGAGTTAGAAAAGAACTTATACTTGTATTAAGCTAAATAAAACTTAAACCGTTTAATATAAAAATTCCTAAACTTATTCAAATTGACTAAACATTGAAATATAACTTGGTATTTAAAAATTCATCAGTTTTTTCGGGAAATCCCTTTCATAAAATCGTTTAAAATCGGATATGTTCTGGCATACTTTTCTGTGTTCTTTAATTATTTTTTTTAAAAAGCCTAATGCACTCTGTGATATTTTATGAAAGGTAAAAGCTACTTTTGTAGACAATCCTCTTCGAAACAGTTGTTTGACCTATTTTGCATTACAAATATCTGTTGAATTTTTTTCCTGATTCAGGTTTTCTTTCAATGTTGAAGTCTTCTTTATACTGTTTAATGAGATTTGAAACGGTGTAACTATGACCCTTAAAATTTGTTTCTATTTTTTTTATTTAATTATTTTTTATTCGCTGTCCATTTTGAACCGAAATATCAGTTGAATATTAATTCCTTATTTTAAATATTTTTAAAGCTAACGCGAATAAAAATATAATAATAATTTGTTGTACCGTGGATAAATTTTGGCTGGAATAGTGTGTATAAGTGTTTTTCTGACTCAAGCAATATTTTTATTTATCTTTTCGAATAATAAAGTATTTTTTTTATTACAGGCTTGGCCCATGTGACTTACAAAACCATTGGGCATCAACATTATCAACAACAGCAAATAAAGCATCGACAAGTACAACAACAGCTGGAACAGACAGCTTTTCAACCAATTTTTCAAACAATTTTACAACAATTTCGACATTATCACCTGCAGCTACAACAACGACAATTTCTACAAACACGTCAATCTCGAAAACATCAACCGGCACTCGTTCAGCTGCAAAAAGCAATATTTGCAATCTGCCTCGCTCATCGCCTACCGCAGCTTTAGCTGCTATTACGGTCTCAAACGCTGGCTCAGAGGTGTCAGGGCTAGGGCCTGTAGTGCCAACCTCTGCCGGTGCTGTACCCCTCCCCACCACTGTAGGTAGTGTTGGCAGCGCGGAAGGCGGTGGAGGGGCTGCTGCAATATCATCAATAATTGCCAACCATAGAAACAACACAACTTCAACGGATTGTAGTAACAGTGCTTTGCCTACGGCTGCTGCAAATGAATTTTTAGCCAGGTTTTCAGCTTTACAACAGCAACAACATCAGCAGCAACATAGCATATTTTTAAACAACAGTAACAATTTGCTGCCCTCGCATTTGCAACACCAGCAACAACAACATCTTTCATTGAATAAAGCTGCTACAACAGTTGCCAACATAGCTGCCGCTTTACACCGTTCTGCCAATATGAACGCGGTGGCATCACCGATCTCAACCAATTCAACAATGTCGTCGAATCGAAAAATTCGAAGGAAAAATGATTCTAAAGCCAATTTGGTAAGTTAATGAATATATGTATGTATATTATACGAGGCACGGATCGCGTATTTGAACTATTTATTAAAATATCATTATTACTTATAAAAAAAAAAAATTATAATATAATGTTTTTTTCGTGTACAGTTTTTAATTAAAAAAATATAATCGAAAATAATCTAAAATAAGATAAGAATAATATTTTTGCGTGTTTGCATATGATTTCGGGCATGTGGATGCTGTGACTGGCTCGGATTAAGTTCAGTCACTTCACGTTTCCGTTGTGGAATCGCTCGCCGTTGGACAAAATGTTTAAAGAAATAATGACGAATAATTTTACCGGTCAATAAATCGCACTAAACAGTGATTTTTTTTGTAGATGTAGCGGTGCATGAAGAATCTTGCGTAGATATTTCTCCTTCCAAACGCTATAAATACATTGACCGAAGGTTCGGCTGAACCGATAGCTCATGCATTAGTTAAATCTGAAACCTTCAGCCACGTATAAATTTCCATAAAGTAGATAAACACAGCTATCAAATTGACGTGAAAGGTATATGTGGGCAACTTTAACCGATATAGAAGAGAGTTATCACGTATACATTTAAGATGGAACGAAGCTAAAAAAATCTCGCTTTAGATCGAGTTCAATGAAATGATCTTGTTTCGGCCCTATGCTCCTTGTAGGAGTCAAAAGAATAAATATATGCATACACGTGGTGCGAAAACAAAAAATTGTAAATCAATTAAAGTTTTACACAAAACATCTATCTATGTAAAGCGAAATGTCTGCATTTTACTATATATATTTTTTTCCTATATCTTTTTTGTTATTTGTTTGCAGCCTCAGTCCCAAATAAATAAGTGCAACAATGAAAAACGACGCCGGGAGTTGGAAAACAATTACATCGAGCAACTCTCAGAGTTTCTGCAACTCAACAAACGCGGTGATATGACTTCTACAAAACCGGATAAGGCGGCTATTTTAAATCAAGTTGTAAAAACGGTAAGTGCACGGTGTTTCTTTACAATTTACTTATATATCTTCATTTCACGAATCCAGTTTTTAAGTCAATCTAGTAGATTTGTTTTATCTAAATTATGAACAAACCTGAAGAGTACGAATCGAATTTAGTATTTGTTAACCTAGATTCGTGTTTTGTTTTCCTCGTTTGTAAAAAAATCTCACAACTTCCCAATTTAATATGATAAGAGAGCTTCTTTTTATATGGACCAAATTTATGTAAGCTTTATAGTAGTTAATTGATTTGTGCCCAATAGTTAAATTTACTGACCGGTTCACTCGGTACTTTATTTCAATTGGCATTTTAGTTCAATCGATCTTCTTATTTAATCCGTCTTCTAGTTCAATCGGTCTTTTAATTAAACCGTTTAATTTAATCGGTATTTTTATGTTGTACTATCTTATAACAGCTGAGCGGTTAATGATCATTTACTTTTACATATTTGTTTTTTATATAAAGGGAAGAGTGAAGTTTTAAGCTATTTGCACATGTGTACGTACTAATGAGCTGCGCAAGCATAAGTAAAATGGCTAGCAAGCAATATCTTTAAATTTGTGTGTTCATATTATTCTCTAGTTAATGCAATAGAAAAACTTTGAAAAAAAAATTAAGTTAAATCAGAACAAAATTGAAATAGAAAAATTTAAAACATATTTAAATGTTTTGATATTGGACATAGGCCAGAGAAAAACTTTCACAAAAACTTTAACTTTTGTCAACAGTAAAATATGTTTTACTTTCTTTGTGTAACTTTGATTTACAATTAATTTATTTTCTTTAAATTTTATTTCTACATTAGAAATGATAATACTGACTCTTTTTTTACTACATTGTTTTATATTTGGTACCCAGAGGTAGTTAAAAAAATTATTAGCTTTGTGTGGGTATGGCACTCGTAATTTTAAAATTATATCATTAATGTTAAAATTCAACTTAGATAATCCATTACAGATTACATTTTTTTAAATGTTTGTCCATATAGAAATAATATGAATTTAAGATAAAGTGTTAAATGGGAGGAGGGTGTTAAAGTGGACGAGTCACCTAAATTATTTAGAATTATACCTATATATGCCCTAACTCACATTTTTTTATGAAATTGGGTTTTTAGTGATTCCAATACATTTCACTCAAATAAACATTGGCACAAAAATTTATTGCAATTGTATTAAAAATAACAGCTTTACAAGAAATTTTACAAAAGGAATTACATTGTGATAATACAGTTTCTATTACCATTTTGCCTTCTCCTGTAAAGTTTACAATTACTTGAGTTTCCACCTTTCTACCTGTGACCAATAACACTGCTCTGCAAAAAATCATTTTTTGTCTTCCCATTTAATAAAACTATGTGAACTATATGGATTTTGATGCGCTGAACTCAAATCCATTGTCCATAATGTAGATCTTATTGTCAATTTACCGCAGGTACCCACTATTGTAATGCAACCAGCCTTACATATAATATATGTAACATTTCGTTAGGTGGACAGGTAATGGAACTAAAGTACAACGGTATTTTGCATGGTTCTTGGAATTAAAAATTATAACATAGTATTTTTCAATTACCTGTGATTTCAAATTAAGAACATTAGGGTAGATTCTGGTATTTATTGTATGTATAGAAGCTAATGGGCAATAAGTAAGTCACTTTTAATTTGAATATCGTGCGGTTAAAATCGGCAACAGTAAATAGATCTTATAGTGTACTTTGTTATTGTGTAAATAAATAAAGCAATTAAAGAATCCTCAACCGCTTTCATATTACAAAATGTCAGGGATTTGTAACAAATCTCTAAATTTATTTTGTTACGTATGTGGCGATCTAACTTTAAGTACTCAACGGGAGACAATATCTTCCAAGATTAAAAATGCTTATCGTCGTTATTTTGGGTTTCCTAACGATGATAGAGATAAAAATTAGCTGCCGAAAATATGTTGTAGTAGCTAGTAGTAAGGTTTGGTATTTTGTGATAATGCTGATGAACTTTTGCGACAACTGTGTTTCAATCATAAATCTGAGGATTGGCGGCTTTTTATTGATTCATCCAAAACAAGTTTGAAAGCCGTTTTACTTCACAATGGCAACAAATTTCCATCGGTCCCACTCGTGTATGCAAAAAATATGAAAGAAAACTATTGTAGCATGAAGATGATACTACAAAACATTTTTATATTCCCATTACTCATAGAATGTGCAGATTTGAAAATCGTAGCAATGTTAAATAGATTGCAAAGTGGATATACCAAGTTTTATTGCTCCTTATGTGAATGGGATAGCCGCGCAAAAGAAAAACACAACAATGTTAAAATTTGGCCGAAAAGAGTAAATTTTATTCCAGGAGAAAAAAATGTAGCAGAAGAGCCTTTAATTAAAAAAGAAAAAATTCTTCATATTTTTAGGTCCACAAATACGACAGCTTATAGAGGACGAGGTCTTTAGAACGAATTTGAATGATGTGGAAGAAAGAGCATGGACAGCTTAAGCTACATTTTTATTTTAACAATGTTTCCTAAATAAAAATTAATAATTATTAACAAAAAATGTGTTTTACTTTAAATAAAAAAATAGGATAGGAGTAAAAATTTGCCATTCATTGTTGCTACAAGGCGCTTTAGTGCGCCCACTCTGACGTTGTTTGCTGCATTACACATATTTGGTCAATATTGGGTACCTGCGGTAAATTGACAATAAAACCTACATCTTTTAACCGATTTTTATGGTTTATGACTTTTTTTTATTTCCAAGATAAGTAGCTCTCAGAAAAAAGTTTAAAATGCTGAATATTTGCTTAATTTTTTTTTTAATTCCATTTTTAAATTGAAAAATATTACGAATTTTGCACGAAAAATTTTTTTTTCTGCATTAATTTCTAAATAACTGCAAAACGATAAGAGATAGAGAAAAATTTTATTCCACTAAAATAAATACAATTCTATTACACATTTTTTGGTGTTTTATTTTTGAAAATCGGATGACTGGTTCTCGAATTAGGATAAAATATGTCTCCGTACCTGACTAATTTAGGGGGAAAAATTTGCCACGCCCATAAAAAAAAATCCCGATCTGATGGAAAAAAACCGACAACGGATTTGAGTTTAGCGCATCAAAATCCATATAGTCCGCATAGTTTTATTTAATGGAGGATTTTGCTGCAGAGCAGTGTAATATGCAAAATTGTATCATCATTCGTCAAATGCTGTCGGTTTTATAAGCTTTTAAATTTCATTAACAGTAGTAGTAACAGTAGGGAGAAGTTCGCGCTGAAATAGGCGTGTCAAACAAAACTTAGATATTTCAATATGGAGTCCTTTATTCTTCAAAAATCTTCAACTATAGAGAAATTATATGAATTTTAGATAAAGATATGGGAGGTGAGCGTTAAAGTGGGTGTGTCACCTTAATTTCCCGTTGTTAAAAGTCTTTTGATTTAAAAGCATTGTTTGCAATTTTCAAAATCGTACATCTAATTTTGTCCATTTTATTACGTTTTATACCGTAAGACACACTGTTCGGTATAATTTTTCGTACATTTTGATTTATAACTCCTTTCGTTATGTATAGATTAAGGCAATATTCAAGTAAAGATATTTCTTTTGCTCAGGAAATATACTTTCGAAATTATATCGCTCTACGTCAATGTGTAGACACAATCACATTTTATTCGATGTAGGAAGGACATTGTTTTTTTTACCTACTGCATTATGACCTATAACTCATTTCCTAATATACCGATTTATTCCATTTTCAAACAAACCTTGTGTATAAGAAATATTCTGGGAAAATGTGTTACAAATGAAATTACAAAATGAATATACCCCCACCATTTTTTGGTATTAGAATTAAATAAGTAGAATTAAATAAGTAAAAATTATGTTAATATAACTTCTTACCGTTGGGAGTTTTTTATTTTTTTTTTCATTTCATATCAATTAATGATATTTTATCAATAGGAAATTGAAATATGAAGTTTTGCTTAGAAAAGTGCTGTTAACAGCCCGCCTTCGGTCGGACGCGCCGAATTTAAATTCTACACTCTCGGCTGATAAAAATGTTAAGCGTACTTAGGGTTTATAAAGGGAGTTTTAGTAAGAATGCATTTTTTAAATTTAACATTATTTATTTTTGTGCTAGTAAAAATTGTGAAATTTGGCAGCTGTCACATTTGTTAATTCCAATTACACTGGTCTGCAAAAACAAGAAATTTTCTCGCCTTTAAACAAAAATATTTAGACTATAGACCTAGAGCCTGTTTATGACGAGAAAATAATTCTTTAAACATTATAAGGCCGTAAAGAATATACATAATTATATATTTAGACTATAAAGATGTTAACGCGCTAAATTTAAATCTGCTCTCAGTTTTTTTTTATCGCGTTCAGATTTTTTATGGATACGTCTAATATTTTGCCCGAAATAACGCAGTCATTCTGATAAATTTCATCATAACTTGAAAACGATAGTCCGATTTTGGTATAGATTTATATCATTGCGGCAAAGGGCTTCATATGTTACCTTTACTGGATTTTAAATAACTACTATTATCTGTTTAACTATAGAAAATTCTTTATCATTTATTTAAAGTAATTTTAAATCTATTAATACTTTTTAATACGCATTTACAAATGCAAATTCGTTTGCACATATCAAGAAATTTATTTTATCTTGTTTTGCGACCGAAAATAAGTTTCAGTTCCTTCCCTTTTCTTATATTTATAACATGTTTTTGCAAAACCTCATATTTTGTTTGTGACTTTTAAAACATTTTTTTAAGTTTTTATGACTTTCAATAAATAGTTTAATGTAAATTTCAGTGTTATCGCTATTTGTTTCAATAACCCAAAGTTCAATGAAGTTTTCTTCATTATCATCATCTTATTACGATGCTTCATTTTTATTTGCACAGCTTAAAGCGAAAACATCAATAATTTTTCTGATTTTCAGCATTGTAGAAGCTCCGTCTGTTGTGAAGCCTACTATTTTAGTAGACAGTGATACACCAAAATCACTTAACCGTTTCTCTAAAAGTTGAATGAAAATTACAGCCAGAATAATTAATATTACATAAATTATTACATAAAAATGTAATTCGTATTTAGAAAAAATCGGCATTTCCCGGAATTTTTTTAATAAATCCCTAGATTTCGGGATTTGTAAATACCGAAAATCTGTGGATTTTCGGGATCGGGATTTCGGTATTGGCATCTCTAATTACAAAACATTTCGAGGATGTTTTATTTTATACTCTGTATATGAGAATGTAAAAGGGTATAAATAAGTTTGGGTATAGTTTGTTTTTATTAATTTATTTACAAAAATAGTATTTGTATCTTTATTTGCGACTCCACAAAGTATATACATATATATGAGATTGAGATTGCAACAACAAAATTTAACAAGTAAGAGTGCTATATTCGGCTGTGCCGAATCTTATATACCCTTCACAACGTGTAGTCATGCAATAACAATTAATTGTATCACCATTAATCTCATGAAATACGTACATACATATAAAAAACATACATACATAGGTATATAAAAACATCCCATTGTAAAATTATAAATTAGTTTACTGTATGTTTCAAATAAAAAAATATAAAAAAAAATACAATAAAAATATAAATAATCTATATACATAAATAAAAAATTGTTGCAAGTGCGTTGTGAGTTTATAACTCACGAACGGTTTTACCGAATTCGATGAAATTTTTAGGGTTTTTATCTAAAGTTTGCACTAAATCGGTCGACGCGTTCGTGAGTTATGACTTTTCATGTCAACATGTGATTTTTTGTTTACATAAAAAAAAACAACAACAAATATGTATTCGACAAGACCTAAAGTATGTTTGTATTTATGTATGTATGTATGTATGTATGTATGTATGTATGTATGTATGTATGTATGTATGTATGTATGTATGTATGTATGTATGAATGTATGTATGTATGTATGTATGTATGTATGTATGTATGTATGTATGTTGATTTCAACAAACACACGGACAGACGGACTGATTTATAATAGTGTACAGACATGTCGTTACCTAAAACCCAAATCGCCCAAAATAAAAAAGTATTAAAAATTTAAACTTGTATTAATTCTATTTTGTTTTTTCAAAATACATTTATATTTTTAGTATCGTGATATTTGTGACAGGGGACAAAGTCGTGATATTTCTTCGTCATCAGCCACACTAGCGTCAACAGGAACTACAACATCATCATCAACTGCTTTGGCGAATAGTGCAATCACCGTTAATAATAGTAACAACCAAATCGCATCAACACGATGCAGTCGTTGTGAATCCAATAACTGTTCAATCCATCCAGTACAACAGGGTGAGGTTTCATCAACTGAACCGCCACTGCCAGAGCCGTCACTGCTAAACGGGCAAGTACCCGAAATTTCGGCATACTTTGAAGCACTAGAGCATTACATCTCATCAGTTGGTTGGGTACTGCTTCAGGTCAGTTCAGCAGGCATAATTGAATCTTGTACACAGAATATACGAGAACTCATTGGCTATGAGAAGCAAGAGTTATATCGTCAATCATTGTATATGTATCTATATCCGGGAGATCATGGCAAAATAGATCCTATCATAAGTAATTTGTCGTCAGCATCGTTGGGTGCGGGTAGTGGAGCTGGAAATAATGTTAATTCAGCATGGGGGCTTGGTGGTGATTCGGAAGATCATGCTAGTAATTCTAGTAAACAGGAGCGCAGTAATTCGACCAAAGTTCGAATGCTAGTCAAAGATATACGGTCAGTAACACAAACTTCAGGATCTTCAACGACCCCAAATAATGATCAGTCTAATTCTATGGATCAAAAACCTAATTATGAAGAGGTTGTCTTAATGGCTGCTCCTGTTAAAGGTATGTATTAAAAATATTAATATTATAAATTTTAAGTTATTATTTTTTTATTGCTTTAGATGATGGTGATTCGTCCTCGGTTTTGTGTCTTATAACACGACCTGAGGATGATTCTCCATTGGAAATGAATATTCAACAACATGTCCAACATCCTACCATTGAACAAGTAACATTTAAACTAGATATCCATGGCAAAATAATAACATTAGATGCCACTTCGTTAAGAGAACATTTCAAAACGCATTTATCACAATGGTCAGGTCGACTACTGCAAGACTTGTGTCATCCTCAGGATTTGTCCTCTTTAAAGACACATTTACGTGATATTCAGGATTCCACGGCTGGTCTTAATGCTATAAATCCTTCGCAGTCACCTGGAAGTGGGGTAGGCATTAATCCACCTATATCAAATGTTATATCTAAGCCGTTTCGATTACGTTTGGGAGCACCAGATGTTTATGTACACGTGAAAGCAAATTCAAGATTGTTTATTAATCACACACCTGGCGAAAGTGACTTTATAATGTCTGTGCAAACACTATTAAACACGGAAAATGATATGAACTGTAGTAACACAAGCATGCTTTCTGGAAATAGTGGACTGTTAACCACCAGTATGGCTGCGATATCTCCCGGCTCCTCTTTGGTATCTTCGTTAGTTTCCAATTTATCAATGGATTCGTTTGTTAACAATAACTCAGTTTCATCTCCTATGGTTAATGTCTCAGGTTTAGGGGGATTAGTAGGTGGAGGCGGCATACCTCCTCATACAACCCAGACAACAAATGTGGGCGGTCCTCTAATGACGTCTGCAGTTATTAATGGTACTGGAGGAAGTGGTAGCACTACTTCAGTTTCAGTAAACAATGGTTCTAGTACAAATTCCCAAAGATCTGCTTACACAACTGGTACAACATCAGGAGTGACTTCTAACAACTCTTTTACCACCTCTCCTGCTGGTCATGAAGGTCCTTCATTTTATAGTAATGATTTTGATTTAGACTTGCCACATTCCTCATTTGAAATTGATCCATCGGTCTCGGCGTGGAACGATTCGAGACCAAATTCACGTTCTTCTGTAACTACGCCTGTAAGTACACCGAGACCTCCATCTGTTGGCCACGGATTTAGTCCGGCTGTGTGTCCTTCTCCTTCTACACCGTATCAGTTATCTTCACATTCAGCGGCTAGTTTGTCCTCTCCTCAGTCGAACGCAAGTCAATCAGGTGGTGGGCCAGGACCATTTGGATTTGGGTTTCCTCCTTTTGATAACAACAGCGAGAAAACAGATAAGGATAGTTTAAACAGCAACAGCAATAATAACAATAGCAGTACTAGCAATAACAATATCTCAAGTAGTAGCGGGGTAAGCGTAATTGGAAATATATCTAACGGTGGTAATCAAATGTTGTTAGGAAGTAGTGCCGTTGCTGCTTTGACAAACAATGCGCAACAACATACTCAATCACAACAACATAACACACAAAAACCTCCGACTGAATCAGAAAAGTTAAGGCATTTACTCACTAATAAAGCTCACTCGTCTACAACAACATCTCTACATGGATCCGATGGTGAAGATATAAAGGTAACATTCCGACAACGATCGTTCTCTCTCTTTTTCAATGATGTTTTTGCACGCATTTTGTCAATATTAGTTTTTATTATTAATTTTGTCTTTTTATTTGTAAAAAAATGTCTACTAACCTTTATCGTAAGCGAATACAATTATAATACATAACACCTAATTGAAAGTAATTCAATGATTGTTTTAGTTTTACAAGCAAAAAGAAGACAAAGATGGTCTACAGTCGAATATGCCAGGAATGTTCAAAATGGGACCAGGCTCTGTTGCCCATGGAGCTATGGGATCTTCTCGTATGTTTAACATGCAAAAATCTGCCAACTCCAATATTCCTATGCTATTATCGGTACGAATTTTATGCCGTTCTCTTTTCTGCGAAAAAATGTTACAATTTTTCTATCCTTGCTTAATAAAATGGCTTATATGGTACATATGTATATAAAGAAGATATATACCCCTATTGCGGTTCACCACTCAACTCAGTTTGGTTGTGTGAATGCCAACCCAACTTATGCACAACCAAACTCATTTTAGGTATTGTGATACTCAACTTTTTTTTAGTTGAGTTTGCTATAAAGTTGCCAACTTAAAATATCGAACTACCAACTTTAAATATTACGTTTGGCAAATGAAAAAAAAATCCTAAAATTGTTTTTAACTGCTGTGCCAAATAAAAAGTATTTATAATAGATATAAGTGTCGATTTACATATGTTATGATCAGGAATATAAAAACTCTTGTGTAGATGTGTTACGTACAACAAGAAAAATTCGTGATGATTCAAACCCTCTTGAGCTGTCCAGTTCCAAGTATAAATTTCTAATAATTAACGAAACTAAATAATAATTTTTTATTAATAGACATGAGTTTTTTCCTACTAAACAAAGAAGCGTTTTGTTATTTGCTGGATGAAATTAAAGATCACCTAAAAACACCTGTTCGCGAGGTGGCTATTTCCCTATATTAAAGTTATGTGCTGTTTTTAGATTCTTTGCTGACGGGAGCTATAAAAAATGCAATGAGATGAAAAATTGTTTTCCATTTTTACCGCTTTTAAAAAAAATCAACTTTAATTGCCAATAACACAATTACTCTTAAGCAGTTGTGTGTATTCAACGATAGTGTCGACCAAATTTTTACAAAGTTGAAAACAGCAATACCGCGAAAAAATAGATACACAACTGAATAATCAACTGTCACTTGAGTTGAGAATGGCAATGTCGATTTGCCAAAGACAACCAAACTATTACAAAAGTGGAGAACCGCAATAGGGGCAATACTTTTTTGAAATTAAGTTTACTTCAAAATTGAAGGTCTTTTGAAGATCTAATGTACTAAATACATGGAAGCGCATTTACTATGTATATAAAAATACCTAAAATGTAAAAGTTTTATTAAAAAATATTATTGGCATAATGATCTAAGATATTTTACAGAATATTCACTTAATACTAGAAATGTTCTTTAAATATCGTTTATTTGCTACTTAATTTATCTTCAACAATTTTTCCATTCTACACAAAAAATTTATTTTATAAAAAGTCGGTGGAAAAAGAACAATATTTTTTCCAAAAAGAAAAATGGCAATAGTTTCTTATAACAATAATTGTAGCTTTTAACTCTTTAAACGCCATGAAATTATAGGTGAAGCTATATCAAATACTGTTTTTTTTAGTTACTTAAATCAGAAGACGATGAAAAGACAAGTGGTACATCTGCAGGACGTTCTGGCGATATGGTTCGTGTCAAAGATGAACCTCATGGGTCGCATGGCAGTGGGCATGGTAATCCAAACAATCTTTCACCAGAAGACTTAAGGCGTATACTTAAACACCAAGGTGATCCTGCAATGACACGTAAACGCCGCCTTAATGATCCTGATGATGGTCTCTCAGCCAAAAGAAGCGACGACCGCCCATCGAAATTATGTGAAACTAATAAAATGTTGGCACGCTTGTTGAGAAATCCTCCAAAAAATATTACTATGAACATACAGACGGGCATCAAAATAATACCCGATAAAGTTCCCGCTGCTGCCGGCCGTGTTTCCTCGTCTCTTAGTGGATTAACCAATACAACTTCATGCAGTGGTGTTAGTAGTGGAATATCATCTATAACTAATAAAAGTTCAACTATAACAACAATATCTGGGTCTAGTTGTTTGGCTGGCCCAGGGCGAGGAAGAGGACAACACAAGCAAACGATGCAGCAGCTGCCTTCCGACGTCTACCTCATTCAACAGCAGCAGAACCAAGGATTAGATTCCATACCAAGTGGAACAAATATACAACGAAATTCACAAACGCATCAGCAAACTCATGGACAAATTGAATTTACCTCATCCTCCTCATCCGCGGTGAATTATCCGTTTTCAACTCCTCCTTTAAATACAACGGCTCCCTCAACAACGTCTACCTCAGCTTCTAGTGTAACAAGTGGTACTCCTCTTGCTGGTTTAGGTGATGGCGATTCTGAACTATCCAAAATACTCGATAGTGTAATGGATTATGTTGCGGACGACCAGTCTTTCGCACCCACTACCCCTACCGGTTTGACACCTCAACAGATTAACGAACGTTTAGCCATAAGCGAAATACAAAAGTCACTAATGGTGGAAACATCCGCATTTAGAAATGGTCCCATTGCTATTGCTATGGGCAATCAAACTGCCCAACAAATGTTGCAACAGCAAATGCAGCAACAACAACAGCACGCTCAGTTGCAACCACCTGCTTACCCGGGCAGTATGATGGCAGGAACAGGAACGAATACTAGCAGTATAACCTCTCAGCAAATACAACAACAACAAATGCAAATGATGCGTATGCAACAAATGTTAGAAACCATGAGAGCTAATCAAAATTTTCAAAGACCACCTCCTAATTATCCAGTACGTGGTAGGGCACCTTCTCTTAATACCGCAGCGACAACCGGTGGAGGTGTTATATCTGCAACACAACGTTATCGAACAATGGCTCAGCAACAAATTGTTCAACAGCAAAAGGAACGATTATTACAGCAACAGCAAAAACAACATATGTTAGTGCCTGAAAACGCAACGGCTCGTAATGATCAGTTATGTATGTTACACAATATGTTTGATTTTTCATTTTCATTTATTTTTTTGTAATCCCTATAAGGTTTAAATCCCAACATTGGTACTCTGCTCAACACTGTCGCTCCAAATGTTACTTTATCACGCACAAATATGCCACCTGACTCTCAATTAAGTCCAAATTTTGCCCAAACAATACTACAACAGCAATTAAGTCCTAGCCAAAGGAGCACACCTTATAACTCACAATCTAATCCAGGTAAACTATACACATACATACATTTAACTAATTTATTTAATTTTTTTTATTAATTTTTTAGGTTATGGCCCACAATATTCACAAAGTGGTCAACGGTTGTCACCTCAGCAACAATTAACCCAACAAGCTTCAGTACAGCAGCAGCACCAGCAAATGGCATTCCAAAGTAATAATGCTGCTCAATTATCACCACGACAACCTCATTTTGGCAACCACGGATCTAGTACTCCTAGTAACGCTGGTATACCTTCACCTGGTATAGCACCAAATGCTTCACCGCAACAGTGGTCCGCGCAAGCACCAGTAAATCCCCAACAAAGGGTTCATACACTACAACAACATAACCCTATGCTAAGTGCCCAATTACAGGTACATGACCAAATACGGCATCAAGACATATACTAGAACTGAATAATTTTTCTTAATTTCAAATTAGGGCGTTAGTCCATACAATCCCCGCCAATATCAACAAATACGAGGACGAAACTTAAACTCTCCTAATGGAGCGGTATCCTCCAGTCCAGGCGGTACACCTGTTTCTCAAGGTTCTGGAACTACTGGTTTGCAACGTCAAAACTCATTTCAAACCAACGATGGTGGTGGTTTCGCTTCCTCAACAGCGAATTCTCCCTCGCCACAGTCTCCGTATGGTCCTGGCAACGTATACCAACAACAACAGCAACAAATGCACCGTTTGCAACGACAAACTAGTATACCGCAAGCTTCGCAACATTTGCCAGGTGAGATTTTACTCCTTAAATATTTGATATATATCAGAGAAACTTAATAAATATGTTAAAATGCAGGTAGTCAACTGATAACACAACCAACAAACTACATTTTTTATGTAAGGTTGAATGTAAATTACTTTTTCTGTTTGAAATGATTCTTTACTCGAGAACTAGTTCTTCGGTTAATTAAAAAAATGGTAATCGAAAACAAAATAACCTTTAAATTAATTTGTTAACAGTCTTATAGTTTTGGATATAATACGAAAGTTTTATAAAAAATAAAAAATAAATAAATAATATTTTTAAAAGATTTTTTTTTTTTAAATTTGAATCTCTAATCTAATTAGCTCGCGCGTCATTGTAATTATCTCTTAAGGGCAATCAGGCCGTCCTTTATATCCGGCTTCGAGAGTTTCGCGTCTCACTCCCGCATTGGTTAATTGCGTGGCGTCGGTTAACTGTACTGAGGTACAGTCACCCGGAGTCTCAATTAACCTTTGCAAAACTTTTAAAGAAAGATAGAATATTTGCGTCCAGCTCCGACTTCCTATATGAAGGTATAGGTCGATTTACGGATACTGAACCTGTGTGGGATAGCCTGGCTCTATGGTTTTAAAATTAAAAATTATTAATAATAATAAACAGTAATAAATAAAAAAGTTAATTAAAAGAAAAATTTAATAATTGATTTTTAATGTTTTTTTTGTTTAGCTGGTAATCCTGCCTCTTCAGATTATGTTAAACAGGAACTTCGCGCTGTTGTAAGTGGACGAGCTGCAGCAGCAGCTAATTCGAGCGGAAATAGTGTAACAGGAAGCGGAAGTGGCAATGGTTCTGGAGGCATTCGCGTCGCCACACCACAAAGTCCGCATGGTCCACAAACTTCTCAGGGACAAATGTTAGGTACGAATAATACAAATCCTATGGCTATGACACAGCAGTCACAACAACCGCAAACATCAATTGGTAGTTCTAATATATCCAATAATTCGGCGGTAGGTAGTAGTACAGGAAATATCAGTGGTGGGGGCAACATTAATAGTGCATTGTTAAATGCTCCACCAGATCCAACAATGGGATTTAGTTTTGATGCACGTAAGTAAATTGTTTCGTTTTATGAAATTTTAACACAACATTTTACGTCTTATATGTATGAAGGGCAAAGATGCGCAGTCAGTTCATGGATCTGAATAAAATTAATTTAAAAATTTATTTATAAGTATATTTTTAAGGAAAAAACTTAACTTTATTAATTTTATTTTGGCTCTAGTTCATTTTTTAATATTAAATTTCTAATCATTAAATGAAGAAATCAATTTTTTTTTGTGATAATGAAAAAATATATTGGAAAAGTAAGTTTTAATCCCGACACTAGCCGAGTGGAATGCATTTTCGAAACCAGCTACGGTTTTATCATCAGCACTCTTTGATCGGAATGTCTTAGTGTTGGATGTAAATATCATCTATTTAACTGACAAGTTTATGCGAAAATTGATTTTGTAAATTAAACTTCACATACAAATTCATATTTTTGCTGTAGTGAGTGAGAACGAAATTTACCAAACTTAAGCTTTTCCCCTTTTTGTTATTTATTTTTTATTAATACATTTTTAATCATACATCTTTTTGTTAAGTCAGTTATTCTTTCATTATCACAAATAAAAATTAATTTCTTCATTTAATGATTAGAAATTTATTATTAACAAATGAACTAGAGCCAAAATAAAATTAATAAAGTTACGCGACGCCACACAGTTAACCACGCGAAGAGTGAGACGCAAAACTCTCGAAGTCAGATAAAAAGGGACAACCTGATTGCCATTAAACGATAATGGCAAAAACGTGCGAGCTCTTAACCCGACCAGAGCTGAATCACGACAATTCTATCAAAAGAAACACCAAAAACCTAAGATCTGTTTTTTTTCAGCTACCCTTTGTAATTACATTGTGAAAAAACAAAACGAATATGAAAAACAAAATAAGAATACATAATAAGAACTAGAGTTGCCATTTTCATAAACTACAAGTGATGAAGGGGAAATGCTAAAACAGATGAATTTAAGATAATCAATGGTTTTAAATTGTAGACGTATTACTGAGAGTATCGAATGTTACAGAGGAGTAACACGGTATTTTTATACCCTTCACCTGTGGTGCACAAGGGTATATATAGCTTTGTCATTCCGTTTGTAATTTCTACAATTTTCATTTCCGACCCCATAAAGTATATATTTTCTGAAAGCTTATGATTAGAGGAGTCGATTAAGCCCTGACCGTCTGTCCGTCTGTCCGTCTGCCCGTCTGTCCGTGTGTTGGTTGAAATCAACTTTTAGAAGCAACTATATGTTCCTCAGATATGTATATGGTATCAATCTCTTGGAAATATCCAGGAATGAATCGCTATTGAAATTCAGCACAATCGCCCCATAACTTTCTGAGATATGAGCAAAAAACCACGACCACCTCGTTTTTTTCACAATTACAACAACAACATACATACATATATGTGAAAAACATACCAAACAAAAAAAAATTACAAAAAAAAAATATTAAAAATAAGAAAAAAATAATAAAAAAAACTACAAAAAAAAAATTAAAAAAAAAATTAAAAAAATTTTTTAAAAATTTTTCTAATAATTTTTCTAACGTGTACGTATGCACGTATTTTATGATGGTATGGGATGAATGGTGATACAAACAATTGTTATTGCATGACTACACGTTGTGAAGGGTATATAAGATTCGGCACGGCCGAAGATAGCACTGTTACTTGTTTCAAATGAAATAGTATCAAAAAAAGTACGATCGTAACAACTTTTCCATCACTGTAATACAGTAAACTATAAATAATTGAAAATCCAACATGGCATCCTAAAAAAATGGCGGATAAAATTGTAGTAAAATACAGTTAACTATGTAGAAATTTAAATTTAAGCTAAGCTACGACATTTTCGCTATACCTTCTATATATTGTACATGATGGTAAAAGCTACTATCATATTTGGCACAGAGGAATATAGCGTTCTTCCTTGTGTTTTTTTTAATTTATTAATAATTGCAAAGTTAAAACCCTTTATTGTTGTTTTTGTATATCTTAAAACATCTCAAACTAACTGCAAATTATAAATTGTAGACAAAATATAAAAAACTAAGTTTGACAGATGAAGGCAAAAAAAAACAAGTAAGAGCACTATATTCGGCTGTGCCGAATCTTTTATACCCACCACCAATTTTGTGTACATTTAAAGCACAATATTTATTATTTTGTTAATCGCTATAGAATAATCTCTTTATAATAAAATATGTATCACTTTCTTTGTAGAGGGTGGTTAAATTTTAAGGGCCCATGTTTAAGGTGAACCACATCTAAACTTCAACTTTTTTCTTGTATTTCATTTGACATTTCTCAATCTCAGACTAACTCAATTTGAACCGTGGAAAGATACGTAATCGAGCAACGCTTTTAAATGTTAAAGATTTTTATAAAAATGGGCGTTCAAATCAAAATGCATTTTGTGCACTTCGTGATTCTTTTGGTCAACATAATCGTTCGAATTCGTCCACAATCGTGAGAATTGTAAAAAATATTTAAATGTCTGCAAAGCAGGTCTGTATGAAATGTGAAAACATCTGTGAATGCCATCTTAGTTCTGCTGTTTTTCACGATAACGTGGCAAAAGAGCAAGCAACCTCGACTCATCATCGTGCCCAACAATTGAGCATCAACAGTGTCATTGAAAATTTGGACTATCGGATCGTGGTGTGCCGCCTAGGTTGGGGGGCCATTTGGCCGATATTTTGTTCCATACATAAGCATACAAATATTATCATTATAAAAATAAATGATAATAATTTTATTCAAAATCAACATAGTCCCTTAAAATTAAACCACCCATTATAACTTCGGTATGCTAGTAAAATGTTTTTGTAAATTTAGTCTTTCAATGAAAGTGGCCGTTAAAATACGCGTGTCAATAAAGTTTCTGCTAATAAACATAACTTAGATATTTCAATATAGTCCTTTAGTATTCCATATGAGAATTTACATGAATTTAAGAGGAAGAAAGTGAATTTAAGGTTAAGTTTTAAGGGCCACAGGGTGATTTAAAATACACATTCTCTGCATTTTGCTAAAACGGGAAATTTATTAGTAAGATTTTGATTTTTAAACTTCTATACCATTTTGCTTTTAAAAGATTTTCAAAGGAAATAAGTTTTGTATAATTTTAAAATTTGTTAGCCATTAGTACATGAAAATAAATTGTTTATAATGTTTAGAGATAATTTTTTTTTACTTAGGTCAAAATTTTCCTAAATTGCCATTTTTAATAGAGCATAATTTCAGGAGAACATAAGCATAAGTTGTTAGCGTGCCATCTAGTAGTTGCTAGTAGAGTCATCTATCTTATCATCTTTATCTTATATTTAGCTACAGTACAATAAATGGCGCAGTGTAAGATGAATAAATGCTAATATATAACGAAGACTTTGACCAAAAAGCCATGTTTGCAAAATTTCAGAATCGTACGTATAGTTTTGTCAGTTTTATTACGTTTTAAATTTGAAATATACACTGTGTGTGAAATATACACTGTGCGGTATAAATTTTCGTACATTTTTATCTATAACTCTTTTCCTAATTCATAGATTTAAGCGATTTTCAGGGAAAAACATTCTTTTGACTCGATAAATATATATTCGAAGTTTCATGACTACGTTTATGCATCTGGACACAATTCAAAAGTGAAAGTGGGCGTTATAGTAGGCGTGTCAAAGTTGTTTTTGCTAATGAGTACAACTTAGGTGTTTCAATATAGTCCTTTATTATTCCAAAATCTTTATTAATAGAGAAATTATATGAATTTTAGGTAAAACGTTATATGGGAGGTGGGCGTAAAAGTGGGCGTGGCACCTTAATTTTTTGGCATAGTAATCAAATTGCCTAGGGGGATAGACGTAGCAAAATTTATCATCATACCTCTAATTTTAGCGGTTTTATGAGCTTTTAAATTTCATTAACGGTAGATAACGTGAAAAGTGGGCGTTATAGTAGGCGTGTCAAAGTTATTTTTGCGAATCAGTACAACTTAGGTGTTTAAATATAGCCCTTTATTATTCCAAAATCTTTATTAATAGAGAAATTATATGAATTTTAGGTAAAACGTTATATGGGAGGTGGGCGTAAAAGTGGGCGTGGCACCTTAATTTTTTGGCATAGTAATCAAATTGCCTAGGGGGATAGACGTAGCAAAATTTATCATCATACCTCTAATTTTAGCGGTTTTATGAGCTTTTAAATTTCATTAACGGTAGATAACGTGAAAAGTGGGCGTTATAGTAGGCGTGTCAAAGTTATTTTTGCGAATGAGTACAACTGAGGTGTTTCAATATAGGCCTTTATTATTCCAAAATCTGTATTAATTGAGAAATTATATGAATTTTAGTTAAAACGTTATATGGGAGGTGGGCGTAAAAGTAGGCGTGGCACATTGATTTTCCAATTTTGTTGCTTTTATGACGTTTTTGTTTTTAAATATACCGAAAAATACACTGTGCAGTATAAATTTTCGTACATTTTGATCGATAACTCCTCTCCTAATGCATAGATTTAGGGGAAAAATATTGTCTTTACCCAGGAAATATATATTCGAAGTTTCATGAGTCTACGTTAAGGCGTTTGGACACAATTGCATTTTATTCGATGTTCGAAGGACACGGTTTTTTCGACCTGCTCTTGCTTTTCGAGCTATAACTCTCTTCCTAATATTCCGATTTAGCCCATTTTCAATACCAAACAAACCTTGTCTATAAGAAAGATTGTGGCCCCCTAGCTTTTTCGGTGCGACCTCTATCGTGCTTTCAACAGACGGACGGACATAGCTAGATCGTCATCAAATCAAACCCTGATTCAGAATATATATACTTTATGGGGTCTAAAATGGATATTTCGATGTGTTACAAACGGAATGACAAAATGAATATACCCCCACCATTTTTTTGGTGGTGGGTATAAAAATGTCTTTACTTGTGAATGGTATAAAAAACAAAAAAAAATAAACATTTAACTATTTGGATACGAGTGCCTTTTTATCTACCTTCATTTTGTTTTTCTTTAAAAAAAAATCGTGTTTTAACGTGTTTAAAAGTCTTCAATTTGAAAGTTATACTGAAGAAATATGTAAAAAAATTCGATATTTTGTTAGTGAATAAAATAAGAAATATGACAATAAATAATTAAAAAAAAATTCCTTTAGTTTTGACCAAGGTATATTCATCGCGAAAAAGCTCATGCTTTCTGTTGTTGTATATACATACATATATCTCCATATGTCATTAATTTTTTTTATATTAAACTTTAATCATTTTTAAAAAACGCCAAAGTAAAAATTTTCTATTCTCGGTTTTGTATTTTTAAAAAAGTTTGAAACCAACTAGTTTTGTATTTTTTTAAACCAACTGCAACAAACTACAACTTTAAAAGTTGATAACACTGATAAACTGTAAAAGAAGAAAAAACAAACAATTAGATGATTGGATACGTGTACATTATTAATCTACCTTTGTTTTAAAATTGTTGTCGTTGTTGCAGTACTGCATACACCTTGTAATTATATATATTATTTGATATCTCTACTTATGTAAATGAAAATTTGAAAAGTTAAAAAAAAACATTTTTTATTTTGTATATCAGTAAAAGAATAAATGAATTTGATTTGCGATTATGGGGCATTCCTCTGTGTTATTTAAAATGCGAATGTCAGAAAATGGGCGTTTTTCTTGTATATTTGTTTGTAGTGTATAAAATTGGTTTTTTTTTATTTATGTAAATTTTATTGGCAAATAATTCAATTACAATAGTTTGTCTCAGCTGTTGAGACGAGTTGGCAAAAATATATTTTCTTAAAATGTATATGTATGTTACAAAAAGAGAAAAAAATATGTACATACATATATACAAGAAATTAATTTAAATTATGAGATCGGTTTTTAGAAGAGATCATTAAAAAAATAATTTAATTAATATGTTGCAAAATGTGTTGTTTAAGAAGTCTTTTAAAAAAAGAAATTCTATTTTAATTTTTTAACATTTGAGGCAAGTTATTGTATTCACGACTACCCATAAATTCTACGCGCTGTTTTGTTGTTTCGAACCTAAACCAAGACATTCTTAAATTTTCATTATTTCTTGTATTTGTCATATGATTACACCTCATAAAATTTATAGTATGATGTCCAATAATGTGCAAACACTTAAAAACATATATTAGAAGTTGCATTTTGTAAATACCATGTATGGGTAAACTGTTTGACATATATCAATATATAGAGACGTTTCGATTTGCGTCGAATTTCTCCCGTCCCCATTAACGACGCTAATCGGGGCTTTGGTGTACTCTTCTTGTAACCATAACAAATGGTTAAATAACTCAAATGGCTATGAATTAGGGCATTATAAACTGAAAGTTTAGTATCTTTATCAAACTTATTTTTGAATTTATATAAAAAAATGTACATTTTTTAAAGAATTATTAATTTTTGTTGTTTTATCTATTAATTATCATTCTAGAGGACTTTTTTGGTAACAACTCTACAAGGTGACCCTAAAATATATTTTTACCCTAATGTGTCAACATCTAATGCAGAGAATGCTTGATGCATTCATTAACATTAAACGTAACATACAAGAATAAATTTATCTAAGATATACTATCTTATGTTTTACGTATGTAAGTACATATATCTTACACATATATATATATCTTAAATGAAAGATACATATTACGTAACAATAAGGTGCAATAGTCTTTTGTATAATTTTTATTTTCTTTATTACAATACAAAAACTAATGAAATAGTTTACAATACAAATGTCCATATATGTACATTTGCATTCACACACACACACATACTTAAATACATACACAGCGTTAGCATTTATTTAAATTTAACAAAAAAAAGTAAAATAAAGGTAACATTTTATTGCTCAGCACTGTTCTACCTTTACAAATAACAAGGAAACATTTGTAAAATTATTTAAAAAATAACAATTATCTGCATTTTTTATAAAAAAAGGGTTTAAACTTCTGAAGAATAAACGATAATTAAAAATGTAAAAAAGTTGAAACTTTAAATAAATAAATATCATTTTATATAATATAATTAACATTAAATTGCACTCTAAATTAAATTAAAAAAAAAAAAAATACAAACAGAAATGCAAATTTTCCAGAAATTTGCTATAAAAGTTAAAAATACGCAAAAATAATCTATAAGAAAATATTTTATAATTCTACGACATTTTAAAATTAATAATTAAATACTTATTTATAAATACACTGATAATTATATGCGTATATAATGAATAACGCTCATATTCATATGTCCTTATTATGAACTATGTTCGATCTTTGATTATGGACGAAAAAACTGATTAAATGAATTGTTTGTTTCGATGTCGCTGCTAACTTATAATTTTCAAAGTCAATGGAAAATGCGATACTAAAAAAGATTGAATGACTCAAAATAAGGGTCATAAAAAATTTTTAAGTTTTTCAACGGTTTATTGAACAAAATCTATATACGAAATTCGTTTTATGAACCTTTGATAAGTTTAAAAATTGATTATGAATATGACCGTAAATAAGGGACTAACAAAATATTTTGACCCCGAATTTTTCACAGATATCCTCTTCCTCTTTTATTAAACATTAATTAAATATATACGATATTACCTGTATTTATGTTATGTATTTTAAAATAGCAAATTTATATATTTATATCAAAAAAGAAGAAACAAAATAACACAAAGGAAAAATTTAAGATTATTATAAAAGTAAGACGTATAAGCTATTAATTAAATATTAAGTTATGCTTAAAAATTTACATACAAATACATACATACATACATATATGTAAAAATATACACACATATTTACATACGTAATATAAACATGTTTGTATAAAAATAGTAATAAACTCGTAAAATTCTATTAAGAGACGTAATTAGATATTACACTACTGTATACCAAACAATTAAAACATATTTTTTTAATAATAAAAAGTCTAAAATGTTTAACATTATGATTAAATTTATCTATGTTATTGTAAAACCTAACGAGCATACATTATCTTTTTCTTGTTTTATGTTTAAAGATGATTATAAATTATGTTGTTTTTGTTTAAGAAAAAAATAAAAAAAAAAAATAAATAAAATGTTACAAAATATAAAGCAGAGCTTATCTTTATACACATAAATAGCTACATTATATTGTTTATTATTAAATATTAAATTTGTGTTAGTAAAATTTTAATCAAATTAAAAAAAAAATGCTTTTATAATCTTGTGTGCAAAGACACTAAAAACAAATATCTTCATAATCTAAAAAATAAATATGTACATATGTATGTACATATATATATTTGCAGTTTTTAAATTTAATTTATGTAATGTTTTGAAATGCAAATCATGTCAAATTTCGCTTTATAGTAAGATGAAAATTTTAAATGCATTTAATTTAAAGTTTATAACTTGTAATGCCTTTTTATGTACAGACAGACATACATATGTATGTAGCTTCAGTTATATACATTTGTAAAAGTTATTAGTATTTCCCATATTCTCTTGAAGAGATGATTGCAGTTTTCACACAATTCAGAAATTATTTTTCTTTGATTTTTTTAAAGTTTTATTTCCCGAATCCTATAGATGTTAACTTTATTGATTGTTTTGCTTTTTCCCCGTTTTGTTGAAAATTAGGTTGAAATCTAAATAATTATATTTTTTTTTAATTTGTAAAACTAACAAAACCGAATAAAAATAAAAATAAAAACAATTCTTACGTCAAAATGTTATAAGTGTAATAGTTTTTGTCAGGTTAGAGAGCAATGCGAATTCACACCAGGTGGTGTCGTCGGCGAATTCGGCAAAATATTAAAAGGCGAATTTATTTTTTTTTTTTTTCGAAATTTGAGCTAAAGGCGAGTTTGGTTAATTAAAAAAAAAAAATATATATATATATATATATATGCAGTGGAATCTCTCTTGAGTGGTCACCGAAGGGATCATTGAAATGGGATCATTGGGGCTGTCCGGTCAAGTGAAAACTACAAATTCAAATTAACTTATGAATCATCCTCAGGCTCAAAATTAACTTCAAATGCTGTCGGACATTCCTGGCTGTAAAATGTAAACCCTATGTTATGTGATGTAGTAAACAGTCCCTGTTGTTAAAAAGCGAACAAATTAAGAGTCTTGGCAAGCATATTTGTAAATTATGACATAAAAAATCGGAAAAAATAAACGAAATGTCCATCCAAGATAACATTTTTTTTTGTCAACCAGGTGTCCGCGTTCGCTCATGAGAAGCGTCCGTTCAAGGGAATGCGACAGAAATGCTTTTCTTATGGAGCGCTGCCGGGACCTGGCAACAATGTCCGTGTAAAGAGGGGTTTCCGCTTATGCGAAGTGTTCGTTAAGGGAGATCCCATTGTATATACATATATATATATTTATTAACTCAAAATAAAAAATAGATTATTAGGCATACAAATATTTATTATTTTTTCTCTGATGCTGTTTTCTATAAAACTACTTAAGTCAGATGTGAATGGTTAGATCTGTTTATTTGATATTATTAAAAATTGGGAGAACTATTTTGTGTCAGTATTAATTTTTAAACAATAATAAAGTTCACACCACATATAATAGTTTTTGTTCGGTAGATTTTTCCTGCCTTATTTTGTTGAAAAATAGTAAACGAACATTTTACCGATTATTTTTACCGACGACTAAACAAAAAGGCTTGGAAGTTTTTTATTAGTTTGAAAAAATAAAATTAATATACATATGTTTGCCTTCTTTTTAATTTTACCACCATTTACTGGTGGTTCATTAAGTTGCAGAAATAAGCTTATAATTTTAACTTATAATGAAATTGTGAAGAAATTGTTGCTATTTTAAAAAAATTATGTCGGTGCATATATACAGTTGGCTTCAGTCAACATTTTAAAATACTAAACAACAATTTTTAAAAGTTCTATTTGTCAGTTTTTCTTTCTATCTGTGATAGAATTTGGTATGTATGAACTATAAACCTGGACTAACAATATGAATCCCATTCGAAGAAAGATATAAAAAACCAAAATTACTTAAATGGCATTAAAAATTTAATTAAAAAAAACTATAAACAACAATATTAAAATATAACTTTTAATGAACACTATTGAAAAATGATTTTTTTCACATTTAAGGCCCTTGCAGTACTCTTTACACGAACAATTTTAAACCAATTCTTTATAGTAATACAGAGGAACTATATAAAGAAACTGATTTATTCAGTTTGGCAAAAATAGTGGGAGCGAGAAAAAGTAAATAATATATTATTGAAATCTGTATCGAGAATTAAAAAGATTAACGCAAAAAACATTTAGAACATTAGGAATTATGTATAATTGACTTTATATCGTTAATAACAGCTCCGTATTAATACATACGCATTGTAAAAGAGGAATTCTAATAATAATAATAAAAAAAAAACAACAACCTTAGATACTCTAATCTACATATGCATAGGCATATGAGTGTTATCACATATATTTTTTCTGCACGTATCAATAAAATAGTAAGATTCTGTTGAAAATTTATATACATTTTCTTGGGACTCTTTAAGTTAATGTAATGCTAAGAAAATTGTACTATCATAGCATTTTGACGCACTTCATAATTTGCCAAAGTGAAATATTTATGCAATTTGTAACGAAAACACTAACGACACATAATATTTTATTGTATGTAAATGTGTTCTGAATTGTTTAAGAGAATAAAATGTCTTGTAAATATTTAATTCTATAGAAAATTTATACAAAATGGGCCGTATTCATAAAAAATATTTTAGGTTTATTGAAGGCTTATTTGACAAATTTCTCTACAACATCTGTCAAATAAGCCCTTAATAAACCAAAAATATTTTTTATGAATATGGCCCAATATGTATATGTATATAAATAATATTTAAAACGAAATATTTTTTTAAATAATAATCAAATTTAGTTAATTATTAAATTATTTCGTTGACAACATTTAATATGCTTTATTAAAAACACAACTAATCAAGAGGATTAATTAATTATACCCTTCATTAATAAATTACGTTTGTTCTAGTTTAAATAAATGTAATAAAATTATTATAGCAAACATAACCAGAAAATATTTTTTTGATAGTGTGTATTGATATATATGTACATACATATTTGGTTTATATCGTTTATTTATTTTTTTTTTTTTTAGTAAAATTTGTAATTTATTTAATATCTTTTAAAGTTGTCTTAAATTATATTTTATTGTTGTTTATTTTCTTTAAATATACTTTCTTTAAAATTGTAATAAAATATGCTGTGTACACATAAAACAAAATTTTAACATATACATTTATACATACAGAAATGGTCATTAAAAAGTTTTATGTAATATGTATGTATATGTAGGTGAAATCTAAAGGTTCAAATATTCTAAATAAACAAAGAATTTAGTTTAATATGGTCAAAATGATTACAAAGAATACAGTACGATTATAATGAGAAGGAATAAATAGTTTTTATATAGTTAGATGTAATAAAAATCGATTTCAAAAACAAATAGGCTTAGCATCGAAAAATAATGTAATGTATTAACGAGTGCTATTTTCGTTTTCTTCTAACTTTAAAATTACATTTTAAAGATATTTTGGTATCTGTTTTTATTTTAAACTAGCCGCCCGGTACGTGCTTCGCTACGTATCAAGTGAAATAATCAGCCTTATTGTCATTGGCGTTGTCGTATTTTTTGGTACCGTGTAATATTTACGACAATGTAAAATGAATGAGCCCTTGTCGTATTTCTGTCGTTTTCGACACAAAAACGACACGACAACGCCAATGACAATAAGGCCGAATAAAAAAATTTAAAAATTTTTGTGCCTTATTCATTAGATCCGAAGATACAATCTTACCGATTTTACTCGTTTTTAGCACTTTTCCCCTTAAATTCCAAAATTTCGAAAAAGTACAAAAAATTATAGATGGTTTGAAGGAGAGTAAAACTTCGTTTTTAGTTTTTTTACTATTGCTATCCCTCTAAAGTTTCAAAAAAGTACAAAAATTCAGTTTTTACCCGTTTTATCCCTGTTAAACTCAAAAACTCGAAAAAGTACCAGATACCTATCCAATTACATATTTTTAACAGACTCTTTGGCCCTTTTCGAATTTTTGTGATATCTTTATTAAGCCCGGAGATACTGAGTTACCGATTTTACCCTTTTTTCCCCGAAACCGCTCGACGGATTTTGTGCAAACTTCACATAAACCATCTACTAAATAGTCCGAACAAAGCCGAAACATTTGGTTCAGATAGGTGAGCCCGTTCTTGAGTTATAAAGTCACAACGCACTTGCAACAATTTTTTATATATATAGATTTCTTTTTTTTGTTGTTCTTTTTGTATAATCTTATTGAATTAATTCTTATTATTCAAAATCGATCATTTGTTTTATTGTGCATTAAAGTATTATTGCAATAATACTTATTTTTATTTCTTAACTCGGCTTGCTTTTTTTATTCAACTAAAAGATAATAAAAAAATGAGAAATTAGTTCTGCCTACGTCTTGTCATTAGCATGCGATTTTTTTAGGTGTTACTAATATTAATACAATATTTTCATGTTAAATGTTATTTAATTATTACTAAAGGAGCTAATACACGGCATGTTTTTTACATCTGACTTGTCAAATTCTCCACTGCTAATACGAACATGTCGTGTGTTACCTTTAAAACATTACTTCTGTAAAAAAACATGTGTTGAGACATCTGACAAAATTTTAATTAGAGCGCGCTCTATTTTCTTCTGTCAAAACATGTGACTTCAGACGTTGGCAGAAATCTCTGCTGCTGCAAAGCAGTCAGCGTAAAAGTACAATTTTGACCGACATGTAGATTTACATATGTCTCACAAATTTTTAAGTCAGATGTAAAAAACATGCCGTGTATTATAGCCTTAAGACGAGTAGAGATATTTCTAACATAGGAGAAGTGCGCTTAAATCTAAAGTACAAAAATGTCACGTTTACTTGAAAGTTATAAGAAAAAAACTCAATACAAAATACAACCTTAAATGATAGATGTACAAAGGTGATGCTGAAGTACATATGTAAGTAGTACACGGGGATTACTTCTTAACTCGATTTGAAAATATAATTGTTGTATGTCTTAATAATTTATCATCTTAAGCTCTACAGCCTAGTGGGTCACGGTCATCTATCATTCATTTCATCGTCAATCATTCTACAGTTGCTTTAACCAATAGTTTAAAAGTCTTTTCCAATTCTGTCACTTCATCTGAGCTTAGGTCTAGCAACTTTTGCATTATTTTCCTCGCTGGATTTAAACTATCGAGTCTATGTACATGGGCAGTCCATCTCATCCGTTATACATGTATACAATTAACAACACTTATATCGTGGTAAAGTGCTTTTAATTCATGGTCGTATCTTGCTTAAAATCATACGCTCGTATGTTTCCAGTGTTTACAGGTAATTTGAGGATGTTATAAAGTTTTTCATTCTTAGTTCTTGACAAAGAATTTGATGTTAAACGTTTTGTCAGATCGTTCAAACACCTACAGTTGCCCAATAAAGTCTACCTACATACAGCACCATAAATATGATTTTAACGAAATTTACTGAAGATTTAACACATTTTTTTATGTTAAGTCCTATTAATTAGTTAAATTTAAAAATGGGTTTGAAAACATCTATAATTGTTCACATTTATTGTACCAAAATGGAAGTACTTGTAATTTGGTGCCCAAAAAAGTGTACATACACCAAAAACACATCTCTAAAAGCAAGAAGAAGAAGTATTTCGTTTTTTACTTATTTTTTGACCAGTAATAAAAGAAAACAAAATAATTTAGCAGCTGATGTGAGTTTGTAGTTTATTATTCTTAGAATGTCGCAGAATTTACAAAAACACAAAGAAATTTCGCAGGAAATTAGAAAATTAGTGGTTAAATTGAGAAATGAAGAAAAATCATCTGCAGTTAAAAATATTATAAAAATTATAATATTACAAATGCAACAGAAAGTAAATACCGATCAGGCAGGCCATGTAAGCCTTCAGTGTGCGAAAAGCAAAATGTACTTAGACTCGTAACAAATAATCCAAGAGTAAAGCTGTGAATATCGCAAAAGACCTTGAAATTTTCTAAGCAGATAAGTATTCATCCCGAAACAGTGCGCAATGTTTTGAAAGCTAATGGTTTTTACAGTCGTATTTCAAGAAAAAACCGTTTATTTGAGAAACTAATTTAAAAAAACGTTTTGAATTTGCAAAACTACATTAAAATGACGGATTCGATATTTGGAAAAATGTAATTTTTAGTGGTGAGTCTAAATTTAATATATTTGGATACGATGATAAACAAATTGAGTTATACGTGTTGTATGTAGACTTTCTTGGGCAACTGTATTTGCTGTTGTAATATGTTGACTAATTTCTTCACTACATGGGAGAGGTATAGTGTTAACTTTCGAAATCATTTGTCACTTTATAGCTGACGCATTTATCTTTACACTTTGAATGGAGTTGTTGGCTGTGGCTATTATTTTCAGTGGAAGGCATACGAGCCTCTCTACTTGTGATCATCGATATATAATTTAAAACAGTTTGCTAAGTCTGTTATCATAATTAATTTTATTTAGAGGGAAATTCTTAGTTTTCTTTGCATGCAGTTTTTTTATGATATAATTTAAGATCAACCATTATTTTGGTTTGTACGCACCAAGAGATCGAGCGCGTTCTTTCTTTAAAAGAGCTTCATAGATCGGTTTGTAGTTGTTATTTGCAATTATGTACGTCATATTAACAAGCTTTAGAGTTATTGTTTCCGGTATCAGTCCGTTCTTATGATTTATGTCTTAAATGATTCATCTAACTAGGACTGTGGTTCGCCACCTATGGCTCATAAAGAGCTCTTTCGATGCCAAAACAACCTTCCAAGCTCTGAGAAGACCGCAAAAGTTTACTACCCCGAGTTCCACTGGGATTTAATTCCAATATTTAGAGGGTAGCTAGGATTAGCGGAGCCACAGAAAACACAGGTGAGACTGGAAAAAATAGAGAGTCAGAGATACTGACCAAAATAAACATCTTATTAGTATCAATGCAAAGAATAAAGTTACTTCGCTTCACTTTTTCACTGAGGCCCCTGACTTGATTTTTATGTAGATTCAACCCAACAAAAGAAAAATTTGTACTTGAAAAAAAATCTAACTCCGAAAAAATAAGCTATTTTAAAAAAAGTATATACATATATATGTATGTATAACCGGGAGAACTTTTTGTAGTAATCAGTTTCAAATATTCGATTTTAGAATTGTCTCTATTAAAAGTTTTTCTACCTATTTAGTTGTCAGTCATACATACATACATACATACATACATACATACATACATATAAACATTCATATATGCAGACACAAAACATAAAACACATAAACATTCATACTAACATTTGTACGTGTTACATAACCATAAGACTTTACCAACAGTGTCAAAATAAAAATACATTTAACATTAATGGATTAAAAAAATATTATTTAACAAGTTTGTATTTTTATAATTTTGCTTATTTAAATGACCAAGTCTGTATATCCATATATAATCTTAAAATTTATATTAAGAAATCTATAATTTTAAGTTTTTTTTTAAATACATATGTATATAAATAAATAAAAACATTATTTTTTATTTTTTCATTTTATATTTAGATTACATATACATACTTATGTATATTATTTAACAAATTTTTAAAACATTAAAAACTTGCAAGAGTGTTAACAAGTTTACTTTTTATAATGAAGTAATTCTAAATAATATTATTTAAGCTTTAAAAAAGTTTAATATTTCAAAAGAAGGCTATTTTACAGGTTTCGTTTTTTTATATTTATGTGTTTTTTTCCTCTTCTTTAAGATCATTATTTTTTTTATTTTAAAATTATTATTTGTTTACAATATTTTTATTACAATAATTTGTTTAAAATATTTTTTTTATAAAAATTTGTTTGTTAAGTTGGGTTTATAAATAATATTAATTAAAAGAATTATCATTACAAGTTTATTATCATATAAAATTATATATAAAATATTTTTTCAAAAAAAATTTTTTTTAAATAAAGAAAAAATATATTTGTTTATTTTGAAAAAAATAAATATATATATATATATATATATATATATATATATTAAAAGTTTGTTTTCTTTCAACAAGTTTTTTATTTGATTTTCAATTTTCAATTTTAAAATTTTTTTATTTTTTATTTTTTTTTATTTTGATAAATGGTCAAATGGTATGGTCAAAAATATCTAATATGATACAAGTATTAATTATAAAACTCAAATTAATTACAACATGAATTTATATTATAAATATGAAGTGGATTTTAATTTATTATTGAATACATTATTATGTATGTACATCAGAAATTAGAGTTGTTTTGTTTTTTTAATTATTGTTACTGTGGAACACTAGTAGGAACATTAGTAGCAAAATAGTGAAGTGATTTTCACTTACAAGAAATTAAATATGTACTTGATTAATAGACTTTTTTCTCTTTAGCTTTTATTAAAATTTAAAATTTGACTTCAACTTAAATTTATCCTATTTATTTTACATTTTGTAAAGATGCGTCAAGAGGCCTTGGTAAAATTTAAAAATATATTCGAAATCTGTTTTGAAGTATATGGCTGACTTCATAAATGCAGTTTGCAATGTAACTTTACAATGCATTGTGTTCATAAAAACATTAAAATTTGTTTTGACAAGGCATCATGTTCATTATTGCATGGCAATGCTTTTCAGTGCGCAATATTTGTTAATTTCTTGCATGGTTTTTATTTGTGATGCTTTATAAACATGTAATCTTTACAATCACCCCAATTCTAAATATTCCCAGGGAATTGAATTCCCCGGGAATTCATTTTTCCCGCGAATAAAATTCCCCTATTCTAAACAGTCGGGGAAGGGAATAACAAGGGAGAGAGAATTTTACATTTTCGAAGTCAGCTGTTTGCTTTTGTTGTTTTGTTTTGACAAAATATTTGCTAATAATTTTTAGCGTAAAAAGTGAATATTCGTAAATAATAAAAAAAAATTGTTAAAAGTGAACAAAAATGTTTAGTGTAGCGTTGTTAATAATAATAGCTGAAGCAGAAAACTCTGAAGCACAAGAATAAGCAAAGGGTAGAAAGCAAAATGCTAAGTGACGCCAGCAACCCACTTGAGTTGCCGCACACTTTGTAAATTTTACTTTTGGAAGGTTAGAAAAATATTACAGAATAAATAAACCGGCGTTTAAATATCTGTTGGACGTGTTAAGGTATTCAGTCCAAACGTAAGTCCTTTGCAGTTTCTCCAATCGTGAAATTAAGTGTGACTTTCCGCTTCTTTGCTGAAGGTTTGTACCAAACGGGTATTGATAAAGATTACGGTGCGTCTGTGGCTCAGTGTAGTGTTAGCAAAGTTCTGGCAGAAGTTATTAATATATAAGCAACATTTACGCCCAATGTAGATAACTTTCTGCAGAACTGAAGTGCAAAAATGGAAAGTTGCGTTAGCTCTTTATGTGAAGTATGGCATTCCAAACGTTATTGGATGTGTTGACGGAACTCAAAAAATTGAAGGTCGGTGATCATGAGCTGAGGATTCAGTACGTTGATGCCTTACATCCCGGAGCGTGTCACGATTTATTTATTTGGAATTCTGGCGAATTGCGTGCTCACCTTGAGCAAGAATACCTTAGAGGTGGCAGCAATTATTGGCTTCTTGGTAAAGTTTTGAATGATAACAGACAATTCAAAAATTAAACATGCATTTTTTCTAGGAGGCTTATAGATGCCAGAATGAGCCTGTTAAAATAAAATTCTCTCCAAGTGTTGAAATGTGGTTGAACGCATTAATGGTGTTTTAAAAAAGAGATGGAGGTGCATTCTTGGTGCTAGACAGCTGCACTACGCTCCAAAAAAGGCTGCTAAAATAACAAAATTTTGCTGTGCGTTGCATAATATCTGCATTCATTTTAAATGCAATGCTGAAGTAAACGATGTAGAAAATTTAGATTATTTGAGCGCTCAGGATAATGATGTGGTATCCTTAGACTCACCACAATATTTATCCATTGCCCAAAATATTAGAAAATATAATAGAAAAATATTAGAAAAAATATTCTGAATAATCTCTAATAAATTTCTATAATAAAGCCATTTCTTATATATGTATGTAGTATATACATTTTTTTAAATAAATATAACATTTTATTAAAAAAACTTAAAAACTTCAAAAAAGATAAATAAAAATTAAAATTATTTTAAAACTAAAAAACAATTCATTATTCTGCTTCCTGTTTGTTGTTTTTATCCTAAAAGTAACAATAAATTACAATATTAATCACAATTTTTATAAAAAAATATTAAATACTTACATACATTTTTGTCACAACTCCCTTTGAATTTGTTGGCGGATTTTTTCCCAAAAATTGTTATTACATTCTCCCTTTAATTACCTTTCGTAATACCTACTTTTTTCCCAGGGAACAATTTCCCAATTTCGAAGTTTATTTAGAATAAGGGAAAAGGGAAAGGGAACAAATTTCCCCGGGAGAAATTATTTAGAATAGGGGAACAGGGAATAGGGAAAAAATTCCCAGGGAATTGTTATTTAGAATTGGGGTGAATGTAAATCTTTACAATGTTGCAATGCAAACTGCATTTGTGAAGTCAGCATATTTCTGAAATAATATTAATATTCGTGCCTGTTCTATGCTCAGGGCAGAATTCAATTATTGGAAATTTTTATAGCATTGTTGTTAAAAATAACAGCACTACATTGATGATTCTGAACGATTTATTTTGTATAAAAAGATTACAGGACCTATTGAGCAAATTATTCTTTACTTTTTATTTGGTAATATGTATATGTATCCCTTTAATAAATAATTTTGTGCAAATGTAGAACAAGCATGTACAATACATTTATTACATATGATGTGATAAAAAGCCAGTAAGAATGCTATATTCAGCCTTGGCGATTCTGATTATACCCTTCACAATTATGTACATAGGTATAATGACCATATCGCGACTTAGCCTAGATTTCAGATTTCATGTTAATGCCATTTTCTTTATTATTTTCGACGCACATCTTTGGTTTTTAATTTTTAGACACTTAGCTGTATTCTTGTAGTCAAACCTTTTCATTTGATACTAAATGATGGGATTAATAAAAGAAAATTATCCACCGTTTTGTTACAGATGGCAGCCTTTTTACACATTTTCATAGTTTACTCTATTCTGCTGGTCCAGTCCTTTTATTTGATATCAATATTGTGGAGGTTAAAAGGGGTAACAATTGTAATTATTTTATTTAAATAAATAAATCCGCCATTTTATTTTTAATGCCATCTTAGATTTTAACTTTTCAAAATTTACTGCATTTTGCTGGTCAAAGCCCTTTCATTTGATACCAATATTGAGGAAGTTATTTAGTGGCACCATCATGATTTCAAATTTTGTATTCTGTATTATATTTGACTAGCCAGTACCTTTCAGATAACTCTCTCGCTTGCCTTGAAGCTAGAAAATCGATTTTTGATTTGATTTTAAAGGATTTTTCCAGTAGTTCTCAATCCTACTAAAATTCGTTCATTGCTTTAGGAGTTGTACTAACACATGCGCAAACCATATATGTGTAAAAAACAAAAAATATAAAAAAAAAACAAACTAATGCATTTGATAAAAATTGTTTTTTTTTTTTGCGAAAACAGTGCTTAATGTGCATGATAAAAAAAATAAATAAAAATTGAAACTCCCGTTTAAAAGGTTTTTTTGTTTGTGTTAGATTTGGTGTTTACAATTTATTGAATTTACTTGAGTAAAGAAATTCAAGTCGAAATAAATAGATAAGAAAAATGTTAGAATAAAGTTATATTTTTAGCTTAAATAATCATATACAACTAGACTACGGTCGAATGAATCGACTCCAATACATACTAGCGTATATAAATTTGTTTTTGTACTTTCCTTTTAACAATTTCTATTCAAAAAGAGTCTTAAAGCTAACGAAATCGAATATGATATCATTTTCTTATCCAAATTGTGTCCTCGTTCGAGAAAAATGTTCCACTTCCATAATATGAGGCTTTTTAGTTACTTAAAGAGTGAGCAAGAGATCGCTTATAGATACAACTTAACTGTTTAATATAAAAATTCAAAAAATTGTACAAAAGTAATTAAAAAATTGTACAAAAGTAATTAAACATTCAAATATTGGTATATTACTCGGTATTTATAAATTTATCCACTTTTTTTGGAAATCCTCCCATTAAGGGTTTTATAGTTGCTTCCGGTACCTTTTTGGTCGAGGTGATCCACTTACACTTAAAATCAGACATGCTTTAGGATACCTTTTCGGTGTTCTTAAATTCTTTTTTTAAAAGAGCCGAAGCAACTCTGTGCTGTTTTATGAAAGGTAAAAGTCGTTTTTGTAGACACTCTTTAATACATATTTCTTTTTTTATCTTGCCTGATGTCGCAATCGATTGGCTTCTTTTGCCACAACTGCAAATGGCTTGCCACACAAGAAAATAGGGGAATTTTGTTTTTTTTTTTCAGCCACATAAAAATTTTTGCTCGGAAGTTGTGAAAAGTCTACCAGTACATAGTTTCATCGTCCATTACACAAGAGGTAAACTTTTTTATAAAATTTAACCTCAACTCTTTCGATCTTTTGTTTGCTTCTTAGTTCCTTACAGAATTAAGGTGTGGAACTTTCAGAACTATATACAACTTAAACGCAGCATTAGTTTTGGCTCTGCGCACAAAAGAATCATAGCATTTAAATTTACGAGCTGCGTTTTTGATAAAAGCTTTCGAAAGAATTACTTGACCACTTTTGCCTAACCAATATCTGTTAGACCATTGTTTCTTCCTGATTTAGGTTTTCTTTTTTAATGCTTAAGTTTTCCTTATAATGTTTAATGAATGAAGCTTCAAATCTTTTGCTTTTTTAATAATTAAGAAAAGAATATAACTGACACATTTTGAAAAGCTAACGTGAATAAAAAAATTATAACATATTGGGCCAAGGCATGGTACAATCATCAGGTAGCCTCAGTTTTGCAACAACAAAATTCTACATGCATTTTGTTGGTGAAAAACGACGGCTAAAATGTCAAAAAGCAAATTTGTGTGTTTGTTTTTGGTGGTAGAATGTATACATACACAATATATACATATACATAAACAAAATTAGACATTTTAGTTTTTTAGAGAAATAAAAAACAGCTGTTTTAGTGAGGCTGACTACCTGATGATTGTACCATGGGCCAAGGATAAGCTGAAATAATGTATATTAGTTCTTTCCGACATACATATTTACATAGTTTTTTTTTTTTAAGTTTTGAATTATCCAAAAAACTAACAAATACCGATATTCTTTAGTTTGTTAACTTTATTCTTAGGCAAAAGTCTATCTGCGATAACTTCTCAATTTTACAGTACAGAAATAAATTTGAACAGCTCTTTACTATGTTTTGAAATTTGCAGTGGAAACTCGCGACATAATGGAAAAGCTATTGAAAAAATATTTACTAATTTAAACTCTAGTTTCTCTTTTTTGTATTTTATTTAAATTATTTCTTGATAAATACACTCACATACATACATACATACACACATAAATATGCATATGAAAAAATGTAGTTATTAGTTTGTATATTACTTCAACATAAATGTCTATTTTTATAATTTTAATTTTTTGTTAATCATTTTTCTAGTGATTATCTTGGACAAAATGTGAGTTTATCTAAAAATTTAATATTTTGTAACATATACATATGTACATAGATGTATACATATGTACATGTGTAATTGATATTTTCTGAATTTGTTCTGCTGATCCGTAGTTGAACAGCACTAATTATATATAATAATTTCAAAATTATGTTTTTTCACTGAAAACCATTATAAAAGAAAAAAAAATTTACACTTGTGAAAATAGAAATACCTCTCTTTAAGTTCAAATTATACATAATGTTAAAAATGTTAAACCGAAATCCGATTGAATAATTCATAATAAAAAAAAAATAATAATAAAAAATAAATAAACAAATAAAAATAAAAAAAAATAAAAAACTGAAATACCCCTCATTAGTAAATAATGAATGTTTATATGAAAACACTACTTAAATGGAATATATGTAAATATTTTAATTTAATAATAACAAACAAAGAATTGTTTACAATTAAAAGGAATGAATTAGCAGAATTTTCAAATACTTTTTTAAAAAGTGAAACACATGAGGCTTGTTCTTATTGAAATAAAATAATCTATATAAATACATACATATATAATTGCATGTATCATAAGTAAGTAAAAAAAATTATTTTGTAAACCATAAACCTCATTTAAAAAAAAAAAAAAAATTCAAAAAAAGTATACAAAGATAAATTGTTTAAGAATAGTTAAATGTTACGACGTACATACATATACCTTTGTCACAGATTGTAAAGCGTTCATCATATATTTATGTACATATAAAAGTAATATATGTACTACATATAATATATATTTACACACATACATACATATGTGTATGTACAAATATGTGCGAATATAATACATGTATGTATATTTAAATAAAAATATTTATATATAATTTTGCGAAGCAAATCTCATATTAGTAAAAAGAACACAGTACACAAAATAACCTGTAGTTTAAGGAAAAACAAAAACTTAACATTTAATAATTTAATTAAATAATTAAAACTAAACCCATAAAGTACATTTTTAAGTGCATTAAAACCAACCACAATATATGAAATACATTTTAAAAGTATATTTAAACGCTGAAAATTCGAATATACATTTTAAAGAAGTTGTTAAATAATAATAGAAATGAACAAAATAAATTGCAAATAGACACTAATAAAAAAAACCAGAACTGGCATTTTTACCGAATTTGTAAATTAATAGTTAAAATTAAAAAAAGAAAAAAAACACAAAATATTTATCTATATATAACAATATCTAGAGAAACACATACTTGTTTGTTTTCCCCTGTTTACATTTTTTTATATTTATTTTACACTTTTAAACAAGTAAAAACCATATAATTTTTACATGAAAATCAAAATAGTTCAAAGGACAACTTTTTCATTGTCAATTATAATTGGCGTAACTAGACCATTCTTTGCAATGCTTTCCCAGAATAAAGTAAAAACTAACAAGAGAAATTTTCATGAGATACACATTTATAAAATATAAAAAAAAGTCATGGAACAAATGCGAAAAAAAACATAAAAAACATATACAAATGTTAATAGTAGAAAGATCGATTATTTGGTATATTTGGGTAACCGGCTTGAGTTAAATTTTGTTTTTTTTTTAACCGGTTTCCCTATTTTTTTTTAATAACTGCCAACTTTTATAACATTTTGGTTGACGTTGACAAATGCGCTTATCATTCTCATCTCAACTTATACTTTTTTCTTCCATTATTTTAATTTTCAAAAATTCTTTGGTAAAATTTGTTTAAAATATCAAGCAAAAATTTCAACTTAAAACGGTTTTCAATCACAATACTAAAACAGAATTTGGTTGTGAAGAAGTTGGGTTGTCATTTAAACGACTAAACTGGGTTGAGTTGACAACGTCAAAGGGGGTATAAATAACTTAAAAATTTATTGAAATTAAAGGTTTTTTAATCAAAAATAAAGAATTTCATAAATAAGGAAGGTAAGAAAGTTTTTAAGTCATATTAAAACATTCACACTTTGTGAATGTGTTTCTTTTAAATTTTAAAATCCGTCAATTTTAAATAAACTAAAAACGGAGAATCCATATCATTGCAATACTAACGTAATATTCCCAAAAAATGTATCTAAAACTAAGGACTTTGATACATACATTTAATTTTCCACGAACCACTGACTCGGATCTCTGCACAATGCTTGTTACATACTTCTTTTAAATCCCTACAACAATGCGTTTTAACATTCAATGTTAGATGGACAATTGAAAAAACTTCTAGTACAAACTCAAAATTCTACATACAAATGTATGTACATAAGTAGTACGTATGTACATATGTGTAAACGAAATATGTATGTACATAGAACGACTAAACAACATTTTTTATAAAATTTAAAATACAATATGAAAGAATTGATTAAAAAGGTTTGAACGCAATAAGCAATCGATAAAAACTTACGCACATAAGTATGTATGTAGATTAGACTTTTTTTAAGTTTTACATTAATGCAATTTATATTAAAATACTTTCATATGTACAGAGTATAACGTAATAATCAGTTACTTCAAATGAATTTATATGAAGTTAGTATGCTAAAAACACACACATACATATATACGTACATACATACTTGTTTTCTATATACATGTACGTACATGTTCATACATATATAGTCACATGTAAATATACGTTGACTCAACTATTTAAAACGTTTTTGCAAATATTTAATGTTAATTTTTGAATTAAACTATGAGCTGATGTGATGACATTTACTAATTTTCAAATAACAATTGGCAAAAATCGCTAAAAACAAAATTTTTAATGAAGCGGAGGGTTTCGAAATAGCTTTTAATTTATCCTTGAATTATTTCTGTCGTGCAATTGCTCACAAAGTTGTATGAAACCACATAGAGATGCTGAAAGCAATGTAAAGCAAAGAAACAAAGAAAAGGTGGAAGTAAAAACAATCAAAGAATTTTATTAAACTCAATTGAATTGGTATCAAAATTCAAATACGAAGCTTGCATTCAAGAAAGCGTTTCAACAGTACAGTTTCCTTTTTTCTGCCCCAATTCTTTTCCCAACAATAGAGTTTTTGTTGAATTTCCTCCGGTATCATATTGAAGATTTTTAAAAAAATTCGTTTATTGGTGAACTTTAACATTTTCAAAATTGAGTGAATATGTAGTAATATCTCTATCGATGTCAATTATAGTTCGAAAATCGCATTATTTCTCGCGAAAGTGAATTTGCCGACAAAATCGTGCGATATATCACCTTAAGATAATATTTTTGAAGGAAATGCCAAATAAAAAATTATACTAATTGTCCATTAACTTGGACACTAGTGCTATTGACCAATTATACCCCAGATAATGTTTTGTGCTGTAGACATTTATCCTGTGCATGTCATAAAAAATTATAACTTTTGACTATGCGCTTATTTGGAAATCCCAAAAATCATTACATACTTCATTTTAACAAGTCTAGTCCACACTTTTGTAACTTTTAACAATGTACATATGTATGTGTAATCAATTAAGTCAAAATATGTATGTGCAAATATTTTGTTTAAATTAGAAAACAGTTTTCTCTTCGCAATTAAGGCAAAGTATTTAATAAATACTTATAACAATAGGGTGACATTGAGAGACTCGATCCAGACTTCGCTTAAGAATATATGTAAGTTCGTTAAAGCAAAAAAGTAAATTGTTTGTGGGAAAATATTTTAATTGTGTATATATATATTTTAGGTAGAAATTTTATTTTTATTTGCCGAAATTTTTTTTATTATTTTCATGTATATGATACTATGATTTTTATTAATTTTATTAATATTATGATCTAAATAACTTTAGATTAAATAAATTTCTAAACTAAAAAAATTCACTAAGATTGAAATTTCTTAATAGTATAGTCCTTTCCAAATAGCGCTAAACTCCCGAAAATACCGAGAAGATACTTATTTTCACTTAAAAAAGAAATACAAATGGTTATGAAAAATCAGTTGAAATTTGTTCCACTAGTCAAGCCCTTTTGATACGGTTTAACACGTTGGCAAGATGCATTAAATCAGGAAGTCGATTTCTAAAACGAATCCATATAAAATCGAAAAAATGTAATGTATTTGCAATAATCGATTTCTGTTTTGTTACAAATTTAATTTAAAAGACTTTTCGGTCACTTTTCATTTCAATTCTCTATAACTTGTCGTTTATTATCATCTAATATGGATTTTGTAGCAAATAAGGCGAATATTAGGCAAATTATTAAATTTAAAATCGATCGAATTTTATCACACCTTTTTAGAGCGCAACCCGTTCGTTTTCATTGCATAACCGAATATTTTTATTGCACAAAGTAAAAAAAGTCAATGAACTTAGAGTTGCATCTCTAAACGTTTTTGAGTTTTCAATGATTTGATCTTTCTACTAGATTATCCTTTTTATTTTGATAAAAAATGTACGTTTAAATGCACATAATTGTTACAAAATGATAATAATTACGAATAGTTGATTTAATTGTCGCATTTTAATAAATGCTTATTTATTTTTAATAAATTTTTATTATTTATAGTTCAATAAGACATTTTTTTTTATCTACTAGTACATCCGGTACCGACTTTTCATGTTTACTTCATGAATGTGTCCACATATGAAACACACATACATACATACAAATGTATATCCGTACATAAATACTTAAAAATGTGCGTATGTCATCAAATTATTTATTAAATCAAAATATATTTTAAACGTAAAAATGTTTATGTGGCTGTTTGTCTATGTTTCTTAAAATCACAATGTTTTATTTAATGTCTATTAATGTAATTAATGTTTTATATTTTATATCAATATAAGTTAAAAAGATGTTCTAACAATTAAAAAAAAAAATAAAAATAAAAATAAAAAATCTATATGAATGGATAAATATTTGTGAAATATTTTTATATAATCGCTTTTTTATTATTTTTGGACATTTATTGATGTGAAAATAATTTTAAGGTTCTTTCTGTAACATCCATAACTTGATTTTTTATACAACTAATTTGAGTAGCTGGTTTCGAAAATGCATTCCAATATCGGAATAATATTTCAGTATTCTTAAATGTTTACAGTTTAATTTAAAAATGTTTTAATAAGTTTAATCATTTATGAAAACGAACTTTAGCCAGAAAAAAATTATTACGGTATAACAATTTAAATATGTCATTTAAATAAAAAGTTAGAATAAATATTAATTTATGTTTAATAATAACTTCAACTTTATTTGTTTTTTAAATGCCAACGGTTGTTAATATAATATTTTAATGTTTATTTTTTCACCTGTATGGTAGTTTCATTCACAATTTTTTTACATTTAATAATTATTGACAAATATATACAACATGTAATTGAATTATCTTGATTATATATTTAATTCTTTAATTATAAAAAAAAACTACGTAATCACACACACACACAACAGGAGGAACTCGTGCATAATGTTTGAGTAAAGAGAAAACAATTAATTAATTTTAACTAAAAACATGCATATGTATAAACAAAAACACAACATTCATACATATATTGTATTTGAATTATATTATTGAAATGAAAAAAAAAAAGAATGGAAAATGATAAGAAATGAAAAAAGACTAATAAAATTATTATTGAGTTAAGAAAATATTATTAATGAAATATTATGTTGTATTAATTATTATTGGGCAATGGTGGGTATCGAATATTGATTAATATAAAAGTTTAGAATATTGCAATTAATTAATTAATTAATTAATTAACTAATAATGGAAAATAATCTAACTAATTTCGAATTGAACAAGAATGTATTTTCTTTTAATATCGATTTAAAATCTTCAATTTGTTCTACACTTTTATTAATAACTTTTCGAATTTGAATCGAAAGCACTGGGAATTTTTTCTGAATTTTTGGCAACACTGTTTGTAGAGTACGAATGGAAAAAATTTATAAACTGTTTGTACGTGCGTTTGTAATTATGTTAGGTTTCTCTTCAATTATACTAAAATCAATATGTGAGAAACCTTAAAAGTGCCTATTTTGCTTAAATGACCTACAACTATAGCAGATTATCATTTTTTAGGCTTTATACGTGTACATATTATACATAAGTATGTACATAAGTATATATGTATATACTCTAACGGAATTTCAAGTAAAAATATTGAAGCAAGAATTATTTTAATTTATCTGAAAATAACGTATTGTTCATATATTTTTAATTGTGCTCATATTCCTACAACTTGACTCTATGTATGTATGTATATAGATAACTTTTGAAGCTGCCTGATCTGTCATCATCTCTTTTATGCAAAATTTAAATTTCTATGTCATGCCTTGCTTCTGTCCTTATTTCGTTTTGTAGCTGAGCATTTTCCGTCGTCGTAAAGCTATATATTCCTTTCCGTTCTTGTATCATCAAGTCCACCGTTGGTATTTAACCAGAGCGATATTTGTGGATACGGTACGATACACTGATATCACGCAAATAGCACTTATTCTCTTAAGTTTCTGTAAATCAACGATCACGTTGAAAAATATTTACCTCTGGAATAAATAGAAATGTTGATTTTAGGTTTTTTTTATACTATTTCTATAGTGCAATCAAATATAAGTTGAACAATATTTACATATTTATTTTAAAAATCATTAATTCAATTTGATTCAAAGTTGTATTTTCAATATTTTTCATAAACTACATACATATGTATGAATAGCTTAACATGCACATCAATTTCTTAAAATCAATCATTTGAAAGCATGAAATTAAACATCCTTACGCATTGTCGATCTTTTCTGTAATGTCGCCAATATTAAAAGTTCTTTTATTTTTGCCAGTATTTTGGTCCAAAACCTACAGCACCACAATGCTATGCCACACTTACATTGTAAATAAATTTAAGAGGAAGATAGAAGGAATGACTTAAAATTTGTTATAGTTTGGCGAAAAAAAAAAGAATTGCATAAAATAGTGTTTTACAAGTTAATTAAATATGTTTACTGTGTGTTCTTTACCCATGTATGCAACAGCAACAGAAGGTATGTAAATCGGGTCTGGATAAATGAAACATGATTTTTGTCACCTTTAAAAAGTGTTATGTAATCAATCATAAGGTAATAAATAATATATAGGCCCAATTCACCAAAGCAAAAAACACTTTTTGGAAATGATAAACTCAACTTAACTCAAAAATTTCATACACATATCCATTTATACGCGTGCAAACGAACGAAAAGTTGAAAAGGTTTTCCAGCCTTCATATCAGGTTGATTTTTAAAATATGTATATACTGAATTTAGGGCCTTTAATTGTAAACGCACAAAGTCGTTATTTGCATCAATTCTTGAGTTTGTGATAGATAGGCAATTTCTTTAGTTTTTCTTTTTTTTTTCTAATTATCAAATTTCGACTTGAAATTGGCTGTATAGAAATTTGCATAAATAGAGTTTTTTTAAAGCTAAAACAAATAAAAATTACAAAAGGAATTAACAAATTTGTGTGAAAATAAAGTTGCATGCATAGATTGGGACATATGGAATACTAGAATTTCCGATAAAACATTTTGCCTGCGATCAAGACTTCAAAACCGCTTAAATTAACAGAAAAAACGGCCACAATGGTTATCTAAATTTTTGTAAATATAAAATAGAGTATTGCCACGACAAAAAATTTAACCAATCTTATAAGATGGAAAATATAGTCAAAATGTGTTATTTTAAATAACTACTACATTTCCACCATCTGTAATGTTTTGTAAAACATAAAGTGTTACTCAAAAAAAAAAAATTAAATAAATAAAAAAAATAGTCGTAACCAAATGTTTAAGATACTTTACTTTATTGGTGTTATTTAATAAATAAATTGTTTTGAATACCAAAAATATGCAGAGAAATGCATTTAAGCGTTATTTTGTTTTGACATCTAATTTTCCATCCCTGATACGTACGTACCTATGCATATACATACATACATACATATGTATGTATATACATACTTACATACAGTTTCATATACATACGTAAGTATATGATGTTGCAAGAAGAATTACGAGTGTCTTTAACATTATCGTTAGCCATTGTAGTGGAGCAGTCGTGCTTAAGTTTTTGTAGTAGTTGGTCGGTTTCATATTTTAATTACCAATTTTTATAAACTGTTTTTTGGTTGGTTCATTACTGGCATTTTGGTATTTACTGCTAGTATTGTGCAGTAGGTGCGTCAATTTAAGTCTTGACAACAAAATGGAAGCTGTGAATAGTAAATAAAAAATTTGTGGTACAACATATTAAAATGTATTATATTTTTCTATTAGGAAAAAACAAATCATAATTAAAAAAATCAATAATAATAATAATAAGATATCAATTATGATCTCAAATAAAATTTCACATTTCGAATAAGAAGACACAAATCTTAGTAGGATCTCAATTTGTACTATTTTTTAAATCTTATTTGGATTTTTTGCGATTTATTGTTCTTTACAAAAGGAAACGGAAACGTTACAATATTCCAGTTTGGTATGTATGTATTCAATATGTAGTGAATATTTTCTATAATTTATACTTAATAAGTACGTTTATTAAAAATTTTTACAAGAAACTATTAAATAAATCGACTTCAAATGTAGAATTTATAATGAACTCTAGAAAGATAAATAAAGGCTTCTAGCCCTTTATATTGCACCCTTTCTTTGTCGATTTTTACGAAAGAAAATGTTATACTTAGTATTATAACATATTTTTTCTCTGTAAATTTATATTTATTACATACTAGCTTGTGCCCGTGACTTTGTCTGCGTAGTTATCGGGATAAAAGTATTAACAAAAAAAAATAAATAATAAAAACATTTAAAACACAAACAACCCGTTTAGGATGTGTGATGATGAGTTTGCCAAAGACTTTGCGTCATTATCGTGATAAAAAGTAGCCTATGTGTTAATCTAGGTTGTTATCTATCTACATATGTGCCGAATTTCATTTGGTTCCGTTCAGCCGTTTTTGCGTGATTGATTAACAAATATCCAAACATCCAAACATACAAACATTCACATTTATTATATTATTTATATGTGTATGTATATATATAGTAGGATAGGATTTTCAAATTAATTATTTTAAATCAAATATAAGTAAAAAATTTTACAATTTTTCATAACAAGTTTTTTTTTATTTTTTTGCGTAGACAAAAAAAAACTTTTATTTTGAAAATTTAAAAAATCAAAATTGAATTGTTTCATTCGTCACCATTTTTGCAAAAAAAGTATGATGAACATTATAGTGTAGTAGTATAGCGTTGTAACTCCTTGATTTTAGCACTGTTGTTAGTGCTTTCTAAATAGTCGTAGCCAAAAAGATAGTATGAGTGAATTAAATATTATATTTCGATACTTCTTTCTCGATATCTTGTATAGTTTATGGGACATAAAGCACCTACTTTTTATAATATTATTCTGTCATGAGAATTCAATATGTAAGCAAAGTTTCAAGTACGTAGTAAAATGCATTAAAGAAAGCAAAAACCGAAAAACAAAACAAAAATATTGATATGAAAAAACTTTGGCACTCAGTTGCAGTTTGCAGTTATCAATGTTTCAAATTGAATAATTGATAGCATCAAAATAAATAACTTAAATTATAATAATTCCACAGGGCAACTGGCAACTTAAAGTTGTAATTTTCTTTATAAAGTAGTTTTATTTAAATATTCTTTTTTTTTATTATTAAATAAGTTATTTAATATAAGATATTTAGCCCGGTACGCTTTTTATTACTATAAATTTAAATAAACAAATTATAAGAAAATTTGTTTGAGACCTTATGTTTCTAATAAGAGTGAAGGGAGCTAATTACATTTTTTTTATGGAAATTTATAATGTATAACTAAAAGTTAAAAATTTTAAATTAGAGTTTTTTTTAAAATACACATTTTATCGGTATTGGTGTTTTTTTAATATTGTAAAGTTGACAACGCTGCTTATGTAGCTTCTGTTTTCCGTTGTTGTATTTAAATACAACATGACAAAAGACGTAAATGGGCAAACCAATTCGAACACTATAAAAATAATAAAAGGATTCAAACAGCTTCACAAACGAGCATTTGTATTGTTATAAATAATATATGTACTTATGTTGTTACGTTAACTACTGGGAAGTAAAAAATACTTAATTTCAAATCTTATGATTCTCAATGCAAATTCTACCAAAAAAGGTCACAAAAAAATAAATTTTAATTTTAATCAAAATGAAATATTATTTGATTTTGTACTCCAACAATTAAAATATACTTTTAATTACGAGTTAAAACTAAATAAATAATATAGTTAACTCTTTGAAATTCGTGATTTTCTTAGAGTATTTTACATAGAAAGATGCCGAACATTTTATTACCGCGACCTGAGTTGTTTTGTCAAAAGTCCAAGATATGTATGCAAAAATTATGTGATATAAACTGTTTTTAAGTAAAATGAAACTACATACGTTTTTTTCCCTCTCATGTAAAATATAAAAAAAATTCAATTTATATGGTTTTTCGTTTTATTTAACGATATCTTTGAAAAGGTAAGATAAATTACAATTGCTTCGTCTTCATAGTTATCGAGCTAAAAGATAGCCTTGATATTAATTCATAATAAATTATATCAACAGTACATTTTAAATTAATATTATATAGTCGTTTATTTTATTAGATTTGCTATTCATTGATCAATGTAAAATTAAAAAGTTTTCTTTTTTTAGGTGAAACGTCAATTGTATTTAAATCGTTATTGTTATTTTTAGTTCCGTTGGCCGAAACAAAGAAACAAGCAAGCAAAAAATGTATATTTAATTTAATTATGTTCTCATTCATATACTATAATAGAAAATTAGCTGACACTTTTCACCTATTGGATGTTCACAAATTAATACAACGCGTAGTCGTTGCAACGATAGATAAGACGATTTGAAAACTTAAACGATAGATAGAAAGTATTTAAACTGTAAAAGGTCAAACATTTATTTGTATGTACGTATATATTGCAAAAACTAGAAAGAAAGAAAAGAAAACCCTAAAGGAAACATCCTGCAATATTCACATCGTATTCAATATAATAAATATTTGAATAATTATCTTATTAAATCAACAACTCCATATATGCAGACAACGATAAATAGTATTGGGTATATAACTAAAAAATGCGGACTTTTTTTGTACAATATAAATTTATTCGAAGATTCCACGTCAAATATTGTTTATCTTTTGAGGTCAACGAATCAAGCCAATTTCGAATACCCTGTTCTTGAGTGAAGTGTATCTCCGAAAGAGCATTCTGCATCGATCGAAACATTTAGTAGTTGGACAATGAAAGTCTAGATTTTTTCATTTCTAGAGATTGCATTGATTTCAGAAGCTCATAACAGATAGGAGAGCATTTCCTTCGCGCCATGAATATTTGGCTTTATTATCGATTTAGTTGATTGGCCTGGCTTAACATTCGATCTCTTATGCTTCTAATTATCGTATTAGTTCATCGCAAGTGGAAATTTATTTTTCGTTTTTGGTGATATCGTACATGTAAAATCGTCTTTCAAGGTCTCTCGGCTTTAATTCGATTCGTATGGTACCTAATTTCACTACTATTCGATGAATCCTCCTGCTCACAATCGTTTTTAAATTGCCAATGATGCTTCTTGGTCATCAAACTTTTCCAGCTAGCGTGGGCAATAATAATAATAAGAATAAAAATAATAATAATAATAATAATAATAATAATAATAATAATAATAATAATAATAATAATAATAATAATAATAATAATAATAATAATAATAATACATAAAATTCTTAAAATTCGTCTAGAGTATTATAGTTAGATCTTTGAGAAAACTATTACATCTATAATTTATAATTTTAAGGCTTGTTTCAACAAAAAATCGATATGATCGGAGTAGGGGAAGCGACACTCCCTGTACAAGGAAATTCATTATATAATTTATTTCAGAAACAATAAATGTTTGAGTTTTTCATTCTGGCTTTAGACATATTAATTAAAGTTGTATAATTTATTTCAATAACTAGATAGGATAAAATGAGGGGGCGTGGTTTCATACAATGGAAATTTATTTAATGGCAATTCCGCAAAATTAAAAAAACTTAATTTAAATTTCAAATTTCAATGCATAGTATGTATGCACGTATAACATAGTGAAGATGTTCAAAAACTGGACATTAAAAAAAAAAACCTAAAAAATGATTTCAAAAAGATTTCACACTAGATGTGCTAAAACCTAAATTTTTTGTTGTCAACAGCGTTTTTCAAATTTGGAGATGTTTTTTTTTCATTTCGGTAATGTTTTTCAGAAAACAAAAATATTAAGTTTACATTTTTAGTACAATATTCGGCATCTTTGCTATCACGAATTTTGAAATTTTGTTAATAACAAAATACGCATTTTTAAAACTACTTTTGGAGGCTTCTATTTCGTTCGGAAAATATAGAAAATATGTTATAAACAATGGCCAAATCCGCAATTATCCAGCACTTTATCTTTAGTTGTGTATTTAATTATTTTACTACTTAACATCGAAAATCTATCGAACCTTTTTGTTCGGTACTTGACACTTTTTTTAGTTGGTTAGTTTTTCCTCCAAAAATTATATACTCAATAAAATGTAAAATATTAAAAAATATAAATATAAATATTTTATTAGTGGTTAAAAAATCAGTCATTACAAATGTATATTTATATACATATGTACGTGCATTTACCCATTTGTTCCGAACAAATTTGTTATCCAAAGAGAATTACCTTACTGAGAGTTTTCTGCAGCATGATTCATTCTTTTGGAAATTTGTTCGGAAAATCCAAGCTTTCATATAAAATACATTTGTAAATAATCTCAAAAATTAACGATTTTATAATTGTAGAATGCAAACATAACATGAAATGACAACTCATTACAAATTTGTCTGAACAAAACTTTTGATTATACCAATTCAAGCTGGAAGTAATTCGGACAAAATAATTTCTCTCTCTCTCTCTCTCAAAATGAGACATGTTAAACTAGATATACAAAAAATTTAGTTCGGAACAAATGGATGAAATCTCCTTAAGAGTTCCTAGCCCAACCAATGTTGTTTGAGTTAATCGTTTCCAGGATTAAATTGTTATTTTATGTAAAATCAATTCTGTTTATTGAATGGTGAAATAAAAAAATATAACATTCGTTTACAGCTCTGTTATAAAAGTTGATAATTGCAATGGAGTCATTGAAATTACAAATTCCCGAATCGCCCAATTTTTGCAATTTCTAGTAGTAGTTTTAAATAAATTGTAAGATAAAGTAAAAATGTTAATAGCATCGAAAGTTGAAGTTCGTGTGCTTCTTTCAATATGTATCATTGTACTTATTTATAATTAGAATTTGTTTTTCATAATTTTCATAATTTTTAAATATTTTTTACAATTAAACAGTTTTGAAATGATACTAAATCATGTAAACAATTATTTCATTTAACATAAAGCTTTTTACAGAATTCTGCACACATCATAAACTAGTGATTTTTGTCGTTATGTCCTTAAAAAAGCATGTCTGATGTGAGCGGTGTTTTTTAATTCGTGTCATTGCGCATGGGGAGGTTTTTCTACCTATTGCAACGAGAGAGTACAGTATCAAGATTTTTTTGTTCTTTATAGCAACATAAAATCAGGATAAGAACCAAATATTAAACAAAAAAATAAAATTAAAACAGCAAAATAACTACAATACTTTAACAAACCGCTGAAGTAAATAATGTAATGCATTTCAAGCTTTTACAAAAAAAGGATATACAAAAAAAAACAAAATGTTAACTTTTCAAAAACTTTTTGAAGAAAGAAAACTTCTAAAGGACTAAAAGAAAAAATGTAGTCCAATATTACTGAAATACCCTGTTATTTGAAAGGGGTGAATAAAGCAAAAATAACCGGGAAAACATTTGACATAGAGAAAATACAAAATCAGCACTCTTGTTATAAGAATCCTAGACCGAAATCGCCTTGTCAATTACTTAAAAAAATTAGTGATATGTACCAAGGAATGCACGTTTTCATATTTTCTCTCTCTGCACATTTGAAAAAGGATATTTGAGAGTAAAAAAAGCTTTATTATATTTGTTTTCTCTTTTATTGCAGAAGTGGTATGTTGATAAATTTCAGCCGCCATGGATCCCAGTGCTTTACAAAACATGGATCGGGACGCATTAAAGAAACAAATCGAAAATATGAAATATCAGGCCAACATGGAAAGATGGCCGTTGTCTAAAAGCATTGCAGAGTGAGTAATAAAAAGAAACAGAAATTAAAAGAAAATCACTGAATTAATAAACATGACAAAACAAAATTTTCAATAACGAAAAAGTGTTTAATTTTTTCGTTTGTTTAATTTTTATTTCAACCCCGCAAACAAAAAAAAAAACATTTTAATGTATTTTGAAATCCATTATATATGTTTATGTACATGCATACATTCATGAATCTATGTGTATCCTGTACCTAAATGTAAAATCGCGTGAGTGGGGGTGCGTGTATACGACTGTGTTAAAAAGAGTGCCTTATAAATGCTGAAGGAAGGAAAATTTTATTACATTTTTGTGTTTGTATGCGTGTGTGTGTGTGTTTTTTTTTTAAGTTAAGGCTTGAATAAAAATATAAAAAAAAAAAATAAAAAGACCAACAATTCTTGATGAAGCTGTACTATTATTTATGAACTTAAAAATTACATGGTTAGCTAAAATGAAAACGACCTAAACAAAAGGCAAAAGGGTAAAAGCAACACACATACAAATTTAAATATGTATGTATGTATGTATGTATGGTAAATATCTAGCAATTAATTTTATTAAAATGTTAGTAAAAACATTTAGTATCTTAACTGATGATATTGTGTATTATTAAAAAACTAACATAAAAAGTACAACCTCCAAAGCAAAATCTAAATTTTAAAACAAAAGTTTTTAGTTTTTTATTAAAATGTAGTACCTATGTATATTGACACACCCAAAATAAAAAAGATTAATAAAAAATTTAACAAAACAGATATAAGAAAAACTGATTATGTCTAATTTTGCCGTTAATGAAAAAAAAACTTTAAAAAAAACTTTCAAATAAAGTTGACTTTCATATTTTTTCCTTTAATGTTCCATTCATTAATTGATAAACATATTGTTCTTCGTAAATAAATTATAATTAATTTTAATAATACTGTACGGTTAAAAAACATGTGAAAAACAGTTATTTTTCAACAAAGATGAAAAATGAATGAAATGTTGTATATTTAAATCTAAAACGGTTCTATAACTTTTTCATATGCGCTGTTCTTAACATTCAAATTTTAATTATAAAATCTTAACTTTAATACATAAACGCTTATTTTTATAATATTTGAAAAATATTAAGGGTCTTTTATAATTTGTTGCATACCCACATATTAAGCAAAAGGCACATACACATGTACATAAGTCGTCGTTCATAAATTATTGTGGTCTATGTGACATACAAAACCTATAAATATATAACACGATAATTAACGAACGACTATATCTTAAATCCTATATAATTTATTTTTGGTGATCTATTTGGCTATTAGCTATAAACATGAGCCGTTGAATGCGATTTGCGCTTTAAATTACGATTTGCGTACGTACATACATATTAATAAGCACATATTAAAATTTCATCAAAGTTAACACTTTATATAAAGTTAAAAAGAGAATTTTTTAGTAAATATAAAATTGTATACATACAAATACAAATTATGAAATGCAGGTTTATAGAAAGTGAAAAATGGAATGGTTAGCGCACAAGTAAAATGACGATCAAATAACAACTGAAAAGATTCAGCTCAACATTCCAATTAGAAAGACCGAATGTCACTGTTGCAAAATATTGATTCTGAGTCACATTTTTTTTCGAATTTGCAAAGTACTTGCGAATAATAACGCAAGAAAATCTCATAAGCCTAATAAATATTTCAAAAATAAATAAATAAATAAATTTCGTATAAATACAAAACCTGTACTGATAATCTTAAAAAAATGTTTTTTGTAACAATTCCACTTCTGTTTAATTTTAATTAGACCAAACTAATTTTCGATATTCACATTTTGTGATGTGAGCCGATAGAGATTTCATTGAAAAATATTTTAAAATTGTATAGGTACACGGTATATTTAGTAATATTATATTTATTTTTATACGCTTCACCTGTGGTGCACAAGGGTATATATAGCTTTGTCATTCCGTTTGTAATTTCTACAATTTTCATTTCCGACCCCATAAAGTATATATTTTCTGAAAGCTTATGAATAGAGGAGTCGATTAAGCCCTGACCGTCTGTCCGTCTGTCCGTCTATCCGTCTGTCCGTCTGTCCGTCTGCCCGTCTGTCCGTGTGTTGGTTGAAATCAACTTTTAGAAGCAACTATATGTTCCTCAGATCTGTATATGGTATCAATCTCTTGGAAATATCCAGGAATGAATCGCTATTGAAATTCAGCACAATCGCCCCATAACTTTCTGAGATATGAGCAAAAAACCACGACCACCTCGTTTTTTTTCACAATTACAACAACAACATACATACATACATACATGTAAAAAACATACCAAACAAAAAAAATTACAAAAAAAAAAATATTAAAAATAAGAAAAAAATAATAAAAAAAACTACAAAAAAAAATTTTAAAAAAATTTTAAAAAAAATTTAAAAAAAATTTTTTAAAAATTTTTCTAAAAAAATTTTTTAAAAAAATTTAAAAAAAATTTAAAAAAAATATAAAAAAAATAATAAAATATAAATAATATATTAAATAAAATAAAATAAAATTTTTTTGGCTCAGCTAGGATTAGATGCCACATTTAGTCTAACCAGTATATACATATGTACGTATTTTATATGGGATGAATTGTGATACAAACAATTGTTATTGCATGACTACACGTTGTGAAGGGTATATAAGATTCGGCACGGCCGAATATAGCACTGTTACTTGTTTTTTTCTTAAACTTTTTTAAAGTGAAAATTTTTAATGCATTTTTTCGTATTTTAGTAGTGGGTAGGTTTAAAATTACTTTAAATATGCGATCTTTTAATGAGTCTTAGAGTGACTTTAAATAATATATCTCTCCAGCTGTCCTTAATGACGAGAACAAATGAATACTTGTCCTTTCCTTTTACATGGCTTTTCGAGAATTTTAGGTCAGATAAATATGGTGTACAACATGGAAAGCGAATTTTTTGCCTTGGAATAAACTTGATATAAAATATATACATATAAAATAAACAGTTCTGGAGCTTTACAGTGGTCATAATTATTCTGTTGTAAATTTTAGGTGATCGTTCCAAAATAACCAATTAACTTTTACAAAAACTTAGCAGAGATTTGTATGCTAATCCACATACTTTTCCACTTGAAAATAATAAGTTTATCGTGCATTCTACACAATTACAATTCCCCATTTAGAATGATGGTGATTTAGACTCCTCCTTACTCACAACAAGTAATAATTATATCCTTTTACAGTTCTTAAAAATAATCATTTTTTTTACTCTTTGATACCTACTTTTGCGACATTATTTTTTCTACAAAATATTTTTAAACTTTTTGCCCTGGCTTTCTAGTTTATTTTTTGTAGTCAAAAGATTTCTTTCATTGAATATATTATAGAGCATTTAATAAAAAATACTAAAGTTTTAGGAAAGGTTTGATGTCTTTAAAATTCTTTTATTTTAAATTATCTCGCCGTAAGTGTTCACAGCTCACAATTGCTCTTCGCTTCCGATTTGAATTTTGAAAACATACTTTTTTGTTTCGATGGAATCTCATAAAAAAAATTTCGTCTTAATTATATGTTGTCCTAATTTTCAAGCATGAAATCAGTTTTAATAAAAAAAATCATTTTATTATAAATAATCCAATATTTCGCTATTTCAGGTAGCTTCTTCAATATGTTGTGCATAAAACAAAACAAATAAACTTGTACATAGAGACAATATAAACAGTCAGCCAGTCACTTGTACTCATACCTTGTTTTTGAGAAAATACAACGAACTGTGGACAAGGACATTATAGTGCCTTTAACAAGTGCAAACAATAAAAGCATCAACACACGCAAACAGAATCTTTATTTGTGTTTTTTTTTTATGTCGATCTCATGTGTTCACTGAAATGTACAAAATCTAAATACATACATAATACAATATGTTTGTATGTACATACTATATACATATGAATGTAAATCAACACTATTATAATTGATTTTACAGTATGTTTAATAATAAAATACATATTTTATTTAAAAAACTTTTTGATAAACTCTAAATTGCAAACTGCCAACAACAAACTGCGACATACAATTTTGAAAAATTTCTTTAAAAACTAATTTGTAAAGTTTGTACCTATGAATGAAAAGATTCCCTGAGCTCCATACGAGCCTGGCTACAATTGGTTTCCTCCATCTACATTCGACATTCCAACAGGTGATCAATGCGTGGAGCACACCAAAGAGTTTTGAGTAATACGCAAACATGTACTTCCCCAAACTTAAAGTAAAAGAGAAGGTTAACTCAACGTGTACTATATACATATGAATGTAAATCAACACTATTATAATTGATTTTACAGTATGTTTAATAATAAAATACATATTTTATTTAAAAAACTTTTTGATAAACTCTAAATTGCAAACTGCCAACAACAAACTGCGACATACAATTTTGAAAAATTTCTTTAAAAACTAATTTGTAAAGTTTGTACCTATGAATGAAAAGATTCCCTGAGCTCCATACGAGCCTGGCTACAATTGGTTTCCTCCATCTACATTCGACATTCCAACAGGTGATCAATGCGTGGAGCACACCAAAGAGTTTTGAGTAATACGCAAACATGTACTTCCCCAAACTTAAAGTAAAAGAGAAGGTTAACTCAACGTGGGTATATATCACTACATGCCTTACCGTCCATACAGGATCGATCAGTAAAGATACTGATGTCATTCAAGAAGCTACCCAATGTGGTAGCGAGATGTTGGAATTATTAAATTGTTTTAAAAAATAATAATTCTCAAGCTTGTGACAAGGCATAACGTTATTGAATTTGTTTTCCAAAACTATTTTAAAAACTGAGAGCTTTTATAAAAAAAAATATATTTAATTCTAGTGACATAAAATTTGCCTCTTATGAAAAATAAAAAAAAAAAACGTTACACTTACACATGTGTGTTAACATGTGAGTACTTTACATAATTACTGTGTAGTATCACTTAAGTAAAAAAGAAAAGAAAAAAAAACTTTTTGTCAGAATATCCTATACGATGTATTCTTTGGATGGGGTTTATTTTTTTGTCCTCTCTTTTATAAACGTTTTTACCTTCAACTTTGCCACATTTTTTATGTTGTTATATGCATATGTACATACATACATATGTATGTGCTAAATTTCTATTCACTACACAATTTGCTTACAAGCATTTTTTGGTTTAAAGGCCCTTTTTTTCATAAAATTCTTTACTTTTTTCAAGTTTTTATCATAAGACTGCAATGCAAATAATTATTATTATTATTATTAATAAATGCATCTAATTGTTTAACTATTATTCGTATATAGTTAACAAAACATATTAAAATTACAACAGCCAAAATGCACTTAACGGCGCTTCGTAAAATGGTATTTGTCTATGGATCTACATATTTTTCATTTGGTAATATTTCTAACAAGACATATTTATTCATCAGGTAGTATTGTTTCGTCAGCTGATTATATATTTTTATACCCTTCACACAGTGAAAAAGGGTATATATAGGTTTGTCATTCCGTGTGAAATTTCTACAATTTTGATTTCCGACCCCATAAAGTATATATTTTCTGAAAGCTTATGAATAGGGGAGTCGATTAAGCTCTGTCAGTCTGTCCGTCTGTCAGTCTGTCCGTCTGACCGTCTGTCCGTGTGTATGTTGAAATCAACTTTTTGAAGCCCCCACACATCGCTTGGACCCGGGTGAGGTATTAAAATATCAGAAATATTCGGGAGTAGATTGCTATTGAAAATCAGAAACATCGGTACCTAAACACCTGAGATATGAGCAAAAACCCACGACCACCTCGATTTTTTTTTCACAAAAACAACATTACAACAACAACAACTACATACATACATACAAACGTGTATACTGGTTAAAGTAACCGTGGCATTGAATCCCAGCTGAGCCAAAAAAAAATTTTTTATATTTTTTTAAATTTTTTTTTAATTTTTTTTTTTATTTTTTTTTATTTTTTATTTAATATATTATTTATATTTTTATTATTTTTTTAAAATTTTTTTTTAATTTTTTTTTATTTTTTTTTGTTTTACATTTTTATTATTTATATTAATTATTTTTCAAAAAAATTTTTTTTAAAATTTTTTTTAAAATTTTTTTTAAAATTTTTTTTTAATATTTTTTTTTAATATTTTTTTTTAATTTTTTTTTTAATTTTTTTTATTTTTTTAACATACATACGTAAATTTATAATTTTACAATGGGATGTTTTTATATATGTGTGTTTTTTATATGTTTGTACATACATACGTATTTCATATGGGATGAATGGTGATACAAACTATTGTTATTGCATGACTACACGTTGTGAAGGGTATATAAGATTCGGCACGGCCGAATATAGCGCTCTTACTTGTTTTCATTTATTTTAAACTTCAGCTGACAAAGTCAACAGATAAAAAATTATTTTCTGTTTAAATATTAATTATATACCCAGTTTAGGTAATTCGTAGAAGAAAGGTGTCAACGTTCCGCGTTTGGCCGCGTCATTACTCAACGTAATGACGTAGAGTAATAAAATATAGTTCTTCAATAAAACCAATATCTTTTCCGGAAAATTGCTTAAATTGGTACATTACGAAAATAGTTATATGTAGATCTAAATGTATAAATGTATAAAAACAACGACAGAATTAGATGTACGATCATGAAATTTCGTAAATATAAATTTTCGTCGTGTGTGTTGTGTGTTTTGTTAAAGGCTTAAAATTGCTTAAAAATCTGTTGTTCTATATTATATTTGAAACAAATTGGTGGATTATATATGTATGTAACCCGCCAACTATACGTGCACTTACTGAAATGATTTGCAACACAATTTTTACCGCATAAGGTTCAAGTTACAACACAATATTATGATTTAAAAGTCCATACAAAATAGAATTTCTTTTTAAATACTTCTACTTACTGGATTATTATCGTTAAATGGTTTCTTTTTAAACAATTTTGTTCTTCATAATTTTACAAAAAAAAAATAAATAAAATAAATGTGCCAACAAATAATTTTTCCGTTATTTTACTTTAAGATACAATACATTACACACAATTTACTTATCGTTTTTTTGTGTTTTACATATTTTATTTATTTTTAGGATGCGCTCGTTTGTAGAAGAGAATGAAAAAAATGATCCTCTTATAAATGCTCCAGATAAAAAAAATAATCCTTGGGCAGAAAAGGGAAAGTGTGTTATTATGTAATATTATCGTAAACCACAAAAATACCCAAATATTAAACAAAAACAATTGCTGCAACGTCATCAACAACAACAACAACAACAGCAAAATTATAATCACTATCATTATGAATGTAATAAAGGTTCTAACCACTCAAAAAACAACATCAACAACAATTACGCTGCCAGTAGCAGCAGACAGTTAGATCAACTTGACGACCAAACAGATTTCTTAGATGAATATCTTTGTAACAATTCCCTAGATCCATTTAACAGTTCCGAGGCTAATGGCGAATCTAATATGTTTAAAGATGAAAACGCCGAATCTCATAAGACCTCTTTATTTCTTTGTCATACTGAGTTTTATAAAAATAATAACTATTATTACTATAATTACAATTTAAATTATCACGACTTACAAGAGGAACCCTCACGAACATATAAATTTTTTACACAATTGAAAAGAAGAACGCAAAGAGAAATCCTGCAGAGGCCAATTTTACAACATTTATTAGCCCTAATGATTACGTTGCAAGCGAAATTCTGGCAAATCTTTTACGAAATCATCATGAGGGTAACGCATTAAATGATCACAATATAAATATGACCAAACTTACCAGGGCAGCTCCCTTAATACCGTGTCAACCATATGCATTACCAATGATGATAACAAACCGATTACAAAATTGTTTCTGCTTCCCATAATAATAAGTTTACTATTATTAAGTTTATTTATTTTTTTCTTTACTGTATCTAACTTAATAATCAAAAATTTGCAAAAATTATTTAAAGTAAAAATTCAAATATATTAATAAAAATCAAATTAAACTTATAACAAAAAAAAAAAAAAAAAAAACAACTCATAAAATATTAAAAAATCAAACTTGGCATTTTTTATTTCTCTTTTAAATATATTTTTCTATTTCTGTTCCATCTATTTCTTCCATCATCCATACCCGTCATCATTATCAATATACATAACTTGAGCATAAAAAAACACAAACGAAAATCATTTCGTAAACCAAAGCCCACCATCCTTTTTATCTAAATACAATATGTCTGTAGTAGTTATTGAATGAACAACAATAACAAATAATACTATTTTTTTAATAAAAAATTTTAACTAAATAAAAATCACATCTATCCAACGAAATCTTTGAAGACCGACCATTAAATACAAACAAACAACTTTATAAGGTTTCCTTTCATTCAGTTTATATTTTACATTCATAAACAAATATCTATTTATTTGTCATTATTTTATATTCAACTGTCATCGCACTACACAAAAAAAATATTAATATTTAACATGATATTTAAAGAAAAAAAAAGACAAAAAATTCTATAAAACTTTACTTTAATAATAATAATAACTACTATGTAGTAAAGACAAAAATTTAACCCTCGTAATGCCACTAATTTAAAAATAAATATTCTACATTGGAAATTAGACTAATTTTATTCGTTATGAGAGTCAACTTATTCAGAATATAAGTTTTTCATTTTATTTTTTAATCTTTTCTCAATATTTATAAAACATGTATACATTTATCTTTTATTTGCTTTATTTCATATTTTAAAAACGATTACATTTTAATATGTAGTATTAACATATTCCATTGTTATTTAGCATTATTACAATCAAGCGTTAGTAAAAGGTGGGATTTTTTTGAACGAGTAAAATGTTTATTATTATTATAGTTTTACTTCTTTTTAATAACGTAAGCGATGCATTGCATAGGCAAGCTCACCCTACCTTGTATGTTAAAGTTAAGTTGTAATAATAAGAATCCCCCTTTAACAAATGCCATGTTGTAATAATACTTATGAAAGAATTTGAAACAAAAACGACCATCAATGAATGAATGCAATAAAAGCCTTCAAAGCCAGTTATATGTCATACAGCAACTTCTGCATGTTTGATTGGCGGTCTAAACGCTATACACTTTTTAATTTATTTATACAAAAATTATAGAAACAATTTATAAAGTAGAAATATTAAATTTAGCTTATATAAACAGTATTAAAAAAGCAAGCAAACAAAAGTAACAACACAATGTAGCTGACTAAAATGTAAAGACGAAATAATGTCAAAAAGATTAGAAAACTTAATTATACATATAACATTTATAAACGCTTAACTTAATAAAAAACAAATAAATAAATAAATAAATAAATAATACATACATACATACATACATACATACATATGTATATGTACGTGTATAAGTATGTATGAATATACATCTACGTATAGAAAAGTCACCACATAAGAAATAATTTCTTATTATGTCAAATAACATTTAATTTATTGTCATAACAAGAAATTAATTTAGGTATTTAACAAACTATAAATACACACTTAAATTAATGAATTTTCTAGTAGAGGTTTTTAATTGAAATAATTTAATTGAAACAAATATATTATATTATAAGTAACTTAAAACATACTCACACATACATACATACATAATTAGGTATTGAAAATATTTAACTAAATCAATACACCTAGGTATACACATACATGCATAAATACATACAAACATACATGCATACATACATACATATGTACATACTTACAACATACATATGTAATTACGCGTCTACATACAGTTTATTGAGTAGAATAACCATGCAGATATAAGAAGCAGAAATGGACTTGAATAAATACAAAAATTAAAAAAAAAATACGAATAAATTTTGAAATAAACGAAATACAAAAGCGCTGTTCTTCTGGTTTTAATATACAAAAACAAAAAAAAAAGAACTACAATATTTAAATTTTTTTAAACATGAACTTACATAAATACCTACATACATACATACATACATACATACATACATACATACATACATACATACATACATACATACATACATACATACATACATACATACATACATACATACATACATACATACATACATACATACATACATACATACATACATACATACATACATATGTTTTTATTTGATAGTTTATGTCATTAAATAATAAAACATGTTAATAAATATTTACAATCAACTAATCAAAATGCAAGATATGCTAAATACATTTTTTGAATTAAAAACTGTAATTCAAGCCAAGCTTACAGTTTGGAGAAAGAACAAAAAAAAATATTTTTTTTAAGAGTTCAGTTAAACAAAAAGTTTTTTTAATTATTAAATTTATAATTCAAGTATTAATATGATAAAAATTGAGTCAAAATGTAGTTTTAAAAAATGAAAACTAAATCTAAGTTTAAATAATTTCAAAATATAAAAGTAGTATTTGAACATTAGTATACAATAACAAATTCAATAAAATATACGGTAGCAAAATGAAAACAAAATATCAAATTTAAAACATTTAATTAATTTTAATTTAATTGAATTAAGTATGTATTAAATAATTGTTTTAAATCAAAATCAAAGTTGCAAGAAATCAACAAAAACAACAATATAATCTTAAGACATTCATCGATTAGAAAAAACAAAAGCGAATATATCAGGAGGAAAGTGGCAAACATCAATGACATCATCGATTAAATCGTCCTGAACTGGCAAAAAAAAAAAAAATACATGGAACAAAATGCGCCACTAAATGGACCTAGCTGGGGAATTAATTAAAAAATTTTGAAAGCTTTACAATAAAGTCTTCAATGAGATCATGACGCGAAATACTTATATTCAAAACTTTAAAATCGATTAAATATTGATTTAAGAAATATTTCATTTTCTTTGAAACCTTTTGAAATAAAAATGATTAACCATTTCCCATTAGCCTTTTGTTACAATATATATATTTTTTTTTATTAAATCGATATTATATGGGTTGGCGATAGGTAAAAGTGATATATAGATTCGATCTTAGCAGCACATGTTTTGATTTTAGAGCACTGATTCTTTAAAAGGCTCTTTTCTATAGTCGATCTTTAAAAATTTTAATTTAGATGCATTTTTCAGTTCTACTAGTATACCTCCGAAGAAGAGCGTTGTGATAAATGTTTTGTTTTATATTTATTGGCAGTGGCTTGGATGGAAGCCCCGGATTTTCGCATGGAAAAATAGATATTTAGTGCACACAAATATTTAGAAAAAGCGACAAATAAATAAAGCTTTAAAGGTGTATGTATTATTATACATGTACACCACTGAATGATTCCCAAAAAAAAAAAAAAACAAATCCTTCGTAACGCTAGGTCTCCACGTAGCAATTTTCATTGCTAAGCATAAGCAAAAACGTCGGCAGAATAACGGCACTTTATTGCTAAAGTGTGTTTATTTTCATTAGGTGGAGAACACGACACAAGTAATTTATTTTTAAAATTTAATAATTTTGTTTAAATTTTTATGGTTTTTTTTTAAATACCTCACTCTAAGTTATTATCAGGTAAAATTATTTTAATTTTCTTTTGTTTATGCAAAGACAAACAATAACTTCAAAGAAAATTAAAAGGATTTTGACAGCTAATTGCAGCAATAATTGCTCAAGCAATCAGCAGAGCAATGATTGCGCAATGCATTGCTACATACATATGTATATCAACTTGCGGTCTACACATCGCAATTTCTATGGACGCAATCAAATTTGACAATTGCGGTAATAAATATTGCTACGTGGAGACCCCGGGTTATGCCAAACGGCAGCGTTTAATATAGCGAGTCAAGAATTAAAGGAAATTGTTGCATTAATACAATGAGGAACACAATACGATAGAGAGTATGAAAGTCTTAACGAACAATTTTAAAAGTCAATAAGAATCAACAAAATGTATAATTCTGAAAAACAAAAAAATTACAATAATTAATCTGAATATTTCAGTTTTAAGATAAAAGAGTGTATAGTTACAAAACAACAATAAACTACATTTAAATATAAAACAAAACATCTAAAAGGTCCCTATTACGTGAGGCACACAAAAATAGAATCGGAGTATTATATTTCGTTAACTATTATATTTTTCATATTTTGTAACTCACTTGCATGTGTGTATGATGCAATTACCAAACGAAAAACAACTTACAACACCATCCAACTCTATAATTCAAAATATTATACATACTTACATCAGAGTACATACATATACACATGTGTATGTTTTATACATCAAACGGTTCTAATGATAAAAGGTCTTAACAAAAAGGAACTTCAACATACAACATACATACAGATTTTTTACTTTTGAAGGTTCAATGATGTATTTCAAAAATTTTACACAAAATAAAAAAATGTTTTGGATAAAGTGTATAAAAAGTGATTTTTTATTACGAGTATTAATTACTTCACGGCTTTTGTTTTTTTCTCAACGATTTTACAATTGCTATAGGAGTATTTCTATGTGTGAAAGGTATTTAAAGTTTTTTTTTAATTAAAAATCCCTGTGAAAAATACAAAGAAAGAAACAATTTGTCTATATATGTATTACAACACGAGTAATAGGATTTTTAAAAATAATATCTCTGTATATATAAGAAGTGAAAAAAAATAAAAATAAAATAAAAGACATTTATAAAAACATTGTTCAATTCACAATCGTTGAACACAATTTCTGTTATATCCGTTGTATGTTGTATTGTTAAATGTCGAATAATATTAGACGTCAGGCATATAAAAAATCGGGAATGTAAAAATAATTTTCAAGCAAAGTTTTAAAAAAATCCACAAGACAATTGTGTTAAACAAATAATATATATTTTAACGAAAATGTGGAGAAGGAAACCCCTTAAACAGTTAAAGAATACATCATTCGAATTTGGATATGTGTAGCTGATGTCTCCCATTAATCCTAACAACAACAAAATCTGAACATTGTTGTGTTCGAAATAAAAAAAAACCATACATGGAGTTGTCAACCAATAATTTGTTAAAATTAAACAATGAATTTTTGAAATATCTACTTAAACAAATAACCTAATAAATATATATACATATGTATGGACAATATATAAATATTGTTGGCAGATATCCATACCGCAAAACTGGTATTGTTTAAGCCCAATATTGTCATTGGAATGAAAATGGCTATAAAAAAGAAACACGTATGAAGTATATACTTAGTTATTAAAAAAATAATAATAATAATAATAAAAACATTTTAACGTAGTACTTAAGTCGATGTTGTTAAAAAAAAACTAATAAAAATATTTGAACAACTTAATTTCATTAAAAATTTTAACAATTAAACAAAAAAAAATAATAATAATAATAATATACTATAACATCCTTAAATATAAAATTATGTATAAATAAAGTAGTTTTAATTGCATCGTAAACAAATTAAAACAAATGAGCACTAAAATAATAAAAAAAAGTGTGTCAAATTTAATTTTACTAAAATTAAAAAAATAATTTACCAAATGATTCAAAAGGTTGCCCAATTAAATCTATGGAAAAATCAATTTAAAAAAAAGGCTCTTAATTGATATATATCTCGAGCCATTGATTTTTTATTATTATTTAGCAAATAAGGTGATAAAAAAGAGGAAAACATAAAAACAAAATACAAAAAACAATTTCTAGCATTAAAACTACATACTTAAAATAAATTTTCATTAACAAATATTAATAACAAAAATACAATTATTAAACAAAATTTAGTAAGTAATTTAAGAAACAAAAAAAATAAACAATTTCGAAATCATATAAAATCAAAAAAAATTAAATGATTATAACATGTTGAGAAAAAATCTAAAAATTTTTGATTACCATTATTATTACTTTAATAGGGTAATAACTCAATATAATTATCGTAAATCTAAACAAATTCCTTGAATAAAGTTCAGCATTGTCTTAAACTTTAGTGGAGTTTCCATTAAAAAAAAGAACCACAAAAACCAAAATATTGCTTGTGTTTTATTTAAATATTAAATTGAAAAGAAAAAAAAACAAAGTTACGTAATATACGATGTCCTTTTTTATTTATTTGCATTTCCATAATATGTGTATTTGTATTAGTGTACTGTTTATTATTTTTTTTTTTCTTTATTTCTATTTCAAAATAAAATTTATGATTCGTTTTGGTATTGCTCAAGGCACATTTATTCATCAGGTAGTCTTGTTTCGTCAGCTGATTATTTTTTTCTTTACTTATTTTAAATTTCAGCTGTCAAAGTCTATAGATAAAAAACAATTTTCCCTTCTCTCTCATTAGTTTCAAATGTCAAACTTCATATATAAAAAATATAAACAAAAAAAATCATTCCGAACTGCAATTACCTGATGAATTAATATGCCTTGGGTATTACTATTGTTTTTTAATATGAAATATATTTTTGTTCGTAATAATGGCTAATTCGTAATAATGTAAATTCAAAATATTTTATTGCTTTTTATTACCACATAATAAAGAGTCTTTCAATAAGAGGTTGCATTTTTATATGTAAAAAACTATTATTTTATTAATAATGTCTCTTACACTTTTTAAAGTCACTTACGATGCTCATAATTCATTTCTTTTAAAAAACTTTTAAATAATGTGAGGGCGTGAGGGTGTGAGGGTAACTTTGCACCAGCCTTACCTACCTGCCTACCTACCTACCATAGTGAAAGAAGCACACTTTACAATTTATTAACTTAACTTTAATTATTAATTATAAAACAATAAACATATCCACTGATTTTTCACTTGTATTTATTTTAATTTAAACTTTTTAATTAAAATTTGTGTAATATTATTGCCATTATTATGTTATTGTCATCTAATTATAAGATCATTTAATTGCTTTAAAATTAATTGTTGAAACGATGAGAAAATAATATAAAATCTTTGCCATCCGTTTACTGCACCTCGTAAGGAGAAAGTTTTGTCTTGCCTAGAAGCACAACAAAAGCGCGCATTTAGTAAATATGGAAATATTTTGCTCCTTTCTCCTCTAGGTGCTACAACGGCAACGTTTATTCTTTAATGAAATTTTCCATCACAAATTCGTTAATTTGCAGCTACACGAATTACATATTTAAAGTCTTTAATCGATTGCGTTTCATTCACATAGATTTTGTCTTTCACGTAGCCTTAATAAAAAAAAGTGTAAAGTTATGAAATCAAAAGATCTTTGTGGACAATTGTGGTCTCCTCTTCGAAAAAACATATGGTCTGGAAACTATTCACACAAAAAAGCGATGGTACCGTTCCTTGTGTGGAACTTATCGCCATCTTGTTGAAAAAAATGTTCAATGATCTCGCTAGAGCCAAAATTCCATAAAACAGTCACACGCTGAGAATGGAAAGGCTTTTACATGTGCATAACATGTGTTAGTAGGTTTTTGTTTTATAAATATGAAAAATATATACAAGACTAGAAAAGTAATAAAAGAAAAGGTTAACAAGAGTAACGCCGAAAACCCGAAAATATCAATTCGGCATCGTTCTCAACAATTTCAAATTTCACGAAGCACAACTCAACGAATTTTGACAAAAGAACTTCACCTATATGCGTACAAAATTCAGCTTACTCAGGCACTCAAACTAGCAGACCATGTGGTAATGGTGCAAAGTAAAGTCAATGCCAATTTACGAAAAAAGTCGTCTTCTTCAATGAAACGCATATCTTTTTGAAAGGTTTCGTGAATACATCAAATCGTCGAATTTGGGACTCAGAAAATCCTCTTACAATCCATGAGAAACAGATGCAACTGTCTGGTGCGGGCTTAAAAAATCTATATCGAGGAATATAAAGAAGACAATAAGTTTTTTTTAACATTATATGAATATAACGCATATAACTAACTAATTTATTTAGCCTACTTACTAATATTAATTTAAAGTTTTAAAAGCTATTTTTGTTAAGAGTCACAATTTTAAAATGAAAAAATACAAACCAATTCAATTTATTTTTAAAACAAATTGATTTCGCAGAAATCAATTCTTTGACCTCGATGCTAAAAATGATAATCGTTACACAATATAAGTCAAAAGGTTATAAATAAGGAAAATTTGATCAGATAACTTTTTGATAAAAACAAATTTAATTTTCCCAAACTCGCTTGTATTTCGTTTCTATTTTATGGAAAGGTAATTAAGTGTAATTGTGTTTTAGTTATAGCTTTATATCGAAAAAAATGTAATATTTTTAAACAACATTTTATTTAAAAATCGGAAAAAGTTATTTTCCCATATACTTATAAATAAGTTTGAAAATATTGGGGGACGAGTAGCTTAATCTGTTAGAAAAATCAATGTTTCTTAAGAGCCCTCGAAGTAAATGTGTTGTATTGCTATATTTTAGGAACTAATAAGTGACTTTTTTAGTAGTTTAATTTACAATAAAATTTAACAGAAGGAAAATCTAAATTCGAAACAAATTTGTTTTTGTAAAATTTTGCACAATATTACTAGTAGAGTAGAAGCAGTGACCTTCGAGTGATTATTATCTTAAATTCAACTTCCGTGTACTGAAAAGATATACATATAAATACATACTTATGTATGTATGTATGTATTCATATACCCAGCTAGTCAAATTTTATTGAAATGTGTGCATAGCTTAACCAAAAATTAAAAAAACAGCAGACAGTTGTCCGAGGCCTTCGGCCAAGGACTGTCCCTGCAGGCTGTGTCAGAGACACGTCCATTAAGTTTAACGTAGAATACGCCATCCGATAAGACAGAAAACATATATAACAATAAATGATAAATAATATAAGCAAATGAATTTATTTATTTGTTAGTTACTTTTGATAATATACATGTTAAATTCAAATTCACATTTAACATTTTGTTTCACTTAAATACATATGTATGTAAGTAAATATACAAAATTTCAATATTTCATCAATCAAAACAACAGCCAAAGGTTTGTGTGCACACTGAAACAGCAGCATAGTTTGTGTTCACGCAACAAACTCAAACACTCAACCAAACACCACACATATGTTTGAGTGTATGTGTTTAAACAATTTTCATTTGAGAAATTTAAATATTGAGAAGATATCAACCAATATGAAATGTATATCAAACGAAAGATAACATATTCATTTACCTACAAAAAAATTTAAAAAAAAGTTATCGTGCCGTTTCCTCATAATCAATGAAATAAAGATTACAACAATAACAATCTGACATGACTCCCTATACCGTAAGGTAAGACGTATTCTACGCCAAAAAATTTCACAATTATTACTTTCACTTTAAACAGGAAGAGAAGTTATTAAGTCAGTCGTATTTCATGTTTGAACACAAACTACTTTCAATATAGTGGAAACACCTATATGATGTTTTTCTTAAAATAACTTGTGTGGTTCTAGTTGAAACGCACGCACTATTTCTTCCCAATGTCAATTTAATATATCTCATACGTTGCGTAGTCCAAAACATTATCAGTACCATTCGCAATTGAACAGTGCAGAAAAGTGATTTTCAATATTTTTCTACTATTGAATTCAATTGAAGTAAGTGAATATAATAATTTTATTTCATATATAAAATTACAAATAATATGCAAATCACTCATTAATATTTCAAGATAAAATTATTTTTATTTTATATATACATACATATGTACATATATATTTATGTATGTATATAACAACTATATGTATGTATATGTATGTACATAACGTTTTACACATGAGAAATTTTAATCTTAAAATGCCTAATCATCATCGAGCTACATAACTACAAATTTTACAAACATTTCGGTTGTGTTTTCACTAAACTAAAGACAACAAATTTACACAGTTTACTAGTTCATCTTTTGTGTTGTCAAAGGTGTTATCTATAAGCTTGAATGACCTTTACAGTGAGTGATGTACATACGTACTTATTTTTATAATATTTATCTTAAAAAAACCCTTAAATAAACTGATGTGGAAGTTAGTCTATACATTTAGGCTCACTGAAGTGAATAAAATTAACAATGTTGGCCACAAAATTATATTTTTGTATTATAAAAGATGTAACCCCGTACTATATCATTTTAGAATACATTAAGTAAGTATACATTTGGAAAAGTAGACAATAAAAAGTGTTTTAAAAAATGGTTCACTCCAAAAGTTTACCATTTGAAAGAAATTTTGCCTGCAAAATCATTATATTGGTTCAGTATTTTAGAGCAAAAAATAAAGTAAAAATGGTTTTTCAGTGTTTTTTGTGTTTGTTATAAAATGCAGAACAAAGAGAGTGTATTGTTACAATTAAACTCCCATTTCAAGGATGTTTTGTTGTCTTATTTTTCTGTTTTAGATTTGGTGTTCACAGTTTATTGGATTTGCTTTAGGAAGAACATTTTAGTCGAAATAAAAAACTTTTTAAAATAGTAAATCGTTGGATTAAAGATACCTTCAAAAATCAATAACAACAAGATTACGGTCGAATTAATCGATCGCAGTACATAATATTATTTACTTAAATTATCATAGTGTCATAACTTTCTAAAATTTAGAAAACTTATGACAATATGACAATTGGGACACCTTGTTAATTCACCAAGTATGTATTATCTGAATACATGATATTTTATATTTTAATGTAAAATCAATTCAGATCAGCGATGCGAAAATAAAGATTTTACTTTAATTTTTAAAATTTTTTAACTCAAAATCTTTGGGACAAATCTTTGGTCTGGATGCAATTTTTTTTGATCGAGAGTTTTCTGCAGCACGCTTAATGCAACATAGTGGTTTAAGTCAATGTATGTACGTAAGTACGAATTTTAAATTTGAAGAAAATTTTGAATTTAAAGGCATTTATTCAAAAATAATGCCTCTTTTTTTAAAACCATTTTTTTTTATATACATATATTCTGCACATCTTTAAGAAAATTTCTTTTAAATTATAAAATTTTCAAAAAAAAAAAAAAAAATTAGATGCAGTAACATGAACAAGAAAACGACTTGCCTTGGTTTAATTTAATTTAAAAAATGTTAAACTGTATTTGAATCAAGTTTTGTTTGTTTTAAAAAATGTTTTATTTATACTGAAAATGCTATTATATATGCTTTCATTGCATTCATATAAGAAAATTACACAAAAATAAGAAAATTTACTTAAAAGAGCTTTTTTAAAGCTGTTTCCATAACCAAAGTTTTTCACCGTAGCTTTTGCAGCTGGAAGAATGTTAGTACTTTTTTTGGTTAATGGCCTGACTAAACCATTGAAGGCACCTGTTAAATTGCCAGAAGAAAATGTTAAGTTAATAGATATCTATATATATAAAAGTGAAACTCTGTGTGTGTGTGTGTGTTAGCTATAGACTCTGAAACTGTAAAACCGATCGGGCTCAAACTTTGGTAAGTTGTTGTACACATACCGGGGAGTGTTTATGGATGAAAAAAAGTGGGCGGGGCCACGCCCATAAAAAGTTAGTTATCAGTTTTAGCTACTTGCACTTGACCGATTTTTCTGAAACTTTGCACACATATCGACCTGTCATGACTTAATAATTTCGTGATAAGAAAAGTGGGCGGGGCCACGCCCCTAAAAAAGTTTTAATTTTGAGATACTTGCACTGGACCGATTTTTCTGAAACTTTGCACACATATTAAGCTGTCGTGACTTTATAATTTTGTGATTAAAAAAGTGGGCGGGGCCACGCCCATAAAAAAAGGCTATAATTTTGAGGTACTTGCACCAGACTGATTTTTCTGAAACTTTGCACACATATCGAGCTGTCATGATTTAATAATTTCGTGATAAGAAAAGTGGGCGGGGCCACGCCCCTAAAAAAGTTTTAACTTTGAGGTACTTTCACTCGACCGATTTTTCTGAAACTTTGCACACATATCGAGCTGTCATGACTTAATAATTTCGTGATAAGAAAAGTGGGCGGGGCCACGCCCCTAAAAAAGTTTTAATTTTGAGGTACTTGCACTGGACCGATTTTTCTGAAACTTTGCACACATATTGAGCTGTCATGACTAAATAATTTCGTGATTAGAAAAGTGGGCAGTGCCACGCCCATAAAAAAAAGTTATCATTTTGAAGTACTTGCACTGGACCGATTTTTCTGAAACTTTGCACACATATCGAGCTGTCATGACTTAATAATTTCGTGATAAGAAAAGTGGGCGGGGCCACGCCCCTAAAAAAGTTTTAACTTTGAGGTACTTTCACTCGACCGATTTTTCTGAAACTTTGCACACATATTAAGCTGTCGTGACTTTATAACTTCGTGATTAAAAAAGTGGGCGGGGCCCCGCCCATAAAAAAAGGCTATAATTTTGAGGTACTTGCATCAGACCGATTTTTCTGAAACTTTGCACACATATTGAGCTGTCATGACTTTACACTTTCGTCATTAAAAAAGTGGGCGGGGCCACGCCCATAAAAAAAGGTTATAATTTTGAGGTACTTCCACCAGACCGATTTTTCTGAAACTTTGCATACATGTCGAGCTGTCATGAATTAATAATTTCGTGGTTAGAAAAGTGGGCAGTGCCACGCCCATAAAAAAAAGGTATCATTTTGAGGTACTTGCACTGGACCGATTATTCTGAAACTTTGCACACGTATTGGACTGTTATGACTTTACAATTTCATGACTAGAAAAGTGGGCAGGGCCACGCCCATTAAAACAATTATAATTTTGAGGTACTTGCACTGGTCCGATTCTTCTGAAACTTTGCACACATATTGAGCTGTTATGACTTTACAATTTCGTGATTAGAAAAGTGGGCAATACCACGCCCATAAAAAATTATAATTTTTAGGTTTTTTCACTTGATATTCAATTAAAATTCAGAATGCATTTCGATTCATTAAGGGGCGTAGCAACGTGCGCCGGGTTTGGCTAGTATGTAATATAGAACAAATAGTGGAGATGCCAGATATTCTTTTAATTAAAGATATCAGTATTGCATTACTTGTGATTTGGCAATAAGTTAATTTTAAAAAGTAGACCTTTTAATAAGTCTTTATAGTTTAATTTGACAGCTGTCGACCACGTAAAAATACTGACTTATGATGATAAATCAGTAGCAGTTAACGTCATGGAGGCCAGCACTATTTGTATTATTCGTGACATACGGCTAGCAATGCTCGACAAAATTGACATTCAAAATGCACCACAGTCACTGTTGTCATATGACAGAAATTATTTTCAAATGAAACAAATATACGAACGCATTTAAAAAACTATAATCGTAAACTACGGAATTACGTACATTTTTTAAATTAAATTTCTAAAATAATAATAAGCAAAATATTGAAATTTACTAAACTTTTATTTTTTATTGATCAATATGAATTTAATATTAAATTGTTTGTTTGTTTGTTTGTTTTTTTTTTTCAGTACATAATTATTTTAAGATAATACATAAGTAAATAGTTTTAATATTTTATAGAGGAGTTCTGTTTGGTGTGATTTTTTTCCATAATTGCATTTTATTGTTTGTTCATTTCTGTTGACTAATTAAAATTGTTCGCCATAAGTAAAGAAATTTATTTGTAATTAAAATGTAGGTATATTTTTCATAAAAAACTTTAGAGATTAGGTGGTGTTTTTATTTTTATTTTCTTTTAAATACTTATTGGATTAAAAATAATTCAATATGTTTATGTGTATGATTTATTTACCCATTAATTTTTTTAATAATAATTATAATAATAGACACAAAATTTTAGATTTCCATAATAAATTTAATGCATATACATAGGTATTTATACTAAATATGCTTTTAATTTTAATTTATAAATTTAAATAGGGTTTTTTAAGATTTGAAATTATTTTGTTTTAGAGTTAATGAATTTGACTACTTAAAATATAAAAATTTTACGAATAACAAATATTATGTATTGATTTTCACTAACATTTATTTAGTTTAAACATATTTGTATGTAAATCGATATTTAAGTATAAATTTTAAATGTTTTTGTCAATTTTTTTAATTTTACTTGTTTATGTATCTATAATTGCAAATTTCTTTTACTTATAATATAAAACACACAAATCATTTATAAATAATTATTTAATAATATTCAGTGACATCTTGAGTTTATAATTTACCTCAAGAGGTTTTTACACAACCATAATATACATACGTGATAAAATAGAAACGCCTTTAATGTGAATAAAATAAAAAAAAACTACACTACACTACAACAAGTTGTTAAAGCTTGTATTTGATGTGCAATGTATGTATGTATGTACGTATGTATGAAGCACCTGCACATTGAAATTTGTCTAACACACATATGCGCTCTTCTGTTAAATTAAACAACGCAAAAAACAATATCGCAACTTTAAAGTTTTCAGGATAAGAAAACACATACATATGTACATTTGTATGTGTGTGCTTATATAAATAATTAAAATACAAATACCTTGCAGCTAAATTTGTTACCAGTTACGTTTTAGACCAGTCATATAACTAGTTGAAACGAGACTGTAGAAAAAGTTATAGATCTCACAGGCATTGACTGAAATTAAACAAACTCACCATTCGCCCATCGCAAAATTGAAGAGTATGTTCTTTGTTTTTCAAACAAAGTACTTATTACAATCAATTAAAAATAAGAGTGTATGTAATAGTGTAGTGGCAAGTGTGTGAAATTTCAAAACCAAAAGACCCTGGTTCAAATACCGGCAAAGACAAGAAGCATTTCATAGGGCTTAAATATATAAAATTTGTTTTCGGTATGTTGTGAGAGGGAGATATAGGTGAGAAAACTTACTTACCACTCTCTACAATAACTAGTATTTAAACTAGTATAATATAGTATAAACAACATATACATATACATACATATGTATGTACAAATAAACTAGTTGGGCTCATATGACAACCTAATGTTAAAATCGATAGTTTGATATATGAACAAAGGACAGATATGGAACAAGTCTGTAGTTAAAAGCAACAAGTATACTACTAACCGCATACTAGTTACATTATCTGCATGATAATAATGTACAGTTAAATTTACAATAACATATACATACATACATACATACACACATTCCGAATGAAATCACAAAGTTTGGAATTGTCATTGCAGTGTTGTTATTCATTGCCAATGTCGTACAATTTAATTATACTCGAAACACATAACTGGTACGTCAGTACATCTGTATGTATGTACATCTTTACATGTAAAATCAATCTGTGAACTAATGGTTCGCAAAAATCTATAAAGTGTAGTTTAAAATCATAATTATAAAATTATTTTAAAAAAAACCTACTGAGGTCACTTTAAACAAATTAACATTTTTAAAGTAAAAATTATTCATATTTAATTGCAATTTCAGCAATTTTAGTGTGAAAAAATGTTACCTTTAATATCTTATTTATAGTTTAATGTATATAAACATTATTTTTATTTGTTGTCTCTGTGTAAAAGTATAAAAGTGAATATACACATTAATTTCACATAAAATTTTTTAATTTTTAAAGGTTTTTCTTTTTTTGCCGTGGGTTTTTAATATTTATTATATCAAAGATATGCGCATTTTGCTATGTTAACGTTTCATGTTATCATTATTAATATTATTACATATTTGTCTTATATTTTCTTTAAATAAATATGTTTTCTTTAATATTTCTTTGTATAACATCTATTTCCGTTTTATATGTAGGCATGTATATTTTTTTAAATCATTTTCCATTTATTTACTAAAACCAAAAGAAAACGATTAAAGTACGTATTTGTTGTTTGTTGTATATTATTGTGCGATGTTTAAATTTTAATACGATTCTAATTGTTTTATATTTATTATGTTATTTCATTTTATATTTTTATTTAGGTTTTTACAAATATAAAATTTTTTATCAAAACAGTATTTAATAATTTCATATAAATCGATTGCTTTTTGTTGTATAATATTGTATTTTAAATATTTGTTTTCCTTTTGTATTCTTTGTTTTTAAGTTTTAAATATTGACGAGTTATTAAAATAAATTTATAATTTTATACCTACATATGTATGTATGTATGTATGTACATATGTATGTATGTCTTTATGTACTTATCATGTGCTTTTTATATTGCAACAATTCAAATATGTAATTAAGCCGTAACATAACAATCAAGCTTATTTTTGTGGTAATAAAACCGAAATCATGTTCATCTTGATACTCATATTTATGATTAAGTAATAATTTTGTGTATAAAAAATGTGTGTCCAATTATTTTAAGGAAAATTTTTACACATAAGTATATATTTATATATAAAATTAGATCATGTGTTTATAGAAATATGTTAATAAACAGAATTCCGTTCTTATATGTGAGTGCTTGGAACTCATGCAAATCAGGTGAAAGAATAAGATGTTTCAAAAGTAAATGTTGTTTGTTTACATGAATTGTTTAAGATATTTAGCACGATTTTGATATCATTTTAAAACACATCATTTATGACAAACTCTTTTCCATCCTGAAAATGAAATTCACTTTGCACTACTTCAACATTTTTTTGTCGGCTTTATTAATATTTTAATGAATTCATTTTGTCGAAGTGTCATCTTTATAATGTACATATAGCGGACAACGAATGCATAATATATAAGTACGTATGCGTGTGCATGTTAATAGTTGTGAATGATATTGATTTAATTGATACATTCATTAATGCATACACACATGCATGCATGCATACATACATATACTGGAAGTTTCAACGTATGAACGAATTATAAGAGATAACGTAAAAAGTTTTTGAGCTATTAATATGTTTTCTATATTGTATTGCTATTTTTAGAAAAATAAAGTTCTCGATCGAAAATTATATTAACGGAGTAATTAGAAAAGTAGATGTTTTAATGAATCAATAAAAATCAATATAAGAGCACGTTTAAAGATTTAAGCCTACAATTCAAATATACTACAGGCATATGTAAATAGATATGTACAAATAGTATCATACATACTTATGTACATATTTTGGCATGTAGTTATATATGAACATACGTATGTATGTATGTGTTCTAATTTAATTTTAGTTATAATGAAATAAATTAAAGTTGTTTTAGGAAAACAGAAGCACCATTTAATATGTATTTCAATTTACTCGTATAATGATACTTATATTTGATGAATAATTATACACAATATTTATTTATTAATTTACTAATATTTAATTGATTTCATTTACTATTTTATATGTTTATTTGTATGCATGTTTTAAAGTTTTCTTTTGTATGTCCTTTGTTGTTGGTTTTTTAAATTTTCTTGTTCAATGTTTTGGCAGATTTCTAATTAATAAATACATATAGAATTTTCTTTTAATTTTAATTAATTTAATAAGATAAACTAAAAATTGCATTAATTTTTATTAGTCGTTTAATATTGAAACTCGTCTGTTTCATGTTTAATTTTTTTTTTTTTTTTGGAAAAGGAGATTTGACCTTTCAGCATACTTTCAAATATTTTTAATTTCTTTCAAAAGAGTTTTTTCTATTGTTTGAATGCATTTTTCCATAAGTTCCAAAAACCCAAAAGTTAAAGAATAAAAAATCTTATGAAAAATATTCGTTGTATTCGAAAAATTCAATATTTTTTCATTACCATAATGCTTTAAAGTTTTATATTTGTATGTATTTTATATTTATTTAGTACTAAATAAAATTTGGACAAAAATAAACGCAGATTAAATTACGCATAAGTATATTTGATCTATGTATGTATGTATATATCACTTAAATAGATACCCATGCATTAAGTAATGATTTTTATTAAAAGCGACATTGTTTACAAAGTTAGTTTCTTGTAATACATACTTCTACAGTTAATTAAGTTTTTGCATTACATACATATATACAAATCTGAGAACTTTTGACAAAACAACGACAAAAGACGTGATAAGAAATAAGAAATTTTAAAACAAAACATAAATCTTCAAGGCGCCTTAAATATCAAATATGTAGTTTACACTTACTCGCTTTGCTACGACTTATAGAATACGAAATATAACATAAAAAACAATTTTTAACTTGTTTTTTTTTTTTTTTTTTTTTTGATCTTTCGAAAATTCGCAATATGATGTTTTGTTAAAAGTCCACAGATAGTTTAATTTTAAATAATTTTGTATATAAAATTAAAAAATAAAAAATTTTTAAAAGTAGTCTCGCAGAGCCAGCTTATAGTGGACGACCAATGTACGCCACATTCGAAAGAGATGAACATTTTTTAAAATTTTTTTATCGCTTAAGAAAACTGAACAGATGAAAGGGCTGAATACCGTTCACTGCCGTTTGGCAAATACATTGACCTAACACTATATTTAGAAAGTCTAATGACAAAATTTCTTAAATTCGTCTTTAATTTATTTATTTATGCCAGGAACAAAAAATAAGATCTTCATTTCAGCGTTAAAAAAATTTTTATTTAAAAGTACTTTATCGAAAAGGCCAAAAACTGAATTTTTCTTTCCTTTTATACCCTCCATTATGAGTGCCACAACTATTATATATATTTATACTATTTTTACTAAAACTTTAATTGATTAAACTGATAATATCAACTTTGCATATACTTAACACAAAACATCTACGAAGACTTGCTTTGTTGTAACACTTAGCCGTTTCATATACCTTGATTAAAAAACTAAATTCCTATTTAAAAAATTTTATTTAGTTTGCTTTTACAAAGGAAACTTTTTAACGTAAAATATAAGAAAAAAAAATACAATATAACAAAAAGAGAACAGCAAATTAACTAGAACTAAATTCATTTTAAGAATAAATTTTTAAACTTAATATTATTAATTTAACACAATTTAAAAGAAATACAAAACGAAACAAAAATAATGTTCACTACCATAAAAACAATTTAAAAATTTAAATTAAAATTAAAATTAAATTCACACAAACAAAATTAAAGAAATAAAGAATACAAAACAATTTTATTTACTTAATACTAGGCGTGTAATTTTAAAATATATATGATATTGTGATCAGTATCCTTCTTTAAAATATATGTATACTTAACACAATTATTTTGTTTTTTTAACTTTTATGCTTTGAAATAATATTATAGACGACAATGATTTTAAAAGGGACCACACACAATGTTTGAATCATTAAACGAAAAAAAAAAATAAAAATATGTAGTTTTTATATTTATTGTAATAATAATAAGTCCTAAGTGTTGTATTGTCATAATGTCATAATTTCCCAAAAGTTTTAAAAGGAATTAAAAATAGGGCGTTGTTTATTGTTAACCATTTTAAAACTTTGAAAAATTATGAAATTATTACAATAGACTCTAAGGACACCTTCACTAATTGTACTGAAAAACGAACAAATAGTAATTACCATAATCAATCAAAAGAATTATTTTATTCTAACCAAAAAATAGTTTCAATGTCTAAAAATATTTTGTAAAGTTTTGTATGTGTTCATATTTATTTTTCAAAATAATATTCATACACAGAGTTTAATGATTCTTTTCTTTTTAACTACACAATAATATTTGTTTGTTCACAATTATACTACAAAATGTTTTTGAGCAATAATAATAATAATAATATGTTTATTTATTTTATATAATATACTTTTAAAAGTCTCAAAAGGCAAAATCAAATAATTAAATTCAAAATCATTAATAAGCTGTACAATTTGTAACAGAAACTTTTGAATTTTGTATTTAAAAGCTTTAGAGAGTTTTTTTTCTTAAGTTATGTGATAATAAAAGTCCTATAAAAAAGATATCATACGTGAATGCTAAAAATATTTTTTTTTTTTTTTTACAAAACCCTTTAAACTCGATCATATCTTAGAGCAATTATTTTTTCAGTTTAATTTAAACTACAAAGAAAATAAAAAAATTCCTCTTATAAATATTCCTCGAAACTAATACGTAAACTTTAATTTTTGCAGCTTTCAACGTCCTACGAAATATGTAATATTGATGTCAAGGCTTGTAAACCCTTGTATGCGTGTAAATACATGCTAAGAAGATATAATAAACAAATGTGTATGTATGTGTGAATGTATGCATATTACTTGAACAGATAGAAAATTAAAAAAACCAATTTGAAAATGGTAAAAACGATGACAACGAATTTTTAGCTGTGCTTGTAGTAGCGGCCGCAGCAGCCGCAGCAGCTGAAGTAGATGGGTTATTAAATGCGGCTGCTGCTGTAGCTTGAGAAGATGCCGAAGCAGTCGAAAATGGTTGCTGATGCTGCTGGGCTAAACTTGTTAGAAGTTGAGCAAATTCTTGTTGCATGTGTAAGCGTTGTTGAAGCAATTCATAATGATTTTGAGGTTTGTTATAGACAAATTTCGATGATGTTTTTATCATGTTGGAAGAATGCGGATTCAAGGGGGAGGAATTATTCGAGTTAGCGGAAAGTGACGAATTTATCAAATTATTAGAACGTTGTTGTATTGATGATTGTTCCTGTTCTTGATTTTGTTGTGGCTGCTGTGTTTGTTGCGATTGTTGTATAATAGTTGTTGTTGTTTTGGTTTTCTTGTTCTGTTGTTGTTGCTGTTGACATTGATTGCTATTGTTGTGATTATTAATTAAGGAATATTTCGAATTTTTCATAGTAGATGATCTATTGGATTGTGTGGTAGTAGAAGTAGTAGTACTTGCTGATGAAGAGCTGGTCGTAGTAGAGTTTACTAAAGACATTTTGGCGTGTTGTGAAGGGACCGTTTTTATATCATTAGTTTTTGCGGTGGTCAGATTAATTGAGGAGGAATTTGACATATTTATTTTATTATTAAGGGCCTTATTTAATGTTGATGCCAAGGTAGTAGTGGTATGGGTAACAACAGCAGTCAACTTTGTTAATAATTACGTTTGTTTAGTTTTGTTCGTTTTAAAACTAACTTGTAATACACGATTGCCCAATGTATAGCCATTCAATGATTGTATAGCAAGAACAGCCTCTTCATAATTGGTCATTGTGACGAAACCAAAACCCTTACATTTATTAGTCTGCAAATCGCGTATGACCTAAAAAAGATTTTATATGAAATACAAATATCTGTTGCTTCAAAAAATATGTCAACAGTTCACTTACCTTTACCGATTGTACAGCACCAAAGGGACCGAACAATTGCCACAAAATATTCTCTTCTGTTTCCTGTGCCAGATTATAAACGAAAATACACCAGCCAGACCCATTAATTGGATTTCCTGGCAACATAGTATTTGCCAAAATGTCACCAGTTAATGGAGAATATCGTGAAATGACAGAACTTAAAAGAATACTAATTATTATCTAGTATTTATTTTAAAACTATGTACAAATGTATGTATAATATGTGCATGTACGGGTTAAAATATGAAGTTTTGTAATGACATAACAGTTAAGAAATTTGAAGTGTTTCTTTTTACCTATATCTTCCGGCCGCTGTTGGATGTATGGCTGCTGCTGCGGCAGCTGCAGCCGCCCCGGCAGCACCAGTTGGAAATCCACGTGTTCGGGGATTTTGTGGCGTCAAATAAGCCGTTAACGGTTGAAAAGATTTATTGTTACTGGGATTATTAGCAAATTTTACCACAATAGGTTCGGTTGAATTTTTTGGTATGGTACCGTTCAAAGCTTTTATTGCTTGATCGGCTTCATGTCGTTGGTCAAAACGTATAAAACCAACGCCTTTAGAAAGTCCTGAAATAGTAAATAGCAACATCTATGAACTGTGCATTAATTTTAGATCATGCAATATAATCTGTATATACAAATAAAAAATGTTAAATAAAAACAAGTTGATTAATTAACAAATAACTGATATGATTGTTGTTAAAAATTATTTCATTGTTCCTTTTTTCTTTGTTAATATAGCAATGAAGAGTTTTGTAAGAAGTGAAATGCATTAATGAATGTATGTATGTATGTACATATATTACAGTAAACAATAATAACTAACAAATTAAAAAGATAAAACATACCCTGATCGATAGGTCCGGCTTAACGGGACAAAAGGTTTTGTGTAAATAAAATAAATAAAAAAGAAATTAATTTATGACAAATTATATTAACAAACAAAAGAAACATTTTTGTACAATATAATCAATATACCAACTATTTAAACACAGTACGCAAACAGTCTTTACGTACAACTTTTATTTCTAATGGTCTAATTCATAAAAATTATAACAGTTTTCTAAGATAAATCAAATTTCCGAGAAAATCAGTTTTATAAATAGTATTTTACTATACGTTTTTATAAACGAGCCATTAAGATTCATTTAATACTAACAGGACCGTACTATACCCAACAAAACTTTTTAACTGTTTGCATTATAAGTTATATTTTAATAAATATTATTGTTTATACAAATGGTATTACATGCATAATATGCATAATATTATATTCCTTTTTCTGTAGCGACCCGTACATACTTTTTTCTCACTAACATTCTGATAACATTTAAATCGGTCAAAGAGCGTGATTCGGCTTTTGTTTTATTATTGATATATTATATCGCAATGAAAAGTATACTATGCATATGCTAACTCAGACTTTAAAATACTTCCACACCAAATTTTATTAAAAAAAAGGCATCTTATAGTGAAGCTAGACAGACGGACAAATGGACAGATATACAAAAAATTAAAAATTTTTTGTTTTGTATTTCAAATCTCCGATTGAATTTGTGGACTTTTTAGAAAACAACTTATTTCGATTTTTTTTTTTTCGTATTCTATAAATTGCGGGGATAAGTGAAAACTAATTGGAGTTTTGTGCACTTTGGGCCTTTGACAAAAATTGTGTAAATAAAATTTGGAGTCTTTTAGGAAGGCTTCAAAACAACAGGAGTTAAAAAAATAATTAATATATAATTGATTTTTTTGTGTTACTTTTTAAAGACGCCGATTCGCGCAAACAAAGAGCCCTAAAGATTTTACTTTTATGATTAAGAAAGTTTTAAAATTTCGTATCTCGACTTAAGATGTTTTTTCAAAAGCCCACATATACACATTACTAACAAAATTTAAAAAAAAAAGTTCAGACATATTTATTTTTAAGTTTCATTATAATTACAAATTATTTTATGGATTTGGTTCTTTGTTTCCCAAATTTCCCAAAAACACTGTAATCAGAATTAATAAATTAAAATATACTAAATCAAATCGAATACGTGAGTAAAGAAGGTATGTATATAAAAATATGTATGTATGTCTATCACTTACCCGTTATATTGTCGCATAATATTCTGGAGGTAATTATTTTTCCATATGGATTAAATAATTGTTCCAAATCTGGTTGTGTCATATTTTTGGGAAGACCAGAAACATATAAATTAGCACCTTTTATTGATTCAGAACTAGGACGGGCTACAGAGACCTGTATATTAGACAGATTATAAAAAAAAAATAACAAAAAAGGTGGTTGATTAAGGTTTAACAACTAGCCTTAATAGTTTTATTTTGTAGACGTAAACCATTCAAGGAACTGATGGCTTTTTCAGCGTCTTCCTGTTTAACGTAGTTGACAAATCCATACCCAAGACTTTGACCTAGAGTATAAATAATTGAAATTAATTAAATTAACTTGATTTAATGTGGCTAATAACTGACCTGTTACTTTGTCCCTAATTAATTTACATGATTCCACTTCACCGAAAGTAACAAAGAGTGCACGAATGTCCTCTTGAGACATGGTTTGTGGTAAATAGTTGACAATTAAATTCGTTTTAGGGTCATTATCATTATTGTTGCCATTATTTGCATTCGGATTATTGCTATTTGGTGTATTTTGAGCGGTGGTTGCTGCTCCATTTTGTTGCTGTTGACCCTCAACCATTGTGCTGCCCGTTGATGAACTAGTAGTCATCATTTAGAAATGAATTGATGTTAAATGAAAATAAATTGTAATAACAACAATGTTGAAATTGGTTTAAAGCGTTAAATTAACTCAAAAAAAACTGTTGTTTAAGGGCAAAAGAACACAATTTACTAAAATCAAATATGTAAAGTTAAAGTTGTGTTGTAAATATATATATTTTTTTTTTAATTTTAAAACAATTAAATAATTATTTAAATATAATACTGTCTGTTTACTTTCGTAATATTTTCTTTTTTTATATATGTATGTATTATGTATTTAAATAAAAAATATATGAAAATATTTTCAAAGAAAATTAGCTGTAATTAAACAGAAAATAACAAAATTATACAAAGTGTTTTCTTATTTAACAAATAAATTATTTTATCAAATACCTTTTAGCACTTAATGACCGTTTAAATCAACTGTTGTTACTTTCCTTTTTTAACAGAAATAATTTAAAAAAGGTCGTTTGAGTTTTCTTTTTTTCTTTTATTTCTTCTGAAGAAAAATCGATCAGAATTTAATACAAAAACTACTGCAAAGAAAAAGAAAATAACATTTTAATATGTATATTTGATAAATATTGTATTATATGTTTGTCATTCTAAAAAGAGATTATGTTTTGGCCAATAAATCATGTTAATTTATATCGAGGCTCTTGTTAAGCATTATTGCTTTCACATTTGAAATATTAATTTGGTCATAAATGTTTACAAATATGTATGTACATATGTATGGATGTACGCCTAATATTACATATATTACAAATATGTAAAATATCACTGCGAAAAATATCAATGTGAAACCTTACAAAAATTCAACAAGATGACCCTACATACTCGTATGTAGGGTAAACTTTCGCAAAAGTTTAAGGAGGTTAAATTTTATCTAATAGTATTTTTTACTATAAATTAATCGGTAAAATACGTATGTATGTACGTATTTGTGTATATACGTACATATGTATGTATCTACCAACAATTTCAGTTTAAAATACTTATAACTTTGATTTTAAGAAATTCTCAATGAATCAAATACAGAAAAACCAAGTAATATGAAAACAAGACCATATCGTGATATTATAATATTCGAATTTATCTAAAGAGTTAAAAAATTATATACATACATATACTTATGTATATGCAAACGATTATAAGTACGTAAGTACTATGTAAAAACATTCAAACATACACATGTTCATATATTAAAAATATTTTTAGAAATATTCAAAAGTTTTACACATGTATTTAGAGGTGCTGATGGAATTTTCGTGTAGTAAACACCACGGCGCATGCGTTATTTTTCAATCAACATTAAATAAAATATACATTTTTTTCTTTTTAGATGCACATTCTTGTTATTACAAGCAGCTGATTTATATGATTATGAGCAAAACTATTATACACCTATGTATGTATATATGTATGTATGTAACTGTATTTTTTTATTTTTATTTTTTTAATTATAAAATATTAAAAAAATATGCTTATGTAAAATAGATAAATTTAAATTTAGAAAAAGGAGTTTGGTTAAAAAATTCATTACATCTAACCCATATGGTACAATACTTTACATTTTATTAAATTATACCATTATCTAAAATCACGAAGGGAATTTAGAAATAATTTTAATTGAGGTTATGAGCCAATCTAGAGTATAATGACATTTTTTTAATATTTTTATTTTAATTAAATGTATTTAATTTCACTAAAATTTATTTCAAGCCTTTGCAATATATTGAGCATTGATTAACTGATGTTATTTTATTGTAATTATTTGTTAATTATGTGACTAATTTATTTTTTAATTTATATGCATTTGATTATGAAACACACGATTTGTTTTCAAATAACAAGCGCTAAATATAAACATTAGTTTCACATTTATAACTTTTAATTCGAATTACGTTTTCAGGTATTGAATATTGAAATGGGCATCAAAGCAAACAAAATTTATAACGTTTTATTTTAGAAAATTAATAAAAAAAATAAACTCAGAATTTAAACGAAATAAACGAAACAAAAATAAAATCAAACGTAAAGCCGAAAATTAATAATTAAAACTGAAGACGTTTCTTCAACTCAACAGAACCGAAATAAACTAAATGATATTTAACGATAAAATATACAAAAAACCTCAAAATAAACAGCAACAAACAGAGTATATCGACAAAAATAAAAGGAAAATATAAGAAAAGTGTGGTGTATAACAACGGGAAAAATGGATAAAATTCACCTTACAGTACAATATTTAAATATGTATGAACATCCACACGTAAATACATACATATGTACATACAATATAATATGTGCAAATAAAATATAAATATAAACATATGTATACCGATTTAAAAATAGTATACATACATTAGAACATACATACATGCGTAAGCATATACTTAAATAGTTCACTAACACTTTTATATGGAAATAGTAAAGGTATTCAAGTCATCGTTTAAGCAATGTTTACATGCGAAATTGCGCAAATTTAAGCGGACGACCTTTGTGATGCAACAAACGTTTTACATATTCGCAGATGCGAATGTTAAGATATATGCGAAAATTCACATTAAACAAAATAAGTTAGAATAAATGCCAAATTATCCTATAAATATTGTCATGGCAATTATAGTGTTGATTTCGATCTATCTTTTCTGAACCGCACACTAGTAATTTAACGTTTATTAAAATAAAATTAAAGTAAAACAAGTAAAAGTGCTATATTCGGCCGTGCCGAGTCTGATGATACCCTTCACCCTTATGTTCATAGGTATAATCCCACATTGTAGCTTAACCTATATTTCATGTTATACGCCATTTTTCCTTATTATTTCCGTCGCCATCCTTGATTTGAATTTGCACGTAGTTAACTGTATTCTACTGGTCAAGCCCTTTCATTTGATACCAATATTGAAGGGGTTCAAGAAGTTACATTTTAAAATACTAGATTCGACCCATATAAAAATTTATTGTCCGCCATTTTGTAGTGGCCCCAACATGAAGTGCTTATATTGCGCTAGACAAGATAATACCAATATTGACTCTCTTGGTTGTCTAAAAGCTGAAAAAAATTGATTTTCGTTTGTAAATTTTTGGAATATACATATATTAAAAAAAAATTTTTTTGACCGATTAGAGCCCGTTTTTTACAAAATTTTTCACAAATATCTCTGGACGCGTATTATATCTACAAATAGCAGCAAAGGTGCCTATAAATATTCTATGGCTGAAAAATTTTAATTTTGGTTGTAAAAATATGGGAAAAAACAGAGGTAGTCGTGTTTGTTTGCTCATATCTCAGAAAGTTATGGGGCTATTGTGCTAAATTTTAATAGCGATTCATTCCCGGATATTTCCAAAAGATTGATACCATATACAGATCTGAGAAACATATGGTTGCTTCTAAAAGTTGATTTCAACCAAAACACGGACAGAAGGGCAGACGGACAGGGCTTAATCGACTCCTCTATTCATAAGCTTGCAGAAAATATATATTTTATGGGGTCGGAAATGAAAATTGTAGAAAAAACAACCGGAATGACAACGTGTAGTTATGCAATAACAAAAAATAAAGAAAAACGAGGTGGTCGTGGTTTTTTGCTCATATCTCAGTTGTTTATGCGCCGGTGTTTCTGATTTTCAATACTCATCTACTCCCGCATATTTCTGATATTTTAATAATGGGTCCGCCATCTAACGTTTTTTTTTTTTAACTAGTGACTATTTCTTGAATAGTAACACTTAGCTCATGTCTGATTTGACAGATAATTAGTTTTATCCTTCTGTGAACGAATATGGTTGTGTATAAACTTGAACAACGCTGGGAAATATTGCGACATTACTTTGGACGATTTTGCCCAAAATAATCATCTTTTCAGATGAAGCTCATTTTGATCTTGGCGGGTATGTAAACAAGCAAAATTGTCGCAGTTGAGGCACAGAAAACCCGCACGCATACATTGAAAAACCGATACACCCAAAACGAGTCACTGTTTGGTGCGGATTTTGGTCCAGAGGCATAATTGGGCCATTTTTCTTTAAAAATGAGCAAGGAGTGGCCGTAGTCAATGGCGATCGTTATCGGGCCATATTGGACGAACTTTTGTTCACAAAAATTGAAGAATATTGGCAACATGTGGTTTCAACAGGACGGCGCTAAGTGCCACACAGCCGAAGCTACACTTTTTATAGCATTTTCAAAAAAAAAAGTTATTTGCCGGACCCTTTACCTCACCCGGGTCCAGACGATGTCGGGAGGCTTAAAAAAACAGACGGACAGACAAACAGTCTGACAGAGCTTAATCGACTCCTTCCTGAAGCGAAAATTGTAGAAATTTCACACGGAATGACAAACCTATATATACCCTTTTTCTCTGTGTGAAGGGTATAATAAGTTAGAACGGCATATTCGGCCATGCCGAATCTAAAATACCCTTCAACATTTTGTACATAGTTATAGTGACCACAGAGTAACTTAGCTTAGATTTAAGATTTGATGTTATACGCCATGTTGCTTTATTATTTCCATCGCCATATCAATCAATATTAAAAAAAATAAAATAAAAAAGAATAAAAAATTAAATAAAAATATATAAATGTTCAGTTTAACCAATATACCAAGTTTGTATGGATGTGTTGTAAAAAAACGAAGTGGTCTTGTTTTTTTTTCTCATATCTCCGTTGTTTATCTACCGATTTTTCTGATTTTCTGTACCGATTTGTCCTTGAATATTTCTGACATACGGGTCTGAGGGATGGCCTCAAAAAACTTATTTAAACAAACACACGGACAGACGCTCATTGATCAATCGACTCAGAAAATATATACTTTATGTAGTGTTTCCATTTCGACGTTTCTCGGGTATTTAAAGACGCTTTTTTGGTTTCATTACTCTTTTATTTTTTTGAATACTTTTTTCTTTTGCGGCTTTTTGTTAAAACTATCTGATTCAAGTTTTTTTTAAATTTTTTTTTAGTTTTTTTCTTAACTGTTGTGTTTTTAAGTAGTTCTTGAATTTACTGTCAGACTAAAAAAATGAAGACAATAAGCACTCAAAAGAGAATAGCAGCTTCATTTTCATATTTTATACAATATTAAAATAAATAAAAAAAAGCCGAAAATGATATTTGTATAGGGTGGTTTTAATTCCGAGAATTCTTTTGAAAGGATTAAATGTCAAACGAACTGTCGTACTTGTTTACATTTATAATTAGTATACTCTGGCGGAGCTCATGTAATGGTTACCGCTTTTAAGAATTTTTTATTAAAACATATGGATGGCATTGATCCAGCCAAGATGTGGTTTCATCAGGTTCAATAATAAGCAAGTCTATGTTTTGCGGATATTAGCCAATTCATTGCTACATTTTAAATACCGTTTAAAACTTGAAAAAGTTTGTTTTAAAAGAGCTGAGTATTTCCTTATCAGCGTTTTTTTATCCGAAGATGACGATGATGAAATATATAATTAAACTGTTTTTCTAAAAATCGTTATCATTATTCTGATTTGATATTTTTTTTTAATTTTTTGTTTACTCCTAAATAAAGTAAATTAAAAACATATATAATTTTTTTTTTAAGTTTCATATGTTTTCTTATATTGAATTTTATGCGTATTTACTCTTTTTAACTAAACACTTGACGCATTTCTACATTTCAAAATTGGCAACACTGCTTTACGAATATTGTAGAAACTTTAGGCGGAATGACAAACCTACCCTTACACTCTCTGCGATGGGTATAATTGAGTGCGAAATAATTTTGTACATAGTTGTTGATGCAATTTTAAAATTTCGTCTAAAAAGCATTAAAAAAATGTTTGCAAGCTAGAACAACATGCTTACATTGAATTAAAAAAAAAAAAATAGTAATTTAGTGGTTCGACCTTTCGTCACGTTTATGTAAACAACATTAAATACCAGTCAACATAATTTGCATATACGTATGTAAATAAATACATACATATATATGTATGTACATACATTTATAACTTTCATTCATAAATTGTTGTGAAGTTTAAAAATTTTTTCTATTTAATAAGGATATTTATAGACACACCTTGCAGAAATGCAAACGAAACAAGGAGGACGAGAAACAAAATAATGCACGAGTTGTTGCAGTAAGTCTATTAGATATTAAAGAGGAAATAGAAATAAAGTAACTCAAAAAATGGTAAATAGTTTAGGGTGCGGTTAAAAGAAAAAAAAATATTCAAAATATTCCTAATATATGCATGTGTGCAGAGGGAATATCGAATATTCTGTAAAAGACCGCAATGTTTAAAAAACATGCATATATGAAAGTTAAAGAGAAACAAATGCAGCAAAATCGACTAATTACAATGAAATTGAAAAAAAAAACGGAAACTTATAAGTCACGATTCAAGCAAACTTTAAGAGACTACTAGAAAAATTCGCAGCTAAATTGTGCAAAGAGAACTTCATACATATTCTTATGCTCTTTACTTAAAAATCGCTGTATCAGGAAAAACAATAATCAATTTGAAAGTATGTAAATTCAATAAACTGTGAACGCCAAATTTAAAGCAGAAATATAAAACGTAAAACAGCACAACATTTAAATATGTTAAATATGTATTAGTTTAAATTGTTACGTTCTCTCTCTGTTTTGTTTTTTACCATACACATAAAGTACTCTTTACAAAAGCAGTTTGTATCGATATGTTTATAAAGGGTCCGCCATCTAACGTTTTTATACCCTTCACACAGTGAAAAAGGGTATATATAGGTTTGTTATTCCGTGTGAAATTTCTACATAAAGTATATATTTTCTGAAAGCTTATGAATAGGGGAGTCGATTAAGCCCTGTCAGTATGTCCGTCTGTCCGTGTGTATGTTGAAATCAACTTTTTGAAGCCCCCCGACATCGCTTGGACTCGGGTGAGGTATTAAAATATCAGAAATATTCGGGAGTAGATTGGTATTGAAAATCAGAAGCATCGGTACTTAAACAACTGAGATATGAGCAAAAACCCACGACCACCTCAATTTTTTTTTTCACAAAAACAACAACAACATACATACATACAAACGTGTATACTGGTTAGAGAAAACGTGGCATCGAATCCCAGCTGAGGCAAAAAACATTTTTTTTTATATTTTTTTTAATTTTTTTTTTTATTTTTTTTTTGTTATTTTTTATTTAATATATTTTTATTATTTTTTTCTCATTTTTTTTAATATTTTTTTTTTGTTTTATATTTATTATATATATTTTAATTATTTAAAAAAAAATTTTTTTTTATTTTGTTTTTTTAACTTTTTTTTTAATTTTTTATTAACATACATACTTAAATTTATAATTTTACAATGGGATGTTTTTATATATGTATGTACGTATATCATATGGAATGGTGATACAAACTACTGTTATTGCATGACTACACGTTGTGAAGGGTATATAAGATTCGGCACGGCCGAATATAGCGCTTTTACTTGTTTTTTTTCAACTAGTGCTTATTTCGTGAATGGTAACACTTAGCTCATGTCTGATTTGACAGATAATTAGTTTTATCCTTCCGCTGAATGAATATGGTTGTGTATTCGCTTGAACAACGCTGGGAAATATTGCGACATTACTTTGGCCGATTTTGCCAAAAAAAAAATCATCTTTTCAGATGAAGCTCATTTTGATCTTGGCGGGTATGTAAGCAAGCAAAATTGTCGCATTTGGGGCACGCATACATTGAAAAACCGATACACCCAAAACGAGTCACTGTTTGGTGCGGATTGTGGTCCAGAGGCATAATTGAGCCATTTTTCTTCGAAAATGAGCAAGGAGTGGCCGAAGTCAATGGCGATCGTTATCGGGCCATGTTGAACGAATTTTTGTTCACAAAAATTGAAGAGGAGGATATTGGCAACATTTGGTTTTAACAGGACGGCGCTACGTGCCACACAGCCGAGGCAACACTTTTTTATATAGCATTTTCAAAAAAAAAGAAGTTATTTGGCGAACCCTTTATTTTGTTTTGTCACATACATCCTAAACATTTTAATTGGATCTAGTTTCTATATATTTTATTAAAATCGGTTGTATGTATATGATCGTAATGCATAAAAAATCGACTTGCCTATTAATACATAAAATGGGCAAAAAAAAAATTATTTTTTTAATATATGTATATTACTATTATTTTATTTTTTTAAACTATTAAATGGTTTTTGCTATTAGTATTTAATTAATATTCCAAAACAACATATTAAAATTAAACTCTGAAAATAAAAATTATTTTTGCCTAAAAATAAAAGTACAAATAACAATTATGTATATGTATGTATGTTAACCTATATAAAAAAGAGCATACATAAGTATTAGTCTTTGATTTAAGCCGTTAAAAAAATGATTTTTTCATTAGATAACGCAGCATCATACTTCTCTTAAATGCTTGAGTTCTTGTCTGCTTGGCAGTGTTACCGTACACTTAAACAAAAACTTACAATTTGAAAACACTACTTTTCTTTAGAACAAAAAAAAAAACTTTTCGAAAATATATGAAATTTAGTTACTTTGCTTTGGATGCCATCTTAAACCTTGATGTACTGCATTCTACTAGTCAAGCTCTTTTACTGATGCCTACATTGAAACGGGTAAAAAAGAAATGTATCCGCCTATTTGTTTTGGACGAAATCTAGGTTGTCAATGATCTAATACTCAAGCCCTTTCATTAATTGCCCATATTCTAGGAGTTGGAAGGGATAAATTTCCAAAAAAAAAAAAAAAAAAAACGAAGCAGTTATATATTTTTGTGTTTATATACCAGTTAATTACGAACCAAATTTCTATTTTTTGTCTGGATTTATTCACGAGACTACGTCTTGCAATTTGGTGCCCAGAAAAAAAACTATGAGCTTAGATTAAAAAAATATTTTTACCTAAAACTGCTAATTTTAGATTCCTCCAAAAATTTGTGTTTACTTTTTTATATGTCTACGTACTTACGAGTTTATTTGGCAATTAAACTAAAATAAAAAAAAACCGCGCCTAAAAACAAAAATTAACGGTGTTAAAACAAGGAAAGAATTGCAGTTTTTGCTTAAAAAGTAGTAACCAGTTGCAGTTCTTAAATTCTCGTTTAAGTTGTTAAATAAAGTTAAAAAAATTATTAAGATGCAACTAAAAACTGGAAAAATTTTACATAATTATGAAAACAAGAAAAAAAAGGAGAGGAAAACTTATTACAAAAACTTTACATTTGGCAACATTGATGCTGGATTACTCGCTCACCAACACAACCGCATGTTAAACTTTAGCTGAATATGCTCTAGAAATTTTTATAAATATTAAAAGAATAAAATTAAGAGATGGCACGGCAGTTTCCTGCAAATACAAATAACCTAAAAGTATGCTTTAAAAAATAAACATCATCGTTTAAAAGAGCAAAGCAGGCCACATATACATTTATATACTTTTTTATCTTCTTTTTTTAAAACTAAGCTGCTTTTATGTTATTATTTGTTTATATTCATTTACAATTCACCAATTAAAATAGTGCAGTTTGAGATGAGAAATTGTACACCAAAATTTGTTCTGACAACGATAATGACGACATAGCTGTAGATATTATGTATGCATTTGAAAACATACATACATACATAAATACTACGTACATATTTATTTATTGTAAATTGGATATGTGAGGGGGCGTTAAATGAAGATGCTACCGTATATACATATGTATGTCTATACTTTAATGTGTATGCGTTTAATATACAAACAAATGAAGCTTTTTTATAATTATATTCATTGGAGTTGATGTAAAAACAACAAGTATTCATACGATTGTGTTAATATATGTATGTATGTTCATTTGTATTTATATACACATGTATGTATATGCATAGGTAAAAAAACAGGATACAAATAATGGGATTGAAAGGAGAAAAGGATGTAAAAATGTAGGATTTAAAGAAACTACCAAAGAGTATGTAGTATACAAAAACTAAAAATTCAAAAAGCAAACAAAAAAGAATTTACTACATATGTATGTATATGCATTTTCTTTTACTCAGAAATATGGGTGTGGGCAAATTATATTTAATAGTAAAAAAATGGACTTACATATTATCAATTTTTTTTTATATTTTATACCTACAAACAATTATATGTATGTAATAAATATATGTATGTATGAATTATTTTTTAGTTTTGTATAACTAAAATTAATAAATTCTTAATTTTACGTTTAATTTTTTGTTTTTAGATTTGCATTTTTTATTTATTTATTGTTTGTTTTTTAACATCACCTTTTTATTCAAAATTATTTTTCACTGCAAACTATTTTTAATTATATATTTATCTTTCAGATTTTGTTTTCTATTTTTTTTTTTAAATACATTGAAAATTTGAACTTATAAACTCATATTCTACATACATATGTATATGTATATTTTGTATCAGAAAACCTTAATATATTTGATGAAATACGTAGAGAATTGAAAAAATACAACTTGCTGCTGAAGAGTGCAAGAACTAAATGATTGCATTTTTATAAATGCTGCAACATTTTGTCCTCACGGTTCTGTACAAAAAGGATTTCAAAACATACTATATATACGAATAATTTTTTGTTTACTCCTTCAATGAGCCGCATACATTTATGGGAGATAAAAAATATAAATTATTTTTAAATGCAAATTGTGAGGGGATGAATGATGCCTTAATAAACTTTAACTATTGAAAAAATATTACAAATGTTTTATTAATCGAAAGATCAGATATTACATTTTTAGACTAACTCCCTAGAAAAAAGTAATTTTTTATAAAATTCTGAAATTACCAACCATATACAAACATTCTTAATTCGAAATAAAAAAATTCTGTTATTTTTATGACTTTAAATGGTTTTCAAATTTTTAAAAATTATGTTTTGTTTTTTCATTACAAATGTACATTTATTCATACATATGTACATATGAATGTATGTATGTACAATATGTAAATATTCATAATATCTGTAAAGGAGAACAATACAGGTGAAAAAGAGACTGAAACCTGAGGAAATGATATATAAACTGCACTAGCTGAAAAAAAATCATACACGAGCACACACTATTTATTGTGGTAGGTTAGCGGCTTGCAAAACAAACATTTTATACTATTTTCTGCGTTCTACATTGAAAAATCTCTTCTAAAAAAGTTTAACTTCAATGAAAATTGTAGGTACTACAGTGGTAATAAATGTCAATGTATGTATGTAAATCTTAACCTAACGCAATTCTTTGTTTATATGTACATATGTATGTACATACATTCATACATATTTTAAATAATATACATTTTTATTTTTATAATATTTTCCACAGCTTGTAGTAAAGTATGGATTAAGACATAAATATATGTACGTTCACACATACATACATATGTATGTATGTAAAAATGCCTATGTATTATGAGAGGCTAAAGTTAACGAATACAAGTATGTATTTGTTTTGGAAATTGTGTATGATATGCTATTTGTGTGTGCTTAACTTGACATCCTCATTTGTGTCAAAAGACCATTGAACTCTATACTAATATACACATATATATACACACACACACACTTGCTAAGTCTGTCATGTCTGCAAGATAACGGCAAAAATTTACGTACAATTACACTAGTTAAAATTTCAAAACAAACAAAATTTAAAAAGGATAAAATATGTTCATACCTACATACATATGTATTTGTATCCATATATACGTGAGTATGTGGATAGTGAAAAACAATAATTATCAACACAAATAATTTATAAATAATTTTGTGATATGTATTTAGAAAACTTAAATTTTTTTCTCAAACAAAAACATTTTTGTATCAATGATTATATATGTATGTATATAATAAATGTATGCGTACAGAGTTGTCAGATTTGTTTTAGACTCCATCGCCATAACGTAAATCAAAAATCGCCAAAATAATATTTATTTTATTTTTTTAAATGGAAGAAGTGCTGAACTGGTATGGTCTAAATAATTAAGAAAGGAAATATTTTTGTTTATATTTATGAACAACACATATCGCACACTAAATACAATAACGTCACAACTCAAAATTCTCAAGTTTTTTATGAAAGGCAAATTGCAATTAACAAAAAAAAAAAAAAAAAAACACAGATATGACGTTATTTTTTAAGGCAGAAAAATTAGGAAGAAATGTTTGGAGTAGTAAAAGATATGTATTGTGAATCAATTTATGGAAAAAAGTCAATTTTGGACAATTTTGAGTTGTGTATATTATTTAAAATTTAAAGATTTATCGCGCAAAAACGGCAGAACAGAACTAAATGAAATTCGGCACATAGATAGATAGCAACCTAGATTAACACATAGGTTACTTTTTATCACGATAACCAGGCAAAGTGGTTTGAAAATTCATCATCACATAGGGTTGTTTGTGTTGTAAATATTTATTTTTGTTGCAAGTTTTGACTTTTCCTTCATATTAATACTAAGTTACCTTTTATCCCGATAACTACGCAGAAGAAGTCGCGGGCACAAGCTAGTATATTATAAAGATCAAAATACAAATTATTATTTTAGTAGTTAATTCAAACTTTAACTCAAATTTAAATAATTAAATACACACTCATAACATATTGAAAAATGCTACCTTAGCCGTATAATTTTTCTTGTTTTTTGTTGGTAAAATATTTTCTAGTTTAGCAAAATAAAATCTAAAATTATTGATACATATATCTTATTTACTAAAATTTTACCAAACTTACGTGTTCCTATTAATTTGTGTTGCAAAAAACAATAGCTATAAGCTTGATGGTTTTGTAATTATATTTCAATTTTTATATCAAGGCGAATTCACATTAGGTGATGTTACGAAGCTAGTGAGGAACTGAAGCACTGATACATAACATATAAATTATATTAATTATGTTCACTGGAACACTTTTTAATTAAAAAATCCAAATAGCCATGTTTGGCTAGAAATTGCCATATCTGACAGCCTTGAATTTTAAATCATATAAAGGATGATTTTTTTGCTATTTAGGTTTTCAGTGTAAAAAAAGAGTTCATGTCATGTGGCAATGTTAAAAATGATCAGTAAGGTTTGTAATTTCACCAAGAGAAAATCGTTGAATTTTATTATCATTTTTCTATCATTTTTGGTTTGATGGGCGCGTCAACAAAAAATATTTTCTAAAGAGCTATCAATGCACCTTTAAAGATTAAATATTTGGTGCGGTTTATGGGAGGCCGCATCTGGCATTGACGTAGAGGGGTGAAATTACGAAAGTATATTTCCAGAGTAAAAAATTATCTTTCCCTGAAAATTTTTCAATCTTATGTATTTATTTATTTATTCAACGTAATATAAATAATAATAATATTCAACGTGATAGAAAGACTTAATAACGGAAAATTAAGGTGACGCGATCAGCTCCCATATAACGATTTATCTCAAATTTATATAATTTTTCTATGAACAAAGATTTTGAAATAATAAAGGACTCTATATTGAAATATCCTAGTTTAATTTTTTAGCAGATACTACTTAAACACGCCTACTTTAACGTCTACTTCTCACATGATTCACTGTTAATGAAATTTAAAAGCTCATAAAACCGACCAAATTAGAGGTTTGATGATGAAATTTCGCTCATATAGCTTTCTAGTCAAAATAATTCCAAAATATTAAGGTGACACGTCCACTTTAACAGCCGCCTCACATATTTTAAATTTTTTAAATGTGAACCGATTCAGATGATTTTTTTGTATATCAAGATATTTTCGATTTCAAAAAAATCTCGTGTTAATATCGATTTCCAAATAAAAAATATGATTTTTAATAGCAGATAAAAATTTATTTTCAATATTAAGTTTTTCCAGACATCATTCATAATACTTAATTTAGTTAATTTTTTATTCATGTATGTATTGAAAAACGATTTAGACATAAAATCCATATAAACACAACAAAAGGTGATACGTGTTCGCTATAGAAATTTTGTTAATAAATTTTAAAATTGCTTTTCAATTGTTTTTCGATTGTTGTTGATAAATTTCGTTTCACAGTTTTATTACATTGTTTATATTTTATCTTCAAGTATGCTTTTTAAAAGTAAAATTTTTGAGATTGGTTTAAAAATGATTTTCAAAATCCATCGAAATATATTACATCTTATCAATAAGGTCGTTTTGAAAACGGTCGTTTTCCATAACGCACCTAATTGTTTATAATCATATTTTATGTTTTAATATGCATTTTAAAAATTTTTAAGTCAAATTAAAAACCAAAAAATATATATATTTTTTGAGGTTATTATAAGTTTTGTAATTTATTTTTCAAGTCTACATGAATGATATACAATAATACCATTCTATTATAGCAGCATTAAAAAATACTCGCAAACATTAAAAAAATTCAAGAGTTTTGCAAAATTTTTAAGCAAAGATTTGCAAATACGTGTAACCTATTGGATAATAACTTTGCAATTTCTATATATTTAAATTCAAAGTAAAGTAAATGCTTGTAAATAAGAATCAGTAGGATGTTCAAAATTTCGAAAAGTTCTCATTTCCATAGGTTGTTTTTTAATAAAAAAAAAACGTAAAAATTTTTAATTAAAAGTTCATAACAATTTAAAGAAGAAAAAAATATGCATGTATTTCAAAAACTCATATACAAGATTGGTATAAAATAAAAGTTTTTAAACTAGTTAAAAAGCTTAGTACTCAGTAGGGATGCCAAACTGATTTTGCGAATCTCGTGATTCGGTATTTTAAAATTTTAAATACCGGGTTGTATTAAAAACACAATTTATGAAAACAATTTTCAACTTATTTTTTTTAACAAAATAACAAATTTGAATAAAATAATTCATAGAATTTAAGTGAAGGCATATCCATAAGGTACTCGTATCCAATCAGCTGACTGTTTTTTTTTTATATACATTTTAAAAGCGTTACCAAGGCATATTCATACAGGTATATGCAACGGCGAATTGATACAACAAAGCAAATTTTTAGGGGATTTTTTCTTTCAAGGCCAGTTTGTATAACAAGGATGGAAAAGTTGTTTTTGTATGTTTTATCAATAAAATTTTATTAAAAAAAGGATATGTGCTTGTGAAGCACATTATAAATGGTGCAAGCACAAGAAATATACATAAATTTGGTAAATTTATTATCATAAAAAGCACAATTAAGTTAAATGTTTAATTCGGAATCCAAAATCTAATCTTCCATTCCTGCATTAATAAATAGAATAAAGGAGAATTCAACAAATTTAGACATTATGTTTCCCCATCATCATGTGCTGATAAGTGCACCTGTATGAATTCGCTTTAGCATTACCAACTTTTTTTAAAAGTCATGCCTGCAGTTGTCAAACTTAATTTTTTAAATTTTATTGTACAATAAATAATTCGCAGATTCAGTTGGTTTAAAGCGTGTTAAAAAATACAAAACCGTGAATTAAAAGTTTTCGCTACAACGTTTTTTAAGTTGTTCAAATTTGAGAAGAAAATAAAAAAATTGTTTGACATATGCCGGCATATATACAAAAACAAAATACATGTGTTTTTTATTGTTGTGTTTGTTGCCGCGATGCATATACCTTATGGATATGCCTTGATTTAAGTAAACTATTTTATAAACATATCTATATATATAAAAATCAATGTGTGTTTGTATGTTTGTATGTTTATATGTTTGTATGTTTGTTTGTGCTTTATAGACGGTTAAACGGCTGGACCGATTTCCTTGAAATTTTCACAGAATCTTTCTGTATGTCTGGAAGGAACTATAGGCTATACTTTGGTTTGAAATTGTAAGTGGGCGGGGTGCCACGCCACGCCCACGATATCGATTAGAGTTGTAAAATTTTGCAAGATCAAATTTGACATCCAAATGAACATTTAGGCAAGAAATGGGTGCATTATCAATAGTGGGCGTGGCACCTACCATATGAATTAAATACTAAAAATCGTATATCTGGAAAACGATATCGATTAGAGTACTAAAATTTTGCAAAAGCAACTTTGATATTCAAATAAACATTTATGGAAAAAATGGGTGCATTAACAATAGTGGGCGTGGCACCTACCATATAAATTAAATACTAAAATTTGGGGTGGCAAAGCACACCGGGTATTAGCTAATTCAATATAAAAATTAAAAAGAAACTTTAAATAACAGTTAAAAGAATAATTTGTATAGTATTCTTCAAAAGTTTAGTAAGTTGTTCTTCTTTGTTGTTAATTTATTTGAGGAAGAGCTTATCCCAACTTATCACTTAATTTGCAATCCGTTTTTGAAATTTTTTTTAGCATAACAGACGGTAGCATGGGCTTTATAAAGATTCATATACCTGCGCCAAAGTGCTTCAACTATTACTTTTACTAGGTTTGAAATAACTATTATTACTTGTTTTAGTTTAGCAAATTCTTTTTGTTTGTTCCATCTTTTTCTGCAATCGAAAATAAGTTTCAGTTCTTTTCCTTCTCTAATATGTTTTTTGTTGGCGACATCCGAAACATTTTTGAAGTTTTTATGACGTAATCAATAAGTTATTTATTGTGAACTTTATCAGTGAGATCGCTTTTTGTTTCAGTAATACAAAATTCAATGAAGTCATGTTTTTCTTTGTTATTATCATCTAATGAAGGTGCTTTATTTTCACTTGGGTGCAATAAATTTTCCGATTTTCTGCCTACTATTTTACTAGACAGTGATAAACCAAAATCACCTAACCGTTTCTCTTAAACTTGAATCTAAATCACTACCAGAATAATAAAATATATAAAAATTATTATAATAATCCATATTTAGAAAAAAAAACATTTTTAAACAAATTGGATTCTAACTTGCAGAGTTAGAATTTACAAGAGTCTACATTATTCAAGGAATTTTGATTGCTATTTTAAGGTTTAAGTTATGTGTTTGTTTGGTGAAACTAGTAAAATATCAATTTATTTTCAAATACTTACCCAACTTCTACTATTATAATACAACTATTTTAATTTAATTTATTTAACTTAATATAGTAACAGTTACAAATTAATCAAAATAATAACGTAAAGCCTTTTAGTAACATTTTTTTAATTTGTTTATATATACATTCATGTAAAAGTACATATTTTAGCAAACAATAAAAAAGGCATACCTACCTACCTATAAAATGGTTATAAAAATCAGCATTTTTGTTATAGTAGGTAGGTAGGTATAGATATTTCAAAATTTTTTTTAATGTTATTACGAGGTCCTATTCGAGACATCATCCAAATTTAAAATTATATAGCTACTTATTAATTTTAATAAAAAAATTTCGTAATATGGAATTGAAATTACCGTTATTCTTAACATAAAATTTCTTTAATTACTGAATAAAGTTTATACAAAGAAACATTATTTGAAAACAAATAACTTACCTTACCATTCTTCAGTCTCCAAAGCAAGAAAACGAGGATAGTGTTGTCTCGATGTATGGAATGGATGATTATTATAATATTCCATGGCTTGTTCCGACAATTTATTTGAACACATGTACAATGGTAGATTTCTAGAATCTTGTAAGCTATATAGCACTATACTAGGTGATAAAGTATCTCCTGTTGGATTATTTGAATGAGATTTAGTTTTGGGACTTGATAAAAATTTGTGTAATTGATACGTATGCATGACCAGATATGATCATACATCTAACTACCAAGGCGTGTAAAAAATTAAAGGAAGCGGATAAGCAGGGGAGCCAACAGCTATAATATCGGGCCAATTGACTGACTATCGATTATAATAATGCTGCTTCTTAATAAAGATGATTAAATTCTTGGCCGGAATACCTAAACGTTATAAACAAATTATACACATACGATATTTTAAGATCATAAACGCAATGTATTTGACAATATAATCTAATAACCTTGTTTGTTTTTTTTTTTGGTAATTTATTATAAAAATTCACGTGTAGAAACTGCAAAATTATTTATGCACACTACTAAATAAATTTTCTTTAATCATCCTTTAAGATTATTTTATCAAACAGAACTGAGTAATTTTATTAACGTATTTTCTGGCATTGCCATATCAAAATCATATGTTCGTTAAGGTCGTCAAGCAGTTAAAATGGTGCCAACTATCGCATATTTATATAGCAAAGCGATTTAAATTGTTCATTATCGCACAGAAAAATTGGTAATCTAAAAAGGTACAGCTTAACTTAAAATACATTTGGCTAATTCAATTTATTAATTAACAATCATTGAAATATATATTTCATATGATAGTTGGCAAATACTTAGTGGACACTAATCATTTTTACGATGACTTTATTGCATGCAATCATCGAAAAACGAACAACAAACAACACATACAGATTTTCAATTAAACAGAAACAACACAGCTGATTTTGAAAGGCAGGTATTTTTATACCCTTCACCTGTGGTGCACAGGTAACTTTTTTTTTTTTTTGGAAACTTACATACGTAAACTGAATTTATAATTCTGCAATGGGATGTTTTTATATGTATGTACGTATTTCATATGAAAGAAATGGTGATACAAACTACGGTTATTGCATGACTACACGTTGTGAAGGGTATATAAGATTCGGCATGGCCGAATATAGCACTCTTACTTGTTTAAGTTTATTTTAAACTTGTCTTAACCTATCATATTTGAGCAATTAGAAGGCGAATTTATTTATCAGGTGGTGGTAATTCTACAACAAATACAATATTAAAAAAATAACATGGTTTTTTATTGTTGCTTTCGAAAGTCGATGTGTCAAAAACTACATGGTTTTTGTTTGTGTTTTTTTGCGCGGGAAGGAGTAATCTATGTAAACATAAATAATATTTCAATCATCATTTTTGCAAATAAAAAAGTAGATCAGCTGCGTTGTCAACACCATCTGATAATGAATTCGCCTTGAATGCTCTTTTATGTTTGTCGGGAACAAGGTAAAGTGTACCCTTTCGCATTTTTTAAATCATTATGTTTATTTACTTTTTGACAAATGGAAAAGAGTAGAGAGGTAGAATAACCATCATGTTTACTGCAGGGTACACTTATACAGGTGGCGGTGCCAGCCCAGCTGATTATTTTTTTGTGTGCCAATGTTTGTCAAATTCTATATATAAAAAAAGGATTAAGTGCCAAGAAGAAAGACAAAAATTGCTCGACTTTACGCTATCACCTTTTGTAATTACACCATGGTTTACTGTCCTCAACGTATTTTTTACAATTCTTACTCATTTGGGTTCTTCCAGGGCTAGGGGCGCCAGACGTACAGTGTTTTCTTAATATATCGTCTAAATTTCTTGGTCTTTTTTATTGATTATATATGGTTTTTTCCAAGCTTGAGATCAACATTTTTGGTTTTTTTTTATATAAAACAACCAAAACAGTTTTTTCTTAATTGTACATTTTTATGCACGACAAATGTACTGTTTTTCACACTTTGTACTGTTTTTTACTCTTTTTATGAATATATTTTATAAAACAATAACGTTTCTCTATTTTAATATTTGATAAACAAATTTTTATCAGTGTGAAAAAAAACTTAGGATAATTTGAAACACTCTGTAATAGTTAATAAAGCACATCGCTTGTTAACAACGTTGTTACTGTTTTTTGTGTATTCACATTTTTCAAAAAAAACAGTCAGTTCATGATTGAAAAAACCTTCAACTTTAAAAAATTTTGAGTTACATTTAAACATTACGGTAAGATATATTAGATATACTCTTAGAAGTTTATAGTTAATTTAAAAAAATTATTATTAGAAATGGAATGAGAAAAAACCATTTCCGACGAATCTTTATCAGATAGCTCAAGTGCAGATGTAGAAGAAATAGATTGCATGCCGTATTCAAAACGAAGGAAGCAAATTGGTAATCGACGGAAAAATAAATTTAAAGAGATTCTATGCAAACATTTAATACAATATTACTTTGCCTTGTAAACAATTTTCTTTACAATGTTGCAATGCAGACTGCATTTGTGAAGTCAGCCGAGATTTTAGTGCTAAGAATTGGCAAACTCCATATACAAAAAGAGAGACAAAAAATGATTTCCTTTACGCTATCACCTTATGTATATGACTTTTTATATTACATGAATAAAAAACTGATAAAATTAATATATGTAGGTATTAAACAAAAATGAAATTGATAGGAAGGAGAAAAGGGACGAAGATACTGACGACAAAGGAAAACCGGCTCCACGAGGTCCTTTTGGATTGTATTGTAAAAATGTCGCACTTCTGGCATAATATTGCATACATATTTATATAAAGGGCATACCTACAATATTCCTCCACGCTAATTTCCAAAACGAAACAACAAATTTTAAAAAAGGACAGTATCGGCACAAGTAGCTGCACACTCGATATAGAAAAAATTCTCTGTATAACATACTTAAGTATATGTATGTAATTGGTTTGAACTTTTTTATTACAAGTATTTTTTGACTTATTTAAACAAATGTAAAAAAAAATGCATTGCCAATCGATTGGTTCGCTTCTTGCAATACAACTTTTAAGTGCTGTCTATATACATATTTATATTCTGAAACGAAATTCTGTAGATACAACTTTAAAATTCTAATACCACAAATTTACCATACGAATGGAAACAATAAAAAATATGCGAAAGATACATACGAAACCAAAGAAAACAAGTAAGAGTGCTATATTCGGCCGTGCCGAATCTTATATACCCTTCACACCGTGTAGTCATGCAATAACAGTAGTTTGTATCACCATTCCATATGATATACGTACAAACATATAAAAACCATACATATATAAAAACATCCACATTGTAAAATTATAAATTTACGTATGTATGTTAAAAAAAAAATAAAAAAAATTAAAAAAAAAAATTTAAAGAAAAAATTAAAAAAAAAATTTTTTAAAAAAAATTCAAAAAAAAAATTTTTAAAAAATAATTAAAATATATATAATAAACATGAAACAAAAAAAAATAAAAAAACAATATTTAAAAAAAAAATTAAAAAAAAATATAATAAAAATATAAATAATATATTAAATAAAAAATAAAAAAAAAATTAAAAAAAAACATTAAAAAAAAATAAAAAAAAATTTTTTTTGGCTCAGCTGGGATTCAATGCCACGTTTTCTCTAACCAGTATACACGTTTGTATGTATGTATGTTGTTGTTGTAATGTTGTTTTTGTGAAAAAAAAATCGAGATGGTCGTGGGTTTTTGCTCATATCTCAGTTGTTTATATACCGATGTTTCTGATTTTCAATACCGATCTACTCCCGAATATTTCTGATATTTTAATACTTCACCCGAGTCCAAGCGATGTCGGGGGGCTTCAAAAAGTTGATTTAAACATACACACGGACAGACGGTCAGACTGACAGACTGACAGGGCTTAATCGACTCCCCTTATCATAAGCTTTCAGAAAATATATACTTTATGGGGTCGGAAATCAAAATTGTAGAAATTTCACACGGAATGACAAACCTATATATACCCTTTTTCACTGTGTGAAGGGTATAATGAAGTCTATACATACATACATCTGTGGCAGTAAAAAAAAGCTGCTTCTATATGCATGAATATTTAAATTTATTTTAATTAAATAGTTAATTTTTAAATAAAATCTATTATATGCATTAAGTCCTGTATTAATTAAAGATCATATCGGTCTTAGTAAATTGTATTAGATCTTAAGTTAAAATAAGGTATTATTACAAATGAACATTTTCATAGAAATAATATACGCAATATACCTATGTTTCGCCATAACTCCTAAAAATGTATTTTAAATAATTGGAAATTAACTCGAGCATAATTTTAAAATGCAGAATTACAATAGCATTATTACATTAATTTTAACTAAAGTTGCCTTAAGCGGTTAATATTCTTAGCCACAGATTAATTAGGGTATCTATTAAAAGTCTTCATGGAAGGAACTTTTTTGAGTTCACAAAATAAGATATTATTACGCTTTTATCGCTCTCATTGCAGATTCTCCTTACTACTGAGAAATGGCTCCCATTTATGTATTGAGAACAAAAATGTATTACATATTTTAAAAAAATTAACTATCTGCATTAAATTTTCAATACATCTATATATGTACATATATATACATACATATATGTATATATTTTTGATTTTTTTGTTTTGATTAAACAACTTAGTAGGTATTTTTTTCTGAGTAAATCATTGATTTTTTTTTGCAGTTAAACACAGGGTACACTTATACAAGGTGGCGGTGAAAGCCAGCTGACTATTTTTTTGTGTTCTGGAGAATGTCAAAATACATACTTAAAAAAATTATTTCAACTTCGGAAATTGTCAAACTCCATACATAAAAAAGAGAGACAAAAATTACTCACCTTTACGCTATCACCTTATGTAATTACACCATGGTTAAACATTTTGTATTTTTTACAAACTTATGATTAGATTTAATAATAATTTTAGTTAATGATAGTGAAATTTAATACATTTGCGATTTTTGTGTTATATTCTGAAATTTGTGTATACATATCCAATATTTTTCTACAAAATAACTTAAATATTTTGTTTTGAGGACGAAAGGGGAACGAAATTAAGGAGCTTGGTAACAAGCAAGGCATATTTATTCATCAGGTAATTGCAGTTCGGAGAGAATTTTATTGTTTATATTTTTTATATATGAAGTTTGACATTTGAAATAAATTAGAAAAGAGAGAAAATTGTTTTTTATTTATGCATTTTGACAGCTGAAATTTAAAATAAGTGAAGAAAAAATAATCAGCTGACGAATCAAGAGTACCTGATAAATAAATATGCCTTGGTAACAAGTTTCTGAAGAAAATAAATTTTGTCAAATATGACGTGACATACATACAGTATAAAGAAAAACAAAAATTAGTGCCCAATTTTAACATATTTTATCGTAAATATACGTATGTGTCAAGTAATATAATTAGAGTCCAATTTTAATATATTTTATCGTAAATGTACATACATATGTATGTACATATGTGTCAAGTAATATACAAATATATGTAAGTATGTATGTATATATGTAGATGCTTTAATACAATTACTCTATAAATGTTAAATTATCCATATACATTTAACAATACCTTTTTAATTTGCATACATACTTTTACAAACATATGTACATATGAACGTGTATGTTATAATAAAATACCCTATAAGCAACTCAGCTAACTTTAAATGCACTTAAGCTAATGATTTCGCAATTAGAGGTGGTTGATGCCTGGATTATTTTCAATGGGATAACTTACTTCTAATCTAACAATCCCAAATTTGGAAGTACACCAAAAACTAAATAAAAAAAAACTAAAATAAAACAACAAATATTTTTTAAACGGCGATTAAATTGTTGCACTCTTATTGTAAAAACAATTTGTATTAACGCACATATGTACCTCGTTTAATTCTTGTTTTGTTATAGTAACATTTGGCTTGCTTATATTTTCGTAGCAACTTTAAACGCTTATAACTACTAAATTCTAAACCGGTTTTAATAACATCTAGATTGTGCACATCTGAAAATTCATTTCAAAACAATAAAAATATACAAAAATACTGTTTGAAAACTCTTTTCCTCAGAGAAAATTTTATCTGTTGCAACAAAGAAAAACTGCTTATGTCTGCTTTTATCGTTTATGAGAAAATTACTTTAAAATTTTGAGTTGTTTTTTTTTATAAATCGATTCTCTTTTAAGTAAAGACTGCTATATGAATTATATCCTATATTAATTATAGAGCATTTCGGTATTTGTATATTCAGTTAAATTGTAAGTTAAAATAAGTTATTATTCCAAATGATATTGTTTGTTAAAAAAATTTGGTCAATAAGTTTTTACGCTATAACTTTTTTCGAGCAAATTGAGAAAATTGTCAAACAATCGGATGTGCAAACAATAACAAATTAAAAGTTTTTGTTTTATTTTCATAAATAAATTATTAATCCTTTTAAAAAGGTTCTATATAACCAAAATAAAAAAGGTAAAATACTAAAAAAAATCTTTTTTATATGTTAAAAAATGTAAGTACGTATGGGCTTGAAATTTGTTTTTTTTTTGTTCTCGTATTTTTGTACATTTTTGTGTTTTGCAAAATTAGTTCTTGTTTTCTTGTTTAAATTTGTGTACGTTTTAAATTTGGGGAACATCTGGATTACTCTGTAGTTAGCTTAAAGGTAATTCATAAGAGTTTACTTTAAGTGCGTTATTTCACTTATTGGAAAATGACTGAGTGATGGCTCTTTTTTTATGTTTAATATTTGATTTTATTTGTTGTCTAATATATAAAATAATTGTTATATTGAATCATTTTTAATCTTAGATTTGATTTAGATTTTGTGGTTTTCTTATTAACTAATTTAATTGTTTAAGTTTTTAATAATTCCATCGTATATATGTATGTATGTATGTATATACATTAATATCGTTGAGTGTTATTTATAGCATTCATTCGTCTATTTTTTATAAAAGTTTTTTTTTCCATTTTTTATTTTAGATGTAAATTGCTGATTATTTCTTTTAGAATTTTGGTAAGTGGTGTATAATGTACAATAATTACCTGCTTAAACCATAATAATTTTTTAAATGTATTTAAGGTTTATAAAATGAAATTTGTCCAAAAATTTCGTATTACAAACTTTTAATATATTTGAAAATTGGTTATTAATTAGGCCCTATTTTTATAATATTTACAATAGCTATAGCACTTACAAAGATACATACATACGTACATGTGTACTTATATTCATAAGAATGTACTTACATATGTAGGTACATACTTAAAAGTTTATTAATTCTTATATAACTAGTTTATTTTATTGAGATAAATTTTTGTTTTTTAACTCTTGTTTGGATTTCAATATCGTAAGAATATTTATAATTACAGCAATTAATTTTAATAAAGTATGCAGGTTTATACGAACATACACATATGTACATACATAAAAACAATATCATATGAAATGATTTATTAAAAAAAAAAAACCAATTAAACATTTTTTCTCATACAGATATTTCTGTATAAAAATTCTAGGGAGTAACTTGATTTGATTTTAATTCAAAAGTTCGAAAACCAAATTAGTAAATTTGTTCATAATAAATTTTAAGATTTAGGCCAGAAAAATTCATATGCTATCCTTATGAATTATTGATCGTCATAACAAATGCAAGACGAATCGGAAATAAAATAAATGTAAAACAAGAACGGCATCGATCGTCGGAATTCTCGGATAAGAGAATCTTCACCCATGATCTTTCTACAGTATCGTCGCCAAAATCACAACGCCCGTGAGTTTTCTCACTATCAAGCGCGCTCTGTTTCATAATATTGGTTGGTAAAGATTTCGAATCATCAACCTTATGCTAGAAAAAATTTAATAGGTTAAAAAAAAACAAATAGATGCTTGCTTCACCTTCGTTTGTTGCACAGATGATAGATTTAAAAAAATGTAGTGTACCACTTTAAATTGTAAAGTTTAAAGTTGATAAAAATTTTTCCGTAACAAGTTCTCTCTCGTTCACTCATTCGTCATTTTTGTGGTTAGCAATGATGCTCATGGCCACTTCCGATAGTCAACGGAAGCATTTATTTCGTTGACAGAGGTCGATCTTAGAATGACGGGTTGCGTATCACAGAACCAGCCAGATAGTAGAATCATTGCGCCACTAATGTTGAAACTCATCTTTTGTGCAACGGCTTTGGCCGTTAAGTGTTTTAAAGTGTTCTGATAGGGTTTTTATACTGGTTTTATAGGTATCTCTCATACACTATAAGTTGTTCTGTAATCAATTTTAGAAGGTTCGTTTGAATAAATGCAACCAATTCGTTAACACTTTAACTTATAAAATCGGTTTAGTAGGGCCTGTTCGTAAACGCATCACTGCGCTGCACAATATGATTACTTTGCGCTGCCACTGCAAATCATATGTTGCTGATGCTTCTTTTTGCTTATTTTATTGCTGCATTTACGAACGAGCGAACACTGCGGAAAAATGGAAAAAATTATTATAAATTTAATTTGTGAATTTGATAATACAATATCTGACATATATTTCACATTCGAGGCTAAAAATGTTTAAAAAGTAAAATAATCAAAAATAAATCATAAAAAACCACATTCTTTATTCTCACACATCTATTGCATCAGCCATTTTTGTGATTAGTTTTTTGTATTTATTTGCGCATAATAGACTTTAATGTTGCATTTACGAACAGATGACAGCTGCAGTGTTGCCAACGTTTGCATTTACGAACATTGTGCGCATAATATGCACAGCTGTGATGCATTTACGAACAGGCCCGTAGATGTAGTTAGAAAATAATGTTTTCTTTGTATGGGTGGGTGTGGAACTATATATTTTTTTTGCATTCAAATTTGTACTTTTACGGGACACTATTTGTGACAAAAATTGTAAAAAAATCGGTAAACAGATCTAGTTAAAAAAAAAAAATATCTTTGTATTATGGGCCCATTTTTTCAACCATTAGATTGTATTTTTACGAAAAAATAAATTATCAAATTCACAACTTTTCGCAGTAGTTGTATATTGTAAGAAACTCACTTTAACATATTAGAAAAATCGGCAATGTGATTAATTTTCCCATCACTTACTAGTCCTTATTATTTATCCTATACTAATTTGTTAAATTTATGAAAACTCTTTTCTTTAATTAAACATAAAAAAATATTAAAATAAGAGTACTGTAAAGACAGCAGGAAGCTTTCTACTCTATTATTTTCCTTCCTTTTATAAATTTACTTAATAATAAAAATAAAGTATTTCTAATTATGTATTATAAATGTAAAAACCACTATAAAACTAAGAAAATTAACTTTTCCTCCTTCTCTCTATGTGTGTCTATCTCAGAATTATATGTACATTATGTATATTTAAAAAAAAAACATACAAAAATGGCCACAATTTAAAAAATCCAAATTTATAAACCTAAATAGAAAATACAAAAAGTACCATGATAATTTTTTTTTTTTCAATCTCAACTTAGATAGTCATAATTTTAAAAATCTAGATTCACAGACATGATTTAAAGCGAAAAAATCTATTTTTTGCATATATGTAAATTAATATGTGCTAAAAAGTACCAGACAGTTTATACAAATTTCCCCATTTCATTTTGTTTTACACTAAACTATTTAGGCGATAAAATAATTGTGCCGACGTCCTTATTTTTTAACAATATTAGGTTCGTTCGAGTACTTTTACTGCACTTTGTAGTAAATGAGTAATTATTTAGTAAATTGAAAATTTTACTCACAAAAAGAGAATTTGTTCAAAAAAGTACTCGAACAGACATTTGTAAAAATTCGTAAGATTGAAGCAACAGCTGATGGCAAATAAATAAAGTTTAATGGGAACTATGTACATACATACATATGTGCAAATATGTATTTGTGTATGTATACCTGCGCCAGATTCAGGCAGTTCCATTCTTTCATCTGTAGACATTGTTAACTAACTTTATTTCACAAACAACTTAAATTTAATAATATTTTGCACTTTTGTTGGGATTTTTCTTTTTTTTAATACTTTTTTCACAAATTGTATACTTTTTGTTTGCTTACTTTTGTTTGTTTACTTTTTGAATCATATGTTTTTTGGTTTTGCTAAATCTTACAGCAAGAAATTTCTGTTGTAAAAATTTGCAAATACTCAGTCAAGAACTGTCACTTTTCGCTCTCTATTTGTGCTCTCATTTACTACAAATTTGTGTAAACGAACGCAATTTCGTAAAATGCAGTAAAAATTTGTACAAATTCGTACAAATTTGTGAGTTCTCGAACGAACCTATTATTAACAGAGTTATGAGTTATTGTCATTGACTTTTATTTTCCATTTGTCATGGTGTCCTAGTTATTGCAAGTGAAGACGCTGCTATCATCTGGTATATACTTAGAGTAATATATAATACATATGTATACTATATCGAAAAGATTGTGTTAGAAATTTACTGGAAAATTTGTTATTGACAGACACAACACACTCGCATGTAAGTTTATCTACACGAGTAAGACTGAATCAAAAGCATTTTCGATATCAAAGTTCCCAGCACAATTTTCAATTAGTATAGGGTTTCCATTTGTATTCTAGAATTTTCAATATATATGCAGGGTTTAATCTTAGTCCGTTTGCAATTGCCCTTTCATTGAGTTCGAGTTTATATTTTTATCACATCAAATTTAGTTTTAATTAAACAAATATTTATTTATTTAATAGGGCAGAAGTTAAAGTATTTTAGTGGTTACGCCTAATTCGTTAAATATTGCCTAATATGAACATACCTTAACTGGCACAATTTTTGATTTTTTACTTATTACTGCAGCTTTATCTTGTATATCATGAAAAATACCTTTATAGCATATTTTGCGATCGACGCAGTCGACTTTAATCTAATATTACATTAATAATAACTTATTATTAAATATGTATTAATTTATTCAAGATATTCTCTACAATTTATATTTTAATACAACATATATTTATTTGTTTTGCCACTAGTTGATGTTTGCATTTCGTTGGGTAGTAAGGCCGACGCATCAGTATATCTAATCATATTTGAAAAATTTTTAAACTCGCATGCCTATAGAAAAACTCTCAAATAAGAGAAGAGAATAATTTTTCAAATCTTGAAATTATCAATTTAGTCGAAGAAGGAACCCACTGCAAGCATCATATCCCCAATTATATGCCAATAAGCAACTGTTTTTTTAAGTCCAATTAATCGAAAACCGGGTTTTAAAAATTAAACAAAACAAACGTTTAAAATCAAATCAAAAAAGTTTTGGAGTTGTATAAATATTTTTTAACAGAACATGGATTTCAAATATTTATTTATTTATTAATGAAATTCTGTTGTTTTCAAAATTTTTGAAATGTTTAAATTATTTTTGTCAGGTTACTCAAGGACTGTAACGTTAGTTAAAATCATTAAAATGTTCAATTAAATTGTTTTAGCTCCTGTCCTATGTTTTACATTAAATAGAGATGCATACCAATGACGATAAAGGCGAAATGTTAAAATTCCTGCGACAAATCCAATTTTTTGTTGTTTTCAAATCAAATATCTCATAACAACCTTGTTTCAATTAAAATTGTTCTCAAAAATGCCCACAGTTAACGAGGGACAAACCTAACAGGTGATTTGTAAAAATTTTAATCTTTTTCCCAATGTTTTTTGTTTAAAATTAATAAACAGAAAAGTATGCTGTGTTAAAAACAAAAAAAAAAAAAACTTAAATAAAAAAAAAAAATAATAAAAATTTTAAAGAAACAAATAAAACTCAAAGTATATAAATGTTGTAACCATTTTTAATAAAATATTTTTTTTTTATTTTGTGTGATTTTTTTTAAAGATGTTTTGGTTAAAATATTAAACTAAAAAGAAAGTAACCGTTTAAAATTTAAATAATAACTATGTAGTATACTACGGATAAAGGAAAAAATCGTACCTAATTAAACAGAACTAATAATAAAACAATTTATAATATTTAATGATTAAAAAAAGAATTCACAAATAAGACTATGTATATGATAGAGTAACATGCTTATAAAACAATTATAAATTGGGTAAATCTGTTTCGACTTAAGCTAAAAATATTTTAAATGATTAAATACCTGGCCTTAACAGAAAATAATCGTATTAAAAACTATATTTGCAAAAATAATTGTACAGTTATTCAAAATATCAAACGAGTGAAAAATATAATTTTTTTTTGTCTTTAACTTTTAATAAACTTGTGTGATCTTTATAAATCTGATATAATGAAATTACTGCTAATATTTTTAAATTGAAAATTTATCAACGAATATCCGATTGAATATCATAATAGAAAAAATAATTTAAAAAACTTTTGGTGTTGCTTTTCTTACTTTTAAATCATTTGTCTGTATAGATTGCCATAAGAAAAATTAAATTTAATTTTAATGCATTTATGACATTAAATATACAAATAATGTTTATAAATTTTATATTGACTTAATTTCATTACAAACTTAAAAACGTTATTTATTAAAAGAAAAAACTTATTAAAAAAGGAATTTTCTAAAAGCTTTTTTGTAAGATTTAGCTAAAATTTAAAAGATTAACTAGTAAAAAAAAACACGGGAATATAATTTTTAATTTAAAAAACTACAAACAAAAATAACAATTCTATAAAAAAAAACTAAAAGTAAAATAAAATTAAAAAAAAATTGAATATATGTATGTATATATATATTGAATATATATAATTATATATTTAACAAAACAAAAATTGTTTTTAATAATTATGACGATAAAATTACAAAATAAATAAGACTAAAGACAAAATATTAAACGTGACATTCCTTATCTATCATATGTGACAAGCAGGATACGGGAAATTAAACGTATAGTAAACAAATTGACCCTCGTATAATTAAAATTTTATATGTATACATTACTAAAACGGTGCAATTAAATTAACATAACGTTTTTAATGTTATTGAAAATAAGTTTTTTGTGGTGTTTATTTTATTGATGTTTATAGATATATACATACAATAAAAATTACTTATCAAGGAATTATTTTCTTTTACTTTGAATAACAAAAAGCACTGCACAATTATATTATTAGATACTATAGAAATGAATGAAGTTGAAATATCTTTAAGTCTATTTACTTGTTTGTTTTTACATTTAATAAATAATAGTATAAGAACTTAACAATGATTTGAGTAGTGATGTTAATAGTTTGTTTGTGGTCATATTTTAGAAAATATTTTTTTTTATTATTTAAACTAGTAAAATAATATTGGCTAATGTTGTTTTATTACTGAATAAGCATTTCATCTTTAAGTTTTTTCAAACCAGCCTGGACGTAACGAAAGACTTCATAAACATTGCTGTGTAAAGTTAAAGGACCATTCTCATGATCCAAAGCTATAAAGAAATCTAAAAAAAAAAAATAAGAGAGAAAAAAAAAAACAATCGGTTAGAACAAGTTAAAAATAAAAACTAAATAGAATATATTTATAAATTTTTAATAATTTGAAATCAAGTTTACTGGCGCAAAATGTAACTTAAAAATACATTTTAAAAATTATACATTTGTATAGAAAATTAGTTTACCCGTTTCCTTAGTTCAGCCACTTCCAAATTTTATATTTGATTGTTCTTTTTACTAATTACAAAATTCTGATTTTCTTGAATCTCTTTTGTAAATTTTTTATTTTTACGAAAAACAAGAATATTCAATATATGAACGGATTTAAGACGAAAACTTTGATTTTTAAAAATATTTGATCATTTAATTTCAAGACACAAAAAAAATAGTGTGACTCAGAATTTACGCACTACAACTGTGCATACGTTAGCTGGTTTTTTAGTAAAATAAAAAAATATTTTGTGCGTAAAAGTAAAGTAAATTATGACACAGAACAATCAGATAAGAATTTCGCTGGCTCTATACGACACAATATAAAAGATGTTTAGAATATTGCTGTGCCAATTTCATATACATGGGCGGATCATCTTAATGAAAACTTCACTTACCGGTATGATTGCCTTGTCTAACTAAACGATCGGCTTGATCCCATAATTCGTGACTACTGGATAAGTAAGTGAAATATTGATTTTGTTGATATAAAGCTGAGTGTATATCTTGAGGCACTATTTTACCGGGTGGAGTATTGGAACCTGAACCCTAAAATTTATTATAAATGTAAAAACGCATTGTGAATCGTCATTATAAATATTATTCAGATAAAATACTAAACTCACCTGTGAACCTACCGAATTCGAAGGTGAAATTGATGAAGGCGTATTACCATTAATAATATCACCTTTACCCGACTTGAAGAAATCTGTACATATGTTGTTGATCTGGCGGCAAAAGTTTCTTTTCAGTTTAAACAACTTTAAAGAAATCAAAGACTGACAACGAAGACTATAAACATATTGACAAAGAAAAAAATTTAAGGAAAATTAATAATAGAAAATTGTCATTAAAATTAATTGCCCTCATCTTACCTTAATATAGCAACTTTGTTGTGAGTCTCATGTTGATTCGCTGAAGATACTTGCAAATGTCTAAATTTAGTAGAAATGAATCTGAAAATAATAATAACAATGAAATTGTTTTATAAAACAGCTACACGTTGATAAAGTTTTTAGAAATGTTTGCACTTTACTCACTTAATTAATGACAATGTATCCTTGTACATAGTCCAAGCTGCATCTTCAGAACGGCTATGTTGTTCCATGGCAGCACCAGATAGGAGAAAATAAACCACAGCCTCTAAATATAAAGTCACTTGATTGAACGTGTTTTGCTCGCGATCTGCTGCATGCTTGCGATGAACAGCCTCTTGCAAGAACTTACCATCTTTGCTGCAATTTTAAAAAGCCATAATTTTTGTTATTTAACACCTTCTGAATGCAAGTAAATTTATCAATAGATAAAAAACAAATAAAAATTAAAGCTTGGATTAAATTTTCAGAAATATTTTTAACCGCTAGTCTCTTTTAAGTTAAGATAATAAAAAAATGTTTGTCGATTTGAAAAATTTTGAATTTTGGACGTAGTAAAGAGCTAGTCAAGTTCGTGATGGAAAACGATGGTTATGAAAACGATTTCAAAACGATATTTTTGAATAGATTTTGAGAATCATTTTGAACCAATCTCAAGTTATTGACATACTAGAATATAAAATCTAAACTATGTAATAAGGCATACTATAAGTTTTAAAAGTCTTAGTTGAATTTGGAAACATGTAAAAACAACTAAATTGCATTAAAGTTAAAAAAAAACACTACTTATCGTATTTTAAAAAAATTAGCAACTTCTGTTTCTTTTTAATGAAAAATATGTTGTCTACCTATGAGTAAAAACATGAAAAACAGATTCATACCTTTTTCTGTTACAAATATATACTTAAGCACTCTACGAAATAACGCACAATTTAACGCTAATGGCAACACTCGTTAGAGTATTCAATATATGTTTCACAACAAACCTGACTTCATCACTCAAAGCGTCATCATCTCGCTCAAAATATGAGCGATAGATAACTTGAGGTTGAGTGCTTAAAGCTGATGTTCCTGATGTTGTTCCTTCTACTTCTACTGTTATTGAAGCTGCGTTTGTGTTTGGAGCTACGCCAATTGAAGATGACGACGAAGCTACTAAAGGCATTGTTGAAGTTGCATTGATAAGAGCATTCTTTGTGCATGCAATCGATGGTAGAGGAGTTTGTGTAACAATTGGTATCAGTCCTACATTGGCTGGTGGTGGCATATTGGTTGAGGCGGTTGTGGTTGAATGGTTGCTTGTATTTTGTAAATGCGCAGCACTGGTAGTGGATAAGACGTTGCTTGGTAATTTTTTGCTGCTGTTACTGCTGCTGTTATTGAGACTACATAATTTGTCCGTGCTTTGCTGTTTATTTTCCATTAATAACCGATCGTGATTAGTCGGTGAAAATTGTTGATCCGATATTTGCTGATCCTTCTAAAAGAAAAATAAAAAAAAAACGGAACTTAACCAAAGTCTATTTAGAAGTACATTAAATTGTAATACCTGAGACTGTTGCTGTACGGTTGCACTTGTTAAACAATCATCTATCGTAGTAGATTCTTTATCAGATTTTACTGTATCATTTACAAGTTGTTCCTTTTCTTTAATAACATCATCATTGAAGACAGTAATTTTATCTTTTTCGCTTAAAACAGCCGTACTTAAATCTTTTTCTTTTTTTCGCTTTTTCTCTTTGTAAGGACTGGAGCTAGAGCTGGAACTACGCTTGCGGCGAGGCTTAGGCTCCAAGGGCAAATCATTTGATGAGCATAGTGTTGATTTATCTGACAAATCACTGGGCTTACAATCTTGTTTGAGTATCAAAAGTTCCTGCTTTATTAAAGCGGAATTTGTAGATGAATCGCTTTTAAATTTTGTTTCATTGCAGGAATATTCGGAGTCAGGTTCATGTTTTATAATATGTTCGTGTTTAAAACCCGTTAACAGTTTAACACCACCCATTGTAGCATTTGGAGAACTGTAACCTCTCACCATTGCTGCAGCAGAGCTATATCCATTTGGAGTCAGCAAATGTTCTTTGGGGGTCGAACCACCGCCGCATAAAACACCTTCTGTTGAACGACTACTTAAGCGACCAGAATTGCCATTTTCTTTGGCTAAATCATGGAAACTTTCTCTTGATTGAGATAGTTCTCTTTCGGTGGCAATCAGAATTGGTGTGCGGTTGCCCGCACTTTTAGGCGTGTTTCCACCACTGAAATTTCCACCTGAAATGGATTTAAGACGCATTTGATTGTTGCAAGACTGCAAGTCTGCATTGAGTATAGTTTCATGATCATATATTGGAGTGCGCTCAACGCTAGGTGTTGAATAATTCAGTTGATGCCCAGGAGCATGGCCATACAAACGATATGTGTTCGCATGCCATTCCAGGGGTACATTCAACAATCTAGAGAGATCAATTTTACATATTATGGAAGTAGGTTGCGGAGGTTGTAGCTGAGCTAAATGATGCTGTTGCTGATGTTGATGAGACAGTGAGGAGGAAGAGGGGTTTTGAAGTTGAAGAGCAGCTGCTGCAGCAAGAGCAGGCGTGGGTGTTGGAGTTCTTGTGGTAGGTGGAGTTCGAGTAGGCGTTCTAGTTGGTGTCTTTATGCGATGTTGCAACTTTCTTTCGGCACTCGTTGTACTGCGATCAGGTGTACGATGCGATGCTATTGCACCGACTGCTAAAATCTGAGACGCATGAGGAATATTTAAAGAACGTGGTGATCGTATATGCCCACCAGGTGTCAAACGGGGAGATTGTTGGTGCATTTGCTGTTGTTGTTGTTGATCTTCAGATTGGTCAACTATGAGAACTTGACCCTGTTTTTTAGCACCACCCTCATTTGATGATTTAAAAATACGAGTGAGCGTATTTATTTTATTCTTATCACTTTTTGGTTTATCACGTTTTAATTTCTAAAACAAAAATATACAAAAAAAAATAGTTTTGTTTAAATATGCAATATGTTATTAAATTTTTAAGCACTACCTTTTCTTTTCGAGGCTCTCCTAAATCAGAATCTGAATGATCGTCATTGCTCGATTCTGAAAAAAAGGCACTTGCCACTTTATGCGGTGATTGATGATTTGCTGAACGTTGTGAGGAGCTTCCACCAGTTACAGAACCAACAGGCTGATGTAATGATACGCCAGTTAAAGTTGATGCGTTCGGAAGGTGACTGAAATCTTCGACTGATGATTCAGAAGAAGACGAGGAAGATGAGGAGGACATTGACATGTTATGCGGTTTATTAGAGCTTGTCAAAGGAGCTGACATATCTTCTAGCGATGATTTTCGAGTATTTATTTTTTTTACTATTCGCTTAGGTGGTACTGGTTTCGGATCCCCCACTCTCGACATATTCTTATTCGCATTATTATTTTTTGTTCCTCCATCTTCTGACGATGAAGAATTAGTTTGTTTGTTGTTCATTTCGCCTTCATCTGTATCCGAGCCTGATGAAGAGGATTTCGATATCGAACACGTTGAGGATTCACTTGATGAAGAGGAATCATCGCTTGTGGCGTTCGCTGTTAGAAGCTGCTCTTTAACCAACTTTGTTGTTTTGATTAATTCCACTGGCGCCTTTAAATGTTTTTGCCTAGTGGAGGTGGTAGACGTAAGGTCTTGAGCTGATGCATTTGAAGAGTTTAGTCTTGAAGCTCTTCTTCGAGCTGTTGCTGTCGCTGCATTCGTAGTGGAGGCGGGTTTTTTATTGATATCTTTTTTGGCTGTTAACGTTGGCCCTTTGGCTGAGGTCGAAGCTGAAGAAGCAGAACTAATGTTACCACTTTGGTTGGGTGTAGTTTTACGTGGTCTTCCTCGACCTTTTTTCGGTCCACCTGCAATGCCACTTGTCGGTAACCCAGTTGTGCCAGTAGATGACGGACTTACTAAACGTTTTGTCAAATCATCATGTTCTTCATCACTGGTATCCGTTGCTACAGTAGCACTAGTTTGCTGTTTCAGTTTTTTTCGAGGCTTTTTAGCTCTCGATTGAGGAGGAGGTGGACGCGATAGCTGTGCAGTTGAAGAGGAATTAAGAGGATCTAATCGTATCATTGTAACGGAGTTTAACATTTGAGTTTTTTGCACAATAGGTGGAGAGCGAGGCAAGGCTGTTATATCTGCTGGAACACCAGGAATTTGCAATGTGCCGCCGGGTCCCCTAACTGGTAATCGTTCGTCATCACTTGTATTAGAGTCGGATGAGAGATTTGATAAACCTTCTATTACATCTCCACCATAAGAAGTAACAGTAGTATGACCTCCAGCAATGGACATTGCTTCATGTTTTATTTGTGCCGAAGGTATTGATACAAATTCCGAAGCATTTAAAATGGGCACCTGCTGTTGGTTCACTCCAATACCTACATGTGGTGTGGAAATTTCTTTTTTAATGTCGTTTATCATAGGGGAAAGCGGTGTTACTGAGAGACCTGCTGGAGCTTTTCGTGATGGAAATGCCGGATGAGGGAATGTTTCACTTTTATTGGAACCTCTGTTTCTTCTACGTATGTTTTCTTCTTCCACTTCATTGTTATCATTTTCATCATCATCATCTACATCATCAATCACTGATTCATTTTTAATGTTTGCCACATGCTGTGGAGGTTCGGGAATAATTTGAGCTCCACCACGTAAAGTAATCGGCATATTGAGATTGGCAACATTCATAGAATTCACGGAATTTACCATAGTAGTGGTAGATGGAGATACTACATCTTGTGTAGGTGTTTGATGTAGTGGAGCCTTATTAAAATATCTGCTTAATTGCCATTTGGTAGTATTCGAAGGTGAAGGAGTCTTATTGGAGGACGACGATGAGGAACCTCCTGATGTGTGTGAACCTCCTGATGGAGGCGCTGAAGATCCTAACCCTGAGCTACAACTACTACCAGCAATGGAACCCGATGAACCAGGTCCTAGCTTCTTTTTTGTTGGTAATAAAGCAGCCGTTTGTTGCTGTTGACTGAGGAGCTGGAGAGGGGCGGGTATTGTAGCTGGTTGCTGTGGTTCACTTCTCGAAGACTCACTTCCCGATTCACTAGAATCGGATGGTGAACTCTCACTTGAGTTCACTGTAGACCGGTTCTGTTTTTTGCGATCATCGTCAGAATCCGAAAGTTCTAAATCATTTTCGAGCGTTGAGTTTTGTTTCTCTATTGGCGGTGGAGTTGGCTTTTCCGTTTTTAAAGATTTAGCTTGTGTGTCTTTCGATGGTCGAGTTAAGACCGGAGAATGTGGCACTGTAGGTGATATTATAACAGCATTGCTTATTAACGATGAGGACTGTCCAGATGAGGAAGAGGTAGATGATGCCGAATGACCGACAGAGACTGTTGCTTTTATAACAGGGGCTATGTAAGTAGAAGATGATGAGGTGGGTGCGGATGAGGAGATATTGGAAACTAATTTTGAAGAAGGCATCTGTGTTGCTGTTACTGATGTAGCTGTTATAGGAGGCACAAATCTAGGAGCTGGCATTTGCATACGTGGCGGTGAATCCAAAGGCTCAACTATACTTGTTTTGGCTAAAATATCAAAGGAATACTTGTGTTTATTCTTTTCGCTGAGATTATAATTCTCCATTAAAGTGTTGTGCGGTGTTGCATCGATGCCAGTTAACATCTTTGGAGGACAAAATGTGTTGGTAACATGGTTAATTATTTCTTTGATGTCATTCTAAAGAAATAAAAATAAAAAGATTAAAATTCAATTTATAAAACTTTAAGGCATTGTTATAATATTTTTAGAGCATAGACATACCTCTGGTGGTAATGGCTTTTGGCGTTGTTTTGGTATTGATGGTTGAGAAAAACGACCGTTATGGATCGCGGATAACGAAGAGGATGATGCTATAGGTGGTCCGAGATACGATTTTTCAACAGAAGACGCTGACGATGATGTTTGGCGTCCATTTGGCATATGTGTTGTGGCGGGAGGCAGTAATGAACCAGATGGTGGTCCCTTAGGAGGTGCCATACCACTGCTTAAACGATTTACCGGTTGCCCCGGGTAACCTCCTCGTCCATTGTAAGGCGGTTTATTATCAGCCTGTTTAACATAAGGTGCTTGTCGTAATTGCTGTTGTTGCTGTTGATAGTGATGTGGTGGCTGCTGTGACTGTTGTGTCTGTGATGATAGAGGTAGAAGCAAACGTTGCGATGATGACGATGAGGAACCCGCTGACGATAATAGTGTCACACCTGGACTCGCATTCGATAGCGGTGAAGTCATTGGCACTATACCAGGTAAAACTGCATTAGCGGGCATTTGCCTGTGGCCCGAATTTGATATACCCACAGTATAAAGATTAATAAAATCTCTTGCCTTAGAGTAGTCTCCCAACTTAGCCGAGATTTTATCATCGTCTTCTGAAGGATTTACTCGTCGGGGTTCAGAAAAAAGTGCTACCTCTCGATTCGATGACGATGTTTGAACTTGCTGCCTTTCAGATTTTTCACGTTCCCTTCTTTGTTTCCGCTCATATTCATAGTCGTCCATTCTAAAAAAAACAATGTAAAAAATGAAACATAATATGGAAGAATAAATATATGTACATACATATAGAACACATTAATTTACGAACGACGATATACATATAAAACATAAGAAACATACATATATGTGTTTATATGTATAAAGCTGTTGCATAAACACAGAAAAACTGTGTTTGAAGACGCTCATTTTGTTTTTTGTGTTTACCTCGTTTGTGTTTATTACCTACAAGTGCCGATGAGTGGAACACGTCCGGTAATTTGCAGGGCTATTAAAAAATTGAGATTTATCCCCAAACGTGATGACTTCATAGCGTTATTGGCGTTTGAATTAAAATTTTGTCGATATGGTGATTTTTTAACAATTTTTTTATTTAAATACAGCTGCATTCATATTTTTTATACAATTTGCCTATAAAGTTAATGTTAGTAAAACTTTGGCTAACGTAGGCATAAAGTGACCTTTAAATCTTTTTCGTTACTACTTGCTTCCCTTTAGCATATCGGTCACATTTAGGCAAAACGTTAAAAATGAATGCCACATTTAATGTCAGACAACAGAATACACTGATTTCTACAATGTTGTAGCAGTTACGTAAAAATTAAAAATAAAAATTGAAGTATTTCCGTAAAAAATAATGGAATCGCGCAAACCTTTTAAAAAGTAAAATAAGATCAGTGCCTAAAGTATATCAGTAATTTTAAGTTTCGTTTGGCAGAAATTTATTTAAGATTTTCCTTTGCTATTTATCTTTAAACAAATATGCCCAAAAATAGTTCCTTTAATTCATTGAGTTAACTGAATTTATTATATAAAATTTCATACGATTATTTAAAAATTGAAAAAAAAAAACAAGTAAGAGCACTATATTCGGCTGTGCCGAATCTTTTATACCCACCACCAATTTTGTGTACATTTAAAGCACAATATTTATTATTTTGTTAATCATTATGGATAATCTCTTTATAATAAAATATGTCTCACTTTCTTTGTAGAGGGTGGTTAAATTTTAAGGGCCCATGTTGAAGATGAGCCACACAAACGACAAGTTTTTTTTGCATTTCATTTGACATTTCTCAATCTCAGACCAACTTAAAAGTGGAAAGATACGCAAATGAGCAACGCGTTAAAGTTTTTCAGGTTTTTTATAAAAATGGACGTTCAAGTCAAAATGCATTTTGTGCACTTCGTAATTCTTTTGATTAACATAATCGTTCAAATTCGTCCAAAATCGGGAGAATTGTAAAAAATATTTAAATTTCTGCAAAACAGGTCTGTATAAAATGTTAAAAAATCTGTGAATGCCTTCTTAGTTCGTTGAATGGGAACAATTGCTGTTTTGTTGCGATAGTGTGGCAAAAGAGCAGTCAACATCGACTCATCATCATGCCCAACAATTGACCATCAACATTGTCATTGAAAATTTGGACCATCAGATAGAGTAGTGGCGCCATCGACCATTTGGCCGATATTTTGTTAAATACATAATTGAACCATACAAATATTATCATAACAAAAAGAAATAATAAAAATTTCATAAATAATTTGTGTTTTATTTAAATTCAACATCGGCCCTTAAAATTTAACCACCCTTTATAACTTCGATATACTACTAAAATGCTTTTGTTAATGTAGTCTTTCAATGAAAGTGGGCGTTAAAGTAGGCGTGTCAATAAAGTTTCTGCTAATAAATACAACTACACATTTCAATATAGTACTTTATTTTCCCAAAAACTTTGTCAATAGAGAAATTACATGAATTTAAGATAAACCGTTATATGGGAGGTAGGCGTTAAAGTGGGCGTGTCACCTAAATTTTTTGGCACAGTAATGACATTGCCTAGGGGGATATACGTAGCAAATTTGACCATTATACCTCTAATTTTGGCGGTTTTATGAGCTTTTAAATTTCATTAACGGTAGATAACGTGAAAAGTGGGCGTTATAGTAGGCGTGTCAAAATTGTTTTTTCTAATGAGCACAACCTAGATATTTCAATATAGTCCTTTATTATTTCAAAATTTATAATAATAGAGAAATTATATGAATTTTGGGTAAAACGTTATATGGGAGGTGGGCGTAAAAGTGGGGGTGGCACATTGATTTTCCGTTACAAAAAAGCGTTTCACCAAAAAACAAAGTGTACGAAATTTTAGAGTCGTACATCCAATTTCGTTGCTTTTATGACGTTTTTGTTTTTAAATATACCGAAAAATACACTGTGCGGTAAAAATTTTCGTACATTTTGATCGATAACTCCTCTCCTAATGCATAGATTTAGATAATTTTCAGGGAAAAATATTGTTTTTACTCAGGAAATATATATTCGAAGTTTCATGAGTCTACGTTAATGCGTTTGGACACAATTCCATTTTATTCGATGTTCAAGGGACACGGTTTTTTCGACCTACTCTTGCTTTTCGAGCTATAACTCTCTTCCTAATATTCCGATTTAGCCCATTTTCAATACCAAACAAACCTTGTCTATAAGAAAGATTCTGGCAAAATTTGAGCCCCCTAGCTTTTTCGGTGCGACCTCTATCGTGCTTTCAACAGACGGACAGACGGACGGACATAGCTAGATCGTCATCAAATCAAACCCTGATTCAGAATATATATACTTTATGGGGTCTAAAATGGATATTTCGATGTGTTACAAACGGAATGACAAAATGAATATACCCCCACCATTTTTTTTGGTGGCGGGTATATAAATCTGATTGTATGTGTTTACAATCGTCAAGTCGCATGAACACAGTGAAAATAGTGGTGAAGAGGTCAAACACAAATAAAAGTTCATCGTATTCAAACACAGTTCGAGAAGATAAATTAATTTATATGAAAAACAAATCAAATACATACGGACGCATTTATAAAAATCATATAAAGGTTTATTATGAGTTCATTTTTCATAAGAAATTAATTTAATATAAACCTTTGATTAATTTTTGCTAGTATGTACTGCGTTCAAACCATTCAACCGTAAGTTAGTTTAAGCTCAAAATATAACTTTATTCTAACAATTTATTTTTTTTATCTATTAAAGTATTTCCATGAATTCCTTTTCTAAAGTAAGTTCAATAAAATGAGAACACCAAATCTAAAACAAAAAGCATAAATACATAAATAAAACAACAAAACATCTTTGAAAGTTTAAATTATTACACTACACCAGTATGACCAGATTTTCAAATTATGCAATTATTATTATTATTAAGTAAATGTCTTCGATCTTTTTTATTTGTATCAATAGTTTTTTTATTTATTAATCTTGAGATCAATTTTTTATAAAAATAATTTTATTTTATTCCAATATTTCGCTACCACATTGGGTAGCTTCTTCAGGGAAAGTTTAAACAATTTAAAACAATTAACCTTCAATAATGTTTATATGGGTATTAATATAATAAAGAGAAAATGTGTGTTTGTATGTTATGAGTTTTCTATGAAACTACTTATTCAATTTCTATAATTTTTTCACCAATGCTCAATGTCTTCCTCCGAAAGGACAAAGGATATATTTTGTGTGTGGGTGTTGTACCTCCCATACAAATTGAATAGATTTAATGACATATATAGAGAACTATAGCAGATATTTTCTTCAAACTTCGTACAAGTTACTTTGATAAAAATTTCCTTATTCGAGAAAAAAAAATTGATAGGATCAGAGCAGTAGGCATGGTAATCCCCTTACAAAAAAAGCACATTTGATGTCATTTATAGGAAACTATAAACGAAATTTAGTTGAAACTTTGTACGAGCAACTTAGACGATAATTTCCTTACCTTACAACCAAAAATGGTTAAGATCGGAGCAGAGGTAGTGTTATCCTCCCACGAGGATATTATTATTTATTATTTAATTAATTAAAACTATCTAAAAGTAGAATGCACAAACATACATACATACAAACTACTAGATATGGGTGCATGCATTATATTAAGGGTCCGCCATTTAACGTTTATTTTCAACTAGTGCTTATTTCTTGAATGGCAACACTTAGCTCATATCTGATTTGACAGATAATTAGTTTTATTCTTCCCCTGAACGAATATGGTTGTGTATACGCTTGAACAACGCTGGGAAATATTGCGACATTACTTTGGCCGATTTTGCCAAAAAAAAATCCACTTTTTTGATGAAGCTCATTTTGATCTTGGCGGGTGTGTAAACATATTTTTCTCATTTGGGGCACAGAAAACCCGCACGCATACATTGAAAAACCGATACACCCAAAAAGAGTCACTGTTTGGTGCGGATTTTGGTCCAGAGGCATAATTGGGCCATTTTTCTTTAAAAATTAGCAAGGAGTGGCCGTAGTCAATGGCGATCGTTATTGGGCCATGTTGAACGAATTTTGTTCACAAAAATTGATGAGGAGGATATTGGCAACATTTGGTTTCAACAGGACGGCGCTACGTGCCACACAGCCGAGGCTACACTGTTTTATATAGCATTTTCAAAAACAAAAAAAAGTTTTTTGGCGGACCCTTTACAATAAAACAAGAAAGTATGTTTATTTCTTAATAATTATTAACAAAAACAATGTAATAATAATAATAATAATAAGTTAAAGAAGAAAAATATATACATATGTATGTACATATATGTATAGAAACTGGTAAATTTATTTTACAAAGACTGTCAAAATTGTAATATTGACATATTGTTAGTTGTTCTTAATTGTTTATACTTTCCCTGAAGAAGCTACTCAATGTGGTAGGACAATCTTTTTTTTTTTTTTTGGTTTTAGGCGACCTTCAGAAAGCATGTTTTTAACATGGTCAACTCTATTTTGGCTTATCACGAGCTGAAAATCGGGAAGACCAGTTTATTTTATTACCTAAATAAGAATTCTAATAGCACTGTATACAACGAAGCACTAAGCAGTTAATAAATTCTTACCTAATTTCTTTCTACTAACTATAGCACGTTTTAAGAAGTACTCATTTTATTAGTGCAGGACAGGCGTTCAAACGTTAGTGATAATATTAAGAAAACGGAAAAATAAGGTTTACAAAAATGTTCATATAATTTGTTATTTTTAGCTTAAGTTAATTTTTTATGCAATTTATTATACTTCCTAAAACTATTATCGGATTGGTTTCTTGAGTATACTGGTGTCAGGTAGCAGATTTATATTTTCAAGCTTAAATAAAAAACGTAATAATTGACACAAAGTTTTATTAATGGCATTGAACGATAGATCGGAATGCAGATTTTATTTTTTTTAAGAAAATGTTATCCAGATGTCTTCCGTCGAGTTGAACACACGCTGCAATAAACTTGATTTAATTTAGCTGATTGGATGAGCTCGCAGATTTGGTAAAAAGAATTCTGCAATCATCAGTGGATAATTTTCAAAAAATTTTCGAAAAAAATGGTCCAATTATCTTATACGTGGATAAGGCACACCAAACAGTTACCTTCGGGCAATGCAATGGTTTTTGATGTTTTAATCGAGGGTTGCGAATTCTTTGAGGCCAGTAACGGCATTTTTGCTTGTTAACATGGCCGTTTAAGTGAAAATGAGCCTCGTCACTCCAAATTATGAGATTTACAGTGCAAAGACGCCCCAACATCGTTTCACAACAACTTTTGCGTAAATCAAAGTCACTTTTTTTCAGTTCTTAAACGATTTGAATTTTAAAAAGATGGAACTTCAGAACCTTTTTTAAAATTTCATGAATAATTGCTCTTGGAAGTACCAGTGAGGTTGCTCCTCTCCGTACTGAAAGTCGCGGATTTTCATGCTTTCAACCAGTTCAATGTTTTTGGGAGTCCTTGAAGATCTACTGGGCCTTGGCCGTGGGACATTCATAGCCGAAGCACCCACGAACAAGTTAAATTTACACTCGGTCCATCACGTATTCGCCGAATACCGAACTTTGAACAAAATTATGGACGAACAATTACGTAAGAGTCATTACTCTTAAAAAATGTCTCCAAAGCGAACGCGCGATACTCACTCGACCCATTGTTGCCAATTTAGCTATTTTCTCGTCAAATCTAGCTTTTTTATACTTACATATTACGGGAAAAATATGATTTAGCTATTAGCGAGAAATCTAGCGATTTTTAACACTGCCTTTTCTATTAATATAAAACGTTTTTGTTGACAATATTGTTACAGCGTCGCTAAAAAACAAAGTGACTGCCCTAGGGAGAGGATTTTTAGTACTCTTTTTTTTATTATATGGAGTTTGACATTCTCATAAATTCCACTTGCTATCAGCTGATCAGTTGAGTGCACCTTATTAGATGAAGCTTGCTACAAACTGAGTCTCGAATAACGGTATTTAAATATACATATATGTATACTTACAAAGTAAATTCTTTTCATATCAGTGTTTATTAGATTAGTATGAAGTGTGTACTGGATTTTCAGCCAGCTAAATATTGTGAAAACCAAACTGAGAAATAGGTTAATGACTGATACCGTAAATGCAGTTTAACACATAAAGTAAGCTGTCAAAAATTGGTAGTTGTAAGTTTTGTATTAACTTTTTATATTTGTTCATATAAAATTAAACAATAAATGTTGCTGGAATTACGAAGTACCGAAATCAGTATGTACTACAAAAAGTAGGTACCAATGTAACCTACAAAAACACAAATGAAGCAGATTGGCTTCAAATGCTGAATTTCCTTCCTGAATTTGCATTAATGCTGAATTTCCTTAATATATATATGTATTTACAAATATGTATATGTATTTATATATTTAATATATGTATGTATGTATGCATTTTTTTTTTTTAATAAAAGATGCCTTCAAGTACCTTTCTATTTTGTTTTTATTAGTAATTTTTGTTTCGATTTAACGATAAAACGCTAAATTTTTAAAAACTTTAAAAAAAACAGATAAATTTCGCTTTTTTAAAATTTCAACAGAATTTGAAAACAAAAATATTTTTTTTTGGCGATTTATAGCTAAATTTTTAAACATTTTTTTAAATTTAGCTATTTTCAAGCTTTTTTTAAATCTAATTTAGTGATATTTGTAGGAAAAAAGTTGGCAACAGTGACTCGACCACTGCGACATCATGGCTGACAAATCCGCACATTCGACATTTTCAACAGCGCCACTCACCCTTCGCACCGTTTAATCCTTTTTTTTAAATAATCGTATTTAAAAATATAAATTTGCCATCAGACACCCTATACTAACAATTTGATATGATTGCTTTTGAAGGTATAATTATTTATATGTATATAAAAAATTAACTTAAACCAAAAATAATATATCTATCATATATGAATTTATTAATTAAATCTTCGAATAAATACAAATATCAAATTCAAATTTAAAAAAAAACACTCGAAAAAATAAACAAAAACGAGGAAAATTTTAAAATATTACGACAACATTTTTAAAATATTTTTTTGTGAATAAGGCAGTGTATTTCTATTTTTCCATTATCCACGTAAATAAAGACAATTTTAAAAATTTCACTGAGACTTTAATTGAATTTTAAAAAACTAAAAAATATAAAAAAATACATTAAAAAATTGCTTAAATTATCAAATGAAAATGACATATATAAAAAACAAAAAAATTACGTATAAATATGTTGGGTGAGCGAAGCGCACCGGGTAAGCTTGTATAAAAAAAATATATATATTTGATTTATTTAAATAAAAAATATTGAATCAGTTGCAGAGCAAAATTATTTATCAGGCAAAAATTCTGTTCACATACATATATAAATTAAAGGATAAACAAAAAGAAACAAAAAGTTCTTCAACTATATCCAGTGCTTTAAAAAATTATGATGGAAAAGGAAAAATACACACATCTGATGCGCATGTATTAGTAGCAACTATATTCGCTTATAACTTCTAAAAAACTAAACCAATTTTTCAAAGAGTATATTTTTATATAAAAATCGGTTGTATAATGTGAACGTAAACTGCAAAACAAAAAATCGACTTGCCTATTGATATACATATGAATAAGATTCACATGACAGATAGTTTTCACTCAGCTTAAAGGATATTGCATGTCGGAGTCTTTAATATGACCCAAGAGAAAAGTCGTTGACGTTGAGTTTTAAATACGTTTCTAACACCTAAAATAAAAAAATGCTAAAAATCTCAAAATTATCTTAAAATAAAAAAGTTATTAAAAAGAGTAAAACGCGCATAATTATTTGATTATAGATAAAAATATACAAATTTTCAGTTTTACAAGTTTGAAGTAAATAAAAGACCTATAAATCTGTATAGGTCACTACAAAATCGTATACTTTCTATTACAATTTTATTAGATAAGGAAAGAAATGTGTAAATAAATAAATGCTTTCAAATACAAATAGAAATTCTGGAATACATTTAAAAAATTCTAAAACACAATTGAAAATTTTTGAAAAACAAATAGAAATTTACAATTATAATTATACACATATGGACATACCTAATATTTCGCCCAAAACAAGCAATTTTAACAGATATATTTTATGATAACCTTAAAATGATTAGATTCGAAATGATTTGATGAAAAAACCAGTAAATGGTTAACAATAAAATTTTCTTTAAGTCAGCTTAATAACGTTTTTTATATTTTCAAGTGTTTAGGAGTTATTTAGAAATAAGTTGCGATAAAATTTTTTTTTTAATGAAAAATGAGTAAATTTTTTGTTTTCAAAACGTCATTATATAATAATTATATTTAATTATATGTAAACATTTTACATTTTTATAATTTTTTAGAAAGGTTGGAATTTGTTAAAGAAGCTATAAATCATAAAAATAAGTTGACAAACGTTGACGGAAGGGCTATAGAAAAATTTTGTTTTCAATAAATTTGTTAGTAAATTATTTGAATAAAAATTGTAAACTGTTATTTAAGTAATTGAACAAATTTAAAATTTAATTGACTACGCAAAAAAAATTATTCTTTTATTCGAATATTTAAAAAATTCGAATAATTGACAACTTTGATTTCAGTAAATTAAGTTCATAATAAGCAAATATGGAACAAAAACAAATTTTAATATACATAACTTAAGAAAAATCCTCAGGAAATATAAAACAAAATTTAAAGTCCTTAACTTATGACAGAGTGCCACATTAACGTACTCTTTAAAATACTTTAATGAATGAAGTTAAACAAGTAAGAGCGCTATATTCGGCGGTGCCGAATCTTATATACCCTTCACAACGTGAATTCATGCAATAACAGTGGTTTGTGTCACCATTTATCCCATATGAAATACGTACATACATATAAAAACATACATATATAAAAACGTCCCATTGTAAAATTATAAATTCACGTATGAATGTTAAAAAAAACAAAAAAAAAAAAAAAAATTTTAAAAAATTTAAAAAAAAAATTTAAAAAAAAATTTAAAAAAAAAAAAAATTTTTTAAAAAAAAAAATTTTTTTAAAAATTATTATGTATATAATATATATAAAACAAAAAAAAATAAAAAAAAAAATTAAAAAAAAAAAATTAAAAAAAAAATAATAAAAATATAAATAATATATTATATAAAAAATAAAAAAAAAAAATAAAAAAAAATATAAAAAAAATTAAAAAAAAAATTTAAAAAAAAAATTTTTTGGCTCAGCTGGGATTCGATGCCACGTTTTTTCTAACCAGTATACACGTTTGTATGTATGTTGTTGTTGTAATGTTGCTTTTGTGAAAAAAAAATCGAGGTGGTCGTGGGTTTTTGCTCATATCTCAGTTGTTTATGTACCGATGTTTCTGATTTTCAATAGCGATCTACTCCCGAATATTTCTGATATTTTAATACCTCACCCGAGTCCAAGCGATGTCGGGGGGCTTCAAAAAGTTGATTTCAACATACACACGGACAGACGGTCAGACGGACAGACTGACAGCGCTTAATCGACTCCCCTATTCATAAGCTTTCAGAAAATATATACTTTATGGGGTCGGAAATCAAAATTGTAGAAATTTCACACGGAATGACAAACCTATATATACCCTTTTTCACTGTGTGAAGGGTATAAAAAGGAACATAGAATAACAACAGTTCCACAAGTTTACATTACAACAATGAGATTACTTTCAAACCAAATACAAATAATAAATAATGAAATTGAATTTGAATTTTTCTTAAAAAATATTACGAAAGGCTGTAATAAAGAGAGAAACGAAGCAATAAAAAATTCACGCTGGTGTTGCCGGAATCCTTATTTCATATTATACAGCGAAAGTAAAAAAATTATATAATATTTTATTAATATCAAAAAAATAAAAAAAATAAAAAATAAATTAAGCTTCAGTTTTAATATTTTTAGGTTTAATATTTTTATACCCTTCACACAGTGAAAAGGGTATATATAGGTTTGTCATTCCGTGTGAAATTTCTACAATTTTTATTTCCGACCCCATAAAGTATATATTTTCTGAAAGCTTATGAATAGGGGAGTCGATTAAGCTCTGTCAGTCTGTCCGTCTGACCGTCTGTCCGTGTGTATGTTGAAATCAACTTTTTGAAGCCCCCCGATATCGCTTGGACCCGGGTGAGGTATTAAAATATCAGAAATATTCGGGAGTAGAACGGTATTGAAAATCAGAAACATCGGTACGTAAACAACTGAGATATGAGCAAAAACCCACGACCACCTCGATTTTTTATTCACAAAAACAACATTACAACAACAACATACATACTACAAACGTGTATACTGGTTAGAGAAAACGTGGCATCGAATCCCAGCTGAGCCAAAAAAAATTTTTTTTTATATTTTTTTTTTTTTTTTTATTTTTTTTTAAACATATGTACATACGTAAATTTATAGTTTTACAATGAGATGTTTTATATATGTATGTTTTTTATATGTTTTATATGTATGTATGTATTTTATATGGGATGAATGGTGATACAAACTACTGTTATTGCATGACTACACGTTGTGAAGGGTATATAAGATTCGGCACGGCCGAATATAGCGCTCTTACTTGTTTTACCTCAAATTTTCCTACACCAGACAACAAGGTATTTCCCAATTTATTAGTTTTTCCAATTTGTTTTCAAGATTCACTAACACATGTGATAAATATTTTTAAGATTATATAACAAAAATTATCTAAGAAGTTTTATATTGCAACATTTCTGAATAATGAACACAAAAACGGCAACACTGATTCACAGAGCTACAAACACACGAAACAATGAAATAAAAAAGGCATTAACCTTGAGGCAGGTTTTTCACATACAATTATTTTCATTGTGGTTTGTTTTTATTTATATAAAACAAAAAAGAACTGAGACATACACGAAAATTATATATGTAATTGTACAAGCATCTAAGTACATACCCTGAAAACAAATGTTAGTTTAACTTTTGATAGTAGCAAGTCAAAATTCTCCACTAGTAACAGTGCCAAATATTACAAAAACAAATCACATTAATTTAAAATTTTCTTTCTTTTTTTATTGCTAAATTTAACATTATTATTCTTGGACCCTATAAAGTATACTTATTTATATTCACATATATTCTGAATCCTAATTTATATTAATATAAGTTCATCTGTTCGTGTGAATGTTGAAATCAACTTTTTTAAGCCCCCCAAGTATAATTCACTCTGCTGATAGCTAACTAAACTTTTGGAACCACCTAAAATTTTAAGTCTTTAACTAACTATTAGAATGGTCTGAAAAAAACTCATGCGTAAGGGCTAATTACATTTTTTGGTGGACAGGAGTGGTGGTCTTGCCCAGTCCCTGAATAAACAAGTAAAAGCACTATATTCGGCTGTGCCGAATCTTTCATACCCACCACCAATTTTGTGTTCATTTAAAGCACTTTATTTTTTATTTTGTTAATCGCTATGGAATAATCTATTTAAAATAAAATATGTATCACTTTCTTAAATTTTAAGGGCCCATGTTGAAGGTGAACTACACCTAGTCTTTAAATTTGTTTTCTGCATTTCACTTGACATTTCTCAATCTCAGACTAGCTCAATTTGAACAGTGGAAAGATACGCAAATGAGCAACGCTTTAAAGTTATTCAGGTTTTTTATAAAAATGGGCGTTCAAATCAACATGCATTTTGTGCACTTCGTAATTCTTTTGATCAACATAATCGTTCAAATTCGTCCACAATCGGGAGAATTGTAAAAAATATTTAAATTTCTGCAAAACAGGTCTGTATAAAATGTTAGAAAATCTGTGAATGCCTTCTTAGTTCGTTGAATGGGAACCATTGCTGTTTTTTGCGATAGTATGGCAAAAGAGCAGTCAACCTTGACTCATCATCATGCCCAACAATTGAGCATCAACATTGTCATTGAAAATTTGAACCATCAGATAGAGGAGTGGCGCCAAGGCTCGGGGGGCCATTTGGCCGATATTTTGTTAAATGCATAATTGAACCATACAAACATTATCATTACAAAAAGAAATGATAAAAATTTCCTAAATAATATTTTATAACTTCGATATGCTACTAAAATGCTTTTGTAAATGTAGTCTTTCAATGAAAGTAGGCGTTAAAGTAGGCGTGTCAAAGTTGTTTTTGCTAATGAGTACAACTTAGATGTTTCAATATAGTCCTTTATTATTCCAAAATCTTCATTAATAGAGATATTATATGAATTTTAGGTAAAACGTTATATGGGAGGTGGGCGTAAAAGTGGGCGTGGCACCTTAATTTTCTTGCACAGTAATAACATTGACTAGAAGGATAAACGTAGCAAATTTTATCATAATACCTCTAATTTTGTCGGTTTTATGAGCTTTTAAATTTCATTAATGGTAGATAACGTGAAAAGTGGGCGTTACAGTAGGCGTGTCAAAGTTTTTTTTGCAAATGAGAACAACTTAGATATTTCAATATAGCCCTTTATTATTCCCAAATCTTTATTAATAGAGAAATTATATGAATTTTTGGTAAAACGTTATATGGGAGGTGGGCGTAAAAGTGGGCGTGGCACCTTAATTTTTTGGCACAGTAATAACATTGCCTGGAGGGGTAGACGTAGCAAATTTCATCATCATACCTCTAATTTTGGCGGTTTTATGAGCTTTTAAATTTCATTAACGGTAGATAACGTGAAAAGTGGGCGTTATAGTAGGCGTGTCAAAGTTGTTTTTGCTAATGAGTACAACCTAGATGTTTCAAAGGACTATATATTATTCCAAAATCTATATTAATAGAGAAATTATATGAATTTTGGGTAGAACGTTATATGGGAGGTGAGCGTAAAAGTGGGCGTTACAAAAAAGCCTCTCACCAAAAAGCAAAGTGTGCAAAATTTTAGAGTCGTACATCCAATTTTGTTGCTTTTATGACGTTTTTGTTTTTAAATATACCGAAAAATACACTGTGCGGTATAAATTTTCGTACATTTTGATCGATATCTTCTTTCCTAATGCATAGATTGAGATAATTTTCTGGGAAAAATATTGTTTTTACTCAGAAAATATATATTCGAAGTGAGTCTACGTTTATGCGTTTGGACACAATTCCATTTTATTCAATGTTCGAAGGACACGGTTTTTTCGACCTACTCTTGCTTTTCGAGCTATAACTCTCTTCCTAATATTCCGATCTAGCCCATTTTCAATACCAAATAAACCTTGTCTATAAGAAAGATTCTGGCAAAATTTGATCCCCCTAGCTTTTTTGGTGCGACCTATATCGTGTTTTCAACAGACGGACAGACGGACGGACATAGCTAGATCGTCATCAAATCAAACCCTGATTCAGAATATATATACTTTATGGGGTCTAAAATGGATATTTCGATGTGTTACAAACGGAATGACAAAATGAATATACCCCCACCATTTTTTTGGTGGCGGGTATAAAAAGGTAGCCATGGTAAAGTACTACACCCTCACAATAAGCATATGTGTACTTATGTAAAACTAGATATTTTCTACCCGCATGCGGTATCAAAGTATCAGAAATGCTTAGGAGCAGATCGGTATTGAAAATCAGAAAAATCACCTGGCATATTAGGAAAAATCTAAGAAAACCTAGTTTTTTTCACAACACATCCATACTGGATAGAGCGAACCTGGTTTCGAGTTCCGTCTGGGGCCAAACACAATTTTTTTATATATTAATACATACAATTTTTCATTTTATAATTTTACGATTGGATAAAATCATTATTAAGAGTATCAACATTCAATCAATATTTTATTTCGTATGAAATAATATAAGCAACAGTTATTTCGTACGATAACTTTACAAAAACAAGCTAACAGAGGTGGAAAGTTTCGTCCCGAACGGGGACACTATTTGAAAAGAAATTTCGATCATTTCATCTAATTCAGTTACTTTTATTTATTTTTGGATAGAAATTGTTTGTTTGCTGATACATTTATTTCGTCACAAATTAAGAATAATTAGTCCAATTTTGATGAAAATACCAGCAAATGGTTAACAATAAAACTTTCTTTAAGTCAGCTTTTTTTTCATGAAAAATGAGTAATATTTTTGTTTTCAGCACGTCATTCAAAAATTATTAGGTTAAAAATTTTACATTTTTAAAAATTTTCAGAAAGGTAGAAATATTGCAAATAAAAACATCATAAAAATCGTTAATTAAATGTTGGTTTTTTCATGCTTCGCCTATACACAGTCAAAATTGTAGCCAAGTCAAAGCACTGCGAAAAAAAGAAAATTTTTTTACAACCGAAAAATTAAGTATAAAAAAAGAAACATTCATAAAATGAAACAAATTCCACGTTGCAGGCTTCCAAAAGACGATAATACAAACTGAATGTCTGACTGGCATAAATAAATAACAAACAAAACTGAAGAGAAAAAGAAAGTCTATCTCTAAACAACATTTGTAAAAAAAATGTTTAAATACTCGTATTTGTTGACAATATGCCAAATAATATTTTTTTTTTCATTTCTTAGTATCATTTTGGTTTCTCCCTTATACTCGCAGTATAAGCTTTAATAAAACAAGTACAAGTGCTATATTCGGCCATGCCGAATCTTATATACCCTTCACAACGTGTAGTCATGCAATAACAATTGTTTGTATCACCATTCATCCCATATGAAATACATACATATAAAAAACATACATATATAAAAACATCCCAATGTAAAATTATAAATTTACGTATGTATGTTAAAAAAAAATAAAAAAAAAAATTAAAAAAAAATTTAAAAAAAAATTAAAAAAAAAAATTAAAAAATAATTAAAATATAAATAATAAATATAAAACAAAAAAAAAATAATAAAAATATAAATAATAGATAAATTAAAAATAAAAAAAAAATTTAAAAAAAAATATAGAAAAAAATTAAAATAAAAATAATTAAAATATAAATAATAAATATAAAAAAAAATAATAATAAAAATATAAATAATATATAAAATAAAAAGTAAAATAAATTAAAAAAAAATAATTTAAATACAAATATTAAATATAAAAGAAAAAGAAAAAAAATTAAAGAAACAAAATAATAATATAAATAATATATTAAATAAAAAAAATTTTTTTGGCTCAGCTGGGATTCGATGCCACGTTTACTCTAGCCAGTATACACGTTTGTATGTATGTATGTTGTTGTTGTAATGTTGTTTTTGTAAAAAAAAATCGAGGTGGTCGTGGGTTTCTGCTCATATCCGTTGTTTATGTACCAATGTTTCTGATTTTCAATACCTATCTACTCCCGAATATTTCTGATATTTTAATACCTCACCCGGGTTCAAGCGATGTCGGGGGCTTCAAAAAGTTGATTTCAACATACACACGGACAGACTGACAAAGCTTAATCAACTCCCCTATTCATAAGCTTTCAGAAAATATATGTATACTTTATGGGGTCGGAAATGAAAATTGTAGAAATTTCACACGGAATGACAAACCTATATATACCCTTTTTCACTGTGTGAAGGGTATAAAAATTACGATATAATTTCTATTATTTGTTTCAAATTAAAATATAAAGTCATTAGACATTATGAAAATAATTATCATCACACATCTTTGATTTAAACAAGTAACAGTGCTATATTCGGCCGTGCCGAATCTTATATACCCTTCACAACGTGTAGTCATGCAATAACAATTGTTTGTATCACCATTCATCCCATATAAAATACGTGCTTACGTACACGTTAGAATAAATGTGGCATCGAATCCCAGCTGAGCCAAAAAAATTTTATTTTATTTAATATATTATTTATATTTTATTATTTTTTTTTATATTTTTTTTAAATTTTTTTAAAAAATTTTTTTAGAAAAATTTTTAAAAATTTTTTTTAAATTTTTTTAAAATTTTTTTTTGTAGTTTTTTTTTATTATTTTTTTCTTATTTTTAATATTTTTTTTTTTTTTAATTTTTTTTGTTTGGTATGTTTTTTACATGTATCTATGTATGTATGTTGTTGTTGTAATTGTGAAAAAAAACGAGGTGGTCGTGGTTTTTTGCTCATATCTCAGAAAGTTATGGGGCGATTGTGCTGAATTTCAATAGCGATTCATTCCTGGATATTTCCAAGAGATTGATACCATATACAGATCTGAGAAACGTATAGTTGCTTCTAAAAGTTGATTTAAACCAACACACGGACAGACGGGCAGACGGTCAGGGCTTAATCGACTCCTCTATTCATAAGCTTTCAGAAAATATATACTTTATGGGGTCGGAAATGAAAATTGTAGAAATTACAAACGGAATGACAAAGCTATATATACCCTTGTGCACCACAGGTGAAGGGTATAAAAACAGACAAAACTACTTATAATAAAAAGTAGGTTCGTCAAGAAAAAAAAACCAATCAATGTACATAAGTATATACATACATTCATTTTTCTTTCAAATATATTTTAAATGAAGTATATTATTAGGTTAATTACACACCTAGAAAATAGTTTTCATTTACATATATTTGGTGTGACAGCTTGCGCGTCTATTCCCAAGTTTGGTAAAAAATAATAATAATAATAATAATAACAAGGACATCCTAAAGTTGTTTTAATGTACATAATTTTTTTGTTGCAAGGTCTTTTTAGTTTTCTTTATACACAACTACCTATATCTGTAAAATTACCTATAAGCAAGTGGTTTTAATTTTTAATTCTGAATTGAAAAATATTATAGTATAATACGATTGTAAAGACTTTAACGCGTATTAAAAAAATTATAATAAAAAGTTAACAAAAAAAATAAAAAATTATAAAAATTTTGATTTACAAACCTTTAAAAAATTTAAAAGTTTTCAATCTATATATAGGGTGGTTTTATAGAGGTGTAGAATTGTATTCAAAAATTAAAAACCAATAAATTCAATGAAATGATCAACCTTTTACAAATTGTATGGCATTTATAATTTAAAAATAAGTTTAAGCATATGGCCTCCGCAACTGCGACTTACAAACGTCATCCTGGCCGTCCAATTTTGCACCACTTTTTCGAGCATGCCCGGTATTATTTCTTAAAAAATGGGTGAAATGTTGTATTTTAAATGTTAAGTCGGTGCTGGTATATTAGCATACCCGTATCCACACAAATAATAGTCCACAATGTCAAATCACACGAGCCTGGTGGCCAAATTACAGGTCTATTTCTTGAGATAATTCGGTTGCCAAACGTTTGGCTCAACAAAAAGATGGTTTCACGCTGTGTTCCTGAATAGGTTCATATTATTGCGTATTTTTATATGAACGTTTATAAATATCCTAAACTTGACGAAGTTTATAAGTTTGACGAAGAGCACGAATTTTGGATATATATCTCCACTATTTTAAAACGATGTTCCGTTGCAACTGTTTGCATGGTGATTTGCCAAACAAAATTTAACACACTTCATTAGTAAAACAGGTAGTTTAAGTTATCCTATTTGACTAAACATACATACATACATATTATATATTTTTATACCCTTCACACAGTGAAAAAGGGTATATATAGGTTTGTCATTCCGTGTGAAATTTCTACAATTTTCATTTCCGATCCCATAAAGTATATATTTTCTGATAGCTTATGAATAGGGGAGTCGATTAAGCTTTGTCAGTCTGTCCGTATGTCCGTGTGTATGATGAAATAAACTTTTTGAACCCCCCCTGACATCGCTTGGACCCGGGTGAGGTATTAAAATATCAGAAATATTCGGTAGTAGATCGGTATTGAAAATCAGAAACATCGATACATAAACAACTGAGATATGAGCAAAAACCCACGACCACCTCGATTTTTTTTCACAAAAACAACATTACAACAACAACATACATACATACAAACGTGTATACTGGTTAGAGAAAACGTGACATCAAATCCCAGCTGAGCCAAAAAAATTTTATTTTATTTTTTATTTAATATATTATTTATATTTATATTATTTTTTTTTATTTTTTTTTTGTTTTATATTTATAATATATATTTTAATTATTTTTTTAAAATTTTTTTTTTATTATTTTTTTTTTACATATAAATAAAATTATAATTAAATTTATAATTTTACAATGGGATGTTTTTATATATGCATGTTTTTTATATGTATGTACGTATTTCAAATGGGATGAATGGTGATACACGTTGTGAAGGGTATATAAGATTCGGCACGGCCGAATATAGCGCTCTTACTTGTTTTAATAATCTTTGTTATAGAGACTAGCGGACAAAATTCTTAGTGCTCTAAATTCGGAAATGTACTAAGAGCAATAAATTTCCTACGAAATGTTCAGAAATGTAATGAACGGAATAGATTGTAACTCAAAATTACCAGAAATATGAAAGAACCTTAAAAAAGTAAAAGATCTTTTTCGAAAATCAATCATTCCCACGGTTTCATAGAACTGAAAATCATTTAACTGCTAAAGGCTAATTATTTTAAAAACAAAATTCTCAATATTTAAAAACAAAAAAAAGCTGACATTTAATATGATTTCACATCCTACTTGCAAATTTAACCAAACCATTTTCTGGGTAGATGCCTACAAAATTTAAACTAATATTAGATACCAATAGTTTGCAGCATTAGAAATAAATGTTTCATAAACGTCGTTTGCAAATTGTGTTCTATATGTATAGGTTTTACAAGTCACACAAAACACAATAATTTAAGAACGACAACGCACAGAGGAGTATTTGGCCAAAAAGGCAAAACTGAATTAAAAGAAATCTTAAGAACTAACTACGCAGCTCGACAGACAACAATATTTTACATTATATTGTAAATTTTAAAGACTTTCAGTTGCGATTTGTAGCTCTGAGACCCTGCTAAAGTCAGGAAAGTGAAGAAAATTATATTAGATTTAAATGTTTTTTTCGGTTTCTGGATGTTTATTTGTTATTTTTTTTGCGGCCAAACGAATAAAGGTTTAACAATAATTTTTTTTTCGCTAAAAGATTTGATCAATAGTTATTTAAAAAAGTAAAAAAAAAATTTAAATATGTTGAATATTCATATTGAAACAATTCATACAAAAGGTAAAAAAAAAATTATTCACTTTTTTTTGCAAAAAAATAAAAAGAAGAGATTTTTAAAAGTGAGGTTAGAATCTCTGCAAATTATGTTTGATACCACAATAAAATTTGGAATCTCTAATTTTAGAAACAAAAAAAAAAGTGTGCGCAAGTTTGCTCCATTATTTTTGACGATTTTTTTTTAAATTTCACATTTCTTCTATTTTTGCTCATCAGGCATTTTTTCTTATACATTTATATCGTCATAAACTTTTATGTATTTTGAATTATTGATTTCAACTGTTATTCACATCACTTTTTACCAGGGACAGTAACGATTATTCCTTTTTTCATAAAAATCAGATGATAACAGTTATTTTTTTGTTTTTTATTTTTTCGAGCAAGAATAAAAGTAATTTTTTGATTTTTATTTTTTTGAGCAAAAATAAAAGTTATATTTTGATTTTTATTTTTTTGATAAAAAATAAAAGTTATTTTTTGATTTTTATTTTTTCAATCAAAAATAAAAGTTATTTTTGATTTTTATTTTTAACTAGCCAAATTCGGCGCGCGTTGCTACGCCCCTTAATGAATCGAAATGCATTCTGAATTTTAATTGAATATCAGGTGAAAAAACCTAAAAATTATAATTTTTTTATGGGCGTGGCATTGCCCACTTTTCTAGTCACGAAATTGTAAAGTCATAACAGCTCAATATGTGTGCAAAGTTTCAGAAGAATCGGACCAGTGCAAGTACCTCAAAATTAAAATTGTTTTTATGGTCGTGGCCCTGCCCACTTTTCTTATCACGAAATTGTAAAGTCATAACAGCTCAATTTGTGTGCAAAGTTTCAGAATAATCGGTCCAGTGCAAGTACTTCAAAATGATACCTTTTTTTTATGAGCGTGGCACTGCCCACTTTTTTAATCACAAAATTATTTAGTCATGACAGCTTAATATGTGTGCAAAGCTTCAGGAAAATCGGTCCAGTGCAAGTACCTCAAAATTATAACTTTTTTTTATGGGCGTGGCCCCGCTCACTTTTTTTATCACGAAATTATAAAGTCATGACAGCTTAATATGTGTGCAAAGTTTCAGAAAAATCGGTCCAGTGCAAGTACCTCAATATTAAACCTTTTTTAGGGGCGTGGCCCGCCCACTTTTCTTATCACGAAATTATTTAGTCATGACAGCTCGATATGTGTGCAAAGTTTCAGAAAAATCGGTCAAGTGCAAGTAGCTAAAACTGATAACTAATTTTTTATGGGCGTGGCCCCGCCCACTTTTTTCACCCATAAACACTCCCTGGTATGTGTACAACAACTTACCAAAGTTTGAGCCCGATCGGTTTTACATTTTCGGAGTCTATAGCTAACACACACACACACACACAGAGTTTCACTTTTATATATATAGATTAGTTTAGCTTTTCCGTATTTTAAGTATTAAATAATATAAAATAAATACAATAAAGACTTTTTTCATAAAAAAATATTGTTTTATAAGAGCCTTAAAATTTTCAAAATTTTTCTTTTGAATTAAACCGTAAATCATATGTATGCATGTAAAAACAGTCTGTCAAGAATAAGTTTAAACCTTTAAAATCAACATTTGTTAATTAAGTTTTACTATTTATACCGCCTTTTATTCCTTAGGAATGAGGCTTTTGGAAAAATCTTAAAAATTTAAACTTTTTGGTTCTTTAATTTTTTTTATTGGATTTTGAAAACAAAAAACGTCGACGAATTTTGCAGAAAAAATTTTTTTCGCCATTAAATTTTTAATAACTCCAAAATAGTAATAGATAGAAAAGAAATGAGTTCGGTTAGTTTAAGCAGAATTTTTCGGTGCATCTTCTGATCCTCCTGCTATTAAAATCGGAGAACCCGTTTTCAAGTTATGATAAAATATATAAGGCAACCTAACGATTTAGGGGGTGAAATATGCCACATCCATACAGTCCATATACTTTTATTTCTATTGTAGACAAAACTTTTTTTTTTGCTGCGCAGCGTAATTTTTTCAACGCAACGCCTTTATTACTTATGTACAAAATTTATTTTTTTAATGACTTTTACGCAATATTTATATTTAAAAATCTACATATTTGTACAATTTCCAAACTCAAGTAAAATGCGCAGGCTGAAGATTTAAGATAATTGAAACTGTGAGCTGGCGGTATCATTGGACCTTAATTCTTTAAGAACGATGAAAATCGAAACGTAATTATCAACAGAGCAATGAAGCGTTAAATAGAATAACCTATTGAGAGGCGAGTTTTGTAAGAAATTATTCTCACACCACAAGTGCAGATTTTGACTGCCTTTTTGTCTTAAATTTATCTTTCACATTTCCCGTAGACTGCAATGTAGTAGAAAGTTATGTCAGTCATGCATTCTATCTAAAACTTTTTGGAATTTAAAGATTTTTAACGCAAAAAAAAATATTATGCAAATGTCTTCGATCTGTCTCTATCAATATGATGTCTTATTTTTTCTTTTCAGCTGGAGATTAAAATAAAATAATTAAAAAACTGATCTCTAGCTTAAAAAAATAAGGCAATTTCCTCGAAATATGTACATTTATATTAGATAAATATGAATTGTTGTAGCTGTTTAATGAGATTTTTTTTTTAAATTATTACACTTCAATGCAAAAATAACTATTTTTGCGGTACTTAAGCAATAAATAAAATAAAGCCGTTGTCATAAAAACAGTTTTTCTGTAAAAAAAAAGGTTTACAATAAATTATTAATTATTGTTTGTATAATTTAAAATTGAATTTAACTTAATATTTCACATAATCTTACCAAACTAAATTTCATGTTTAAATCATCAAAGAAATGACTCAACTGTTTAATAAATTAAAACTAAAAAAAAAATTCAATCCCGACCAGTGATCGGCTTTGGGTCGTTTTTTCAATATTCATGGTGAGTCATAAAATTTGAGTATAAGTGCGTATAAATCATTGAAATTTAACTGAGCTGACGTACGCATACCCACAACAACGTTGATTTATAAGTACAACACACAATGAACATAAGTACTTATATTTATAGTGTCCCATATTTATATGATTTGCAAGACTACTCACGTTGATTCATATTTTTAAGAAACTACTTATCTTCATAGAATGATTCAAGTTGACTCAACAACAAACACATTAACAGTTCTCATTTGTATGATGAATAAACAAAGTTTTTCTTGGCTTCTATAATAAGAGGTAAACAATAACAGTTATTTTGTGTTTTTTATTTTCGTGTTTAAGTTTTTTGCAGCAAATTAAAAAAATTGCGTTCTTAGGCGCTCATTTAAATTTGAAAGATAATACGCAAAAACAAAATCCTTTAAACAGACATCAAAACAAGCACTTTATTTTTGCTTTTATTATTTTATTATTATGGTGAATGTCAAATTGTTATCTGGCAAGCCTAGTTAAAACACACAACTTCATAATGACTACGCGAGTAGTGCATGAACGACAATAGCAATCAACTAAGTCATACGTGTTGATGAATATGAGTACTGTAAGTAAATTTCATTTAAAAGTGCGTATAAGTAGTGAAGACTTTTCAATAAGTATGAATGCGTATAAATCAACGAAATAATGAATGATGATTCAAGTTGACTTACTTCATTAGTATTCGTTGAAGATCTCTGATCTCGACCTTATTATACCCAACAACACCACAATGTTTAAAACCAGTTTTGTTGAGATTTTCTAAAATAGGACTTACATTTATATTATTATTGAGAGTTAAGTTAACTTTAAGATGTAGACGTAAAATGAAAGCTAGAGACAATAATAAAGCGAAAATGTAAAACTTTAGTAAGGATATTTGTGTTTAGTATATTTTTGTGGGTCCAAAATTATTTCAGGCACTGATAAGGATTTAAACCATTACAGGGTATCAATTTTCGTTCTATGAAACGATGAAACGAAAAGTTTTTGTGTGTAATATCATATGGTGTCACCATATCCTTTGCTATACAAAAACTTTTTCATTTCACAGTTTCACAGAACGAGAATTGAGCCCCAGTTTGTATAGTTACGTTTATAAAATTTAATTTTTCATCTGGCAACGCTACTGATATTCATTTGCTTTCGACAATCAGGTCTATCAGCATTTTATGCATGTAGATAGAGAAATTCTTTATAAATCTATAATGCTCACACGTGATTTTTTCCAATAGGTATATAAAAAATTTTACTTTATAGTTCTCAAATAACGCAAAGTTTAATTTATTATCATGAATTTTGTTTTCAATAGATAGTTATTTTTTTCCTTCCTATTTATGTATGTATGTACCTATAGTTTTAGTAATAAGTTTGGGGACAAAATAGTTCTTCAATTCTGTATATACATACATATGTATACATGTACATACATATGTATGTGCATATTTTGTATAACAGCACGTTTTCACACAATTTATTTTTTGTTATATTTTTTTTTATACTCATCCATATATTTTAAATTGATAATGTAATACACATGTTGCGTGTTTAATGGCTCGTAATACTGTGGTGAAATATTTTATTGTTGTAATCGTAGTTTTTTATTAACAGACAGTCATACCCAGGGCTACCAGATTTGGGTTTCTTATCCACTATCATGGGAATTTTGTTGCTAAAGAGAATGAACGTTTAAATGTTAGATTGGAGGATTAAAACGAGGATCAATTTTAAGGGAGATTCTATGAAAATTTCTTTCTCCTTTTAACTCAGAAAACCTGTATAACAGAACATATACAACAATTTTAGTAACTTGTTTTGAATTAATGAAACTAGCAGCTACTTTTTACAGTTTTTTAAAAGCCCATGTCTATTTTAGACCTGAAATTCTGTTTAGAAAAGATGTTATTAACGTGTTTTGCTTATATTTTTTATTACAACATATAAAAAAAAACATGAACACGAGCGGTCAACATTTAACATGATGTTGAAGTTAATGTAAGGGCCAGTTTATACGGAAAGACATGTTATAAATATGATAACTAATTGACAATTTGTCAAATGTAGCAAAATCAATATAAAACAACTATTTTTACAAGCTAAATTAAACAAATTTAAAAAACATAATGGCAGATCTTACTAAAGTTCACAAATTTCATTTGCTTTTCACACCTTTTTTGTTTTTAATTTCTTAATTTACAGTCATTTATTTCATGCTGTGTTAATATATATTTTCAAATTCCATAAAATATCAATCTGGCAACACCGGTCATACATAACATGACAAGAACACAAGAAAACTAAAAATGTAAAAGAAAAATGAAAAATTTATCTCTTAAATTCGCACTACGTAAAACACTAATTTTCACGTACTCTCCAGAACACCCTTCACGATTTATGTTATGTTTTTGACGATTTTCAAGAATTCAAGTTTGCAACATTTTTCATTACTTTTATATCAACCTTAATTTAGATATTATTTTATTTTATTGGCAATGGAATCTGAGCTCAGGATCTGAGAAAAAGACTTTGCTTCGTCTATTCGCTGCTACGGACAATAAAATAAAATCGCATGAGTTAACTAGTTTCTTTTTGAATTTTTTTTCGGAAGATAATTTTTTACGATAATTCCAAAACTTTATGATGGCCGTATATTTGATAGTGCTTGATGAATCAAACTTGTTATCGAAATCTGTAAACTGAAGGTCACGTAATTGCACCACTTATCTCTGCTAAATTAAATAGTGCCAAATGTGAAAACAATTAATTAATAACATTTTTAACAATAATTCTTACCGTGGTTTTGATATTTTCTTCAAATCCATGGCATTTGGTTTTAGTAAACGCTTTACTAATATATCGCATAACAATGGGACATGTTGTTCTTGGACTTTGACTGGAGTTGTAGTAGTTTGCCTGTTTAGTATTTTGCTTGTCTAAAGCTGCTTCTGACGTTTAATGAATATAATTTTATGTATTAACAAATTTTTAAATAGCCAGGTATGCCTGATCGAAGATAGTATTCTTTGCTCAAAAAGTTTTTTCTTTTAATTTTTGTGCTATTAATAGAAAGGTTTAAAAGTTTTATTTATATATTTTTGATTTTTTTTTTATACAGTTTTTTTATTAGTAAAAGTAGAAAATTATTTTTTTAAAGATTATGTTGATGTGATTTATGTAGCTTTATTTTATTATTATTATTTTTTTTTTTTTTTGATTTTTGTTTGTTCTATTTAATTCTTATATCATATGTTTTTTTGCTTTATTTTATTATTAGTTTAACTATACGTAGGCTTAACTATTAATTGAATTCTTTACTGTTATTTTAATTTCCGTTGTTTTAAAGTAATATAATTTCATTAATGATTATTTTTACTCTTAATTAAATATCATTATTATTTTGTTGTATTTATTTAATAATATGATTAATATTATATATTTTAAATATGATAATATTTATAAATAATTCTACAGAAGCATTTAAAGTGAAAACTGCTCAATGTTAACTACTTTTTTATTCAAAATTTAAAAGAAAAATAAAACATTTTTTTGTATATATAATAAATATAAGTAAGCACTTGGATATTTTTTTTATTTATATGTTAATTTATATTTTTTGAAAATTTTTATATAAAGACCGTAATTAATTTAAATTATAATCTTTAGTTTGTAGGTTTTTTTTAAGTTTGTTTTTATGTACAAAGGTATATTTTTTCATTTATTTTATTGCTTATTTTTAGGCAACTGTTTACTGTTTGTGGTATAATTTTGTTCTTTTATGCCGGCTGAAATGAAAAATTAAAAAAAAAAATTAAGGTAAAATTCTAGTTTATAAACATTGATATGTATTAGAAAAATAAATAAAATAAATAAAATATTACAAAAAAACCGGTCAATGCTCTTAAGGATGAATACTCTGTTGTTTTAAAATGGATATAGTTTGCGAAACACAGCGATAAATAGAATATTGAAGACGTTGGACAACATATGATAGCAAAACTTTAGAACGGCAATTTTGTTTTAAATTGACGTTGTGGAAAAATTGTCTTTTGCAAATATTTTTATTTTTTATATTTATTTTAAAATTTTAAAATTTATAAATGACCAAAGGCGACAAAAAGAGTTCACAGTATGGATACTAATGCAATTTTAAAAGGGCAGAGTTTTCAAGAAAGATTTGATAATATGGCCGAGGTCTAGTGACGGGAAATATAATATGCAAAGGTGAAAGTAAATACTATATACATTCGAAACAAACAGAAACTGTGAGCTTCTTAGATGAAGGGAAAGCAAGAGGGGAAAAGATAAAATTACTCTGCTTTTTAAGCGAAACAACATGCACAAATAACGCAATATTTTCAAAAATTCACACATACATTTTTTCTAGTTTTAAAATTTGTTTTTAATTCACCACAACCAAAAAATGGTGTGGTTGTATGGTCATTTTGGCATTTCGAGTGTTACAAATCGAAATATTCATTTTAGACCCCATAAAGTATATATTTTCTGATTCCTGATATCATATCAGAACAATCTGGCTATGTCCCTCTGTCCATGTGTTGAAAGCACGAAAGAGCCGAACTCAAAAATGTTAGGGGCTCAAGCTTTGCCAGAAAATTTCTTATACACAAGTTTTGTTTGGTATTGGCTAAATCGATATATTAGGAGGAGAGTTATAGCTCGTAATGCAAGAGTAGCGGAAAAAACTATGTCCTTCCAACATCGAATAAAAAGCAATTGTATTCAAACGCATTAATGTAGAGCCATAAAACTTCGAATGAATATTTCCTGAGTAAAAAAAATATCTTTCCCTGAAATTTGCTTAAGTCAATTCATTCCGAAAGAAGTTTTAGATCTAAATGTACGAAAATTTATACAGCACAGTGTATATTTTATATTAAAAACTTAATAAAACTGACAAAATTAGATGCACGATTCTGAAATTTTGCAAACTTTGTTTTTTGGACAAAGGATTTGTAATAACTAAATTAATGTGACACGCCTATTTTTACGCCAACCTTTTTTTTAATAGCAAATCAAAGTTACACAAAGAAAGTGGTACATATTTTAGTATAAGGAGATTTTTCCATAGCGATTACTGTTAATACCAAAATAAACAAGTAACAGTGCTATATTCGGCCTTGCCAAATCTTATATACCCTTCACAACGTGTAGTCATGCAATAACAATTGTTTGTATCACCATTCATCTCATATAAAATACGTACATACATGTAAAAAACATATATATAAACATATATTACAAAAAAAAAAAAATATTAAAAACGAAAAAAAAACAAAAAAAAAAATTACAAAAAAAATTTATTAAATTTTTTAAAAAAAAATTAAAAAAAACTTATATAAAAAAATATAAATAATATATTTTATAAAAAATAAAGTAAAAAAAATTTTTTTTTTGGCTCAGCTGAGATTCGATGCCACGTTTCCTCTAACCAGTATAGATATATGATAAAGTTACACAAAGAAAGTGGTACATATTTTAGTATAAGGAGATTTTTCCTTAGCGATTACTGTTAATACCAAAATAAACAAGTAACAGTGCTATATTCGGCCTTGCCAAATCTTATATACCCTTCACAACGTGTAGTCATGCAATAACAATTGTTTGTATCACCATTCATCTCATATAAAATACGTACATACATGTAAAAAACATATATATAAACATATATTACAAAAAAAAAAAAAATATTAAAAACGAAAAAAAAAACAAAAAAAAAAAATTACAAAAAAAATTTATTAAATTTTTTAAAAAAAATTAAAAAAAAACTTATATAAAAAAATATAAATAATATATAAAATAAAAAATAAAGTAAAAAAAATTTTTTTTTTTTGGCTCAGCTGGGATTCGATGCCACGTTTCCTCTAACCAGTATAGATATATGTATGTTGTTATAATTGTGAAAAAAACGATGTGGTCGTGGTTTTTTGCTCATATCTCAGAAAGTTATAGGGCGATTGTGCTGAACTACAATAGCGATTCATTCCCGGATATTTCCAAAAGATTGATACCATTCACAGTTCTGAAGAACAAATAGTTGCTTCTAAAAGTCGACTCCTCTATTCATAAGCTTTCAGAAAATATATACTTTATGGGGTCGAAAATAAAAATTGTAGAAATTACAAACGGAATGACAAAGCTATATATACCCTTGTACACCACAGGTTAAGGGTACACACATTTTTTGTTAGAAAAGAACATAAATTTGTTGCTGGGTATCTAAAGTTCGGCACAAACGAATATAGTGCTCTTACTTGTTTTTCTTCCTCTAGCTACCGAGTCATTCTATTCGGTTTCTGTAAGAATACATTGTGAAAGTCACTCCCATTGCATAAATACTATAGGATGCACTTTGTGCATATTATTAGTTTACTAATTCTAATGTGGTTAAATAATATACAAATCATGACAATATTTTGGTATGAATACCTGTTACCACTTCTTATTAGAATGCTTTTTTTTATTTTTAATTTTTAACGAAAGGTGTAAGATACATTTTTGTTTTAGAAATTCTTGTGCTTGAACTTAGGGCTTTTAGAACTTTCCCAGCAAAATAACACAATACAAAATAATGAGTTGAAAGTACTAAAAAACAGTTCTTCACTACTTACAATTTGGCATCTTAATCTATTATTTTCATACAGCGATGTCATTGGAGGCAAAACTTACTACACTCGTTTACAAATAGATATTCAAATAAGTACTAACCAGACACGCTTAAAAAAAGACTCGAATAAGTACTTATATCGCTCGCTTATAAATAGGGACTCAAAAAAGTACTTACTTTAATAGCATTAAAAAAGTGCTTGATATGGGCTTACAGAAATCCTTCGCTTTTTTTAAAGAGAAAAAATCAGTTTTATTATTCAGCGATATGTTATTTTGGAATTTAAAAATCAATGAAAAACTATAACTCATCAGTTATACTGCTGCTGCTTTGCCAAAACATTTCGCCATAAGTAATTGTATTGAGTGTATATCTAAGCAAATGTCTGAAAATAAGTACTTACGTATCACATTATAAATCAAATCATTACTAAAACACTTCTTCGTAAGACAGACGACATGTAATATTAATTGAAAAGTATGTTATTTAGTGAGAGTAAGTCATTACCTAGTGTTTGCTGGGGTATTGATATCATTATTTTCAATTGATGATATGTAAAATTTTGCTGGACAATGTATTAAAATACTGTGCATCATAATCAATCAAAAAGTCGATTTTGATTTTTTTGTAACTTAGCGCTTTTTTGGAATATTTGTATGAACACAATTAAAATCTGTGCATAACTATACGTTTCTATTTTTAAAATTGTTCAATTATATTATTGATATACTATATAAATATATATTGTTGTGCCTGTACATAACATACATACATTTATAAAAATATTATTTATGTTGTTTAACTTTGATCCAAAGACATCAGCAAAGCAACCATTTTTAAAAAACATCTATTTCACTTTTAAAATAAACAACAAACCTACATAAATTTAATTTGGTAGGTACCTAAATGCCAACAAAATTAAATAGTCATAAATAAGGGAGAGCAATGAAAGTAAACTTATTAAACATTTTTATAAAACAGAATGTACATATGTATGTAGCTAGGATACATAGATATGTGTATATGTTGTAATAAAGTACTTAATCGGTATAAATAAGATTAAGACAACTACTTTGTGATAAAATGTTATTTGTAATGCTTTTAAGGACTTTTTTTTTTAATTTTAGTTATGGTTTTAATCTTTTGTGATTTTTTAATTAATAGATTTTTTTTGTAATTTGTTGCTAAACTCCAAAAACAAATCTATATATATTAATTTTATTTTTTGTTCCTCTTCAAAACTTGGTGTGCTTTTACTGCTAAACTAATGGTGCTTTAAAAATCTGCTGCTAGATAAATATATACGAATGATAACGATGTTGTTGTGTTCTGGCAATTAAAGGGGGGTAAGTTAGGAAGCGAAAAAATGAATAAAAATGATATTTTATTGCAAAAAAGTATTAGATGAGTTAGTAGTAAAAAATACATATAAAAGAGCCCGGCACACACACGGGTAAGAGATAAATTCAAATGTACCTACTATATACAAATAATACAGCAACAAACGAATCAAACAGAAAAGAAAAAAAAAAGATGACATTCTTTTTTTTGTTTGTTTTATAACTACCTACTTAGGTATATTCTTTAAGTAAATGACGATTTTTTTCCACAATCTACGTAAATAAGGGGGCAGTATAGCAAAAGTAAAATCATACACGAATTACAAAAATAATATTGAATTCAAATGAGTATGCTTTTTAATTCGGCAGTAGGTATTTAATTTGTCCCTCTTTTAATTAAGTAGTCGACTATAAACTTATTTGATTACAATTTTTTCTTAGATAAGAAGTTTCAAACATATGTATATGTATATTATAGGTACTCATATATATTTATATGTATGTATATTAGTAGGTGCATACATATAGTACATGTATATGGTTTAAAGAACCATAAACATTAAAATTTTTGTTATCAAAAACATAGGTATTCAGTAAACTTAATTTTTTTTTTTATTAAATAGGTATATGTAGGAACATAGATACAGACCTACATAAATAAATTTTTATTTTGCTAAACAACGCGTAAGACGAGCTACTTCATGTACGAAAACTACAACAACATAGGTACGTCTTTTGAGGACTTAAATATATTGAATTTTGTTCTGCCCTCACTCTCACAAATTGTCATTCGTGGAGAGAAAAAAAGTGTAATGTCCAAACAAATTAAAAAAAATTATGAACAAACTTGCATATAAAGAATGCTCTTAGAATATTTTAATTTTTATTTTACCTATAAATTAAATGATTTTACAAAAATTGATAAATTTTATTTCTTATATAGGTATAGGTATGTAAACATATCTTACCTTTTTGTTTACAAATAATTTTTTTTAATAAGAATAATAATTTTTTATTTTATTTATAAAATTTGGTAATAAAGCCAAAAAAGAAATTCATTACATAGTAATTACAACTTTACTTAACACTTCTTCAACAATCAAAAAATGGAAAATTTATAAAATATTAATCATAAACAAATAAAAACGATTTAAATTAATTTAAAACATTTCAATAAGCCTATACGTAGGTAAATTTTTTTTAATTCAAAAATGTATAGATTATTTACCCCTACCTATAATTTTTTTAATGCAACACTGGTTGTACATATTGCAAAAAAAACCAAAACATTGTCTATGGCTGTATAACCATCTCTTTCTGAACTATAATTTATATCTAATATATTTTAGTGTATTTCAATCTATTTTACGTTAAAACAAAACAAAAAAAGAAAATAATCCATACATATGCATAAAATTAGGCTCTCTCTTTTTCTCTTTCTTTTTATCGCAGTGTCAAAAATTGTGTTTTCGTGTGATTTTTCCAGTTTTTAAGCAAAACAAAAACAACTAACATAAACGAACAAAAAAGAACTATTCGCCGTGAATGTAAAAAACAAAAGAAAACTGGAAAAAATTAATAAATGTTCTTTGATATTAAAGAATATGTTAAATACTTTATTTTTAAGCTGTCAATTAAAACAAATATACTTAAAAGATGGTACTTACTTTGTAGACAGAATAATTATGAACAATTTGCTCCTTTTAATGATGTTAACAATAATAAGCAACAAATACCAATTTTATAATGACTGCACTTTTCCAACACAAATACCATTACAAATAGTAATCTTATATACCAATATTTTTTTCTTAATTGATAAATAAACTTTATTGCAAAATACTACAATTTTTTATTTGGCCTTTTTTGTATTTTTCTTTTTTTAGGTTCGTTCACTTCATGACCATTTTTTCTTCGTCTAAAACTTGCCATAAAAAATTTCTTTATTCACTTTTCATTGTGTAGTTTAATTTTCACTAATTCATTATTATTTTGACAAGCGTCCACTAGTACAATGTATAAATAGTTTAGTTTTTATAATTTACAATTATTTATCATTTGTAGATTTTTTTATTTTATAAAAAAATTAACGTGAAATTCCGAAATGAAAATCAAACCGAGGTTCGCCATTTTCTATTTTTTAGAAGTCTCCTCTTTGTGATTTTAATTCGTATAGCGAAAAAGGTCGTTCTTACACGATTAACTAGAATTTGTTGTTGGACTATTAAACAGAGTTGTATTCACCGTAATGTTTTTCATACGAATAATTAGCAATACTTGTACTAAAAAAATATATCCAAGATGTAATAATTTTAAAATTATATATAAGCATAAATATTATATTCAGATTAATTTTCCAAACTTAATAAATAAATAATGTTATTAAGTATGATACAAAAGATTGCTTCCTTTAAGCATTTTTAAAATCAATTCTGTTATACATAGCTCATTTTCTTCTACTTCCAAAAACTCATACAATAATTGTTTTATACTTTTTATAGAAAAATGTTTTTTCTAAAAAGTTAAATTTTCATGCCATATACGAATAAAATTAAAAAAAAAAACGTGAAAATTATAAACTTTTATGTGAAAGCCGACTTATTAAACCCTTATCATTCCCAGTTGTTTATTACAACTAGCATGCGATTCAGAATAGTCTATTTTATATTCCATTATAAAATTAAATGTGATTTGGAAGCATAAAACAAAATAAAATATTCTTATCTTACAATGTCTGTAGTGTTGGACCCTGGGCCTATGCCATGGTTGTGAAAATGTTTCTAGTGCATAAATTTACAGTAAAAATTTTTTAAAATAAAGTCTTCTTTAACAGTTACGAAATTGAATAGAAACTTAACAGCTGATTCATAACAGCACAGAACGCACAAACTAATTCTGTATAGACTTAATTAATAGCCTATAATTTTGTGCAACGTTGTATCTATTCTATAATTAATACTTTGTGAAGATGGTACTAGTATGATCTGTATCACTTTTAATACATATCTAAGCCTGTAATTATTCCCTATATTTAAAATTGTTGTTTTAGAATTAGTGCAGTGTAAAGATAATGCAGTTTTCAGTTTAAGGTTTTTATTTTTGTTGTACCTGCATATACCTTTTCACAGTTTCATTATTAATGCCACTTAAATGGTATTTTGTAAACTATATTAGATGTTTCTAATTTATTTTTCGTTTTATTAATAATCTACCTAATGTGTTATAAATTTTTTTTTATAAGTATGTATATAGATTTTTGTTTGTATAATATCGCTGTAGAAAGCCTGGGGTGTCTCCAAGTCAATAGTTCTAAGGTCACTAGTGGATTTTCAAAGTACATTGTCACGGGTATAATTAGTCACTAGTACTGGTGACAAAGTCATCAGTACTGTATCACTATATAATATAGACAATTCCTGCAGGGATTTTAATATACATAAAGTCAAACGAAACGACAATACAAATAATTAAAAAATTTCAATACTTCATAGTTCAACAGGAATATCTTCTAAATTTGCTGCTAAAATATAAAATTTTTTCATACCTACATTTCGCATTTTACAATACATATTTCTCTTATTTAGATTATTTGTAATTTTGATTGTTTGTTTTCAATATGTAGTGAAATAAAACATTTTAATTTTATGTTCTGAATTACAGTTGGAAATTTCTGAAATACATTTGAAAAATTCTGATTTACAAATGGAAAAACCTTAAAAACAATTGGAAATGGTGTAGTATATAAATAAGCTTTAAAAAATTGCCGATTCACAAAGGATCCTGAAAGGTTGAAATTCTCCATATAAAAAATATTTAAGGGGAATTTATATTTTCCTTTTTATAAACATAAGAGTTGGACATTGAAAATAGAGATCAAAAACGATAATGTATTTATGAAAAAGACCCTCGCTAGTTGAACTACTGATTTTTTTTTGTTTGTAAATGACAAATACAGTTTTTATTGTTTAATTAATATAAATTTTTTATCAAGAATTATAATTGATAAATTAAATTGCATTTAAAGAAAAAAAAAAATACATTATATATTTAGTAAAGTTAAAACAAATAAAAACTAAACAATTTATATTTTATATGTTTATACAAACATATAGTATAAATTACAATATAACATTTATTGCTATTTTTTATTTTTTTTTTTAAATGATGAAGGGGGGGAGGATAAATGATATTGTAGCATTTATTTACTACATAGAAAACTTCATAAATGCACGAATCAAGAAATTTGAAAAAATACTCTTCTATATTTCAACTAAATTATTTGCTTGTCAGTCGATATAAAAAAAAATATATATTTATTTTTAAATTTTTAAAACAGTTTTTTCTTGAGGCGCTGATGCTTTTCAGTTGTTTTTTCATAGAATCCTTCCATATCTACGACATATTGTTCATCTTCTGGATCCTCTTGAGCGACTACGTGACCATTGGGAGTAACAACAGCAGCATTGTGGGTAGCGGCGCGTGTGGTCCTGGTACTAGTTTTATTTTGATTAACATTTTTTTGGAAATTTGAGTTATTGGTTCGCTTCTTTTTTAATAACAACAAGGATGGATGATTGTTAAGTTTATACATTTTTTTAAGTTTTCATGAATTGATGTTTAAAAAGAAAGAGTTAATAAAAATAAGATTCTTTTAAAATCAATTACTTTTTAATAAAGTAACTTAAAAAAAAAAAAAAAAAAAAAATGTGTAAAATATGAACTTAATTATTTGTAGCTTAAAAATTGTGTCCTATACATGAAAATAAACAACAGAAATAATAATAATAATGTTTTAAAAGAAGGAAGAAAGACCAATATATAAGAAGAGTAAGTGAGGATGGTGTATGTGAGTGTTACTGATTTTGGTTCAGACGACGTGGATCTAACTCCTTTATCAAGTTGTTTATTTTCTAAAAATAAACTTAAAAAGTTTTTTGTTTTGCAGTTGTTGTTGTTTATAAAACTAAATGGTATAAATTGTTGATTTTATTTGTTTTTGTTTTCTGGTTTTGTTGTTGTAGTTATGGTAAATGTTGTGTCAAAAAGTATCGCCGTATTAACTAATTGTTAAAATCTGGATCTTACAAAGACTGCACTGGAATCATGTTCACTGTAGCCCAACCTTTTGGTATGCTTGAAAACTTCGTTTGTTATTGCGGTGACGGGCATCGATTGATCTAAATTTTCAGCCATACTCAGAACTAAGCGTAAATCTTTCTGCATGTGACTAAGTGGTTGTTGTGGATTGAAATCTCCCTTTGCCATTTCTGAAAAACACGCATTATAATAGAAAATATAATACTAATAAATATGTAACTAAGAAAATATACTATAAATTATTCGATCAATAAAAAATGAACAAAAATAAAATGCCTATTCAGCGTTAAATAAGTTGCATGCGATACCTTAAGAAAAGTATTATTTCAAATATTATTATTACTTACCCCTTCCTTTCGCGAGTAACAAATCCGATTTCATTGACGTCAGTTGGAATATGTCTAATATGTCTTTTAGGGATATTGAAAAACGATCAGCTGTAAAGAAAAAGATAAAAAACGTTTACAATTTCATTAAAATCTAAGTGTAGTATCGTCAATAAAACTTACCCAATGCTAAGGCCTCAGATAAACCAACTAAACTCACGCCCAAAATGGTCTGTAGAATCAAATTAACTTTACACGCATTGCCAACATCTGCTAAAGTGGGATAGGCGCAGTACAGAAAACAAAATAAACAGAGCGTAGAAAAAAATAAAAATGCATATTAAGCAAAATAGAAAAACAAAAGCCAATTTAACAAAAAAAAAAAAAGTATGTTAATAATGAAAAAAACGGTTAAAAAATAATTAAAATAGAGGCAAACAACAATAGGAAGAGAAAAAGAGGAAAACAAAACGTTAAACTAAATTTTTCAGTTTAACAAGTGTCTGTAGATGGTATACTAAAGCGAAAGGTTTTATTCAAATATAAAAAGTTTTAAACAAATATATACAGATACCATTTTAAAGTGATAATCAGTCTGTGCATGGAATGGAAGCTTTATTTACAACAAAGTCTCTATGTGACCTTATATGTATAAACAAACAATAAACTTACCTCCCAAAAAGAATGTGTTTTTAGCAATTGTTTTAAAGCAGGAATGGCATTCTTCGAAAACAGTACGATCACCGCCAGCTAAGATTATTAACATGCCATCTTCAGCTTCTTGACGTGTGCCATGTATTTGCACCTCCAAATATCTACCATTGCTTTGAGTTATACCCTCAGCAATGTCCTGCGAGGTTTCAGGATCTATTGTAGTCATTTCAACGTAAGCTTTATTGCACAAGTCTGCAACGCGCAGGACACCGCAATTTCCAAATACCAGCTAAAAGGTTGAAAAAAAAAAAAAAATTAGCTGATGTCACTAGAAAATAAATATATATATTCTTACATCTTTCGAGGCTTTGGGGTCTGATACACAACAAAATATTATATCTGAGGCATCAACTACATCCATTGGTGTTTCCTTTACTATGGCTCCCGCCTCTCTGAACGGTTCACATTTTGACATTGTGCGGTTCCACACTACCACCTTGTGACCTTTGCAAATGAGATCTTTGACAATAGTTGAACCCATAATGCCTAGTCCTAAGAATCCAAAAGTTAAATCTGAAGGTGCTATGTCACGCTCAGCCAAAGTCTGAGATCGTGTATTCATGTCGATAGCCTGTTGCTCAGGCACTTTAACTGCTGGACGTTCCAATAAAGCGATTGAATTGTTATTGCGACGCGGTGGACTTGAATGCCCTCCAATATTAGCCAGTGCTTCTGCATTTATTTTACGTCTAGGTGTTGTACTGTCATTAAGAAATTCACTATCTTTGCGTTTACGTTTTGAGCTGCCGACAACTGTGGCTGGCGTCTGTGTGGATCCGCGTCGTTTTGTAGCTGATTTTGAACTTGTTGATTTAGCTTTTGTACTAGCGGCTGTAGTACTCTTAGCCTTTGGTGTCCGTTTGATTGGAGTCTTTGCAGCAACCACTTCTTCATCTTCTAGACCCGAGGCCTCACCATTATTGTCAAGATTACTGGCATTTGTATCAATAGTGATTTCCTCTTCCAGAGAGAAACCATCTCGTATTTTATCAAAATCAGCTTCTGTTGGCAATGATCTAATGCCAGTACTTTTACTGATGATACCATCGATTTCTGTAGGATCATCAATGTGATTTTTTATATCATCCATTGCTTGTCGAAACGCTGCAGGTTTATTTAATTTCGATAACTGATCTTTCCATGGTCCTTCATATGGTTTAATATTATTAATTTCTATCCATGCACTAAAAAAAAAAAAAAAATAAATAATTAAAAAATATTTTTGAAAATCCTCTATACAATTAAATTTTAACACGGTACTTACAAATTTCTTGAACCAAAAAAGAATACACATTTTGAATTGTTTTTGTGTGTATTATTCAGCAACTCTAAAGGTGGTTCCACAATCTGTAAGTAAAGATCAAATTTTATATAAAGATTATAAAAATGTTTGTTTAATAAAACTTTTAAATATTCAATTTGAATATTTATCTTAACGTAAAAACACAAAAGTTTAACTTTATTTATTAAGTGATTTTTATCTAGTCGTAAAAAGACACAAGTTTAACCTTTATTAATTATGTGTAGGCTTCTTATAATTTTTTTAATTTTTTCCGTTTAAACTCAATATATAGATATACATAAATGAAATGAAGTTGATGGGGGTTTTCTTTAGCAATTATAACAAATTTAGTCTACAGGAGAGTTTGATAAAATAAAGTTTTAAAACATCGTAGCTCAGCCTTAAATTTAGATTTCATAAATACGCTATTTTCTTTATGATTTCTTACGCCATCTTTGACACATATGTACTTAACTGTATTCTTCAAGTCAAGTTCTTCATTTGATATCTACCTATATTGTTAGAGTTTAAAAAAATTTGCTCAACCATTTTGTTTCAGACGCCATCTCGGATTTAACACTTTTTCATAGTTTACCACATTGTTATGGTAGTAAACCCTTTAATTTGATATCAAATATTTTTGGAGTTAAAGGCGTCAAAGCCGTTACTACTATATTTGCCTCATAAATTCGCCTTTTAATCAATGACGACTTTGAGATTGCGGTTTATAATATGGTATCTTAAGTTTGTTTAAATATTATTTAAGAATTTAAAAATTATTTATAAATTTGAAAAATTATATATTTTTTTAAAATAATTTTTGCCGTTTAATTTCAATTTATTGAATACAGTAATACCAAGCTCTTTGATAATAAATAAGCCTGCGTAAAACTATATAAAGATAATGAAAACTGTAAATATAAAATTATATACAAATTAAGACTAATGGTTATTGGCTCTCCAGCCGCAAACTAAGAAGTAAATATATAATAAATAATACCATATAGGCCCACTCAGCAGTATTTGATTTAATTAAAAAAAAACTACAAAAGAATTCAAAAACAGTTAAGTAAATTCTGATAAGAATTCTAAAGTTTAAAAAGAAAAACATTATTTGATTGAGAGAAATTACGTGAGAATATGGCAAAATATTCCATTGCCTTGCGATTTTTTCAACAAACGGTTTTTTAAAAATAGATGTAGAATAAAAACAGCTTTGCCATTGTGTTTGTATTTTGTACGATATTCAGTTCTGACCACAAAAATATGTATGTGTTTGCTAAAATCTTATATTTATCTGTTGGTTGAAATCTCCTTTAAAAAGTCCCTAAATATTGCACAGACTGTTATTTGGAATCATTATTTAGGAAATATTAGGAAATGAATTGATTTTGTAAATAAGTACAATCGTCCAATAACTTTCTGAAATATGAGCACATAAGCACAACTGCCTTCATCAATTAATATCAGTTTTAAGATCACGTTCATAATAGATATTAGTAGTAAAAAAGGAAATCGTTTTCCATCACATACCTGAACGTAAAAATATTTTCTCATTTTCAATTCGTTCAGAATTGTGGGTATTTACGCCAATTATTTTTCATGATAACCACAATTTATTTTTAACGATATGTATATCCATATTATATATTACAAAGCATCTTTAAATAGTTTTTTTTTAACATTATTAATCTCAAGCGCTAAAGAACAGAAGTAAAAGCAAAGAATTTTTAATAAATTTTTTTTAATTAATGATCATTATCTTCCCTAAAACAATGAATTTGGCTCAATTTACAATTTATATTGTAGTCATACTCACTTTGGGTTATAAAGTTTTGGGAAAACACAGCGACAATTTGTGTGAAGATACAATAACAGATCAAACAGAAGATGTAAGTAGAATATGCAAAAATTTTTTTATATTATAAAAAATTCTTAATCAAATTACCATACAAATATTAGGGACGTCCGTACGAATACAATGTTTTCGTTTGTTGTAAAGGATATACACAGGATAATAATGGAAAATGCATACCAATTTGTACTATACCTTGCACAAATGGTATTTGTGTAGCACCAAATGATTGCAAGTGCAAAGATGGTTACGAAAAAAAACAAAATAAATGCGTCCCTAAGTGCAAAAACAAATGCATCAACGGCTATTGCAGCAAACCTGAAGTCTGTGGTTGTTTAAAAGGCTTTGAGTTAGAGTCAAAAAATGCGTCTTTATGCACTCCTGTGTGTATACAAAAGTGCTCAAACTTTTCAAAATGCATAAAATCAGTACCACCAAATCCAAATGTATGCCAATGCATAAAAGGTTATAGAGAAAATAAGGCAATGAAAAAATGTGAACCAGTATGTGAAACAATGTGCAAAAATGGTTATTGTAGTGCTCCGGAAACGTGTGCATGTGTAGAAGGTTTCGAATTAGAAATCACAGATAAAACGAATTGTGTACCAGAATGTGAACCGAAGTGTCCAGCCCATTCTTCATGTATAGCTCCCAATAAATGCAAATGTAATGAAGGCTATCGGCTTAATACAAAAACTGGAGAGTGTGATCCCATATGTAGAGAAAATATAAATAACTCAAGATGCATTGAACCACCAAATACTTGGGTTTGCATTGAAAATTACCAACATGATCGTAAGATTGAAAAGTGCGTGTTAGAATCCTGTTTATGTACCACCAATGGATATTGTATAGAGTCGAAAAACAAATGCGAATGTTACGAGGGTTTCACAAAAAACTTCACTACTGGACAATGTGAGCCAAAGTGCGAACCCCCTTGCGTAAATTCCATTTGTGTAGCCAATAACGTATGTCAATGTATAGGTGACTATCACAAAACAAATGAAAATCATTATATTTGTGAAAGTGATGACTTGTGCGAAGGCCAGCCATGTATAAATGGAGAATGCCTTATAACAGGCATATGTAAATGTAAGTCTGGATTCGTAATGTCATTTTCATACAATGGCCAACAACAGTGTGATAAAGTGAAAACATTTGTTCAAAAGGTTATGGCTACGTTTATAGGACCACCATTGATATTGACACTTTTTATCCTAATTGCAGTTTATATCGTTGCTAAGAAAAAATCTTACAAAATAGAGGATCAAGGTAAGATAATTATATATAATTTACTATTATAGATATTTTACAATTTGTTTACGGAATATTTTTTCTTTCAGAAATGATGTTAATTGGTAGACATTAAATTAAAATGCTCTAATAAATACTTTGTGTACAAAAATAATTGTTATATTATAAATTTTTTTAAATATTGATTTTTGTACAGCACCCTCAAATTTAGTAAGGGGGTTCCATTTGGATAGATGCGGAAATAAAAACTATTATTGACTTTAGTTTAATATTATAGTTTAAAACAGATATTTTCATTAATTTAAGATAATAAAATTCGATCTTTTTAACATATTTTCTGATAAAAAAAACAAAGTTATAATTAACGAAAACGTACGTAAAAGTACAGTTAATAGTGACGAAAACATAATATTGCGTACGTGTTAGTGTGAAATGGAACTTTTGTACGTCTGTAAGAACGCCACTTTAATTTACAAAAAATTAGAAACACTCTACTTACCATAGCTGGCCAAGGGGCAAATCCTTTCATTTTAGCCCTGTAATAAAGATATTTTTGAAAAACAATTTTAAATGCAAAAAAAAATTACAAAAGAAATAAGTAACCAGAGAAAAACGCGCGTATTTTTTGTTCCTATACATATGTAGATAAGTACTTGGCAGCGGCTTTATAAGGCCAAGGCAGAGAGAAAACCATAAAGAATTAAAAAAACCACTGTAAGCAAAGTTGAAAATTTCATGACATAGTACACATCAAATTTTGGTTAAACTGTATATAATTTTATTTTGGTTAATTATTTTAAAGATTCACAAAAATTTCTGCATTTAATGTGAGGTTATGTTAAAGCGCCATTTTTTCTTTTTCCAAGTCACTTAAAAACCGCTTGTCGGTCATTTTTCCTTTGCAATTTTTCAGTATTATCTTTGACGAAGCTTACCAAACTAAATCTTTTGGTTTGTAACATAGAATCTCCTGTGGTTCAGCTCCCCCAGTGGTACTAGTACCAGAAAGCGATAGTTTTTTAGCTTTCGACATTATGTTATCTATACGAAATTGGAACTTTATTTTGTTTGCCGTAATTTTTCCAACTTGCTTTTACTTTTAGATACACTTTTTAAAATTTTTTTATGCTCACTATGTTTTATTAGACGTAAACGTCAATTTGAAATTGTTCTAAATAACTAAAATGATTTAATTTTCATTGAAAAATAAAAACTTAAGGTGATATTTCTTTATTATTTAGTTTTTTTTTTATATTTTTCTGCTGCTGCCGTCGATGGCTTATAATAAAAAACAAAAATGGCGTCTCGGGGGTTATAACGACTATTTGTCAAATTATAACGAATAACGACTGACACACAGTTGTATTAATATAATTCATATGATTATATGGCATTACTGAAAATTTATACATATCCGTTAAAAAGTTAAATTTGTTTAAATTTTTACGTAGCTTACAAAATGTTAAATTACATCAGATATTTCAATTATATAACTAACCGATTATACGCCATTTTGCGTTTTTAGTATTGTCGGATGATAAAGGTGCAATTACAACTTTCTTTTTTCATTTGAATTTATTTTTAAACACTTCACCTGTGGTGCCCAAGGATATAAATATAATATATGTCCCTTCGTTTGTAATTTCTACAGTATTAATTTCCGACCTCATAAAACATATATTTTCTCAAAGCATATGATTAGGGGAGTCGATAAACCATGTCCACCTTTCCGTGTGTTGGTTAAAATCAACTTTCAGTTGCCCGCACATGTTACTCATAACCGTATGTGTTATCAATATTCGGGATATTTTTAAAATTTTTTTGATAAATCGGTTACTAATCGACAAAGTGTTAGGCAAACGTATTTTTGATAAAAATATTTTTTAAATATATATAATATTACTGAAGATCCTTATTAATTTTTTAACATATACAGACACTAGAATACAAAACGTAGCCGCGAAAATTATTCCCAAGACAAACAGATTAATCGGTTTGAAACTAACTGTGATATAAGCATAAAAATACAAATACATCGGTGGTTTTTAAAAAATTTACAAACGGAAATCTCTCTTTTTCGGCCGTGATGAATTTTATAATACCCTTCACCTTCATGTACGTAGATATAGTGACCACACAGTAGCTTAGCCTAGATTTCATTTTTAATTTTGAGTTACAAAATCTTGCTCCCTTATTAAATAATTTCGCTAAAAAATATTGCTACGTGGAGGACGCTGGATATAAAGTGTAAACGATTGCATACATAAAATGCTTAATTTTTACTGAAGTATATGTATTATTAACACTCGTAACAATTGAATTATTATAGTATTCTAAACTTAATTATAATAACTAATTTCAAAATTGTTAATTGATTACTTTTTCTTGTAAGTTTGTAGTTTTAACAAATATTCTGAATGTTTCAATAAATGATTAAATAATATATTAATATTTAGTTGGTTTGCCCTTGGTCCACCATATTCAGCTGGTAAGTATTCATATCCAACCATATTTATTAATTTAGTAAAATCTTTTCCATCATGTGTGAAAATCTGAAATATAGAGTAAATATTTATAAATTGCTTTAAAACAAAAAATAAAAATCTGGCTACACTCTAGTATCAACACTGTGAAATAATTGTTGTGTAATGAAAAGTTCTCAATTTCAAAAGTCATTGGAAAATTTTAATAATTAGCGGTAAAATAACGTACAACTTATAATTAATTTTAATAAAGTTGAATATAAATTTTAAAAACTTGTAGTGTTTTCTAAAGAATAACAATAATTAAAATTTAGTGACAGTTCCAATAAAATTCAAGTAAGTCAATTTAGTTGTTTGTTATACGAGTTAAAAATCATGCGATTACGAAAAAAAAAATAAACAAGTAAGAGCACTATATTCGGCTGTGCCGAATCTTTTATACCCACCACCAATTTTGTGTACATTTAAAGCACAATATTTATTATTTTGTTAATCGCTATGGAATAATCTCTTTATAATAAAATATGTATCACTTTCTTTGTAGAGGGTGGTTAAATTTTAAGGGCCCATGTTGAAGGTGAACTACACCTAATCTTTAAATTTGTTTTCTGCATTTCATTTAACATTTCTCAATCTCAAACTTATTCAATTTGATCCGCGGAAAGATACGCAAATGAGCAACGCTTTAAAGTTATTCAGGTTTTTTATAAAAATGGGCGTTCAAATCAAAATGCATTTTGTGCACTTCGTAATTCTTTTGATCAACATAATCGTTCAAATTCGTCCACAATCGGGAGAATTGTAAAAAATATTTAAATTTCTGCAAAACAGGTCTGTATAAAGTGTTAGAAAATCTGTGAATGCCTTCTTAGTTCGTTGAATGGAAACCACTGCTGGTTTTTGCGATAGTTTGGCAAAATAGCACTCAACCTCGCCTCATCATCATGCCCAACAATTGAGCATCAACATTGTCATTGAAAATTTGGACCATCAGATAGAGGAGTGGCTCCAAGGATGGGGGGCCATTTGGCCAATATTTTGTTATATACATAATTGAACCATACACATATTATCACTACAAAAAGAAATAATAAAAAATTTCCTAAATAATTTGTGTTTTATTTAAATTCAACATAAAATTTAACCACCCTATATAACTTCGATATGCTACTAAAATGCTTTTGTAAATGTAGTCTTTCAATGAAAGTGGGCGTTAAAGTAGGCGTATCAATAAAGTTTCTGCTCTTAAATACAACTTAGATATTTCAATATAGTCCTTTATTTTCCCAAAAACTTTGTCAATAGAGAAATTACATGAATTTAAGATAAACCGTTATATGGGAGGTAGGCGTTAAAGTGGGCGTGTCACCTTAACTTTTTGGCACAACAATAACATTGATTACAAGGATATACGTAGCAAATTTTATCATCATATCTCTAATTTTGGCGGTTTTATGAGCTTTCAAATTTCATTTACAGTAGATAACGTGAAAAGTGGGCGTTATAGTAGGCGTGTCAAAGTTGTTTTTGCGAATGAGAACAACTTAGGTGTTTCAATATAGTCCTTTATTATTCCAAAATCTTTATTAATAGAGAAATTATATTAATTTTATGTAAAACGTTATATGGGAGGTGGGCGTAAAAGTGGGCGTGGCACCTTAATTTTCTGGCATAGTAATAACATCGCCCAGGGGGATATACGTAGCAAATTTTATCATCATATCTCTAATTTTGGCGGTTTTATGAGCTATTAAATTTCATTAACGGTATATAACGTGAAAAGTGGGCGTTATAGTAGGCGTGTCAAAGTTGCTTTTGCGAATGGGCACAACTCAGGTGTTTCAATATAGTCCCTTATTATTCCAAAATCTTTATTAATAGAGAAATTATATGAATTTTAGGTAAAACGTTATATGGGAGGTGGGCGTAAAAGTGGGCGTGGCACATCGATTTTCCGTTACAAAAAAGCCTCTCACTAAAAAGCAAAGTGTGCAAAATTTCAGAGTCGTACATCCAATTTTGTTCCTTTTATGACGTTTTTGTTTTTAAATATACCGAAAAATACACTGTGCGGTATAAATTTTCGTACATTTTGATCGATAACTCCTCTCCTAATGCATAGATTTAGATAATTTTTGGTGAAAAATATTGTTTTTACTCGGTAAATATATATTCGAAGTTTCATGAATCTACGGTAATGCGTTTGGACACAATTCTATTTTATTCGATGTTCGAAGGACGCGGTTTTTTCGACCTACTCTTGCTTTTCGAGCTATAACTCTCTTCCTAATATTCCGATTTAGCCCATTTTCAATACCAAACAAACCTTGTCTATAAGAAAGATTCTGGCAAAATTTGAGCCCCCTAGCTTTTTCGGTGCGACCTCTATCGTGCTTTCAACAGACGGACAGACGGACAGACGGACAGACGGACAGACGGACAGACGGACAGACGGACAGACGGACAGACGGACGGACATAGCTAGATCGTCATCAAATCAAACCCTGATTCAGAATATATATACTTTATGGGGTCTAAAATGGATATTTCGATGTGTTACAAACGGAATGACAAAATGAATATACCCCCACCATTTTTTTGGTGGCGGGTATAAAAATTAAGCAAAGTAAATTTCTGTTCTTTGTAAAAGGCTTAGGCAAGTTTTAAGGCATTTTTATTCATCAAGTGGTCTTGATTCATTAGCTGGTTATTTTTTCTACACTTATATAAAACTTCAACTGCCAAAGTCAAAAAACCATTTTCTCTCTTCTTTATGGTGTAATTACGTTGTAATAACAAAACGGTAATGAATTTCGGAGAGAAATACATATATGACTAACTTTTTTATATAAAGTTTGACAATTGGAAATTATGAGGAAACAGAAAAATTTTATGAAATTTTGTCGTTTCGAAAGGAACAGCTGATTAACTGAAACTATATAGTTAAGTGTTGTATTACACATGGTGTAATTATACAAGGTGGCGGTGTCAGCCCAGCTGATTATTTTTGTGTGTTCTGGAGTATGTCAAACTACATATTTAAAAAATGATTTCAACTCCGGAAATTGTCAAACTCCATACATAAAAAAGAGTGACAAAAATTGCTCTCCTTTACGCTATCACCTTATGTAATTACACCATTACATTACACATATATAAAACATTTTAGGAGAAAATTCTCTCAACAACTGGTAGTAGTGCCAGCCCAGCTAACTAGTTTTAGTGGTCTAACATATGCCAAAATCCATATATAAAAAAATTCCTTCCAAAGTGTTGTCAAACTCAATATACTTATGTACATATATGTAGATAAAAAGAAAGACAAATATTTCTGACTGATGTTCAAAGGAGAAGGAAAAATGTCTGCTTTTAATTTCGTGTTGTCGAACAAGACTATCTAAAATAAAAGTTCATACATATTGCACCGGTCCCCAAAAAATATATACATTTTCAAACAATTGCCTGATGCGGTCTAAATCTTCTTTTTAATAGAGAGTACTCATTGTCAGATATCTTAATGTTCTTGACTTTTTACATGCTATTGCGAGTATGTGTTTACATTTCAACATTTGTTTATATCAAGGCATATTTATTCATCAGGTACTCTTGATTTGTCAGCTGATTATTTTTCAACACTTATTTTAAATTTCAGCTGTCAAAATGCATAAATAAAAACAAATTTCTCTTTTCTAATTTATTTCAAATGTCAAACTTCATATATAAAAAATACAAACAAAAAAATTCTCTCCGAACTGCAATTATCTGATGAATAAATATGCCTTGGTTTATATATAGACGACACTAAAGAATATGATATGAAGATGTAGGTATCTACTAAGGTATATAAGTAAGTATACATATATTCATCAGGTAATCGCAGTCAGAAGAGGGCGTTTTTTGTATATGTATGTTTTATCTATATATGTATGTATATAAAAAATTTTCGCAAGTGCGTTGTGACTTTATTACTCACGAACGGTCTAACCGAATTCGATGAAATTTTTAGGGTTTGTTCCTATGGTCGTGTAGATGGTTTATGTTTGCACAAAATCCGTCGAGCGGTATACGGGTAAAAAAGGGTAAGATCGGTAGTATATTTATATAAAGTTTGGCATTTGAAATACCTTAGAGAAAAGAGAAAATTGTTTTTTATATATGGTCTTTGACAGTTGAAGTTTAAAATAAGTGAATAAAAAATTAATTAATCAATTAACGAAACAATACTACCTGATAAATAAATGTGTCTTGGTACCTATCGTAGTAATTTAAAATTTTTTAAACTTACGTTCTCTTTAAATTCTCGACTTAAAAATGGCATTATCATACATGAGGCGGCATTCATTAGAAACCCGCTTTGAATTATATGAACGTGTCTATGAGAAAAGGGAAGAATTTTGTTTTTCTCATTGATCAGACGTCCTAAACGTGGTGATAACATTCGAAAAAAGTTTCTGGTAATTCTAAAAATAAAGAAATCAATTTAAACATAAAGTTATAATAGAAATGTAGTATTTATGTAGGTTAAGTTTCTAATTACCCATTTAAATCAAAAATTATTGTAATGCCGCGTTCCTGAACATACGGAATCAATAGTAATGATTCAAATACCAAATCATCCATTTCAATTAGATCCTGCATGTAGTTAGGGTACTTGTCAAAGTAATCGACTTAATTGTAATTCAGAGTAAGTTTAAGAACTGCGCTTTTAATTTTCATCAATATAAAATTTACCTGATTTAAAAATCACAATTGGTCTTCCCATTTTATCCGGCAAGGGCATAATAAATTTAGCTTTAATATCCATATATTCTTTACGAAAATACTCTACAGAATGATGTGCTAACCACTTTGGATGGGCGGCCTTAAAATCGTAATAATGTCTCAAGCATTCAAAAGCCCTTTCTACATCCCAGTTGGTAAAGAATAAAAATTTTGACACAAAAATATCCTCGCTTCCTATGTTTAAATCATGACAGTCTGTTAAATAAAGAGAAACTCGTGCTGTACTTATTAAATACTTGCATACATATAATATATATAATATATGTGACTGTTTGTTTGTGTGTTTGGCTTTTTGTTATTCAATCACGTAAAAACGGTCGAAAAAACTAAATGAAATAGGGCGCACAGGTAACAACCCAAGCTAACACGTGGGCTACATTTCATTCCGAAAACTAGGCAGACAAAGTCGCAGGTACACGATGGTATTAAATAAATTCATAAAATGCTATGACAAAAATATTATGAAAAGTCAATATTCAGGGGTTCAACTGATGATAAAATGGTTCGAATTTGAACATTATTTTGAATTATGGGACGCATTCTTTTGCACATTTATTTTGAACTTTTGAAAATGTTGAACGTTTGCACTGCTTACAGTTTTTCTTAATGGGAAGGATTATGTGGAAAAAAGTGAAAATACGACTTCTTTTTTAAAAAATATCAATTTTATTTTTGCCGTGTAATTTTTATTCTCATTTATTAAATATACAAAAAAATGAAATGTGATGAAAACAACAAGTTATGGATTTCTTTTCATTTATCTCTTTTTATAAGCTTTGATTTATTTTCTTCTTCTTATTTGTGATTTAAATTTAATGTTTTATATTTTATGTTAAATTTTGTTTTACAACGCTACGTAACAAATAATAATCCAAAAGTCAACCAAATGTACGTGACTAGAACAATGTTTTAACTAGTCCATTTTAGCTACAATGGACAACGTAGTCCAATATTTTCTGACTATTGATATAATAAATACAAAAAATGTGATTAAATACCTTCGATTTTATCTCGTAACGACTGTATCTTCCGCATTTGATCAAATGAAAATGTATAAGTCATATTAAATATTGACATTGTTGTTGTATGTAAAAAAAATCACAAATTCTCGTTTAAGAGAAATATGTACAATTTAATCTTATTAAAAATTAAGTTTTTTTTTGTATATCTTCTCGTAATGAAATTAGTTTTATAATGCAAGTAAAAGACTAGTAAAACAAATAAATTTAAAAATTTAAACTGTCTGCCACCAGAGTTGTCACAACGTTGTAATGTTTATTAGTTCACAACGTTGTTTATATGAGCAGACAAGTTTAATGGTCTTTTTGAAAGTAGACGATAACAACTTTTTATACAAAAAAGTTAATTAGTTTTTTAAACTCATTTTAATGTGAAATGCTTGTTAATTGTTTTATGTCAATTTAAGCAATAATCATTATAAATTTTTAAGTTTAAAATTGCCATAATTTTAAGGTGTGATTTAAAATTATATTTAATTAATTTTTTATTTTTCTAATTAAAACATTTTAAATGGTTTAATAAATGGAAAATCCCATTGGGATGGGTGGACATTCTACTTAGTTTTGAATTCAAATTTAGGAATTTTTTTTTTTTTAGTGATAAAATATTTGTATTTTGTATTATTCTATCGTGTTGATAAATATTAGAAGAAGAAATGAATAAAATATCATTTTGATGATTAAATTTATTTGATGACTAGCTAACCCAGTGAGCTTCGCTACCCCCATCAGAAAATCTTTATTGTTTTTCTTTTATATGTATATGAGCGCACAACATGCCAACTGGGCATAAGTGCATACCTGTCATGAGTTTGGGCCTTTATACCCCTCCTTTTCAACCTAATCTAACTTATATGTATATGAATTAAATATTTGTGTAAAGTTTCTCCTTAAAATTTATTTTAGTTGGTGGCGTTGCTACGCGTACAGAGTGCAGTAAAGTTAATTAATAAAATTAATTTAACTCACAACGAAACGCACAAAACTATTCGAAAAACGCTCCCAAATATACAAATACGCGCAATATTGTATGTTTAATGTGAGCCGGACATATTACATAAATTCCTATGTCAACCGTAACTCATTTTGATATGTGTATGTACATATGTCTATAGAAGAGGATAGATTTAAATTAAATTTATTTTATTTATTAAAAGTAGGACGAGTGAAACATTAAACGGGCGCACTTGTCTGAGGCTGAGTTAATAAGTATAATTAGAACGTTGAGACAACATTGTCTTCAATAATCTTTATCAGTAATGTCACACATTCCGATCAGAATGATTTCAATTTCGGACTTGGGATGACCATCGTTTTTATTTTACCTTCTTAGATTAGATTTCGTTAATTTTGCAAATCTCGGGTACCACTTTACATACATATGTATTTCACATACAAAGAAAAGGATATATACAAATGTTCTTTAGATCTCTGTATATGTATGCAAATAATAACTGCACAGCAAAATCGTACGATTATGTTAATGTTATAAGCGATCAATTAACTCTCGACATGATCGCTTTGGCGATATTTCTGGCTGAATTATTGTGTATTGTTACAGCAATTAAATGTTTGGTTTGAAAATATTTTAAAGTATTAATGCCATAATTTGCTGTGTTTTATTGAAAAAACTCTCTGTATATATAATAAATCTTACAATAAATAACAAGACGCCAATCTTTGTTAGTATGCTGCCAAGGTAATAAAACTTGTGTTGAGCTTCTTCTAGCTCAACACTCTGTATTCGGAATTTAGTGTTGTCGTTTATGGGGTCGGAAATGAATACTGCAGAAATTACAAACGAAATGAGAAGTTATATAAACCCTTGGCACCACCGGTGAAGGGTAAAATAAGTTTGACAAATGCAGACAAATTATTAAAAAAAAACTAAGCACTACTTGTAAATAGTATAAAATTATGTAAATAGCTGATTGGATACGAGTACTTTATTTTTCTACCTTGATAAGGTATGTGTACGATTTTTGTGGGCGGAAATTAGCCCGTTGAGACTTAAGATCGGGGAGTAAATCATCTTATACTCGATTGTTTATGATGTTTAAGATAATTCCTCTCTAGTTTTTGCAATCGGTAAGGTCAACTTTTTTAGGGATGTTAACAATAATTTTTAACTGAAGATGTGAGTCCAGATCACAAGTGGTCAATGGTTACAGTAATAGCGCTACTATTTACAGATTTTAAGGCAAAGCTACGTATTCTCTCTCTATCTTACATCTGAAATTTATTGCAATTCAAAGTCAAAATTTTAAGGCTTTTTGGAAAATTTAAACAATTCTTAATTTTTAGTATAAAGGTATTGCTGTAAAAAATTTCAAAAATTTTAATTATCTTTAGTATATGATATTCTTTCATGTAATAAGTTTGTGGTTTAATCAAAAACAAAGCTAATAAAATTACCAACCATCTCTTGATATAACAACTATTTTTAAACTAAATATTAAGTCACGTCTTTATTGTTAAAATATCTTTTTGCCATTAAGTGCTTACAAAAGCTAAAATTGTGTGACACTTACTCTTTCATTTCATTTAGTAATTGCATGAGTTTTTCTTTAGTTAAAATGTTTCTTATTAGTTATGAAACTGCTTTTAGATAGTCAAAGTTAAAAAAACAAACAAAAGTTTATACGTATTTAATTTGGTCTAATAACGCGTTATTTACTGATATACCCTTTATCAAAAGTTGGTTGAACAGAAATCAAGTAGTGCGTTTGTAGTATGTACGTGTTTCTTTTGTTTGTTTTGTGAACTTAATAGATGAAGGATCAGGACACTGAACTACTACCCCTTATACAAAAGACACAAGTCATATTGGCCCCGTTCACAAGTTGAAGTTGTATGTTGTAAGAAATTCACTTCAATAAATTAGAAAAAAACTACTACAGAATTCATTTTTATATTTCTGATGTATTTATATGACGATCTATAAACACAGTTCAACTGTTTTATGTGTTCAGCACAATATTAGTAGAGAAATTATTAAAAAAAAAAAAATCGGCGACGTACAACTCCTACGATAAGTTGTTAATTGAGCAATTATTTAATTTTAGGTAAAATATAATTATTCTTACAACAGTTTTAAAGTTTAGCAAAAGGCTTAAATAAAATAAACCAAATTTTTTTATTAATTACCTTTTAAAAATTGTTTGTTACACATCTACATATGTACTTATGTATGTTAACGGTATGTTAAATTATTAGTTGCGTTTGTATTACTTGTTTGGTAACTTTTAAACATCCCTGCAGATAACGCGACTAGTCCATACCACAGTTAGGATTTCTGGTGCAATTTTATAATCGAAAGCCTAGTGGTACACTGATACACCCAATATGTATATTTTTTGTTCAATTTTCTTATTTTAAATATTTTTTTCTATTTGTACTTTTGCTTAAGACAATATTTATTGATTTAGTCTATTAAAATGTATTTCTGCGCTTAAAGTATGTTTTGCTTCTGCTACTTGTTGTGTGTATGTATTGAAAAAATATGATTAATTCTTATTTGCACATGTTTATTTTTGTTATAAGTAAAATTTTGGTACAATTAATGTTTATTTTGGTACTATTTTACTACAAATATGGTACAATCTTCCAAAGCCCAACAGTGGTTCATACACGCATGTTAAGTATGCTCCATAATGGAAAATGTTGTAACTAGTCCATTTCAGCTGAAGTAGTCCAGACCACGTAGTCCAGTATTATCTGCAGGGATGATTGATATCTAAATGTTGTACATATACAAATTAACGCATTTCTCTTTGCTGCAGGTGTATGTATTATGCGTAAGACAATAAAAGCAACAAAAATTGCCCATAATATCCAAAAATTGATTTAAAAATTTTAATTAAATAACTACTTAAATATACATATTTGCCTCTGCTCACAATCTTACACATACTTTCGTACTTACAAATTTGTAATGTATTTGTCATGATGCTACTCTTCGACTGCAATCTTGCACACAGTTTTAATTGTGTCACAATGATTAATAGTGGGAAAACTGAAAAATGTTGTACACAAAAGTCCTCGTACATACGAAAATTCCTTAAAATAAAAAACCAAATATATAAAAAAACAAGTAAGAATTCTTTATTCGGCTGTGCCGAATTTCTGATACCCATCACCAGTTTTGTGTTGTACGTTCATATCATAACATTGTTTTGTTTTGCTAATAAGTGTAATTAGTATATAATTACCTCGTTGTACTTAAACTTGTATTTTTTTTTGGGTTTAGTTTGATTTTCTATTCATTTGTTTTCATATATTTATTAAAAACTGAACCAAAATCATTTTTATAATGGGAGTGTTACCGATCAATTCTTTTTTTACGACAATGTTGCAAAGTTACTCAAGATTCGATAGTTAAAGGTAGCTAAGAAATAATATTAATTTTGTATGGGCTTGGCATTTCCTAATTTTAGATTAACAAAATTTTGAATAAAGCATAAAATGTATAACAATTTTAAATATGAAGTTGCCTGTGTATGCAAAGTTACATAATAATTAGGTACTTAGAAGTGATTGAAAAAATATGTTTGTTTTACATGGTTGTGATACTTCCAAACTTTTCGATAATTTTTCTGTTCCAACTGCAACCATTTACGTTGAAATTTGTATTGCAAATACATACTACTCAAATTGACATACATAAGTCAGATTTTAGTAAGTGGGTGGGCCACACAAATAATCCGCCAATTTATTTAAACTATTAATCAAAGAATCAAAGATTTCCATAATAACTATGCGTTATGTTGGAGGTAGGCTTCTAAAAGAAATTAAATTTTAAGAACGCAACATGAGCTACCCTAATTTGTTGGCATTATGTAATATGGATCAGAAAACCACATTTTCGGAATTTCAGTAAATTTCCTCCATTTCTGTTGGTTGAACAAGGGGTTTGGCCCTTAAATAGGCGCGTTTAATTAATTTCTATCATTGTAAAAAGGTATTGAAACATAGTGCTATTTATTCTTCCAAAATCTTTGTATATTGGAATTGTATAAATTTAAAAAGCGTCTAATGTGAACTGAGCGTTAAAGTGGTCGTGTTACCTTTATTTTCCGATATTACAATAATACTGTTCAAAATGCTATATTTACGAAATTTAAGTATCGTAAATTAAATTTTCTCGGTTTTAAATTTGAAATAAACCCAAATAACACTGCTGAGTAAATTTTCGTAAATTTTAATCTATAACTCTTTGGTAATACACGTATTTGCAAAGTTTTTGGTGAAACATATTTCTCTACCCGGGAAATATAAGCGTAAAATTTTATTTTATTTTATGATGCCAGGGAGTAATTTTGACATGACCTAGATTTTCATTACAATGCATAACATCCTTCCCATTTTCAATACCATTTTGGCAATATTTCATATTTTAACAGATGGACGAATATAGCTAGATCGTCGCAAAATGGAATCAGAACACAATGACACTTAACGAATAGTTTGATGTGTTACAAAATGAATTGCAAAATGAATATACCTCCACACAATTTTTTGTTGGTGGCTATAAGAGAGCAAAAAAGAATTGTTTTCTAAAAGACACCAAATGTCAGCATATTTGTTGCACAATGTTACGCGTCTAAGAAAAGGGAGGTTGGAGGAAAGAAAAGCGAAGCTTTAATATGAAAGAAAAAAGTTTATCTCCCCACCATGTAAAATACATAACACTGTGTAACAATATTTTGAAGAAGAAAATTCTATATACACATTAGTCTACATCCTTTATTTTTAAAGGATACGAGTTATAAAGTACTAACTGAGCTCTGACTGCACTTCTGGTTAAAAAAATATTAATCTCACTGGAACTTTAAATAAGTAATTTTACCCATTGTCTCCCCAGACGCATATTAATCAGCAAATTCTAAAATTTTTCTATGTTCCAGACGACAATTTTGTAAAATATTTTTTTTTTTTTAGAAATGAATGTAAAATAAATCTTCATGTCAATGCTGACTTCTCAGGCTCTTAGCATTGTTTTATAAGCCTCATTGATTAACTCAATAGTGAAATAAGAAGTTATTGTGCCGCGAACTATAGGCAACTATTTAAGTTCAAAGCTGCGTTCACATTAAGCAAATACATGTGTATTTGCTTAAATTAGCGTGACCACTATTTTTGACAAATAATAATAAATGGCATGTGATTTTTCTTACAACAAATATCGTCAAAATATATAACAATAGACTAGTATTGCAATTTGATTAAATCAAGAAGATTTTGTTTTATTAAATAAACATTTTTTTATAAGAGAAGAGAATATAATACATTTACGTTTATTTCGCCAAATACTTGCCTAATGCGAACATACCAGTGTGTGAGATCGTGCAAATACTATAAACCAAAATGTTGAACTAAAATTGAACAAATTCCTTGACAAATTGGAATTTTTTTCTATAAATGTTTTGTTATTTGTTTGTTTTTGCTATTGTTATGGATGTTGGAGTGGCAAGCCAACAATAGCAAAAAAACAAAAAAAAAAAAAATGATAAAACAAGAAACTGAAACTCATACCCAGCCATTTAAAAGGAGATTTTTTTGTTCACGAATATTGTCTGCGAATGGGTGTTAGTTAGTACTTATTGTGTAAATGTTTGAGTGTGTGGAAAAAATTGAATAATGTTAGTTTACAACAAGTGCAATTTGTAAATTTTCCAATTTATATATAGTTTGGGAGCCAAAATCAAAACCAAGCTGGGAAACATTGTGTATTTTCCCCTTTGAGTCTCTACTGTATCGTTCTCAGAAAATGCATTGGTTTCAAACTAAGAACAAACTTTTGGTTTTACTGATTTCAAGATTATTTAATACCTAAGAACGAGCATAATGAATGCTGGTGAAAATGAAAGGGAGGATATTGTAATGGGTGTTTGGAAGGTGGCGGACATGCGGTTATGTTCAATTTTTATAGTGTAATTTTTTGTTTAATATTTTTTTGTTTCAATATTAAAGGGGTTTGTCCTGCGGTATACGATCAATTTTCATTGTTTTTTTTTTGTTTTATAGTTTATCACAAATTTTATGGGGGTTAAAGAGCTGAATGGAAAAGTTTTATTTATTTTGGTAAATCTTGGAAAAATAATGAAGAAAATATTGGTGGCTGTATATTTTTATTCCTAGTGTTAAGAGAATAAATTAATTAATGTATTCATATGGGGATATTCTAAGATGAGAGGCTAGTAGATTTATTTATGTACTAGATCTTAGTTCCTACTAACCTATTGCACCATTGATTTAACCTCACAAAAATCATGAATTTTTTTGGCATATGTGTAGTCTCTAAAATTATTTCTGAGAAAAACTTACAAATCGCTTTGAAATAAAACGGAGATTGTCCCCTCCGACAATATTAGTATCGAATGAAAGAGCTGTAGCAGTAGAGTTCAATAATAAAGTGTCATATGCAAGATGGCGTCTAAAACAAAATGGCAGATAATTATTTTTCTTCGCCGTATCAATATGGGTATTAAATACAAGAGCTTGAATGCAATGGCTTTGGAAATAATAAAGCAAAATGGCATTGGTCGTAGTATGTACATGATGTGAAGGGTATAATAAGAATCAGCCCGGCCAAATAAAGCACTCTTGTTTGCTTTGACTTTTTTTATTACATTTGTTTTTGTTTTGGGGTTTTTTATTTGTTTTAAATTTATTATATATTTTTTTGTAATTATTTTATTTTTACCTCTGATTTTTAAGTTGATTAAAATAACAAAATTCCATGTTGTTCATTTTATTTATTTAAATTCTTTATTGCTTTTTGTTGGTTTACATCATTTAATTATATTAATTTGTTTAAAAAACAACCTTTTGTTAGACTTTAACGCATCGAAAACAAATTTTAAGAATTTTCTTTTGCAAAATTTAAATTAATGTTATTTCTTTTCTATTTTTAAATTTAATTAGTTTCATTATAATTTATATAACTAAATGCATTTATATATATATTATTTTTGATTTGTTCTTTGGACTTTAATAAATAAATAAATTATATTTTTTTAATGGTCTTTAAACAAATTTAAAAATTTAATTAAGCCTATTGTATATCATTGTATCTCTTCACTGAACAGACCTGTGAGGTTTGTTCAGTGGGGCTAAATTATTGCTAAATTAATTAGTTAATTAATTGATTGTATGACAAATAAAAATCAATTAAAAGCTTAATTGCTGAAAATTCTTAATTGCTCTATTAAGGTGTTTTTAATATAAAATAAAGTTGATAATTTTTTTTAAATCTAAGTTTTGCATGTGTGTGTGTGTGCATGTATGTATGTAATTGCATTACTGCAGTCATTATTTAGTTGAGGTCTAAAAATTCGTATACAGTTTTTTTTTTTTTAATTTTAACTCGCTATATTTTATAAGTGGTTTTTTGACATTAAGCCAATTTTAATGGAAATAAAATTTGAATCATTGTCATTTTCGATGAATTTTTGTACATCATATTTTCGTACATTTATATGTATGTGTGCCAGTGTTTATGTATTATTATGCATGTGTGCAGATCCTTTCATTTCACTTAAGTATCGTCTTGGCAATTTGTAGTTGACCATCTATCTGACTACTCGTTCCAAGTTTTTCACTTCTCATTTTGTTATCCATTGCTGTCATTTTTAATATGACACCAAATGCTATTAACTACCTTTTTTGTTCTATGTAGTCTTATTTTCTCCTAAACTATGATTGTCTAAGGTTTGGGGCTTACTTCCGTTTTTACCATTTTGCCTGTTTTTCTATTTTTATAATAGTGTCTGTGTGTTGTCTGCGTATGTTATAAATATAAATGATATTAGATACGAAAATGTAATAAGATGACCATATTCTAATGGTAACTTTAAAGTACCTATCATTTGAGGCAGGTTGTGTCGATGAAGTGGAAAACGAACGGAATAAATATAATTATACACAGATTTTTATTTAGTATTTGAGGTGGCTATTTGCGACAGATGGTATGACCACCAAGACAAATTTATGAGATGCTGTTGAAGTCAGTTGCATAGAGTTTTTTTAATTTGAAAAAAAGCAAAATTTAGTTCTAATATACTTTGTTGGTGTGAACCGATATGAAAGAAAAATATGTGTTGTCTAGTTCGTTAACTTTTTAACTTAACTTTATTTTTGTTGTGATTGAATAAAAACAATTAAAAACTAATAAATTTTCACATACTGATGTACAAAATATGAGCTGCATGCAAACTTTATTTATCATTTGAAAATGATGCAGATCGAGAATGATAATGTTTATAGAATGCGCCTGGAGGATACTGAGACAGTAGCGCATATCGTATTCGAATTACCAGTATTGGCTAGCGAAAGATAAAGGATCACTGCCATGCACGCATTAGGCTTGGATGCTATGGGCGGCCTAAGTCTGAATGACATGCTGGCAAATTTTAAGTTCGCAGTGTAAAATCGTTTTCTAGCCTAAATCAATCGCCGATTGTATCGCGAGATTCAGTGAAAAAAGGATTGCTTCAAATCACAGGAGAGCGAAGGCTATTAGACAGGAACCCGAAAACGCAAGAGTCTGAAATGACTACTCGTCACCCCCCTGATTTTGTTGTAGCTGATTACTTTTCACACATCCACTTACTTATTTGTTGGTGGAGGGTAATATAGTACATTTATTTGTAATTGTTTTTTTTACAAATTTTTATTTGCTACTTTGGGTTCTTGTATTGTTGCAAAATTTGTTTAATAACAATGAAATACATGCACATAATTCCTACCAAACGCATGCAGACAAACAATAACACTTACCTATATAACTACGCACCTTATGATAGTGTTGATAGTTTGTATGTATTAAAAATAAATTGAAAACATCACAACGAAAAACTATAAACATCATTGTGTATAAAGTTTTTTTTTTTTTTTGGATTTCGCCTTTTTATAGTTTTCGTTTTGCTTTCAATTATAAGTTTGTTTAAACGGAGTGCATTCATTGTTTTTGATGGGAATTTTCATGGTTAAATATATAAATTTATTTTAACTTTTATAATTGTTGTTATTGTTGCTGTATTTTCTTTTATTTCTAATGTTGGTTTTGGTGATGACGATGGTGTTGGTATCGTTTTTATACAATTTTGTGCTAATATTTGTGTGAAAAGTTTAAGAACAAAACGCTTTAGGCTTTAATTGGTTTCGTGTCTAGTGTAATTAGTTTATAATCTATCGTAATGTTTTGCCTTTATATGATTTGCACATATTTTTCACAAAAATATTTCAATATTTGTTACATATTAATCTGACAGTAGCAAAAGTAAAATGAAGGTGTGGCATAAATACGGTCTCGATAAACCCATGAAACACCCATGTATTCAAATTCAATATTAATTTTATGATCTGTTTCAGTTGTTAAAAGGTTCTTATAATTTTTTTTTTATTTACGACAATTTTTAATAAAAACACAATGAACTCCTTGCAGAGGTTATTTTTTTTTTAAATACACACATGTATATTCCATAAATATTTTATTGGAGGTTTAAATCAGAAAATTAGTAAAAATTTTAAAAGTTATTAACTTTGTAAAGCTTTTAGACTGTTACGTTTTATCTGACGACACCAATTACCCAAAGCATCAAGTAATCCGGCTCCTTAAAGAATATGTCCCCTAAAAAAGTTCGTAAAAAATCGAATAAAAATTATTTGTATTTAACACTTTTTATTGTAGTAATTTTTCAATGAACCAGCTTTTTATTTTTTATTTTATTTTAACAACTTGATTAAGAAACCACAATAATAAAATGCCATTTATAGCCGGGACATTTAAATAAACCTTCAATCTATTTAACTCTTTTACATTTTTAATAAAAAAATAAAAATTGTCATACGAAAGCATAAAGCACAAAGTACAAAACAGAGTATTTTATTTAAAACATAATTTTTTTTATCAATGTTTCAATTGGTTACGAACTGTAGAATGCTGCTAACCCATACATCCTTACAAATAAGGTTTTGGTTATAAAACACATAAAATACAAATGTTTCCTATAAACACCCTAAAGAGCAAAAGTGGTTAGGGGAATAAAGGGAATCTATATTGAGTAGAACTCCAGCAGTGCTTTAATATATAGAATTATTGTTTTTGTTGCTGTACATTGTTGAAAAAATTGGCAACAAAATAAGAAGAATGCTGTTTAAAACACCATATTGACCATTTGTGACCATTGTTATGAGTAGATTAAACAAATTGGTTTTTATTTTTCATTTTTAAATAAAATAACTCAAATATATTTAAAACATCCTAGTATTAAGTTTTCCTTTTGCAGTATTGACCTTTTTTTTTATAAACATTCTTCTTCCCATAAGAGTTTGAATATATACTTTATGGTTTGCAGTTTATTTTACGCCAAAAGTGTTAATAATGTCAGAGGGGTAACCGTTTGTTTTTTTTTTATTTCATTTATACAAAATGTTATTTGATTAAGTAGTTGTCTTACATATACTTCGTACTTATTTGTTTATTAAAAATATTAAAAAAAAAAACAAATCAAATTCATTTATTGCCGACCCAAGTAAGTTGTAAACAAGAGAACAAAACGGATGGATTGATATTGAACACTTAATTTTCATTACATGTGTCATCGATAATTCATTCGAGTGTGTTAGTTTCTTGTTGTTGTTTCTTGTTTGATTTTAAAACAAAAAAAAAGAAAAATGTGTTCCACAAGTTGTACTAATTATGTACTAATCATAGAATGACGTAGATATTGCAAAATAATCTATGTTTAAAAAATGCTCATTCATGTTCGGCAAATTGAACCAAAGAACACAATTTAACGAAATGAGCCGTCTTCTGGTGATACGTAAATTTTGATAACATTTATTTTGTTCCGAAAACATGGTCTATTTCTATTTATTACATATAAAAACAAGTATTCTGCTGTATTCGGATGTGCCAAATCTTATATGCCATTCACAAAAGTGAAAATGTGCAGCCAGAAAAGAGCCTAATCGCTGAACACAATTTTTCGATAAAACAGTGAATTTCCATCGAGCAGTTGTAAGGGCCATTCACCAAAAATTCGACGTTTTGGTAGGTCATTCGTTTCTTCATGATGAAATGGCAGAGTATACTGAACACTTTTGACTTTCACAGATGTACTTTGGGCACAATTACCAACCAGTGCTGCCAGCCCGAAAAACTTAATTCATAAAAAATCACCTTTTATAAGTTGTATGTGAAACAGATTTTTTCTCTTATCTACATTTGCTTAATATATGATCTTGTTGATTAATGGCATGAAAAAGCATAAACATATATAACAACTACAACAAAAACCCATACAGTTTGTACCATCATGTACATAAATACACGTATCAGCCACAGCTTGCTTTTGCAATCTATATTTATATAAAGAGATGATATTTTTGCCAATAACTTTATCGTTAATGGACCGATAGGTCCAATATTTGCCACTAATGTTTCTTTATATTTATATATCTTATAGTTATATTTAACATGAAGGTGGAGGGTTTTGTTAAAATTCGCTGCGTAGTACTTGATAAAAAGTTATCAAGAACGTTGACTAATTGATGTTTTCGGGTTTTCGGGTTTTCGGTGATGCTCTCGTTTATAACCGAAATATTTTTAAAAGACCGACTGTTACGTTGATGCACAACTTTTCGAATGGGTGACAATTTAGAAGCATATTCTCGACTAAAAAATCTTCGAAGTTTGCTAGCGGTCATTGTTCTTTCGTAAAGCGCTTAATTTTTAATAATTAGATAAACATATATGACAGCTGCCACATTTCAGAGTTGCTTTTTGCACAAAAAAAAAAAAATACACTAAATTTAAAAACCGCATTCTTACTGAGACACCCCTTGGCAGCGAGTTCTTCGTTGTTATTGTTTAAACATACATATGTATGTATGTATGCAAGTTAATAGAACATACATACGTACATAGGTACTCTTAACATAAGGACGGTTTCAAAAGACAATTACTATACAAGTAATTCAAATAACGTTCCAAATGGTTAGAAGGGATAAGTTAAGAATGTGAAACAGAAATGTCTTGTAAAATTGCACAAGAAATTGTATAAAAGCAAAAACAGATAAATTTCTATTATCAAAGAAATGTCAAATGCATGTAAAATCAAAATATATGTAGACAATCCAGCAACAATTTTTGTTTTCACTTTGATGTATAAATTTTTCAATTATTGTTTTGTATTTTTATTTTTAAACTTTTCTTTATAAAACGTCTGCACATACATTTATACACATTGTGGCTGGCAAAAACGTTACGATAATTCTTATTTATTTTTTTTATTATTATTAATATTTATTAATTTGTTAGCAAAGTTGTTTGCTGGGATAAAAGCCCTCATATATTGCAATTACAAAGCATATGTGTCCATACTGTAGTAAAACATTTACTCTCAAATTTGCTGAAATATACACACATTTAAACATATTACCCTCATACCTAAACAAGAGCGTTGAGCGTCAAGCGTTGGAGTTTTACATGTGTTTTGTTTTTGTTACAATAACAAAATACATGCAAAATTTTAACGCTTGACGCTCAACGCTCTTATTTAGGTATAAGGGTTAACAGTCACTAATACCCTGCAGTTTTTTATATCAATATGGGTATCAAAGGCAGAGTGAAAACACATTTTTTTTTTATTTTAATTTAAAATTTTGACATGTAGTTGAAAATACATAGCAACACATCATAATTTTTTCGGAAATATGCTTTTGTGTTATATTTTATAGTTTGCGTTTAAAAGTATACTAAAGGTGTTTTATGTTTTTAAAAAATATTTCGTTCAAGCAAAATCTTTTTTATAGTTGTTTTTCGGCAAGAAAAATTATTTTGTTAAAAAAACTCACAGCTTGAGTTGGTTTAGTTAAAATAAATCGCTACACAACATAATGTTTGTGTATTAGAATTGTAAAAATCATAAAATTGTATAATTAATACGTATTGTGTTCATATGCTGCAGACAACTTTCAGCCGAAAAAAACTTTGTTCAAAAAAATGCGATGAATTAAAATTTTAAAATAGATTGATCGTAACTGATTTGATATGAAGATCTGAATTGCGTTTATACTAAATTCAGAACTGTAGGGATTTTTAGTATTTCTTCCTTTATTGTTTTTTTTTCTGATATTCGTTTTTGACATTTGTTTCTTTTAAGAAATGGATTACAATTGTATGGCGCTTAAGATGTTTTTACACACAGACTGTTGAACTAAATGAAAATAAAATTCACATTCTTCTTTGAGTCATTATTTTGCAACAAAAACAAAACGAGATGAAAACCATGATTGCTTGGTAGTGGTAAAAGTTTGAGTACCGTTCTTGACATCAATATTATTAGAGTTTTTTGAAAAGTACTTTGAACAATCAACAAGTGCCGCCACTAATTATGAACTATGTTACTAATGGCCATTTTTTAGTTTATGTCTGCATACACATTTAGTAAGACTATATTTATGTAAATTTGTAATTAAATATTTGTGACAAAAATAATGCAGCATTATGAATTTGATACAGTTCTTAGGAAAATAGCTGCTTAGCACAAATAAATAAATATTTCAGTCGAAACTAAGCTATGGTTTTGTCAAAATATTGCGTGACATCACCGTTATCATTTTAAGTTATCCAGGCGATTTCTTTTCATCTGACTTGAAGAGTTTTGCATCTGAGTCTCCCCGTGGTCAATTGTGTGAGATCGCGTACAGTACAGCACAGATACAGTTTCCAGACGATTATACAATTAGCCGAGTACCATTTTACAATTTTTTTGTAACTGGAGGAGCAGGAGTACTATAAAGCTTATTTAAATATATTGTTCTGATATCTCCGACTTCCTGTATGTAGAAAGAGGTCGATTTTCGCATCGTGAACTTACACGATATACCCTGGATATTTTGTTTTGTTCTTTTGCACAAAAAAAAATAAATCTTTAAGAGTTGGCTTAAAGACACCAAGAACTGCTTTAACAGGTGCTTAACTTAATATGGATAAAAAAGTCAAAATTTCACTGAAACTCTTAATGTGTTGTTTATTTTTGCAGAACTTAAGTAGACTGTGATGACATTTAAGTTTCATTTAAGCATTTCATTCAAGAGTGTTGTAATGAATTAAATTTCTTAAATAGGTAGAACTTACATTTTTATATAAAGTCAACAGATGGCCTTAAACACTTAAGTAAAATTTGATGAATACATCAATGCATCAATAAAAACGGACAAATAGTCGCGAACTTACTAAAGGTTTTTAAATAACTAATTCAAGTCTTTTGAAAGTTGCCCTCATTATACCAATTTGAATGAAAAAAAATGAACTTTCGCAAACCTGAATATGGTGACATAAATATTTTCAGTGTAAAATCGGTGATTATTATTTTCTAAGCCGCAGGGGTATTCTTTTTGTTCATAATAAGCATAAGTGTGTTGGCGAGTGGAGGAAGTGGCAACATTTAAGGCGTTAAAAGATTTATAAAACATCGAGTTGAGTTTATATTTTCAACAAAAAAAAGATAAAAAACAAAATGGAAGCTTGACTGCGTTTGTCTATTATTTATTTTCTATTGCTGTTGCTATAATATGCGTACATTAAAACACTGTCACATAATAATATATCGATGGCTAAATATAAAAAGGACGTATCTTTATTTCTAACGAAATCGCGTTTTAAGCTTTTTCTAATGGTCCACATACAAACACATAAACCCTTAAAATAAAATAGTGAAAAGATTTATATACATAGAAAGACCTGTCTCATTTTATTCTTTTATATTTTATTCAGGTTTTTCCTGTTTGTGTACAGTAATGGAAATTTGAGTTACGCCCTTTTTTTATTAAGCCATCTATATGTAGATAGATATGTTTGTACATTTGTATGCAAGTGATTGTTAAATAATATGTCAAATAATTTCTCTATTAAGTTTCTAACTTATTTCTTTAAATTTGTATCTTTTATTTTCATCTTATTATTCTGAAGGGAAAATTTCTTTTGTAGAAATGGATGAATAGAAAACAACGTAAGCAGTGGTAGCATTATTTAATTAAAGTTGAAATGAGGTCATAAAACGCATTCATTTTAATCAGCAAAAAGAAAAAGAAAAAACATTAAAGAAAGGAACAACTAAAGGACATATGTACATTCATAAATATTTGTATGTACAAACAAACATACGTACATGCATAATGAGGTGAATCAGGTCAATTAAAAAATATTGTATAAATGTATGCATAATGCAATAATTAAATAATTTATTTCAAATTACCTAACATCCGATTGCAATTAAATTTAAAGTAATTTATTTCACACCCAGTGATTGAATGCAAGTTCTTATTAAAAAAACAAATTGAAAAAAATATTTACATATAAAGGTGTTAATGTATGTATGTATGTTTATATAAAGATACTTTACGGCCTAGTCCTATATGTTTTGGTTGGTTTTTTGATTGGTTGGTTATCGTGGTTTTTTATTATGCACAAAATGTTAAGTGGAGTCTAAATGCTAAACCCATCACATCACTCGCAAGATTTTATGTCTCTACCTCGTACCCTTGAGGTATTTCAGAAGATCTTTAAGTCGGACATTAGATATCTCAGAGCGGTCATCCAGTTAATGTTTGTCTATAATTCTGTGTTGTTCTTGGCAGCAAGGGTAGGTCGTTAGCAGATAAAAATCAACTCGAAAATATAAAAGTACTTTCCAGATAAATTTAAAACAGACATAAGCACTTTTTCCTTATTGTCACGAAATAACATATTTGTGTACATATATCAAAAATTCAGAATTGGAACAAGATGATTTCGTTTTTCCAATATAAAGTGGTCACTTCTAGCTCAACGTCAAGTACAGAATATTGTCTAAATTTTTTACTAAATTATATTCTGTAGCATTTTTTTCGAACCAGCTTAATGTTGTGTAACATATAGAATATACTCAATCTAATAATACGATTCATGTGTGTGTGTTTGTATGTACATACAAACATATGCATGTATTTTTGACACAAAGAAGTTTTAGTTCAATTTCATCGAATGTTCAATAGAGCACACAAACCTAATGGCTGCGGTTTCCTTACGTATTGACCAAAAGTCACAAATTGTGAAAATTACATTGTTGAGAATAACTAAATGTCTTAAATGTTCACACATACAAAATTGTAAGAATTTATTATGCTGAACTGCTATTATCGTACTAAAGAACACATGCACACACATCATCTACAAAATACACACATATGCAAACGTTCGTATATGTTCGTATATTTTAAGAATTTACAAAGAAATACTACGAGGGAAAAACTTAATTTTCCATTTGCAATTTGAACTTTTCAATACGAACAGAATCTTAGGTATACTAACCAACAAATAAGACAAATAAGTATGTGCAAAGTTATAGAAATTCATGTTTGCATGTCATTCAAAGGATTTATTAAGTTATAAAAGGTGGAATTGCACCATAAGTTTGCCTTATATTTAGTGGTTACAGGGATGGACTTAGGGAAACTATGAAAAATTATAAATAAGGCCCCACTATTGTGTGAAATTGTAGAAATATTCATATCGAGCCGCATGAATGACCACCTAACTGCTTATTAATCTTTTTATCGTAAAGTCCTTTTCTCTAGCAAAAATCTAGTGGATTTTGCATAAACTGTCATCATAATCTCTTTAATATTTTTATAAAACTAGCCAAAGGAGAAATAGTTAAAAGATTTAATTCTCGTTTTGTTGATTGGTTTTAAAATCCGTTCAGTATTTCAAAAGCTATATGCCATAAAATATTTGACTTCCACAGACATTCACATACACAAAAGATAAACAAAACAGCACATGCACTTAAAAGTTATTTTTGTAACCAAAAAGAAATTGTCTGATCTTTAAAAAAAACCCATACAAATTAAACTAGTCAAACGTTAAAGTAAATAAAAAACTTTGATTAACGTAACGATGACTTTAGTCTGGACCGTAAAACCCAGCGTTGTATTATATCAAAGTGGTCCAATATTATATGCGGGAATAATTTGAAAAAATATATATAAGGCCCCCTTAAATATCCCAGTACTTTTAAACACCACATGGGAGTTTTCTTTCCAATTCACACTTACATATGTGCGCGTGTGTGTATGTTATTGTTTTTTTTTTTTTCAGCAAAATGACTGCAATAGTTAAGATTGTCGCAACGTAATGAAAATTTATAGCAATCACAAAAATATATTTATACACTGTAATGCGATAAAGAATTAAAAAATATATTTTCCACCAATAAGAAAAGGACACTAAATAGAAAAAATGTTCATAAATCTTAAAAGAGTTATTCTTTTATTATTTCATAAACATAAATTAAATTTTAAATTTAATAACATTAAAAATTACTCTGAATATTGTATTTTTTAATGTTTTTATTAGTTTAGGTTGTCTTTTCATACCCACACCCTAACGAGTATTAGTTCCTTTCAGCCAAGCGTTAACAATTTATTATCGTAAACAAATCCAAATATGACTATAGATCAATAATATTCAATGTGTAGGAAAACTAAATAGAATAAAAACAGACTCAAAAGTAAAAGAAAAAAATAAATCATATTTTTTTTTTTTGTAAAAAACAGTAACAACATTGGTTAAGTCTGGCCGATGGCAATATGTGTTTTTGGTAACATCTTTTGCTGTATTTATTTGTTTTTATGACTGCATGTAGTTTGTTATGCAACTGGATTTGTATGGTTGTGTGTGTATGGTCATGTGCGAGTGCGTGTTATTTTTGGTTACAGCAGTGCTACAATTGTTGTTTATTAAATTTCCGCTGCATTGATTTTCGTTTCCGTTTCCCCTTGCAAAACGTGTTATTTATTTACTATTGATTGAATATGTGGTCCTTGGCTGACTGGTTAGAAACCTTATATTTATATGTTTTTTTTTTGAATTTGTATTGCTATCTCCATAACAAATATTAATTTTTGGGCAGTTAATCCCATATAATTGAAAAGTTATAAGAGAAATATATTTATTATAATAAGTTTGCTTAAAGACTTTACTATTATTAAGAAAATAGTTCAAAATTTTTCTTGTTGGGTTTATGATTGACTTAATATGTTCCTGATATTTTCGTGGTTAATGGGTTTTAATGCATTTAAAGTTAATAACATTAAATTAAGGATATTAAGATCTTTAGGACGAAATTTACACAAACTTAGCTAATTTTAAGGCATATTTGTATAAAAATTTTCTTATTTTTATTTTAAATTTTTATAGCTGTTACTTGTAAGTTGTCATCTTTGATAACTGTTTTTGTAAGTGACAACACTGGGTCTTATTGCGATCGATAATCGACCGCTAGTTAAAGTTGTAAAGATGTACATTTTTCTATTGTTTGTTGGATAATTAAAGAAACTGAGAGTGAAGTCTTTTTACACAATATAATAATATTCTGACTGCCTTCGTGTTTCGGATAAATAGTAACCAAAAGTTAAATTTTAAAATTTTTTTTAATATATTTAACTATTTTTTAAATTTTGTTTGACTTTGCATCATACATGAAGCAACTTGAGGAAGATCTTCATTAAAATTTTAAAACTTTCATACAGTGAAGGGTGCTTACGTAATCGATAATGCTTGCAATAGCGATTGTGTATTTTTGCACTGGAAAATTAAAAAAAAAAATAAATGAAATTGAAATTTTTTTTTGTAAATTAGAAAACCTTAAACAAAGAAAATGTAATATTTGCTTGATAGAAAAGGAAAGTAAAACAAAATTAGAAACAGCTTATTTCCATTTTGCTCGATAACTTTAAAATATTTAATTGTACTTGGTTCAGTTAATGGCCTTTTCAAAATGTTTAGAGAACGATGATAATCGAACAGACATACAGAATTAAAATTTTCATTAATTCGGGTTGACCGCTTAATTAAACACAATGCGTTATAATTTAAAGTTCTACATTAAATTTATTTATTTATATTTATGCAGGTACTTTGTAAGTAATTTGTGCTGAGTATTAACGAGTGTTTGTTGTTGTATATATTTCCCTATTCTAAATTATTATCATTATCTAAAGTTGTTGTGTTGTTTTATTAGTTTAACCCTCTTTAAATACACTAAATTCCTTTCAAAAATAAAAATTTTATTATCTAGGCTTTTATATTAGTCATTCCGCTGTATACCCTACATCATGGAATAACCCTTTCTGCTAGATTGAAGTCATGTGTGTTTCTATAGGTTGATAATATTAATATTAATATTAATACGTCTTTTAGAGGACCACATGTGCTTCTAAAAGTGTTTTTTTTTTTAATTTTGTTGTATAAAATTCAAATGATACACAGATTTTTCGTTGGTAACATTCAAAATATTGTATAAATATCCCAGTGTCAGATTGTGTGAACTGCATTCAGTCGTTTATTTCTTTCGAAAGAACGTTCTGTAGAGGCCATATAAGTTTAGTATAAAAGTTTCAAGAATTTTTCTTGAACAGGCAATGCTGAAAATAAAATTGTTTTATATATAAAAATAAAATATAAAAAAAAATAAATAAAATCTAAAAAAATATTAAAAAATCCGTTACATCTGCTCCATTAATGCCAGCATTCTTGTTCGCTGGTGATTAATAAAAAGTAACAAAAAAGCGTTTATTGTTTTTTATATTTTTTTATTATTGCTTTGTTTTTGTTTTTGTTTTTGTTTTATTTTTTTATTAACAAAGAAACTTATACATTAAAAACAATACGCTTTATTACCAGTAATATTTTATGGCAGAGTAAAAGGCATAAAATGAAACTTTGTTATTTTGAGAACTATAACGGGGGGTGAAAGCAAAGCACAAACAAAGAAAAACCGTCCACTAATGGACAGTATAATAAAGTGTAAAATATATGTATGTTTATGTATGTATGTATGTATGTATTATTCACACACATATAATAATGAATATAAATTTACTACGCAAAATTATACAAATGAATAAAGGGGGAAATAGCAAAATAAAAAACTGAACTAGATTTGTTAGTGGCTTTTTATTCTGCACTTTTCATTCAAAACGAAAGATAGAAAAATATAATTGAAATTTATATGAAGATATTATTCCTAAATATGTATCTAACAGGCAGGGAACAAGTAAAGATCGGCTCAATAAGAATAAACAAAACTCACTCTACCAAAAGTAATAAAAATGTACACAAGTATGTATGACAAGGCTAAATGGAATATATTTCTAGATATAAAAAAGGTTTTTTCAATTTAATAAATTCAATTAGAAGTGGCCGTAAATAATAAAGGGGCAACAATTATCAACAAAATAAAGTTATTGACCTTAACTGGTTCGCCAGTTAATTTGCTAAATTACTTTTTAATTGCTTATTTTTAAAATAGCTAATTGTATGATTTCTATTTTAATAGAAGTCAGGCAAACATTGTTTTATATTATTAATAAATTAATTTAAGTCTCGTACAGAAAGGGTGGTGAACGGTAAACAGACACATGGTTAAACCATTTTAAATCAACTTTAAAAATTTGTTTTTTTTGACATCACTGTTTTCTAATTTGCAAAATTTGTATCACAAAAAAAGGAAACAAAAATTCGAAGTATAAGATCACTTACTCATCTGGATCCAAAAATATGATGTCTTTAAAATTGAAAAAAAAACAATAAATATCTACAAAGTTATACATACTCAATTGTTATTTTGTGGAATAACATTTTAGGTACGCAAGTAGTTCAGCATGATCGCATTTGATATTGTCTTTGATTTGAAGGGGTATTATACGTCTGAAAGCGATCTTTTTAAAAATTTTAAAAAAATATTTTACAAAAATGTATGGTCTTCAACTCCCATCTTTTTGTCTTTATCTGCAACCACTATTTATTCAAGTTGCAATAAGAATAAATAAAAAAATGATTTTTTAATGAAAATTTAGTTTGTCTTTTTATTTTAAATAAAATAAAAATGAACACAAATGAAACTTGTGTCTCCTGTTGCTCTTTGATAACGTTAACAAATCCCTTAGACATACGCTACATTTCATTTTTGTTGTTTTTTGCCTTTTACACACACATCTATGGTTGTGTACCTGCCACATAATGCCAATGTAATTTACAGGTAAAAGAAAATAAAATATTTTCTGCATTAAAATCCCCTCAATACAACCAAAATTACAAACTTACGCGCACACATAGATACATGTGTACGTATGTATGCACATAGGAGGTCCTTTATATAATTGTATGTAATAGTCCTTTAAGCATTATACAAAATGAGATAGAAGAAAGAGTTGTCATATGTCAAAAGCTTTCGAAAATAGTAGTTGATGCTCAGTTTTATTATTTTATTCTAGAACTGTAACAAGCAAACACACATACATACATACATACATACATACATACATACATACATATAAGTACGTATATGTGTAAAAATAAATGTGAGTTGGTTGTTGGTGAATTAATATCATTATAAATGTTCGCATGTTTGTGCGATATGTTTACGAGTATGTGCGGCGACAAGTTGAAAAGTAATTTAAAAATCTTCAATACATCTATACCTGTATGAATATTATTTTAAAACTCGTTTTTAAATATTTATAATTCTACGATAATTTGTGCTAAATTCTCTTATTTTGGAAATTTTTAAATAAACAATGTATTTTTTGGGAAAGTCTTCTGTAAATCTTATATTTATAGAATGAGAGAGACAAAAAAAAATGGAAATTTTTCAATTTAAGAAATAATTTTAAAACTTTCCGTATGTATCACATTGATAAAAACGAATTATTTATGTACATATGTGTGTGTGTATAAGTTAAGCTTGTGTGTTTACCATGTTGGAGTTTAGATAGCAAATCGTGGTATTATAACGAATTAAAGTTGTAACTATTAAAAATGTAAAAAATTATAAAAAACAAAAATAAATAAATAAAAAGACAGAGAAATGTATGGGTGTATAAGTAGAACTATATTTTCTAAAATAAAACACATGTGCCTGTCTACGTATGTTTCCTTTAATTACAGTTAGATGAAAGTGCTCTTTGTGTTGAGTAATGAGGATGTAATTATGAAAGAAAAAATATTAAAAAAAGAACTATTTTTCACAATTTGATCATAAATTTTAAGCAGATTTTAAAGTTTGTGCTTAATTAAGACTAAGAATTTTAAATGGAAAGAAACAATTTTTGAATTCCATATACAAACAAGATAATATAGAAAATAGTTGTGCAAATAGTAAAAATGAACTCCATTTTACATATTTGCGGTCTTGAAAATATTTAAAATTTTATTTCTACAATATTAAGGTTACAATTGTTTTCTTACTTTTAATTAAAAAAAAAAAAAAAAAAAATTAAGACAAGTTTAAGATTTTCATTTTGAATGACATTTCGATTTCAATATTTGTAAGAACATTTTTTTATTTGTATTAAAGAAATTTCATTTATTTCAAAAGCTTATGTTAGTAATTGATTTTGTAAAGTGCACAACATTTTAGGTTTCTCCGTCAATACGTGTTACAAGTGTTACAATTTGAGTTAATTATCGTACATATGCAGTTTTAATTAGTTTCTTTTCTTAAAAAAAGCTTTTAAACAAGTCATATGTTGAAAACTCAACTTCTAATTAATTTAATGTTTGCTTTGAAAAATGTTATCACTTTCAAGACCCTTTAGCATATTTGTTCTTTACTAAGAAAATATTTGTCTAACTCTTGCAATTAGTGCAATAAAGAACAAGATTAAATACAAAACAGTATCAAGGTTTTTTAAACAACACTGGTTTGATGTTAAATTAGTATGCTGATAGAGAAGAGCATTTCGTAACGATGTTTATAGTTGTATGTAATATATGAAAATGAAATCTGTTGCATTAAAAATTCCGTGAAATCATATGTACAAGAATAGTGAGAGAGAACCCTTAAGCGGTATATTTAAACTTCAGTAGATGTTTTTGAGGCTTTCCTTGGCAGGCCTACTTGATGGCCTGAAACAAGTTTTTGAAATTGGTTTGGCTTAAATTTAATAATTTAATTTTAATTTTAATAATTCAGGAATAGGAATTTTAAATTACATAGTAGTATACCGATAAAGAGTGCTGATGATGAAATCGTAGCTGATTTCGAAAATGCATTCCACTCGGCTAATATCGGAAATAATTCTAGAAAGAATATTCCTAAAAATGGTTACAATTTAATTAAATTTGAATTATAAAATTAAGTGAAAGAGTAAATGAACTTAAGCCAAAATAAAAAATGGTTCACATTGAAAATTCAATATAAATATGGTTTTGCTATACTTTTTTTTATTTAAACTTTTATTTGCTCAATTCACAATCTGTCGTAGGATTCAAAGGTTGTCACTTCTCCATATTGAAGAAAAAACGATGTTGATACTTAACTTTCCAGCAATGATATATTTCTAGGACATTCTATATAAATAGGTAAAATTGTTGTAAGTGTTGCATAAAAAATAAATGTAGAAATTATAAACAAAATGTGTACAACTACTATGACGTTACTGTTCCACGACAGCTTGTGCATTGACCAATTATGTTTGTGAAAAGAAAATAGAATTTTAAATTATGATCTTTTAACTGAAAGTTTTTCGATTGACTTATTACACTATTTCGAAATGCTTAAATTTCTAAAAGTTTTCTACTTAATTTTAAACTGAAATACACCACAAAATTAATCACTTTTAACAGCAATAGTTACAAAACTTAAAATAACATTTTTTATGTGAAACAAAAACAAGTAAGAGTGCTATATTCGGCATTACGACATCGTATTTTAGCCTAGATTTCAAGTTGTATGCTACATTTTGTTATTATTATCGACGCCAACTTTAGTTTTGAATTTTTACATACATAGTTAACTATATTCAAGCTTTTTTATTTGATACCATTTTATTTCAGACGCTACTTTGGGTTTTACACTTTTTTTTAAATTTATTGTTTTCTTTAGTTTGAAAACAGTATAGTAGTGGTTGCAGGGGACAAAGCCGTTATTACAACATTTGACCCATATATCCGCCATTGTATTCAGGACGTCATCTTGGATTTCTACTTTTTCATAGTTTTATTTTATTGGTCCAATATTGTTGGGGTTCAAGGTGTTAGTTTTTGACTCATATATAAATTTATTGTCTGCTATTTTAATTTTCTATTGTGTATAAAATTACTCCTGTTTAATTTAATAGCCATATTGACTCCTTCAATTCTCTAGAAGCTGAAAAGAAAAACAATTTTCGTTTGTAAATTTTGGCAATTTAAAATATTATTCCAAAATTTGTCCAAAATTTTTTTTACGAACATTTTTACAGGCATTTCGTATCTACAAATAGTAACAAAGGTGTTTAGAAGTTTTTCTAAGCCCGAAAAATGGCAAAATGGAAAAACATAATCAGTTTTAAGGAGATTCTACTCATTTTTAATGGGGATTCATAATTAAATATTTCTACAATAACAACATCACATACAGGTCTGTGCAATATGTGGTTGTCTCTAAAAGTTGATTTTAACCTACACACAGACAGTCGAATTTCGCTTAACCGACTTCCCTATTCATAAGCTTCCAGGAAATATATAATTTATGAAGTCCTAATTATATATTGTAGAAATTACAAACGGATTAACAAGGCTACATGCATGTGTCCTTGAGCACCACATTGTATAATAATTCGGTAATCATGAGTACATTGACGCAACTAAAAATTGGTCCATTTAGCTGATCGTGCTTAAGCAGTACAGTTAATCGAAAAACAGTAGAAACAACAGTAGTTTTCCAATCGAAAAAGATAGCGATGAGAACAAAATTGCTTGGAGTATTAAGAGACGTGTATTATAAATCATTTAATGGAAAAAAGACAATTTTGAGTTGTAACATTATTTTAGGAGTATTCAGTGTGCGATATGAATTAATATTTGTAATAAAAAAAATAACATAAATACATAATCATTTTGTAGAATTCTTGACATAAAACTATTTTAAATTAATTCTCTTAATATTCCTTTTATATTCAATCCTATTAATTTATATATTTTTTTGTTCTGAAATATGATTTAATGTTCTAAAAAGCTTTTGAATATTTTGATTTTGGTACAAGCGAAACATAAAATAAACAACTTCTATGCCTTGTTATAATGAAATGGTAAGCCTTTTTGAAGGCCTCTTTAGTGAATGCCTTACGATTTGTGCTGCTGTGATTTATTATTAACACAAGTAAAGACACACACGAATTCACAAAAAATCCCTGCGAGCAAATAGTAGTTTAGTTTGTGACTTAATAATCACTATTTTCTATCTACTATATGCTATTTTGATGTTGAATTAGATCTGCAGCAAACAAATATATATTCCGTAAATGTTGTGTGTAAACAAGTCAAAAATGACGAGCTATAGTATCAAAGGTCTATCCGATTCATAGCAGAAATAACTACAACTGAAGAATTAAAAACAAAAATTATCGGAATAAAATTTACTTCGTTCGAAACGTATAACATTTTCCAGAAAAAGAGGCAAGATGACAAGGACTAGTGTGGTAAATTTTTTTCTCCAACGGTGATACGTTTTTCAAATAAAAAAATTGTATATAATTTCATAAATTTGAACTTTGCTAGAAGATAGTGTCTATTTTGATTGCAATTGTTTGTAGGGATAATGATTGAAGCGTCTAATAAAATTTCAAAACAGGACAGGTGCAAGTGTTTCTGTGCACCTTCTCAAAAATAACATCATTAGATTGTCAATTCAACATTTTCATTTCTTTTGTTGTTAAATTAAAATGTACTCATTTGTAACTGTTAATATTTAATAAACTCACACATGTACGTATTCATATATACAAATGCAATTATTTAGACATAGATATGTTTGTATGTATGTATGTATGTGTGTGCTGTGTTTTTTAATCGCTCTCTCAAGCACCATTTCAACATATTTAACGATGACTCTGATGCATGAGATGGTGATGGTTTTTTTTTGTACAAGAGCAAACATTTTGCCATGAAAACAAAAGAATACAAAACATTTGCAATAAAAACAAAAACGGATTTTTGTATGCACTCGTACAGCGAGTATATAAACATGTAAGTGCTATTTCAGTTTTTGTTGTTGTTGTTGTTCTTATTGTTAACATTTCGTTAAAGCTGAAGTACTCTTCAAGTTAACGCTTAAGTGCCTCGGGTGCTTATAACCTTGTACTTCTTATTCTGTTTTATTTTAAACTTATTTACATTTAATAATTCGCTACAAGCAACAATTATAATTAGAGGCTGAAAGAAAGAGAAATCATTTGAATTTTTTCTTGTGACTGTTGTTGTTTTTAGAAATGTAAACATAAATTAATTGTTCTCCTTTTGCTGCTATTGCTGGCTAAATAATATGTACTTAGGAAACGTTTGTTAAGTTAAAGACTCAGAGCTTGAGTTGAAAAATTAATTTCTAATTAGCTTTGACTTGGCAACAAAAACTGAAATCAATTTGATTTTCCCAACTTTTTTTTACGATACTAAACTGAAATCAATTGTAGTTCAAGACAGATGCGTTTGCAATTTTACCTGAACTGCAAATACATATAGAACTAATTTGCATTAAAGCATTTAAAAGGTAACTAAATTAAAATTATAAAAACTTATGCTTAGAGACACTTTAACCTGGTAGTAATAGCTGTTAATTAATTATTAAATTTTTGTTTGTCATATGATTATCTTTTATTTAAATTCTTCTAAATTTATAATGCTTGTGCTCTGCCTTGAATAATACATAATTCTGTGGTAGAACTAAATGTAACCACACGTTGGTTTAATCATGAAAAACATTTAGAAAAATGAAGAAGTAGAGAAAACTCCGGCAACGACAAAACTAAAAAATCGTGGTAAGCTCGGATAGTAAATTGCAATGGAAGGGAAGAAAAGCAGAAGAAAACATAAGGAAAACATAAAAATGAAACAAAAGAGAAATAACAACAACAGTATTACAACCTTAAATGCCACAACATAACCATTACCACAAACAACTACAACCTACATACACATAAAGAACTGCCACTACTTGTATAAATTACTTACTTGCTATAAGACCAACAACAACTAATTCCATTTCTGCCACTACTATACAACAAAATTCATACTTATTTTTTTTTTTTGTTATTATTAAAAAGGGCAGCTAGAGTTGTAGTTTTTATTTGAGGTTGTTGCTACGAGTTGGGTATGTGTATGTGAATATGTGTGCTTATATATAAATGTTTGTTCGTACGTATTTATATGTTTAAATGTTGATGCACAATGTGTCCAACATGTTAACATGCCGCATGACACATGTCATAATAATACAATACTATTCGTATTTGTATTAGTGCTGTATTACATACATACAAATAAGTATGTATAATATAAAACAAAGTATGCACATATGCCAGTAGTAATGTTGAAAATATAAAAGCTTAGTCTACTGTATGTACAGAGACATTTAAGTATGTTTTTATTCCTGGTTCCTTTATTGTGCATTTATGATAGTTTTTGCTGCAAGAATCCTAAAGAAACAATATAATGTAACAGCGCTGATGCAGATCTTACACTGACCATCAGCATCGAACTCATCATCATCGTCATAATTTTGGCAGCTCAAATGGCATACGTCTACTGTCTTTGTAATTGTTGAATGTCATAGCCCCTGAAGGCTTTCTTTATAAGTGAGAGTCATTTTGTATTAATAATTGTATTATGAACAGTTTGTATTTAAACTATAGGAAGAGATAATCAAATTGATATAGAAATTTGTGTATTTCAAATCTATAAAGAGATTGTATTGCTCTTTTTATTTTATATTTTGTTGCTTAATCACACAAGTATGTTAGTGTGCACAGTTGAGGGATTGCAATTATTGGCAATAATGTACAATAAATGTACAAAGTTATCGTACTACTTGTATGTGCTTATCGAAATTATCAAAGAAAAAAAATAAACCCGATTTAAGAGCACGTTAGAAAATCGATTGGTAGTTTCAATCGATTTATCTTTTATTAATACTTAAACTTTTGAAATTACCTTTATTGGTAAATTAGATTTCTTTTTATTTGAATAAGAAAACTAATAACTTTTCTGAAGTTCCATTATAAAAACATTTTCTTACTAGTAGTCTGAGCGTATGAGTTTTATGTTTAATCAAGGTTAATATTAATTATACGCTAAACTGCAAGGGCAAAGTGGCGTGAAAATAAACAAGTGGTTATAAATATAGAATTTCCTAACTACTGTGACGATTTAAATTAAATTTATTGTATTTTAAAAATATTAAAGAAAAATCTTAAAGTGTGATACAACTGACGAAATCTTGGAACGAGTAGTAGTGAAAACAACAATTTCTGTGTAATTATTCAAAGAAGATTTACTTGCAATTTTTTATAAATATTATAATGCAATGTATGTTGGTGAGAGTAAAAACGTATGTGTGAATGTGAATGTAATATTTTTACTGTTGCGTATTTAGCACGTGCATACAAAAGTATATAAAACGCATTAATACTTATACTCAAACGTGCAAATAATAATATTTGGATAAAAAAATATATTTTCATGAAATACGTTTACAACTTAAATACTAGCATGATTTGCCCTGGAAAATTTGTATATGATTCCAAAAAAAAAAGTTAATGAACATATTTTTCTTGAAAGTATTTCTTAGTGCCAACCCTTAATGAGCTGAATCAAATTTTGTACAGAAATATTTGTTCAATATCTATTACAAAAGGACCTTTTGTATCATTCGATGTGTTTTTTTTGGTTTCGTACAAACGAGCTACCCTACTAAACATGATTGTATGTATAAAAGTATAGAACAAAACAAAAATAAGCTGGAATATTTTAATTTTTCGTTAACCACTTTTTATATACACACATACACATTAACATATATTTTATTTCTTCATATCAGAATTTGTTCTTAACTGAATTTTTTTGTTTCACACAGATTTTGTTGTTGTTGTTGTTGTATTTTGCTAAATACCTGTGGCGTTTGTTTTTATACCTTTTAAATATTTTTATTTTTATAAATAAATGTATGTATGTTTGTATGAATGTTTGTATGAATGTATGTATGTATGTATCTATGAGTATAGTATGTATTTATGTATGTAGACATCATCTGTTTTTAAGTAAGAATTTTAATAATTTTGTTTTGCCTGTTTGTGTGTGTGTTATTTTTTATTATACCCTTCACACAGTGAAAAAGGGTATATATAGGTTTGTCATTCCGTGTGAAATTTCTACAATTTTCATTTCCGACCCCATAAAGTATATATTTCCTGAAAGCTTATGAATAGGGGAGTCGATTAAGCTCTGTCAGTCTGTCCGTCTGTCCGTGTGTATGTTGAAATCAACTTTTTGAAGGCCCCCGACATCGCTTGGGCCCGGGTGGGTTATTAGAATATCAGAAATATTCGGGAGTAGATCGGTATTGAAAATCAGAAACATCGGTTAATAAACAACTGAGATATGAGCAAAAACCCACGACCACTTCGATTTTTTTTACACAAAAACAACGTTACAACAACAACATACATACATACAAACGTGTATACTGGTTAGAGAAAACGTGGCATCGAATCCCAGCTGAGCAAAAAAAAAATTTTTTAATTTTTTTAAAATTTTTTTTTAATTTTTTGTTTATTTTTTTTTCGTTTTATATTTATTATTTATATCTTAATAATGTTTTTTTTTAAATTTTTTTTTAATTTTTTTTAAAATTTTTTTTCTTAATTTTTTTTTTTTTTTTTTAACATACATACGTAAATTTATAATTTTACAATGGCATGCTTTTTATATTTGTATGTTTTTTTATATGTATGTACGTATTTCATATGGGATGAATGGTGATACAAACTACTGTTATTGCATGACTACACGTTGTGAAGGGTATATAAGATTCGGCATGGCCGAATATAGCGCTCTTACTTGTTTTTCACTGTTGCTGTTGTTTTGCTATTTGAAAAAGTATTTTCTTCAGTATGTACTCTCATGAAATAAAAATTAAAGCAATTAAAAATATTTTCCAGAAGAGATATAAAAAAATGTCGGAAGAAAACTTAGAGAATATTAGAACTTTTTTTGTCTTTCAAAAACAAAGCAACAAATGCAGCTCAAAAGTATGCTTTATATTTTAAGATGTTGTTCAGCAAATATTTAAGTTCATACATGCGTAGATACATACATAAGTTTTTTTTTGCGTTATTAAAATTGTATTAATAGACTAAACTAAGATAAAAAAATATAAATCGAACTTAAGTCTCTTTGACTTGTATGTGTTTCAGTACTTTGAGCATTAGTTTACAGAACTATCAATATAGATTTTACTGCCATCACTAATCAAACTTCCGAGTAGTTATTTTAAGATAAACACTAATGTAAATTTATGTTTTTAAAATGCGTACCAGGCAACCATCCAAACAACCATCTAAACGACTAACGTGAAACTATCAGTTTAGCATCAACTTAGTTTGATGTTTTACAAAAAAATTATAAAAAAAAAAAAAATAATAAAACAACAAATAGAGAAAAATGGCGAAAAAACTTTTTAGAAAAAAAAAACTAACGATTTGCGTTAATTCAGTTAGCACGAAATCTATAAGTTCTCTTGCTCAGTTTTTTTTTAAATTTTTTGTTCTTGTTTTCGTAGAGATTTTCAATTTTTTTTTTTACAAATTTTAGAGAATTTAACAAAAACTTTATTGAAACAGAAGTAAAAAAAAGAAAAATACGCAGAAAAAAAAGTTGTAAAATATATTTTACGAGTTTTCTACGTGTTTAAAGCTTTACGAGGGCCAACGATAACTTTTGGAGGGACTTTAAACACGTTAGAGAAAATATAACAAAATGGAATAAAAAATTAACACTTTTTTAAACATGATCTTATCGAAATTGTTGTACCCTCTAATAATTTTTCGTGATATCAAACATTCTAAAGTGTTTAATTGTTTTTGTCCGATCGACCGTTAGACTGACAGACTCGTATAATTAATTGATATTGCAGACTTTTTCATCCAATCATTTATGTTGTCAATTTTGTTTATACTTCAAATATGAGCAGTTTCACAAATGCCTTACGAAACTAAGAATATTTGGAGTTAGTAGTTGGCTGCGTAAAAGGAGTGGTACAAAGGATATAAAATAAAAACAATTGAACAAAGCCAACAAGCGTGAAGTTGCTTCAACACAAAACTTAACTGCAAAAACAATGCAGAGAAAAGAAAATTATTTTATATCTTGCAAGAAAGAAAAACAAAAAGCGTTACGAAAACGTGAAAGGAAAAACTTTCTTCTCATGCAAACATTTACTGACATGTTTCCTGGTTACTGTTATTGTTTTTGCAGAATTTATCCCACCAAGATATGAGCTGAAGTGGTAAAGAGTTGGGTTTGTTAAGTTTTTGGCACCTTGACATGATTGTAATTTTTAAAACACACAAATACACAAACACACTCATACATATTAGAACTCTAACACTTGCAAACACTTCAACTTAAAGTAAAATGGACACGTCTAAAGAAATATTCTACGAAAAACACATTAAAAAGTGAATATTTTTCTTTATTTTCTTTAAATTTATGCTAAATAAGTATGTATGTATGCGTGAATGTATGTCTGTGTGTTTATAAGAAAAACCATTCATTATTTGGTAAAAGCTGTTGTTATTTTGTTCATTTATAACTGACTTTATGCTTCTAAAAGCTTTTTAGTGGAACATAATCAAATCGCTTAAAGTTAAGAGGAGCAGAAAAACTTTATAAAAGTCTGCCAAATGTTTCAAAAAACAATTGCAGTTATTTTGCATTTTGGCAAGAAAAAATTATATTTAATGTTGTTGTTATGTTTACTATACTCTCAGCAATACATATAATTATGTAATTAATAGAGTTTTTTTTTTTAAATTGCTCTCATCCTCTCTGGCTTTTACTTGTTCCAACTTGATTTTACGAATTTCTGCAAGCGGAGGACTTAGTGATGGAATTAACGTGAACATTATTTGAATGAATAAATATTTAAAAACGTTTTTTTTGATGCTAAAGATATTACAAACTTTTTAAAAGCTTTTCTGGATTATGGGCTAAATGAAAATTCAATTAATTCTTATTAACAGTTTAAAACAACAAAAACAAGTAATAAATTGACATGAAAAAAGAAAACAAAATTTATAGACCTTAACTTAGTGCTGAAAGTAACACTCGAATTATAATAAATTTTTTTAAAGCTTATTGACTTTTGTAAGTTTTTTCTATATTTGAAAAGTATTCGCAAGTGCAGCAATGTAGTTTTTAAAATGTTTGTTTCTTGGTATGCAGTTTAATGTTTCTTATTTCACTATTTCGTAGTTTTCTTTGAGTGTCCATGACTTCGTAATCATTCTTGCGTTCCAGTTACTACAAACTCCTTCGCATATACACCCTACACGACATAAGGCAGTAATACCTGATTTTATTATATTTTTACAAAACTATAAGCGTTTTGTAAAACTTTTTATTTAACTAAAGTTAATTTGTCCTTAGATAAATGCATAAACCTTTAGTTTAGACATTATTCTGAGCTTTAATCTAGTGAAAATAGAACTCAGTATATAGTAAGATAGATGTTGACATTTCCATTTCCGATCGTTACCATGACGAGCTTAGCGAGTGTTAGATTGTTGTGTATACTCAGACTGTTAGAAATATACTCCATAAGTGCATATAAGGACTTCTGGTTATTCTAGATGTTGATGAAAATTTTATTCACGTTTTTTCTAACAAACTATTATCCACATGTAGTTGAGGTTAATTTTAGCTCTTTGGCTAAAATATTGCTCGAGCCAGTACAATAATTTTTTTTTATTAGATCCTTCAGTATTCCAGATTTGAATTTTTTCTTATTTCCCAAAAAGCAATGGATTTTAATAATATGGTTGATAATGCTCACATTAAAGAGACTAAAAAAATCCTTGTCTGTGATGTTTTCGATGTGGTCATGGAGCTTATTTTCAGCTTATTTATTTTTACTTTGAATTGTATTATTCACTGGAAGCCAAATTAGTCATATTTATACGAGTAGAATATCATTGGCGAAACAGTTTTGCAAGGTTTGCTAATAACTTATTTTTATTTAAAAAACTTAATTTTACAATTATTGATTTGAATTGATTATCTTAAGTTAATCAAAGATAGAAAAAATATTTTTTAGTAATTTTTACGTAAATATTTTTTAATTTTCAAGTTTAAAGTTCACAAAATTCCAAAGCTGTAAAGCTCTTAAAGTGATGAGCTTTCATCGAACTTGCTATTCTGGAGTATTCAAGAGTGATAATATGTCAAAGAGTATTCTTTACTTTAACCATGGAAAATCGATTAAATTATAGTACTAATATACCACAAGATGGACTAAGATTTCCTATGTCTTACTAAAAAGCTTCTGACAGTCATAGAAAGCGTCAAGTGACACTTTTTGATTAATTATTTAAATGTGCATTCAACGGGGTTTCTTTGTTATAAAAACTTGATGCTTAACATTGATTCATTGAAACACGAAAATTATACCAGCACCGGGCTTATGAACTTTCATTCCTTTTCAGCATCAGTTGAGAGATCTTATCAGCTTTGTATTATCAGAAACCTATTAGGAACCTAAGCAGTCGGTTCAAATTTTGCTTTAATAGATGCCAAAAATTCTAAGTGTAAAACAAACGTTTAGTTAAACATAATGTTTAACAAATATTTTACGTGTATAACAACAACAACAAAAAAGTGCTTTTCTTTTAGAAACAAAACAACTTTAGTTAAAAAAGTTTCTTTTTTTTTCTGCTGCAAGTTCTTTTGGCAATTGTAGCATTTACTAAATGCAAAAAAGACTTACTACAAAGTATTAAAAATTTATTTGTATAAAAAATTATCTACATTAATTTAAACTAAAATATTAAAAAAAAGCGTAGATATCTTTGAAGTTAAAGTCAGTTAATACAGTAGAGTCTAAATATTTTGTTTGATCAAAAGCTAAATTAATGTAAAAGTTTGTTAACATCTTGTGCATACAAAACAGAAAAATTTGTTATGACCAAAAGATAATAATAATTGAAGTAATAATTGAATAAAACTCGTTTTCATTAACGACCTTTCATAGCTTAACAAAAGGTGGAGCGTATTTATAACGTCCTTTATTGGTAAAAGGTGGGTTGGTTTGTTAACGAAAGTTTTTTAAAAAAGTACTTTCTAATTATTATTTATTTTTATTCTAGTCTACAAACAATTACATTTTCACAACCCTTTTTTAAAACCTGACCTTTTATCCTGTTCGACATACATAATCCTACTCAATGAAATGAAATTTTAATTAATACTTAAATGAAAACGAAAGTGAATTTGGATTCTTTCTTGTTTTTTTTTTTTTGTTTGTATTTAATGAAAAGAAGAGAAAGAGGAAAAATGTTTTGATATTAATTGACTGCTTCTTAGTAAGTTGTTAACAAAAGTTAAAGATAAAATTTTCCGTGAAGATGGTAAAGGTAATTGTTTTTGTTTTTGTATAAGTATTGTTAGATTATGCCTTTCGTATAAGAAAACATGTATAAATCAATTCATAAAAAATGATTATGTAACTCGAGTTTTCCATTTTTGTTCTTTTAATTGAATGGAAACCAACCACCCAAAAAACTTGACAGCTGAGATAAAAATACAGAATAATAATACCAAAAAAAAAAAAACAAAACAAAACAAAAATTGAATAAAAATTAAAATACTCACGTATATACAGACACACGCACACATACATTTTATAAATGATGTTGATGAAAATGCTTTAAAATATTTGAAGCTGTTGGTGTACAACTCATTGAGTTGAGTTGTTTTGTCAAAAACAAAATTCGTTAAAAGTTTAAGTTTTAATAGGAAAAGCTGAATTTAATTTCAATAAAAACAAAAGAAATCAAAATCAAAATCCAACTAAAAGAAACTTTTGTTAGTGGTACAGTGTTTGTTAGTTATTTACGGTATAAATTGTCTAACCCTTAAACGGAAATGAATGGAACAGTTAAAGAAAAGTAAAAACGAAAAGTACTTTTTACAATTGCAAGTTTAATTAATAATTATCAAAAGTTTTGTTTATTGAATTAAATGTGAATAAAAGTGATCAGATTGCTTGAGTAAATTTATTCATAAAAATGATTGCGTTTAAAATATTACAGCGTTAGAGATTAAGCGACTTAAATAAAGACGAAGTGTTGGTTGAAATCAACAATTTGTAATTTTTAAAGTTTAAGACAAGCCTCTCACTAATCAGCAAAGTTATACAAAGCTTACAAAATTGCCTCCATTTCTACCATTTCAGGGTTTTTCTGACTAGTAGTCACAACAGGGATAATAAAACATCTTCCTGTGGTATGCCTCTGGTCTCTGCTCCCTGAGTTCTTTTTGCAAAAACTTAAAAAAATCAACAATTTACATAGACAGAAAAAAATAAATTTATTTTTTCAAAGTTAATAATTTTAATTTAAAAAATATTGAGAATAATATCAATTAAATCAGTTGCAAAAAAATTATTGAAATTATTTCAATTTTGAAAAAATATTTCAATTAATCAAAACGCTTCTATAACTGAAATTTTGGATTAATTTGAATAAAGTTTTTACTATATCATTTATAAAATTTATTAAATGCATTAAAATATTTTGTATTTTTATTTTATGTATTTGTATACATAAATTTTACATATTTATTATTCTTAGCATACATATGTACAATGCACAGACATTCTTAATTACATTTCAGCCATTATTCATAGTAAAAACTATGTGTGTAATCAAATGGCGGATTTCCAAAAAAAACTAAGTGATATTCACAACTTAACGTAGAGAAATTTTTACCGATAAAAAGGCTTGATTAAATGGAGCAAAGGAATTACCTTTTAAGCTCGGCAACGGGCTGAAAGAATTGTTGACTTTGAATACATTAACTAATACGCAAAAGTTCTTAGCATTAAAAATACTACATATTTTTATATAGATATGCAAATATCTTCTTACCCGATCTTTCTCCTACAGATTGGCTAAACTTTTTTTCAGCTCCTTATTTAATAGGATAGTTGATGATTATTGCATTAGGTTTATAAAATATTAAAAAAATTTTATAATTTATTTCTTTTTATTTTTTCCTTGTTTTTGAAAAACATTTATTTTTATTTAAAAAAAAAATATAAATTAGTTCAAATTATAATCCAATTTAAAAAATATATGAAATAGATAAGAATCTATTAATTAATTAAATTTATTTTAATAATTTTAAGAAATACTTTTTCTGTGTATAAAATTAATTCAGTTTAAGATTTTGTACATAAGTAACACTACTACATACATAAATTTCAAACAATAACTATTTGACTGAACTAAAAAAAGTGCCGTTTTGCTAAACTTTCAAGTTTATTTTATCATTTTGTACATATGTATGTATGTATGTGAGTCTTAATGAAAATGATCTAAATTTTTGATATAAAAGTTTCAACATATAATTTCTTGATATGCTATAATAATGAAATTTATGGCTTAAAATTTGCCATACAATATTTTTACCCATTCAAAAATTACTAGTATTTTTGAGTTTTTCTTATTCTATTGTGCTGTATTAAATGGAAATTTCCATTCAGCATATTGGAAACGTTTCAATTCCAAGTAGAATGTTGGAATCAAAACAAAGTTGAAGTCTGAGAGTGTTATGGAAAAATAGAGAAAATGGAAACATGAAACAAAAAGAGGGTAAAATGCAAATAGAAATGAGGAAGGAGTACATTCCAATAGATATAATCATTATAAACATTGTTAACAAGAACATTATATTTATTATCTGAAATACGAAAATAATTGTCATAATCGTAAGAATATACAAAACAAGAAGCAAACATTGAATAAGTTTGTAGGAAGGATTTAAATACGATTAAGAAAATTCAGGCAACAACACTTGTTATATTTATTTTATAAATCAACATACATACATACATATGCATGTACATATGTATGTATGTACTCGTATATAGAGATGTGTAGTAAATAATAAACAAATTCATATATAAAGATTTAATTTACAAGAATTATATGATTAATTTCTGAGATATAGTTTCGCTTTGTGCTCATTGGAATTTACGTTTTAAGCACATTTTGAACAATTTTAAAATTATTAAGGGGAAACTTTTTAAAAAAGTCAATTAAAATTGTAATTGTCAGTTAGAATTATAATTTTTGTTTTCGTACGTGAGCTGGATAGTTAGATACGAAATTTCGATTTTTAAACACAGTGGACATATAAATAATCTACTTAACATTTTTTACAAACACGAAATTTCAACTCAATAAAAACTTCGAATTTGAATTGCCATTAGCTGTGTGGTTCTAAAATTTTTTTTTTCAACTTTTTAACAAAAACAAAAATAAAAATTAAATAAAAATTGCTTTAAATTATATTTAAAAAAAGTATTTGAAGAAAATATATAAATGCACAGTAAAAACCCACTGGTATACATTGCGGACCACATCGAGTACATGACTGTACTGTTTGCCCTTCTATATTTTTGTTCAATATTAAAAAAAAAATTTTTACGAAATAAGGAAATGATAGTGTTTTAGTATTTACTTACTCCAAAGCAAGTAATTACATAAAAACCCTTTTTACGCATTGTGTTATACTCTCCATCAAATTTTCAACATTTTTATGTGAAATATCCTCTTGTTTGTGCTAAACCCGCTGCCAAAGCTTATCTTAACTGGTATTGCTTGGTGTTGTCTCAACTATCTCTTCACGATTGGCCGGAAATTCTCAATTGGATATAAATTAGAGTAATTTCTTCACAATATTGGATGTATGCTTCAGGTCGCTATCCTTCTGAAAAGTTACTTCTCGGGGTAGGCGATTTTAATTACAAATTCGGAAAGATGAGTCTGCAAAATATGTAGGCAGTTTTCTTTGCTTATTCTTTTATCGTTTATTTTCAGTGATCTAATCTGTAAACATGTAAAAAAACTCTATACAATGACGCTTTCTCTATCATATTGTTTTAAAATTATATCCCAAAGGCGGGACCAACAATATTGTTTGCAGTCAAATTAATGAATAATTAAATTTGAACTCATCTGGCGAGATTAAGGGTTTTCAGTAATTTTCTGTACGGGAAGAGGGGTGTGACCAACAAATTTGCTTTCTTGGAGCAATAACCTGGCAGAGCTAAACTCTGGTCAAAGTACATGTTCAAAGCTGACTATTTATTTATTTATTAATTATTTATTTAGTCCAAAAAACTTGCTCAAGACTGGTTATTCTTGAGGTCTTCTTGGAAAAAATGTACTGGCTGTGGTTACTCTCAAGTGGGAACACAGACTTGCAGGTGGATTAATGGCTGCAGCTCGATCTTGGGCGAATTTGGGCAACAACTAATACTTCTGTGGTGCTGTTGCCAACTCAAGAGAAATAAAGAATACTAGTTTAATAACTGACGCTTGCAAATGTGGTAGACCTGCGTACTTCAGGCAACCATATATGTTTCGAGGTGTCTTATCATACATCCGATTCTTCCGCTGTTATATTATATAGACTCGTCTTATTGCAAATAAAATGTTTTTAAAGTGAAAGGGAACAGTAATCAAATATTTATTAATAGTTATTATTTTTAAACTTCAATAAAGTTGTAATTCAATAGAAAATAGTTAATTTAAATTTTACTCGGAATTAAAATAATTTTTTCGGAAATGGAATGCAGAACAGTCATAAGTTCTGAACTTTCCTTTAAAGAACAACAACACCTTGCAAACTTAAACTGTGGTCTCAAAATGTGATAAAATTTTTTAAAAAGCTTTTTTTTACGACAGTATCTTACAGAGTTGTTTTCATTATTAATTTAAAATTCTATATGCCAACTCTAATTTTAATTTCATATTAATCATACGCCCCCAGTACCCCGGTTGAATTTAAATCTTATTTAAATTGTTAAGCGCTATTCTATTTGCTGTTTATTAGGTTCTTATTCATATTTATTTTAATTATTTTGTCCTTAAAAAAATGTCCTTTTAATTTTGCTCACTTTCGTGTTTATTCATTTATAAATATTTTTTTACGCAAAACTAATTCTTAAGTTTTATGCTTTTCCCCTTCTATTTAATGACAATTTGATGAGTTTAGGTTTTTAAGTTTTCATAGAAATAAATAAAATAAAAAAGAAATAGAAATAAAAAAAAAAATTTAGAAGGATACTTTAAACATCATTTATAATTTCATTTATATAGTGAACAGAAACCACATAAATGCTCGAACGGCATGTAAGAAGGCAACATCATTTTTTTTTTATCTCTTTTAAGGCTGTATTTGATGTAAAATAGCTAAATAATAAATTTAAAAGAAAACTTTCGTTAGGGATTTTTGGATTGTTTTTTTATTTTAAATTGTCTATACTAAATAAGGCATGTTTAATTTAAGAAAAAATTTAATTGTATTTCAGCTTCATTTGTTCACTTTTTTTGTTGCTTTTCGAACAAATTTTTGTAAAAAAAACACGTGTTATTGCACGGCTGGCAAATACTATTTTTTTTTCATAAAAAAAAAACAGAAACAACAACAAGACTGCCTCAGTTTTATCCGTAGGAATTGATTATAATTCAATGAACTAACTTAAAAATTTCACCTGAGCATGGCCTAATAAAATGAAGAAAAATAAAAAAGAACAACACACTAATGCCAGAAAGCAATTCATGGCAAAAATACACCCTTTTAATACGTAGAGAGCATGAGAAAGTATATATTTTTTTACATGTAGTATAAAACGAAACCCTCTTTATATTTTTTGATTTTGTTTAACAATTCGAAGCATGTACACCATTCAATTTGTGTTCAATTATTTCGATTCACTTGAAAAGATCAAAATGGGGGGGGGGGGTGTAAATAGAAAAAAAATATTTGAAAGTGGTTTATAAATAATAAACTAAAAGAGTCGGCGTAAAATTAAGCAAGAATAAGAGTACAAAATAAACATCCAAAGAGAAGACTTCAAATTTAATGGTTTGCAAAATTCAACAAAAATACTTTAAATTTAATAAACTTAATAATTTATATATCAAAAAAGAAAATAGCAAAATCCTATAAAAATCTAAAGGTATCCAATAAGCCAAAAGCTTTAAATTTATGTGAACGTTTATATTACCGTTGAGAATAGGCTTGAAATAACTTGTTTCAAAATGTTTTTATAATTTACAACTACTTCTACTTAAAGGATCTTTTGAAACTGGATTTTTGCAAATATATTTTTATGTCTTTTAAATACACTTGAAATTAACTAGCGAGATACTTTTCCGACCTTTTTTAAACCCAAATTATTTTCAAATTCATATGTGTTCCTTTTGTTTTAATGGATAATTTTTTCGCCATTCCGGGTAAAGCATTTTTGGTTGTTCTAAATGTTTTGCAAAGTGGATTTTAGATATTGTTTGGTTTATTTATACTTAATTAGCCGACCTTGAATACCACAATGCACTCGATTACAATAAAAAATACCGCGATTAATTCAAATGTATGTACACATGTAGAAAAGAGTGAGTCCTTTATCGACCCTTTTGGCATTTTTGTGATCTTCAGCTATTTATTTTTCATACAATGAATTTCAGTATTTATTTCCACTCACACGCTGTTATAAAGTTATTCACTTTATTTATCTTTGTTTTTGTTTATAATTTATCTAACAACAAGCAAATGCAAACAAAAACAAACAGATAAACAACTATTGTGTGTTGGCTTCTAATGATGCTAATCTTGTTTATAAGTCTTACTTTATACTCTGCCATGTGTGTGTGTGTTGGTTATTTAGTTGACGTTATTTTAACAGTGTTGTTTGTTGTTGCCTTTTGTGAGTTTGTGATTGTGTAAATGTGAGAGTGCTTTTTTATTTACTTGTATATTTAAGCGTCTTTCTATTTAGTACGCCTGTTATTTTTTTATGATGAGTAGCTTCATTTACACATATCCACACACATGAGTACATATTTAAACATACACTTTTATACACTCTGATTCACTTACTCATTCATTCATTCATTCATTCATTTATTCTATCATTCATTCACCTATACTAGAGACTACTTACTGACTAAGCTCACATAAAAGTACGTGTAAGGTTGAGTTTTTTTTATGATGTAGACAAACAATGAAGACCTACAACAACAAAAATAAAAGAAATTTTTATAAAAAGCATATTAACTATCCAAACTATACAAGTGTTTATAATATTAGAGTTTAGACGAGTGTATAGATACAAGTGTATGTATAGAGTGTTTGTATCTGTATGCTTGAATGTGAGTTGTTTGTGATAGAACGATTAGTTAATTTAAAATAGTTTTATGTCAGACTTCATAAAAATATAAAAGTCAGTTTATTAAATGATGTCGAAGAGAAGATGAAAAAGGCAATGAAATATAATATTTTAAGTAATTTGTTACGAAAAAATAATATTGTAATGAAATACTTCTAACAATGATAATTTATGTTAACAGAGCGAAAATTATAAAAACAGTATAGAAATTGGTTATTAAAAGTGGTAATAATTTCACCTCCTTCGAAGTAAAATCAAGATCACTATTTGCTTTAGAATGGTATCCATAATGCTATACGTATAACTAAGAAGTAAGGCCCATTGATTTTTCAACGCGTACAACAGCGTGCAATTGGCGTTGGTGAATAGCTTTTATATTTCCACAAACTACAGATCTATTTACTAACAAAGCCATTCAAATGAAAATGAGCTTCATCATTTAATAAAGTAGATTTTATTTCTGGGCACCAGCTGAAATTTAGCTGAAAAATTTAGACCTTGCAGATGATCTGCGGGCTTAAATTCTTCCATCGATTGCACTTTATATGGGAATAACAGTAAATCTTTTTAAATTGATCCCTAGTAGATGCTTCTGGTGTTTTGTGCCCTACATTTTCTTTATTTTTCGCAGTGAAAATTTAATATGGACTATTGGTTTGAGGCAATTCTCATACGGTGCCATGTTATTGGTGAAGATAAACTAAGCATTGCTTTACAGGGCGAAATTTTGACGTTAAAATGCCGATGATATGCTCTTTGCGTTATTATTCTGGTGCTTTGTTTAGCTATGAATCTCTACATTATTTATTCTGGAGATGTTATTTGTATAATCTGAAATTAAAAGAAAAAGTAACTTAATTTTTAATTGCCATGACCCACTCTGTGCACATATGGGACACTAAGGTTTTCACAATTATTAAATTGTCTTTGGGGAAATTTTAATTTATTAAAATTTAAGACAAACTATTTATGCATAATCAAGTGAAATACGAACAAGAATTAAATAATATTTTTATGTTTATGTCAACATACATACTTGCGATTATTTATAAAGCCGTAATAATATTTTCCATTTTAAGTGACGATATACACATGTATTAGTGTGTGTTTGTGTGTGCATTTGTTTAAGTATGTATTCTGTGTTGCTGATGAATTATTTCATGCATTTTACCATACTGTCTGTGTTTGCCATTAGATTGTCAACATTTAATGGTTTCTGCTTCTGCTTCTGCTTCTTGTTCTTGTACTTACATACAGTACCAATTGCAATTGCAAGCTTTCGAAAATGTATGTTCAGGCTTATATAGTACTACGTTTTTTTCAATTTTTTTATATATTTTTTTTGACGAAACAAATTTTCATTTTGTATTTTTGTTTTTTGGTTTCTTTCTAGTGTAACCCTTAACAAAGTTGCTTTTATTGCTGTAAAATGTATAAACAGAAGTTGCGTTAAGTTTTGTATCGTTTCGTTTTGTTTTATTTGCATTTTTCTTTTCTTTTATTCATGTTCTTCATGTTGAAGTTGCAACAACAGAAGTTGTTGACATTAAGTAATGTAAAACTGTGTATCAAAGCGTTTGTGTATGAATGAATGATGACTTTGAATATGTATAGTAGATGATGCTTAAATTGTAACTTAAGTGTTGTTCTCCTTCAAATCCTCTAGTAATATATTTAGTAGTGAGGAAGAAAATGGGTTTTTTGCTTGGCTTTTGCTTCTCTTTTTTTTTGTGGTTGTAAGAGCGAAAGGAATTAAAACATTTTTTATTTGCCAAGTTTTTTTGTTGGTATTTTTTTTTAATTTTGTTAACCGTAAAGTTAAAAGCTAAGACGAGATATTTTAACACTAAATTTTTAATTATATTAAGATGCGTACAAAAGGAAATGTTACATTGGTTGGAGTTAATATTAAGTTTAAAAACATATTTTCTCTTAAGAGAAGCACAAAATAAAAAAGACATATTAAACAGTTTTGAGATTTTCTACTCGACACAGTTAATCTATCAGCTAAATAGAAAATATATATTTGATTAAATAAATTAAAATTAACACTTGGAGACAAATTATACCAACGGCCAATGGGGGTCTTCTGGGGTTTAATATTTTGAAGATATTTATAAACAAAAATACCATCTTTAAAAACAAAAATTGCCATCAACTAAAAAATACACACACACACAAGCGAAAATTTCAAAACTTAAGCTATTTATTTTTACCATTACTTTTGAAAAAAAGTGAAAATAACTGAATTATTCGTATAAATTTATTCTACTTCAAGAACACACATATATTTTTCACTTTTAGCAATAAAAAAGTTAGCAATTCTAAATACGTATTCCATAATATTGTACAATAAGCATATAAAGGACTTCTAAAGTATTATCAAGAGACAATTTTTTACTGTTTACGTATATTTCTTATGGAAGCGTGCGTTTGTGTCTGGATTCAACAGTATTATATTGTATCTTCGCAAAGCGAGAGCAGCAAAAGAAAAGTCCAAAGTTTTCGTAAAGTGTATTTGTTGCTGGCGTATGTATGGAACTGGTGACGGTTTGAGGTTATTTATATTGTCAAATATGTTTGTTAATATTTTTAATGTATTTCTAGAGACAAACTCATATTGTTTATTACAAGAGTAGAGAAAAACTTTGTCGAAGATTTTTTTCTTCTATTTCTTTCTTATTTTTATTTCCATAAGAAAGTGAAAGTAATGGTGTTGGCTTATTTTCGTTCATTATTTGTTTTGTTTGTGCCAAAAGGGATTACTTATCACAGTAAATTTGAAGTTATTATATAAAGATAATATTTAAATTTATTGAGTATTTTCATACACAAAATAAAATACACACAGCGACTTGTTAAAAAGTTTTACTAAACAAAAAAGAAATACAAAAATATTTCTATATTTTGTAACTTTTAATTTATAGGCAATACATGCATATGTGTATGTCTGTGTGTATATGTAAGTTTAATAAAAGTAAATAAATTTACAGTGAAAACACAAAACATCAATCTATATGGTTTAGGCTTATAAACAAAACTTTCAACATAAGTCAGTTACATTTGTAAAATGTGTGTAATTGTTTGTTTTTTTTTCCCAACTGTTTAAGAGCATTAAAATTTTAAGTCAGCCATAAATCTATTTAGTTGAATTTTTATATTATTTTTTGTCATTTATATGATTTTAAGTTTGTTTTTGTTAAATTTTCCTATGACATGTCTATGCTCAACAAATGTAATTTTCTTATAATTGAATTTAAACTTTAACTCATCATATCCTCTGTAGGAAGTATTTTTTTTCTAAACAAAAAAAAAATATTTATAAAGAACTCCAACAACAAAATAAATATTTTTATCATCATTTACACAAAAACGCATGTTTACAACATTTTACATTTCTCAAAGACAGACGAACAGACAGACATTTATGATAAAAAAAAAACAGACACACAAATGAATGTAAAGAGACAACTCAGCAATGTACTAAGTACGGATGACAAACACTTAAAATTCCATTTTAAATATTTTATTTCCCGCTGTTTAAGAATTTTTTTTAATTCTTTTTTGCATAAAAAAAATATCACAATACCTACATAACGATGAGAAAATATATTAAAAAAACAAGAAAATCAAAAAAACAAACCGGGAAAATAGAAAGATTTTTTTGTCTTTTATATGTCAACGAATAAACATGCTCTGATTTAGCAGCAGCTCACAGCTTCAGATTATGGTGTGCGCACATATATACAGACACACACACACACGCATTTATATATGCACGTTCACTTACTGCTTTAATTTAAACGGAAGCTGATCACATCCATGAATTTATGCCGCACAATTTTCTTTCACACAGCCACATACACACGTTCATATTCATTCACTCTTACAAACACATCAGTTGACGATTTTTATCGTCAACACTTGAAGAAATCAGATTCATATTTATTTCTGTTTTTATTTCCTTTTTTAGTGCTAAAGGTTTAACAAAAATAAATAAAAAAAAACTTGAATCAGGAATAAACATGATTCTGCATGATACAGCACAAGATTTCACAAATTAAATAAACCACATACATACATATTTTTCATATCAAGAACAGTAGTGTATTTTTATTTTCGTTTTTTAAAAAGAATGAAAAGTAGCTGATAAATTTTAAACTAGTTTGGTTGTTGTTGCATTATACAAATCAACGTCATAAAAAAAAAATAATTTTGTAGTTTTAACATATTCTAATTTTATTTATTTATTTATTTTAATTTCATTTATCAACCGAGCCCTAATGGGCCATATATGGTTATGAGTTTACAAAAATGTGCTATAATTATAAAATTAATAAAAAAAAATAATGGATAAAAAAAAAATATATATGAAATTGGCAATACAATAAAAATTAAATTAACAACGCGATTCATTAATAACAATAAAAATTTGATATAATAAGGAGTAACATAAGCGTAAAATATAGGTTTACATATATGTACACAGGGAGCATTTATAAAGTAGATAAGTACCCAAGGAAAATAGATTTAGCTTTGGGCAAAGGAAAATATCATTAGGGAGTCTATTCCAAATGCGAGAAATTCTGACCTACAAATCCTGTTAATTATAATCTGCCGAGAACGAACAGAATGCGAAAAAACAAAATTTTCCTTTAGATACCTTCGACATCTAGTTTAAAAACTTTTAAAAGTAGTCTTAGCCCAACATACGAGGTAAAAGACAAGACAAAGAAATTTTATTTGTCCCTTGAAATTTTTTTTTATTCATAATAACACTTGTTGTCAAGTAATCTTTTATTGTTATTACGAGTATCAATGAAAATACTTATGAATTTTGATTTGGAAAGTTCAAAACTTCTCTTACATTTCAACGCGTTTTTAATGAAAAATAGATAATTTCAAGTATAAGTTTTTGACAGCAAGATTTTATTAGAAATTGCCTTAAAAGCTTAAGGTTATAATAATCAGGTCGAATCATTTATATTTATGCTTACCAATGTATGAAGAATTTTAACTGCACGACGGTGTCAATTGCTTTAATGATACAATTTTATTGATTCTTAAAAGGTGAATACATCAGTTGCCTTGATTAGATAATTGTTTTAATACCAACTCCATAATAAAATAATAGATCCCGTTCATTTAAACAAAAATTGATCGCCATAATTAAAAATACACAGTCCATTCCTAAATATTTCTTCAGAGTACATATCTATTAAAACTTTTATGTAGAACATGAACATAACGTACATTTTAATGGGGGGGTTTTACAACAAAATAATTTTAAAAATACAGGTTTTTATAACCACAAACCAAACACCTACAAATTTATAGATAAAAACCAAAAGCCTAAAAGGGTAATAAAAACAAAAGTATATTTTCTAGTAACTTAGTGCCAGGGGAATTATACGATTAGAAAAAAAAAAATAATTTAATAAAAAATACATAGAGGAAAAAAATGGAAGAAAATAAAAGTATTAAATTCATCAGCTTTAGCTCAATTCAACTTCATTAATGCTTCATTTATATTAAAACAACATGGCAGAAAATGTAATAAAAAGCAATAACATTTGTGTGTGTGTGTGTTACTGAGAAGATGGAATGGCAACCCACAAGATCTCAGCAAAAAATTATACATTTATTTGAATGCAAACTCCGTGTTTACAGTTTTATTTATTATTTTTTTAAATATGTGTATGAACAAGCTATAATGCAAACCGAGAGATTATCGCGTTCATGTGTATGTTTGTCTATGTGTTTTGTCCTCTTGTGTGGAAATAGGACTATATACAGGATATTGACATAATTAAATATCTCTGTAGAAGAAAAAGTAAAAGTAGTATAATAAATATGTATCAAATCATTTTTTTCGCATTTAATTTTCTTTGAGTCTACTTGTATTCATTTTTAAGCTAGTCAAAATTGTGTTTAATACATTTTATTATTAACTGTTTTAGGTATTTACAATTGTATTTCAAACTTTGTAGGAAATAAGAAGACTACAAAGAAAATTTTTTAATAATAATTTTTCTAATTTTGAGTTATTTTATAAGTTTTCATTGCTCTGGCCTCGCTAGCGTCTAAAATATTCTGCTTAATTTACGTTAAATTTTTTACAGTTTTTTTCCATTTTTATAGTTGACATTTTTCAAAACTTTCAAAGTTATTTCTCTACATTAATTTTAAATTAATTTCGAGACCCCAAATCAATTTGTAATTTATTTATTTCTTCGTTAACCCATTATTGTCCTTGAGGTTCTTTAACATCAACACATGTCACATTATCACTTTGAAAACAGCAAAATAAACATTAATAAATTTTGTGGAATAGTGGAGGGAGAAAAAAAGGAGTTAAATTGAAAACTTTTGCAAATGTGTTAAAAAACAAAGTTTTTCTACTTTATTCAACTTTAGCCAAGCGACAATCTTTGATACATTTATTTTTATTTTATCCTTTTTACACACACACGCCGTACTCACACACACACACGTGAGGGCGAAAAAATATCGAGAAACTTTTGTTGCTCTGCTGCTTTAACAATGTGACAAATTATAACTAAAATACACACATCTATACATGTGGAAATATTAGAAAATTACTAAAAACAAAATAAATAAAAATATAAAACAAATTCACAACAACAAACGTAAAACTTTTAAAAATAAAAAAAAACAATGATAACAAACTACTAGCAAATGACAATTACACTGTTTTTTCTTTCTTCTATTGCTTATTTTGGCAATAAATATTTGTTAGTTTGTTTTTCCTTTTTTTTTTTGATTGTAAATAGTTTCTATAACAGATTTGAGTTAGAGCAGCTTAAAGCTGTAAATAAATGAAATCAACTTTATTCCATTATTTAACTAATTGTTTTGAAAGCGAAAAGTAGCTAAACTAAATGGTAATAATCTTGCAAATAAGAATAAACAGTTGAAGAGAGAAAAATATTAAAAAAAATTATATGTCTGTGTATAAATGTTTCAATCTTTAACTGGTAAACAAATAATTTAAGGAAATATTCATATAGCTTGGCCCCGTAGCCTCTAAGATATGACAGCAGATCGTTCAGTCTGATTTCAGATATCTCAGAGAGATTATCCAGTATATGTTTGCCCAGGATTCTGTGTACCTTGGCAGCCAGAGCTGTACCTTTACGTTTACATGTTCAGAGAAGCATGTATTGCTACTATTGCTATAACTTGGCGATATATTAGGAGCACTAATAACACAATCGAAGTAATGTAATAAACGAACGCTTACAAAAATACGCCAACACAATTACAAATAGCGCTGTATGACTGCCCTGAATTAAAATCAGACTTTGTATCTTCTATATTCCTTTCAAAAAAGCCAAAACAGCAAATAAATTTAATAGAGTAGAGTTAGTATTATTATAAAACACAATATTTATTAATACATTTCATACATTTAACTTTGATAATTTTTACAAATAACAAATTTTATAATTTTGATTTTATTTTATTTAACTTGAAAAAACTAAAGCAACAGACAATCACAATGTCATCACGGCACAAATAATATTTTGCAATTTTTTTTATTCGCATAATAAAACAAAGACTTCAACAATACTTTGTTATAAATGAAATGATACAAATAAGACTGAGTGAGTATGCCAGTTGTCACTAACGAACACAGCTAATTTTAACAGCAAAACTATGCCACAATTGCTTCTTTAATACTGCCACTGTTGACACTACAAGAACAACATCTATTGCAGAATCTGCCGCAACAACTTCAAATGACTTTAGAATGACTACGAACTACAATTGCTAAAAGTGCAGGTCAGTCATTTAATAGTCAGTCAGAAGTAAAGTAAAGTAAAGTAAAGCAGACGCCAGACAAGACAAAATGTAAAAATATTTATTTTTGCAGTTAAGTTTAATTTTTTGTTCGTGATTTTATTATTATCTTCTGTTGGAGTCTACACTGCAACCAGGGTGGGTCATGCAAAAGAGTGGTAGATGGGAAAAATACACGGAAATAGTATTATTCAAACAATAAACTGACATAAGCTATTAAAAAAATAATGATACATTTCTTTGACATTGCAAAATTATGAAAAAAAAATGGAAGACGACGACAAGTGGGCAACAGTAGAAATAAATAAATGAGCAAATGAATGAAGAATGAATTTAAATAAGCAAATTCTAGTCAACACATCGTTTTGTTGATTTCTGTTGGTTTCTTTTGTAGGGTTTCTTACAAATATCCACCTCCATAAAAAACAGATAGAATTTGCGAAAATATTCAATAGATATATTTTTCTTAAATTAGTAAGTCGATTGTTCCAGGGTTTCGAGTGTCCAAAGTATAAATTTAAAGGAAATCAATGTAAAAATAAAAGTAAAAATTTACGAATAAGTCCTCCTTTAAATGAATATACACAGATATATAAATCACTCAACGTCATCTATTGAAGTATTTTGTCTTAAGAATTAAATCATATCCCTTAAATGTGATAAACAAATGTAAATGTTTGTATGTTTAAATGTTTTCATAATTTAACTCAATCACGCGAAAAATGACTTAACTGATTTTAATGGAATTTGCCAAATAGATAACAACCTGAATTATAGCATAAAGAAGCTCCTTTCGTATCCATAACTACGTAGACAAAGTCTCGAGCATAGGCTAGTATATAATAAATGTTAAAATTTTTTGTTTTGGATCTTTGTTACTTAATCACTTGACAGATATAAAACAGCCTGGAGTATCGCATAATGCGCTACTCACGTAAAAAACGTCGTATTTAGATGCAATGTCCCTTTAATTTGTAGTCAATAAAGCTTAAGTAATGGAAAACATAATTAAAGAATAATTATTTCTAGGCAAACAGCGTTACCATTGATTATCATGATTACAGGCGTTGACAAAGTGAAAAATGTCGAAAATTCGAATACTACTAACAAGCTGAATTAACACCAATTTTAACTTGAGTTGAACAAGTACTAGAACGTATGTATATACAATTGGTAAATTCATAAGATGTCCTTAATCTCGTATTGTCATAATGTCATAATTTACCAATACATTGAACAAGTCTTTATTCAGAAAGTTTTCTTTTTCTTTTTTAAACTTGATTTAACGTTTACGTTTTAAAGTACGCACCTAATGTCAGATTTAAATTAACGAAAGGCAAAACAAAATGAATTTCAGATACTGCACGTGTGAACCGATTTTTACTTTTTTTCACTATCTTGCACATATTTGGAAATAAGAAAACTTTCTAGAAGAAGGCTTGTTCAAGGTAGACGCAGACAACGTAATAAAATTTGAATTCAAAAGGTCTACTATTACTAATACTACTACTAGTAATAGTTCTTTCGAAACATCTTGATTATTATTTTGTTGCGATAACGATAGCTTTTACAGCGAAAACCTTAATTTATTTTAAAATTGTTTTTTTTTATTATGGGTTTGTTAAGGACTTTCCTCACTTTATTGTGATTGGTTTAAATACTGAGATTTAAAAGTAAAACATGATACAAAATATTCAAAAGTCATAAGGTTGGTTCACAAATCGGGAGTGGGTACTGATTTTCAACCCATTGCTTAGTATATCTCCAAATATCTACAGAAACCACTTTATCGTTTTTGTATGTATGTATGTATGTATAGAATTTAAAAAAAAATTTAAATTTAAAGTAGAAGTTTTCAAAATTTTATGATAAAAGGGACAAAAGGTATAGTAAACTATTTTTACATATCCGTTACCTAGAGGTTATATCTAGATGCATTAATTAAAATTTTTATATTCAATTTACATTACAAAGAGAAAAAGTTAAAAATAATATTTTACAAATAACGAAGAGAAAAATATACCAAAATATAGGTTAGGTTAGGTTGAAAAGGAGGGGTGTAAAAGCCCAAACCCATGACAGGTAAGCACTTATGCCCAGTTGGCATGTTGTGCGCTCCATATGGAAAACTACCAAAATATAATTGTAGGATATTCGATTTTGTTTGATATTTTATAAAACTTAAATTTCTTCCAAACCATGTAAAAAGCAAACAAAAAAGAAGAGAAAAAACGTTAATAGTTCCTGCCTGCAAAACGTTGTGGTTACTACATGCTGGTTTCAAATAGTATTTTGTATATTTTGTCTTCAGGAAGAAACCGAAAACTCACCAGCTAAAATATTTTTTTGAATTTCATTCGCACCAACTGTGTGTAAGAAGGTATGTTTGTAATGAAAAACGAACAGCGAACAAACTATGAAATGATAATAACCAACATTTTGTGGTTAACTATTGAACGAAGTGTACTCAGTAGTTTTGAACAAGTAAGTGAATGAGTGTTACTAGTTACAAGTAGTTAAAAGTCGAAGTAGTTCTAATGTGGCAGTGGCAATATGCCATAATATTGTTGTAGTATTAAAAGGAGCCGAAGAAAATGAACAGCTATAATTTTGAGGGGAAGAGCGCATAACTTTAATGTTAGATTTTAAACGAATTAACTTGGTTGCCAAAAAAAATCCAGTCTTACATTAAATCTATTATTTGTTTGTATATTTTTCTTATCTTTTCATATGTAAATTTTAATATATTTTGGGTTGTTCTTCTTAATACACACGAAGACAAATAGTGTCCCTTTTTATAAATGAGAAAAATTCCACGAAAAGTAAAAAAAAAAGCAGCTACAAAATCGTTTATTATATTTCAGTCATGTACAAACATTCAACATTGTATGCTACACGAAAACATTTAACAAGAGAACTTCAGCACAAAGCAAATAATCAAGTTTCATCAGATGTGTGTATCTTCACTTTGGATGACATGCACTTTCAGATGAATGAGTGCTTTTATATCATAAACAAAAAACGAAAAAATAAAAAAAATCCAGCAAATTTGTTAAAGGAGCAATCAAAAAATGCTACAAATACACAGACAAATAAATAAACAGTCAACAACAAAAATATATTCATACATGTATGTATGTGTATGTTTGTTGTCAAAATGTATTAAACCTTTAAAGACAAGATGAAGGCATTGTTTTTTAGTTGCTTTAAAAAAAATTAATTAACGTTATAAGACTTCTTATGTCAAAGCTGTTTACGTCATCGATTCTAGTCCTGCAAAAATATTGCAGCACACAAATTTTTCACCTATTTTTTGTCGAAGATAAGCGTTCAACTCGTTAGAGTTCAAGTTAAAAAAAAGGTGGAAGGTGCGGTTTTAATCATTCCTGTTTCGTTTTTTGATCCTTAAATTGATCCTTAAACTCCTTTAGTTAATAATGGGTGCTCGCGTTAAACAAAGTAAATTTACGCGATTTGGCAAGAGTAAAACCGGTGACGTGTATACCTTTTTATCATTACACAGCAAAAAGGTTGAGTTTTCCAAAAACGTATTGTAAAAATAGAATTATTTATATTTTTGTCTAACTTCATTTTATAAAATTCAACCTTAATTTATATAACCTCATCCATTATTTGGCGTAAATTTTAAATAAAAGATATTCATCAAAGAAATTATAATTAAAAGTCGAATTTTTCAGTCTTATTGCGGTCAAACCAAATAATTAAAAGTTGTAACTTTTGATTCGCAAAATGTAAAAGTGACTTTGTTAATTTGGGGGTTTTCCTTGAGTATGTCGTGTCCATGTGTTTTTATCGCTGTTAATTTTTCTTTGTATTAACGTGAGCGTACATGTGTGTAGGCAAACAAAAAATAAGGGCTTGTTGTAGTAATACTATTATTGTGAGCTGAATCATCGTAAGTAAAAAGTTAATCACGGTTCCGTGTCTAGATAACAACTTGCAGGTAACAGCGACGTCTAAATATTTGTTGCTCATTGTAATTAATTCATATGTTAACTTCGTTAATTATTCGCTAAATCTAAATTTTTTTAAGGTCAGTCACGTTATTTTGTCAGTCATATGGCTTGTGTTTATGTAACTTTTATTACTTTCGACTCAATATTAGAACAGAAGAGGTGTTGGAGGCTGGATAACGATTATGAAACAAAAAAATCCTTTTCGAAAAATATGTCAGTTACGTTATTTTCGCTGTTAGAGCTCGATATTGTAATAAATGTAGTGTCTTTACGGAAAGCGTTACGTGAATTTTATATAAATAATTTATGAAAATAAGTTTTTAGCCGAGCAATTTCAAACCTTATATAAAGGTGAAATTCTTTTTTTACTTTCCTTTATAATTTCTTTTTAAATATTTTTGAATGTTTTTGGACAAAGTTTCAAAGTAACTTGTTTATTCTTGTATCTAAAAACCATCCTATTTTAAACGAAAGTTTAATGATGAAATACAAACATGCTTCTTAATGGGTTAAGCAAAAGAAAATTTAAAAAAAGGATATGTACATTAGACCGTACCAGAAAAAAAAATTCCAGTACACTTTTGAACATAAAATATTTTCGCAAGGCGATTTTGATTTTACTTCCGAACGTAGGGTCACCTTCTTTAATATTTCGTAATTTTATCGGCGTGAACAGTCGGCTATAAAGTTTTATAAATTGATGCTATTGTCTTAAAAAGGCGAACTTTACGATTGACAGCCTAAAAACAAACTTAACACAGTTATATCAATACTTTCTTAGCAAATTTTGAAGGATTTTTTTAATTGGTTGAATTTTTCGGATATTATGTTGGTACATTAGAGTAGATTTTTGCTTCAAAATTGTCTGGCAAAGATAGGAGTGCCTAAGGCACACAGTGTGATAAGTGATATAAGGTGGTACACTCTAATGTGCATATGTGGGAGCGGTGTTTGCATGTGTGGTGAGTGAGTATGAATGACGTTCAAATTGAGATGTTTGTCTTTTAATTGGTTGCAATCTTAACTCATATTCATACACAAAGCAAATATGCCATACAAACGCACACATACATACAAACGTTTCCTATTGTTGGTGAAGATGATGAAAAGTGTCAGATGATAAGAACAAAAATAAAATTATACATATTTATATGCATGTGTGTGTATGTGTGTGTATGTGAATTTAGGTATGTATGAGTTGACATGTATGTGAAATATTTTTTATATTTTATTGTAAAATTTTAAAGCAAAAACAAAAACAGCAGCAATAACAGAAACAACAAAATTTTATTTATATTTTAAAGAGTTCTTACGTTTTTCCATCTTAACCCAGCAAATTTTTTGAAAGTATTGCAAAGTGAATAATATTTTTAGGACTTCTGAATCATTAATGCAAAGAGATTTATATAGAGGGTGTAATATTTTAAATTCCAGTTTGAAAGGATTCACTTTCAAATTGAGGATTCTTTTTCCCAATCAAGCGATTGTTTGAAACGATATAAACATTTACTGGCACCAGTTTGTTCTTATACAATGTCTATGTAATCTAAATTGATTTACTTCAAAACTGATTAAACCCCTGCAAAATCACTTCTTTTTTATAGTTTGTTTTGCTGGGTATATTTGAATGTATGTATGTGTTACATAAGTCGAGGTAAAAATATACGAACATGTGTGTTTGTATATTTGATGTGTGTGATTTTATAATTGTAAGTACGTGTGTACTTTTCTGAAATAAATACTTGTCATAAGATGTTAAATGAGTTGACATAACACGCCAGCCGTTTGTCAGTAAGAGAAATAAAATAATATTCCAAGTGTGTGTATCGCATGAGTATCACAGTAAGAGTGGCAAATGTACAAAGAGTTTAAATACAGGTGATAAGATATTTAACCTTCTGTTTATTGTGATTGTGATGGTAGATTTAATGAAAAATTAAAAGAAGCAAAAATAACAACTACAACAATGTAAAATAATATGATAAGTGATAAATTCTTGAATGCGTATTGCGTAGGCAGCTGCAAAGTTAAATTAATTATTATCTGAATTGATGTCATTGTTTGGAAATGACATGTGGAAGATGAATTTACTTACTTGCATACATACATACATACATACTTATGTACATATGAAAACTTTAAATAAAAAACAACAGTGTTTTTATATTTTAAATATTTTCAGTTGAAAAATTTAATTAATCAAATTTCAAATTTTATAAATAACAATTTTTGTAAAATTTGTAGCCCTTCTAATTATTAAAGATCAGTTTAACGACACTAAAAATAAAAAAAATAAGTTTTTATTCTATATATATAAAAGTGAAACTCTGTGTGTGTGTGTGTGTTATCTATAGACTCCGAAATTGTAAAACCGATCGGACTCAAACTTTGGCAAGTTGTTGTACACATTCCAGGGGGTGTTTATGGGTGATAAAATGTGGGCGGGGTCACGACCATAACAAAAAAAGTTATGATTTTGAGGTACTTGCACTAGACCGATTTTTCTGAAACTTTGCACCATATTGAGCTGTCATGACTATACAATTTCATGATTAGAAAAGTGGACAGTGTCACGCCCATAAAAAAAGCTATAATTTTCAGCTACTTGCACTTGATATTCAGTTAAAATTCAAAATGCATTTTTATACATTAAGGGGCATAGAAACGCGCGCCGGGCTTGGCTAGTATTTTTTAAAATCAAAAATTATATTTTCTCTTCAAAGGATTATTACAACTATGACGGCTTGTCATACATTTGTTGTATAATAAATGTCTAAAATACATTATAGATTTCTTTTGTTGATTATTTGTACTTTTTGTTTGTTAAAAATTTTCAATTTAACCCGACACTTGCACAGACACATTTGCAATAAATAAACAAATAAAATAAACACAATGAATTATTTAATGAGACATATTAAATATTTTTAAAATCGTTTTTAAATAAATTAGTATTGAAATTAATTAATTACAAAAAAAAGAATATAAATAAACAATAAAAATTGTTAATTAAATTTGTCCAAGGTAAAGTACACAGTAAGAGGTGCTATACAATATATTCGCTTTATAACATAATTTTTTTGCAATGTTGTTCAATTATAAATGATAACTTTATCCTAATTTAATAGTGTTCATTTAGTGTTTTCATTATGTTATCGTTGTGTTGTAGTGCCTTACATAATGTGGTTTATTACCATTGTGATTTGTTTTAATTTTTTTCTCTCTCTCTCTCCTTTATTTCAACATGTTAAAATAAACAATTTGTCATTTGATAAATTGTAAAAAAAAGAAATTAATCGTTTGGAAAAGTTTAATTGATTTTAATAATGATCTCATTCTCGTTCGCTCCGATCAAATGTTCATATATTTAACGTTTTACTGCCAGTGAGTACAAATAATAATTTATGCCAATACAAAATAAACACAAGGTAATAAATATAATAAAATTTTACAATAAAAAGAAAATAAAAACTCGGTTTTAAAAATTCATGCGACAGGAAATAAAGAATGTACATATGTGTGTGTGTGTGTGTGTGTATGATGACGATGAATAATAAAATAAAGAATACAATGAAGTAACACTTTAATTACACTTTTGTACTGTTTTTTTTATTTTATCGTACTATTCCTACAGTTTGTATATATTTTGTTGTATGTACCGCCAAAATGAACAACCGGCAAAAGGAAGAACGAACGAGCTAAGCAGAAAATGGGAAGTGACATCTTGGGCACTGAAAGAAAATAACGAGTTAAAGAAGAGCTTAGAATGAAATTGCTAAAACAATATATAATACTCCATATGAAGGATCTTTTTATTTTAGCATAGATTATTCAAAAGTTCTTTTTAAATTTAGGCCAATTTATATTGGAAACTTCCAACAAATAATAATAAGCACAATAATATAAAAGATTTCTTATACAGATTTAAGTAAATTCTTCATTATATTTGCCACTAGTTACTCAATATACACGGACCATAACAAAATGCCAGTAAATAATTTTACAACTACAAGTAATAAATGGATCTTTTTTTATTTTGTTCCACATACATATTCTAAACAGAACTATGACAGCAAAGAAAGTTTAAAAGTATTAGTTAAGAGTAAAAGCGCAAAGAAGGATTGCGATAATAACTCTCTTCATAGTTCAAGTCCATATGGGTTAAAGAATCAAACTTGGCATTACATACAAACAGGTAACCTTGTTGAAACAGCTGATCGGAAAGCATAATGTCAAAATGTTTAAGTTTGCCTTGATTTTAATTATTTATGCAGGGGTGGAAAGTGAGATTTTCGTTTTGGTATTCAAAAACTAGTATTTTTAAATGGATTCCACTAACATGTATCTTTTGTTTATAATTTAAATTAAAGCCATTGCGTATACGTTTATGAATATGCCTTGGTGGTGACCAAGTCTGGTATAAATGTAGAAATAAATTATTAATTAGGGGATTGAAAAAATAAATTTAAAATATTAAAATTGTTTGTTGGGTTCGTGAGAAAGTTTTAATTTTTGTTTCTGTTTTTATTTAAAATTCTCATATTGTTTATAAAAAATCTTAATTAAAGCATGAAGTATTTTTAAACTTTTACATAATTTTTGTAGTTTGAAAGTCTACCGATGATCTGGGATAAGCACCAGTGAAATGCATTTAGTTTAGCCTTAACCCAACGAATAAAAAAAAAAATAAATATAGAAGTGAATTTTCGACAAAATATTCAAAGTCGATATAAACAATTTCTAAGTTTCTTAGTTCTGAAAGTAAAATATTTAAAACGTTTTGTATACAGTGATTGACGCCTTTCTACATATAATAAATCTATAAAATCTAATTAAAAATGAACTTTAATATTTCAAAATAAAAAATATGAAAAGTTTTCACAATTTCGCTCCATAATTCATGTGAAAACTAAAATGTTTAGATTTGCCACTTGTACAAAAAAGCACAAAATGTTTAAATTTGTTCATTTTTACTGAAACACATTAGGAGCTTTTAAATCAAGAGGTATTAACCTCAACTATTTGTTTTCGGTCTTTTTGTTTGCTCTTTTCCTTTTCCGAAAAAGTAAAAAATTCGACATAAGTTGTTTTGCCAGAAATCCATAGAAGCTTGTACAAGCAAGAGATAAACTTTACATGTCGTGAATTGAAATGAAATCACTGTCAGTTGACAAGAATTTATGGAAAGTATTTATCGCGGTGTTATGTTTTGAAAACGTATAGTCTTACAGAAAAATTCTATTTGCTGCAATGAAACAACTATTTCCACAAACTAATATGTTTTTGGTTGTTACACCACTCACAACTTTGTAAATTCTTACTTTCTTCTTCTTTGCTCTCATTGTTTTAGATTTGTGTTTCTGCTTCTTCTAGTATTTGTACTTGCTATTTTTTATTGTTATTCTTTCCCGTCAAAAGGTCTTTAATGTTTCCCTCCTAAGAATTGTTTTAATTTCTTTTTATACAAAGAAATTTTTTTGGGCGTTTTGTTGTTTTTTTTCTTCTGTTGAATGTATTTTATCACCGAAATTTTCACATCATAAAGTTTTTTACACATCAGCGGTGATGTTATTTAGTGACTAAACTTTTATTTTCACTTTTTTCTCTTCATTTTGTTTTTTTTTGTGCGGCATAAAGTTTTATTTGTTTTTCTTTTTTTTTTTTTGTTAAAATGTAGTTGTAAAGAAAAGACAAATAATTTCTTTTTTATTTGCAAAACAAATGGAAATTAAAAAATTCTTTAGGAAATTGAGAAGACAAACAAATGTTGCACAGTGGCACATTTGGCGAGTAGGGGATAAAACTGTTTTTATATGGTGATGGATTTTAAAGACGAGAACACATGTTAACTTAACTTAATACAAAACAAACTCAAGAGCCAAATGTTGTTTTCATGCAACAAGACAACAATTGTAAATAACCATTTTCCCATGTTCTACTAACATCTAAAATTTCTTAAATATACCACCAGCTGCTAAAACCGACTTGCAATACCACTTTATCATTTCGTGTGTATATGAAACGTTAAATATTTTATATTAAAAAATTTTAATTTTTTCTTAGTCTATACGCGAAATTTTCCACGGTGCGCTGGTACATGCATACATATACTCTTTTGAAGAATGTATGTAAATAATAGGAAAATTGAGAAATAGGTAGTATCAGCAATTGTAGCAGTAGTAAAAAGCAGCAAATCTTACGAGCAAGGATAAATAATCCCACATTATTTTAAGAGCACAATTTAAGCAATTTAATTGTTTAAAAAATTATATTTTTTAGTTGCAAGTTAAACATAAAACAGATTTAGTAGTAATCAAGTTTGAGGGTTCGAAAGTAATTAAAATACAATAAAACTTGTATAAAATAAAGAATTTTTAGTTTAACAATCGATATAAATAATTGTTAAACATTTCCAAACTCCTCTTACAAATTGTTTAAAACTTTAGGCAAAGTAATTAAAAAGGAAACAAATTAAAGTTTAAAACATTATTGCTCAATAAGAAAATATTCGTTATAGTCATTAAATAAAATAATTAATGTCTGTTTTGCTATTTTCATTTGAATTATTTTTAATTATGTCTAAAATATTAAGAATTTGGTTTTTCAATCCTAAAAAATTTTCAATAAATATCTATTTCAAGCTTGACTTCTTAAAGTTTACCTGACGTATTATTTAAAATGATCTTTAATAAATGACAAATATTTTGTTAACAAAGTCAAATACACATACACAATCTTTGTACGCATATCTTTAAAAAGGTGAGTGTGCATGTTTGTGGTTATAAGAGTGTATTTAATAAACAATAAATTAAAATGTTATTTACAAGAAATATTTAAAATATTTATAGTATTTTTGTGCAAATACAACAACACTCAATATCTAAATACAAACACACACAAATACAAACATACGAGTGTGTATGTACATGCATAAATCAACGTAAATATAGTATGTACTTGATAAACAAAAGACACACTTCAATAGTTTTCTTCTGATATATATTTTTTTTAATTTTTATATAAATTGCATAAAAATATATACATTTAAACATACATACAGACGAACATAAATAAGTGAATAACTTACATAATATATAAAACAGTAAAAGCTTTTTAAAATAACTATTCAGCATGAAAATTATATTGTTTAAACTATGTTGTGATATTGTATTTTTAGAAAATGTAAAAATTATTTAGTTGTGATGCCGTTGTAGTCAATATGTAGTCAGTTTCATTGTCGTAATGCCAAAAATTATTTTAAAATCATTTGTATAGTATGTGAGTATGTGTTTTATATAAACGGTACATACATACATACATGTATGTGTACATAAATCTTTTATAAAAACGCATCAGGACAGAATCTAAGAATCTTTTTTAAAATATTTTGTTTTTTTTAATAAATCGTTTTGTTATTTGTTTCATTGCCAATGTTTTTAATAACAACATAAATCACATTTTTTCAAAAATACATTCATTCATACACACATACATGGCTATGAATATATGTTTGTTTTGTTTTGTCTTTTCTCCTGTAGTTGCTGCGATACAAAATCATCCTGCTTACGTTTAAAGGTGTTGTTTTTATATTTGAGGAAGATAATATTTTTTAGACTTATATACCACATGTAAAAGAATATACAAGCATACATACATACAAACGTATACACTTACTAAAATAGAAGCTTAGATATGAACTACTAATCCACCTTACTATGTACTACATTTTGTTGTTATTGTTGTTTTAGCCAATAATGGATGGTAGAAACAGAGATTTATTTAACTTTTTCGTCTTTGTCAATGGTTTGCTTTACTTTTGTTTTACACTTTTACTTGTGTTCGGAAAATGTATTTAAAATGTTTTTCTTTTACTTTCGTTTTTTATTTTGCTTTAAATTTTTTTGTTCGTTTTCCAAATGTCATGTAGTGATTTATAAAAAGATGAAAATAAGACAACTTAAATAAATGTTTATTTGGGTTTGTTGTTCTTTCCTTTTCTCTTTTTTTTATAAGTAAAAACTAAATACTTGAACAATTAATAAGGATTTGAATGGTGTCTCTTGGTTGTGTGCATAGTAGCATGTGTTAGTGTTTGTATATTTGACAAATGTATACAAAACTCAAACAGTGATGCCAGAGAATTTAATTTTATTGGTAATTTAAAGATTTAAAGTTATATTTTATAAATTCTTTGGCTCTTCTATGTTGTCCTAATTCTCGAGCTGGAAATTAAAGCAACATGATTTAAGGTAATTATTCAATGGTTTTGAATTTTAAAATTTATTTACAGATTTTTTATATCAAATTTAAAGAAATGGCTTATATAAAAAAATTCTTTCACTTTCTTATTATCAATTATTTAGTTCAAATATAAATTATCTAAATTGTTAGCAAACTAAAGTTTTCTGCTTTATTTAAATCAACTACTATTATTTTATTTATTTAAATCAACTTTTGTTTTAAGTTTATCTGTGTAAATAAATATCAAAAGTCATTCGTCGGTAATCGCATAACCTAAGAACAGCAGCACCGATTTCGTTAACTCTTTTTCGAAATGTTTGTCATAACCAAGCTAAGATTTCTTCTGAAAGAAAAATTTCACTTTGTAACGTTCTTTCACCAATAGCGGTGATGTTATTTAGTGGCTAGACTTTTATTTTCACTTTTTTTTTTTAATTTTTTTATTACTATTTGTGGCAATAAGTTTTATTTCTTTGAACAAGCCCTTTGCTGGTTTTCTTTTAATTTGTCAAAAATCGGAGAGCGGCTGGACCGATTTGCCTATTTTTTTTAATTATCTATGAAGATCGAGAGTGGTTCTAATGGACATTTTTAGTAAAAGTGGATGTGACATCCATCTCCTATACAAAATCAAAATTTTTTGCAACATATCTAGAGTTCTGTAATGCCTAAAGTCTTTAAAATACGTTTCGTGTGTAGCTTTAAGCTTAAATTGAGCTGGAAAAAATACAATCGGCGTGACACCTTCAGTATAAAGAAAGTACATTTTATGTGTTGTTTCTTTAAACTTTGTGCGTTTCACTTTTATCTCATTTGTCTCTTTCCAACCACAAATCGATACAAAATGCCTAATTTATGATAATATTTTGATTCTGATATTACACACCTTAATAACAATTATACAATTTATTATAATAATTCGATATGATCCAAAAAGAGCGCGTGGTATATCGCACACAAGGAAACTATATTTAATGGCATATCGGCAAAACTAAAATTGTCTGCGATATCAGTTTACTCTTACGTGCGCAAAGTTGATAGAATCAAAGAAAAGGACATGGTGCCCGCCGATATATAAAAAAATATATTCGATGTAATTTCTGGACAGCTGTGATCTCTATTTGGTTTAAATTTTGTACGAGACTGTTTTAATAACCATATCAATCAGAATCAAAAATGGTTACAAGGGGGAGTGATACACTTATACAAATCAAATACTATTTGTGACAATTATTGCATACAAATCTATCTCCTAGTGAATATAATAAAAATACCTTGTGGAAACAAGCAAATCGTTCCGCGTTTTACTAGTTTTATGTGTAATTCAAAATTTTTTTTAATATCACTTGATAAGTTTCGAATTAAATTTACATTATTTCGATATACTTCGCTATTTTGCTAAATCAATCACGACGTTCATCGAGTAATTACTGTAGTGTTGTTAATGTTTTACAATAAAAAATTTTAGAATTTAATTTCTTTTAATAAAATTTTCAAAGAAATGTTTACTTGTTTCTAACGTTATTATTAAATTCACGAAAAAAGGAACAATAAACTTTGTGTTAAAAAACACCTCAAACACTAACATCTATTCAAAACACTTTTATAATTGAAAGTATATTTAATATATTTTTAATTGATTTAAGATTATAATCTATCTTTGTTATGCTTTTTAATATTTACTTTCAATTTAATCCTTACAAAAACAAAAAAAAAAAAAAGATTTCCACCCACACCTTGCAAAATTATTTTCTCTTTCTTTTATAGTATTTTGGTTATCAAAATTCAAGTATAATTGCAAATAAATAATCCAAAATAATAAAATTAAAATATTTTCACGAATTTTTTTTTCGATTCTTGCCAAATGGTAAACAAGTAAGAATTAAATAAATAAATAATAAAAATAGCGATTCTGCTTATTTGGGCAACTATTTCCTAAAGGTGGTGGTTGCTTTTGTAATATCGATAGGAGTTTGAGGGGGGTGTATAAAAGTAGGCTCTGCCAAAATAAAAGCGTTGTATATAAAGGGTAACCCAATTATATTACTCTATGGGAAGATGCTATAACTTTTGCAAAAAATTACGAATCGAAGTTAAGTTTTGATATTTGCAAGGTAAACAGTTACTGAACACAATAAGACACTCAACACTATACACATCATGAGTATTTTTAAGCGAAATAATTCTTTAGTGATTTTAACTAAATTTTAAAAATGCGTGACATTTGTGGTCTTTTACATTTTTTAAAGTCACTGAATGGTACACCATTTACACCGGAGCTGTTATCAGGCTTTATTTATTCGAAGATGCCCAAAGTAATATTGTAGGCCGATACTTAGTGCGTAGCTGCTTCCAAGAGCGCTTATAAAAGGCATGATGTTTATATGCGATGTCCCACATCGTAGTGTTATATTTTTCAATTAGTAAGCGCTAATTTATTTTTATACCAGAAGCAACCATACGTTTCCCTTACGCATTACTAAAGAAAATAGCAGCAATTATGTGAGAAATATAAAAAAAGAATGCTAATGAAGAATTCGTTTTCCTTTTATTACTGTTGAAATAATATGCAGTACAAGAGACATACTTTCGTATGCATACAATTTTAGCACTGCCATGTGTGCAATACGGTTAGCGAACTGAGTTTGCACTGCTTACAAAATTCGAACAAATTTTGCGGAGAAAGTAAAGTTACAAGGGCTCACTGATAACTCTGATTAAGACAGTATATCTTCCTGAGTGGATTTTGATCCTTTCGTGTGAATATAATAATATTTCTTATGAAAGTCTTTTTCTTGAAAACGATCATGTTTGTCATTAAAATCGGTTAACGATTTTACTTAAGTTCAATAAGAATATGATTTCAGAACTGGATATTAATGATATTTATGATAAATATTAATAACTAAATTTATAAATGGTCGTTGTATGTTTGATCCTAGCTCTTATATCAACCATACTTAGTAAAATCATTATAACGCTCATTAAGTATTTTAAAATATTTTAATCAAAATAAAGTTTACTGAACTTTTTTTGTATATCGCTTCACAGAAAGTGTAAGGATGTATATGGATTTCTCATTCCGTGTAAAGTTGTACAATGTTTGTTTGCTATCCGATGTAGTACATGTTTCTTGATCCTTAGAGGTTGAAAAGTTGATTTACCTGTCTTTCAGTCTGACCATCTGTCAGTGTGTATGTTAAAATTAGTGACTTGTATCCCCCTAACATTGCCTAGAACCGTATGTAGTATCAATATATCCGAAATATTTGAGGGCCTATCTGTACTAAAAACACAAAAAATCAGTTAATAAACAAATGAGATATGAGGAAAAAAAAGATAACCTCATTTTTTTACAACAAATCCAGACAAACTTGTTATACTGTTAAGAGCAAACCTGGCTTCGAACCCGGCTAAGGCAAAAAAAATTTTTATTTTTATTTTTATATTCAATAATTTTACGATGGAATGTTCTTTAAACGAATAAAGTCATTTAAAGAATACAACTACAACTACTACGTCTTGTATTGTCTACTTATCATCTTCTCTACTTAATAAAATAATTATTAAAAAAAAATTGTTATTATTATTCAGTTTATATATTAATTAGTTTTTAATAAAATGTATGCAAATTAAAAAAAAAAGAAAAAAAATTTAACAAAAAAATTTTACTTTAAAGTTTAAAGGTAATGCAAAAAGAAAATAGATATTTATAGACAACACGTTTTACTTCCTGTTGTTAGATTTGGTTTTTAATTTTCAATTAAGCTTAACAAGTTTCTTCTTTTTGTTTTTTATTTTAATGTGTGTATGAATGTATGGATGTATTTATGTGAGCATGAATGTACGGATGTATGTAAGTATGTAGTTTTTTTTGTATTGTATGCATTAATCACTTTCAATTTACTTTTGTTTAATATTTTCATAAACAAGTGTGTGTGTATGTATGTTTTATTATGTACTCGTATTTTGTATACAAGCATACATGTGTATGCTGAACATATTGTCCGTTTATTTATGAGAATGTGTGAAAAACAATTAACGGTGAAAAAAAAATCGAGAATTTATGATGCTAGAGCATATGTGTTGTCATATAAATTAATTAAAAGTCAATTTTCAATTATGTTTCTTTGATTTATTAAAAAACTAAACGTGAATGGGATGTAGAGTAGAATTTAGAATTAATATCGTGCATTTGATTTCTGAGTTTTTTTTTGATTTTGCAGTTATGTATATACATTTTTTAGATTTAGAAGTTAACAAATACGTATGTACTTATGTATATGCAATAAACAAAAGGATAGTTATTCCAGTATTGATATCAGCAAAGAACATGTTTTTGAGCTTTTCTTAAATACTTGTCATAAAAAAAAGTTAACAAAAAAAAAACTATTGTCTTGCATTCCATAAAATGTCATAAGAGAAATAAAGACAAAATAAAAACCATTGTTGATCTTTTGACAATCTACTCTGCGAAATAATCAAAAGTTTTTAAAAAACAACTGAAACTGTTTGTTGTTGCAACAACGATACGAATATTTTTTTCTATGCTAAATTGCTTTCAAAGCCATTTAATTTTCTTAATTATTTTCAAGATATTTTTAATTTAAAAATACTTGATTGGTATATATGTACATGCACACATTAAAACATACATATACATACATACATATCTATATTAAAATTTTAAATTTGTAAGCATACGTTTGTACATACATACATTTGCATACTTTATGTATGTATGTATGTGCTAGCAATTTAAAAATAATAAATTGTTGTTTATTTTGGTTTAAATAAATAGTTAAACAACAACAAGTTTTAAATTCCAAAAGAGAATAGCAAAGATATTTGCAGCATTTTAGACATATTTATTTAATAAATATGAACTAAACAATAAAATTGCTTAAAAAATATTAAAGTTGTGCAAAATATATTTAAATTTTTTGTTAAAAAAAAATAATATTTTTTAATTGTTTTAAAAGTGTATGTCTGAGTAAATATTTACAATAAATATCACTTATATGCTCCGGAACTTCATATAACTTTCCAATAAGTCACACAAGAAATTAATTTAAGCAAAAACGTAATTGACCTGTTTGTTGTTCCATTAAATAATAAAAAATATTGACATTAATTTTAAAATTTTATAAACTCACAGTCAATAACTTATTTTTTGTATTGTTTTTGTTTCTTAATAAATAAGCAGGGGTACAGCATGAAAACACATTTTTTTTACTTAAAATAATTTATGTCGATTCTTACTAACAATTGACCACCTTATGCCCATAGTTGGTAAAGAAAATGTAATAAATATTTAAGTTAAAAATAAATTTGATTTTCTTTTTGTTAAACAATGGCAGGATAGTTTGTATGTGGTGATTTTCCGTGACATTTGTAATTGTAAGAAAATCTTCTATAATCCCATCAATAACAACTGGGGCACGCTACAACGAAATCAAATTATTGCAATGATAATTTTTAAGTGATTTTTCTGTCTTGTTAAACAAACAATAAATATTTAAATAAAGTTAACTGGCACAGTAATCGTGTGATTAAGTTTCAATTTTATTATTTTAAATTATAATTTATTCTTAATGTATGTGTAATTTGCGATTTTTTTTTCAATAAAAATTAGTCACCCTCAATTTTTCTCCATCAACAATTTGAATTGTAAACATTTCGGATGGGCTTAAGATTTTCATATTGAAATTTTGATTTTCCTGTGGTTTTGTTTGAAGTACATAAAGTGTTCGTTAATCGATTTTACCCATTTCGACCACTCAACTGCTTACATCATCTTTCTGTTCTACGTTTTTATTTTCGCATTTATTTAAAAACGCTCATTACAGTTTTATTAAAATTTCCATTTTATTAATCGATTATATTCCCTAGACGAGACAGATATTGCCAGAATAATAGGAGCACGAATTTTAATTTTTTATTTTTAGACTGATCAATAATTAATGAATCTACTCATCACTTAATGCTCTGGCAATTATAGATTTTTAATATTTTAGAGAATAAGCTGGTATTGCAATTTTCTCCGCAATAACCCATCATTTCCTTACTAATAAGTCATAATTTCTTGAGATGCACATCCCTACGTTTCAGCAGGGAGTTGATCCATTTTATCATAATAAAAACACCCATTTCATTGCCTTCAAGAGAAAATATGCGAAACATAATTGGATTGAAAGTGAGCCTCCGAATAGTAGCTTTTCCCTTGCCAGTAAAGGATATATTCTTATTTTTTAGACAGAAACAAGAATAGTGTTAAAGCCATGCAGGAAGACAGAATCACAATTTTGATTCCATTAAGAGTTTTTCCTTTTCAGCTCCTCCACTAGATCACCTCTTAGTGGAAATCCATTAGTTATCGCAAATAAAAATTCCGGGAAAATGTGTTTCCACTTGAGGCGAATGGTTTTCTCCAGCTTCTAATTCTTCCCTTTGAAATCGTCACAAGAGCTAGGGAAACTATCTAATACCATAGACAGACGACAGCGTTAATTTGCATTAAAATTTCACTAATGCAAATTAAAATTTTGCTGTGACAGATGACTGTTTCTGTATTTAGTAAAAATTGTAAAAATTGTAAATGCACTAGCAATCACAAATCTAAACATGTTCCTACAAGTTGGGATGGCAGAAGGACACTCTGAAATAAGAGAAAGGGAATTGTGGAAATTCGCAAGTTTAATTCGCAAGTTTAATGGTATGGAGGTTATAATTCATACATATGTACATACATATGTATGTATGTATGCATGTATGTATGTATGTATGTATGTATGTATGTATGTATGTATGTATGTATGTATGTATGTATGTATGTATGTATGTATGTATGTATGTATGTATGTATGTATGTATGTATGTATGTATGTATGTATGTATGTATGTATGTATGTATGTATGTATGTATGTATGTATGTATGTATGTATGTATGTATGTATGTATGTATGTATGTATGTATGTATGTATGTATGTATGTATGTATGTATGTATGTATGTATGTATGTATGTATGTATGTATGTATGTATGTATGTATGTATGTATGTATGTATGTATGTATGTATGTATGTATGTATGTATGTATGTATGTATGTATGTATGTATGTATGTATGTATGTATGTATGTATGTATGTATGTATGTATGTATGTATGTATGTATGTATGTATGTATGTATGTATGTATGTATGTATGTATGTATGTATGTATGTATGTATGTATGTATGTATGTATGTATGTATGTATGTATGTATGTATGTATGTATGTATGTATGTATGTATGTATGTATGTATGTATGTATGTATGTATGTATGTATGTATGTATGTATGTATGTATGTATGTATGTATGTATGTATGTATGTATGTATGTATGTATGTATGTATGTATGTATGTATGTATGTATGTATGTATGTATGTATGTATGTATGTATGTATGTATGTATGTATGTATGTATGTATGTATGTATGTATGTATGTATGTATGTATGTGTGTATGTATGTATGTATGTATGTATGTATGTATGTGTGTATGTATGTATGTATGTATGTATGTGTGTATGTATGTATGTATGTATGTATGTATGTATGTGTGTATGTATGTATGTATGTATGTATGTATGTATGTATGTACATAGGTATGTGGTATTTTTTTTAAGTGACGTGCTTACGATGGACGATACAAGTATTAAGGAAAACTTTCGCCTAAACAGAAAGGCATTCCAAAAAATATGTAAAAAATTTCAACATATCAAATCTATTTTTATTTTACATTTTTGATTTTTTAATTTTTTGATTGATTGCCGACCGTGTTGCCATATTGAAATTGCTAAATGCAGTATAAATTCAATTTGATTTAGTGCATTTACGTGAAATCTAATACACATTGGAATGGGGATAATTCAATAGTTAATTTGAATTAAGACTTTTAATGCAAATTAACGCTGTCGTCTGTCTATGGTATAATAGATCCATGAATAAGTGCATGAAAAGTGAAATCGGTATCGTATGTATACTTGAGTAAGAGTAAAGCTGGAGTTACATACCATGCGTTCTATCCGTTGTTCCGTTTTATGCATCAGTCAAAAAGTAGAATCAGTGTAATTGTATGTGACAAGTTACACGGCAAAACGCATAGAATGCATAAACGTATCAACGCAGCAAAGTAGGTTTACTTTCTACTTTTGTATCCGTCGCATAAAAGGTGAATAAATGTCAGCTGTTGTTGATAGCCATGGATGACAAATAATATTTTTTTGTCGATGTTATCGATAAATCTGATTGTGTGGTGGATTTATTTTTTTAATTTTTTTGTATTCAAAAATGTTTTTAATAAAAGAAAAAGCATTCGAAATAAAGTTTACAATTACTTTTAAGAAAAACATTCATAAAAACTAATTTTAAACACAATTTTTTCATTACCAAAATTTTTATTCCACTTATCGATAATTATTATGTGCTGAGTGTCATCTCTGTTTATTATTAAAAGAAAACAAGCGCAATGGAGGAGATGCTTATTGATGCTTGTGTTATTTTTGAACTTTTTGTAGCACAAAATATCATGTACATAAACTAAATGAATTCCATAAATGCCCTTAAATTGTCAATTTTACTTTCCATTTTGGCAAAATTGTTTTTAGTTCATAAAAATATAAACACAACATAGGGTTGCCATATTTGAAAAGTGAAAAAAAGTACATTGAGGGGGAAAAACAGTAATTAAAAAAAAAAGGAAAACAGTACATTTTGATTTTGATAACATAACTTTTACTTCAATACACCACATTTTTATTTAAAAATAGTTAAGAAGAAACATAAAAACATGTAAACACGTGGTCAAAAACACAAATTTAACGTCGTTTTTCAATTTTAATATTGATACTAGTTTGAATAAACGAAATACCAATGCTTTAACATTTTCGACTATATTTCAGAATTATGCACTATATTTTCAAACTTTATTTTGAAAATGATCTAATGTATTTCAAAAGTTATTAATTATATTTAAAAAATAGTAAATAGAATTTCGAAATCGGTAATTGAATTTCAAAAACTACGAGTTGAATTTTGAAATTATCTATAATATGCAAATTCAATTAATTTGTTTCTTAAAATTACAATAATATTCCATTAATACTTTTGGAATACTATTTATAACGTAAAAAATATCACTTGTAATTGACAAATTATCAATTCTTAAGTAGACTTAGGGCCATTATTACAACTTGCCGTTAGCTAAAGGCAGAATTTTGTTTGGCAGATAAATGGCTTTGCATTATAAACCCTTAATTTATTATTTTTTATTCATTAAATATTATTAAATTTAATAATAATAACAATAAAAAATGGAAGATGTAATAATGCAAAGCTATTTATCGAACAGACAAAATCCTACCTTTAACTAAAGACAAGCTGTAATAATGGCACTTAATCTATCACGCATAGAAATTGTTATTGAACTTAAAATCAATATTTAACAATATTTAAGAAAATAATATTTAGGCTCAACAAAAAGAAAACATTTCTTGTTAAAGTCGACTATAATATTACTTTTAATAATTTTTTTGAAGTTTATTTTAAAGACAATAACAATTTTTATGAACAATAAAGTAAAGTCTACTTTAAAATTGATAATTTGTCATTTAAAATTGATATTTTTTAAATTATATATAGTAATCTAAAAGTACTAATTAAATATTGTTAAAAAAATTCTAAAAAAAGTCAATTGAATTTTTAAAATGAATACATTTGATAATTTTTAAAATTCAATAAATAATTATACAACACAAATAGAGGTGGTATAGTTATATAAAAGAAAATAATTTATGCTTACAAAAAAAGTTAATTCAAAAATAAATTATAAATATTTATCCCTTTTTTGTACACATTTAACAATACAATTTTTTCCTATTTCATTCTTCAAAAAATTACAAAATTCAATACATGTGTATCCAAAAACAGTACAAATATAAAAAACAGTACTTTTTCGTACTGTTTTAGGTATTGTGAATATAACAGTACACATTACAAAAAACAGTACATGTACTGTTTAAAACAGTACGAATGGCAATCCTAACACAACAGCTGATTAAAACATAAGAGTTGATGCATAAAACGCATTGTGTGTAACTTGAGTTTAGAAACGTATAAAAAGGTGAAAAAGTATCAAACGCAACAACGCATGAACGGATGGTATGTAACTCCACCTTAAGTCTTGAGTAAGCCTCTATTAGGCAGAAATACTTTGTTAATTGCATGCGTTGGATAATCTGCTGTAGTGTTGGGTACATTGAAAGAAAATTCTCATTGCATTGGTGCTCAAAAGGTGTGTTTTTGTAAATTGTTACGCTGATCCAAGTTAAGGGCACGAGGCATTGCTAAAAGTGAACCGGCAAATGAGAAAGAAAGGGCCTCTGGGGCAAGATTTTGTAGACCAAAATCCATGGGTAAACGCAATAAACTTTCAATGTTGGATGGAAACAACTTCTACATAGGATCGTATAGTACTCAAAGGGTCTCGTAGTAGGGTCAGAATAATTTGGATTTAATAGCAGAAGAATAAGATTGAAAACTTGATAACGTAACACGGAAACTTCAAATATCATCAGAAAAAGATGCAGATCGAGGATGATGAGGTTTAAGATGCTGAAATAGTAGCGTATGTAGTATGCGAATATCCAGCATTGACTAGTAAAAGATCACTGGCGGGTAAACATTAAGTTTGGATGCTATTGTATGAGTGATCTCGATTACAAAAAAATGTGCACTGAGGATTATTGGCCGAGTGAAATCCTTTTCTAGTCGAGAGCAAACGCTCTTGGCTTGAGACTCTATGAATTAAGTGATGCAAATACTTAGAAAATCACTGTGTTAAAAAAAGGAAACGAAATTGTAGTGGTCAGTTTCGATATTCCACATACACACATCGCTTGCATTCTTGAAGGCGTTCTTACGGGAACTAGAGTGTTAGTACTGTGTACACATTCCCTGCACCTCCCAGTTTTTCGTTGTTGTTGCTGTGGTATTTATTTTATTTTAAACAAAAACATAAAAATAGAAAGTATTTGTAAATGTATTATGTTTTTTTTCTGTTTTGTTAGTAGCCGAAGCGTGAAATAAAACACAAGTAGTGCAACTGTTTAAATGTCAGACAAACCGTGAATATTTGTTGAGAGAAATTTTATAGTAAATTTGCATATTGAATGAAATTGTGCGGCAAAATTGTTGTGTGGCATGCATGTTGAACAAATATAATGTTGCAATAACAATATACACACATATTTAAACCAACTTGTTTAGAAAATATATACAAACACACTTGTATTCATATGTACAAGCTATTTACATTCAAACAATTCAAAATAGATTTTAATTATTCGTGTTCACCACTGCATTTGAATTTTATTTTTTGAAGATGGTTTTTAAATAATTTTTGGGATTTAAAATTTTTTTATTTTTTTATTTTTACTTTGCAAATGGAATTTCTAATTTTGTTTTAAAATTTATTATTATTTTATTTTTTTATTTTGTAATTTTTTTCCCTGCACTTAAGTGTGTTGTTGTTCTGCTAGAGTCTTTATCATGTTTGTAAGCCAAAGCGAAACGAAGAAACAGGATTTAAAGAAATCCTGTAGCCTGTAGGTATCTTTTGTACTAAAGAGTTCATAAATATTTTCAACATAAGAGCATTTTTTTCTTATTCATCTTGTTACAACAAGCTGTAGAAGTATTTTAAATACACTTAAGCACCTTTTTCAATTCTACAACAACAAAGAGGTACGAAAGAAAACACTGCAGCAAACAAGATAAAGAAATAAAGACGTTCTTCATACGTTAACTTATGCAAACATGTTGCTCATCAACAGCCCACTTATACTAGCAACAACAACAACACTAACATCTGTTGTTTGTTGTCGGTGGGCGTATCATCATCAACATGAAAGGGTTTATTGTTGACAATAAAATCATATTTCTTCTTAAGTAGCAGATAACATGAATTTAATTTGTTTTTCAATACTGCTGGAGGGTGGATTTTATATTTTAATCATAATCACATCAAATAATAAACGACGTTGACTTAATTTCAGCACATTAGGAAACATTAACAAAATAAAAATGAAAATAAAAACGTTGATGATGTGCTAATCAAAGGCTTGACTTGTTTCAATTTTATTAAAGTTAAGCTAAACTTTGTGTGTTAGAACAAGCCAGTTGTGTAAAAACTACCACGGGGGGATAATTTAGAATTTATTAATGCTTTAAAATTTTTTTTTATAAAAAAAAACCATAAAAGAAATTAGGAGCGTTTTATTCGGCAGTGCCGAATTTTATATATCCTTCACACAGTTAGCACTAGCATGTACTTGAGTATGTATTAGAGGCTGCTAGCTTTTGTTGTTGTTTTGCAAGATCTACTCCTTTTTAACCATGCATATACTTTATAAGGTCGCCAATGAAAGTTTTAGAAATTAAAAACGGAATTACAAACGAATATACACCCTTTAACACTCTCGAGTGAATGGTATGCTAAAAAATGCATGTGTTGTTACAATTATAGCACAAGTCCAATGCAGCAGAGGGTAAGTAAAACAAATAAAATTATAATCTGAATGAAGATTTCAGATATACGAGGAAGATTTTATGTTTTCCAATAGAATGGCAATCCTGCTTGCCAATAAAATCCTAATTTTTGTCACAAACTTTCTTTTAAATATTTAATTTTCTGTTACCGTTAAATTGAAAATTAGTTTTGAATTTTTAAATTTTAATTTAAAAAAACCCATTAAAAGTAAATATCTTGTTTCCGAATGAAAAATATTAAATAATTTTTAGAGATGAAAGGTATAAGAATTTGCTAACACAACACTTTCACCAATTAGTCCTCGAGTATCAATACGCAAACGGCAAATGGAGTATGACAAGAGAGCCTGAAAATGTAATCCTAAATAAAGATATAAAAAATCATTTAGATTAATAATAAATTTTCAATATGTTTAACGCGGCGTTCTTGTAAATAAAGAAGTTTCAACTAAAAAGTGATACGTTCTGACTTTAGCACGTCCATGACAAGTTTCATTTTCTAAGTAGATTATTTTTCAATTGATCGATTTTACTGTAAGCCAGCAAACAAGTATATTATTTGATCAAAATAGAGAAATTTGTTTTTAAATCATTTTATTAAGTTTTCTTCCTTTTTCGTTCAAAGTAATTGCAAGTCAATAATTTACCCAAAGAGTTTTCATTAGCATTTCACCTTAAAGGAGTTTCGAAATATTTTGTTTTTAGTCCTTAACATTAATAAATTTAAATCAAGTTATTAATTCGAGTTGCTAGAGGAGGACAATTAATTTAATTTTTTTTTTAAATAAATTAAAAAAATCTTACCAGAAACGTGACAAAAATAATTAAAACAAATTAATTTAAAATTTTATTAAAACCACGAAATATTAATTATAAAAACCTAAACAAATCATAAATTAACCAAATAAAACGTGATGTTTTTATTATGTGGCCGAAAATATAAATAATTTGCCAGCATCCTGCTGGTCAGGACTTCTCCGCTACCGACGAAACGGGAGTACATTTATTAATAGATTTAAAAAAAATTTATACGAGATTCATTAAGAATTCTGATTTCAAAAAATTTTAATGTGTGCGACAGTGTGTTGTGCAATAGAAGAGTATGGGTTTATAAATGTGTTGGAAATTACGTTTTTTCTTCTTCTACTTTGCACTCTATGAAATGACAAATAGAGTCTTATTATGAATGTAAAGTACAAATTTGAACAACTGCCAACAAACCAATGAATAAGAAAAAAAAAAAGAAAAAGTTAAAGCTTTTATGTTTCTTTTAAACATTTTGTTTTAAGCAAAAAGTGTTTTGGTTCTAGTGCCAAAAACACTTAACTTAAACAAACTCCTACATTTAGCCTTCTTTACACTAAAACACTCACACAAAAATACACATACACTGACACATACACTATACTGTATGTACATACATTCATAACGGAGACGATAACGAAATGAGTGAAAAAAATGACCAAAAAAAATAACAAAAATTTAATGGAACAAAAAATATAATTGTATGGTTTTATAAAATGAACGCAAAAGGTTTAAATTCAAATCAAAACTTAATGATTTGGAAAATTTGTTTTAGAGATTGTATGATGGTTTCTTTGTTTCTTGTTTTATGACATGTTGTTTTCTTGTCTGGTTGTGTGTGGGTGGGAAAATATCCGGAAAAGTAAATGATAACAGTAAATTTTGAAATATGAAATGTTCAGGGCTTAAGATTGCATGTAGCGTAACAATAAATATTGAAATAAATTAATTGATAGCTAAATGTATAAATATTTGAAAATCAAGGAAGTAGTGGCGAGATTTTTTTAAAATATCAGGTATTTTTATATGAATTCTAAATCAAGAGTAGCTTCAATCGTAGATTTATCTCCCATTAAACCATTTAAATGGGGTCGTTTTCTATTTAACAACTTTTGGCGTAGAACAATGACAAATAACAATGTTCAATAAAAATACTTTTAAAGTCTGCCTGCATAGGAATTTCCTTAAAACTAAACTAATTAGAATTAACTGCCTTACTGTCGAACACAATATTGTAGAAGATGTGGAGAGATTAACGCCAGTAGCGAGTCTTGATGTCTTGTCTGATGGTGGCCTTACTAAAAGAATAAATTCATACCATCTCTTTGTTCGTGAGCTTGCGACATCTGATTCCTTGTCGAAAAGTATGAGGTTTATCACTTACAGAACAAGATTTAGTCGATACAAGTTAGCCGAGCAATTAACCAAGCATCTCTGATAAAAGTAAATTGATTCCAGAGAGGCGCTTAGTTGGCATCAGTCGTATAACTCGCTTTAAATAGCAACCAAAGTTATCACGTGTACTCCGAAGAGATCGCGAGATTCCAGGGACATCTGGTTCATGTATCAGATATGACTCCGGTCAGCAGTGAGATGGTCTCCTCAAATATTTGGCTCCGTTATCTCCAAAATGTACTAACACGAAAGTGAGCGTTTTTTATCAAGGTATTATAGCTCCGGTCATGGATAAGGCATACATATTTTGCTGTCTAGGTTTTATAATCATAATCATACGCATTAGCATAACCCATCACGCTATTTACACATTAAGAGACTTGCGGAAAGTTGTTGAAGACATCGAAAATTCTAATTCTACAAATTTTCTACAGTTAATCGTTGATGACGTGTAATTTAAAAGTTCTCTCTAAATATTATGAACAATATTAAACTAATTCGAACTAAAAAACAATATCCAATCTAGCACGATATGCTGTATACCAACAACGAAATTACAGTGCTGGCAAACTACTGTAAAATAATCGAAAGTCATTGTTGTTTGAAACATCTTATAAATGAGCCTTAATTTTGTTCAGTATACAATTTATAAGCTGAATTTAATTTCAAATATTTATATCTTAATGACTCTATCAACTGGCAAAATCATCAACATGCCATATTTTAACATAAAATATGAATTTAATTAATCTTGCATATAATTTGCAAACAATACTTCCTCTACTGCTCAGTAATGTCTTCCTTAATAGATATTTTCATAACATTCTAACTTTAAAACAACTGCAAAGAGATGGAGCGAACAGCGGAGACCAGTTCGATGAAATAGTACCAGATAATTTTTTAATAACACAGCTGCAGTTAATTATATTTTACAACACTGTAATACTCATTTATATACTTCCCATAACGGTAAATAAATAATGTTGGCTAAAAAAAAAAAAAATGGCAGAGAATTAAGTAAAACTCTTAACGGTTACATGTGATTTCTCCTCTTAACTTACCATCACCACCCGTTGTTTAACTATTTGCAACTTCTTTCCCAATACATACTCCGTACTTCCCTTGAACTTTGTTGTATCCTTTTTCACAGTGTGTGTATGTTAATGGGTTGTGCTGTACCCGCCAAATGTTTCTGCAAGAAACATTATTTTTGACTTGTGTTGTATTGAGTTGAATTGTAGCATCCCATGTAGTCATACTATTGCGTATTTATGTGTGTCAATAAATTATGACCACAATGCGAAATCCTCTTAAAAAGCATTAAGGTCTGTGTATTGAGTTAAACAGTACTTAAGATTTAATAAAGTTCGCAATGCTTTGGAGGAATAGCAACATTTAAATCAGCAGTCATTGTCTATACGCATTAAATACATGAGTTCGTACATGTATGAATTGTATTTATGTATATGTTTTATGGAAGGGGGGTGGGATGGTGGTTTTGCCCGCAAGCAAATGTAATTCGTTGTGAGTTTTTACGTTAATATGGCCCCAGAGAAAATGGCAAACAATTTGGTTGGAATTAAATAGCTTGCGTGTGCCTGTGTGTGTAGTTAATATATGCAGCTATTATGTCGTTTCCTGAATCACTTATTGACAATGTGGCTTTTTTGTAAAGTCGGCTAAAGATGTGACCATAAATAAAATTTCATTATAGATAATTGCGGCGTACATTTGTACTCTATGTACGCTCGTAATATATCGTCTAAAATATTCATATTTAGCTTATTAATGTTATAGCAAATAAGAATTATGAAATGTGTTTTAACACATAAAAATTTCTTTAGGAGACAGAAAATGTCTATCAAAGTTAAACTGGTTTAACGAAAACAGTTTTTGATATCGACTTTCAACATCGATTTAGTTCACACACACTCGAAGATGTTCTCATTTTTGCAATAATTACGAGTATTTCTACAATTTTACGCAAGAATTATGTTGACATTGGAGATGTCTTACCATCCTACCACAGACGCTCTTCCGAAACGCGAGTTTATGGATGATATTTAATGAAATTTAACCAAAATGAAAAATGATATCAGAGACTTGATGATTCGGGTATAATTTTGATAGATACTTTAATAGAATTGCCTACTTAAATACTTATTAAAGTAAATGACATGTCAAAAATCGCAATAAATTAAGAAAGTGCAACAATGTGATGCCAATGTATTATGAAATGACATGAATTTGACACTGGTATTGCTTTCTTGATTTTTAGAAATTTTTCTCAATAATGAGTTCTTCATTTTGACAGTTAAAATTTCCTGACAATTTGACACACTCCAATGAAAGTCTAGCGCCTTGTTGAATAGTGTGAAGATACCTTTAGTGCAAAGTTTTAATGTGTTAATTAGTTACACAATATAGTGTTAACATCCAGATGAAACTAATTAAAGAAATTGCTACTTTACATTGTAAATACTATTTGATGTTGATTACTATTTTTAAATTAATTAAAATTGTATGACGGCTCTTTGTTTTCATTAAGATTACCTAAAAAAGTATTCATTATTTTCGAGTAATTAAATTTTACCTCAAGTTTATTAAATACTTAACAACCAAGAAGAAAAAAACTGCTTGAGTTTAATCTGTAACCAATAAGGTATTTAGTAATTTACCACATATTATCCTCTTACTTATATTAAATATACACAAACACTTAAATACACAAGAATATACTCATAAATGTACTATAGCATACATGCACACACAGAAATTATCTAATATCCGGTTACAAATAAATACACAAACACAGATATACATTAACTACGATAGTAAAAAGAAACATACACTCATTTATTTAATGCCCACTAAGCATTAAAGTGGAAAACCAATGTGTTTTCTTTAAACAAAAATAACATCTATAGACATTAGATGGTATATGTGCGGTTAAGTGTGTATGTATGTGTGCACATATTTACCTAAAGAAAAAAAAAAGAATTTGTACACTAATAGAGTTTCTTGTAATAAATTAACACGCCAACAACACACATATTTTTTTTCAACTAAAACTACCACAACTACAACTGTTTCTTACAAATAAATACATTCAAACATATGTTTAGTACAATATATGCTCCTTTATCTACTTGTATTGATGTGGCTGTGAGTGCATGTGTTAAAATATACTTTTACTATATTTTAAGATAATTCTTATGATTGCATACATGTTTGTATGTATGTATGTTTGTGCGATTTTGTTTTTGTGTACATTAAATTCGTATTTACATACATATGTTTGTAATGTATGTAGATTTCTATGGTTATGGTTATGCCTGAGTGAACATAACAACTTAATGTACACTAATAATGAGTCTCTAGAGATGTTTAAGTGTCTGACGATTCGGCCAAAAATATTTAACAAAAAAATGTATAAAAAAGGTAAATTCTCTGTTATTTATCTTTAAGGTGAGACATTTTATTCGTGGTCAACCAAATAATTTTTTTTATCAATAAAAAAGGGTTTTTTAATACATACTAGCAGAGAGCCGTTATACTTTGTTACATCCCAGCAAAATCTTTTTGAAATTGTGTAATAGGTTGTCATTACTTCATATATTACATAGTAATGAGGGGTCGTTTCCAACATCATTATTTTAAAGTACAGAGTTATGTATGGTTATGACCTTCGTAAATACTTTTTATATATTTTTTAAACAGTGAAGTTTAAATTAACTTCATAAATATTATAATATGCCCAATATTATAATTTTTATATTTTTTTGTATTGCAACAGTATAAAAATATCCAGCTATAATTCAGCTTTATTGGTAACTACTTATTTTATTGCTCTTTGTAAGTTCATTCGTAAGCGAGGGTCATCATTTCTGGGCCAACTCAAACAAAAATAAGTAGTTATTCGGTCGAGAAGTAACTAGTTTATGTGTATCTCCAATATTACTTGTAACTTACTAGGTAAGTAAAGATTTTGCTGGGATAGTATGAGATAAGATGAGGTTAGGTTAAAGAACAACCCAGAGGCGATTATGTGCATTGTTATTGTTTTGTTTAGAAGATTGGAAGTTGATTTAACAGATATTATAGCGTTAATTGAAGTATATATATCGATGATATAATGAGATATTATAAATGGACCATGGCTAGATCTTAAGTCATGTGTGTAAAGTGTAGAGGGAAGTAAATCCCGCCTTTTAAAAACAAGCGCTAAACATAGACATCTTCACAGAAACGTCAGAAATTTATTGAGTTACTAGATAGGATACTCGCTAGCCGCTTTAGATCCTTTTTCTTCTCAGAAATATTAACTACCAAAGGAATTTTGCAACCTTTGTCCCTAAAGTATCTTTCAATCATGCATTCGCATAATAAAAAGTACTCTGATATGACTTTCCAAAACTCGTTTTTCGGCATCTTCGTTCCCTAGATTTTAAAAATTCTTGGGCACCTTATTATCTTCATTGAGTTTATATTTAAATCATTTTATAGTTATACTTATTGTATGTTTGAAATATTTGTTCATATAAAATTTTGAAATTTTGACTTGCTTACATTAACAGATTTTCTTTTTAGCAAACATAACAAATGTCTTGTCCATTTTTGGGGACATTATTTATTTTCAATAAAAATCTTTAAATAGTTTTAACAGGGAACTGAATTTTATTCTTGCAACTCCTTTTTAAGGTTGGTTATCTCTATTCGTGGTTCAAAGAAATACGTATGGCTGTGTGTGCATATTTTTATATATTATTTATCTTTGTCTTTAAATTTTCTTTTATCCAGAGTTTATTTTTTACACTTTTTATTAATATCTGCTCATCACATGCGTTTCAAGACAAGTCTTAAGAAAATACATTTTTACAATAAATTACACTGTCTGGCAGCTGTCACTTCTTTGACTAGAAAAAATACCACTCGTAATTGCAAAAATAACAAAAGAATATCTAGTATGCAGCAAATAGAAAGATAAAAAGCAGAATAACTTAAAACTGCAGAAATTGTTTTTTTTTCGCAAAAAATAATTATTAACTAGACAACATGTGTAATTAGAAAATGAATGAATGAAAATTCAAAGAGATTTTTTTGTTTCATAAGTTGAATTAAAATATTTCTATAGTTACTTATACATACATATAAGTGGAGTTTAACGAAATATTATCAAGCTTTAATGTTTAATATTTCAAATTTTCCTAGTACCGAAAATGTAACACAGAATATTAATTATAACTTTCAATGTTATTAAATAAGAGAGAAAAAAAGGAAACAAACCTTAATTTAATTTTTTTTTTAAATAATAGATAAAAGGAAAAGGCCAGTTTCTTGTAAATGCCACAACAAAAGTTTGCTTAAGGCACTTTAAAAAGTATTTATTGCAAAATGTATAAGAAAGAAGAAATCAATTAAAACCACAAGTTTTGTAAAATACAAGAAAATCAAGAAAGTTTAAATCAAAGCTCAAACGAAAGAAAAAATATATTCAATACGGATGTCTTTTGGTAAAATTAAAGAGTTCTTCTTGTCAAAGTTTTGTTAGTATTTGTTTTTATAACAAATCATTGCAATATTAAAATTCAGTTTCTTAGTACTTTATTTCTTTTGTGCTCAGGAGGTGTGAACTCTTTGTAAAATACTTACAGCTCATACTGTAGAGCATGAAAAACCCACCCCCAAAAAGCACTTCACTAAGACGGTAAGCTCGTTTTGGATGATTTAAATATCAAGCTGCTGTTCTGTATGGATTTCCGCAGGGATTCGGTTATCCGGAGAATAAGCCATTATCCTTTAGTGAAAATTTGTTATTGACTTGCTTATTTAACCATTTTTTTTAAACTTTAACATTGGGTTTGACGATATGGTGTAGTATTTAACATCTTGTAGTATGACCCCTGCTATTACACTAGCGGCATCCACTGATGTAATTCGGAAAGCTCTACAACTTCTCCTACTTATTGCCGTTACGATTCCTTTTTAATACCTGCTCATAATTTTTTTATAGGTGCAATATAAAGAAATGTTGAAAAGATTGATATAATCCCTGCTAGTGTATTTAATATATCGACCACTTTGCATCTTATGCATCTTAACCGGTTTAACCGGTTATCAATTTGAACTTAAAAGTAATGTACTGATTTCGATGGATGTATTATTGCATCTCCCAGCGCCTTTTTCCTAATTGTGTTGAAGAGCGCTAGGTTGGTTTTTTGTTTCAAATGTTGTAGGCAACCACCGTTTTATTTCCCCAAAAGTCTTGTCTGGCTTGCACCACAATCGAAATATCGTAGGCAAAAACGTTGAGGCTCGCTAGATTTAACGCTTTTTTTTGATTTATTATCCCCGATTTTTAAACAAAGATTTATGATCTCTACATTGGATATTTGATTATCTTTATCAGCTGTTTGAGTTTCAGTAAGCTCAATTAATGGTTCGCCTTTTTAACTATCTTCCCTATAAGATCAGGGCTTGTGTTTGAGGTGATCTCTTTTCATGTAAGATCATTTTTTAAAAAAGATTTTCCTGGTCTCATTGTAAGCAGATATCCTGTTCCTTTTCTCTTTTTGTTAGAAAGTAAAAAATTTTAGAGTTTTTTGTTCAATATTTGAAAAGAAACACAAATTTTCTAATTTTCCATTTACGAGCACTAATTTTTATTTTGTTTATTTTTATAACAATATAATCACAAATTATATTATAATTTAACTGGCTAATACACGGTGTGCTTCGCCACCCCAAATTTTAGTATTTAATTCATATGGTAGGTGCCACGCCCACTATTTCGAATGTACCCATTTTATCCAGAAATGTTTATTTGGGTGTCGAAGTTGCTCTTGCAAAATTTTAGTACTCTAATCGATATCGTGTTCCAAATATACGAAATTTAGTATTTAATTCATGTGGCCACGCCTATTTTTTACCCAAATGTTCGTGTGGATGTCAAAGTTTACCGTACTTAATTTGAAGACTCTAGCTGCATTAACTTTCGTGATATATAATATTTAATACTTATTCTTTAATATAGCGTGGCACCCCGCTAACTTACCATTTCAAACCAACCGTCTATAAAGCACGAACAAACATACAAACATATAAACATACAAAAACACACATTGATTTTTATATATAAAGATTAGCCGAGCTACGTAGCGAAGACCAGGTTACCGGGTTACCCAAAAATATTTTATATGTCTTTAATTAAAATGATTCATTAGTGTTAGTATTTGACAAGGACAGCATTGAATTTTAAATGAATTAATATTCGTTACGAAATTTTTCTAAAAATGTTTATAATTACTTAAAATTTAATTTTTCTGAATTATCCTCTTGGCACATCTAAACACAAATAACAACACCAAATTGTATCCGTATAAACGTGCATACACATATACATCCATACATTACCTAGAACACTGATTTGTTGTTTACCTTAAAATATAAAACATATTATACCGACAATGATTACCACTGCGGTTTTAACCGAAAAACCAATTCAAGCAATTGCTTTTCGTACATTACAATCTTACCGACAAACAATAGGAAAAAACAAAACGAACCTCAAATCACTTTATTACCATATTTCTAATAGCTTTTCCTCTATTCAACTCTACTACCATTCCATTGTAGCAGAGCACATCAGGGCTGGGTAATATATTATTGTGGATATACTATACATACAAAGTGTAGTATAGTGTATGTGTGTGTGTGTGCATATGTGTCACATAGGTGTTAAATCTCTAGTGTTCTCTATCTTTGGTCATTTTTTGGTGAGGTGCAAATGTGCAAATGTATGCATGTATGTAGGTGCGTATTTATATGCTCACCAAACATTTGAACATACAGTGTTCCCATATAAATTATCATATTTGTTGGAAAGTTTTCAGAAAAGCAAAAATGGCAATATTACTTTGAAACATAACACTTATGCACATGGCTGCTATTATTATTTATTTGTAAACCAATTAGGAACTATTTAAACGGTTTGGTGGATGGATACATATAAAACCAATAAAGATTTTAGGTTAAAAAGATCATACATATTTTCATCTAATTCAGTATTGCATTTCTTTACATTTAAACTTTTAAAGGAAAAAGATAAAAACAATGTAATTTGTGATAAGAAATATTTTTAAATTAAACAGTTTTTGTTAAAGGTTTACAAGTTTTGTTTTATAACATATGGCAACACTGTGCACAGACAACCGAAGTATATTTTATAAATATTGTCGGTGTAAATGAGTGGTTTTGAGTGCATAATATGAATTATTTTTGTGCATGTATGTGTGTAAAAATATAGAAGCATAAGAATTTGCATCTGTACTTATCTTATTTAAAGTCCTGGCATTGTATTATATTCTTCAATTCTCTTACAATGTTGAATATTAGGTTTTTGTTTTAGGAAAAAACATAAATAAAATGGAATAAAATAAAATAATTTTATAAAATGAAATCTAAAAACAACACATATTGTGTACACAAATGCTAAAAGGTTTTCATTTCGGTTTTCTTTTTGTTCTAACGTTGGACTTTGGTTCGTGTGCTACAAAAAATATTTGCACAAGTTTGTGGCATAAGTGTTGATAAGTCTTTACACATACAAACGATTACTTACTTTGCTACACATTCAAATATTTATGCTTATAGGATGTACGTTTGTATGTGTGTCATTGACATATGTGCATATAATTTTGTCGTTTATAGTCGTTTGTAGTAGTAGACTGTAAGTAAAGATAAATGTGTTTTTAATTGGTTTTTAAGTTTTCTAGGAAAACTATATGCATTTATTTTGTTATTTTTTTTTTCATTCAGTTTTTTAAACATTTTTTTTTGACTTTTATTGAGATAAAATATAAAGTTTTTATTTAAACTTGCAAATTAGAAAGATTTTTGCATTTTTAAGATTTTTTTCTTTGTTGTTACCAGGGTTGCCTTTTAGGTTTCCTGATGAAAGACAACAAATAAAAATTTGTTATCAAAAATGGCTTTATTGCTTTTCGCAATATTCTCCGTGAAGATTATTTCGACTGAGGTACCTCTCAAACATGAATTTTAAGCTTTAAAAGTTATCGGAATTCGTTGCAATCGCAATTAATTGTTTATGTTCGGAAATAAAAAGAAGTCAATGGGTACCAAGTCAGGACTATACGGCGGATAACTTATTAAATCGACGTTAACAAAATACTCTCCTGTGTGAGACGATATGTGCGAGCTTGCATTGTCGTGGAGGAGAATGATCCTTTTTTGGCGGTTGGCAAATAAATAGTTGTGTATCATTTTGAACTCACCGTTCTATGTTCCACAAATGGTATTATTAAGACAAAGTTCTGCTCGGTTTTAAAGGCCCTTACTCTCGATTGCTTTTTACTTACTGATTCATACGCGTTAATCCATTATTCGTCCCCTGTCACAATGGAATACACGTCTTTTGAAGTACCGCGATCCCATTTTTAAGCATTTCTTTCGACTAATTGACTCCAGTCTTTTTTTGGGCTATTGTCATATTAAGTGGGATACAATGAAAACAAATCTTCATGCAATATTAAAAAGAAAACAATTAACAAACACTGGTCCTTGATGGTGCTTTATCGCTAAAATTCGAATTGAGTTAATCAATGCATTTTATCCACGTCGAAAGTTAAATAATTGCATTTTTTGGCCGACTTGAATTTTTCAAGTTTCTTTAAATACTACAAATAGGGATCTCACGTCAAAACGTTTTGAGTACGTGTATTGTCAAAAATTTCAAACTTTATTATAGGAAAGGCGGTTGCCAGATAAAAATCAGCTCTCGTTTTTCTTATGTGCGCAATATATCAATATTTAAAAAAAATACACCAGCATCGTTAAGGCCACTATAAAGAAGTTCATATCAACAAGTCAATCATAATTATTATTAATTATTATTTCATATATTCTGATGCCAGATTATTTCTTGCAAACGTTTTTTTTTGTGCTGCAAAATCAATTTGAATCAGTTAAGGAAAAGAAAACTTTCAGCAACTACACTTTTCTTATGACTTAAAAGTGAAAGTAGAAAAACTTTTGCTGCTGCAATTTCTTGATAATATTATCGCACGCATACATACAAGCATTGTTAAATAACTTGAATTGAAAACAATTGATAAATGACACAAGTACAAGTAATAATCGCAATTTCAAAGTCAAATATGAGGGCAAAGAATGTAAAAATTAAAAAAAAAAATCAACTAAAAATGTAAAACTTGTTGTCTTATTTCAATACCCCTATTTGTGTTGAGTGTAAGCAAATACGTGAAAGTTGAGCAGCAAACAGACATGAATGTTAATAAAATGATAAGTTGCTTAAATAGCTTTTTCAACAAAGTTTTTCTATAAAGGTACGAGTATTCAAATACATAACGTTATTTAGTTAAGAGAGTTTTAAATAAATGAAAAAAAAGTAACTTGTGTTTTCTTCTATGTTTTCCTTTTTGACATAAATAATTTTAAAGTTAGAAACGGTTAAATATTTGCTTCAGGTATAAAAGTTTCATTTTATTTAATTTCCTTTTAATAAAACTGCTTTATCAACACCTTTGTGCTAAGTTTTGACAATGAATGACTACAAAACTTTAAGCCTTAAAACATTTTAAAGCACCGCCTGTTTAAATGTGTGTTTTGTTGTTGTTGTTATTATTATTGTGTAAATAACAGTATTCAAACAACTAATTATTTTCGTTTTTAGTGTTGTTTGCCAAAGAAACAAAAAATTAAGTTTTCATAAACGGCATTTTCGACTTTCTATGACTCCTCTAATGATATTGGAAATTGGTTGAAAATTTTCATTTCTATCAAATATTTTCTAAAAGAGGGTTTTAAAAGTTTTTCAAAAACAAATTTAAAAAAAATTTTATTTTACACATTTTGTTTGATATTTTTTAATATACAAGCAGAGACCAACATTGGTTGTAATGACCAGTTGGCAAATTGTGACATACAAACGCAGTGGTAATTTTAGAATCAGGATTCTATATCCTTATATCAAAATTGGAAAACTCAAGTAAATTTATAAAAAATAAAATAAGACTTGATATTGATATAATAAATTCAACACTAAGGGCCGTATTCATAAAAAATATTTTAGGTTTATTAAAGGCTTATTTGACAGATGTTGTAGAGAAATTTGTCAAATAAGCCTTCAATAAACCTAAAATATTTTTTATGAATACGGCCCTAAGTAATTATGATTTGTGCAAAACAATTTGTATGATTAAACTACAACAATAAAATGTAGAAAAATCATCTTCATTAATATTGAGAAATGGAAATATCGAATGAATACATTTTTTTTAAGGGTTTGCAACTGATCATGACGATGCCTCCGTACCAATAACCGTTTCGTAAATCGCTTATCTGCTTCCAAGCATGACATGATTTTTATATGCGTTATCCTACCTCATAGGTCTCTATTTTGCAACTACTACTCTTTACGTACTGCTGTGATAGGAGCAGCAATTTAAGCATAAGTAAAAATTTCGATTAAAATAAATTTTTTCTCTATAATAAGCACTACAGAAGCCGTATTTTAAGACACTTTCGTAACTTTACAAATAATTTAAGCATTTCAATGTAGTCAATACGGAAGGCGAATACAGTCAGAACTGCTTATATAATTAAAGAAAATCTTTATGTGTCTATTTAACAAGTTCATTTCTAGTTTGAACAAAAAAGAAACAAACAAAATTACCATATAAATACAAAGTTATATATTTAATTACTCGTACATTAATGTGTAGGGTACAGAATATGAAAATACAATTTACACACCTACATTATTGTGCTTACTGGAAATTGGCAAAAACAAAAAAAAAAACACAAAAACAACAACAACAAAGATTAAAGTAGTAAAAATGGCAAATTAAGAAAAGAACAGCAAGCAAACAAACAAACTTAAATAGAAGAAAAGAAAATTAAGACAAAAATAAACGAAATGTCTGAAGCAATAAATGAGAGAATGAGTTAACAACTAACGTGAGTATGTGTGTAAATGCATGAATGTATGAATGAAGGAATGAATGACTGGATATAAGCAAATGAAGATAATAATACTTAAAACCATACATGAAATTGTTTAGTTTCACATGCAATAATGAATACAAAAAGAAAAAAGTGGCTAATTAGTTGTTATTCATGACTGTGATGTTGTTACTGCTTGTAATGACAACACATTAAAATACTGGAAGAGAAATTGTGCAACACACCAAATAAATATAAAAATTAACAAATACGAAATTGGTTTGCAAAAAAAAAAAAAAAAAAAAAAATAACAAAAATATAAAACGAACAGACGTTGTTCGTTAAAGTTATGAAATTTAATATTTAACATTTAAAATAGTTAAATATTTTACAACAGTGTACTTTACATTATATATTCAAAATCTATCAATAAAATTATCGATCCTCATGGATTATGACTTTGTATTCATTTGAAGCTTTAATATAAAATTCATAATTATTTTCAAAATATTTCCTTTGGTATCTTGGTTTTGTATGCAAATTCATTTGTTAAGTTGAAAAATGTTATTTAAATATGATACTTATTGCTGTAACCATTAATCAAATTTAAATACTTTTTTCAAATACTTGACATTCATATATCACTTATAGTTTTTCAAGTCCTTTTATAACGTACATTTTCTTTCATTAAATGTCGATAAAAGAAATCCTTATGACGCACAAATGCTCACAAAGAATTATAAAATGCTTAAAGACTATAAAGAAAGATACAAAATGACAAATGTTTCAAAAGTCAAAAAAGCATTAGTGTTGTTTTAATAGAGTTACGTAGTCTTTGGAAAATATAATAAAAATAATAATAATAATGAACAAACTAAATATGTATACAAAATCGATATTCTATTGAATAATTTAGTTTTTGCAAAAGCAAAGTTTTTTTGGGGTATATGATTTTGTATTTGTAATTTATTAAAAAAATAAAATAAAAAGTTTATTAACATGACTGTTATATGTTAAACCAACACATACACAACACATTTGTTTGTATTAATAAAACAACAACATTATTGCTAATAACGAAAGCTCAGTGGAACAACAGCCATGTTAAAGGTCACTGAGCATTAGGCAGATATTAAAATGTAGAAAATTCGTTACAAGTATTAACGAATAACAGTTGATATTCTGTTTTTACTTTTAGCTTAATTTTTTATATAGATTTTTTTTTTGTTATTATACATGAAACAAACGTTAACAATTTTTGTTTAATAATACTTGTTAATGATGCATAAAATGGTTCTGTTTTTCTTGTTCTACACGAGATCAAAATCCTTTTTTATTTGATAAAAGTCAATATTTTTGATTTAAATAATTAATTATTCTTAGTTTGTAAAACAATCGTTTATTATAAATAATTGAGAGCTTCTGTGGTAAAATGTAAATTAAATACCATAAATCACGGCCCATCGTGTGATCAAAGACGTTTGGTGATCAAAGTGCGAAAATTTTTTACCAAATATATTCGGAATATGAATTTAACTTCAGTTAGAGTAATAAAAAAGATCCGATTGATTCCTGGTATGAGACTTCATATCTTCAAAGTTAAATTAATACAAAAGTAAACCCCAATCATAACACTGGTTTACAGCCAAAAAATACCAAGAACGCCACATGCCTAGATAAGTTAATTGGGTCCTCCTGAACACGAAAAACGTTGTAATTTTTTTTTTTCTAAGTACCGTTTTTTAGATAACGGTACTTTTGTGTTTTTCGGTGTATGGTCTCACTCAAACCCTTGTGGAGCCCAACCGAATGAGCAATGAAGATGAAAATATTGTCGTTCCACAAAATCCTTTATAAAAACTTTATTTTTCATCCGATTTTTTTCAAATTACGCTTAAAATGTTGGTAATTAAATAAGATATTTGGTAAAAAAATAAGACATTCCAGATCTTTACCACAACGTAGAAAAAAAAACGAAGTAAATATGAAAATTTTTGAAAAAAACGTTAAAAATAGGCAAATTTTGAACTTTGAGGTGCCATAACTCAGCCATTTCTTATCAGATAGAAATTTGCAGCATATTGACGGAAAAGGCATTCAATTACCTTTCCAACGATATGCCATTTATCTCGATCAGACTCGGTTGGGCTCCACAAGGGTTTGAGTGGGACCATACACCAAAAAACACAAAAGTACCGTTATCTAAAAAACGGTACTTAGAAAAAAAAAATTACAACGTTTTTCGTGTTCAGGAGGTCCTAATTAACTTATCTAGGCATGTGGCGTTCTTGGTATTTTTCCAAATTAAAAATTTGTAAAGCAGTGTAATGCACAATAACCAGAGTTCTATGAATATTGCATTGAATATTAAAAACTGGCTGCGACTATCTTAAGTGCGGATTTTTTCTCTGAAGGTATCACTGCAACATACTTTTTCGACATTGAAACTGATCTGGCAGCTACATAGCGTGCCAAAATAACTCGAGCTTTTTTGTTCTAAATTTCATGATATGACGTATGCTCACCATCTCAGTGATCAGAATTTATTTATTATTAATTAAAATTAGAAAAAAATTGATATTTAAGTTTTCAATTTGGGCTTTACTGGATCTTTGTCTTAATAACTCAAGTCTAGTACAACTGATTCCAAGTTCCAGAGCTCTTCAGGCAAAAAATAATGAAAATGCATATTTTGATTGATATTAAAAAAGAGCTGCGTTTTCTGATGAAATTTAATTTACCTAAATTTTAAAGAATTATGTGGCTTATAATTATTAAATTTCATTATGTGAAATGATTTTAAGTTTAATTTTTTGCTCAATAGAGTCTAACTCTTCATATAGACCGTTTTAGGTCATGGAAAATTTCGAAAAAATAATTCGTTTTACACACTTTTTTTTTTGCAATTCTAGAAGCAGGAATCACAGATAGTCACAGATTAAGTTTGAATGGTATGGGGGACCTTAGTCTAAAAAAAATCCTGGTTTTGACGAAATTATATGCGTTAAGGATTGTCGGTAATCATCAGTCGGTTTTTTAGTCTAGGAATGTAAGAACTATGAGATGAATGAAGGATTGGTATCCCTGAAATCACTGTAGACCAAAAGGGGGTCGAAATAGGACTTGAAATTGTAGTGGTCTGCTTTGGTATTTACGCTACACGTATATATATTTAGTAAAATTAGGAAAAAGAACAGGTAGTTCAGCTATCAAAGTCAATAAATAGAGAATAATTTTTTCCTTTTTTCTAAATTATTTTTAATGTCAAACTTCGCACATAAAAACTTTAGCCAAACAATTTTAAATAAATATTCGCTGTAAAATTAAAATATCTTGTCCTTTTTCAAATTTTAACAATTTTATGTATTCTATCATACTGAATTATACTTCATCGCCTTGTAAAAGATACAAATATTCTCTCTTTATTGATTATAAAGTGTTTGTGCAATTGGCTTGCTGCAAATCTTGCTCAAGTATTTGCTCGCACCATTATAAAAATCATGTCAAACCTTTGAAGTGGTTGTATTTTTTACACTGTTTTGTGTGTTTGTCAGTGACATAAATGTGATTGAATTGCATCATACAACTGTAAAATCACCTGGAACGTGTACAGCTCAACAAAGGAGTAACAACATACAAATGAATGCATGTATGTAATGAAAGTAAATAAGTTGTATCTGTACTTACTGAATTGCGACTTTTCTCTATGCGACATGTGCAAAAACTTATACATGTGCAAGTTTTATAGTCACTAGATCTATCGATGCGTGTGTGTGTGTGTAGATACCGAAATAAATATGTTCTGACTTGGAAAAAATCATGTTTAAGTTAAAAGATAGAAATATTTTAATGTAACATGTTCTCTGTAATGCACTGTTCTATTAACGTTTTATATAGAACTAAGAATAGAAGAATTGTTCTCAAACGGTACGAAATGTCAGCAAACATAATATAACTACTTTAAAAATTTAATTTAGGCTGTTAAAAAATAGTTATTTGTTTTTAAAATGCATACAGATAGGACTAGCTTAAATATGACTAAAATATTTATTGGGAGCATATCCCAAATAATTTAGTAAATTTTTGTATTTAAGATTAATATAAAATTAATCGCAAAAGTTTATGTTTGATTAGGTTAGGTTTTGTTAAAAACGAGACACTTTTAAGGTTCTATGATTTTTTTTCACGTATGCCCAATTGGCTTGTTGTTCTGTCTAAAGGAATGAAAACTCCCCTACTACAACCATAATCATAAATTCAGTTAATATTTTGACTCCAATTTGAATTTCTGAGATATTCTAAGTTCTTTATAGTGTCCACGTTAACGTTCTTGTGTCTTGCACACAAACGCAGGTTGAGTTCCAACGTCTCATCCTCTTATTCGCATGGTCTACATGTAGTTCTTAGCACCGTGCGACGTTGTATCATTGGCGTAGCTACGAATTTTGTCTGCGAGTGGTAAAAGCTTAAATATATATTTCTTTAAAATCTTAAAATGAGTTAATTTTATATGTACATTAAATGTAATAGTTATTTTTTCAAATTCTATGGGGGATGGCGATTTGCACCCTAAGAATTTATCTAATTATGCCCATGCCATTTTATATACTTGGTTATCTTCTAAGTGTTGCCTACTCAGTTTCTTTTTTTTGTACTTAATCGACGTTCTGTTTGGAATGCGAGTACATGTTGGTAGAGTTCGTTTCATTTATAATTTCTCATTGTCTTTTATTGAAACTGTGATTAAAGAATGGCGTGTGTCTGTTTTCGTTATCTGCTTCCACAAGTAATACTCGTAATAATAAATGTTGTTTCATCATTTTTGTTTTACTTTTGTTTTTTCCGTTTTATTCCTTTAAACTTTGCAGACAGCCTAAAATGTATTATTTGTTAAAAGTTCTGAATTAAAGTCGTCTTAAGCAATTTACGAACTTTTTAAAATATTTCGTGCATTTGCATTTGTATTGTTTAATGATGATTATTTTATAAAAATATTATTCATTCACAAACAATTACTAGGTCAATTGAATGTGGTATTGAAAATTATACAAATTAGCTCAATAACTTTATTGACATTTTGTTAAGTTTGTTTATAAGATAACGACCATAATCACAATCTTTTGAAAATGTATCGAAGCTTTTTAAGATTTTATTAAAATTTTCTACAATAAACCTTTAATAAAATTAAAAATTTGTTACGGAGTTACAATAAGAAAAAAAGACTTAAATTATCTATACATGTATGTTAAGAAGTTTTTTATGTTCTAGATATAACGTTTGGATGAATGTTGTATTTGTGTCGCCGTCTGAGCACCTTCTAAATTATTTACGGTGAGTGGGCACAGTCGAATATATTTAGTAAATATTTTTATTTTATATTTCCAACGTGCTGACTGTAAAGGCTATTTTCACATTATTTCGAGTGAATTATTATCTGGCGCTATTTACATAAATTCTTACTTAAATGGACATTTTAAATTGAGTATTTGTATATATCTGCAGACACTGAATGGGACGCTTGGGTTGATCAAAGATAGCAGAGGCTATTAAAATGGCGATAGAACCTTATTTTGCGACCATAAAGAATTCCCATTAATAAATATTTTGTTCTACTGCCGAACAAAATTCAGATAATAAAAATTCCAATTTTGAATATAAAAAAAAAAATACTTTTGCCACTATGAAGCACATGAAATTCTTGCAACATTTTAAACCTCTTTCATAGACTTACACATACACGCACAAAACAGGAAGAAAATAAAACAATAATATTTACCCAGCCCAATGATGCTCTTAATGTTGTTGTTATTGTTGTTTTTGTTGTTGTTGTTGTTGTCTCATCTATGATAAATGAGGCTAATAAACTGTCATGTGTATATTTTCCACTCTTGTTGTAGCTGGTAGTTTTTATACTTTATCGACCATAGTAAAAAGGGTTTAGACCTCTCCAGTTGATACTGTAGAGGTATTTGGATTTGTATGTGTATGTGTATACATGTGTGTGTTCATCAAGGGGTTGAAGGGTGGGTGGCTTAGAGTGTATTTTTATATTAGATTAAGTGCGTTAAGTTGCTAAAACATAAAAAAACTGGCATGAACATGAAGAAAATATGTGTTGTCTTCATGACTGTTACAATATTTTCAAATTTCCATTTGCAACAGACACGTTAATATTTTTTTAGCCAAGATTTAACTGCTTAAAATTTTAAATGTTTACTTTAAGAATCCTCAATTAATAAAAAAAAAAAACTAAGAATTTTTAATACCTTCCAACTACAACATCATCTACTTTCCATATGAAGTCAAATGTTACCAACAATTTGTTAATTTCTTGCCTACATGCTTCTTAAAGGTAGATCTGCTAAAAGATTTTATAAAAATGAACCCATTTTATATTAAAGAGTTTATTTATTCAAACCATTTTTTTGCATGTGTATTTTGCCTATAAGATTTAAATGGTCGAAAATTTTACACACGATTTAAGCCTGATTACATGGCACAGTGAATAAGGGGAGGGAGTGTTATATATTTTATACAAAATTGTGTGAAGTAGAGATTAAAATTGTGTTTTTAGTCATTCATCATGTTTTACTTCCGTTGTCTATGTACACGCTGTGTGCAAAGATTCCAAAGTAGATTTTATTTTGTAAATCATTCGTCCGGAAGGGTTATATGACACTGCGGAATTAAATATCACTTATATGGTACAAAATATTAACATCCGAACATTAATCATGTCCTTTTAAGTTTGTGCATTCTAAACATGAAACTTGATAATAAAAAAAATTAATTATTTGTTGAAAATAAAATAAAATCAAATGAAATAAGTGTACACAGAACTTTTAATAGTGCTGAGTGTTTTTCTAAATTGATTTTAATTACCATGAAGGCGAAGTCTTTGTTTGAGTTCACTACAAATACAGCGACATTTTAATGTTGCACCTTTAAAGCAATGACAGTGGCAGGAAGGATACAGACACCTAAACATACTAGCAGACCGACTGTTAGTCAAACGATGAGTTTGATATAGAAGAAGATTTATCCGTTGCCTAAAATTTTCTAATTAGTAGATAAAATGCAAGCTTTCCACTAAAGGTGTTGACAGACAAACTTTGCAACTAAATGGTAAACACTCTAAGGCTTTCTCTCTGCGACTCCTCAGGTAGCTAAATCAATCTGACAACATTTAGTTTTAAATCAAATAAACAAATATATTTTTTTGTCTTGAATGACTTAAAATCAACAATTCTAATCACATGAAAAAAAATAATGTTTTTGGTTTGGAGTAAGAAAACAGATGCTGGTTGTTAAAAGTTTTTGTTTTTTTCTTTTTTATAAAAATTCAATAAGTAAAGTCATAATAATGTTTAATATTGATTTAATTAAAAGGAGACTGAATAAAAAGGAGAGAAATGTTAATATATTTCTTATTTTATAATTTATTTTATAATAATATAAATAATATAATATAAATACAGATGATCACTTTTTGCTATTGTTGTTTTAATTTGATAGTTTACAAAGTGTTTATTAAAAATAATAAAAAACTGTTTGTGCTCACTTGAGGGAATTGTATAAAAATATTGCTGTTGCAAAACCGGGCTTCGTTGTTCGGTAACCTTACAAGCAATCTGAGCTTTTGATGTCTTCCAGATAAAAATTACCATAAAGTAGAGCGGGGAGTACTACAGCTCATTAAGAGTAAGAGCTGCTTCAGGAGCTAAGTTATTTGGCATGACCTGCAAAGGGGCCAATTTAATGAATGAAATGACACCATCTTTTAAATAATTGCACCCTGATATCTCATGATAAAACATCAGATGAGATATTCATTTAAACATTTACCTTAATTTGGAAATTTAAAAAAATGTTCCTTTACACCAAAATGTAAATTAAATCTTCTTGTTTCGCTCATTTCCTTGAAAATAAACACGTTTCTAAATGTTAAATATCAAATTTCATTTGCGGTGGAGTACATACACTTGGGTTGTCTAAATCAGTAAATGAAAATTATAATTTAATATTTAAACAGAAAAACCATAATATTTAGGATACATAATATATATTTCTTTAATTAATACAATTAATGTAAATATTCAATAGAGTTCTTCTTCATGAAAATTATTAAAAAGTTTTTGGCTGTTGCTTTAAATTCTATATAAATTCCCATTTAGTTGAAACTTTTCCCCGTGGACGTATAAACGAATTATCTGTCGATATTAAATATTTAATTCACTCAGCTGTAGTATTATAAACTTTTAAGTGTTTTATTATGGAAGAGATTTCAGTTTATGTTTTTTTAAATTTACGTTCAGAAAAACATTTTGAAATTTGTCTTATAAACTTTTATAATTTTATATACTTATAAACACAATACAAAATAATGAGTTGAGAGTACTAGAAAACAGTTCCACACTACCTTCAATTTGGCACTATTTCAACACGGCGATGTCGTTGGAAGCAAGTACTTACAACCTTCGTTTGCAAATAGGAACTCGTATAAGTACTTATTACGGTCGCTGTACCTATTTATCAGCGTTGTCAACTCGGTGATTTTATCACCGTTTTTGGTGATTTTTAACATTTTGGAAGCGAAAAAATTGCGAGTTAGTGCTTGGTGATTTTTTTTTAAGTTTTTAGTGCTTTTATTTTTATTTCGGTGACACCAAATACTAAATTTGAAAATAATTTTTTTAATTGAAAACAATTTTTGTAAGGGTAAATATCTTTAATTACCCTTACGTATTTTGTATCTTAACAAAGCTAAAAAATATTTACTCATTGTAAAATGATATTATGTTGATAATACTTTCAGCTTATGATACTAAAACTAATAATTAAGAAGATTATAAGAATTGATAGTATACAATGTTTCTGTTATTTGAGTGTTTTGCTTGTTTATTATTAATTGTAACTTATTTCCGATACTGGTTTGTTGATATCCTGTATGGTTTATGAGACATAAACCACCTACTTTTTATAAAATGAAATTGTTACGAGAATTTATTTTGTAAGTAAAGTGTCAAGTTGATCAAACCTTGGTGAAAATAAAAAAAGAGAAATTAATATGCAAATACTTTTAATTTAAAATTTTTTAGAGCACAAATTGACACCCTGATAAGGTTAATATTTGCATTGATAGTACATTTGGATGTTTTGGCCTAATAATATAAAGAACAGAATATCTTTAGACTTGTATTTCGATTATCGATATCAATCAAAACTCCAGTCTTATTGCCATTTGTAAAATAATTTATTTTAGGGGGCAACTGGCATCTAAAAGCTTTAATTTTTTTTAAGTAATGATTATATTAGCAAATGTAAAGTTAAATTTGTACACATTTTAAACTCAGTGATTTTTTATGAAAATTACGCGCTTTTTTAGGGGTTTAGGTGCTTTTTGAAATTTTAAAGTTGACAACGCTGCTATTTATAGGTACTTAAATAAGCACTTACTTTTATAGCAATAAATAAGTACTTGATTTTAATAACCTAAATAACCCATTAATATTACGGACTAACAGAAGTCGTTCGGTTCTTTTACGGACGAAAATTCGGTTTGATTTTTCTGCGATACGTTAATTTGAAATATAAAAATCAGTTAAAATCTATAAATCATCACTTTGTTAATGAAATGCTTTGCCGCTGTTGTCAAAATCACTATTACTTATACTATTAGTGACTTAAACTAAATGAGAATTATAAAAATGTATTTATTTGAATGACTACTAGCCAATTTCGCAATAAAAATTGTATTGTGTGTGTATTTAAGCAAAGATATGAAAATAAGTACTTGCGTAGTAGAATGAAGTGCAGATACAACTTTGCGTTCTTCCAATGTAAACTCTCCGCTTGAGCTACTTACAGCACCTTCATTGTGTATGAACAATTTTATTACAATTTGATAATATTACATTTTGTCATAACCTTAACCATCATTTAAAATATTGCATTTCTTCATAATTTGTTGCATAAGTTTTCAATTTTATTTCGTTTTTATTATTATTTTTACTAATTTAATTTTCATTCAATTATTTTCGTTTCTACTGGCATTTAAGCTGCTTTCGAGAAAATTTATATTAAGAGCGATTAATAATACTTATATTTTATTTTTACTCGTACTTTCAGAACCAATTCATTATTCTTATTCCTTTTATTTTATTAGTATTTTTGGTACGAGTACATAAAGTCTTCTTAACAATTTCTTTATAGTTTTGATTTTTTCATTTTTTTTTCTTTTAGATTTTTGTTATGGAACATAAATACAGAGAAAATAAAGAATATGAAAACGAATGCAGTTTTTGTAGAAAAATAGAAAAAAAACTAGAAAAAAACATAATAATGTTACAATGTCTTTAATGTGAAACGAAAATAAAATTTTAAAAGAAATACTTGAGAAAAAATCAAGACTCAACTAAAGAATTTTTTCCGGACGACTAGAAGTCGACAGCAAAAATAAAATAAAAAAAAATTCAAAGAAATGATAATTTATTTTCAGTTAAAATTAATGAAGCCAAAGACTAATGTTGTAACAACATTTTGTAAAGCAATAATGACAAAAAAAAGAGCAAATTATTTTGAAAAATTTAATCAAAAGAAATGAGTGGATAAAAATTTGAAATATTTTTTGATGGAAATGAGAGGGGGAAAAAACTAGAAAAGTTTGGTGTTTATCACAAAAACTACTAGACAGATAAAAAAATAGTTTATTTAAACTTTTATAACATTCAAATTTGATATTTTACACAAATAAATTAATCTCGTTATTATTTTAAAAGCCACAAGAAAGTAATTTTAAACTGTCTTGTTTTTACTTTAAAAAATCCCATTAAAATAAAACAAAGCCTGCAAATTAACACAGAAATCTGTTACATTCAAGTTAGATAATAAAAAAAAGGGAAATAATGAATTGGTCGAAAACAAAAAATCCCGAAATGAAATAAGAAAACTTCGTCTAGCATGTAACAACCAAAACTATTGTAAATAACAACAATATGCATTGTAATGACTGTGACGAGTTAGAAAAAACAAAAATAGAAAAAAATTGTGTAAAAACATGTGAACTTTTTTGCCAATGAATTTTTTGCTTTAGTGATGGTTTTCAATGGCTAGAGAAAAAAAAAAGATGAAGAAAAGAGAAGCCAGTCAACAGTGAGTTGGAAAAAAATACAAGGTGTGACTGTAATCATCATTATACGCGCCATTACTTGCATGTGGTGAGCATTATAAAGATAATAAAACAATAACACAAGCAGTAGAAACTGTAAATGCTCAAGCATCAACGCAAACAAACATACATATGACTGCAGTGTGTATGTTAAATCAATTTTTGCATATAGAAGAAGTGATAGTTCTCTCATTCTGTGTATTGCAGTATATTTTTAGGAATACTCATCAGAGAACATTTTTTTCTGTTTTATTTTCGATTTATCTAAACACTCTTATATATCCGTATATAGGAACTTAAGCATGAGTTGCTAATTTGTATAAAATAGTACAGCATTTGTTGGTCAAAAAATTACAGAGCTTTTTTTTATTGCTTCTTCAAAAACATTTGTTAAAAGATTCACCCTACAACGCGAGCAGTCGTATGCAGTTTATAAATTCAATATCAACGATAACGTCGGAAATAATAAAGCAAAATGGGCGGATAACATGAGATCTGAATTCTGGGCTGCGCTACGTTATGGCGATTATATCTACATATCGTCGTTCGTAAATTATTGTGTTCTAAATATATGTATAGGTGGTATATGTCTAGGGTTTGGGATTTCCCGGTCTTTTTACTTTCCCGGGAAACGGGAATTAAAAAATCGTCTTCCCGGGAATTCCCGGGATTCCCGAAAATAATGTTTCTTTTAAAATATATAATGTTTGTTAACTTTAACATCACGATTTGGTTAATAATTCATTGTTTTAGTAGTAGTTTATTTTCCATTAGAGTCCTTATTGTGTCAGCATTACATCTTCCGGAAATAAAAACTTAACCCAAATTATAAAATAATTATTGCCATGTAAACAGATATCTTTTTTGGCCAACACTACTCCACTCGTCTAATACAAGAAAAATTTGACTCGATATTCTTTTCACCATCGTATTTTTAACGGCGTTGTAATATTTTATTACAATGTTTTTAACATCAGTTTAACTTTGGTAATGTCATATTTTTACTGAAAAAATTTTGACTAACAAAAGAAATTTTGACTAATAAAAAAAAAGAAAAATAAAAGATATTCCATCGACTGCTGCCAATTTTAAAACAATTTCTAGTAATGTTTGGGTGTCTAAAAAACTTTTAATAGTGGAATTATTTTTTTACTTGGTGCAGGTGTTGAAGAATCGTTTTCAAATTTTATTTTATGAACCAAAAGAAGGTGCCGTATGAGACCACTAGTACTACCGCCCTTGGACATTAACCTTTTCGGAAAAATATTACATTGTGCTGCGTTGTCTACTTTTTGAAAATAGTTCTAGACTTCAGACATTTTGCTTCTAAACAAAGTGAATTTAAAAAAAAAAAGTATTATTAGAAAAATTCAATCATTAATAAAAAAATTATACTTCCAAATTCTGTGACCACTTTTAAAAACAGTTTGCACATACGATTATATTTATCAAAATGAACCACGGAAACTACTGCTGGATTTACGGTTGTTATAAAAAACATTTATATACAAGAAAACAATTAATTATGTATGTATATAATTAATTCATTTGAAATTTATAAGCACTTATTAAAAATAATTCCAGAAAGTCGTTAACTTTGGCGTGAAATATTTTTGACCGATGATGTTTGTTTTTCTTTTCCATATTCGTGTTTGATAAAAGTTGTTAATACTTAACAATTAAAAAACGCTAACAAATTAAAACCCTTACTTTTTATTCAAATATTCTCTAAATTTACCAAAACCGATAAGAAATTAAAAATAAAATTAAATATATTTCCTAATGTACTACATATTTTTTATTTCCCGTTTTCCCGGGAACAAGAGCAAAATTTTTCCGGGAATACTAAGTGGTTCATTCCCGGGAATTCCTGGGTGGGAATTCCCGGTTCCCAAACCCTATATATGTCACATAGAACACAATAATTTACGAACGTCGATATGTTAATGATGGTAAAGGGTATTATAAGATTCGATACGACATAAAATCTTAACTCTTAGTAGTTTGTATTATAAGTATTATTGTATTGGTTTCATTTATTTTTTTCCATCCTTAACTGTTTGGACTAACGTTTTACGTGAATTCAAAAATATTAATTTTTATGTTCATATGCACATTTATCCGTATATTAGTTAACCACAATATTGTCATTTATAATGTAGAGTAATAATCTCTAAGGCAAATGGAAAAATATATAAAATTCATTCAAATATAAAACAGCAAGTATTCGTTTAACCTTCTATACGATATCATTTCTACATTAAGTTACAATTACCATAGTGTGAAGTCTTTAACATAAGAAAAATATTTTGTTTTAAAAATTATCAAAAGCTTTGCAGATTTCATTGTCATGCCCAACACCTCATATTAATCATGCGGCTACTTAAATAAAGTTTTAAACTTTCAGACAGGGAGCTTTCCAATTTTAAAATATATTGTAAAACAAAAAAAAACCTTAAAAAATTCTGTAATATTTTTTAAATAGAAATATTGTTGATCATTATTCATCTTATTGCATAGAGTTTAAATATCATTCACTTGTCAAAGTATGTATGTGTATGTATTGTACATCTTCGCGTAACGTGCGGTTTTGTTATTGTGTGTATACTTGAGTATTATTAATACCCTGTAGAAAAAGTAACTAGTATGTGGTAAGAAATATTCTAGTTCCTTCTAATTTTACACATTTGCCCTTTTTCGTACATTAAACCATTCGATTTGAATATAAGGTTATCATAGGACCCCCAACTTGTTCCTTTGTATATAGTTTTATACTAGTTTAAATGCTAGGTTTTATTAGGGAGTGGTGAGTAAGTGTATCCATATTTTACATAGGAAACTAAATACCAAAAGCACTATGAAACTTTTCCGGTCTCAGTCAGGATCTTAACAAGGGTCCTTTGGTTTTAAAATTTCACGCTCTAACTACTATACCAGTAAGCTCTTATTTTAAATTGATTTTTGTTTTGAAAACAAAAGTCTTTTTCTCTTCAATTTTGCGATTGGCGAATGGTGAGTTTGTTTATTTTCAGTCAATGCTTGTGAGATCTAGCACAGTTTCGTTGCAACCAGGTCCAAAACGTTAATACTTAACAATTTAACTATAGGGTAATAGTAACCAATAGGAATAATAAACATATTGCTTTTATTTGCATCTACTTAGAAACTCTCACACAAACAAAATTTTTATTTTTTTTAGAAAATTCAAAATACACTGAGACCTCTTTTTACTAGCAATTATATAAATTTAAATAACACACAAGTCAACACTTTTCCTTTAGGAATTTTCACTTTTTTTGTTTGTCGTCAATATGTTTGTAAATATTCAAGGTTTGTTCGTTTGACTTGGAATGCCCGCTATATGAGTTAGTGTAGTACGGTTTCCCTTGTATATTTTTTTCTTGCCATTTTTTTAAGCTGGTATTTTTCTCTATTTGGTATATTTTGTAGATTTTTATTCTTCCTTTAAGAAATGATTTACATGTGTTGGCAAACATTTATCATGGCATATTATTATGTTTTCCGCTTTGTTTATGACGGCTACTACCTTGAACATTTCATAGAGATACTTTTCCATTTTGTATCTCCCTCAAGAAAAGTAACAAAAAGTAATAATACAACGGTATTGTATTTAAAGAAAATTTTTTATTTTAAACGCAGTAGGTAATATTTTTTCTTTGCACGTTTCCTTGTAAGTACAATAGAAATAAGGGCAGTTTGATATGAAAAACTAAATTAAAGGGGGCAGGATTGACTGTTATTTCATTCAGTTTTATTAGACCCCGCTGGAAAAAAAATAATTTTAATATTGTTTAATAAATGCTGTTAAAATTTAACAGAGTTTTTGTATAATTTTGATTTATATGTTTTTGAAATTTAAGTGTGTTAACGGTTAAAGTCTTTTAAACGAACTTATCTTGTTAGCAATATTAAATGAGTTAAAATACTGGTTAATAAACAATTTAACAATTGCAAAGTTCTTTTTAAATATTTTGATAAAATATAGATAGTGCAGGAGTGAAAAATTGAACATAATACTTTATGAGCTACTACCGAATCAAAATATCTAAAAATTGTGTATTCATTAAGGTGATTTACAAGGATCTCACAGAACTAGATTTCTTTCCGAAATTAAATTAAATAGAATTCGTATTCTTTATTAAACTACATATGCTGTATTAAGAAGCGGTTAAAATAGTTTATGTATGTAAGTAAAAAAAAATTAAAATGGCCCTCTAAGGTATGCAACGTTTTTTTGCATTAAAAAACCAAATAAATGGAAACTGAACAAGTACAAAAATTTTCTCTTTAAAAATTTTATCTCATAATTTAAATGCGTATATTTGAAAGGAAAACCGCTAGTCCTCTGTTTTGTTTTCGTGAAAATAAACATTTTACGATAAAAAGTTGTTGTAATTAAATCAAATTTAAATTTTAAATAATATGATTGTTATTTGAATACAATTTTGTATACCTTTCAACACATTAAAGATAAAATTACATTTGTAAACCATGTCAAATCATTTAACAATTAATACTTTTTCTTTTGTTATTGTTGTTACTAGATATTTGGTGTGGTCTTCAATTTTTTTTTTTAATAAAGAAAGAAATATGAAAAATGTATAAAATTTCGTCAATGCTTGAGGGATATAAATATTACTAAATGCCCTACAGGAGGTAAAAATTATAAATAGAATATAAAAAAGTTTTAATTACAATTATGTGTATGTTATGGTTAATGAAATTTAATTTTTAATTACATTTAGGGTATATTTTGTTGCCTATGGCAAAACACAATTTTAATGAATTTTTCAATTATTTTTCTTTTATCAATTATGCAGGGTTCTTACGTTTCTATTACATTACTTCTCTAATTTGTGTATATGGTTTTGAATATTGTATTTAATATAATTGTTATTAAATTGAAGTCGCAAAGAATCAATTTTTTTTTATTACAAAAAATTAAAGTACAAATTGGCAAAAAAAATTTATATAAAAAAATCTTAAATTTTTGTTTTTATAAAACAATTTCATATAAATATCGGTGGCTTAATAGAAAAAGTGCGTGTCTCGATTTTTAACGAAATTGTGTTCTTAAAATTTTCTGGTTTTTCACATACAAAAACATCGTTGAAAAGAGTGTATTTATTTAATTTTTTTCCTTCTCCTGGAAAGTAGTAAAAAATAGAGATACGCCTTAAACAATTAATATGAAAATTAAAAACAAGTATTAATTCTTAAACTGGGTGACCAAATTAAGAACTGTCGATGTTAACCAGGCACAACTTTCTGATTTTAAAGTATAATTATTCTTTTTGAAGTTTATAATTGAATTCTTGGAAATTTTTAATAGATGCATACTCTGCAATCATTTTAAAGCACAATTTTAATTCAAGATTAGTTTTTGTAGCCTTAATGATTAGAAATTTTTTTTGTTCTTTTGAGGAAAAGCGTTCAGTGATCCACCGCCATGAAAGAGCTGCTCATCGAAATATTCGTACTGAAAGTAACGTAGAGGACAAAACTTCACAAATGATTTTTGGGGCTTTTGACAGAACAATGGTCAACAAATTTGTGGGCCAATCGGTAGAGGTGTATCCTAATTTGTTGCTTTAACAAAATTACGAAACAATGCATACTGCAAGGCTCTACCAGATTTAACTGTTCCTCTCGATTTTTGGAAATATTTAAAAGACAAAGTTAATTTTAGCAAACTAGAGACTATTACACAGCTGAAACAAAATATATAAAAATATATAAAAGAGCCTTCAACCAGAAACAGTACACGGTATAATGCAAAGCGCACTATTGCAAATATAGTGCCTTTAAATTATCATTAAAATATATTTAATTTATTTATAAAAAAAAATGAATTGCAGGAGTTATAGGTATTTAACATTGTTAGGTCTTATTTGGGTCACCCAGTATATGTGGGAGTAAGTGTGTGCATGCAAAAACAACAATAATTTTAATAAAATATTTGGAAATATAAAACAGGAAATAAAAACTTAATCAATCAATCAATCATTTTTGAGCAGGATCATGAAAAAACAAAAATGAATATGCCTCTTAGTTCCTCCCCCTCTCTTACTCGTTTTCGTTTGCTCTCTCTTTCTCTTTCGCGATATTGTTGTTTTTAAAACCGTATTTAATTTTTTTTATTAAGTGAATTTGTTTTTGCAACTCTGCTATAAAATATTTATGAAATTTTTATTTAATCACGTTGTCGTAGTGGTTGTACACGCTTATGAGTATAAAAATATGAATGTTTGTGTGGATATGTTTGGGAGTGTTTTGTGTAAGCTTTGAATTATTTCAATTGTTTTCAATTGTAGTTTTTCTTTTTATTTATTTTTTATTGCTGTTGTTGTTGTCGCTTGTATTGTAAACCATGATTATTAAAGCATATTAAATGTGTGGTTCGTTTTTATATTTTTTCACCATTTGTTGTTGTATGTTGTTGTATACACACACATGCATGTTCATTATTTTATTTTTTTTCGTTTTATTTTCTGTGTTAAATTGAATTTTAATTTGTTAGCAAAATTGCTGTTTTTTTTAGCATTTAATTGTATTTAATTATTTACCAGTGCAATTTGCTAGACATTAAAAAAATAAGCAAAAACACACGTAAAATGAGATTTATATTTTATTAAATTTTGTTATTATTTTATTTTTCTATGTATTAATAATTAATACATAATGAATGTATATGCAGGTGAGAGTGCGTTGGCTTAATAATAAAATAAAAAATTAAATATATAATATTAATTAAAACTTTGATTGCTGTTCTGTAAATTGTTGAAGCGTTGTTTTGTTGCTTTTATTTTGACACATGGTCGTTATTGAGAAAAATATTTAATTGAATTCTATTCACCAACAGGCAATTGTTAGATAATAAACATTAACTATGCTCAACTCATTTATATTTCAAAATGCTTTTTTAAATAATTTTTCTTATAAACAAGAATTGTGTAAAATATGTGCCACTTTAAGTTGAGTTAATCAATTTATTTTCAAATATTAAATGCCAATTCCAACATGCATACTGCTGTACATTTTACAATTAATTGAATTTAAGTACGAAATCATGTGGAAAGTTTACACAAGTCTTAGATTTTCAAATAATAATTTATACGCAGTCAACGGAGACATAAAGGATTTAAACAAAATAACACTAAAATAATTTATGACACACACGGTCTCATTTTGTCACAATCACCCAGCGACAAAAGTCAAAAGGGTTTTATATATTAGGCCATCTGAAAGCCGACTTTTTATCTCTTTTAGACTTGTAGTCTCATTTAACCTTGCCTTTCCTAAAAGGTTTTAGAAGGCCTCTGGACACCCTTTTGAAGATCCGACAGTAAGTCTACTTCTTTAAATTTTTTGTTAGCAACAAATAAAATTCAAAGAAATAAAAAACAAACAACAATTCATTACGTTGTGTTTCTAAAGCGCGAGTTTAACAGCTTAGTAGTTCGATTCACAAACTTGCTTTAACAATAAACGTATCGGTAAAAGAAGTAAACAACAATTTATCGATTTCGGTATTCATTCACATATTTCAACAACCCAAATATTGTTGTCTAAAATACAATAATTTTGTTGTTGTTTTTTTTATCGACAAAAATTTAACCCTATACCCGACTCAAAAACCATTTGTTTAAGTCTCGGCTATGTAGCTACTTCCTGTGGGGGGTGATGGTACCGTTAAAATGTTTTAAGTGAATTGCATAAACGTTAGTGCAAACAACAATTACTGTCGACAAATTAAACGATTGTCGGATCGTTAAAATTAAGTGAATCAAGAAAATTATATAATAATTACTAATAAATATAATTAAAAAAAAATGTTATCAAAACTTAAAATTCTGAAAACTTTAATAAGGTCTTTTCACAATGGGATTCAATGAAGCCTTCATTAAAAAGCCCTGTTGTTAGAAGAAAGTGTGGAAGTCCTTGGGTTTAAGACGGAAATGATTATGAAATGGGTATCAGAGTCCTTATATTTGCTAAATAAGAACAAAAGAGGCCTTTGATAAGGCTTATGTACCATCTAGAGGAATCATACACGCACACACACAAACACATGTTTATATAAATACATAATGTAAGGACAACAGCAAATAAATTGTAAGAGTTTTGTCGTTGTTATTGTAGAAATAAGTTAGTATCAATTAATTTTCTCAACAACAATAACAAAATTACATACACTTAACCAATTTGAACTTAAGCCTCAATGCAAAGGATTAATGCGTGAATGCGTTAAACTAATAAACCATGGAAATCCAGACGATGGTGACTTAAACAGCCATAAGTATTCGTACAATAATACACTATACAAATACAGTGTGAACAGTGAATTTACATACAATTGTACATACATATATATACACACACACACAATGTCATACAAAGTATTAATTTTGAGCACAATATACAAACACAGCTACAATTATAATACTATCGCATACACACAGACAAATTTAGATAAATTCTTGGTTTTGGTCTTTGGTTTAAAAGAGGAAATTGTTATTGCTGGTATTTTTGTTGTTATTGTTGTTGGTTGGTTATTAAGTTATTGCGAGAGCTTAAGTGAAAGCATTGCAATTTAATGCCTTCTTATAACTTAATGATAGTGAAAATAACAATGCGTAAATAATACTATTAATTTATTAAAAGCATATCAGAAAAAGACTGCTGCTGCTGTTGATGGTAATGATGGTTATATTGGTTGCGATGTGGATGAAGTTACAAATTCATTTACTTTTTTATATAATTTAGGTTATAATAAAATAAGTGTTTAAGCTGTTGTTATTTCATTACAAAGGTTATGCCTAATTCTCTCTTTTTTTTATTACTTTGTTGGTATTTTTTATTTGATCATGGCTAATTTACTGTGAAGCTGTGCAGACGACACCAACTAATGGATTATCGCCTATGGCTTTTAGACGTGCGAAAATGTTACTTTGGCTTGTTAGCTCATTTTAGAAATGATTAGTTTATGAAGCATAGATTGTTTTTTGTTATTAAATATTAGGAGATTACCGGTGTTCTTTGCTACATTTTACTTAAAAAAATACTACTAGAATTAAATTTGTTGCGATGACTTGATGATGACTTTTTAGAAACTTTAGATTAAAATGAAACAAAGAAAAATGTTTTTTAGTTTTATGGAAACCATTTAATTATAGTTATTTGTTTTTTTCTCAAACTAAACTGTGATTTTCAAAATAAATTTGAATAATTCGAAAATCAGTGTTCACATCTAACAGTAGTGCCAATTTTAAAGTTTTCCGCCTTTAAGAAATATACGCTACACTAGTAAAACTCTCGAAAACCGGCAACTTTTAACATGAACAAAGATTAAAAGTTAAAGTCTATAAGTCTCATATTAATATTTTTAATGCTAAGTTATAAATATTCCTTTTACTATTCTATTGCATCACATTTCTAATCTCATCTACAAGTGTTTTTATTAAAAAAAAAAATTAATTAATTTCTAAATATTATTCTATTGATGTTTATGGCAATTTATCATTTAATTTTGAATGGACTGTTTTATCCTGAAATTTTGTACTTAAATGAATCTGTGTTTTTGGCCGCATACATACATGTGATTGAGTGGGTATGTGTGTAAATGATGTACAGCAGTATGACAATACCGTACACTGTCATACAATAATAGCAAATAGAGCAGAGACTATTCTATACGCAAGTATTGTCTATGGACAATTTAAAGATGTGTACATATTAGAGATGGTTTGAAATCTACATTTTGTTCACCGTATTTCAATTGGCTCAAGCATGAAGAAATTAGGGTTGAGCAAAACACATCGGTATATTTTAAGAAAACCTTTAAAATAAAAAGTCAGCAGGTTTTACTTAAACAAAATATTAATTATCTTCAAATAGGTCGAAGATAATTCTAAAACAAAAATTTTTATTTTAACCTCTAATTGGTATTTGTTCTTCGAACTTTGTTTCCTGTTTGTGAAAAATCTTCTCAATTGGCGATTATAAGAGATCTGGATTTTATTTTGGCTACATTCAAGGGAACTACAAGAGAGATGAGTGTATAAAACTTCGTGATATTCAGTTTAACTTTTCTGCTAACGAATTTGATGAGTCAAGGAAAATATGCGACCTTCTATGCGTTTATGACTAAACTTAAAATATGTTGTTCGAAAAATAGTTAAAGAAATTTGGGTGCTTTAGGAATAGATTTTTTTTTGTTCTTAAATTTAAAAAAAAATATTTCACTCTGCGAATCGTTGTCATATGCCAAAACCGGTAATAGAGATCAACGGTCTGCTGAACAAAGAACGACCTAAACAGCACCGGTACAATAGAACTTTAAGAAATCTTTAATTTTATCTGGACAGGATAATTTCTTATATCTGCCGCTAAAAACTACCTTTAAGGTTCTTGATTTTGACAATATTCTCAATGAAACACAGCAGCACCTAGATAGGGCATGATTTAATAGATCCGATAATGAATTTCAGGCGTAGCCGAAATTTCCGTAATAAATTTCTTCAGCAGTTAATTGGGCAGTACCAATTAATAGACTATTCTTAGGTCATTATCTGAAAATAATCTAATATAATTAAGTTCTTTTATACAATAACTGAAACTATTCGCAGACTTCGTGGACATTGCTGTAGTTTCCTTTTGTTTATACTGTGATACTTGATGGAGTATTTCTCGAACAATGTAAATTCTTGAAATAGTTATTTTACAAGCACAAAGTGTGAGTTGTTTATAATCTCAATGTTTTGTTGTACAATGACATCTAAATTAGACTTAAACAAATTAGACAAATTTGCATGTAAATTAAACACTGATAAAATTAGAATCAAATAAAACTTGTTCTCCAACAATATCGATATTTTTTTTTTCATTTTCCCATTTTTAGCGGAAAAGTTACTTTTCTTTTAACTAAAATTGTTCTTTAATGCTTATAACAACTCAATTTAAATATAATTGTTAATTTGTTTTTATACCAGCACTCTCATTTATAAGATTATTATCTTGTTGTGCTGGATTTCAATTTAAGTAAATAAATAAAAATAAATAAACTTTGGACCATCCCAAGTATGAAAAAATAAGCTGTGATATGTTGGTATTTGTGTTTGAAAATGAATTAACATATCCATCCACACAAGAAAGTAGGTTCGAATTTTAAATACATAAAAATGTTGTTTTTGGTCTTGGAGTTTTTTTTAATACCGCACGATAGCCAGTTTTAATGTTTTTGATGCATGATATCTTGAAAAAAAAATGGTTAAAACAGTAGATTCTTATTTAAATTGATATTTTATGCGGCAGAAATTTTAAAGCTTCGTGAGATAATATTTATGGACTCTTTTCCAGTATGTAACTGAACCAGTCTACTTGCTTCATTCAAGTTCATACTTACCAGAAATTGTTGTTGTTGTTGTTGTTTACAATTGTATAAATGAAATTTTCTTTATGCAAATTCATCAATATATCTTCATTGTCATTGGGCAGAATAATGTTAGTGCAATGATAAATTTTATGAATTTTTCATATTTAAAATTCTTGTTTAGTTTGTTGAAATTTACTTTTAGGACTTCAGGTGTAAAATACAAATATAAACAGGAACAATAACATCAACAACAATACATCTGATAAAAACACACAAATAAATATTTGTTTATACTGGGGTCAAGCTTGAAATGACAATAGAAAGAAGAAAAAATAATTTATTTGCCAACAGAGAAAAGATCAAGTCGTCTCATTCATATACAAACAGTCAACAATATTAACGTCATTATCATGCAGCTTTCAAAAATATATTGCAAGTCAAATATTTTGTTGTGCAAACAAGATTTATTTAATCTATTTTGTTTTCTTTTTTTTTTTTTTTTTTTTTTTTTGTTTCAAGTAAATAAACAACATAAACAAAACGTAATTATTTGTTGTGTTCAATTTTAGTTGCAAGAGTTTTCTTTTTTGATATGCATTATGGTTTCAATTGCATGTGTAAATGAAGATGTGTGCGGTGACATTTTCTGCATGTGTTCATACACACACATTGATTTACATGTATTGTGTTCTTGAATAAACATTAAATTGCCTTTTGTGGTTTTTACATTAATTTTATAAATGTTTGTAACTGTTTGTGTATGTTGTATGTGTTTGTATGCGTGTGTGTGTATTTGCCATTTTAATCTAGGTTAACTATTTTATAAGATTTATTTGTTTATGGTTAAATAATTGAATTGTTTATGATTGCGAAAAATATTCATATCCCATATTCCATAGAAACCACAAAATTTTGCAAACTATTGGCATTTTGAACTTAAATATGAAATCATCAATTGTAGGTTATTATAAAAATATTATAAATTCTATTTGCACAAATAACTTATAATATGTTTGTACACAAATACAAGATGGATTATTAAATTTTTATATTGAAATGAAAAAAGAAAAGGTTATATCCCTTTAATGTGTGGTGCTGTAATTTTGTAAACCACTGAATATGGTTCTAAAGAGCAAAAACAAATTTGAAATTTTTCAAATTCTTAAAGCCTCAATAACAACTGCAATGACACGTTTTAGAATAAAATTTTTTTGCTCGTTGAGTTTTAAAAATCAATTTTTTATTTTTTGTTAAGACCACAGACCCTGCATTTGTGGTGGTTTTCTTATGGAAACTATTTTATTTCCATTTTGTGAATTTATTTTCCTAAATACAATGTTTCTCTACTCACATGTATGTTTTGCATACAAAATACCATTTTGTTTTTGTACAGAGATTCAATTTTGCTTTTGAATTTTTCCTCTTCGAAAGTAAAAAATAATAAAAGGAAACAACAACAACAACAACAAGAACAAATTCAAAAAGAAATGGCTTAAAATGTTTTGTATAAATATCGTCATCACGTGTTTGAACACTATTTCATTTGATATGCATCCGACAAACTCCCAAAAGTATGAGTACATAAATGAATGATATTTTCGAAACGTTTTGTTATTTTATTATTCATTCATTCATTCAGTTATTCTCGCATTTCATCAGCAGTTATAAAATATTGATAAAATGTTGAAATCAAAAAAAAAACTAAAGTTTTATAAATTATTTAATAGTTTTAGAAAAAAAAATCAACTGAATTGATTGTTTTTCATTAGCATTTATGAGGGACAATATAAAAGCAGATCTTAAAGTAATAAACTTGTTCATTCATCTATTGTTACTGAGTTGACTAGGTACTAGAATAGGTTCTTGCTAAAAACATTTTATTCCGAATCGTCTAATGTTTTCCGATATTTATACGGGTTTTTCATCCTATTTTAATATGTTATCAAACTTAATTTTCAAATCATGCATGTATGCTTTTTTTATTAACGAGGTGAAATCATCGAATGACCCTGGTACTCAAGTCAGCCAGGAGTGCGGGACTCTAACACGCTAAAACGCCTCGGTACACTGTATGTATGTGTGCATGTACATATGTATGTACGTTTATTTAATGTAATAAATCATTTTCACCGCAATTTACTTTGAAACAATTTTATTTCATTACTTTACCGATAACATTTATGAGGTTTGTCTTCATCATTTTAAATGAAATAAAAATTTACGCGGCATGTAACATGAGCACGAGTGTGTTGCGTTATGTTGCGACAAAATGTATGTCAAATGTAACTGTCATTCGCAATAATCTTAACGCTTAATAACATTCACGTGTACAACACACTTTACTTTCATCTCAAACCTTGTCTTGTATCTGCTATGTTTTTGTTGCTTTCCACTGTCGTTTCTGTTATTTTATTATTACTTTATTGTGTGTGTGTGTGTGTGTGTTTGTGTGTGTTTTCTATTTTTTTTTTATTTTAACGTATTTATTCTTAATGCAGACACCTTTAAGCATTTTAAATACTTACATGCTGTGAAAAGTGTTAAGAAGAGTTGCAGGAATAAAAAGTGTGTGACAACACAGGAAGTGCATTAATGTTATTTGCACTTAAACTAAATGGAATATATGCATATGCATGCATATGTATGTATGCTTATAACAAAATGACGTTATGTGGTACATTAACACACTGATGACGATGATAATCACAACAATAGCGATGCTTTCAATGATGATGATGATGATGATTTTAACGATGACAAAGCTGCCAACTACCAACGTACACATACATACTTGTCAACAATTCGCATAAGCATTTTGTGAGTCGCGTTAAAGTTTCTTTTAAAATTAAAATGTGTGCTGTGATGCACACTATTAGTTTATAAAATTTAATCAGAATACATCAATTTGTGGATAAACATATTACGAATTAAATAAATTATGCAAATAATTGAGAGAGTTGTTTGCATTCACACTTAAGTGGCTACATGAAATTGGAATCTAGTTCTTTTTTTAAATCAAATTTAATGTCTACGATACTTGTTGTATGTAATAGTAAAGCTAATGCAGTGTCACCTCAGTGATTAAATAAATAAAATAAATAATACATTTTGGAAAAAAGCAATACGAAGAGAACTTAAAATTAAACTAAAACTGTAAGTGCTGTAAAAAATATTTCAGGTTTATTAGAGGCTTATTTAACAAATTTATGTACAACATCTGTCGATTAAGTCTTTAATAAACCCAAAATATTTTTTATGAATACGGCAGTGAAAATATTAAATTATTTATGGTCAACTTTAAAAAAATATCAGAACAATAGAGGTTTTATTTTGTATTATAACTTTGAAATTAAGTTATTAATTGATTTTAAAAATAGTGAGTGAATTTGTGTATTTTGTCGTTTTGTCAAGAGTTGTAGTGTTAATTTGATTGTGATATAAAAATATTTATTTTTTTAGCATTTATTTGGCATTTATTTTCTGCTGATGATTGTAAACTATTTATTAAAGTATGTACACAACTGATGCGGGCTAAAAATCTATCTGCTCAGAATATCCTGTCCGCAAAGCAAGATTATGATTATTACAGAAGTTTGTGTATATATTTGTGTGCATGTTAACAGAGCTAATTCACTTTGGTATTCTTGAGGAAACACCTTTTGAGTTGCTTATACAAACAAAAATTATTGTCTAAAAACGTTTCATCGGTTTTATAATTGATCTATTTACAATTTTATAAATTTTTAATAATAGTTTTAATTCATTATATATTAATATTTTTATTCGAACTTTTCTATATATTAACTGCCTGTTCAACGATGTCGAAATAAGATGTACAAATACGTTGAACACAAAAACAAATTTTTAGTTTTTGTTGTTGTTTTCAATATATTTGTACGAATGAAGTTTCGCTTGGGTTTTCTTTCGACATCGTTGAACAGGCAGTAAATTCTAATATCGGAAATAATTTTATAGAATATTCCTTAAAATGATTTCATTTTAATTTAATTCGAATTATAAAATTAAACAATAGAATAAATGAACTTAAGCCAAAATAAAAATGATTCTCATTAAAATTTAATTTTTAATTTATTTAAGGATTTTTTTTTAATGATTTCAGATTTTTCTAAAATACTAACTAATAAAAGTATGACACTTCAAAAAAAAAAAAGAAGAAAAAAAAAACCAAAAGTTTGTTGTTTATTATCGTTGAAAACTATATATCAAATTATTGACAATCTTTAATTTTATTCAATTGTTGGGCACATCCTAAATTATTTAACCAAATAAATCTATTTTATTCTAGCAAAATAAGTATTAAATTTTTACATACAGACATACTTTACATAAATCTATTGCTATTCACCCCGGGCACATCATTAAAAATGCAACAATGTACTTAAAGTTGTATTCTTACGTCCTTCATTGTCTTCGGCTTTGTCCTTCCTCTCCCTTTTTCCATGTGATGTGTAAGTTATTTATAAAAAGTTTTTCTTTACATCGTTCTTTTTGCTGATGTTGTTTTTGCTTTTTTATGCTCGTTTAAATAACTCTCTGCCACAAAACAACTACAGGACTGTGAAAAAGAAACGACGAAGAAACAAAAGACAAAAGCCGGAAATCCGGTGTCGTCCTTAAAACTGTTGCAGTTACAGGAACAACGAACAGCGAAGACAGAATATAAGAAAACCATCCATAATTTAAGAGACACTGAAAAGTTGTAGTAAAATAGCGCTATTTAAATTATTTCGTTAAACATAGAACGGTAGTGTAGTGAATTAAATTTAACATTTGATTTCCGTTCGATTGAATTTTTCACGAGAGAGTTGTTATTTCTTTTTGGTCTTAAAGAAATAAAATATTTTGTAGGTATTTAAATGATTTGCTTATTAAAACGAACTTAAAAAGTTTTAAGAACTTTTTTGCAACGTTGAACTACAAGGAAACGTGTATGTTAATGCAAAAATTTCGAATGTGTTTTATATTGTAAACATGCGAATGCAGAAATCTCTAAAATGGAACAAACGCAAAAAAAAAGTTAACATCAAAACTTTATAGATTTAAAGCATTAGCCCTCTTATGGTTTTTTAAACTAACAGCATGAAATTGTTTAGTTTTAAAATTTTATATCATATAAAAACATAAATAATATACATACATATGATATACATACGTATGTATGTCAAAATAACTTAATAATTTTTGGAAAAATCTTGACTGAACTAGAAAAACATTTAAAGCAAATTATTCATGCATGATTCGAAAAAGGGAGTTTTTTACACACCCACAATAACAATAAAAGACACACTTAAAAAAAAACTATATTCCAATCAACAAACATGAAAAAAATGTTAATAAGGAGACAAAATCATAAAGTTAAAAATACATACATACATACATACATACATACATACATACACACATACATATTTGTTCATTCACATTTAAAAATAGAAAAGAAATAAGAAATAGTGCTATATTCGGCCGTGCCGTATCTTATATACCCTTCACAACGTGTAGTCATGCAGTAACAATAGCTTGTATTACCACTTATCGCATATGAAATACGTACATACATATACAAAACATCCCATTGCAAAATTATAAATTGAATTTACGTATGTACATATGTTTCAAAAAAATAATAATTAAAAAAATAAAAAAAAAAATGTATTAAAAACAAAAAAAAAAACAATAAAAAAAATTTAAAAAAAAATTTAAAAAAATATAAAAAAATTAATAAAAATATAAATAATATATAAAATAAAAAAATTAAATAAAAAATTTTTTTTCCCTCAGCTGGGATTCGATGCCACGTATGTATGTTGGTTTTGTAATTGTGAAAAAAAACTAGGTGGTCGTGGTTTTTTGCTCATATCTCAGAAAGTTATAGGGCGATTGTGCTGAATTACAATAGAGATTCATTCCCGGATATTTCCAAAAGATTTATACCATTCACAGATCTGAGGAACATATAGTTGCTTCTAAAAGTTGATTTCAACCAACACACGCGTAGACGGACAGACGGTCAAGGCTTAATCGACTTCTCTATTCATATATACTTTATGGGGTCGGAAATTAAAATTGTAGAAATTACAAACGGAAGGACAAAGCTATATATACCCTTGTACACCATAGTTGAAGGGTATAAAAATAAGAATTCTATATTCAGCAGTGCCGAATCTGATAATACTATTTATCATCTTGTTGACCACTGCGTGGCTTATCCAAGATTTTTGATTTGATGTTAAAGGCATTTTGTTTTATTATTTTTGAAGCCATATACGATTTTGAATTTTTACATTTCTAACTGTATTGTACTGGTTAGGTCCTTTCATTTGATACCAATTTTGTTGGGGCTAAAGTTGTACATGGTTGCGTTTTCATTAATTTGAAATACGTATATAAGTTTTTATATGTAGTGTTTAACAGTCTGTTAGGATTTCGAACCCACTATTTTCTCTCCCGGGACTCGATGCCTGCTTCGCTGTAGTGAAAAACGAGGTAATCTCTAGTATCGATTTAAGCGACTACCCTTGTCATAAGCTCTCAGAAAATATATTCTCTATGGCTTCGCAAACAAATATTGTAGAAATTTCACACGGCATGACAAACCTACACACTCTGTGAAGGGTATAAAATAAATTTGTACTTTAACTTTAAAACATCCAGACTCTCACTTGTATTGTGTTGTGGTGCAGCAACTCAGGCGTCTAAAACAGCTTTAAGCTGTGAAAACAAATGTTTATTTGATGTCAATATTGTCTACAATTGCTGCTGGTGTTTTTTAAAATGTGTTTCAATATTACATATTTTTTCTTTTTTTTTGGAAAATATAAAACATTTTTTGCACTTTCACATAAAGAGACATGCATTTGTTTTATTTTTTTTTAGTAAAAATACTTTTTGTTATTTAACAAGTTTGAGTTGAATATTGAATATTGCAGTAGGTCTTTGAGGCTGTTTCAATAAGTTATAGTTAAAGCTTTTTATACAAATCGAAAATAAAATTTTGACTTCGCCTGAGTGGTTGATTAAGCATTCATTATTCGTTGTCTCACCCATATAATCAAATATCATAAAATAGTTGAATTTTTTTTTTGTAATAGTCAATTTTACAAAAATATTTTCATTATAAATTTACTTTTTATTATAAAAATTTTTGTAACTGAATGTCTTTTTCGTTCAAAATATAAATTTTTTTGTTTGTTTTTATTGTTTATTTTTGAATAGTGTGGTGTGTATGCATGTATTTATCAGGGTATGTGTGAAATTACGTTTGTGAAAACAATTTGAATTCTACTTGTTACGCGTTATTTTAACTTTTTATTTTAATTGTGCTAATTTTTATTATATTTTATAACAAAGAATCTTATATATCTTTTTTGTTATAAGGGTGGAAAAATGATCATGATTGTTGTGCTTTTGAGAAAATAGGTTCATATTCTTAATACGTTTGAGAGTTTTATATTTTAATTCCCCCATAACATTTAATGAGAGGGAATTGCATTCAGGTGGTTTACAGTATTATCAGATGTATTGTCGGGCTAAATATGTTTGTCAAAAATGGTAAAGATTTTGAACGACTTTTTCTTTACACAACCAAGCCAAAAGAGAATCTCTTTAAACTGATACACAATTCAGTTTGTTTTCAAGGTACTAATTTTTCTGAATTTTTTGCGTTTTTTGTGATTTGAAATAAAAAGTAATTATACAATACAGTAAGAAAACCAATTATTTTTAATATTTTTAGTAGGAATTGGTTTTATTTTTTTTATTATTATTATTTCCCATTTTGTTGTAGCAGCAATTTTTAAAATACTTTTGTCAAAAGCAGGTGCTTAACTAGCATACTCAATGTAGCTTTTTATATGTTGTGCAGTGTAAAGTGCCAGAGTTCGAATTTTAAGAATCTTCCAACTTTGGGGCCATTTTGTTAAGTACAAATGACCGTATGGCACGATGAACATGAACCTGTGAGCTAACGTGGCATTACAGAATATGTTCCAAAGATATTAGATTGCACGACCTTATACTTAAACCGGTCCATTTTTCAATTTTTCGAAGTCAATTTTATGGTTGCGGCACGTAGCGCCATTCAGTTGGAACCTCATTTCGCCCGGATTAATGTCATTCATATTTTAAAACAGTTATTGGTAACGGTTTCCATTAACTTAACGCAAGCTTCGGCTCAATTTTTGAAGTAGTAAGATTCGGTGATGCCACCAGCGTGTTAATCGTACAAAAAAAAATGAATTTTTCCGGAGGTTGTGGGGTATGTTGAGAGTTGGTCTCAGTCCTAATTTGGCAATTATGTCGAGCATAATCGCTCAATAAAATTATCGTCGTGACATGACTGATTTTCAGGGTAAAATTAGATAATTTGGTAGCGTTACACAATAGCTTTTCTATCCAAGTTGATTTGCAATAGTGTACTGATATTTATATCAAAAAGTGTTTGCAGGGTGACAGTGAGTTTAACAGTTAACTCTTTTGTAAGTTCTATCAAACTGAAGGAACATCCTACATTTATGTAGTATTAATGGCAATATTGAATATTATTGAAAAAATAGACAACCACAGACACTCATACATACACATAAATATATGTGTACATACATATATTACTTAAGTTAATGTCAATGTCGTTGAATTTCATTCATTATTTATCTAAATGTTTAGTTAGACAATGTTGCCACCTAATTTTAATGTTTTTCTAGAGCCTTACATTAAGTTACTTTACAATCTCCCACAAACATGTACAAACTCTCATACATACGCATTCGAAAATGTTGAAGATTGAATATTATAATTTGATAAACGTGCCTGCCAAACTGGCAAACTATAGACATGCTCTCATTGATACATCGAGATGCAAACAAAATATATAATTATTAAGAAGTTCTTACAACAAACATAAAAATAAAATTAGTCAAAGACTTGTAAAAGTTCTTATTAAATTCAGTATAAATGTCGTAAAGGGAATTAGTGCTTCATCTATTGCTGTGTACAGTTCAATTAGTTATAAAGTTTTTATTTTTTATTTTTTAACTGAAATAAAAACAGTTTTTATGTCCAAAATTGTTGTTTAGAATTAATTTTATTTAAAGTCGTAGCAACTTTATTTCTTTAGACAATTTTGAGCTGTTTTTTTCGGGCCACCAACTAAAAGTATTTTTATTAGGAATTTTTTTTATTTTTTATTAAAATATCTAAAATTTTGTAGGATTTTTAAAAAGATAAAAAAGTTTTTTGAAAATATGTGTGGCCTTAAATTTAACACTGCCTGTCTATCAGCACTTCTAAAAGGCGGGGAAAAGATGTAAAGATTGTCTGTTAACTTTTCGCATGTGCTTTTATTATCTTGAGGGATCAAAAGGTTTTTTTATCACATTTTTTTAGCTCAACGTATCAAAAGCAATTCTACAACTGGTGGCAAAAGTAAAGGGTTGCTCTTTATTTTTTTTTATATTTTTATGATTATTCATATTATGAGGTTGCCATATACTGAAGTACATAAAAATACACACACATGCACACATTTGTTTATGTGTGAAAATGTATTGTAGAATAATATTGGATTGTTTATCATATTAAACGCCTAAATGTTCCCTAGAGATTTTAACATTTTACGTACAATTGTGTTGAAATTTGCTGTTATTGTGAATATGTATTAGTGCGTGTTTGTGTGTGTGTGTGTTTGTATTTCCAAAGTTTGTCATTTAATGAAAAGTTGTTATGAATGTGTTGGCTCGTATATGTTTCATATCGTTTTATATGTTCCTGCAATAGTGTTATGGCGTTAACAACGTGAACAAAAATAATTTAAAAATTTTATAAATCGTAACAGTTTAGTTTTATTTGGTGGCAAGGCAGCAATGAAATTTAATCCTGTTTGCCCTTATTTTCTATATTTAGATTGTCAATAAATTTTAAAAGTATTACATTTTATGAACAAGTAGAATGGTTATGAAAACAGTGTTGATTGTCAGCGGAAGTAGAGAGCGTTTTTCTTGCAAAATGAAATAAAGGTACTTCTCTTGAGATAAGTAAGTGTAGAGTGGAAGTTAGTAAGTTAAATATATAAAAAAGTGCACGGAATTAGTTAAAATTTGATTAACTAAAGGCTTTTTCAATTCGTTTGTAACATATGGAAAAAATCATCTTAGACCATAATTTTGTTCATTCAGTTGTCCATGTGTTCGACGTCCGATGGGATCCAGAGTTTTATTTCTATACAAAAATAGAATTTCGTTCAATAAATAATATGCATTAAAGAAAGACTAGTGCATACAACTATCGAATTAAGAAGATGCAAATTTTTAGCAACTTTTCGCATTTACCATTACATTCGATTCAACTCAACCCATTATATGCGAATAATTTAGCAAATTTTTGTAATCAGCTATAATTAATTTAAATAGTATCGAAATTACATTTCAACAATTTTGTTTTAAACATAAATGAACATAAATATTTTACACAAATCTGCATCCTGCTTGTCGACAAATGGCCAGAAATTGCAACGGAAACTTAGAATGATTATTGTTTGAGTGTGCATCATAAAGCAATTGTGAACATATATTTATCTATGTGTGTGTGCATGTGAATACACATATATTGAGTGTTTATTGTTTCAAACGATTTCCTAGTTTCATACTTCCTCACACATCCATACAAATATTGTGCGGTGAATGCGGAATTTGTGAGTACGTAATGACTGGTGTAGCAAGTATTCAAAATACTCGTGTGAATGAAACAGGGATTGTAATGTTTGCTGCTGTTGCCACACAAATATTATAATCAACACCACAACTACGCTATACAAAGGATACAAGAATTATATAAATGATTTTGTAGTAATTTTTTTTTTTTGATAATTTGAATATAATATGCCAAGGATATTGTTTGAATTTTTTTCAACAAATCCGCAAAGTTGGGATGAGATGTAGTTTATTTTAAAAGCGGTTGGTTTGTTGTTTATTTGTGTCAATGAAAAAAAAAAATAACAAACAAACAAATAACACAGCTCATACAAGTGAGTAAGTAGTATGAGCAGTTATGAGTTTTTTATTACCAGTTGGTAATTTTGAAAACCATTCGTAGCACATAAATAACAAAATAACGAGTCGTAAAACAAAACATTTAAATAGCTACAACAAAAACGTTTTAGATAAAATAACATACAATAAATAAAGTAATATTATTAAAAATAATAGAAGTAAAGTGGATACTAGCTATTTAAGTTAAAAAAAAAAACATAAATTGACGTTGGCTTTTGAAAAGTTATAGCACATCGAAACTTCTTTAAACTATTTATTTGTAATTTGATGCATTGTCCTCATTTAGTAAAATGTCAATTAGTTTGAATTTGAATTTTTTATTCATTCATCTCTGTATCAAATAGCAGGGTTGGCAGGAAACGCATATTTATTCACAAACAAACAACTTTTATAAGCTCTTCTTAAAACTGTTCTAGTATAGAAAACGTTTTTCTTTGAAGCAAGACTGTAAAAAACTGTGTTTGTATGAAAGTTTTTATTTTTTATTTTTATAGTCAACGATCGATAGCAGTCATATAAAACAAATCCCAATGCATTTTCAATTGTTGAGCTGCACTCTCTTTCTCACACTACATACTGAGTCAAATTATGCATAATATAGGGACAGGAAAGAGGGAGGATTATAAACTTTTACTCCTTTAATAATCGATTAAACTAGTTTGTATCTGGTATATAAAGCATACATCTGTGGGGGGTGTAACTACCAAAAATAAACTATTAATTGCAACTAAACGATTTCAGAATTTATCTTAAAATGAACACAATACAAAATAAATTAATTGAAATAATTTTGTTTTTGGTTTTAGTGGCGAGCTATAATTTCTAATGAACCGTTTGCTTTCTTTTAAAAACACATATGCACGCGTACAGGGCATAATAATAATTTAGACATTTTTTCATTGTCAGTGTAATGAAGAAAGTATAAAAATAAGTGTAAGAAGTGAATGAAAGTTTTAGATAAATTTGTTGTTTCTAGCTACAATTTATTATATAATTTCATTTCAGTGCTTTTAAATTTAATTTATACTTTTGTAACATGAATTTATTTTAGTCGGACAATAATTTAGCATAAAATTGTAGTCCTTTTACTTACTCATCAACAAACTCACAATAATTCTATCAAAAGGAGAGTGAGAAAAGAAGACAAAAACAACTACTGATATTTTTCATTTATTTCCAAAGTCATCAAATGGAATATCTTCTTTGTTCATTCTCCCTATTCTCAATTTCTCTTACTGTTAACTACTAAATAGTAGTTAAATATATTACGACTTTACATAAATAGATTTTTTTTTAATGTAGTTTGTATGTGTAAATAAAGTAGTGTTTTTCTACACATAAAAACGAATATCAGACAGCAGACAATTTGACCAAATTTGCAGTGGAGTAGTAAAATACAACAACAGCAGCAATTCGAAAGTGCCAATTTTACTTCACAGTGACCAGCAAGGACTTGTTCTACAATATGTAGACATACAAACATATACGTGTGCGTGTGTGTGTTCGCTGGAAAAAATGTGCTTGTGCAGGCACATATATAAAGTTAAATGTAGGATTGTGCAATTGTGTAAATTTATTTTCATGCTTAGCAGTGTTAGTTTTATTTGTTGTTTTTAACACATTCTAAAGTGTTTGTAAAGTGTTTTTTTTGCGCTTTTGTGGTGGCTCTTGTTGCGTGGTATTTGTGCGTGTATGTGCGTTTAAAAGCATTTGTCTGCACATGTGTCTAATATTTATGTACCATTAGCTTTTTGGCATGAATGCAAACAATAATTGGAAATTATTTCGAACAAATAAACTAGAGTCTTTTATAAAGAAAATAAAGTAAAGTAAAATATGCTAAAAGAAAGATATAAAACAATCACTTTAATGCTCATTTTCATTTTTACGTTAAATCTTAAGCGCTGACTGCAGGTTTATGGATTTAATTTTTGTAGAAAATCATGAGCAGTTTATTTAAGTAGTAAGTTTTTGTAATATTTTTTTCTAATATAATAATTTGCCAAAAGTATTTATCTTGTTAACATGTGGTTAAATATTATTATTTGGCTTTTTTTGTACTTAATTTACTAAAATGGTTTTCATTTTATTGTCTTCACTTCAATGCCTTTAATACTATTTTCTAGCACATTTACATGGTGATTTTCTTTTAAGCGAATAAAAAAAAATATTCAAACGGAAGTGTTAGAAACTAAAACGAAAGAAATGCATAAAATTACTGTACGGACATCCGGTGATCCGGTGGCAAGTAGCTTTATATTAATAGGAACCAAAAGTGGCACAAATGAAGGAAGTTGCAAGCAAAATAAAAAGAGAAAATAAAAATATGAAATGAAGTGGAGTGATATTGCTTAATGTGTCCGGACATAAATGGAGTCATAAAAAGTGACAGAGAGCGAGACAGAGAAAAAAAGACAATTGTCACTTTATGGTCTTCGTATGACAATGAAATAAAATAAGTGGAAATGAGAAAAAATTAAGTTCTTTCTTATAAAAAATTGCCTAATTATTGTGATGCTATTCAAAGAAATTCTAAGTGGATAAAATGGATTTTACAGCAGTTTCTTATAAATTAATATGAATAAAAATACCACGCAGCGAAAATAAACAAAATACATGAATTGAGTGTTTACAAAGAACAAAACAAAAGAGTAGGACTTAATTTCAATGTACATCAATACATTTTGAATAAAGTTTTGTATAACGATTTGATTAAAAATTTCAATTAAAAAAAATAAAGCTGCAGCTTTTGTCAGTAAAAATAATTAATTTGTTTTAAATAAAAAGATAAAAACTGGAGTAACGTTATTCTTACATTTCAGCTAACGATATAGTATATTTTTATATATTTGAGGTGAAAAAATGTTTTTAAAAATTGCATTAATTTAGAAATTATCCTTTTGAATTATTTTGTTAATTTTTTTTTTATATTTTATTATTAACAAGCAGAACCCGGTCGGTCCCAACTGAATTTCTGCATTGTATTTATTAGGAGATAGATTTTACTTAGAAGAGTATGATTCAACTTTTTCCAATCCTTACCATTTTCGGATGCTGATATCAAATGTAGCTCGTAGTAAGTGTAAACTAATTTTTCAGGTATGACATCAGGTTAATTTGTTTAGTATGGGTGCACGAAAGTCCCATGATGTGATCGATTTTACATCCTAAAATGTAAACTGATATCGCAGCCAATTACACTGGTGTGCAGAAAAAATTAGCCCGCATTTTAACAAAAATATGTGGACCTAATAGATTTTCAATGCGCTCAATTTTAATTCGTTTTCAGTTTTTTTCTGTCGGGCTATCATGCATTACACATTTTTTAGCAAAAACCCTACCTTTCCGAAAAAATATGAAAATGTAATATTAATTATTTAGTTTTTTGACCATTTTTAATTTGAATATTAACGAAAATTATTTAAGCTAAAGGTCTTTTTAAAACTTAAATAATATCTTTAATTTTAATTAATTCATGAGCGTAAATAGTTTTAGTCAATCAGCCTTATTGTCATTGGCGTTGTCGTATTTTTTTTGGTACCGTGTAATATTTACGACAATGTAAAATGAATGAGACCTTGTCGTATTTCTGTCGTTTTCAACACAAAAACGAGACGAAAACGCCAATGACAATAAGGCGGAATATTTAAAATGTAATATTTTTACATAATATTGAATGACGTCTATAACGTTTCGATTTTCTTTTCATGGAAGTTGCTGCGCCCCCTGTTAGATTGCATAAATTTTTTCCAAGCTGTAACATTTGTAATAAAATATATAGACCTTCTTCGGGAATATGTCAGAAAATGTTTTCTTGTATGGGGGGTATCACTTCGCCTGCTTCGATCGTTTCGATTTTTGTCTGTATTAGCACAAATGAGATAAGAATACGCCACAAAAAGTTTAAAAGACTATAAATGTAAACGCTTTCTAAATATCTCATAGACATAAAAAATGTATTTCTTTGTATAGAAGATGTCATTCCGAGGATTCTTGTTAAGCTCATTTTTGGGTTAACTGTGCAAAGACATATTGTAATACCCAACACAAATTACGAATTTTGATATATTTGAATATTTGATGTATACTCGTTTAGAATTTCTAAAATTACGTTCTTTTAAATTTGTTGCATTTCCTTGCAATAAAGATTTTATGTTTTTTGATTTGGTTTCATTAAAGTTTTGTTTTAGATTTTTAATTTCAGAGTTTAGTTAACCACTTTGGTTTTATTTCTCTTCCAAGTTTTTTTTGTTCAAGTTTTTGGTTAAATATTTTTCCTAGTTTCTTTATAGTTGTAATAGTTTTATTTTTGTTCAATATTTTGTTTTCTCATTTTATGTTGTTATTCTTTAATAATTCCGTTTGTTTGTTGCTGTGAGTAGAGGGATAAGCCTTGCAACTCGTTCTCCACTTTGCATTCTATGTAATCCATTAACTGGCAACAGCAGCATGTCCAATCATGGATAAAAGGATAAATGTCGAATAAATTTCAAAAAGTGTTTACTTTTAATTAAAACGTTATACTTTTATGCTAACACACACACACAGATACAGTCACATGCAAGTTTGTGTGGAGTTATATACAGAGTATTTTACAATTTAAGTATGTTTGTAAAATAATAGTGATAGAAATAATAATAACTACCAGTATTAAACTATGAATTTGTCTATGTATTGCATAAATGACTAGCATATTTTAGTAATAATGTTTTATATTTTTTTTTTTGTGTATTTTTAAATTGTAGTTCTACTAACTGGTTTTGTTGTACAAACACAAAAATTATAGATGAGAAATTCATTTTTAGCCAGTGCCAGGAAGATGAACAAAGAAGTAGTAGAAGAAGAAGAACAAAAGTATTTAGTAATTCGTTGAACCAAAAAGGATTAAAGGGATTTTGAAATACTAAATCGTTAGGCAAAATTATTTATTCATAGTTAACTATTGTGTGGTAGAGAGGAAATTGATTAAGCTGCCAAATTGTTGATTTACACAAAGCAGTTGTAGTTGTATATAATTTGTTTAAACGTTTTTTAAAACTCTAAAAGAAGAAATAATTTAATGAAAGTATCTTATAACTATGTATAAAGAACATAAAGTATAAGTATTACAACAGTTATGACATAGCAAGTCACATAATTAGAATTCTATAACAATTTCTTTTTCATGGTCCATTCCTTTTCATACAAAATATTAACACTTTAATTAGCAGTAAGCAGAAAACTGATAATATTGATTTAATGTCGATATCTGAAATCTACTTAACAAAAGGATAACATTAATCTTAATTGCTTTAAATACTCCCATGTACTTGGGCTTAAGGAAAACCAATATAAACAATTAAGGATGAAAATGATACTCCTAATGGAAAAGAAGCCCCTATGAACTCAGACAAGTTGGTAATACAAATTACTAAACAAATATGGCATACTTATTAAAGGACTAGAAATAAAGTCTCTCATAAGATAAAATGAGTTTTAAATCAATAAAAATATCTGTTATGAGCCTCCTCCATTTAAACAAAAAACAATTCTGAAAACGTCTATCATAAGGCTAAAAGTGTAGGGAGCCAAAATCATTTATCAAAATCTTTAACTAAATAAAAAAAATGTATGACTTAAGATCTTTGGACATAAACTCACTCCTGAATAAACACACACAAACATGTACACAAATAAACCCTGTAGTTTTTAAGACACAATTTTGTCTAGTTTTGATGATAATCTTTTCTACTATTTGATCCACAGAAAAAATATCTGGAAGAAGTTGAAATTATTTTATTAGTTCCTCTTCCTCTCTCTTTCTCTTCCTCTCTTTCGAAAATCAACTGACTTGCTTGTAAGACTTTTAAAGGTTAAATGTCATTGTTTGAATTTCAGGCTTCCAAAATAAGTATGTAAAAAAGGATAACCTGAAACTCAGGTTTGAAAATTTTCAGGCTACTATTTGCTTGCCAGTATGAAGCTGAGGGAAATGCTTTCGTTTGTTAGTCCAATACAGGTAGCGATGACTTTTCTCCCTCCAACTAAAACAAAAGTTGATTTTCTAACAATTGTGTGATCAAGGAATTTTTGCACATTCGAATATTTTCTCTGTTTGAGCACACACATTTATTTTCTTTACGGTTAGTTTTATTGTGTCGAAAAAAAAATGAAAAGCGTCGTTGTAACTAGAGTTAATACTAAAAAGTCTGATGTCTGTCTCGAAACTGCAGGGAAAGTTAAAATTACATGTGTGTGTTTTTTCGTGTACACAAGCATACATAGCAAAAAGATAGTAGCAGTGATGCAAAGTGTGTCTGTTGTGCCATTTGTGGCACTTTCGAATATTTATTGGTCATGTGGTACTTTATAATCTGTTTTGGCTCTTTCAACTTAAAATTTAATTAACCTCTTCAAATCATTCAGTAAAATCTTTAATGTAACTGTTATATTTAAAAATTTTTACAAAAAAAATTTTGGGGAAAAATGAAATTTGAATTACATATAAATATTAATTAATCAGATAATTGCAGTTCGCAGAAAATTTTTTTGTGTATTTTTGTTTTATATATGAAGTTTGATATTTAAAATACATTAGAGAGAGGAGAGAAAATAGTTTTTAATCTGTTGACTTTGACAGCTGAAATTTAAAATAAGTGAAGAAAAAAATAATCAGCTGACAAAACAAGACTACCTGAAGAATAAATGTGCCTTGAGTTTTTTTTTTTGTTTAACTACAACTGTATTTAAAAAAAAAACATATAAAATACGTATATACACGCAAAGAAAAAACATGGTTGCAGTAATCATAATTTAAGGGAAATATGCGATTAACATGTGTGATTGTGGTTTGGATACGGTTGAAAAGAGGAGTAGTAAATAACCCAAGCCAAGAGAATAAATAAATGAATAAAAAATTCCTGTTCAGAACCATTATCCTAAATTTAGCTAATATTTCGACTAAGTAAAAAACTCAGTCCTTTCAATGTAATTCTTTAACGACTTTCAATTTGAATTCCTGGGGAATTTCAAGTTGTGCATAGTTTCTACCATAAGGACCTCATGTGTAATAAGTCTGAAGGCAGGATATTAACAAGGGTAGTGACTCAAAGACTCGTTGTAGTTTGGCGATCTAAATTATAGTTCTCGATAACTGAATATGATAATAGAGAATCATGTTATAGCAATAGTTTTATCTGATTATACTTTAAAATAACTTTAACAGGAAAATGTGATGGTCAAAGTAATTTTTGGCCTTCAAAATGGTCAATTTGGCCCAAGACAAAAATCTTGAAAATGCATCACTGACATACATACGTAAAACATACAAAAACAAAAGCTTATTAACAGATTTGTGCAGACAGACACTTTAACAAATAACTGAGTTAAACTGTTATTTAAGCATTTATTTAAACGTTATTTATAGCGTTATTGTTGATTTTCTCTTCTTCTCCTTTTCGTCCCATTTTTATCAACATGTTTATAGACATGCTTGTAAACTACTTATAATATGTTTATGTATGTTTGTGATGTGTTTTAAATGTTACACCCATACTTACATATGGATGTATATATGTGTTAAGCCATGCATGTTTGTACGAGTGTGTGTGTATTTGTGATTTATATTTTAACTGTCGTAAAACAAAACAAGATTGATAACACCTTCTAGAGTTTTTTTTTTATTTTTCCTTTTTTTGTTGCTGTTGTTTTTATTGTACATTTTCATGTTTTGTTTCTTTGTTTCATATATTTTTTCATTTAACATCGAGCCTTGTTTTTGTATTTCTGTTGAACAATAGATAAACAATTTTATTTTATTAAAATGTGTATGTGCATGTATAAGCATGTTTTGTACCTAATCATACATGTGTTTGTATTGCATAATACCTTAGCAGTTGTAACACAATATTATGTTCCAGTTATGTTTTACATTAATCATTTGATTAAGAATGATTTAAAACAAAAAAAAAATATAATTTTTTTTTTTGTTTTGAAAAACGAATTTCTGAAAAAATACTGTCTTTTTCTTAAACGTTGGTTTTTTTTTTTTTAATTTCGGCTAAATACTTGTTAATACAACTCAGTACTTAGTTTTAGGTAATTTTTTATTTGCCTAATTTAAGAATAATTGTTGAATATTAAGCCTTAATTTACTTCTCTAATTAGTTTTAGATATTTTACTTATGGGACGTGTAAGAACATATTCCCAACGGAAAAGTAAATTTATTTTTAACTTTTTTAAATGAACTTAAATGAATATAGTGAGATGTGCATTGGATTTCCAGATACAAATGGAAGTTTGAAACGTTAAAATGATTTTAACCCTGGTAAATGTAAGGTCTTGGATTGCTTTAGAGATCGTTTTAGACAATTGGTTTTTACCAAATGCTGGGAGATTAAATTCTGATGCATATGTTGTCGGATTTGAAAAACTGTAATATTTCTTACGATAACTCAAAGCAAACTCAAAGAACTCTTTGGCATCTTAGAAAAAAAAGCGCATTAATATTTTCGTAAAATTTTTGTAAGCTAATTTTGCAGTACTAAAGTGTAAATATACATGGCTTTAATATAAAAAATAGACACACATATCACACGGATAAATTTCATATGAAAATTTATTTAATATTCATGCCAATAGGATGTATTTTTCAGAATTTTTTGCTGGGTTTTATTTCTGCCTACTCAATACATTTATAAAATTCGTAAATTAAGTTTTTAATTTCAACGGTTGTCAAGTAGACTTTGACAATAAATACTACCACAGTCAGCTGTATACTCTTTGTGTCAACTTACTGGCTGTAATTCCACAGTATTTCTCCCTCTGCGAAGGGTAAAACCGTCAGAAATTTTTAATTATATTTAAGCTCAACATAAAAACAAAACTAAATTATAAAAGAGTAAAAAGCAATGTCAACAAACACTTGATATTTCTAGAGAAAAAGTGAAACTTAACTAGAATTTAATAGGAGTAAGTAAAAAAAATAAAAATCGTGTAAAGCAAAATAAAAAAACAAAAAATAAAACGCCACTAAAAGCATAGAAAAAAAAAGAAAAGTTGGAAAAAAAATCAAGGCTATATTAATTCATTAAACTTTACAGGAAGAGACAAAAGACTTGTATGTATATAAAAACTACAATTAAAAAGTGAAATTAAAACGAAGGAAAATGGAAAATAATTACATTGTTAGAGGAAAAGAAAAACAAAAGAGGTAAAATCCCATTCACAATTTTATTTGCAACAAAGAGACATGAAAATAAAACTGGAAAATAATTAGCTTTTAACTAGTGAAATGTTAACAAGATAGAAATTATTTACTCAACAAACAGACGATAAACAATATATGTATGTGTGCACTCCTATATAAGTGTATGTGTAGCATAGTATGTATGGACATATTTGTGTTTTATGTAAGTAGGCATGTGTTTGTATGTATGTATATGTTAACGTACTACAAACAAACAAATACGCATATAAGCTTTACAAAAAGCTAATAAAACAACATGTCTACTAAACAAAATATTCCCCTCTTGACAACTGTTTAACTTAAGTAGTAGTAGTAGTAGTAATAGTTGCCTCACAGAAATACAAAGACCCAGTTGGCAAAATTATTGTTGAAAAATTTGTAATATTGCATGCACAAATTTGGCACACTGAACTTTTCGCTAACGATAATATAATAAGAATCTACATGGCAAACTATTCAGCTGATCATTTGCGCAATTGCAATTGAGTTTTATGACAAATTCAATGACATAATGCTTTTGTATCGCCTATGAAAGTGTTTTGAGGAGAAAATGGGCAACAAGGTTTTCAAACTGTTTGTGTGCATACAAAAACGGCCCTTAAAATAGTGTCACTTTTAAATGGCAGCATGAAATACCCATTATTGTTTACTTGACTATAAACAACAGAATAGAAGAGTTCGAGATATAAACACAAATGCAGATATTTATTTACTTATTTATATTATTAAATATATAGTTATGAATATGAATGAATATTAAAGCACAAATGATCATCAGATATATTAGTCATCGACGATAAATTAGCGTCATCTCGCTTATATAATCTTGTGTAATCTCACGGTCGTTTATTTGAAAATGTCGTCCATGATTTGGTTGAGCGGTTGAACCCATCGTTGAGGATGCCATGACCAACTGGGTATCATACATACCATCACTCTGTATGTACAATGGTTAGGGGAAATAATGTAAAGAGAAAAATAACTTCAGTATTAAAGAAATTGGTCACAACCCTATAAGTTTAAATATTTAATGGTCTCGAAGTAATTATGCAATAAAATGTAAGCATCATATAAACTCTTTATTTAATACATAATAAATTCCAGAATTAGTAAGTCGGTAATTAAGCAATCGTCCAGTGGTCGAAATCGCCCATAATTCATTAAATTTTGATTTTATTAAGGTTAATGTGTTGATGAATATATCTGCCTCTATAATTGTGGCATATAATTTTTGGGATCTTCCACCTTGCCATGTATGGCTTGTGGTGCTTATATAAATTCTTAATAGAAGCATTTCACTATTCTCACCCATAAAATACTGAACTTAATATTTATGTTTAAGAGTGAACATAAAAATAATTATTAATAACAATAAAAAATAAACTAAAAAAAATATTATTTAAATAAATTTTTTCAATGATTTGAAATAATTTTTAAAATATTTTATCATTAATTTAACGAATTATCAGTAGGTCCACAAATCTTCTATTTAATAGAATTTTCAATTAAATTTAAAATAAATGTCTAGACAGCTAATTCACATCCAGGATTGCTGTTTGATTTATGTATCAGTCTTTCTTCTCTTGCCGGGCATGATTGGAAGTATAACGCATTTATAATAGATTATTACCTCAGGCATTTAAAATATTTCGAGCTAGTGGATTTGGATGCGACTGAAGTATCATTTGGTATATATTGCTACAGATACCTTCACAGCTGATCACAATAATGGACGCTGAGGCGATACTGTTTTGTGAAAATTTAATTTTGAATAAATGATTTAAAATAAAAAAAAATTAGCAAAGGACACTTTAAGATCCTTGAATATACTGGAATTCTTAATAAAGGGTGACTTTAGGAGTAAAATGTTGTTTTGATGAGTGCAAAAAAAATCCTTTTCTTAGCATGAATTGCCGCCTAGTCGGATAGCTTTTAAAAGACTATATACATTTATGGTAAAATTTTTTCCTCTTTCTTATAGTAATTCTTCATGCCATACTTTATTCAAAGCTTAGATCTTTCGAGTTCGAAACCGAAGGGGGTAGCTGTTATGAAATGGAGTTAAACATCTTGCAAATCAAAAACTCTATTCGATAAGTTCGGAGTTAATATATTTTTTAATTGTACAACAAACAGACTCCCTTTTTTGTTTCATGGAGGAGTTTTGTGTACAATAGATCGTTTAAAGTTTTTGTGAGTCGCCATAAATAATAATTTTTTTGCTGTGTTTTGTGATACGATTTCCATAATATTACATTTTTATTTTATAATGGATTACATTTTTCTTGTTTGTTTGCAATGATAAGCTGTTTAGTGGATTCTTTAAATCTCAATTTCTGTGCAGTTGCGATTCCCTTCGAATTCTTGTTTATCTGTCGTTGATTGAAAGGTTAACATCGTTTGACGTTCTTAGTGTTATAATATCTGATAGATAAGTTCTTAAATATTTTCGATATCTTAGCCAATATATTCTAGTGCTTGTCCTGAATTTCGAGGCAGAGATATAATTTTTAAGAGGTTTATCATGGAACGGAGGTTTGGTTTCTGTTGATATATTTTTTAATATTTCGAAAGCTATTACAACTGAAATTTTGCATGGATAAGTGAGCTATAACGGCTCTCTCTAACGACCGACCGTTTTAGAGACTGTATCAAACAAATAGGAATATCTGGGGTAAAAAGTTGTGATCTCGAGAATGTATCCTTTGTATTATAATTGCCAGCCTCCAGGAAGCGGGGACCAAGAAATTTATAAAGGATTTTATGTTAAGTCTCTGTATTGGAATAGTAAGTAGTAGGGTGCCAAAATGCAACTAAAGCAGAAAAATACTTAAAACATCAAGAGCAACCTGCAACCTGCAACTTTATCCTTTTTTTTTTGGTGTGCTAGCGTATATTTTAGCTTTTAAATATGTAACGCAAATAAATAACACCTTTAGGCTTATTTGCTTGTAAACACAGTCATAGAAATCTTCTTTCGACTTTGGTGCAAATGTGTTCAAGTGGCTGTGCATGTGTGTTAATATGTGCAAAAAACAAATACATGTACAATCATATTTACCAACATAAGCATAGCCTGCGATCTGCAAACAACCTACACTTATATTTTTTTTTGATAAAATTTTTCTTTTGCTTGTACTGCTTTAATTGCTTTGTTCATAGATGGATGGTAAAGAAGCATACATGTTTGTTTGTATGCATGTAGTAGTGCTACAAACTGGTGTTAAAGTGTATTAAAAATAACAGGCTTTCAGTTTTCATAGAATACTCGAGCACTTATAAAACGAGTGCAGCAGACACATACACCATCTTCTACGACTACACCTATGTACGTTCACCAAACAAATATTTGTGAAACAAGCAAATAAACAATCATATTTTTTATTGCTTTCCCTCCTATCACTGTATTGTTTTTTTTTGTTTTGTTTTATAATTTCGAATACAATCACAATTTTCACCCAACAGTCCTCCTCGTCCGTTTAAAATGTTACATTTTATTTACTCTCCTCCAAAAGAGTGATGTATTATATTTGTGTTTAAGTGATGTGTGCTGCACAAGTATTAGCGGATGGATGTGTTTGTGGGTAGATGGAAGAGTGTTTATTGTTGCATGTTGTTGGGTATTAATTTACCCCACGCACATTTTTTGCATGAATGTGTGCATGTTTCTATGTTGCTGTTGGTTGTTTTCTTTGTAAATATTTTGTCAACTCTTTGCGATGACAACACAAATATAAATAGTAAAACAAAAACAACAACACCAATTTACCTATAGTCGTACTATAACGTTATAAAAATGTGTGCATATGAATTTGTCTGTATGTATGAATAAGTGTGTTTATTTAGTTGTACTAAAGTAGTTTCTAGGTTCAGTTTTTTTTCAGTTTTTCTATTGTTTTCTATTATTTTTTGACATTGATAAAGGGATTTGAGCGAATAATTGTGTTTTTTTTCCAACAAAACACAACAGCAATAATGGTTTGTTAAATGTTTACGCTGGAGGCAATGCTAATTGTAAGTTGATGTTTTTTTTTGTGTATTGATTTTATCTGTAGATGATTTCTATTTATAAAAGCTGCTCTGGCAGCTTATTTACTTGTTTGTTTGATTATAAGCTAATCATGTAGGTTTATATATTTGTTAACTAGTTTGAACTCAAATATGGTTAATATAATATGATTATCTATATTAAAGTTCTTAGATAAAAATCTGAATTTATAGATAAAAACCTGTTTACATATTATTGACTCTACGAAGATTTATACAACATCTTTAGAATTAAAAAAAAGGATATTTTATTATTATTTTTTCTTTACTCAATTTGAATATTTAAATTCTATTTAATTATAATACGCCAAATATTGTCAAGGCAAAAAATGAATATGAATTGGGATTTATATAAAATTCATTATTTGTTTTATTGGTTTGAATTCTCTTTAGTCAAAATAAAATTTTTTTGTAAATGTTTTCTTGCAAAGAGGTAAAAGATACTATATATAACTTTCTGTGCTACTGATCTATAGCGGGAAACACTTTTCAGAGCCTGCAGACTATCGAAAGTGGCAACACTAAGTTTTACCCAGTCTGGGTTGTTTTCTTGACTAGTTCAAAATATGTATATTAATACTCTAGGATAACTTCCTTCGAATAAGATAATGAGTTTTCTTTCTGTTCTATTCTAATGATCTTCTTTTGCTCTTTTATCTTATGCCTTACAGGAACCATAAGTATATTAATGAAATCAACCCAAAGGAGCTGTATCAAAAGTGTCCTGTTCTATCAAACCAACTTAAATGTGTATGTGTATGGATTCAAAAATAAGTAAATTTTTCTTCTCATTTCTTTGACTGTTGCGTTAATTATTAACTTTAAAATATTTTAAGCTATTGGCAAATTGCAATTTTTCTCACACTTGCATGTATCTATAGATGCACACATGTACACTCTCATAATTATATACAGACATACTCAAATTCCCCAACAAATGTACTTGTAAAGAGATAATTAGGAGTTTATTAAAAATCGTTGAATTATTCAAGAGTTTATGAATTTTATAATAGACAGAATTTTTATGACGAAATTATTTCCGCTCTAGTACTCTTTAAAGTTATTTCTCATAAATTGTACACCGTTGGTTTTCTCCATGGATTTTAAACGTAATGGACTTATGAATCCCCACCTAGACTACTTTGTTTGGCTGTTGCCAATGAAATTCCTGCTCAATATGATTTTTCAGCTTGACTTGAGTTTAACGTTTGAAAATGTTTGTGAAAAAATAATGATTAATTGAAAATGTAAAAAACTTTCATCTATTCACTTTTAATCTTCCAACTGTCTTTAAAAAACTTGAACAATTTTTTAATATTTTTTTTTGCGAATGATTGAAAACAATTTTTTATAATTTGTTTTGTGTTGTTGTTGTTGTTGTGCCGCCCCTTTGTATATGACAAAATGTTATTTTATTTTAAATACTTGACATACACACATCAATTTCCATTTTTCATACGCTTTGCTCCCCCGTTTCTTCATAGTTTTTATGTTTTTTTTAACGTAAAGTGTTTAAGCACGTGCATAAGCTTAAGAATTATTATTGAATAAAAAATAAAAAAATTCTAATATTAAAAAAAACAATTTTTTATTTATCTAGAAAATGACTGGAAGCATTAAAGAACGTTGACGAAATTTTTTTGTTAAAACAATAGCAAGAGCAGCAACAAAATTATGTAACAGATAATTGTAAACAATTTTGATATAATTTGATACAAGTAATCGAAATTGTTTACTTTTTTCTCAGCCTGTCTGTCTTTCAATATCACTTGTGTCTGTCTGTATTTTGGGTGGGTGGGTGCAAGTTTGTTGTTAATTATGAGAATTGATGCATTTTTATGTGCTCAATAACGTTGTTTCTCTATGCATGATATGTATTTCAATATTCTTATATTTAATGCTTTATCATTTCCATATAAGACACCGAATTACTAGAATATAAAACATATACATACATAAATATATGTGAATTATATATAGAAATATATATCAGTATTACATAGAGCAAACTAAATAAATCCTGCCATAAAGATTACTTATAATCGATAGCGATAATTAAAATTAATTAATTAATTAAACATTTTTGTATTGCCTTTTAAATTTAAAACATATAAAAATGGCATTCTAAATTGTTCTTTTTCTTATTTTTTTTTGCAGAAACTTAGTTGTGCCTAGAATTGCAATCCTCAGTAACAAACAAAGAATAAAATTGTCAAGATATTGTTTAATTGGTGATAAAAAAAAAATTAAAATTATATACAGGTGAGATCATAAACAATTTGAAAATTTTTATACCAACAAACATAATTGACTCATGTTTCTTAAATAAATTTTGAAAATGTCTAAATGTATATTCTTTTTACACAGGAGTGTTTGTAGGTGTGTTCCGTATCTAAAAAATATATTTTATGCTTTCATCTCAAAAACATATTACATTGTAGTTGCAAAAACACGTACTAGAAGAAGAAAACATTATTTTAATTTAAGTTTATCAATGAGAATGTTCTAAAATTTTTATATTAAATTTTCTAAGAACATGTGTGTGTGAGTATTAGTGTGAAGAAAGCCTGCAGATGCCAATGTAAAAATACCGGTAAATGTTAACCCATAAATCTCTGTGGCAGTCCTATATTATAATAAAAATATTTTATTTTTTTTTACTGCTGTTTTATGTAAATTTATACGGTTAACACGTAAAGCTTGAGAATTTTACGTAAAGTTCATTTGGGTCTGCTTATGGCCCCTTTGTGAAGCCCAAAGAGAAGTTTAAAAGTAAATATTGTGCCCCTATTGTACTTAAAACGGTGGTCGGTTTGTTTTAAAACCCTTTGTATGGATCGCCTTTTTAAGTTTTCCTTCATAATAAGACAATATCACGCTTTATACCTAAGATATAACGAAAAATGTAAAATAGCGAGCAAAATACTTAATGTTTTCGCTTGCAAGATGATACGCTCTAACAAGCATGTTATTCATAGTTAAAAAAAAAATTAGTGAGATTTATATATGTATGTATATAAATTTTCAAATGAATTCTGTAGTTCCGCTAATATTTTGCCTTTTGAATTAATGGTATGCCAGTCTACACAATCTAATCATCTATCGAAAATAAAAATAAGAAAACGTCCACTATTTTTTTAAAACTATTTTGACCTTTGGATAGATTTCTAGTGATCGAGAAAGAAATTATTTTGATTTTTAAGCAAAGCAGTTACATTGAGATCCATCTGCTTACCCAAGAGATCTTCAAATAAATTTGCTTTATTTACCGTAAACGATAATTTTTATTTAATCTTGTTTAATTAATTTCAGTAGGAAAGCATAGTGTCTTCATTATCTTCAGAACACTTCAAAGCTTTTAAGTTGAAAATAAGTTAATTTTTTTAATCCCCAAGAATCTCTAAATTTGGAATTCTTAATACCAAATGTTACCTACTATTTTTCGATAACTTGAACAATTTTAAATAAAACATTCTACTTTTATTGTTTCGCTTTTTGATTTGCTTATTGTGTGTTGTACATATTTGTATAGACTAGAGTATTCTGCCGTTAACACACTCGACCGTAATATACTTAGTTGTAAATTATTTTCCAAAATTAATTCAATAAACTGTGAAGACAGAAAACCATATTCTCAACGGGAGTTTCAATTGTTAGATTGCATACACAAATACAATTTGTATTAATTTTTTACATACATGTGATTTTGTTATGTGTTAGTAGCAACTTATAACACTGATAACTTCTAAAATATTAAATCGATTTTAGTAGGATTCAAATAAAAAAAATATTATTAAGAGTAGTTTTGATTCTACTCCGATGGGTTATATGGTCCAGCCATAGGACATCGTAATGTTAAATCGACCATGTTTTCTCCATACATTTGGGTTACCTTTGGACTAGTTCTAGTCTATTATGGAGTACACTTTACATGCATGTATGGACTACTCACGTTATCTGCAGGGTTAGGACAACATACATACATACATACATATTCGTTTATACATTTATCTGTACTTTCATGTCAACAACAATTCAATATATTGTGTTAAAAGAGTGTTCGTTTTTGTTTTTGTTATTGTTATTGTTTGTCTGATAATGTTGTTTTTGTTGCTAATATTTCTGATAATAGTGTTGACGATATTATAAAAAAAATGTTTTACGCTGTTGCTGTTCTTTTTGTTGAGAAGCTGTTGTTGACATTTACTATAGTGGGATTTATTGAATCGATGTGTGTAATATTGTTCTTATTTTTTTTTATTTTTTTACTTTATGAACATCATAACAAGTTTTCATATTCAAATTTTTGCTAATAATATGCAAATCCTATTTGTTTATCCTGTTTTTTTCGCCTCTATTCTTTATAAAGTTCAATTATTTTACTTTAAAACATTTTAACAGTGTTAAAAGTATTTTACCTTTCATAGTAAAGAGTTGCTTATGCGTTATGTTAACATTACATGTACATACGTAAGTGATTAGAAATATTTTGAAATATTTACTTCTTATTCATCATAGACTTTAAAACTTAATAATTATTGATTAAGAAACATAAATCTTGTAAAAATAATAACTTTAATATTTTTTAATTATTTTAAAAATCCAGCTTCCCAGCAAAAAATTCTGAACAATAACAAAGTGATATAATTTTTACGATTTCTTAGACTATTAACTATTAGTGAGCATTCTAAATTTGTAATGGTTTGTCATGTAATGTATGATGTGCATAAAAATACGTACAAAGGCTTGATTATATGTGGATTTTCCATAACTTCATATTAGCAAGAAAATTTTGCTTTCGAATTTGTCACTGTATTATATTGTATAAATAAGTACGTAATTGTACATACAGTTATGAGGTTTCAAAGCTGGATCAAAAACAATCATACAATTTATTGAACCTAACGCAATTAGTAAACTCTGATATCTTGGCAATGTACTTACAAAAAAACTGGCAGCTTATTAAAACTTAAAAGCTAACCAGTGACTTGGAACTAAGGAAATTTTTGTAAGCCCGTTGTCACCTTATAGAGCACCGGAATTATCATATCTAACTCCTATGCTTGACACACAACACTTCTGTTTCTCACAACCGTAACTGATTTATCGCATAATTAAACTCTATGTTTTTTTTTGAAAAATTGTTCAATTCTTCTAATTAGATATTTTAAAGCTTAGATTTCTGATACGTATAATTTTACCGAAAAATGTGTCATTTTGAAAGACAGTTGTAAAAAATCTTTACTTGAAGTTCAACTTAGTGAAATGTATTTTAATACCTAAAGGAGAGTTAAAAGAACAAAAGAATTCATTCTAATATGTTTGCAGCAAAAACTTATCTTGCATCAAGGTTTTTTAAGTACAAAAACAAATTTATTTTTGATTTAGTTTTAATATCATTGTTAGTGTTGCACACATCGATGCAGATACGCACAATAACCTACACATATGCATTATTTTTATTGAACAAAATGTTCTTGAAATTTGATGCAATAAGAGACATAATGTGAGCTTAATTGAATTTTATAACCCTAAAATTGTTATTCAAAGAGATTATCAACAAATGCATACAGTCACAGAAACGAACACATTCGAATAAGCACTTTAATAGGATGTGCTTATACAAATATATGCATATACGCATACAAAGAAATACAAACTCACATACACACACACACACACACATCTACAGTGTTAGTAATGATGAAGATGATGATCGTTATTATGCTTTAATACAAACATATATACCTACGTATGGTACATACACACACACATACATACATATTGATGTACACTGACAATAATATAGATAATGTAAACATTTCTATTATATGTATGTTTGTATTGTATGTGTGCACTAGTAAGAATGTTTGTATATAATTTAGTATACTGCATATGTGTGCACATGTATGTATGTGTTAGTTATTAAACAGATTAAATGTAGAAATCTTGAAAAATAGAGTAGAAAAAACAGCAACAACAGTACTGAATGACACATGTAAATATACAGACAATCCATTGAGCATGCATGCATATAGTGTTTGTATAGTTACAGTTTACTCTTCCAAAAATATTTCCTTCTAATACTCAACCGAACCAAAGTGGAAGTGTTGGAAAAACATTTAAACAGAAACTCTAAACTACAAACATAGACAAAACAAGAAGAAAAACAAAATAAAAATTAAAAGCTTTTCACAGATTAAAAATTTAACAACAAATTGGAAAGTTTTAATGCCGAGATGTACAACAATGTTCAACAGGCCATATATCCGGTTTTTGAGATGTATAGTTGGCATCCATAAAAGATTTATCTTAATCGGTTATTACTTTTTGATATTTTTGTTTATTTGGCAAAATGCTACACAAAAATTTCTCATGAATTTGAATCATGTTGTTGTTTAAATTTTGTGATTTGCTTGTGCCAGTAGTTGCAAAGACGATGAAAATATGAGGCGATTATTAGCATACCATCTGAAAAAGTTGGTTTTGTAATAAGATGAGATTTTTATTTAACTCTCAACATATTCGTAGTCTTTGCATGTCTGCTGTATAGATTTAATAAATCGTGCATGGGTTTGTGTGTAAGTATTTGCCTATTATCTATCATCATGTGTATGTGGCTAAGTTTGTATGTATGTGCAAATGTTAACACAATTTACAATCATCTGTATGCACAAGTATTTACTTTAAATTTTGTCATTCTTCCTGTGTTTTTGTTTTGTTCGTATTCTTCTATTCTAAGACTTCAACAGCTGTCAAAATACCTAAAGTAAATATTTTTAAAGTTTTGAAAGAAAAAAAAAATAATTTTTATTTTTTGTTAATTGTTTTCTTGAAATTTTATTTTACTCAAGCAAATGAAGAATTTCAAATCATGTTGAGTTTTTTTCTATTGTTTCTTTGCATGTAATTGAAAGAAATGGGGGAAAAATGTTGTGGCACTGCTGGGAAAAAAATAATTGTGAATGTTTTGATAAATGTGTTCTATGTTCTTATAGTTCTTTGTTTTTGGGGGTTTTCAGAAAGAATACACACACTTTTTTAATTAAAATCTTCATCTCAGCTAAAAGCTGCCCAAGAAATGTAATTTTAATTAGAGTGCAACAAAATTGTACAAATAAATGCAATGTTTACAAAAACACATACATACATACATACATACATATGTACTTTGAAAAAAATGTTGCAAAGAAATTGATATCAGTGCAGATTTTTTGTTCAATCTACGCACATATACACATCCACATGTATTTCGTATAATATTTAGACGAATTAATAAATAAGATAACGAGATTTGAGAAATTTTGTAAATTATCAAATTAACAGGTTAGACTACATAGCTACAGCTACAGATAGACACAAGTACATGTTTTATAAAATCGTTACAAATAAATTGTTTTTTTACAAGTTAGTATTTTTAAGACTTTTGGTCATCAGACATCGTCATCAGCAAACCAAAGAGTAATTTTTGTTTAATTTATATTTTTTCCAAATTTTTTTTTAAATATTTTTTTCTTAACTTCATAGACATAATTTTCATAAAGTTTTTAAATAAAAGGGCCTATATTAGCAAATAATTTTTAATCGTTATGAAATTAAATTCAGAAAGATTTGCTGCATTTAAACTTCTGCCAACTTTAATTCAATTCATACTTTTATTGTTTTAGATTTCTGTTCTGTCCCAGAATAACAAAACCAATGTTAAGAGAGAGAAAGAGAGAGAGAGATAGAGAAAAAATTGTATCTAATTTGAAAACCATTTACATTTAACTTCCTGCTTAGGTTTTTTTGTCTCGTTGAATATCATTGTCTTCTTTTCGTTTCTACTGTATTTCTGTGACTCCTGTTAATTTAGTGTAATACAAAAGACATTTATTACCGACCATAAATCCGCCCACAACATTGGTCTTAAAAAAAAAACGAAAGAAATTATGTATTATTATTTTTTTTCCTCCCAAAGCAGTGTTGTTTTGTTATGTCTTGTCTAGTTTAATATGTTTTTTTAGTTCGTATTTTGGATTTTTTTGTTTCTTAGTGCCTTTAACCTAGACTTCCGTTTTCATGTTGCCGTTTTCCTTTAGTCTTCATAGAGTTTCATTTGCATTTTTTTAGTTTGGTAAAATTTGATGCAGTTTTTTTTTATTTAAACTACAAGGTGTGTAAAAAAATAAATGTCCTGCTAAAAGTCATAATGACAAAATTGCATCAACACATAATAACTAACTAACTACTTATTCCAGAAATTTCAAAGTTTGCTGTCGATGTAACTGAATCGAATTTTTTTAGTTTTTATCTCAACGGAAAGATCACAGTATTTTTTTCAACACCCAATATTTGCAAATATTCTTTGTATTTTTTTTCCACCAGCCCCTGTCTGTATAAGTTTTGAAAGCATATTTGTTGTTTAACTAATACTGACAGTAGTCGGCTGCCTGCTGTTTATTTGAATGTATGTCTCTGGTGTTCTATCTCTCTGACTCCGTGCTTTTAGATGTCCTTATGCTTGTTGTTATTATTGTTGTAATATTGCTCAAAGCCTTGGCAGACAATTGTACATTTGGTTAGCCAAAACTGTCTGCAATGTCATTGAATAAAACATTGTAAAATGTTACTTAAACAGAGAATTATAACAATATTCAACAATAGATAACAAACATTTTAGTTATCTGCACATTTATGTGTATTTATGTGGTAGCAAAATAAACAGAAATATTTAAGGTAATTCGTGTTTTCTAAATATGCATTCGGTAGTGCAAATTAAGTTATAATAATGCTGAAATACCGGTATAGAATACCCCGGGTGGAAAAGTGTTAAATTTTTTTTTATCAAAATCTTCAACTGAGTTGTTTTTTTTATCTAAATCAAGTGTAAATAATTTTTTTTTAAATAATGGGGGCGGGGTGTTGTGCCTTTCAAAATGGTCTAGTTATGTATGGTCTAGCAATGTAACGAACTGAACTAAACTTAGATCTATTTCGACTTTTGCCATTGTATCGCACCCTTTGACTTGCTTTTTAAGGATTCGTCGTTTATATTAAGATCAACGGACATTACTGATGATGCGGGTATTTAAAACACTGTCACCCTCTGCAGATGTGGATGGTCATTTATCTTCAGCTTCTAAACCAGTCAGACTTATAATCAAATAAACCTAAAAATTTGTGTATAATTCAATATGATGAGTGAAATTCCGATTTGTTGAAATCGATGGCGAGTCAATGTTTTTAGATTGAATTCTACATTCAAGTCACGTAATATGATTTTTAAAACATGCGCATAGTACTATTGGCACTATTTGAACTTCTGGGGCCAAATTACGGCATTCGATCACGATCAAAATTTTACTCGAAATGTCGAGTTCGCTGTGCTTTTGCTATAAAAAATCTCATAAGAATTTTCTAGTTTCGAACACGTTCCAGTACCGTAATTTGCCCCCTGATTCATAAGTGTTGTCAGTCATGTGACTAAACAATATGATCGAATTCATGTTATGACGTAGTCGAAACAGGGTGTTTTTTTAAATTAATTTTCTTTTTCCAATTTACACGTCGTATAGGGATTCCCAAGCTTTTGACCCGTATTCAACTATTGTACCTTCTAAGAATGTGAATAAATTTCCTTCTCTACATTTTATGATCTTAATGATTTTATTATTTTCATAGATTCATTTATGTTACTTTAATGTTGGTTAATAAAAAATATAATAAATATAACAAATATAACAAAATTAATGCGTGTTTTGTTTAACTTTGATGCATGCTTAACAATTTAAATATTTATAAACCTCAAGAAAAATATTATTAAAATTATAAATTTATTACCTCTGATCGTTCTACCACTCAAACAAACATTTATAATGAGACATTAAATCAGTGATTTTTTTCTTCTTTTGCCAGGCAAATAAAATATTATTATGGAATATAAAAATAAACCAAAAAGAACATAAAGCAAAATGTTTAAAATATTATTAACCACCAAGTAAATATACACGTATGCATGAATGTATTTATGTAAATATTAAATAAGGACCATAGACCATCCTTTTAAAATTACAATAAACAACGAAACATGTGTGTATAAGATACAGTGTAAACCACATTTAATGATACAAAATTTTTTGAATTTGAAAGACCTAAAAACATTCCTTTACACTTGATTTGCGGTTAACTTATTTGCTCTACTGTTTTTCTGTATAGAAAGTAATACATTCGCGTTCTGTATGGCTTAATATATTGTGCATGTGTATGTAGCACGTACAGTGTGCCATGCAATAAATTTTCCATTAAATTTAATTTACTTGGTTTTAGGCACAATCGGTTACAATACCAGTTTAACTAAGGGATTTTTATAAGCATTTATTTGTTTTATATACATAAATATGTATGTTTGTTTGTACACGAAAAAAGAAAGAACGAAATAAAAAACCATTTTATAAATATTGTTTTTCGTTACGCTGCTACTTATTGTTTGCCACCCACCATTTTTGTAAAATATTTTCTATTTTTTTTTTTTACTTTTTATTTTCTTCTTCTCACTACTCCAAAACCATTTTGTTGTGGCAAACTTAGAATTGTATAATTTTTTTGATCGTTTTTATTATTGTTGCATACTTTTCTGCGTAAGTAGAGTAGAGTAGAGTAGAGTAGAATTTAAAACGTACAATGAAGTTGGTAGGAAGTGAATAATATTTTATGTTTTGCTTTTTAGGCGAAGGAAAAATAAAATATTTAATAAAAATATATTCATGTGGAAATAAAAAGATTAGAATGCTAATACCCACGAAGGTATTCTATGGCTTAAGCAACAAAAAGTTAAATTTTGTTTGTTTGTTTTTAAATGGAGATTTTGCCTCGCTGTTATTGTTTTTGTTGCTGCTGTTGTAGTTGGTAATAGAATTGTATGGCTATTTATGGGGTTACAGGAAATTAAGGAAATTAAATTTTTATTTTATTAAAATCTTTTAAAAATTTTAAATATTTGTGTCATGTTTTTCTTGTTTTTCTATTCGTTTGCAAAATCGTTGGAGGCATAGAAAAACGTTTTGCTTTTAGTTTTAAAAGGGCTTATCAGGTAATAAAAACTTTGAAACAAAACACGAGATTTTGAAAATATTTACATGTATTTGCTGTATTCACAAGAAGTCCTTAGTGTTGTATTGACATAATTTCCTAAAAGTTTTAAAATGAATGAAAAGTATGTAGTGAAATTTTTGAATCCATTCACAGTTTTGAAAAATTATAAAAATACGACAATTATGACACCTTGTGCCAAATCATTAAAAAAATATTTTTTTTTTAATTTCAGACATTATTAATAATAGAGCCTTTTTTTTAATACTTCAATGATTTGATTTTTTATTTAAAATATTAGTATCATCAACTATTCCATACTTTCATTTTTATATGCCACTAGAAAAGCCCGGCGCGCGTTGCTACGCCCCTTAATGAATAAAAATAAATTCTAAATTTAAATTGAATATCAAGTGCAAAAAGCTAAAAATTATAACTTATTTCTTATGGGCGCAGCACTGCCCACTTTTCTAATCACGAAATTGTATAATCATGTGAGCTCAATATGTGTGTGCATAGCTTCAGAAAAATTGGTGAAGTCAAGTAGCTGAAAATGATAACTTTTTTTATGGGCGTGGCACTTCCACTTTTCTAATCACGAAATTATAAAGTCATGATAGCTCAATATGTGTGTGCAAAGCTTCAGAAAACTCGGTTCAGTGCAAGTACCTTAAAGTTATAACTTTTTTATGGGCGTGGCCTCCCCCCACTTTTCTAATCACGAAACTGTATAGTCATGATAGCTCAATATGTATGCAAAGTTTCAGAAAAATCGGTCAAGTGCAAGTACCTCAAAATCATAACTAATTTTTTTGGGCGTAGCCCCGCCTACTTTTTGCCACCCATAAACACTCCCTGGAATGTGTACAATAACTTGCCAAAGTTTGAGTCCGATTGGTTTTACAGTTTCGGAGTCTATAGCTAACACACACACACACAAACACACACACACAGAGTTTCACTCTTATATATATAGATTGAAAAGCACTGTGAAAAAAATACATACTGAGAATTCTGTACCAGTATTCTTCTAACGTGTTTTAGGTTAATTTAATTATAAATTTTACATGTAAATACAATATTTATTTGTTTTTGTCGTTTTTTTTTCTATATTTTAAAATTATTGCCTTTATGCATGTAATGCAATAACAAAAAATAAACAATCAAGAATAAAAAGATTATTTTTTTCTTACTGATTTCAAAACACTTAAAAGGGCATACAAAATGTGAACACACACTCAGAAGTCATTGTAAATTTGCAAGAAATTTTTAAGCATAGCAAAGCGAGTATAAATGATACAAATGCAAATACTTAATAATTGAATTTCCGCTTATATCCGGTATAATATTTTATTTGCAAAATAATACAAAAAGTTTGTATTTAAAATTGCAGGATACATGGCAAACACTTTTCAAAAAGGTAGACGAATAGCAAAAAAGTTGCAAAGACATTATCGCTAGCTGATAAGTAGAGTTAGTAGAGAGAAAAAAGAAGAGCGAACAAGAAATAAAAACGCGTGAAGAAGGAAAGGATAAAAAAAAATTTACATTATCAGCAAAAATGCTGAAAAAATGACGTTGATGAATGTATTAGAACGGAAGTCAAGCCAAAAGCAACAAAGTAATAGTTAGTTAAACATACATCCTCATATCACAGGAAACTATTGCCGTAATTCAATGTATGAATTTTGGAATGTAGTCGCAAAAAGAATTTATAAAAATCAATATTTGTTATTTATTGAATATAATAAGAAAGAAATAGAACAGATATCTTTTTCTTCTTGGTGTATCCTTTTGAATGAATGTCAGGTGAAATCAGCATGCTTTAGAAAACTTTTAGACTTGTGTGTTACATGTAGGCAAAAAACATCTTCCAACTTAAATAAAACCTTGATGAAATTGGTCTGTAAACTCCAAAGATATAAGCAAAACAAATTTTTGAAAATATTATTTCTTTCAAAAATCATATTTAAAATCTAAGACATGGTTGTTGAATTAACCTTTGATTTTGTTTTTCCCTATTTCCTATGTTTTTTTAATATGTACACAGTTAATTAAATCAAATTATGGTTGTTGACCTGACAAGTAGAGTCCTGAGTTTGGCTTTAGCTTGCACTTACAGAGCAACACACATAACGCACTTAGGGCTATTATAACAATTTGCCTCTAAAGTTAATGTTGGTAGAAGAAACTTTTGGCTTACGTAGGTAATAAAGTGATTTTATAATCTTTTTTTTGTATAACAATCTTCTTGTCATATTAATTTTTTTAAATTATGGCAACACCAGAATAAATACTGATTGCACACGCAAAGAAAAAGCAACTTGTCGTTCGTATTATACCCCCTATAACAATATTTGGTTATCGAAAACAAGTAATAGTTATTATTTGTATTGTTTAATCATATATTTTGTCACGACTACCATGTGTTTGTTTGAATTTAGTCATTTAATGCTTTCTTTTCTTCGATATGGTTGTCCTGTAAAAATAGTATGATTCACAAAATTTTGATGACGAGAATTGTATGAAGTTTTATCAAAAAATAACAAATAAATTAGAATTGTTTAGAAATATTTAAAACATAATAAAACTAGACAGGATATCAGGTGGACTAGTCGATAGTGTCTGCTTCTCTGAGGGTAACGGGTTGGATTCTCGCAAGAAAATGGTCTTCGTTACTCAGCTCGATTAATTAAATTATTGGTTCAAACATAATACACGATTTTAATTATAAAAAAAGCAAAAAGTTTTCAGAAAGTTATTTTAATGACAATAATGTGTTAAACAATATTTTGGCCAAATGTTCGCCACGGCTTTGGTGGCGTACTTCCGATGGTCAATATTTTTAAAGACACTGAGATATAATTGTGGTTTAATGTAGTTATTGCGTCAAATAATGTCATACTTTAGCTTCAAGTTAGGCATTTCTGCTTGTTATCGAATCCAAAGAAATCACGAAGTGTACGAAATGAATTTTTATTTTCACGCCCATTTTTGAAAGGGACTTTGACGATCATATCGCGCTATTCACTTCTCTACCTCTCAATAACTGAAATTGTCAAATAGTGAAACAAAGATATTAAAATGGGTGGCAAAACACTCGACGTTAAACTGTGACCCTCAAATAACATCGTGCATTAGATTAGACCACCCTTTAAATGTGTGATTGTATTGTATAAAAAATTACTGTAATTACATACACGATTGCTGTTAGACTTAACGTCACTGTTATTTGAATGTTGCTACAATTATTTGCTATAAAATAAACACTCTTGGAAAGTATATTCCATCGTCCTCTATTTTATTTAAAAGAAATAAATAAAGATTTTTTTTTTTAGCAGAAAAGAAACACATTTTTACTCAATTATGTATATGCCGTACATTGCTTAACACATAATAAGATTTAATGAATTTAATATTGTTTTATGTATATTAAATGTTTTCATAGGCAAGGTGTAGATCAAAAAAATAATTACGTTTAATCCTTAACACAATGTCGAAAGGTTACCATCGTCAAAGAAAACCACTTGCTCTATCATCCATAATATCACTATCAACATGCATATGTATGTACATACATATGTATGCATGCATATGAAAAAGGTAACGTGACAGAATGAATGACAGATTGTTTTATTTTCGTGCTACCAAAGATGCTATAGCAAAAATAAATTTTAAATTGATTTTGTATTTATATTGCTAAAGAAATATGTACCTAATTTATGGGAAGATGTTTGGTAATTAATAATAACTAAATTTAAATTGCATAAACTTCTTAACAAAATAAATCAAGTATCTATGTATATTTTTTATTAAAAATATAAAATACTTTTTAGGATGAAAAACGTTAAAAATGGCGAAATAAATGATATAGCATTTCCGTTCTATTGAAACACTCCTCATGTTTAGAAATAAATATGAATAATTAAAATGAGCAATTTTATTCTTAAATTAAAATTGGTTAGTATAGATAAGCACAACATTAATTAATGGAATTAGTATTTTTTAGTTTGGTATTAAACTTTCAATAAAAGGATTTTCCAACTTCAGCAGTAAATCCCCTAACCAATTGATCTTTGGCGCTGAGTTATGTTTGAAGAACTTATTGTTTCTGAATTTAATGTAGATGTTGATTTTAATTATACTAATATTAGATGCATTGAAATGAAAATTACATGAAACTGAAAGAAAAAACAATTGTAATAAAATGAAATTATTTAATATGTAATACTCAACATATGATACAGTTATTAGTGGAGAAATAAAAGAAATTAAGTGTGTGTGTGTGTGTGTATAAAAAGATGTTCGTGTAAACGAATAAAAACTCATGACCTATAACAGTTTAAAAATCAAAAATCCATAAATAAGGTTTCATTTCACACAATTCCAAAAAGAGAGAGAGAGAGAGAGTGAGAAAACAAGGGTTGTTACAGCATCTGTTTATGGACCAAACTCAAACAGGATATGCGCCTTGTGTTTCATTTCTTAGTCCGTTTCGTATTTTTAGTACAAAGTTTTGTTTTATTTCATGGGAGTTGAGAGAGAAAGAGAGCATAAGGACATTTGATTGCTTTAAACCAGCTATGTATGATTGTGTAACATCATACGTTGGTCTGGTCTATTGCTTCAAAAGAGCAAAATTAGTTTGTTTGATAACGTAGAACGTATTATAGCCAGTTATATTACCGCAAACTTAATTTTTTTGTTAAAGATTCGCATAAGAACTGCTCCATAAAAGTAACAATAATAATAAAAGAAAACTAAATAAAACAAAAAAACAATAGAAACGGGCGTATACACTGAGTAAATCACCTACTACCGTTTAAATAAAAATTCAATGTTTTTTAATGAAACTCAAACACTTTACCATTAGTTAACAATATTGAGGCAGTTGTTCATTTCCGGTGTTTATAATTAAATTAAAATTAATAGTTTAAATAAAACCAAATACGAAAATAGTTCTTAACCCAATTTCTGTTGTTGTTTGAAAATTTATGTATGTGTGTCCACATGTGGCTTTAATGGTTTTGTGGTCGTTGTGGTTGTAGTGGTAACGGTCAATTTGTGTACGTTTTCCATTTATGATTTCACATTTGTTTCACTACGTTTTATTCCATTTGGTGTTTTTTAACGTGAGTGTAAAAGGTGCAAATAATTACAGTCATGATTATGTTTTCCCATTAAAAAAATGTATTAAATAAAATTTTATTTAAGCACCATCATAAAATAAAATTAACAACAAAAGTACAGGAGACCTGATTGCACACACTGTGAGAGAATTTTGTTTTTTTTATATATTTTTTTGATTTGGCTGTTAATGACATCAAATTTAACGATTTAAAAAATGTTCAATAAAGGCTTGCAATTTATTAATTTAATGGTTTGAAATTTATGTTGGGTAAGTTATAATATTGAGTATTTATTTAATAGGTTTATGTAATATATTTACACAACTGCCAGTTAAAATATTATCAAGATAAATAATTAAAATTCAAACGTTGACTATTATCAGCATTTTAATAATGACAATTATTTAACTAGTAAATAGTAAAGATGGTAAAAGTTGCTTTGAGAACATCAGTATTTGTTGTACTTGCGATAAATGCAATGCATAGCTTGATAATAATCATTTAGTTTTAATTATAACAAATTATTATTAAATTAATTATTATACTAATAATCATACATGCAAATGTTAACGAACTTATTTGTATTAAAATGATGTTGTTGATACTTCAGTAAAAAGAAGAACAAGAAGAAGAAGAAAATTAGTTTGAAAGCGTGGGTCAATTATTATATCATACTTAAATCTGAGGCCGAATTACGGCATTCGAACGTGATCGAAATTTTAAAATTCTTATTAGAATCTCTATACCTAAAGCACAGTGTACTCGATCGTTCGAGTAAAATTTCGATCGATATCGAATGCCGTAATTCGGCCCCTGGTATTAAAAAACATTGAAAAAATATTGTTCTTTTTTTGGAAATGCAATATTATTTCAATTTCTGCTGAGACTGGCACGAAAATGATCCTTTTCAAAACCCATTTATTAAGTAATTTTTTGTATGTTTAAGCTTGAGTTACTTGGATGCCATTTTTGATTTTATGCGACAAGACCTCCCTTATGATTTAATGATTAGAATAAAATTTTTTATAACGACACTATATAATAAGGCCCCATGCAAAATGGTACCAAAAACGAATAGCAAATGGCCCTAATTTTAAGGTTTCTACTCATTATGAAATGTCAGCCCAATTTCAAAATAATATTTTCTCCAAAAAATAGCCAAAAATTGCCCAAATATTGAAATGAAATATGACAGTTTTTAGGGTGAGTTTTTCTTATGAAGTTTTGTTTCAAATATATAATGAAATTTCATCTCATAGGTAGAAGTAACAACTAAAAAAAACAGTAAAAAAGCAGACAGTAAATTAAGTGAAAGTTGTTAGGGCGTAAAAGTGCTGAAAATAACTGGTTTCGACCGGGCACAGGGAATTTAAACTCATGTAAATTGGAATTGTCGGCCTTTGGTCAAGCCGACGTTTACTCGAATTTAAAGTTTTTGAAGCAAGATTTTAAAAGATTTTAAAAGTACGTCCGTCTGTCTATGTCGCTTCAATAAACGAAGAGTTAACACATTTCTTTTGCTGAATTATTGTTTATCTTCGATTTAACTCTATACGAAATTAATAAGTTATCAGAACAAAATTTGGAAATTTCCCTTTTTATTACGTAACAAATTTTCATAAATTAATCTAAAATAATCTATAGTCGCTTTTGTTTGAATTTTAAATTTCTTTTATTTGAATTTATTTTGAGAAATCATTAAATGAAAAAAGTAAAAGAAAATATGCAAATTTAGTGGGCTCTTTGCTAATTTTTGCGAAAATGAAAAAAACAATACAGGGTTTTTAGTAGAAAAAATCAAACGGACTTAGATCACAACTTCTCGGGGGCGGTCAATTCACAGATATTAGTCAGATCATTCTCTTTTTAAGAGTTCAAACTCTTTGAACTTTGGTTCAGTCTTCTTAATATCTAACGGCGTCCATGTAATTTTCTTAAGTTTCTAAAAACAAAAATTTGTTGAGCATGGCATGGTAAGGATCGCCATTAGCGTTAAAGGTGCTTTCTTGATCGTGTTAAAAAAAATTCTGCGCCAAAAAATACTCGTTGTGGGCGTATTTATTTTCCAATATCCCCGTTTGCATTGTCTGAACCCCAAATTTGCCAATTAGCTTAATCACGTATCCCTCGATGTGAAAATGGACTTTATTTGAAGAATTTTTTTCATAAAAATGTTCATCGAGTTTTTAGAGTCTCATATTGAAAATCTCAAAAATAAATATAATATACTTTTTGTCAATAAATAAAGGCCATTTTAACTCTCTGTTTTTAATTTAAAAAAAATTTGTTTTCAAATTTGTAGTCTCTACAGAAAAATGTCCGATCTTGACACAAAGGATTAAAAGGTCTTGCTAAAATTTAGGGATAGATATCAGGTAAAGGGTTCGCCATCTAACGTTTTTTTGCAACTAGTGCTTATTTCGTGAATAGTAACACTTAGCTCATGTCTGATTTGACAGATAATTAGTTTTATCCTTCCGCTTTGGCCGATTTTGCCAAAAAAATCATCTTTTCAGATGAAGCTCATTTTGATTTTGGCGGGTATGTAAACAAGCAAAATTGTAGCATTGGGGGCACAGAAAACCTGCACGCATCCATTGAAAAGTCGATACACCCAAAATGAGTCACTGTTTGGTGCAGATTTCGGTCCAGAGGCATATTTGGGCCATTTTTCTTCGGAAATGAACAAGGAGTGGCCAATAGTCAATGGCGATGGTTATCGGGCCATGTTGAACGAATGTTTGTTCACAAAAATTGAAGAGGAGGATATTGGCAACATTTGGTTCCAACAGGACGGCGCTACGTGCCACACAGCCGAGGCTACACTTTTTTATATAGCATTTTCAAAAAAAAAAAGTTATTTGTACATATGTAGATATGTAAATACTTACTAGAACTTAATGCTGCAGATTTGCAACTATTTTCCTATTATTCAGCTACTTATGACATGACCTTAGGTTTATTAAACTTATCGTTTAAATCAAGACAAGCATTATATTTTTTAATTATATTTTTCATTTTATATTTTTTTTTTTCAACTGACAGACATTTCTTGGGCTATCGAAAAAAATTCAATATCAATTAAACAAGTCAAATTAATTGAAAATGTAATTCACTCCTACATATAAATAATCAAATTTTATAATAAAACAAAAATGACTAAACAATTTTTAAGAATAGTTTTTTATGTGCACGTCAGTTTTTACAGATCATATTTATATTCAACAACAGTTAAAAGTTGCTGCAGTTATGCCAAGTCTTTTAATGGCCACTCGAAAACTAATTAGTAAAAATCCCTTATAATCCCTTAAGTTCCTTTATCGATCATTCTATAAATTTTCCTGCAATGTTTAAAACGTATTTCGATAACATTATCTTTAGACGTAAAAAAATTAAATCCCACATTGTAGACTTTTAAAGATCTAATTCAAAACTGTTTTTTATCTTCTTTGCAGTCGAAAAGAATTCCTTTAATAGCAGTACCTTTCATTAGGTTCAAGATAGGGGCGTAATACGCTTTTAAAAATAGGGAAACTATAATTGTTTGCATAGACGTAACTAAACCATTCTGGGGGCTGCAATGCCCACCCTAGAATTTTTTTTGCAAAAAAAAACTACGAAGTATCCCCCAGAAAAGTTTGTAGCAACGCCAACGTACGTTTATTAAGTTGTCACTAATAAAGGAGTTCTTGCATACACCAAAAGAACCGACAATCGAATTCATTGTCAATCGAATGGTTCAGTTCTTACAATCAAACTTTTCTATTGCAAGAATCATATGTTATTAGTGCTGACTACAAATTTATATATTTCGAAAAGAAATTCTGTACAAACTGCCATAAAATTCTTCGCTTTTAAATAAATTATACACTTTAATTACAATACCTGTGCAGTGCACAAAGAGAACTAAGTGGATTAGTAATAAAATTTTAATATCTGGTTAAAGCTAAGATGTTTATTATGAAAGAAAGAAAATGTGTTATAAAAACACATACGTACACATCGTTGGTCACAGTTAGAGAGGCCCTAACTGAAATAACTTTATAGGAGACGGTAAAAACGTAACAGAAGCTGAATAATCATAATGTTACTTCTATTGTAAAATTGCTTGTAAGACTGTTATTTTTGATACTAAGTATTAAAGTATATTTTTGCATCGGGGTGTATATCTGTGAAATGTATTGGAATCACTGAAAAACTCAATTTGGTTAAAAATACGAGTTAGGGCCTTTCTACTTGTGACCATTGATATAAATTCAATTAAATCTCTGTGTAAATCTCAGCATTAATATATATATTCGTTGCTACTTATGTGACCTTTGCTTTATTTTCGTTGTAGTTCAATCACATATACAAACATACATGCATACACGTATTATTAATTGTTATAAAAGCAGAGTTTAGAGTATTTCATATTGAATAAAACAAGCACTTAAAAAAAATTAATCGTATTAAAAAAATTAAAATATAGAAATCAATTATATATTTTTTCATTTCCTAAATATGCATTTCCATGCATGATACGTAAAAAAAGAACAAATTTTGTTTTTAATTTTATATCATAAATAGCTCAGAGATATTATTTCTAAATTCTCTTTTTTGTTGATTTAATATCAAAGCAATTTATTAAATATTTTTATCAGATAAACATCGTTGATACTATGCACAATGAAAAGCAATTAATTTGGATTTTTTAAATTTGTAAAAAAAACCTCGCATAAATATAAAGTTTAAATTTTATCAATAACTTGTACAAATAAATAGTTAAAAATGCAGCCGTTATTCTAGAGCTATGACAGTTTCATACCATCGTAATTAAAAGAAAATTAGTTAAGAGAGCTGTCTTGATAAGCTCTGTGTGATTTCTGTTTATTTAAAGACACAACTTTTTTAAATCACAAACATTAAGATTGAATTTTCAAGTTTCTACTCAAATCGCAAGTATTTTCTTATACTAAAATGTTCATTTAAAGTCAATTTGACGTTGAATGAAGGTAAAAATATGCAAATAAAAAATAAATTACCATATAAAAAAGTGCGCGTGTATTTTGAAAAAGGGCGTGTGTAAACATAAGCCAAAATCTTTATTTATTAACGACATATTTGATGAATTTTACAATGAAAAAAGTTTTCCTCTTGCAGAATATTTAACACGTTGAGTGCCAATAGGTGTTGATTATTGCAAAATGTTTAAAAGTCAAGCTAGCAATTCAAGCTAAAATTTGACCTTGATTCTGTTTAAAAAATTAAAAAAAAAAAAAATTATAGACAGAAGCCAGGTAGTCTTCTTTCTCTGCACAAAAACTAGTGGTGACAGTGGGTAAGTTGGTATTTCGTGTGTAAATTGTTATCAAAGAGCCCACCAAAAATATATGCGGAGATTTTGAATTTTCATATATTGCTTTTGTAAGTTTAGTGGAAATGTCGTCGATTTGTCGTAAAAGCAGCTCTACACTAAATTTAAATAAAATTAAATTCTTGTCTTAAGTCAGATGACGCAGTTTTTCCGAATTGTTTTCCAAAGTCCAACTAATTACGATTGAAAGCCGTTGTTTTAGAGTTAAGAGAGACAACATTTTGTAAAACCCAGTCAAAATCTCAAACTTAAATATTATGACTTAAGACTCTTTTAATTTTCCATTTTCTTAGAAAACAGTAAGTGACATTTTTTTTTAATTTGTGTGCATTTAATAATAATTTTTTGTACATTAACTTGGGGTCCCTGCAGATTACAAAAAACACTGTAAATAAATGTAGAACTTTTAAGCTGGTGTTCTGTTTTGTTGGAACCCTAAGTATTTTTAGAAAAGCATTTAGGGCTTCACAATATAACTTAAAGAAGTGCCTTTGTTACTTTTTTAGGCAGTTACTTAATGTTTCTTATACTTTTGAATAACTTTTGTTAATTTAAAATTTCAAACATAGCACTTAATGCGTTAATTATTATGTTTGGTATCTGAAGACATACTAACGTATATACGTACATATACACATACGTACAAACATATATAATCGCTTACATACTTATAAATTTATGGAAATTTTCTTTATTGATGGGTGAGCTGTTGAAATGATTTTTACTCCCTACTGTACATCAAGGGAACTGTTAGGGATTTTATTTTTTTCTTACATTTGATGTTTGGTAATTTGTTGGGTATGATTATGAGTATGAAAATATTATTCTAAGTGCTGAAATTCCCTCAAGTGTGTTAATTACATAAAACCGTGTCAGCCAAAGACATGTTTCGTTTCGTTTGACTTTTACTTTTATTTTAATTTTCGTTTCTCGAAAAAGTAGGTGTTTGTTGACATAAAACGGAGAGTTTACACAGCATTTTAGCTTTCAGTAAAGAACAGCGAAATTGACGAAAAAAAAATAGATGATTATAAAATTAAATACTCTTTTTTCTTTTGTAATAGGAAATTGGGCTGAGCAGAAACGTGTTGGGTTAGAAAAATGGTTAATGAGTAGAAAATTAAGGTCAGAAAGTTCAAAAAAGAACAACAAAACAAATTAAAGTGTGAAAATTTTAATTAATGAACACAAAAGAAACAAGATAATGAGAGTTAACACAGCAAGAATTGGCTAAGAAATTTGATGAAAATTTTGACGGAAATTTATTGTGACAAAAACGTAAACAAAAAACAATTGATTATTTCATCTCTAAAGATGGAATGAAAATTTCTTAAGGAATAACAAATTGCTTTTCTATTAGATGTCCATAACTCGTATACGTTAAGCGATATATTTGAATTAAAAAGCTTAAATAAACCTCTTACTCTCTAATGGTTTTCTAAAGAAATTATTATTTTTAATTATTTTTCCGCCCGCGGGATATTGTGAAGTTATCATTTATACATCTTTGTTATTGTTTTTCCCTCTTTATTTAATTAAAATAAAGTTTTCGTTAAAAAACATACACATGCTTATGGCCCCAGGTAAATATTTACATTTGTTGTATGTACAACACTTGTGTAAAACTAACCAAAATGTTGCTGCACGCTACAGTTTTTGCTTCAAAAATAACGGAACAGATAGTTTACGTACGCGAGTATGTATGGTTGCATGTGTGTATGTATATCTATGAGAGCATGCAGTAAAATGCTCCACAATTTAAAATAACCGAAACCCTCTGCATACCTCAATGTTTACACATACACACATCTTTCTTAACCATAACACATACATACGTACATATGAATACTAAATACATAGATAAGACAGACACACGCTTAATTAAAGTGTAATGGTAGTCATTATGCAGAGGAGGAAAGAAAAGCAACAATATTTTAAGTAAAAAATAACTGGTGAAACAGAGAACAAAAACATACGCCAGCTAAAGAAAAAAATCGCGTATGCATTTTATGTTCCCATATGCTGAACATATAAATACATTCAGTTTTTATGTGAATGTTATAATTTTTGAAATGGATGACAGACGAAGCACGGAGCGTAAAAAAGTTTTAAATTAAATTGTAGTAACAAGCAGGTAGAATTACAATTGTATTTATTACACTCACACACACTCTCAAATAAGTACACGCCATATCCTCATAGACAAGCAAATGAAACTATATTCCGGAATTCTCTATCTATCATATCTACGCGACATACATGTGTTGGTATAAAAATGCAAACAGACAGCCTTAATGTATGTTTGTGGCATGCAAAAGTGAAATGCATCCAAAAAATTGGGTTAAGTTTTTAAGGATACATTTTTAGTTTTTCATTTCAATCATTTATACGGTTTAAGGGGATACGATTACGATAACGACTACATGAGCATTACAAGTAGCGAAAGTGGAAACATAAGTAAAAGTGATAATAAAACCATATTTGTATGAACAAATTTAACGCATATAAAAAGGAATCACTAAGAAAATTACATTTAATAGAGATTTTTTAATTAATAAATTCTTACAAAGATGAAATTAATCTTTTTGCTTCTCGTTAAGATGGAATTTTAATAGTAAATATTAAAACGAGTTTTAAGTCTAAAACAATGATCGAAAGCACAGGGTACAGGAAATATTTAATTTGTTAAATCCACATCTACGTCTCATACACATTGTCTGAAACTGACGAATTGGTGTCTATATTTTCGTATATCGGCATGAAGTTTTTTAAACAATACATCAAGTAACAGCTCTATGCAATACCGGTCAGAACTTTTGTACACTACATTTCAAAAAATATCAAATTGGAGCAAAAAAAATCATTGGGGTAGGTACAAAAATTTTTTGGGGGGTGGGTGGTTTTAGAATCATAAACTGAGTTAGTTTTATATCTATATTAAATGTAAATAAAAAGTAATTCAAACATGTTTTTTTTTTCTTAATTTCGAGGACAGGAGAATTTGAGCACATAAAAGATCGTCTTAGAATTTACATGTTGGTTATGTATACACATTTTGAAAATCCATAATGGACTTTTTTTAAATCCAAAAATATTTCCTCCAGGATTATTTTAAAGTTGTCCAAATTTTGAAAGGATAACATTTAAAAGCTACAAAATATTTTTTAAATTGCAGACTTTTTACGCCCATTACTTTTGTAGCAAATTTTTTCTTTTCATTTAAGAAATTTTTTTAATAAACTTTTCTGTTTGCTGTGTATTTTTTGCATAACAGCCTCTTTGTTGTTGCTGAATTTTGATATTTATTAAACCACTTGACAGTCTTAGTTTCGAATTTCCTCTTATTGTGTCTATAGCATTTGTTGTAGCTGTAGTTGCTTATTTTTATTATGGGTGTTGACAATTTAGAATTTTTGTTGCCTAAATTCTTCTACACAGTAGAATCTTTTCTTTGTTTTTGTAGCTTTTGTTAAATTTGATTGCTTAGCTTGTTGACATTATGCTTGCCTGAGACGTTTTTTTGTCTTTGTTGTCGTTTTTTTTTCTTATTCAAATAATGAAAAAAAAGAGGAGTAAAGAAAAAATTTATATTGCCTTTTGAATCGTTTTATCATTAAAGAGACGCAGATTTTGTGTTTTTTTTTATACAAGTTTTTGTTAGTTTTTCGTAATACATTCGTATGTGTATAAATAAATAAGTATAATAATAGAGGAAAACCTTTAATACCAGATACATTTTTTATTAAATTGTTATACATTCTTTTGTGCTACATAGAGTGAAGACGAAAACGGCTTTAGTAGTCTGCGTTTTATTGAATATTTATTAATCCCGCGTATAACTGAAAAGCCTTTTTTTAATTTATTAATTTTTATTTATTTTATTACAATACAAAGAAAATTATTTTAGAACTTTATTAACTGACTAGAGTAATAACAACCATTTGGTTGTGTCACCACCTAGAGTCTTAATCTAAAATTCCAAGATTGATACTGGCACACTGCTGACTTGTCCATCTGTTTATGTATAGTTGAAAGTATTTCGTTCCAAGTTCTTTTAAACTGCATTCAAATTACAATAGATATTAAACTTTTTTTTTTCTTAAAATTTGAATAGAAACCAGAAATGACAATAATTCTGTCATTTCTTTAATATTAGCTCACTTAGCACTTGTGGAAAATATTATCATCTTAGAATGTTTATCAAATTCCTTATACAGACATACTTATCAACATACATATATCTATGAAAAATGCCATAAACATCTGTTATCTAAAGATTTTATTTCCACTTACTAGGCAATATACACAGCACTAAACAACAGAAGAAAAAATCAGACTCTATAAAAAAAGATGCAAAGCTACTTAAGATTTTTATCATATTTTGTTAAGCAAATTTTAGCATACCACTGAAGTGTGCACACATACACAAATATCTGTATACATTTATTTACAAGCACATGTATTAGAAAACCGCAAAAACAAAATATACTAGTAGACAAAATATTACATAAAATATATTGATGCTACGAGTAGAAATATAAAAATTATAAAGAAAATGTTTATACAAAAAAGGAATTCGCTTATTTATTTTCATACTTATACACCATTCAACTATGATTTTTTTGTTACGAAACGAAGAAAAAAAACAAACAATATTTTTTCTGCAAGTAAATAAAAAAAAATTTGTTCAGCATAACTGGAGATTAAGCAAGAAATAAAATAGAAAGTTTTTTATGCAAACCACAAATAATTCTTAGAACTATAAATGTATAAAAAGTTATAAAATACAAAAAAAAAAAAACAAAATAATAAAAAGAAAATAGTTTGAGAGGGAATTTAAATATTTAAAAAAATCGTCTTGTTGCCTATTTAAAATGTACTGCAAGTGAGTATACGATTTGTGGTCTACATTTTGTAGTACTTATAGTTTTATATGAAGTTATTGTCTGAAAAGAAAAGCTCACACAAATATAACCGATTATTAAAGTGATGAAATTTTGTTAATAATTTCAATTAAACTTTTTACTTCAAAGAAGTAAGAGTGCTCTATAAGGCCGTTTCCTTCAACATAATATATTGTTGTCCTAAAACTTTGCCGAATAGTTGCTTTTTTTCAATGCGATTCGTTTCCGAATATTTCAACCAACACACATACAGACAGTCATCACTAGTGATAAGCTTTCAGAAAATGTATAACTCATGAGGTCAGAAATGAATATGTATTGTACCTTTGGCGCTACAGGTAAACTATATAAATATGAGGTATACACAATGTTGGTATAGAGATTGTGGAAATCAGAAATCACTTTTAATTTTTTAGTTTGATTTGTAAAAATTGATTCGCTGTAAAACAAAGACTATTATATGAATTCTGCGCTATACAAATTAAACAGCACAATCATTTATATATGTATAACTTAGCTCTAGATGCTTAGTTGAAATGAGTTACTATTTGAAAGGATGTTGTTCAAATAAGTAAGTTTTTACGCTATAATTTCGTTTAAAGTTGTCTAGAATAGTTGAAAGATTGTCTGAGGATTCTTTTTGAATTCCGAGATTGCAATGATGTTTTTTTCTTTTTGCCATAGATATATAGCAAATAGGTTTTTTGGTCATGAAAATAATGTTTTTGATAAGTGACTAAAATCGATAACAGCATAAAATTTCCTTATTTAATTTAAGAAATCTGAATTTTTACTGTTAAATCTTGTATCTTTTAATTACTTACACTGGGCGTATGATTAATGTCAAATGCAGAAATTGTTGTTTAACATACATTTGTAAAAAGATAAAAACGAATAAAACGGAAGCTAGAAGCGAGTTTAGTAGACTTAGAGCAGAACAGTATTCTTTCTTCTGAGTATCGTCTTCACATAAAAATCTTCTTCAGCTCTTAAAGGGTTTTTTTTTATCTATTACTTGAAAGGCAAATTAAAATATTAATCGCGTTTTGTGTATGAGAAATCAAATAGACCGATTTTGGCGAATATTTAATGATAAAGCAAGCGGCCAAACAGCAAAAGGTATGCAAAAATATGGCTGATGGTTTATCCTCGAAAATAATGTGGTTGAAATTATAGGCAAAGTTGCAGGAATATTAAAAAATGGTTCTTGGCACCAGTGCGATAAAAACAAATTTAGTACACTTTACTTCAGTGTTTATCATGAAGTAAACCAATGCTTAAAAACAATTTTTCTTTATCTTTGTTGGGTTCATAATTTTTTTCTTAATTCTTATTTATTTTTTTTTTGATTTAAAAAATTTTAATAAAATTTCACTTATCTTTTGTGTTCTTTCTGTAAAATCCTTTTAAAGGACCTTCTCACCTTTTGTTGTTTTGCTTTTGTTTGATAAATATCGCAAAAGAAAAAAAAATCGTTTCGTGTTAAGATACACAAATTCATTGTCAATAACATTTGTGTTTTTAGCTGAGTGAAAGACAACTTTTAGGCGTCTTCATAACCAAAACAATAACAACGTTTTTTTATTCTTTCGTTTTTTTACAATTGGTTAACTACACTATGGGTTAGTATGTTGAGCACATGAGTTGGTGTGTCAAATAACTAATTGAGTTGTATAATAAACTTATTTTCTGTTGCTCAAGTATGTTGGTTGGTGTATTTAAATAAATTTTAGGGAAATCATAAAGCTTTTTAAAATACGTATGTTATTAAACGAAAGGTGACAAAAAACCGATATGGCCAGTACAAACAAAAATAAATAGAACCCAGGTGACAGTTTCAAAAGATGCCATTTCTTACAAAAACTTGTTTTCTCCCCTTTTTTTTATTTTGCATGATTTTAATAATGATGATGACTCTGTGGGGTATTCGCTTTCTTCTTCCTTTTTTGTAAAGTTGTGTATGTGTCTTTTCTACACTTCATGAATATTGATTGATAGCTTACAGGTTTGCATAAAAGAACAAGTAGCTGGATAAAAAACGTATTCTTAAGGAAATTGTTTGGCAAAGTAAAGGTGATAAAAGAAATATTGTCATAAAAAAATGAAACAAAGTTAAGGTTATACAAAAGAACACACCATCACGTTTAGCAGGGACTTTGGGAGGTGGGGGTAAATTAATTAGATGTTTCAGAAAATAATAAAATAACAAGTAGCAGATTTTGTATATAAAAAAAAACCATTAATGTAAGAGAATTAACAAAACAAGGTTAGATGAAAAGCGACAATTCGCTTATTTAATTAGTGCGGTTGTTATAGCAAAAAGCGAAACTGAACAGAAACCCTTAATTTTTTTTTAAGGCAAAAGTATACAAAAATCGCAATTATTGAAAAACAAGAAGTAGACATAATAAAGGAATGCTTTCAGTTTTGACATATTTAAAATACTATGGCCAAAGATGTATTTGAAAATTTAAATTGCAAAATAATAATGGTAACAGAACACAGTTTCTTTGTATCTTGAGTGGAGTTTTAAAATAGTTTTAAATTATAAATTTCAGCTGCAGTGACTTGGTTTTGACATACATAAATATGAAATATTTGTTTCAACTCAGTGGAAATGTAAAAATTACTCGAATGTAATTATACCAGCACTCAAAATCCTTACACATTTTAAACTGACAGCTACCCTGCCAGCAAATGCATGAATTACTTCTTTCATTTTCTTCTGGTAATATTCAAGTTCTGTGAAAATTATAAAAAGAAATTTCACGCAGAATATTTACGCGCATTAAAAATGTGGAGTAAAAATGGGTGAGCAGCAAAATTTTTTATTTAATTTATCTTAATATCTTTAACATCTTAATAGTGCTTTTCCACTACAGCCAAAGCAATTTGTTTAGAGAAAAAAGATCTTTAATTATTTTCACTATATTTGACGTTTAGGTTTTCGGGATTTTAATGAGGCGCCAGTCCCAATAAACAACATTGACTTTACTTTAAACAAACGCATAATTTAGACAAACATTACTTGTAAAGGGTCCAACAAATAACTTTTTTTTTGTAGATGCTATAAAAAAAGTTAAGCTTCGGCTGTGTGGCACGTAGCGCCATCCTGCTGAAACCAAATGTTGCCAATATCCTCCTCTTAAATTTTTGTGAACAAAAATTCATTTAACATGGCCCAATAAGGATCGCCATTGACTACGGCTACTCCTTGCTCATTTTCGAAGAAAAATGGCTCAATTATGCCTCTGGACCAAAATCCGCACCAAACAGTGACTCGTTTTGGGTGTATCGGTTTTTCAATGTATGTGTGCGGGCTTGCTGTGCCTCAAATGCGACAAGTTTGCTTGTTTACATACCCGCCAAGATCAAAATGAGCTTCATCTGAAAAGATGATTTTTTTTTTGGCAAAATCAGCCAAAGTAATGTCGCAATATTTCCCAGCCTTGTTCAAGCGTCTACACAACCATATTCGTTCAGCGGAAAGATAAAACTAATCTGTCAAATCAAATATAAGCTAAGTGTTACCAATCACGGAATAAGCACTTGTTGAAAAAAAACGTTAAATGGCGGACCCTTTAATAGACACAAACGCAGTATTATTGAGGCAATTTGCGATAACTTTTTGTAGCTTTTTTGTATTATTAAATAAGAATTTATTCCAAATCTCGTAATTAGAGTGTAATTATTAGGTGCTACTACAAACTTTTTATAACAAGTCGAACTCTATGAGCAAAAATTATTTAGGCGATTTTAGGGTGTGTTAGTGTAAGTTGCATTTAAAGTGTCAAAGTGAAAAGTGAATGTAAGGAAAGAACAAAACACATAGTTTTCACTTTACGTTATCAAAATAGGAGAATTGACCTTCGGTTGAATCAATATTTACTACTTCGACTCTTCGACTAGTATTTAATTTTGCAAAAGAAAATTATATAAATTTCGATTTTAAATCTACTTTTTGTTAAAATTTATCGCAAAATAAATTATTTAAATGGTCACTCATTAGTTAATTATACACTTTATTAAAATTTGTTTAGCCTGGTCTAAGTTTTTGGTTGAAAAAATTGCTTAAAAATTATTTTTGCTCTACATATGGAATCTAAAATAGTCAAAGCTAAGACATTAAACTCTCGAACTGTTTGGTAAACAAAACGACATCATATGAGATACATTTATATATTTACTTTATTTCGTTACTCTCTGTTATGTTTTTTCGAAAGAAATTGTTTGCAGGGTACTCATTCATATTTACAGATTTTGGATAGATTTATACATATCTACATGTGCATTTACTTTAATTCATTTTAAAGGAATACTATTTTTGCAATACACTAGTAAAAATTCTTGTATTTATTTTTACATAAGTAAACGCATGTACACATCACAATATGCTTAGCATACATATGTAAATACAGAGATATTTTTGTTACTTTTTTTTTAATAGTGATGTTTTATTATTCGTCATGTCATAACTTGATACATCATGCATAGTTGCATTTTAAAGAGTATTTTCTATTCAGTATTTTCTTTTATATGGAAACAAAATTAAAACCAAAACTTAGTATGGAAAGAGAAATAAAAGCAAATATAAAAAAAAAGAAAAAATAGAAATTGTTTTTAACTACACTACACATACTTAAATAAAACTGGGTTAACGAAGATGATACTTGAAAGTAGGTTTTATGCACAAATGTATAAGTACGTAGCCGTACAACTAAATAGCAGTAAAATTTTTTTTAAATAGAATTTCATAGTTATTGAGAAAATTTACTGAACATATTTGATGTTACATTTTTATCGTTTTAGAAAATATTTTCTCTTTTTATACTCTTTGCACGTGAGTGTAAATGGGTATGTGTATATAAGTCTATCTTTTCCTTTGTAATATCTAAAATATTTTTTTTTAAGACGCTATAAAGTATATACATTCTGAATGCTTAGATAGATAAACTGATTTAGCTAAATCCATGTGTCCGTATGCAATTGAATTTAACTCTTTGGTGCATATTTATGTACCTTTAGCAAGAGTGACAAAATTAAAATCTTACTTCAATGGGTCAATTACATAATTTAATATACTTTACCTAATTACCTTACCTTAATTGGCAAAAAAAAAAATTGGTAAAAAATTTCAATTAAAAAATCATATTATAGATTTTCTGAATAAGTCTTGGTTACAGTTGCGCCGTATAAATGTCAGTTATAGCCTTGAAACTGTTAGTGCTGAAAAGTAACAAAACTTCCATCTAAATAACTAAGTTCTAACCAAGAAACCACAATACTACAAGCATCATCGTTTTGTAGTACACTGCTATTATATCGCACTCTCTTGTAAATTTTTCACATTTTTAAAGTACAGGCAAATGTAAATTAAGCTTAAGAATAAAAAAATAAACTAAATAAAAATATTTTACAATACTGTTTATGATGTAAATTAATGTGTATGCTGTTAAATATACATTCATGATTTATGTATTTCAGTTTTAGTTGATAATGTAAGCCTGTATTAATGTTCGTAATACTAAGGACATTTAAGTTTACTTCGCTACTTACTGTGTCATTCTCGATCAAGCGACAGGATAATTATGCGTAAAAGTAAATACGTTTGTAACAACAGTTTCAATTTGCTTATCGTTATATTTTAGGTGACAGTGATAGTAGAAGCATTCTCAGAATCATATAATGAACTGTTAAGCTTTTACCAGAAACCAAATATCAGAAGCAAACCAAAATTCAGTAAAAGGGCAAAAAGGACATTGCAAAAGTGACAATTAACCTACGCACACCAAAAACCCGATTTCCCGCCCGGTTGGAAATTTTAATTTTTAAGCCTTGATAACTGAATTTCGGTTCAAAACAAAATATTATTTTGACTTGCGATTATTCTCTTTATTTTGATCAAGTTTTTATTTTTTCTAGATTTCTAGCATTTTATTATAAAAAAATCGTTTAAAAATAAAAGAAAATATAACTATTGAATGACAGAGGTGCTTTTATAATTTTTTTTAAATACGCAAACATTCTAACATAATTATCACGAAAAAATTTATTTTTTCGCTTTTAAAATCATTTGATTCGCTCGTATCCAGTTATCAAAACAATCATCAAAAGGTGTGTTGGAGGTACTTGTTTGCATATTAAATTGAAAGATATTTCTGTTTTATATTTAAAAATAATTTTCTCCTCCTTCTCTGCATTATTATAAATTTAAATATTTTCAAAATAACAAACAACCATCTGTGCGGGCTTCATTCGGGTTTTTACGTACGTATTGGTGGACGTGTGAAGGCTAATGTTGTTTTCATCAAGCAGAAGAGAATTTCGTTATCAGTTTCAGATTTGTAGATTTTTGAAACAAAAAAATATATTTCTGTTGTTCCATGTTAATGATAAGTAAAAGGTATCTCATCAATAACGGTAAAGTTATAGTTGATTTTAATTTGAAAATTAATTGTGTTGTCGTTTGCAAAACAAACCCAATAGAAAATTATTTCTTTTAATATCAGTTAAACAACAATTTCAATTTATAATAATATTACGAAATATTTATATTTTGCTGGTTGCTCTTATTTTTATTAATTTTTTGATAAATTGGTTCAATCCTATAATGAAAAATTATGCCCGATAGGCTCCCAATCTTTAACCAAAATTCTCAATCACGTTTCACGTTTCCAATAAACTTTTGTCAATGATTGAGATCTGCTCGATAATATTGTTGTTTATCTCTTGAACTGTTATGACATTATTGTTGTATATTTTTTGTGTTTTAAACACTCCACAAAATATAATTTAAAGGTGTCAAATTGCACTATTTTTCAATAATGCGAATGGCGCCAACCTGTTGAAACCAATTATTTTCTACGTTTAAGTCATTCACTTACCGCCACAAGAGCTTTGGATCATCTCTCTGTAGCGATTTCCATTGACCGACGATACTTCAGATTTTGACACCCTTTACAAGTAATTGGTTTATACTTGGTGCAGTATATAGTTCGACAATGATTTTTGCTGGTATGAACCTATTTTGTATTCTTCTTTAAATGTATCGAGAAAAGATTACTGAACCCGATGAAGAAAAACGAACCAAAGGTTAGCATTTGAGAGTGTGTGCGACCCCTTAAGTATTAAAGATAGAATTCTATTATTACTACAGTTAAAATCATATTATTTATTATAACTTTGTATTCTAAAAGTTATAAATAAAACTTCAAAATAATTAAAAAATTCAACAAAATTCACATTTAATTCACACTTTAAGGAAGTTCACTTGGTGTACGAACTGTTACAGCATTTCAAACATCTTAAATATTTAAAATTTTATTGTATCATCAAATAATTTAATGCTGCTCTTATAATTTTATTTCTCAACAAACTGGATTTGTTTACGCTGTAAGTTCAAGCAGAACTTGTTTCTGAATATATTTCTAAAACCCCGTTCTTTTTTTTTTTTGCATATTTGTAACTTATTTTTAATTTTAGTGTCATAAAACTCAAATATTTTAAGGGGGTTTTCATTATCATCAAAAAACACTTACACATTCATGTAGAGACCCTAAAAATCTATAGCTTCGTAGTAGCAAATAATCGCACACATGTGATTGCACAAAATTAAGCTATTTAAGGGCAAAAGAACAGAATTATAATAAAATAAACACACCCACACACCCATAAACAAACAAAAAAGGATAAAGATTTGACATTATTGATGGGTAAGGAGGAGAGAAATAAAAGGATAAACAACAACAACAAACACAATCATTAACATTTGAAAGGTTATGGTGGAAGAAAACAAATAATATCAAGGGTTTCGAATAAAATAAATATTAGAAAATTCAAATAAACAAAACGAGTAATAGAAAATAATAATACACAATACAAATACTATGAACAACATTTATTTATTTATTTATATTGAGAATTATGAGCAGAGATTTTGAATTGAAAAGTAAATAAATTTCTTAGAATTCTTATATTAATTTGATAAAATAGAACAGTTGGCCGAAATATCTGTACATTTTTTTCGCTATTTTTTTTTTGTTTTTTATAAAAAAATTTCTATAATCTCTTTTTTTTTGTTTGTGTATTTTACAGATTTGAACTTAACGAAAGATTGCATTATTGCATTTTATCAACGACCAAATGGTGCTTAAAATATGAGGTTCTCTTTTTTTACATTTTTTATTTAGTAGAGTTTTGTGTTCATCAAATTGAATTGAATTGGCCAATTGTATTGTGATCATATACCCTCCATATCTTTTATGTTGGACGAATGGTTGAATAAATGTTTGAAAAAAGTGCTACAGCTACGACAGCTACAGCAAATACAATATTGACGACCATCATTGAATTTATTGCAATTGTGACTTAAACCACTTTATCCACAGTCAACAGCTTGACCAATAAACCAATATACTTATATTGAAATCCTTTATGCTTTCACACAGCCACAGTCACAGACATATACACACAGACGCAGACAGCTACACATATAAAAGCAAAATGGTAACATTTTAGCAGAAAAAGTCGAAAAGTATGGTTACAATACGATACTACAATAGTCCAAGTTAAAAGAAATATGTATGTACATACAAACATATATTTTATGGAATACATGAATTTCAATTTTAAATAAAGAAAAAGAAAAAAATAAAAAAAATAAATGAAATGAAAGATACTACAGACATACATGTTCATTCGTTCTTCTAGGGATCAATATAGTCGTTTCGTTATAGCTTTGTTTTGTGTCTGCCACTATGTGATGCTTCAATATCATCGGCAAGGACACCATTCTCATTTTGGTGTCATTGTTATCGTCAAGCATTAGTTGACAATAAGCTTATGTATTATAAAATGGAAATGAAATGAATTGAACCAAAAAAGAGGAAAAAATTGAATTTTAAGTCCGCTATCTTTTAAATAGTTCAAGCACACACTCAGACTCTCGCACACACTTACACATCCAAAATAATTAAATCTAATATATCCAATGTACACACATACATGTATCTATCAATACATGTTAAAATATTCCGTCATTCATTCATACATACAAATAATAAGTTCAAACGGGCTCATTGAGGATTTAATAGAATAGAAATAGGATTTTTACATGACCTTTTGTTTTATAATTTTAAACGTTTAACAAAATAAAAAAAGGATGTGTGTTTGACATGAAGGCATTTTGTTTATCTTTTATTATTCTGTTAACAATAGTTTCGCTTCAAATTATTTTAGACAAAATGGTTTTTTTTTTAAATTAACGCCCTGACCTCTATATGTCCTTTGTTAGCGAAAAGCTTCTAAAAGTGTAATTTGTTGTTATTTGGGAACAACATTTTTATTTTTAATTCCGTATTTGTAGTCGTTTTTTTAATATGCAAAAGCTAAAGTAATTTTTGCTTTACAAACTTTGTCTCAAACCAAATGTTTCAATGTTTTAATCAACTTCAAACTTTAATTGAATTTTTGTTTCAACGAAATGCTTACTTACAGCAAAGAAATTTTTAACGGAATACTTCGTTTTAACTAATAAATAAACAGTTAACTTGTTTCTATTATAGTTTGTGATTTTCCCTAAATTATGTTAATCAATTTTTTTACTACTATTCGAACATCCATAATTCCACCCCATCCCGGTAGTGTTTGGCAATTTATTCCTCCACAACATTTTCTTATCACTTCACCAGATTCATCTTTTAGGTTTGTTTTCGTCTTCTGGCTTCTTAAGTATCTCTTATTTTGGTATAATTTTATTATAAGTAGTTGTATTCGAACATAAATTTCCATTTTTCTATCTGTCTTATGAGAAGATTATCTCAATTTGTTGGTGTATTTATATTTGTTTGCTTTGGTTGTGGGTGGAAGTGGAGAGCAGAATGTCCATTTTATTCCCATTGGAATGTCTTTACAAATTTATCACCAATTAGTTGACCATTTTGTTAGCAAGACAAAGAATTAAACTTCTTATGTTCGCACTCACAAGAACATCGAAGAAGAGTATAGAGTGAATGTTTCAGTGTGTTTAGTTTTTATTAGATAATTTTCGCACAGCAGGCACTTAATGTTTTCTCTATCTGCTTTTCTTTATTTTTATTTTTTTTTGCTGGCAATTTAGGATAAATTATTTTGTTGGCCATATTATTGAGAATAAAGAACGATTTGTTATAATATGCTTAATTTTAAATGCTTTTATTTTCTTTTAATAAAATTTGTATGCATCATTTTATTACACTTTTCGTTTCATTGTTTATCTTCTTCTATAAGTTTTTGTTTGCCTAAAGTATAATTCCATTAAAACATTAAATACTTTTTAGCTTTAACTCATTTATATATCTGCATATTCTTATCCCCTCACCCATTTCAGTTATTAGTCTTACCAAGCTCCAATAAGATTTGCGATAATTTATATTTTGTTGCAGTGCTTTGAACATAAAATAAAATAAAACAAGACAGAATAAAATAAAAACTTGACTTATTGTACAAAATAATATCATTTATTTTGCTAAAGCAACAAAAATAACTAACAAACAAACTAACTAACTAACATTTCCTTTCTTTTTAAACAAGTTAAGTAGAGATAGTGAGAGATAAAAAAAATGAAGGAAAAAGTCAAACACCAGAAAATGTAAGAATTTTAAGAATCTATATACAAAAGAAAAGTATACACAAGACAAAATATTAAATATGACTTTAAAAATAATAGAGTTGATCAAAGTACAAGCTTGAAAGGATAAAATAAAGAAAAAAGAAGAAGAATTATGTAAAACAAACTCTACGAGAGCAAGATTAAATAGACAAATGATGGCTAAGACGTTGTACGTAACAGTGAGTACTGAAAACTTTAAAAGTATAAACTTGGGTGTTTATAAAAATTAAGTTTCTAATAATTATCTTTAAAATTTTCTATTATTTGATGGACGCTTATTTTCTCTTAATCTGGGAAATATTAAAAGAGACAGTTTTATTTTGTTTTAGATAAACGGAAATTTATCGAAATTTATATATTGAAAATATTTTCAATCAAGAATTTTCGAGAAACATAAAACTTGTGGAAGCTTAGTTTTAATTTTTTTTTTGTTTTTTTTTCTATTTCCTATATTAACTCAACAACCGATGGCAGTGTTATTATTTAAACAAAAAGTAGGTTTTCATAGGCCAAGCGACTTCTTGTTATGCAGTTTACGATTGATTACACTTGAAAGGAATTTTCCAGCAGATGTGTGCACAATCTGAATCTTATTTAAATTGCAGGAGTCATAGGCGTTTATAGTTGCTAGTAACACATGCGCAGACCGTGTGTAAAAAAAACAAACAAAGTAATATGTGTTGATACAAATTGTTTTTGTAAAAAGAGTGCTTTGGGTAAGGGGGGGGGGGGGGGGGGGTGGTAAACTAGAGAGTGTAAGAACTCTGTAAATCTGTCCGGGTTAAGCTAGTGAAAATAATGTGTAAATTCTTTAAAGCTAAAAGTCTAAATTATTCGCTACCGTATCAGTGCCTTCCGCTCATTTTAGACCTCATGCGTGTATTGCATTTTATGTTATATGCTACGCATCAAGCAAAACATGTTGAGAGGCGGCCCTCAGTATGTAAATATCATCGATAACCAAAATGAAAATTTTTATCATTGACTATTTTTAAAAACAAATAAAATTTAAAGAAAACACAAATTAATTTTTATTTGGAACATTTTTATTAAATTTATCTATAGAAAAAATATTTTTACGTAAAAAACGTAATTCGTTGGACGTATTGTTAAAGAGGAAAATAGACAATACATCGTTTTTACTAACAAACATAAATATTTTAGTAATACTGGGCCAATTCAAAGTGGTTGCATCTCAGTCATATTTGTACTATTTCATATTATTTTATACATGCATAAGATTTTTGTTAGTAATTTCCATACAAAAAAAATAATATGACTTTACACATTTGTTTCCTATGTATAAGAAATTGTTTATGTTATACTTTTAACCATACTGTCTCTCAGAGAGAATTTCTTCGCTTCTCACCTCTCAGAGAGAATATTTTCTATTTTCTTCTTTCCTGTATACATACAATTTTTAACAGCGTCATCTCTTTGTCTTCTTTCTTGTATTAAATACATAATTTGTTAACAAAAGGTGTTCAAAGTCACTAGTCATATTAATATGAATTATATGACATAGTACAATATGAGAGTCTACTTTGAATTGGCCCACTGTAAAGTACAACAATACAAATCTCATTACTGAACCGTTAAAAAGAGCTATTTAACTAAATAAACTTTAATTTTTAGACCATCAGCTATCATAGCAGGTCTCTTAAATTAACTATTTAGCACACATCTCACATGTGTAGAATCAAGAAGTTATTCGTAATGCTCTGTTTGATATGGCTTCCTTTAAGTCTTACTGTGCCTTTAAGTAAAACATATTTACAAAATTAAGAAGGCCACTTTAACTATAATTTAAAACGCTTGCATGAGTTTTATTAAATAATTCTCTTTGAAATATACATTTTTTTTATGTTGTAATCTTTGAATTTAAATGATTGTTGTTATAACATTTTACGATGGGCAAGAAATAAAACATTTCTCATGTCACTTCTTTTCTTTTTTCAACAATAAATGACATCATTTGCCAAAACATATTTAAATTATCTGCTTGACTTTCTTTCTCTTTGGGCTTTATTTCATCTTGTCTCTTAACGTGCAACTTTCCTTCACATTCAGGTAGCAAAAATATTAACAACAACAACAACACCAAATAACATAATGATCCTTATAAAGTCCTTCAATTCTTACCACTGAAGCTTGTTGCTATTATTTACCTTGTTAAAAATTTTATAACATTTTCTTTATCGAAAACATTTAACCTCAACAATATTGTAGAAAAAAAAATGTACTTATTTTGTGTATAAAATTTTTATAACATTTTATATTCAAGCAGTTTTTTTCTCTGTCGACTTTTTTTTATTCTTTAACAAATATTAAAAAAGCAACGCTTTATAAATTTTTTGCCGACTTTATGCTACTTTCTGACATTGTCCACTTGTCATCTTAAGGCGGCTCATCATTCATTTTGTGTGTTTTTTTTCTATTATTTTGTGTCTTGCTTGTGATAGTCTTTCCTTTGAAATGCACAATTTGATTGTCTTCTAAGAGATTGTTGGATGGTTGGTTGGTGGTGGCCTCAGGAAATGGTTTCGCAGGTTTTATTTAACAATATGTACTTGGAATGACAAGATTTTTATCAGTGTTTATGTGTATTTAGTTTGGCAGGATATTACTTAAGTATCATATTTTTTTTATTATTAAAATGTCTTCCCAAAATATGTTTATGCTAGAAATATATGTAAACGATTATTAAACCTGTTTTACTCCGACTCGGTGGAAATGACTTTGCCTTAAATAGGTTTAAACATAAAAAATTAAGTCTTCAATTACCATGCTACTGATTGTGCCACAAAATGTTGGCAAAATTTACAATGTTTCTCAGAATGAATATTTTATGAACTAAATAAGACGTTGTATAATCAAACAGTCGTTAAATTCAATAGTTCTTGTTTCCAAATAGCACTAATAGATAGACATGTATTAACGTTTTATTTTCCTTCTATCCATTAACTGAAAATCCTCTAGTAAGCTAATTTTCAAACAGCCATTTCATTCAATTTTATTTTCTTCAAATATTCTGTTAAAGTATTTTTTTTTATTTCTTCCCGGATGTAATCAATTTTTGCAAGTCTTTAAAAAAGTTAAATTGACCATACAGTATACGAGTATAAGAGAGTAAAAAAAGAATTCGAAAAAAAAAGAAAATAAAATGAAAAGCTATATAGAATTACAGCTCTAATTGTAATGTAGCTATTTAAGACTTTTCTTTTAGAAACTCATGCACATTTGTACGAACACTAGAACACACAGTACAACAAACAATAAATGTCTTTAAAAAAATATTCATTCTTTTCTGCTTTATTTTTGTGCTCGAATTAATGTGGCATTTATTTGAAAAGTATAAAAAGTAACTACTGACAGCAGTACTTTAGTTGGAAAATTCATAGCTTGTTTGGATGAATGTGTACAAAAGAATATAGTTCTAGTGTTAATACTATTGCAGCTACACACACTCTTGTATACTTCATTCCATTTTTATATGCATGTATCGATGTAAGTAAGTGACTAGTGTTTGTGGGCATGTGGTCATTTCACTGTAAAATGAAGAACGAAACGTTGACTGTGTGTGTGTGTACGTTTGTGTTGGTGTGAGACTGCTATGAAATTTAACCACAATAGTAGTATTGAGTAGAGTATCTTTCGACAGTTAAATTACTTGCAGTCATAGTGCTGCTAATTTCTTTTATTTTTTCAATAAATAAACACAAGGGCATTTCGCTTCATTTAGATGTTTAAAATTGTTTATATAAATTTTGTTAAAGTTGTGTAATTAGTTTTGAGTACAAAAAATTATTTCGAGGCATATTCATACAGATATGTGTAATGGCGAGTTAAGGCTCTTATTTTTATACCAGAGATGGAAAAGTTTCTATGATCAGCTTATTGTAGTATTTTTTGAATTGAAGAAAGTATGTAGACTTGTAAAACATATAACAAGATGCCTAAAAAATAAACTTCTAAATAAACTTGAATCAATCAAAAATTTTTTGCATTAATGCCTTGTGAATGCGCCTTAAAATATTTATTTGAGCAATTTAAATTATTTTTAAATAAATTGCTGACACGTTTTTTCGTCAATAACATTTAAATTTGTTTTTTTTTTAACTTTCTAATTTAAAAGCCTTTAGTATAGTTTGAATGAAGGCAAATTTATTCAAAAGGTTGCCTTGATTCGTCAGCTGATTATTTTTATTTTCTTTGCTTATTTTATACCTCGGCTGTCAAAATCAATAGGTAAAAAACAATTCTCTCAATACTCTCTTTTTTATTTGAAATGTCAAACTTCATACATAAAAAACATACGTAAAAGTCTGTCGTCATTAAACTAAAATTGTTGTATTTTTAAAGTTATAATCGTAGAATCGTGGCTGGAAGTATTAACTAACCTGACCCGTTTCTTATTTAACATGAGATTTCTATTACAAATTAGAAAAAAAAACTTAATAAATATTTTTTTGCTTAATTTAAATATAGTATTTTTTTTAAAGGACGTAAAAAATAAAGTTATTTAACATGTCCCTGATTTGGATGAATGTAAATTTTTATGTAAATCAAATATGGCCACATATAATTTTTTTTAAATTTTATCTGCAATCCAAATAATAATACTTTAAAAAATTCTATTGGCTTGGATAAGTAAAAGTAAGTAGATAAAGTAAGTTTAAAAAACAATTAAAAGTCAACCAAAAAATTTCTAGTTTTTTCTTTTACCCTAAATATCTCTTTAACTTTTTTTTTTTTGAATAGTTATCTTAATGTGAAACTGTGCTTATATATCGATAAACAATGAATTTTTGACAATTTTTTCCAAACTGTTCACTCGTGACTAACTTTTGAGTTACGCTCACTCATTCCCACTTTCACTAGGGGGTCGTGTGGCTTGAAAGCAAATCATATACACTTCAGCTCTTAATTTGCACTCAATATATTTGTACTTATATTTCTGTGGTCGCAAGGAAAAACAAGGTAACTCCATTTTTTTAAAACTCGAGAAAAACGCATTTAAAGTTTTCGACATATCTCACTAGTTTTTTTTTTAATTCATATTCTAATGTCTGCGCATTAAAAAAAAACATAATTTTACATCCTGTTGAACATTTTGGGTTGCAGGAAAAAACTTTTTACCCGTCAGAAGCGAAAATCAAGGTCAGTTACCTGATTTTTACCTAAAAATGGAGTTACCTGGTTTTTCCTAAAAATTTCATTGTTTGAATTTATTCTTATATTTTATGGAGTTAAGGCAACTTTTCATCGTCTTATGCATCGTCGTATGGAGAAGATTATCAAGGTTGCAGCAAAAGAGACTAAACTTGTAATTTTAAATTGTTATCAAAAAAAAGTAATGAATTGCGTATTGATTTGAAAATCGAAAATTTTCAATTTTTTAGTTTTTAGTTTGCTGCTAAAAATAAAGGAATTCAGTTAATTTTGTTGTATGTTAATGATACAATTCTAGTTTCAATTATTGTTTACATCAACGATCAATCTCCTAATGTTTTTCTTTAAGATATTATGGAGTTACCCGATTTTTCCTTAAAACACATGGAGTTACCTTTTTTTCCTAAAAGTTGGTATTTAAGCGATTTTTATTTTGTATATTACTCTTAAATGTAATACTTTTTCAAAATTTTTATCTGACAGAGTGATGGTAAATCCAAAATCCATCCAATTTCTGGTGTTTTTTCGACTTTTTGGAAAAATGGAGTTACCTTGTTTTTCCTTGCAACCACAGATTTATTAAAATTAATCTACCGTGTAACGGCGAGCATATCAAAACATCAGATTTTTTTATATGAAAATTTTTATTATTTAAAAAATTAATTTATGGCATAAAATATAAATTAACATGTGATAGTAAAAACAAAAAATAAAAAAATCAAATTAATTAAAATATAAACGTGCGTCTAAAAGGGTTCACTACTTTTAATATTAACGACAACAAAGGAGAGATGAAATCCTTTAGGAATTTGCAAAATTCGATCAAAATTACACAAACACATTCAATTTTCAAAGTTACTTCTTTTTTGTAGTGAGCGTTACAAGACTTTGTTAACAATTATTTCGCAACAAATACGTGTTAAAGAAATATGTTTTATGTCTTTCGAAAGTTCACTTAAATCCTTTTAAGATATTTCCCGAAATTGTTTTTTGTTTTAATCTCCAAATGTGCACAATTGAAGCGTTTGTCGAAATGATTTGCCCATATAAAGGTGTCAGATTTTTTTTTTAATTCACAGTACATTCTAACAAATTAATAGTACCTTAGAAGCTTCGCCGGAAACATGCATATTGTCGCTGCTTCGACGTGATCGGTTATGTTACAATTTTTGAATTATCTTGAACTTAATTCTTGCAATATTTTGAATATTCATTCATTTAATCTCTCAGACGATTGATTGGTTCAAAAATAAACAGAAGTCAGTATATGTAAGTTTAATACTGTGAAGTAACAAAATAATGCACTTTTATAGCTCTCCTGAAAACTTTTCAGAAAACACATAATTGAATTTGTTAGAGCAACGACGATATTCATGCTCTCAAAACAATTTCTCAACAATGTGGTTTTTATAAATACTTTGACATAACAGTTTTCAGTTCACAACCCCTTTGTAATGTTGTATCGGTTTTGTTTCAGTTTTGGTTGCTAATATTCATTAAACCAATTTGTAAATCGATTTAATTTCAGTTAATATATTAAAAAAAAACACACACTTTGTGTGAATTTAAATACCGTGAATCTGTAGAAATAATTATTTTTTAAGTGCCTGTTGATGGAACTTAAATTATTTTGTCAATTTTATAAATTTTTTATTTCATTATAATTTTTTCTTTTTTGAACTTAGCCTTTCGTGTAATTTTTCTTTAAGGAAAGCACAAAAGAAAACAACTGTCAAAACCACAATAAAATATGCCACAAGTTGAAGAACATGCCCAAAATAATATTCTTTATTCTTTCTACACGACATTTTTGGCTGTTGTTGCAACATTCTCAGGTAAGGTTGTTTTTGTGGCAACAGACGTTGAATCATGTTTAGAATTATATATGTGTGTGTGTGTTTATATATAGATTTTGAACAAACACAGCGTTAAGTGGCTTATTAATAATGCGAAAAATAAAATAAAAATTGTTCAAAAGTTAACTCTGTTGAATGTAGTATGTACGAGTATAAAGTATATCTTTTCATGCTGCCGTTATTTCTTTGATATTTTATAAAGTAAAGTGTGTGTTCGTGTGTATGAGTTGCTAAAGTTTGTGTTGTTGGTGGGAGGCGGGGAAAGTATCTACGTTGTGGTAGTTATTTTGCAAGTAACATAACTCGTTGTAGGAGTATGAAAATTAAAACCTTAAACAAGGAAAACTTTGAAAAAGATGACAGCTTAGAAAGCAAATATAACAATAGCAACAATATTTAGTACAAGAGAGCAGGTTCACATAAAATATAGCGTAATTAAGGGGATCAAATTTATTCTAGGCTACACAAATGCTCAACTAGAATGAATTTTATGTATTATTGTAAATAATGAATTTTGATCACACCGATATCATATGGCCAATAATTATTTTGTAGACAATTAATATTTAATTAAAATTTTCACATTACAAAGTATAGTGTGCGTGTATAAAGTATATAATTATTACGCCACTGATTAATTTCTGATTTTTTTTAGTTTTTTTTTTGAAGCATGGTCTACTACCTTGCAACACACAACTGGGCTGGTGCGAGAAGTCGTCGATTTGAAAAATATAATATTTTCCATAAAAATGCTAATGTTTCTAAAAGTATTTAGCATTAACAACAAACAACAGCTGCTGCTGTTATTTCTACTCGTGCAGCATAAGCTAAACAATTTCAAAAACAAAAAAAAGATGAAAAACATCACAAACATTTAACCACAGACTTTACTTTCGAGCAATTTAAAGGAAAATCTGTCTTTTCGTTAACAACTACAAAAAGAAAAAAAAGAAAATATCAAAGAACAAAATTGTTTATAAAATAATGTTTTGCACCGAAAAGTATAAAAACGACGACAGCCTGATATTCAAGTGGATAAATGGCAGCAATATATGTACTGGCGTATGTGTACCAGTAAAAATGTCACATAAAGTTATTTAATAAATTGTATAGCTTTAACACTCTGAAGTCTTTAATCAATTATTTTTCAAAAGCCCTTAAGTTTTTTTTTTTTAGTTCCAACGTTCCAAGTAATAGTTGTCTTAGTCTTTGACTTTGAAGACAGAAAGTACTTTTAATAAATTTGAATACTTTGAAAATATTTATTTGTGCAACAGCTGCTTGTGTAACGAAACATGTTTTTAAAACTTTCAATTTTGGTTTATAGTACAAAAATATTTTCTTATAATAAAGGACACTTTTCGCGAAAAACAAATAAAAGTTTTTGATAAACACTAAAGTACAGTTTGTTTATTTGAGTGCAAAGAAAAAAAAAAAGAATAAAAATGGCAAAAGATATTACTGATCACATTATTGTCTTAATTTTTTTTTTTTATTTATTCGCTGCCCTTAGAATGGTACGGTTTAGGCCCCTTTTTGCGAAATGGATATAACGAACACAACTAAAAAAAATTAACCTGGCAGTAGATTATTTAAACGAGCTTAAACGATCTAAATGATATGCCAGAACCTAAAATGTAATAATTTATTAATAAATTCTTTAAATTTTTGCGGTGTGTTAGATTTCGAAAAAAAATATAAATTATTAAGAGGAATGAAAGAAATATATTGGGTTTATAATTAAAAGTTTATTTATTTAGAGTTTTTTTCGGTAAACAACTTGGTTATCGTGGTAGTTCGCTGCACGCCAACAGTCAAGAAGAGTCTGTATGACTCCGTTTTGACAACTTAACAACTAGAGAGATACAGAAATTCAATAAAATGCGTATTACATTAAAAGGAATAGAATTTAAAAGTTAAGAGTCGCATTTGATATGAGAAGGGCTTATAATAAATTTCAAATTGTGTTGCACACTTTCAACAAAATAAATTTTATATAAATTTTTAAAGCACGAATTTAACAAAATAACTATTGACTGATGGCATCTATCTATGCATAGAATATTCCGTACAGCTGAATTAATTTTTTTTCTATTCCTGGTAGTAGTAAATTTGCTGAAATATTTTGTTAATATTTTTGCATTGACTGAACAAGCATTTTAAACTTTATTCTTTAATTTTTCTATTAAACATCGTGTCTCTCTAAACAAGCATGGAGCTTTATTTTGTCATTTTTATTTTTGTTATTTTTTTTATCTATAAACAACTTTCTTTTCTTTAAAATTGCGTTCGTGTTGTTTTGCGTCTACAAGATTTACAGTAATAACAAAAGCTTGAGAGCAGAATAAAAACTCAAGCAACCATAAAATTGCTATAGTTTTTATTATTTGTTGTTGAATTTTTTGGTCGCGAGATGCCACTGGTACACATATGTGAAGTGTGTTTGTGTTTAAGGATGAAGAAATGGGTGAAAAAGAAAATAAAGTATGAAGGGGTAAACAGTTGTTATTAAAACAACTAAATGCGTCGAATTTAATATACCCTTCATCGATTTGTTAGTATGCTTTAAAATTGTGTTTATATGTACATTAGGCCGTACCGGAAAAGAATATTACTGTACATCTTCATATACAAAGAATGTGTGCAATGCATCACAAACATTTTTGGGACCTTCTTAAAATGTTTTTTTATGTCTTCAGTTCGAAGATAAGTAACTTTAAACAAAAAATATCATGAACAAAATTTATCAGTGTTATTGTAATAATTTCTTAGCAAAGATTTAACGATGTTTTTTACTTTTGTATATAACATTGGCCTCCTTATATATAAAAATCTAACTGTTAAGGCCTGCATTTGGAAAAGATTTTTTTTTGGAAATCACACTCTATATTCCAAGTTTTGCTGCCCTTTTTTGCTTGTAAGATGGTATTCTTTAATGTACTTGTTTGATTAGGAGTAAAATTGCAATGTATGAAGCAGTCTCTGTTTTTTATTGGCCAATTTTATAAATATCGGAAACTATTAATGACAACAAACTACATTTATCAAAAAGCTTCAGTGCTTGGGAAAGTTTATTACTTTAAAGGAAACTACATTCATGAATCAAAGTGTACTTTTAAGCTCTCCACGTTTATTATTTGCAAACTTTTTTGTATATAAATGCATGCATACACACATACATACATACATAACATATAATTATAAACATATTAAAGTTGTATACGTATACATACAAAAAAGTTTGGTGTAACAGTGGATGTACACAAAATTGACATAGGCATTATGAATTATTTGATAAGATTCTGCATTTTATGTTTGAAGAAAGCTGTGTGTTATAACTAACTAATTAACAGCCAAATTGAAGGGACAAATTAAATCTTAAAAATAATTTTAGTTTTAAATTGCGAAATTCTCCAGTTACGAACAAGTTTACTGTAGTCTTGCCTTTCCTATAATGTATATATGTAAGACTTTACATTTTTTTGCTACGCGTTGAGTGTGCATTGTGTCGTTTGCATTATTTGCTTAAGTCAATGCTATTACGCGCGTATGTAAATGAACATGCTTGAACAAAAAAATAACAAACTGATGGGAAAGTGTAGAGCAAGAAGAGTTCTACAAAATAATAATAAAAAGGAAGTAAAAAACAATAAAAAAAGAAAACGAAAGAAATCCGATATTAAACATCACAGAAAAGGCATTTTTTTTAGCTCAACATTTAAAAGTACACAGTGGAGATTTCTACAGTCTATTTTTGTCCGGAAGTATGTATTAACCAGGGAATGGTATGTTCATACATTTTGTTGCCTAACTCTTATCGAATAATTCTTGTTTGTATTTAAATAATTAAACTTAAATAGCCGTACAGTTCATTTACTTCGGTTTTTACTTTTTAAGTAAAATTGAAAATAATTTATTTTGTTTTACACACATCATCAATTCCTGTGAAGCACAAATATATAAAAATATTAAATTGTAGCTTTTGTATTTCTCTTTACTCATTCTCTCTATTACTTTATTGCATATTTTTCAATGTGTTCTTTATTTTTCTTATTACACGCAAAGAAAAACCGTGGTTACGACATGATCACGACGGTCATATTATTTTTTCTAAAACAATATTTGGTTGTCGAAAACAAGTAATGGTTATTTTTGTTTCATTAAATCATATATTTTGTCACGATAATCAAGCATTTGTTTGAATTGTTTACTTTTCGTAAAAATTTAAAAATTTTTATCATATAAAAATAGTATGATTTAAAAAAATTAATGCGACAAAAATAATATTTTATTCAAAATCATTAAAAATAACAAATAATCATTAAATAATAGGTGAGACAACAGTATGATTACAAATTAATCAAGCTATGATTTGTTTTTAATAATAATTTGATTTCAACTGTTCTTCTTCTTGCTGAATAAATTTTTATTATTTGAAAAGTTTGAGATGTCAAAAAAATTAACAAAAATTTTGAAATATGAAAGAAAATTGAAAAATAAACGTGAAAATTTAAAAAAATATTGGTAAAAAAATTGCAATTAAATTGGTAAGTACAATCAATATGTGTATGTTGCAGCAAAAGACAAAAATTTGCCGTAAAAAAGCAAAAATTGTCGATTTCAATTGTAGTCATACATATGATTATAGAATGGCACTTTAATTAAACATAATAATGATAACTGGTAACCATTATATGTTTTAATGATAATCATGCAATTCAATCATAGTATGTTGCTCTTCGATTATGGTTACCACAACCATGTTTTTTCTTTACGTGTAATAACAAAACATGAACAACAGCTGAAATGAGTAGATTAAAAAAATAACGCGAATTATTTAACTGATTTGAACTAAATAGCTGATAAGTGTACATCTATGTTTGTGATCGACTTCATTGTTCGAAAAAGAAAATGACAATTGTAGTGGATTTACTTTTAATGCATTTTTGTCCTCTTAAGCAATTCCAGTCTCTGGATGCAAGTACACATAAGATGTAAATAAAAATATATATCTTTACATACATAAATTCAAAAAACACACTCTTACTCGTGGTATGGGAAAAATAAAAAAAAATATTTATTTGCATTGAAGTTTAAATCTGTATATAATTTACACACACACACACATACATTTTCACATTCTCATGCATATTTATACAAATAAAAGTGAAGTGTGTGTATGTAAATGCTGTAAGAGTTTATAACTACAAATAAACATAAATGTGTATGTGAATGCATATACATATGTTTGTATGTACGCACATGTGTACACATAAATATCCTCTTTATGTACTATGTAGATATTCGTATATATTTTTAACATTAGTGATTCATAGTTAAATCCTTTAAGATCTTGCATGATCCCCAAAAGATTTGCCATGATATTTGTGTACTGTGGAAGTGATACATATGTATGTAAAGTATATAAGTATATTTGTATATAAAACAAACTACTGCCATTATGTATACATGAGTGTGTACAAATTCTATAGTTAAACAGTTGAGTGCATGCTTTAAGGTCTTTTGTTTAAATACACATATTTCAAGTACATTTATGTATATGTATAAGAATCTTTTAGCAAACTTTCCATTTTCCTATTTCCACTTGTTTTCAATTTAAATCAATTGTTGTATGTTTTATTTTTAAAAGATTTTATACAATTTTCATATTTGATATAAAATATTTTATTGCTTTCCTTTCAGGCTTCTTTCGTGTCTCGTTAAGGATGAAATTCGTAATATTTTAAATCAAATTTATCTTCAATCGCTATCGTTTAATACATCATTTATTATAATGTGGAGTTCGAGGAATATAATACAGCGAACAACAGTGCTTGTGCTAGTGTTTGCTGTCATACCGGGTAAGTTTGAGAAATATTTATTTTAAATACGAATCATATGTATGTATGTATACACGTGTGCAGTACGCAATTGTTATAATTAAGGCATTAAGCATTTATTTTTTAAACATTAAAGCTGAGCTTTTTTCTTGTAATTGAATAGAACGCAAAAGATAAAACACATTATTATAATTATTCAAAAGTAAAATTTAAAAGGCTTTAAATGTAATTAACAAAGTTTAAACTCAATCAGATAATATTAGCACACTCACCACAGAGGTTAAAATTAGGAAAGGGAACCTGACTGACTATAAATATCACTGACAACAACTGGTAGAATCAACTGGCATATATATTCAACTGTGACCTTTGCAGGTCTTAAGAGACTTAAATAGTTTACATTTATGGAGATTGATTTAGAGGATTATTTAAGTGGTGTACTTGAATGAGTACGGGAGGAGTACCATGTCTTCTGATTTTTTTTTATATTGCTTGCTATCGTCTCTACTTTTTTTGTTGTAACGGTCTTTTAACGTGAAATTTTTCATACGAATTTTTTTTTTATTTTAAAATTACGATTTATAAGAATTTTGAGAATTTTTGTCTGTCTGTCTTCCTGAACTCAAAAAGCTTAAAAATTACTGATTGGATTTTCGTAAAATTTCGAAAGACGAGCGGCATGTACATAAAACTTCCACTCAGACACTAGGCATTGATGTCGGAGAATAACATTATTTCGTTTTCGTGACAATTGAAAAAAGTGTATTTCGTAAAATATATATTTGAGAGTACAAATTTTCATCAGACTCTCCAGAAAGAATCCATGCAGATTTGTAGAAACAGAGCAAATATATTTAACGCTTCTCAATCCATACAAATATCTTTAAATATTATTAAGCATTACATTCAGTAGCCTCTTACTAACAATGAGAAAGAATTAGATATGTTTTAGCCAGCAAAATTATTATTCTTAAAGGAAAAAAAATATTGTGGCAGCCACAGAGCTCTTAACTTTAAAAATGTTTGACCAGCCATTGAGTTTACATAATCGTCCACGTCAATCTGCTTCTCAAATATTTTTCACTCTGTCAACAATTTAATTTTTCTCACCATTTAATTGAGTGGATCGATATACCTTAAACAATATTTAAAACTGAACTTCTTAAAGTAATTTCCACGTCATCTGGCTATAAAAGGACTTTGCAGTTAGAAAGATATTCTGGAAAATCTATACATTAGTGAGAAATAAAAGCATGCTCAAACATAATAGAAAGAGGAATTAAAAATATTATTCTTACAGAAAATAATGTTATACTTTTGAATAAAATATTTTTATGATCAGCTTTACGGTCTACGTCCGCCAGTGTAATACAATTTATCTTATAATTTAAGAGATAGGGCTCTGTTAAGGATACAGCCTAATTATTTATTCGACACCGAATCTGATAACACCATCATGTACATAGGTAAAATGACTTTATCAGCGACCATTTTGCTTTATAACTTTCAACGCCATCTTTGATAGTGAAGAATGAATGTATGTCAATACACATTACTTTTCTACTTGTCAAGCCCATTCATTTGTTACCTTTACTGATGTAGTTAAGAAAAAAAGTTATCCGTCATTTTACTTAGGGCGCCATCTTTTATTTCAACCTTTTCTTAGTTTACTGTATTCCACTGGTGAAGCCCTTTCATATGATACTAATGTTGAGGGGGTTGAAATGGATACATTTTTAATTACTATTTTGAACTGCAAATAAAGTTTTTTATGCCATTTTGTAATGGCGGCCATCAGTTTTTATTTTCCTATTTTTAAGACTTTTCTTCCGCTACCTATACTTTTCCTCTCTGTATTCCAATTTTTCGTTGTTCGCTTTTAAATTTTTTGAATAAACATCGAAGCATTTGTAATTCCGTGCTTATATCTCAGTCAGTTTCTTAACGATTTGTTAGTTATTCTCAGCAATAGTTTTCAAGGCTACGGCTTGTGTTAAATCTTAATTAGAAACTAGATATATATTTAAAAAAAGAGATATTTTCAAAAATAATTTTTGCCTTTATTGTTCCAAAATCTTTTATAAAAAAACCTTAGACGCATATTACATTTTCAAATAGTAACAAACTTGTTTACAATCGATTTAAGGGCTGAACATTTTGAATTATTATTGTAAATCAATTTGAAAAAGCAGAGTCAGTCTCAATAGTAAGCTGCATCTTCTTAAGTTTCTGACGTGTAGTAGGAAATTATGAGAAAAATCGGTGCGTTGAAAAAACTTTTTTTAATAAAATATCTAACTATGAAGGCATTATTATTGAGGTGGAAAAACTATTTATAACTTAAAACCCAAAGGAGTACTATTTAGTATTTTACGGCTTTGATGAAATATTGTGAATCACATTTTTAAGCCCACTGGCTCGAAATTAAAAACATACTTTTTGTCTCTCATTTACTAGACATGATTACACAGAATAAGTATTTGTGCGTAGAATAAGAAAGAATGGAAGTTATAAATATTCCATGAAGAATTTTTACAAAAAATTATTTAGTTAATATTTTAATATATATTTTTTTAGACAAACCGTACGTTTTTATTTTTAGATTTTCTTAAACACTAAGGAACAAACACATCGGTAGTTGGTACTTTAACTAGTAACTATTTTTTTTTCATACTTTTGAAAGTTCTTATTAATGTCATTTTGAGTTTAATAAACTTTTAATGTTACCATTTCTCGTTTTATTGAAATCCCAACGGGACACTAAAAACTAAAGATATTCCTCTCTATAAGTACACATACATATAACCAGGAGCGCATGCAGTTTGCGCGTTTGTAGGGGAAATTATGAATTTCTTTGTTTGTTTTATGACTGCTAACACTATTACTTATTTGAAGAAAAAAAAATGAACTTTGGGGGGAGAGTTGCTTAAATATTCTTTTCTCCTCCTCCCTGGACCTGCGCTCGATACAACCATTTATGCATACGTTCCTACATTCGTAATTGAACAGTTGGAAAAGTTTTATTCTATTTATGTCATTACTTTGATGATTGCAGATGAAAAAAGTTAGCAAACCTATAATTTATTCTCAACACAAAGAATAGTAACTGACAAAGAAGTAACGAATGAAGGAAAATAATAAAAAAATTTAACTTTTTTCTTTGTCATATTTTTCTGTGTTTGAGGTTGATCAATAATAAAAATCAAATTAGCGCCATATCAAATGTGTTAATGTGGGATTTATGGATATAAAATGTGTCTGTACATGTGTATGAGTATAAAAGTCAAGAATGAATAATAAAAGAAAGAAACGAAAAAATTTAATAAAATGCTAACACTTAACACTAGTTTTATTTGTATGTCTTTTCCTTTTTTTTTTTTTTTTTTTTTTTGTTTGAGTAAAAACATTAATTTTTCTTACAAATAAATGTCAATTTAATGATTTTTTGACAGCAGACTCTGAATCAGACAAGCATCACCGTTGAATGATTTATTTCATATGTACACATGCCTGTGACCCTTTCACAAAACAGCTTATTTCGAATTTCTAAATATTTCATGAGAGCAAAAACAAACATACAAACAAATCTAAAACGAATTAAATGGAAGTTGATTCTTTTTGTTCTAATCTCTCCTGCTATTTAATAAATCGTAGCAAAGACGGGGATTAGGGAAAACTAATTAGAACTTTTTACGCTGTCGAGTTTTGAAAAAAAAGACCTTGAATTAAACTTTAAAATTTTCAACAAAGCTCAGAGACAACTTTTATAAGTTAAAAATATGTTAATATCTATACTTAGCTCTTTTTAAGACCTGATGATTTTACATAGAAAGATAACGAGCAGTGCACAGAAAGTGTTTTTTGTTTAATTGTAATTTTATTATCTCGACTTAGGTTGTTTTTTAAGAGTCCAAGATATGTACATACATGAATACGCACAAATAGAAAATGTTCTAACAAACCTCATTGACGCCACATTTAAATTAATTTTTCTTTTCTACATTTTCGTTTCTCTTGCTAGTGCTGCTGTTGTTGTTAGGAAATTATCATTTTACGAATGTTTTCGAGAAACATTTTTTCCAATCAGTATATTTTTCGTTGCTGTCGCTTTAGTTTTATATGATTTTAGTATAATTTTGACTTTTTGATGTGGGACCATTTTTAAATAATTTTTTGCGTATTCATCATAATTTTTGCCAACAAAAAAATGTAACTATACGAATACAATCACACAATCACACGTTAATTCGGTTCTTTTGTTTCTTTAACTTTCTCAGGGAATACAGCAGAAGATGTATGCGTATGCGTACTTATAGCTCGTTTTGTTTTTCCATGACTACATACACACATACAATATAGACAAATATACACGCCAGCTAGACGCAAAAGTATTGTGGAGATGCCCCTTAAGTGATTTGTATTAATGAAATGAATATCAGAATAATTAGAAATTTCTTTTACAACAATTTATCAAAAAGAAATATTGATTTTTTGTAACATTTGTATAAAGTAAAATTATTTACAAAAATAAAATTTTAATTAGATTCAAAATTGTGCAATATATTGTATTTATTCACAAAAAATTTTGAATTGTTGTGTATTTTTTTTAATAAAAAAATAATAGAGATAAAATTCGACACGGTCGGTTTGTTTGTGTTACACTTAGGGAGTATTTTTGGAGGAATTCCTTAAAAATAATTGATACGGGACAGTCTTTTGTAAACCTTGGTGAAGAATTTTAATAATACTGAACTGTACTTTTATAATAAAGTCTTTTTTTGCTCAAGTTCAATGCAAGCTGTTAAAAAAATGTGTTTTTGTTTGTTTTGATGCAAACCTTAGTCGTAGCGTTTTATAGTTGTAAAGTTATTATGTAAAGCAAATTGCCAAAAACAAATTTTTCGTAGAGATAATAAAACCTTAGCAAATTGTAACTGTTTGTGAACGTCTTACATTCGCTCACACATTCATACATCACTCTTATGTCATTTTAGTGTTTAAATGAAAATTCATCTTTCTTTCCATGATGTGTAATAAACAAACATCTATGATTAATGTGGCAAAAATTATTCTCTTGTGTAAATGTTTGCGCGTTTGTGTATGTGTGTGTGTGTGTTTGTCTATTTATTTAACAACTAAGCTTTTGCAACTGTGCTTGCGTATTTTTGTTTTATTTTTTGCCCCCAAACTTTCACAGCTATTTAGGGCTTTATATATATATACGTTTGTATGTATTTACGTGCAAATTTATATTGCAAATTAGAAAGGGTCTTTCCATATGGACTTACGAACTCAGGCAGTCAATAGTGGCCATATTGGTGAAGTTTGATTTGCTGAAATGACTTAAATCATGGATGCATATATCGTTAAACAATACATGCAAATGATAAAATCGTTTTATTAAAGTAGATGTTCAGCTCGGGTAATGTTGCGCGCAACATGTCATTGAGAAATCATCTTCACTGATGAGGCCCATTTCGATGAACGGGTACGTCAACAAACAAAACTGTCAAACCAATCAACATAGTATCAATAATCGTCCATTGCATCCCGTAAAAAGGTCTGAGGTTTTAGATCGATAATTACCAATTTTTTTTTTGGTATGAATTGGATGGATACTGACGACATATAGTCGTACGTGTGGGTTTACGTGCCATATTGAACTTACTGCAGAAGTAATAAAGGGCATCGTCATTTCACATATAGGTGATATGATCTTTATACCGTCATTAGGTTACGCAAAAAAGCCCCGTAAAGCACGTGCCCCTTCCAGCCACCATTTAAACTCAACCATATTTGAGGGCCACTTAGCAAAGAAGCACAGGACATTTTATAAATAGGCCTTTGAAAAGAACAAAAAATTTCGACTAAATTAAACACATTATTTTTGTTTAATTCAAGATGACGTCATACAAAATTGAAGGGTGTATGGGTCAATTATAGGTATTATGGCTTAGCCCTTACGGTATTGATATCAAATAAATCAGCTAGACAAATCGAATACAATGGAAAAAATAACGGATACTTTTTTTTCTTAACCTCAAAAATGTGGGTTTTAAATAAAGCGATTGACTGGCAGAATAAAGTTAACTATGTAAAAATTCAAAGCAAAAATGGCGTTAGAAATAATAAAGCGATATGGCGTACAACACCAAATTCGAAATCTAGGCTGTGCTACGATTGAGCTATTGTATCTTATTATATTTTACTTATTTTTTTTTTAATTCAAGGATTGAAAACGCTTAATAAAAGACCCGTTATACGTATGTGTTTGCTTTCCACCACCGTTGGAAATTTGGATTAAACATATTTTCTCATCGATGTCCTCTTTTTTTTTTGTTTCGTTGTGTGTGTTTTAGTGTTAAAAGTTTTATTAGTTTTGTTTTACTTGTGGTGTAAGTAATTTTAACTATTTGCTCATTTAGTTTTTATGTTTTTTCAAATTTAAATATTTGCTTAAACGATTTGGTTTACAACTGTTACTCATGTAGGGAAATGATGGCAGTTGCCTGCCAGTACCAGTGTCAGAAGGGCATGTTAATTAGTTTATAGAAAAGTTTGCTCACGTCAAAATCACACAGCGCATATAATTATTAAATTTTTTATATTACGAAATATTATTTAGACCCTTAAGACCGCATCAGGGCCGAAAAAGTGCTTCTTTTTCATAGAATTTAAAATACTATTGCATTAAAATAAAAAGTTCAGTAGTATATAAAATTTTGAAGTTCATTTAACATTTAATTTTCTTATTCAGCATTGCTTGTTCATTTCAATAGACATTGTGTGCTTATCAGAAATAGTTTTCTTTTTATTTTATTTTACTTTCACCGACTGTTTGGTTCCCTTAATTAGTGCAATTTTTGTTGGCTACGAGTGTAAAGTAAAAGTTTCATCTTTCTATATCACATTTCTCTTCTACACATACACAAATTTATTGATAAAATGTTAATACACAACTCTGAACATTTATTTACTTGTTTTTCTTAGTTGTAGAGTGTTGAAGAAATATTAGGAATTTGTTATAAATTTGTTTATTGTTGTTTGTGCAAAACTTAAGTTTTAATTGCAATTATTTAACAAAAACAGAAAAAAGCAAATTTGATTTTAAAAAGCGAAAAGGTCAAAATTTATAAGTCATTTGTTTGCAAAAAACTTTTATTTAAAATTTTCATTATGAGAACATCCTCGTTATTAAGTCAAAAATGATAACAAACACAAGAGGTTTTAAAAATTTATTAATTATTTATTTTCATTAGGGTTCGAAAGAAATGATTTACATTTTCACATAAAATTTTTTACATAAAATTACAACTAAATTAACAACTTTTAAGGATAAAAGTGCAAATGTCTAAGTCAGAAGCAAACTGATTTTCATTTTCATTTAACAAAATGTTTTAATTTTTATTGCATAATAAATTGTATATGAAGAGCATGTTATTAAAACATGATTATATGCATATTTAAACCTGCCAAAAAAGAGAAAAAAGAGGATAAACTATTTTCACCACTTTTGCAGCCATGAAACAAACGAAAACTAATAAGCAGGAGAAATAATGCATGAGCAGCACTAAAGTTGTTTTACAAACAATTTTTAAATTGAACTTTAATTGAATTTTTAGTGTTTTTAATAAAAAGTAACCCAAAACTAAAACTTAACCAAACTGCACTGCTGTATACTTAGTCATATATATTCGTGAATATGTAGACAGTACCGTGCAATTTAATAGTGGTTTTTCAAAAAAACTTAATAACGAAAATTAAAACTCACATACAATATTAAATAAAATTTTATATTAAAAAGTGTAAAATTTTTGCGTTCAAAACTAGCACAAAATATATAAAAAAAATAAAACAAATTCCCTTTTACATCCCATTGAAGGGATTTAAAAATATGTTTTATTATATTTTCCTTTTATAATTACGTATTTACTACCAAATAGTTTCCTGCTATTAATTTATACGGCAAAGTAGCTGTGAAAACATACCAGTATATAAATAACTGACGTTACTGTGCAACAAAGATAAAGTTGTTTAGAAGAAATCTGAAGATTAAATTTAGATTATTTTTCACAGTATTAAATCGTTTTAAATGTGAAACAAATAGAAAATTTTTGGAAATTTTTACTTAAGAATTTATATGTAAAAATTGTTAGGATTTCTATTGTTTAGCTTACAAAGATACAAATATGTTACAAGGCCCTTGAAATAATGCAAAGTTTTTTGAAACTAATAAAATTAAGGAAATTCTTGCACAAATATTTTTAATTTATCTTTGTTTTTCTCTAAATCTTCTCATTAATTATTTTTTTATTTTTTTAGTAGAACATAAAACAGAAAATTATATCACTTTTTTTGTGATTTACGTTGGAAAATTAAAGTGCTTATATAAAAAAAAAACATAAAAGTTAACAACATGTTGTTTCATGGCTGTTGATAATCTTGGTTTTGGGCAACATTAACTGCTACCTATTTTTGAAATTTGGTTAAGTGTGGCGAACAATAATTTGCGTCAAATACGCCTCCTACGTATAATAAAACACTTTGCGGTTAATGTGCAAACTATAGCGAGACATGCTAACATTTGTGTTATTTTTTTTTTTTTCTAAAAATAACTTAACATAGTTTACCATAACATCAACCTGAGCATGTGTGTACAGCAGTGGTGGGCAATATAATACAAACTACAATATTTGCACTTGTGCGAAAAATAGCAACAAACTAAGCTCAACTAGACGTGTAATAGTTTTAAACTAAAAAAAAAACTCTTTAACTGCCCTTAAAATTAAAGAGTTTTTTATAGACAGAGTTTGTAAACAAAAAAACAAAAAGTTTGTTTTGACAGTGCATGTGTCATCGCTGTACCTCATAAATATGTATGAAAAATACCCACCACTGGCGTAAAGCAACTAAAGAAACCAACAAAAATCACCCATCACTAACAATGCCAACACATGTTGGTCATTTTTGTTGTTGTTTCACATGGTTAGTATAGTTGTAAGTATGCATTATGTTATCGTGAATACAGTCACTTTAACAGACAATTTGTACATATTGCCTGTAATAAGGTAATAAATCACATACAGATTACAATCGTTGGCCTCTCAATAGACTGGCAAAAGAGAGAAAAACATCCAACAGCAGTAAAAATCAAAGCATACATAAATACATAAAAAAACATGAAGGAACAAGCAGACCAGAATGTTTAAAAAAAGTAACAGTTGTTCAACTGTTGACTGATTTTTCGGTATGTTTTTTTTAACATTTTTAATTTACGAATTTTTCTTGTGTGGCTGTGTGTGTTAAAAGTAATTGTTAAAGTTGTTGTTGTTAAATGCAAGTATGCACTTGTAAACTATACCAACACACAGACATATAAAGCATATATGTATGTATCTACACTGATATACTCATGTTTTTTTTAGACAATTTTATGCAATACTAGCAATTTGTATTGCATGCTTTCAGGCGTTAAAAGTACCAAATACTATTATTCTTAACAACAACGGCAATAATAAAATTTTCAATTGAAATATATGGGTGCTTATAGCAATTACAACTACTGCTGCTACAGTCACAATATTACCAATGACGACAACATTGACTACTCAGGCACTGGCAACAAGAACTCTATAATTGTTGTTGTATTGTTTAAATATTAAAATTAAATATTTTTTTACATCACTTAAACATGAATTTATAAATATACAGTCAAAAAAGGATATTGTCAAAACATCGCTACTTATTATTAAAAAATTATATTTTTTTGTTTGTTTTTACGATATTTTTTGATATAGTTTTTATAACATCTTTGGGGAAATTTGCAATTAAATACGATTTGTGGTAAATGCAAATTAAATCTAACATTTTAAGTCTCAGGTGCAACATGGGTGCATAGGCACTTTTTAAGGTTTTTATATAAATTCTACAAATTTTATTAAAATCCAATAAGAAAATTTTAGACCAAAACTTGTTAATCAATATCGACAAATAAAGTGGTTAGATAAAAAAAAAAATGCTGGGGCTAATGGAAACATTTTGTGAGTGTATTAAATTTTCACTTTATGTGATAAACTAAATGGCATGATTTTACTGAGCAGCTACCGCATATATTTTATACTTTTCTCGATATTGACACGCAAGACCATACAAATCTTTCAACAACTACAACAAGAACAAATATCACGATCAGATATTTGATATTAATTGAAATAAAAAGGAGTACAAAATGTTAATGCTAATTAAATAATAAAAAAAGCCTCTTGACTTTCAGCCATACTAAAATTAAATAAGCATTTTGAAGTGAACTTTCATATGCCCAGCATGTAATGCGTGAACTGTGGTAATAAATCAAGTTATACATTTTTTAAAAATTAAAATAAATTATTTGTGGATATTGTGTATGAGTAAGATTATTTGCATACATTTATTTAAACTACATTTGTAGACTTTTGATAAGACATGTCAATTCGAGATAAGAAAAATTTCAGCTTTCCTTATAATAAAAGTAAGATCGCCAAGATGCTTTGTTTGTACTAATCGTGGTCTTTTTATATCTACAATATAATTATTAAATTCCTTTTTACTTAATATTTAAAATTTAAAATTTCAACAAAAGTCTTTTGTCAAAAGTCGACAGTGTACAAAATTATTATTAGTTTTCATTAATCCCAGTCGAGTTATACATTATTGACATAAAAAAATGTTCTTTAATTTATTTATTTTTTTTGCTATCCTTAAATTTATATGTGTAAGTATGGATATAATTTTACTTATTTATGAAACTTGGCTGTCACAAATCTTAAATACTTAATAAATTATTAAAACAAAAATTTAAACGGAAATAAAGAGACAGAGGAAGCTGCTTTTAGATATACATTAAATGTCTTACTTGCAAAAGTTTTCAAATATTTTTTTTTTTTTTTCAAAAACACTTACTGAATTTTTAATTGGTATTTTGATATGGTTTACTCATCTTTAAAAAAGTTGTCTTGTTTTAATTTCTATTTTTCTTTGTCATTTTCCACAAATAAAGTTTTTGCTTTTCTCTTTACGCACACATTCAAGAGAAAGTTGTTCGAGATGAATGAAAAGTTTAGGAATATTTTGTTAAATCTTAACACAAATACTAATACCTATTTGAAATATATGCTATGCGATTAATATATGAAATCTGTGATTAATTTCGAAAACTGGAAACTGTTTAAAAATTGTTTTTTTATGAGTAACGCTAGACTGAAATTGTCTTTTGTTTCTAAACAAATTTTAATTATTATGATTTTGTTATAAGAACTCCTTTTACACTCTGATGTCAGTATAAATTTTTTCTGCAAATTTCCATGATCTTAGACCAAAGCTGTATTTAAATAGACGATAAAAAATACAATGGGGCGTTGTGCATTGAATAAATGCATAGAAATTTCTGAGTTTAATGTATTTGTTATCATTTGTAGAACCCCCAACTTTTGAACCGCTGAGCCTTTTTAAAGATAGAAATAAAATAGACAAGTTAACAAGCCACATGTTTTTGCACCTTTTTTTGTTGATTCTGTTTTTATGGGAAACACTAACTGGTGTTTGTTGCCATGTTATTTCTTTATATTAACACACAATGTATTAATGAGATCGAGCACATGGCCGTGCGGGAATTATGGACAGGGTAATTTCTATCTTTGGCCAATCTTCTGAGTTTGTCACCCACTTAATAAATTTGACAGGCCTTAAATGGTTCTGATTCCCTCCAACACTCAATGGGTTAGTGGTGACCTTATAAATAGCTTCGCTACTAGTATCTATAGGGACTGATGGACTGTTGGGTTGGAACCGGCGTCTTCTCTTTTGTTTTAGTCATAAAGCTCTATTTTCGCCTTTCGAATTTAGGGACTATCAAAACAGATGACACTCAAAAAACATTCGTTGCTAGTCGTAGTGGGGATGAAGCTGTTGGTTTTAAAATATTTGTTCCAACTTGATCACGATCCCATGGAAGTTTGCAGACGACACCCTATTTGAGAAATATTTATTTAAAAAAATTTTATATAAAAACTACTTCAACTAACGGTACTATTAAATGTTTCAATTAACGTCATGAATTGATTAAGGCATTGTTCTCAGTTTTACAAGTCTTATAGCGCTCATGTTAACACAACTATAAATGTGTATGTGTGCATGTTTAGAATTTACATTTAAAATGAATTAATTATGAATATTTAAATACTTTTTTACATGTTCATAAGTATAGTTAATATATGAGTGGGTGTGACGTGTCCATACACTTGAAACATTTTACGATTATTAGAATGGTTAAAATATATTACTGGAGACCAAAGGACTCTTAGTTTTAATAACATGTAGGTTGTGTAAAGCCTGCATATATTTTCGGCCATACAGTGTTTCTTATCAAATTTTTCATACACTATTAAATTTAATTTACATTTTCGTAACCAAATTTTTTTAGTATCAAATATTCAAATCCTTGTGTTGATATTCGTTCTCTACTACGGATTACGTTTTTTTGCCGCCAAGGAAAAGAAAAAACAAAAAATTAAGAGATAAAGAAAGAATGAAAGAAAGGCATTATACCACAAATACGTTTTCTCTTTATCGAATTTAATCTACCTGTTAACAGATATATTTTACAGGGCTTCACTTCTCCCCTCAAGTAACATTTTCAAGCAGATGTTTGTTTAAAGGATTACAGGTTTGTTGGAGACAAAAGTTAGAGTCAATAAATTAAGTAGATTTGGTTAAGTTAACAATACTTACGAAAGTCTTAAGATTGATGGCAAATTATTAAGCAGGTAAACCACGTTACAAAACAATTTAATAGGGCTTGATAAGAGTTCCAGCGAATTTAATATTAATGATACAATAAAATTCTCCAATCACTTTAATGAGAAAGGCAAAACATGTATTAAAGCTCCTAAAGAATTTTATTTAATTTCAGTCAAAAAAATCCGTTTAAAACAAACTGTGAATTTTAAAATGTCCATTTCAAGGATTAATTTAAAACTTGGATTTCAAACAGCTACTCACTATAACTTTTGTTTAAGAAAGAATGTGTTCATATGCTATATGTATGTGTTCCTTAGTACAAGCTTAATGTATTGTACTTTATTCAGTTAGTTATTCAATACGTAATTTATTTGAACAACTTTTGTATTGTAAAATATTTTTTTGCAATATAAAATAGATTCCATTAGCTATTAAGTGACTTTTGCCCTCTATCCCAATGGAAAAATGCATTCCAAAAAAGTCGTTTTATTTTTTACTTTTTAAGTACGAGACATAAAAGTCTATATTGAATTTCAAGATAACGGCAAATGTTATTTTAATAGAATTTTCATCGTGCTTTTCTTCGTTGCTGATGTAGTACTAAATACGTACAGCATTATTTGTAGAAAAAAAACAAGTTTTTCTTTTTCATATTTAAGGCCATGTAACAATGCGACACATGAGTGTTGTGTAGTGAGAATAACGAACGAGTAGCATGTAGTTGCCACATTCCCTAGCTCTACTTAAATGCAATGAAAAGAAAGTGTATTAGACGACTAAACATTTATTTAAAGTTAACATGTATGCTTGTCGATACATATTTATGTATGTATGTGTGCACTTGTAGAAGCCGGTTAAGGAGTTCTACTTTCATTCCCTTTAGAAAAGTTTATGTGCTATAGCAGCAACAGCTACAGCTACCTTTAGAAATTTGCTGAAATAGTGCTAACAAAAACACAAAATATATACAAGCTTGATGTAAAGTTTATTTCCCTTAATGTCTGAGGCTGCACTGTCAGCGATTTTTCTTGAAAATTTAGTTTATTTTTATTCTGTTTTCTCTTCTCCGTAACAAAATTTTTTAATGTTGAAAAAAGCTGACATTGTATTAGGATTTCACATGGTAAGCCTCGGTGTGCATTTTAATACAGTACGAAATTCCCTTGAATTTTACTCTTGTAACAGGCAGAGTAGATGAAAAAAATTTGGTATAAATGTTGTGAAAGCAAGTCTTGCACTCTTTTGTTATGTTTGCCTTAAGAAGAATAATAAGAAAAAAAACAAGTAAGAGCACTATATTCGGCTGTGCCGAATCTTTTATACCCACCACCAATTTTGTGTACATTTAAAGTACATTATTTATTATTTTGTTAATCACTATGGAATAATCTCTTTAAAATAAAATATGTATTACTTTCTTTATAGAGGGTGGTTAATTTTTAAGGGCCCCTGTTGAAGGTGAACCACACATAAGCAACAAGTTTTTTTTTGCATTTCATTTGACATTTCTCAATCTCAGACTAACTTAATTTGAACAGTGGAAAGATACCTAAATGAGCAACGCGTTAAAGTTATTCAGGTTTAATTATTTATTTTATTTGATCTCTTTTTTTAAATTTTCATATTTAAATATCCAATTTTTGTATTTAAATTCTCAAAATTTCGCTACTCCTTCGTGTAGCATCTTCAGGAAAATTCATTATTATTAATTATTAATTAATTAATTAATTAATTATTATTAATTAATTATTTGTAAATTAATTTTCAGGATTAATATTCAGGTTTTTTTATGAAAATGGGCGTTCAAAACAAAATGCATTTTATGCACTTCGTAATTCTTTTGATCAACATAATCCTGCCTTCTTAGTTCGTTGAATGGGAACCACTGCTGGTTTTTGCGATAGTATGGCAAAAGAGCAGTCAACATCGCCTCATCATCATGCCCAACAATTGAGCATCAACATTGTCATTGAAAATTTGGACCATCAGATACTTCGATATGCTACTTAAATGCTTTTGCAAATGTAGTCTTTCAATGAAAGTGGGCGTTAAAGTAGGAGTGTCAATAAAGTTTCTGCTAATAAATACAACTTAGATATTTCAATATAGTCCTTTATTTTCCAAAAAACATTGTCAATAGAGAAATTACATGAATTTAAGATAAACCGTTATATGGGAGGTAGGCGTTAAAGTGGACGTGTCACCTAAACTTTTTGGCACAACAATTACATTGATTAGAAGGATATACGTAGCAAATTTGATTATCAAACCTCTAACTTTGGCGGTTTTATGAGCTTTTAAATTTCATGAACGGTAAATAACGTGAAAAGTGGGCGTTATAGTAGGCGCGTCAAAGTTGTTTTTGCGAATGAGTACAACTTAGATGTTTCAATATAGCCCTTTATTATTCCAAAATCTTTATTAATAGAGAAATTATATGAATTTTAGGTAAAGCGTTATATGGGAGGTGGGCGTAAAAGTGGGCGTGGCACCTTAATTTTTTGGCACAGTAATGACATTGCCTAGGGGGCTATACGTAGCAAATTTGATCATCATACCTCTAATTTTGGCGGTTTTATGAACTTTTAAATTTCATTAACGGTAGATAACGTGAAAAGTGGGCGTTATAGTAGGCGTGTCAAAGTTGATTTTGCGAATGAGTACAACTTAGGTGTTTCAATATAGCCCTTTATTATTCCAAAATCTTTATTAATAGAGTAATTATATGAATTTTAGCTAAAACGTTATATGGGAGGTAGGCGTAAAAGTGGGCGTGGCATATTGATTTTCCGTTACAAAAAAGCGTTTCACCAAAAAGCAAAGTGTGCAAAATTTCAGAGTCGTACATCCAATTTTGTTGCTTTTATGACGTTTTAGTTTTTAAATATACCGAAAAATACACTGTGCGGTATAAATTTTCGTACAATTTGATCGATAACTCCTCTCCTAATGCATAGATTTAGATAATTTTCGGGGAATAATATTGTTTTTACTCAGGAAATATATATTCGAAGTTTCATGAGTCTACGTTAATCCGTTTGGACACAATTCCATTTTATTCGATGTTCGTAGGACACGGTTTTTTCGACCTACTCTTGCTTTTCGAGCTATAACTCTCTTCCTAATAATCCGATTTAGCCCATTTTCAATACCAAACAAACCTTGTCTATAAGAAAGATTCTGGCAAAATTTGAGCCCCCTAGCTATTTCGGTGCGACCTCTATCGTGCTTTCAACAGACGGACAGACGGACGGACATAGCTAGATCGTCATCAAATCAAACCCTGATTCAGAATATATATACTTTATGGGGTCTAAAATGGATATTTCGATGTGTTACAAACGGAATGACAAAATGAATATACCCCCACCATTTTTTTGGTGGCGGGTATAAAAAACAAACGGGAAAAGGAGTAAGGGAGCAAATGAAAAACCGTAAAACTCAGCAAACATTTTAGAAATACATACTACCTTGGCTAAAAACGAATCGAATCGAGTCAATTTTACAATCAGTAAAATATTGGTTTAATACATGAGTATATTGTGTGTATGTTTGTATGTGCGTTTACGAATAAGGGTGAGTTAGTTTATTTGTGTGTGAAAGAACTGTCAGCCAATTTAAAATTGGTTATATTGATTTATTGCCATTTCGAGAGTGCGAGGCAAAGCCAAGTCTATGTGCCTTAAGCTATTTTCACATTAGGCAAATATTTGGCCGGCCCCAAATAAGCTAACCAATATTTTTGATAAATATTTATTGAATTTTTTGCGAAATTTCTTGCACCAATTACTGTCGAAATATATTGCAGTCATTTAAGTAAAATAAACACATTTATTTATTGGAGCAGAAATTAATACATTTTAGGGGTTACATCTAGTTCATCAAATATTGGCCTGATATGAACATACATACGTTTAATGTATGTATGAAGACTAGTGTTTTCTTTTTCTTTCTTTAACGACTATTAAAACCTACATAAAGTTAATATTTCGTTTTTCTTTTTAGTAATTTCCCTATAAGTTTTTAAAAACATCAGGACATATATAACATTTACTGACGCTATGTTTGTACCCTACACTTGTATGTGTTCCATTACTACTTTAGCTTTATGTTAAGTGTTGAAAATTTTGCGTTAAATTTTCATTTATTTTGTTTGACAATATTTATTTTTGTGTTGATTTTAAGCTGGCTTATATCAATTTAACTGTTTTTTTTTTTTTTAATTTTTGAATAAATTTAAACAAATACTTTAAGACAATTTCACTGTGACGTTGAAGTAATAAAAGTAACTCCTTAACTCATGTACCAAAATAGCTTAAAAAATATTTTTGCCAACTCTTATGTTTTTCGTTGAGAATTTATATTATTTTTGTTTTAAACTTCAAGGTGATTTATATTGCGATCATATAATGTTCTTCTTCTTTTTATACCCTTCACTTGTGGTGCACAAGGGTATATATAGCTTTGTCATTCCGTTTGTAAGTTCTACAATTTTCATTTCCGACCCCATAAAGTATATATTTTCTGAAAGCTTATGAATAGAGGAGTCGATTAAGCTCTGACCGTCTGTCCGTCTGTCCGTCTATCCGTCTGTCCGTCTGTCCGTCTGTCCGTCTGCCCGTCTGTCCGTGTGTTGGTTGAAATCAACTTTTAGAAGCAACTATATGTTCCTCAGATCTGTATGTGGTATCAATCTCTTGGAAATATCCAGGAATGAATCGCTATTGAAATTCAGCACAATCGCCCCATAACTTTCTGAGATATGAGCAAAAAACCACGACCACCTCGTTTTTTTTCACAATTACAACAACAACATACATACATAGATACATGTAAAAAACATACCAAACAAAAAAAATTACAAAAAAAAAAAATATTAAAAATAAGAAAAAAATAATAAAAAAAACTAAAAAAAAAAATTTTAAAAAAATTTTTTAAAAATTTTTCTAAAAAAGTTTTTTTAAAAAATTTAAAAAAAATATAAAAAAAAATAATAAAATATAAATAATATATTAAATAAAATAAAATAAAATTTTTTTGGCTCAGCTGGGATTCGATGCCACATATATTCTAACGTGTACGTATGCACGTATTTTATATGGGATGAATGGTGATACAAACAATTGTTATTGCATGACTACACGTGGTGAAGGGTATATAAGATTCGGCACGGCCGAATATAGCACTGTAACTTGTTTTTATTACTAACTCTTGTCTTATAACTCCCCAAATAAACTCGCATTGCCATTTTGCAATTTAAACTTAATTTTATTTTTTTTTCTATGCCAGAGGAAATTTGTTTTTGTTGCAAACTCGTTTAACAATAAGGTGAAATCAATGATTTGCATACCCACACTGCACTGTCATAAAAATCATAAAAAATGTTTTATGTCTTTCACCAATAGGTAGAATTAAATGAAAGTATACAAAATGAAAATTACAGGAAGAAAAGAAGAGATGATAAAGAAGATTATTAGCACAGATCGTAAACATTTTTTACTTCAAATAATTTAAATATTATCAAATATATACTGGCAATATAACAAATATGAATGCTTGTGTGTTTAGATGTTTGGATTTTTATTACTCAATCACACCAAAACGGCTAAACGGAACTAAATTAAATTTGACACTCAGAGAGATAACGACTTGGATGAACACATGGTCTACCTTTCATCACGCTAGCGGGGCAGACAACGTTGTGGACACACATTAGTATAAAATTAATTGTGTTGTAATTTTTTGGTTTGTGGTCTAAATTGCTAAATTTCCTCAAAATTTCTACGGCCGAAAGGAAACTAATTAAAAATACAACTGTGCAAAATAAAACCTGTTTACCAAACTACAGTGCATTTAACCTTAAAATTTTTGTATTTGCTCTATAGCACTCTACAACAAAAATTCAATATTCTACAGAGCGTGAAAAATACGATAAGTTTTTCATTTTCTGATTTTGGTTTTTAATGGATTGAAAAAAAGTTTTGATTAAAATATTATGTTGTAATTCTCTATTTTTTATTATCTGTCAAAACTACAAGGATGTATATTTTTAAGGAAATTGTTTTATTAAACAAAAAAAAAAATATTTTCAATTATTTTTTTTGATTCATACTATGTATGTTTGTTCGGTTACTGAAAAATATTGACTATTTGTTTATTAAAATTTACTAGCTTGCATCGATTATACAAATTTCCATTAAAAACGTAAACAATGCAGTGAAGTCCAGTCAAAATTTGAAAAAATTTTGGTAAACAAACAAACCCATTGATATAAAATATTTCAGATTCATATAAGAAATGTGTTTGATTTATTTCTTCAAAAATTTTAAGTTACAGGAAATAAACTAAAAAAATGTAAAAATGTAAAATTGAGTAGGCAGTCTCACTACATTGGACATGCAAATAAATATCCATGTTGAATATTTCGCATCCAAAAAATGCTATAACATGTTATCAACTGTTGTTTTCAATTGTTTTAGCGAAAAAGTGACTTGTGAAAATTGCCAGACTGACGACAAGAGTTAAGTTTAAGAACATAAATTTTTATTTTTTCGTAGTTTGACAAAAGTATTCGTTTATCAACATTTTCTTGTTATCAAATAAAATTTTATATATTTTTCTTAAAGGACAGTTAAGTAAAAGTGAATATAATTTAATCAAATTTAAAATTTATTTTGAAAAAGTAACGAAGAGAAATAAACGAAATGCTTCTGAGAAAAAATAATAGTTTTATGCATTGCAAACTAGGCTTGTAATCAAAAAGAGATAGAAATTAAAATTGTTTTCCCACAGCAAGAGTAGAAGCCAAAGACATCGAGAAAACAACTAGCAGAAAATCTTAGAAAAGATTAATTGATTTCCACATGACTGCATCAGGTCTCTATACCAACGGCAGCAAATGCCGTTCCTGCAGCTCTCACAATATAGTAGCATTCATGGCAGTTGTTGTATTAACGCTATTGCCATAAACAAGAAAAAATGGAAAAGCAGGAAAACCCCAAAAAAATGTTTATTAATTTTTGCCTTATTACAAACAACACTTTACTGTTACTTCAATTTTCCTCTCAACTCTATGGGGGACCTAAAAGAAGCTGAACTGAGGAATGTTTAAAAATGAATATAAAAATAAAAATATAACAAAAAATTAAAAATTTCCTTACATTTAGTTGCAATTGCTTATCTGTTGAGTGGAATTCTTTGAGGAAAATTTACCAAGAAATTCCTTCTGTCTTTGTGTACGATTTTTCAACTTGAATGTATTCTTCGTCTTCTATAAAGAACAAATTTGAAAGCATAAAACAAGCGCTGCACTTGTATTTTGCATCAAAGAGGTTTTAAGTGAATGTTTCGTGATGCTGCTCTTTAGAAATATGTTGGCTGGAACAATGGTTGATAAGGAGACCTAAGTTGAACATTTGATACATTAAATTTTTAAATTATTCCTCAACTCAATTGAATCATCTTATGCAATTGCCAAACATTTTGATTTATTGTCACAACCGATTTTGTGGCTAAATTAATTAATTATTCAGTTTTATTAATTATGACCATGAATAGGATTTTGCGAAAGTCATATTTATATGGCGGCCACTAAACATTAAATTATACTTCCACAACTAAGTTTCTTAATTTGGGCGTGAAAAATGCCGCTAATTCGATTACCTGCAAAAGTTAAAGAATTCTTATCAAAACCGATATACCAGATTTTATTTAAAACTTAAAACTATCAACATTTGTGATGATTTCCTTAAAGCACTGTGTTTATAGTTTCTTATTTTCTATTTTCTTTTTTGGTGTTTATTGTTATTTAAAGTGAGTGTGTGTGTTTGAATTGCTAAGAAAATGCAAAATATTTCTGGAAACGTTTTGCCAGGCCTTTGTTAACATTAAAACTTGTCAAATTGTATAAAATTTATAACATTTTTTAATTTATGTGCCAGCAGTTAAGAATCAACTCCCCATTGGCTTCCGCCACATAGTTTCACATTGTTTTCCATTTGGAGTTGGTAGACTAAATACATGAAGCATGAGTCTTTCATAAATTAACAGAGAAGGAGACTGTGAGCAATTCACACTGGCATTAAATGTGAAAATTGTTGCTTAATGAAGCATATATTTCAATGAAAATCTCACTCTTCGTCATAAACTCTGACTCCGCCTTCAACCGCACCGGAAGAAAAACTCTGACAAAGCAAAATACATACATACATACGTACATACCTCGTACATAAGTACGTATAACGTTCAACAACAATAAAAACAATAACCAAGATAATTAATTGGAAAATGTTCAACACCAGCCATAGTCCCCCCGCAAATAACGAGCTAAAACAATGGAATACAAAAATTCATTAGAAATGTTTTTATTTTTGTTGTTGTCGTTGTTGTTGTTTTTGCTGCTTTGTTTTGGCCAACCAAAAATTTAACATAAATTATAATTTCGAAGTACATACTTACACACATATTTTGCAAAAGGTTTTATAAACATTTAAAATTTTTCGCATTGTAAGAACTTTTCCACAGTAATGGCATTGTGGAATCTCATGCTTTAGATAAAATTCTCACGCATTAATTTAATTTTTCTTTTTCTCGCAGTCAGATTAAATACAACCATTCTGCCATATTAAAACCATAATTAGACCTCCAATAGAATAATGGTTAACATTCCTCTACATTGTTTCTTTCTTTATTTCTTTCTTTTTTTTCTTTTTTGGTAATTTCTCGTTTATTGTTTAAGAAAATAAGCATTTTCATTAATTTTCACTATACACACGGGACCTGCTTAATGATACGCAATTATTATATATTTTTTTACGTGTGAAAGTATGTGTGTATTTGGTTGTATCATTGTTGTTGTATATTATTATATGATTGTGTATGACTACGTGATTGCCGCATTTGCAACTAATGTACCTACAAAGTACAACTTAGAAAAGCAGCAGTCTATAGTTGTATCCTGTAGCTCTGTTTATATTCTTCACTCTACATACATCTGATTTGTCTGTATAGAAGAATATTAGGTTATTGTCATGGTATGATTATGCGTTTAAGTGATAAATTGTATTTCATTCATGGGCATAATTTTCCATACAATTCACACTAAAGAGTCTTGAAGTAAAGTGGTGGAGGAGGTGTTGTCTTTAGAAGGCGTCAAATAAGGTTGTTTCAATGACATTGTAAGTATTCCTCCGAGCTAAGTGTAATAGACATTCTATTAATCTTGAACACTACTAAAGCCTAAAAGTAGACCACAATTTTAATATGTTTCTTTAACATTTGGTTTGCGTTAAATGAATAAGAATTCTTTGAACACATAAATGTTCTTTCAATAGAATTTAATTTCTTCACAAAGTTATTTGTAGAAACTGAACATTAGTCTAATTGGGGAGGCAATAAGATATTCTTTTTCTAAAGCCAACATAAGATTTTAATAAGAGTTTAGATAAATTAGTAATTAATTTCATTACATTCAGTCTTGTTATACAAACTTTATATTAAATAGATCAAAAGTATCAATGTACATGTGTTGCAGACGTTAAGGCATCATTTGGTTTATTTGATACAAACTATGTATACGTTTGCCAATTAAGGTTATAGGTTTATTGGTCAACTAAAAGAGGAAGGACGAGCAATCAGTGTAAATATTTTCTTATTTGAAATAACCTTGATTTAAAGCTAATACACCTTGATTTTGTTGTGTTCTCTTAACATATGAATTGATGTCTCTTTAAATTTATTTTCTGTTTGCTTTGTTTGGCACAACACAGCACAATACAACGATCCTGTGTCTGTGTGTGTATGCATTTGCGGTATTTGATGTATGTTTATAACTAAGTATCATTGTTACGCTAAGAACTGTAAGCAGCATGCACAGTTTGCTATTTAACATGTAACATTTTCTAAGATGTTCTTAGTTCTTAGCTAAACTTGAAAGCTAACATGTGCTTAAATTCGAAATAAAATCGATTTCGATGATTATCGTATCAATTAAAAAAACACTTTCTTACTTTTGATTAAGGCGAGAATTACAGTGACACAAAATGAAACTAAATTTTGAATATGCATTTGTAGTATTTAAGTAGAACCGACAATATCGTCTCTCTTGTTTTAATAAAACATCTGCTTGTTTATAAACTTTTTTGACAACAAACATTCAATATAAATCGTATAAGTCTAGGAGTTGACTTTATCCCATTTTATTTGGCTTTTTCTTTTCATTTTTCATTTTTTTTTTGTTTATAAAGTTACAAATCATTTTTATGGTTAGATTGAACATTGCCAAGAATGGCTTTGGGGCATGTTTATTTATTTTTTTGCTCTTTTTTTTTATTTACTGTTACTTTTTACTAACACATTTGGCGAGATAAAAAGTGAAACACAAGGAGATGTGGTGAAGAGCATAAAGCAGAATTTAGTTAATAGAAATGTCAATCAATTGGGTAAATATTTAAACAATTTCATTTCCGTAACAATTTTTTTTTTAAATTATACAGCATGAACCATAAAAATAACTAGCAAATAAGAAATAAAAAAAAGGCAAAAGCAACATATTTAGGAGATCAAAGAGAAAATGATAAAAGGTGATGGTAGATGTGAAATGCGTAACCTAGTGAAAGGAAAATTGGATAAGTAAATAGGAAAGTACAAAAACAAAATAATAAAAACATTTAATCTGTTTGAAATAGTACATATGTACGCATGTAAGTACAACAATGTTAGCAATCACTGAAAACAACTTAAACAAATTGAACATAAAGGTCAACAGTTGTTATTTGTACGAAATTCACCCACTAATTAAATGAAAAATAAAAAAGCGACAACATTTCGTGTAAAAAAAACAACTTTACTTTAAGCGATATTTCTAAATTAAATTAGTTAGCAAGAAGACAAAATTTTTTTTAAACGTTTTGTTTTTCAAACGAGTCGGGAGTGACCAATTTAATAAGCTAAAGGTCAAAAACAACAAACTAGATTGTAACGTTTGTGTAAGAGGAACATTTCCAGATTAATATGAGTATAAAGCAAATAATATTGTAGATAAATACATATTTTTCTTTTAATTATTTAATTGTAGAAACATTTAAACACATTAAATTGATTAATTTTGTTCAAATAATTAAATAGTAACGAACACTTCGAAAAAAAAACAATAGCAAAAACGTATCTGATATGTACAAAAATGTATGGCTTTTATTTTTCATTCATTACTTAAGCGTAAAGCTAAATTCTAAATGTACGTTCCAAAAATTAAAAAAATTTTTTTTTTAATTTTTGTGAAGTATATGTCACAGTCAGTGAAGTTAAATTCAATTCTGTTCAAATATTTAATTCTGGAGCCAAGGCGAATTCAATAAGGTGAACTTATTAGATCAGCTGATCATCAGCTGTTGACTATTTCTAGGGACCACTTGTCAAATTTTTGTGTTTGTGTGTGTTTTTTTATTGTTGACATTGGAAGGCGGTGTTTCATTTAAAATTACAAAAATTTTAAAAAATTGTGAAAAACTGAAAAACTGTAAAAAATCGTAAAGAATTTTCAAGCAAATAGTGAAAAAAGTGAAAAGTTGTAAAAAAGACTTAAAAAATTGTGAGCAAATTGTGTTGTTAACTTTTTAATTCTTAAAAATTTGTAAACAAACGTTGTTTTTCTTTTTAAGTATTTGTAAATTTGTCAACAACTTTTTGACATATCGTTTTGTTTTACACTAACAAAATACACGTATTTTTTCACTTTGTAGTTGTTTTAGCGACGAGTTCACCTTATTGAATTCGCCTTGTCTGGAGCAAAGAAAAAAATATCAAAAATATTTTAATTAACTTTTAAACAAGTATATAAAAGGAGCCATGCCTAATCTAGTAATACCCTTCACCATGTTGTACATAGGCATAGTGGCCTTAACATTACTTAGCCTAGATTGCAGATTTTATATGCCATTTCCTTTATTATATCCGACGCCCATCTTTGATTTGAAATTTTTATATAGTTAGCTGTAGGAGTATCTTTTAATCAAGCCTTTTCATTTGATACCCATATCGATGGGCTGAGAAAAAAAAAACAAAATATTCGCAATTTTGTTTATGACGCCATTTAAATTTCTTCCTAATTGACTGTATTTTACTAGACAAGCATTTTAATTTAACACCAATATTATGTGGGTTAAATTTGTAAAAAATACAATTTAATTCTCATTAATATGAGATATGTACGTGCACAAGTTTTGTCGTTCTATATAATGATTTTGTTTTTATTTGCTTAAAAATATTTCATCGTAAAATTATAAAATTTGTTGATTAAAAAACAATTATTTTGCCTTAGCTAGGATTCGAAACGAGGTTCTTGGTTGTTTCCTTATTTCCTTATTTGAGTTTTTAATAAACTGATGTCTTTTGATATTTTAATACTCCACACGGGTCTCAGCAATGTTAGGGCGGCTTTAAAATATTGACATTAACAGGGACAGACGAACATTGCTTAGTTGACGTTTCTAGTCAAATCTTTTAGAAAATATATACCTTATCGCGTAGCAAAGAAGTATTTCAGAAATTTCATGCGAAAAGACACATCTACTTACACTCCCTGTGGAGGGCATACAAATTCATATCTTCTATAATTTTTCTAAAAGGAATTAGAGTTTATTAAACTCTTACCAAAACTCCATATAATTGAGTCTGAAGTCGAATACAAATTTTGTTTTTAAAGTGCGTATGGAAACGTGCAACTAAAAAAATATTATAACAATGCAACTACATAAGCTAATATTGTAAAGAGAAATGTGTATACGTTTGTGTTGTCAATAGTTTTTGTTTTTAATACAATTGATTATTTAAAGTAAAATCCTTGAACGTAAAAATTGTTTTAAGTATTTGTATTTATGTACTCAGTTCTTGAGATAACATTAGTGTTAAGGATGTTCAAGTTAAGTCATTACCTCATAAATACAGCAGATTCTTGTCTGTGGCTAATAAAGGATATTTTAATTATTTATTAAAAATTATAATATAAGATGTAGTAGATCGTATAACTGAAGGCTTTGTTTAGATTTTAGACATACAACGAAGTTCCTTATTGGCTAGGAGTGCAGCATTTAAAAAAATGTAGGAAAGATAAACTGTATTTTCTTTATATATATTTTTTTTTAAATTAAATTTCGTAAAATATTTATGCTAGTATGAATATACACATATGTATGTATGTACATACATATACTTGTGTATAAATTAAACTGAGACCTTGGAAGTATTCAAGTTCATAGACCCACCTTTTTACTATTCACGCATAAAATTCAAAATCAAAACAAGCTTACGTTAATATCGCACAACTGCTTTTGTACCTCCTGTCTAAATGCAAACTTTAATACAGACAGATAAATAATACGCCAATTTTGCGGTTACAGTCACATAAGCAGCCATATCGCACAAGCAAATACCGCCTATTTAAGCTGAAAAGCAAGATCAAAAAAAAAGATTTTTTCATACAATTCAAAGAAAATGTTTGTAACAAGTGCTGTATACACTTTTGTTTGAAAATCGTTTTTCAATTAAAACATAATTTCTCTCTACTCAATTTACTTTTGACACCAATATTTCTAATGCACAATAATGTATAACATGCTCCTCTTACAATTGTACTTTATGTTTCGATTCAAATTAGTGGTCGTTAGGCTAAAACTGCAATAAATCCATTAAAAAGTAATGCCAATGAATTTTTATTGCAGTTACGTTTTTCAACAAAAGAAACGTGCAGACGATGAACAGACTCTCACACACAGACAAACGAATAAATGCAAAGACGAACACATAAAATGACAAAGACTGTTCAGCAACAGACTTTTATACAATTAAGGCTGAAATATTTACAAATTGGGTGACCTTAAAGATCTCACGTTTTTTGTCTGTTTGTTTTTGCAGTTTTAGTTTTTTTAATGGGATGAATTTTTCGCCAACGAGTAGGTTGACTGCCTGTTAAAATGTTAAAGGTGTTAATGCCTGTTGGTGGTAGTTTGGCTTTAAGACCTTTTGAATGTGTTGAAAGTTAAAAACAATCAAAAGTTTTCAAGGAAAATTCGCGTTTAATTTTGTGAATGAAGTTCATTTTTTTTTTGAGAGGGGGTAAAGGCTAGTTAGTACCAGTTGACGATCATTTTGTGGATAACTCGCATGGCATTTGTTATATAATTGTATTTAATATATTTTATTATGTACTCACATTTATGATCTACTATTTATTTACCCTTGAATACACTTTTATATTGGTTTTGTATTTTTTTCACAATTGTATGTATGTGTTTAGGTATGCGTACATATAAAAAGACGGAAATAATTTTAAATTGGCATTGCACACATGCGTACACATGTGAACTTTAGTTAATATTTTCCAAGGTTTCGATTATTTTTTATATATTAAACAAGATTCAAATATTTGTTTAAACAAAATTGCAAAAAATAACTTGCTACTGAGTTATGAAAACCTGGATAAAATAGAACGAATTTTTCTAGGTCCTTTAATAGAACAAATTTAAACTAAAAACCTCAGCAACTAGATGCACTAATTTTTAAATTTATCAATTAATCGACTGGCAGGCTAAAGCTGCTTTTGATTTGTTCGGAAACAAATGATAAGGCACATAAACATTGCGAAGTTGTCTATAAAGTTTGGTTTTTTTCAAAAAGAAATTCACTTTTGCTATTAGAAAGTCTTTCTTTACACTTGTGTTTAAAATTGGTTTTGGCAAAACAGTAACATATAATCTTAATATTTATGTATGTACGTTGAGTTGTGATATTATCATATTTAAGTGTTTCTAAAATAAATAAAAATATCAAACCGTAGTATGGGCCTTACGTAAACATCAACTTTTTACTGTGTTAACTGCTTCTTATTTTAATTGAGATCGATGTTATTGAAACTAGTCAATTTATGGTTCTGGCCGCATAGATTTTTTAGTGCATTGATATCAGCTGTTGGTCAATTTGTTGCCTAGTCATAAATATCTTTTGTTTAAATGCAACAACAAAAACTTTACTTTTTTCTTCAGTCTAAAAAGTTTTTTTCTAAGAACACTGCAATGGCAGTATTGAGTTTATTTTAATTCCATGTCACAGCGCCATCTGATGTTGTGTTTTGTAAAATCTTTTTGTGAGATGGACTTATGACTTAAGGAACTTTATTTAAATATATGTATGTATATTAAACTGTTCGTAATTTTACTCGGGCACTGCATCAGGACTGTGAATTTCTACAGCAGTACTAAAATGATTAATTAAAAAAAAATCAGCGGTACGCTTCGATTTTTCGCGGTCAAACAATACTGGCTGGCATGCTTTTTTGTTGCAGTGCTGTGTTGTTCTTCAGATTATACTCTATTTCTATGTGATAGTGCTTTTGTTTTGAAAAAGTAATAATAGCAGCAAGATTTTATAATATTCTGTTTGCCTGTGCCGTTCAGAAAAATCGAGGACATTTTGAATTTTTTACAATTTACTTTGATGTTGATGATATAAGGCTTGTTCGTTGTTCACAAAATATACACCTAAAATAGAAATGTAAAAAATAATTTATTATAAAATAATGCATAAAAATAAGAAGAGCTAAGTTGCCATGTATATGTTGGGTAACATTTAGGAATTATGGGTACATAAGTTCCTTAATTCAGTTTTGTATTACACCTCCATGTTTTAAAATCTTTGGGAAAAATGACAGAATACCTTGCAAAATTACTTATTCGAATCTGGGCTAAATAATGTATTTTCGAAACCAGTTACAGTTTCATCTTCTGAGCTCTTTTGATTAGAAGTAAAAGTTTTATGTTGCAAGAAACATATTTAAAATATTGCAAATATTAACATTTCCGTCTCTGGTGTATTTATATGTCACATGTACATTGGCAATTTGTTTTTAATTTTTTTTTTGCATGTCAAAACTGTAAATTCGTAAAGTTACAGAACATTTATTAGAAAAGCAATTGTTTTATTTAGTTTTTGTAATGTGAAAATTATAATTTTTGAAATCTTCAATTAACATGAATTATTGACACAGTGTAATACTATAATCTCGATATATTTGTACGAGTCAAATCTTTTAAAATATTTTATGTTTTAACTCGCATTGAAATATGTCTAGAGAACAAGAGTAGCAACATCTATCGACTTGTTCAAAAAAAACCAACCATTTGTTTTGGCTCAGACAACTAAATGGAAACGCACTATTAAAAAACAGCCATAATTTTATGACTGATTTTGTTTAATGTAATATTTTAAATTTATGTTGTTGCTTTAAATAAGTTCCGCTAATATACATATGTATGTGTGTATGTAGTAGAACACTTAAAGTATGCACGTGATTTTTATTTTGTCTGTCAAACTGTTGGACTCAATTGAAATCTTTAAAACAAAATGATTTTTTTTAACAACTACCGGTTAACCTTCCAAGGTTTAAGCCATATAAATGCAGATTACACGCAGCATAAATTACCATGGCGAGCACTTATTTCGGTGATATTGTGTAGGCTTGAGCGGTGGGGACGGAAACAGTATACGTTAAACTAGGCTCAATATAAGTGTTGTTGCTGTATTTATAAAATCAAAGTGATTAGTGTAACTTGTTGCTAAGGGCATATGATTTATTTGTTGCGATCGTATGTCGTTGACTTGTGTGTTAAACTGAAATACAAATACATGCCATGAAATTAATAAATGTATAAAAAAAAGACTATTTAACCTTGTTGCGTTTAATTGTTATGCTTTTACATACAATTGTAAAAAGAATAAAAACATACGAATATAAAGTTGAAAAATTTTAAGGTTTTTCTCAAGGTTTTCCTGATAACAAAAACGTATATTTTTGTATAGGCTAGAGGAAAATATTTTAATTTTTGAAAAAATCGAATACGCCATCTGAGAAATATGAACGCCTGTACAAAATAGAACAGTAGGTATTTCGAAACTTTGAGAAATAGTGATTTTAATTGAGAAATAATCGTACAGCGTTATTCTAGCATCTACAAACACTTTTTTTGTTTTAATTAAACAATTGTATTTCTTATCTATTTAAAATGGTTTTCCCAGCAGCTCATTTTAACTTTAAAATTGTGTTAAAAAATACCGTTTTTTTTAGTTCCCTTTATAGAAGAGTTTGAAACAGGAAGTTGCTTTGTTTAACTTCATATTTATTTATTCAATTCAATTTACTACAACTACTCTTATATTTGGTAACTTGTTTAGATTTTGTTGACTATTTTGTATTAGGGTTTCATGAGTGCTAAACAAGTTGTCTCTTTAAACCCCATTTACGTTAATTAAATATTTTTTTTTGTTAACACATGCATATATTTACTTTAATCATTTAAATTTATGTTAATATTTCAATAAAATTTAACTGCTATGGGCTGTTGTATAGTGCGTGCATATTTTTGGTCAAACATACACATGTGTACTAATGAATATCGATGTTTTATGTGTCGGTATGCAAGTGCTTGCGATTGCGGTAACAGTTGGTTTTGTTTAAAGAAATTTATCATTTGTTAGCTAAACAATTAGCTTATTTTACGAATAATTTAAATTAACTCAACAGCATTACCAAAGTTATTCAATAGTTGTGAAAAACTTTTCCAATGAGGTTTAATGACAATAATATTTAAAAATTGTTTTTTTTTCATAGCAACCACTATATAAGACTTTCTGTCCAATTAGACTAATATTTTTTTTATTTTTTTGAGACACAGGACTGTCGCAAAAAAAAACACCCTGTACGAACTGGTGAGGATTGCAGTAAGAAAAATTTTCAATAGCGATAAAATGGGCGCTGTTTATAAAATATCTTTAGACTGTCTAGAAAATGCTCTTAATGAGCAAGGGACTAGTTTCGTTGTAGTAAAATAGATAGATACTCTATGGTTGCATTAGAATTCGAAGAAGAGTAATTTAAGGCTGTTCGAAGGAATGGGTTTTATAAACTCTTCAGTCCTGCACAGAGGACTTCTGAGAAATGTTTAGAAATTGTGCTACCGAACGCTTTTTTATTTCATTTCTAAACAGCTGTGAGAATTATTAATACATCTTTTTAGTTCTAAAAAGTCGACTTCTTTTGAAAAAATTTAAAAAAATTATATGGTTTTATTGTTTCTGGTTTTTGCAACTTAAACAACTTGATGGTTAAAATCCTTGGGATGGTAAGTTTGATCAATACGAATTTTTGCTCACTTGGCCAATGTTAATCTCTGGCATATAAATGTTGGTCGCTACAAATTAAATACACGTAAAATGTATTTTAAAACGTACGAACAATTATTTATTAACTGTGAAGTTACTTAAAACATTTTTATTTAAAAACTAAATAGATATGTTAACAAAATACAGGAATTAAAAGCACCGCAGTGAACACATTTCTAAAACAGTGATCTTAAAAAAGTTCAATGTACTTTTCCATTTGAAAGCTTTCTCTTTTTCAAAACAACAAACAAAAGTACACTTTTGTCTTTCTTGTGAACTGAACTTGAACTAGAACGTTAAGTTTTTGAAAAGCAATCACCATAAACTTTATCCAAAAGTTCACTGAACTACCAAAACTTAACGAGTTCATACAAAGCACTACTGTAACTTACACTTAAGCACACACATATGAACGAAAAATTATTTGTAATAAAGTATAAACACGTTTTTAAAATTATGTGCGCCTAATAAAGTGGACACAAAAGTCCATGAGACTTCCTACAAAATGCGGAAAAGCGAAAGTGATCTTTAGCAATCACAATGATAATTCATTCGTTTTTGCAGTTTTAAATGCACTTTTGTATCTCTAAACTAAAAAATTTTTATTTTAGCTACAAACTTTTGGGCAAAGTTAAAAGACCTTATAATGAGCACGATTACCTGAAGTAACCATGACATACATACGCACAAGTTAATAACTTTATTTTATGGTTGTTAACCAAACAAAAGCTTAAAACAGCAATTTTTATATTTTTTATTTTTTTAAATTTGTGTTTTTAATTTTTTTGAAAATGTTGTGTATTTTGCTGGTTAAATTTTCTGTTCACTTGATCTACTAAAGTTTTAAAAGATTTCATTTTCAACCGTGTTCAAGGTTTTTATTTTTATCAAAAAAAAAACTGAAAACGATTTTTAATTTTTTCAAGGGCTTCGAACTGTTTTCAAACAAAAGTCAATGAACTTATTGTGGAGTTCATTGACTTGTGAGTGAGTAACAAATTTACTTTAACTTTAAATTAATGCGTCTTCTTTCGTTGGTTCACAACGATGGCGATTAACGCTGTAAGTTATTTTGTTGACAAAAAGCTGCATTAAAATATAAATAAATAGAATAAATAGAAATACCTATAAAGATGATGAATTTGTTTAAATAATTGATTTCAATAAAAGCTGCTTTTATTATAAGCAATATCCAGCGCCAAATCTTGAAATTTTATTTTTATTTTCAGAATGCGGAAGTTAAAATTCAAAAAAATGCTGTAGAAGTTAAAAATATGCACTTTTTTAGCTTTTATTATTTTCAATCAAGTTTTTTTTACGCCAAATAAAAATATTGAAAAAATAATAAGTAAATCGTAATTCCATTTATATTGTACATATGTATATGCATGCCTCTTACAGTCCCTGATAGAAATAAATGAGTTAAATTGTAAAAGTTTAAATATAAAATGAAGCAGAGTTACCTTTTTGAGGGATTTTAATTGTTTTGATATTCTTAGCTGTTGAGTTGAGGCGTTGATATAGTTTATTTGTTTGTTGGAGGGTGGTTGGGAGGAGAAGTTGTAGTTTTATTTAAATTATGATTGTTTGTTTAACAAAAACAAAATTAAAATAAATAAAAAAGTCCTGTTCTTAGACTTATGGAAGAAGCATGTACTTGCAAAAGCTTCTGGTGCCTGGTTATTATATTGAACTGCTACTGAACTATTTTTATACAGAGTGGGCTATTTGAAATTTGAAATTTGAATCGGCTTCAAAAAAGAGTTTTTTTTTTAGAGTTTCTGGTTTGATTTGAAGGGTTGAACGTTGTCATTTAAAACTTGAGCATATTATCACTGATATGACTACCACGCCTAGTTCGATAGTACCCCATCAAACCAATTTTTTAAAATTGCTAGATATGCTCTTTACCTCAGACGAATGACGAGTTGATGAAGATGTTTGTTGTTGCATATTCTTAGCCACAGCAGCAGTGTTTGCGATTGAACGCACTGAACTTGAATTCTCTTCAACTCGCTGGCAAGCTGATGCAAACTGAATTCAAGGTTATTCTCTTCTCAAAAATTTTTCTCGTTTCTTACAGCATTAACGCGACTCGTAAGTTTTTAATATTTCCCAGTTTTGTTCGGGTGTATTGCGTCCTATTTTGCAAATGTCAAACATAGAACTGAAAATAAAAACAAAAGTGAATGTTATTGGACCTTTCAAAATCAAAGGAATCGGTAGTTCAAATTAAAATTTTTAAACGGCATATCCTATATACTACCTAGCAAAAAAAAAAAATAATAAGTGCATATAACTCATGCATATTTGGTGAAAAGCAGCCGATTTGCCTAAAGTTAGTTTTGCTTGTTAACATGTTGTTTAAGATATTTTGCATGATGTTGCATTCATTTCGAGGCACATCGTTTATGAAAGTTAGGAAGTCATTTAGAATGAATGCATTTTTTTGCAATTTAAATTCAAAGGTGTTGAAATTGTAATTAGCTTTGCACCACTTCCAATTTTTATGCTGGGTATTTAACATTTTTACTTTATAATCGTCTGCAGCTTTCATTGCGTTTTGTTCCCTGAATGTTTTTTTAGGTCAAAAGATAAATACTAGTGATACAAATTATATTTTTGGAATAGAAAAATGACCACATTGTGATTGTACTTTTAGTGGTTACTATTAAGACTTATTTTTATTTATTTTATAAATCAGCATTACAAATATTTTTTGTTTGTTTTTTTTTGTTAATAAATAAAGCGCAATTAAACTTTTTCATTTCTATGAACAAATAATTTTCAAATAATTTTGTTTATAATAAATGTATGTATGTTTGTCAGAGCAGTTTAAGATCACATCACTGAACACACGTACATTTTGGGCAGACCCGAATACCAGTTTGTGCGTTGATTGCTACATTTTTTTACAATACCAAAAAACAGGGTCTGTATGAGTCAGCTACGTTTACGCTATAGTACTTATGTTACAGTGTGTGCGCTATTCCCTTGTACAAAAATTTTGTTTGTTTTTTTAACAGCCCGCATAATTTAAAAACGACAGCAACAACAATACAGCTGCCAACAAAAAATATAAATAAAATATAAATGTATGTATGTATGGTCGTATGCATGTTTGTATGTATATATGGACGTATGTACAAAAAAAAAAACAAATTAAAATATTTTAAAACGATCATTGCTTTGAAATTTCTGTGAGCCTAATAAAAATCAAAATGATCTTATTGATCATTTTGAAAATGAAAGCGCTCATTAAGCAAAAAGTTGTTGTGCCAGTTTTAAATGACGTATAGATAAATTAGATGATAATTGTGGCAGTGGTGAAAAACAGTTACTTGGTAAAAAAAACAGTTATATGAACTACAATGAAGTACATTTTTGATATTTTAAGGCTTTATATTCTTACAAAATTTCATGCTTACCTAGTTTAAAAATGAAGTCAACTATATTGATTTTTTAACAAAATCGATATGTAAAATTTTTGTTGTTTTATTCCAGATTAACTTTAAATAAAATAAGAAAAAAATTATTTTTAAAATACGTCACGCTGTGATACCTGGCTAAAGCGTTTGCAATTAGGGCGTTGAATGCGAGGTTATAGCCCTAGTTTTTCGAGGTTAATGTCAAAAGCAAAGACAAATTAGTTTTTATGTTAATAAGTCACTCACCCTGACACGATTTTGTTTCGGTGTATTATTTAAGAGTTCAGAAAAAAGAAAATCATATGAGTAATGCTGGTATCAGGTTCACAGTTTATTTTGTAAGGGTTTTGTGGCATATGAATGAAATAAATACATTTTGTTCGTTTTATATTTCATTTGAGCCATTTGTTTTGTGACTTGTGCATATGCATAAGGTTATTGAACTACAAAAAAAAAAAATTGTATTTTGTTGTGTATTTCTGATTGTTTAAAGTGTAACCGACAACTTGTTAGTGCTGTAGTATTGAAGCTAAGAAAATGTTGATCAAGCAAGAGAGAAAGTTTTAGAGAGATAATTTTGTCGAGTATGCAATTCACTCATTTAAAAAATTATTATCACTAGGGAGAGTGAAATTTTTTTTCTTTATTTAATTTTACGGTTATTTATGGAAAAAAATTTATCAGCTGGTCTAATACCATTATTACACCTTAGCGAGAAGTTTTTTGTATGCAACAGATGCATGACGAATATCATTTATGTGTTAAATATTTTTAGAAAAGTGATAACTAAACAAGACTAAGAATAATATATGTATACTATGGCGTTACTTTCCAGCAAAGAAAAGTGTGTATGAAAAAAGGTTATAATTTTTTTTTTTAAACTTTATATGCAAAGTTGTACGGTGAACTCTTTTTAAAAGGTATGTTTGTTCTTTGCAATTGTTAATAAAATTTATCTTAAGTTTTGTCAAAGAGTGTTTAGCAATAAATATTAAAAAATGAAATTTGTCTCTCTATTCGACCGTTATCCAGTTGTAAATGTGTGTATATTTATAAAAAAAATAATTGTCTGTAGTAGAAATTTTTGCATGTAGCTTCCTCTATAAGGATTCAATTTCAAAAATACAGCTTTCACGTTTCGATTTTAGTGTGTATTTTAATGTTCTTTAAAAAAAATTACATATATTGACTCCTTCTTACAACTGACAAATTTTGTAAATGTAAATTTGACTTAAATTCGTTTATGTATTTAATTATTTCAAACAAATTTTTGTAAGCTATTTATAATAAGGGGATTTCTTTAACAACTATAACAGCATAGAAGCCTTAGCCAAAGCTGGGAAAAAATATCAAGAAACGTCAGGCATATTCAAAATAGATGATTTATATATTCCAAATCGTCGTGTTTAAACAAATTCAGTTATTTCTTTTTTACCGAGTTTTCAGGAGAGCAATATTTCAAGATAGCTTCATAATAGAGCACTATACAAATTCCAAAAAGTCTCACATAACCGGAGCAGCAATGAAATGTTTGATGGGTCAAAACAGTACAACAATAAACGAAAATTTTTTGTTAGAAGGTTTTGCTTAGTAAGTTAAATGAGAAGACTAATCCAAACTTATACCTGATTATTTTTTTTATAAAAGTGGAAACTGATTTAATTTCTAAATTGTAGTTTTAATGTTGAATAACCGCCAAAAACAAAAGCAACTCTTTAAAACTTAAATGAAAATAATAATAAAACACATACAAAGAAGTGTAAGAATATAATGAAATGAATATTTTCCTAATTTAATTAATTATAAACAAATACGATGATAAACTTTTTTGTAACAGAGGCCCATAAGATTTAATGTACTTAGAAAAGATAATTTAGAAAAATAAAAATAAACAAGTAAGAGCGCTATATTCGCCCGTGACGAATCTTATATACCCTTCACAACGTGTAGTCATGCAATAACAGTAGTTTGAGTCACCATTCATCCCATATGAAAAACGTACATACATATAAAAACATACATATATAAAAACATCCCATTGTAAAATTATAAATTCACGTATGTATGTTAAAAAAACAAAAATAAAAAATAAAAAAAAAAATTTTAAAAAAATTAAAAAAAAAAACTATAAAATATGACTGGTCAAAACTAAAGCAACTTCTGTATTTTTGTCACAAAACTTAAAAATAAAATCAGTAATCGATGGCGTAACCTTTGTTTTTGATGATGGCGGCACATCTGCGGGACATTGAATCAATAAGCCGTTCAATTTGACCTCTAGGAATGCTGAATCATGCCTCCTGAATGCGGTCAAAAATACAGTGTTTGTTTGTGTTAGAATCCCTTTTTATCTTGCGATCTACGATGCTCCATAGGTTTTCTATAGGGTTTAGGTCAGGCGATTGAGCTGGCCACCCGAGAACTCTCACATTTGATTCACCCAACCATTCTATGACAAATTTTGAAGCATGTTTGGGATCATTATCATGTTGAAAATCCCAAATCAAAGGCATATTTCCTTCCGCATAAGGCAACATTACGTTTTCTAATACATTTTTTTAAACAAATCGATCCATTTTTTCTGATATTTGATGAATTGGTCCAACTCCAGCGTATGAAAAGCAGCCCCACACCATTATTGAGCCTCAACCATGTTTTACGGTGCCTTTACAATATTGAGGTTTCAGCCGTTCGTTTTTTTGTATTAGAAAACGTAATGTTGCCTTATGCGGAAGGAAATATGCCTTTGATTTGGGGTTTTCAACATGATAATGATCCCAAACATGCTTCAAAATTTGTCATAGAATGGTTGGGTGAATCAAAAGTGAGCGTTCTCGGATGGCCAGCTCAATCGACTGGCCTAAACCCTATAGAAAACCTATGGAGCATCGTAGATCGCAAGATAAAAAGGGATTCTAACACAAACAAACCCTGCATTTTTGACCGCATTCAGGAGGCATGGTTCAGCATTCCTAGAGGTCAAATTGAACGGCTTATTGATTCAATGTCCCGCAGATGTGCCGCCATCATCAAAAACAAAGGTTACGCCATCGATTACTGATTTTATTTTTAAGTTTTGTGACAAAAATACAGAAGTTGCTTTAGTTTTGACCAGTCATATTTTATAGTTTTTTTGTTATTTTGAAAAAAAAAAATATTTTAAAACAATAAATTATAATTTCTTTATACCTATGTTTTAAGGACTAATTTATCAATAATTTAAAAGAAAAACTTTTCGTCTAAGTTTTTTTAATAGCACTAATTTCCAATTATTTTGAAGTGTAATATGAGTTGCTTTAGTTTTGGCCACCAGTGTATATAACAAAAAAAAAAATAAAAAAAAAATTAAAAAAAAAAAATTAAAAAAAAATAATAATAAAAATATAAATAATATATTAAATAAAAAATAAAAAAAAAAAAATAAAAAAAATTAAAAAAAAAAATTTTGGCTCAGCTGGGATTTGATGCCACGTTTTCTCTAACCAGTATACACGTTTGTATGTATGTATGTTGTTGTTGTTGTAATGTTGTTTTTGTGAAAAAAAAATCGAGGTGGTCGTGGGTTTTGCTCATATCTCAGTTGTTTATGTACCAATGTTTCTGATTTTCAATACCGATCTACTCCCGAATATTTCTGATTTTCTAATACCTTACCCGGGTCCAACCTATGTCGGGGGGCTTCAAAAAGTTGATTTCAACATACACACGGACAGACGGTCAGACTGATAGAGCTTTATCGACTCCCCTATTCATAAGCTTTCAGAAAATATATATTTTATGGGGTCGGAAATGAAAATTGTAGAAATTTCACACGGAATGACAAACCTATATATATCTTTTTTCACTGTGTGAAGGGTATAAAAAGGTTTAAAAAGAAAAAAGTTATTTACGCTTTAAATACAAATTTATATAAAAAAAAAACAAATAAAAGAACTTTATTCGGCTGTGTGGAGTTTTAGATACCCATCACCAATTGTATATAGTGTTAGTTTTGTTAATATTTCTAATCGCAGTAGAATAATCTTAATACTAAAATATGTATTAGTCTCTTTTTTAGGTTTTTTTTAGATTTACCATTCAATTATTTTCTCCTATTTAGTCTTAAAATATAACCTCAAATATTTTGACAATAGGAATGATAATATCCACTTTTTTCCACAGTGTTATAATTTGACGATAGGTAGTTAAAAATTACTATTAATTATGCGTGAGTGTTGCCCCTGAATCTAAACAAAGGCCTTTTACGTGAGGAGTGCGATAAAGTGGGCATGTCTTACTTTTTTTGGTTTTAAGTTCAGATAAGTCAAAAACCCAGATTGGCGAAATTTTAGCTACGTCTAATAATAGTCAGTTGTGCCATATCAAAAAAATGGACATTGAAATAGGCTTGTTATAGCAATTTCTGCTAATGGGTTTAAGTTAGATATTGACATGTAAAGAGTCCTTTATTCTACTAAAATATTTTACTTCATACAGAGCATATGAATTAAAAAAAAAACGTAGGAGAGGACACACTAGTAAAATTAATCCGAAAGCTTTTTTTTTTGCGAAATTTTAACACCGTACCTCTAATTCTGTTGCTTTCATTAATTGTAAATTATGTGAGAAGTGGTCTTAAGGTTGGCGTATCAAATAAATTTCTGGTTATGAACTCAGCTTACATATTTCATTGTTGCAAAGCCTTTGTACATATAAAAATTATATTAATTTAAGAAAAATCCTTATATGTAAGGTCTTAAGTAGGCGTGTCACCTTCGTTATCTACTGCTATTAGTCAGAAAGCATCACTGTAAAAATTTCAGCATTATTCATCCGTTTCTGTCTGTGTTATGAGCTTTTAATTTTCATTTATACAAGATCGTACAAGTTAGATTTATCTCTATATTTTACCCAATTTTAATATTAAACATTTCTGATGTACTGGAAATATTCTTGAAAAATGTTATTCCACTATCTTTTTCTGTTCGTGCTCTTAGTACTTTCAACAGACGAACATACGGACGGACTTACACACGGACAGACGTACACACGGATAGACGTACACACGGACAGACGTACACACGGACAGACCTACACACGGACAGACGTACACACGGACAGACGTACACACACGGACAGACGTACACACACGGACAGACGTACACACGGACGAATTGTCTTACACTTTATGGGGTCTTAAATGAATATTTCGACGTGTTGCAAACGGAATGACGAAATGAATATACCCTCACACCATTTTTTTGGTGGTGGGTATAATAAACAAAAATATTGAACAATACACACATACTTGTATAAGCACCTATGTTGTTTTTACTTGAATATGAAGTTTACTTTCTCTTCCTCTTTCACGCTAAGTCGCGATCGTTTTACAAACATTTCTTGCTCACACGTTCTGAAAGCAGCGTTACCGTTGGATATTTTCAAAAAGTATCAAAAAAAGGGGATTTATGCAACAAAAGTGACAACAAAAAGGGGATTTTTTTGTTTTAAGGGGCACCTCTTTAAAAATCAAAAAAAGTACACCAAAACTTTTTTAAAGTATTTTGTTAAATTTATTTAAAATAACATATTAAAAATAATATAAAAACATAACAAAAATATTATTTAATGATAATATTTGATTTTTATTTAAGCTTGAGATCAACTTTTTTGTTTTTTTATAAAAAAATTTTTATTAGAAACCAATATTTCGCTAAAAAAACAATGGGAAGCATCTTTAGGGTAAAAAGCTTTTGCACAATATGGAAAAAACAAATTTTGGTTGTAAAAACAGAGAATCGATGAATTCGGGGGAATTCGAAAGAATGGAAACAAAACTGTTTTCCTGGTTCCTAGCCCAACGGGAGCGAACAGAATAATATTGATTCTTCGAAATCGATAGAACTTCAAGAAGAAGCCATTCGTATTAGCCTAATAGTTCCTCAAAAGCAAACAACAATTAATCAATTCTTCAAATCTTCATAGACTCTTTTCTATTTCATAAAATGGATTCTCTTAGTTTTTATAAATAATTGCTTGCCAATAAATTACTGAATGTCATATTTTTAATGTTTTCTATTATATTTATTTTTATAAAATATTTATAATAATAAATACATACATATAATAAAACTAAAAAAATAGCTTTACTCTGCAGTTTCAATAATCAAAAAATTCATTCGATATAACGATATTTTCGATTTAACGATAAGGGCTGACAATATATAGATCGTTATATCGAGATACTACTGTATATTCTTTTCTTAACAAATTTTTGTAAAGCTCTAATAAAATGTCTTTGTTTGAAGAAACAAGATATATTATTTGAGAGGACTCACTTTGAAAATTTTTGTTAAATTTGTTCATAGTTTTCAAAATATAAGTTAGAAATTTTAAATATGTTTTGTTTTCAGGCGACAAAGAGTCTAGAATAACACGAATTTTTTTTAAATTAGAAGCACATTTTTTTTCAAATTGTGCCCGGATAAAATAGTGCTGCAGAACCGACCACTGCTCCAGAATTCTTGTTGCAACATATTTAAATGATAGCCATCTAGTATCACTTAGCCTTAGTATTTTATGTTCAGGTACATCAAAAATACCTTGCAGCTCCTTCAAATCGTGTTGTCTTTTTGCACTCTTTAAATACTTTAAAGCCTTTCTAAGTAACTGTTCAACGTCATTTGGAATGCAAGATAATGATGCATTGTTCACTAGATTTATAGAATGGCACACACAGCCGATATGAAATTAATGCGGAATCTTTTTCTTTAATATTGTTGCTACACCATTTATTTTCCCCACCATTGTAGATGCGTTGTCTGTAGCAAGACCTATTAAATTTTTTAGTGGAATTTGATTTTCTTTTAGTGATGACAATATGGAGTTACAAATTCCTTCTCCAGAACAATCGCTTTGCTGCACTAACCGAAAGAAGCTATCAATAGGGTTTCCTTTGCAACAGCTCGCCTACAAAGTTAATGTTAGTAAAAGATAAATTTTACTACAGTGATCAGTGAAGTGACTTTTTAATATTTTTCATTATTACAACCTCCTTGTTACAAAGTTTTTTTTTTATTTTATATAACTGTGTTTTATAATAATGCCATTGAATTTGTGTTAACTTAAAATGAAATTAAACCATAAAACAAACTAGTTCACACCTATATATGTATCTCTGTCATGGGTATAAGAAAGAATTATATTTTATGTATTCGACCGGTTAACCGGGTTTTTCTTTAATTCTGAATTTCAAACTATTTGAAAACCGGTTTCTTAAAAATGTCGATTAATCGAACTCTAAACACGCATGATAAGCAAAAGATTTCATATGAAATTGCTTACATATATATTAAAACAGTGTAATGAATATGTATTAAAGTTAGGTGTTTTAACAAAACAAAAGTATCTTTCCATTTCGTAAAAAGTATCTAAAAAGTGGCACGATTTATAAAAAGTATCACATTTGGGGGCATTTTGACAAAGTGGCACAATAGTATCCAAGCATTTGAAAAAGTGGCAAAATGCTACTTTAGTGGCCCTAACGGTAACGCTGTCTGAAAGTTCAAGAAAATCAACAACAACTTTAAATATTGTGTGAACAAGTTCATTACACTCTTGATACATCTGAAAATAATGCGTTTGGGTTGTTTGACTTTTAAGTGGGTCATGATTTTTTTGACTGTTGAGTCTTGTCTGTACTCAGTGTTGGTGTGTATTGTGTCTTAAAATGTGTTTGTTTTTTTGTTTGTTTATAAACAAAAAATTTAAAGAGAACACTTTCGATTTTCGGCAATCTTATGGTTTTTTGTATCCAAATTATTGGGTGAACATAATTTATAAGAAAGCTTAATTTTATCACAATATCGTACGTATGGATTTACGAAGGGGACAAAAAAAGATATATTTTTTGTTTGTTTTAAAAATTGTAGGTCATAAGTAAAATTTTTGTTTTGAATTTGCTACGTTATGAGAAATAGTTATATTTTATCAAAAAGTAGACAATTTAATGATTGTGTAAACGTAAGTATGTACATACATACATACAAATAAAAAATTTAAATAATAATTGTGTAAAATACTGACTTTATATATTTATTTTATTAATAAGAATACGGTGAACTTAAATACCTTTTAAATACATAATCAAGTTAAAATAAATTCTTACTAGATTTAATATTAACTTTTTGAAATTTGTTTATGACTGCTTATTTAAAAACTTGGATATTTATATACAAATAAATATGGTGGTTATACCTACGTGCAGTAAATAAAATTGCTGTTGATGAATATTTTGAATGTCTCTTCACAATTTGTTCATATCAGCTATATGAACATACATGCTTACATGCATGCATTCATATGTACATACGCTTATATGTAAATATGCATTAAAAAAGAAAAAAATAAAATTAATTCTGTTTTAACTGAAAATATCTTGTGGTTTAAACCTGAACTCTTCATACAAAAAGTTTAAAATTGACGTACATTTTTACAAAAGTAAAAAAAAAAATAGTTAATTAATTTATAAATTAAATTTAACAACACTGTAAAAGTCAAAAGTAAAAAACATCTAAGAAATTTGTTCAAAAATTGTTTAAATAATAACGAAAAAATTTAAAAACTTTTAAACTTTTTATAAAATTTGCTAAAATGCCAGGCGCTCAAAGAAAAGCATAGGTGATGAAATACTAAAAAAAAATAAAAAGAAATAAATAAAAACATAATAGAAGAGGCGAACAAAAATATTTTTGTTTTAACATTTTTTTATTTTTATTAAAAAGTCAAATAAAGCGCGCGCAGCTTTTTAAATCAATAAAATACAATAACAAGGCCGAAAATAGCAGAACGACAAATTGAAACAATCTAACAATAACAAAGAGCAAAGTATGTTTGTATAAAATTAAAACTTATAGCTGATTAAGCACTCATTATACACGAATATTTGTGTATCAGTAATGGTATAGTGGATTTTGAAACCGTACTATTTAGTTTTGTAAAATTGTACTTTTTGTACCTAATTTGCAGCAAACTATTTGTTTTCTTTAAAAAGCTTAATTAATTAGTCAGATGCATTAAACAACTTAACGGATTAAAATTAAATAAATACACAATTAAAAAAGCGTTGGCTAATATCAGCTAAAACGTCACCGTACAAAATATATTATCTGCTTCATAATGAATTGCTTTGCTTTTTTCGAAGTGTTTTTTTTTTTGTTAAAAAACCTGAATTATTTACGAAAATTTTTTAAAAATTATTAAAGAAAAATATTCAATAAAAAGCTCATTTACCCCAATGTTTTTATTTTATTTTGTTGTATCGTAACAATTATGGGATAAAGGCTTTATAGAAAACTTGTATAAAAAATATGTAGATGTGATCATTTTGGAAAATGACAAAAATGTTAAAAAGTAAGACTGAAAACTAAATGGGATGAATGGTTTTCTTTTTGTTAAAATTAAGTTGTAAGTAGCTGCATTTTTCTCATATGGCAGCACTAAAAAAAATTTTTTATATCAGCAATTTGCTGATATTGTATAATTGGAATTGCACTGATAACGTTAAATGTTAAATATTTTTCAACTGCAAACAAATATAAACTCGGGAATAGTATTCCTAATTAAAAAATTTAACAATTTTAAGTACATATTTTTAGCAAAGTTTGAAAAAAATCAACGAAACATTGAGTAACACAAATTAGATATTTTTTATTTTAGGATCGAACAAATACTATAAAAATAGTTTTTGATTTAGCCAGAAATTGTTATTTCCCATCCCTGTGTGAATCCAATGCAAAACTTTAAAAACATGTGAAACAAAATTGTATTATTTTACAAAATCTTTTGAAGGAAATTACAAACAACAATGAAAAAAAAAACACGACAAAAATAGTACCAATATTTAGTACATTTCAAGGGGGTTGTGAATTGAACAAAAGTGTTTCTCAATAATATTGCTGCATGCAAACGATAATATCATTCTCATTAAATTATATTGAAAACAAAAACAAATTTTAATGTATTATTTCATTTTTTGTTAATATTTTTATAAGAAACATCGTTCGCTTTTAAAGAAACTGACAGCTGGATTTTAAAAATCAATTTTTTTCTTGCTTTTTAATTTTTCTGTGTAATTTGTAAAATCTACAAATTTGTAACATTTTTTAGTTTTAGTTGTAAAATTTTAAATCATATTTAAGACAACACTGGTATAGGTATGAACAAAAATGTTTAAGTTGATATCTAGAGGCTTGTTAAAAGAATAGATGAGATGAAGAGAGTCGATACAGTCTAAGGGATGACAGAGGAGGACGACCTTATTTAAAAAATTTTTAATACTTTTTGAATTTTCGGTTTTTTTTTGTGTGGGTCAATTTAATGAGCCGTTTCTATTAAGTAATAAATGTGTTCTCTGCTTACTGAAACAAAAATTCATTATAAACAAGTAACAGTGCTACATTCGGCCGTGCCGAATCTTATATACCCTTCACTACGTGTAGTCATGCAATAACAATTGTTTGTATCACCATTCATCTCATATAAAATACGTACATATGTATGTACATGTAAAAAACATCCCATTGTAAAATTATAAATTGAGTTTACGTATGTATGTTTCTAAAAAAAAAAATAAAAAAAATATATTAAAAACAAAAAAAATTTTTTAAAAAATTAAAAAAATAATAAAAATATAAATAATATATAAAATAAAAAATAAAGTAAAAAAAAATTTTTTTTGGCTCAGCTGGGATTCGATGCCACGTTTCCTCTAACCAGTATAGATATATGTATGTTGTTATTATAATTGTGAAAAAAAAACGAGGTGGTCGTGGTTTTTTGCTCATATCTCAGAAAGTTATGGGGCGATTGTGCTGAATTTCAATAGCGATTCATTCCTGGATATTTCCAAGGAATTGATACTATACACAGATCTGGGGAACACATAGTTGCTTCTAAAAGTTGATTTCAACCAACACACGGACAGACGGATAGACGAACAGACGGTCAAGGCTTAATCGACTCCTCTATTCATAAGCTTTCAGAAAATATATACTTTATGGGGTCGGAAATGAAAATTGTAGAAATTACAAACGGAATGACAAACCTATATATACCCTTGTGCACCACAGGTGAAGGGTATAAAAACAAACAAAAAGTTCTGAAGTTATAAAGTAATAATAATAACAAGTAATAACAAAACTGTCATACACAGCGATGACAGTAGCGAATAAGATTTGTGGTTGTGTAGTCGGTAGCCTGCTGTTGACTTTTTGTTGGATTCACTAATTTTATTTATGTTTCTTAGCGATAGTTTGTATTTGTTGTTAGGACATATAATGATTTGTTTAAAATCAGCTGTTTTATTTTATTTTGTCATGCTAGCGATTTTATAATACGTCGAAAATTTGTGATAATTTTTGTTATTATTTTGTAGTATATCTTTTTATTAAATTAATTATTTTGCGCTGTTAAAAGTTTTGCATGTACTTCTTGATAGAATTTCAAGGTCAAGGCTTAATCGACTCCTCTATTCATAAGCTTTCAGAAAATATATACTTTATGGGGTCGGAAATGAAAATTGTAGAAATTACAAACGGAATGACAAACCTATATATACCCTTGTGCACCACAGGTGAAGGGTATAAAAACAAACAAAAAGTTCTGAAGTTATAAAGTAATAATAATAACAAGTAATAACAAAACTGTCATACACAGCGATGACAGTAGCGAATAAGATTTGTGGTTGTGTAGTCGGTAGCCTGCTGTTGACTTTTTGTTGGATTCACTAATTTTATTTATGTTTCTTAGCGATAGTTTGTATTTGTTGTTAGGACATATAATGATTTGTTTAAAATCAGCTGTTTTATTTTATTTTGTCATGCTAGCGATTTTATAATACGTCGAAAATTTGTGATAATTTTTGTTATTATTTTGTAGTATATCTTTTTATTAAATTAATTATTTTGCGCTGTTAAAAGTTTTGCATGTACTTCTTGATAGAATTTGCAGGTCTTTAAAATATGGTAACTCATCATGTATTTGATTATAAGTTATTTACTGTTTGCGGACACATTTTCACTAATTTGTAGTTTTCAAACTTTTATATCTGTTTCACTATGTTTAATTTATAATTACTTTTTTTTTCCATACGTAAGAGCCTGCTATTTAAACAGAGTTATTAAAATTAATTATCCTGTTAAATTCTTGTGAAAAATTAATTTAATTAAATTACTTATTGCAAATATTCAAAAATTGTATTGGCTTTAAGCTGAGTTGCGAAAATCTAAAGAGAACTTTTGTGCTTAAATTTTAAATTTTTTTGTTATACTTGAACAAGTTAAATGTAAGAATTAAAAATAATGGCGCATGGAAATACTTAAACAAAATAATAAATTTAAATAAAATTTATTGTCTTCACTCCCAAATAAAATATTTTTTTTTGATAGTGTCTGTACTCTACACTAATATTGTAAGTTTGTTTAGTGTTTAGACATGTTATGTTTTATAACAGAAAATTAGTTTTTATTGTTATTGTGCAAATTGTGAAATTGTGAAATTATAAAATCAAATTTACTGCCTAGAAGTGTGTAACAAATTCGTGACAACTTAGAATTATGGCCACAACTGGTATACGTTTTGATATTTTGTTATTGTTTGTCGCTGGGAAAACAAAAAAAAATCACCATAAAAACTAACAACAATTTGCACTTTATCACAGATAATTTAAATACGCCAAATATCAAATAAAATTTTTAACTATAAAAATAAACTGAACATTAAATTAAACTAAATATATTTCTTTTGTTAAACAAAACATAAAAAATGCCATAAAATAATAATAGAAAACAAAAACAAATCAAGTTTGCTATATGAAACAAACCAGCAGTAAATTTATTTTATAAACAACAACAACAACAGAAATAAAATTTCAAGTGTTAAAATGAATGTGAATTGCAAAATATTTTCTTTTTGGTCGTTGTGGGTTTTTTTTGGATCCTTGATATAATATATAAATTTTTTTTTTATTAAAATAAAAATATACAAACAAATGTAAAGCCAATTCATCAGCACGCAGTGGAAGAATTTTGTCAAATAAAAAAATGTGCAAAATTTGTAAGCCACAAACCCATGAAGAATAAGCAATCCTTGTTATGTGTTAAATAAGCGTTTAATTTCTCAGCTAAATGTGCCCTTTAATTTAAAAAATTATTTTGTTTTACTCAAATTAGTTTAATTTTTGTGGAGCGAAGAAGTTACAACGTCAACAATAATTAAACTTTAAATATTGAAATAAAACATTGTTTTAGTTGTCAGCAATAAAAATTAAGCTTTTTCCTTTATTTATGAACCAACAATAACAACATCAAGAGCGGCAACAAAAATTCAACCAAAAGTTTTTAGGTAAAAACAACGACTTAGAAGCAACACACAATTGAGGACAATAAATAAAAACTAAAAAGCAACAACAAATTATTACAGTTGCATAAAAGCAAATGCACACATACATATACATATCAGGGAATGACAACGATTACAACTTCGGATATACATTGAGTATTATTAGCAAAACATGTATAAGTGCGTACGGTTACAGCTAAAAAAATTATTCTATCCGTACATACTCGTTTGATGTTCGGCATAAGTATATACAAGTAACCGAAATCTAAGTATTTTTCGCATAAATACTCTATATTGTACACAGTACAACAAATTGGACTTAAGTACTTAAGTGTTATCGATTATCCGTAAAAAAAAGCGAGTAAAATGAGTAACCGTTTTTACAATTCAAGCGAGAGCATCAAGTAGAAATTTTGCATGCGTTTTGATTTAGTAAAAATGCACTTGCTTGGGTTATGAAAACAGCACAACCATTATGGTACAAACGCACACATACATAAACATTATTGTTATACATTTATTTGTTGTTTTTTTATGATCGTTTGTGTGTATACGGCTTAGCAGCCGTAGTTGCTAGCAGGGATGCCACAAAAACTATTATTCCTAACAAATTTGTCAAAAAATGCACTAAAATCTACCAAAAACTTCAATTTTTGCACATAATTTTTCTAAATACTAACATTTATATTTAAAAAATAAAAACAATAATCAAATGGTAGTAAATGAATATAATTTACCATTAATATATTAATAATTTATATATATTATTTAATTAGTATTTGAAAATATCCAAAATACAGTTTTGTTTACATCAATATTTAAAGAAAAGTGTTACTAAGCAAAAGTATATGCCAGTACTTTGGTAATTTATTCGAATCATAATTAATTTCCTATATAAGTATTGGAATATATGTCCTGACTTAACTTTTATTTAGAATATATGGCTTAAGATATCAAAATTGAAGGCATTTCTACATATTTCCTTACAGCGTTTGTTTTCTTTATTTTGTAAAATATTTTCATTGACATTAAAAGTTATCTACTATAAATTCATGTTTCAAGTTTATATGATAAACTATTTAACATGTAACTATTATAAAAAAAAGACGCTTAAATGGAAATATGATTTTTAATTAAAATGTTTATTGGCGAATTATTTGAACTTTGTGTTTTACCACTAAAAATATTGTTCTACAAAAACTTAAACATAACAAAGCAAACAAATTCACAAAATTAAAAAAATTTATACCATAAAAATATCCAGTTTAATTAAACTGGCATCCCTGGTTGCTAGATGAATTATGGACAGAGACATTTTTTTATGATTTTTAATTTAGGGGTTGATGAAACAACGACATGCGTTATTTTTTTAGCAATGTCCAGCGAGCATGTGGGATTTATTTTAAATGTATAAAAAAGAAAAAAATCTTATATTAAGATATATTTATTAGTTTTAACAGATATATTTGTTGTTTATTGTTTTTCTTATTAACTTTTTTTAGATATTTTAAGTCCGTCAAGAAAAAATTATATGGTTTTTGTTTGTTTTTCCAAAAAACAAAAACAGAATATCGTTTTTTTCTGCGGGAAAATAATAATCAGATAATAGCATTATGTTTATTTACTTATAAATAACTATTTAGTGGTTGATTAAAACCTTTTAAAATTGACTTGTCTCGTTATACAGCTTAAAATATTAGCTTAGAATGTATAACACGGCATAATACTTTAATATTTGTGTTCTTGTTTGCTGGGTATCAGGTATTTTACAGAAATAATTACACTCTCTTTGTTGTGTTCCTATCCAGCGTTGTCAACTTTGGCTTTATGCAATATTATTTGTGCTTTTTAAAATTTTTGTCGCGCAAAAAGTTTGAGTCAGTGCTCGATGTGATTTCTCAAATTCTTTAGTGCATTCTTTTTCTTATCGAAGTAAAAATACTAAATTCAAATAAAGAACAATTTTTGCAAGGTAAATTTCTTACGAAACAACGCAACAAAAATGATAAGAATTAATAATAGACAATGCTCTTGTTATAAAGATCCTTAGCTTACATTTAAAAAACTGTATAAATAGATTATATATTTTATATTATTATTAGTTATAATTTAAATATATATGTTTCTGATATCTTCTATGGTTAAACAAACATAACTTTTTATAAAACTAAAGAAAAGAATAATGATATGCATGAAAAGCTGTAATTATTTTTAAAGTAGCGATTATATGACCAACTGTGAAGTTAAAGTTACAACTTTAACTTAAAATTTATTATTATTATTAATGATATTTTATGGAAACCTATTTTAGGCCTAAAGGTTCTAATAACGAAATTTATAATTTTATAAAATAAATAAAATCGAAAATTCAAAATTTTAAACTTTACGCATATTCTTAAAAATCAAACTTTTTTCCTGTTTTGATGTTTTTTGAATCTTAAAGTTGACAACACTTGTGATGTAATAGAACCTCTCACTTCACGATGAGAAGTAGATTTTTATACATAAAAAGCAGGGATGGAAAGGTTAATATCTGACTTTGAATACAATTTATGGTAATAATTATTCATACTCTCAAATCTCACTGTGTGAACACAAATTCGACTTCAAAATAAAGTTTTAAAAATGTTTCAATGAATGTTCCATTATGTGGTCCAGAACATAAAAACATTTACAGGTTCTTTCTGGCATTAATTTATTTGGGTCAGATAGGCTGTCATCACTACCTGTATAAGAGCACCCTTCTTAATGATGGGTTTTCCTTGGAAATTTGTGTTTTTTTTTCAATAATTAAGGTCAAAATTCTTACAGATTTTTTCCTAACAAAAAGCAATGTAAATACATACGTAATTATATAAATAGTAAATCAAAATAAAAAATACATTGTTAAATATCTCTTGTCAGTATCAATTCAACTAAATTTTCACTTTTATTTTCTTTAATTTTTACTTATCTTTTTCTGCTTTTATATCAATATAATTTTTTTTAAGTTGATAAGCCATACAAATTTCAGGTATAACAGTTGCGTTTCTTAATACTAAAAATAAATAATAAATATAAGTAGATTTATTTTTATTTAAAGAAAACATTTTATTATTATGTGTTAGCTCGTTGCTTATTTAAATTAATAAGCAATATAAATTATGTTATATATATTTACTATACAAATAGTTCCAGCCCTGACCAATTTTCTTTTTGTTTGATAAAAAATGAAAGAGCAGAATAAAGCACTTTTACTTGTTTTTTACTTGTTTTTTTTGTTCAAAAGTACTTATAAGTATGTCGCAATACTTATAAGTATTTTGCCAATACTTATAAGTATTTTGCCAATACTTATAAGTATTTTGCCAATACTTATAAGTAATTTGTTTTCGCACATGTATATCCGAATAATACGTATGTATAGAGAGTATTTTTGAAAATAAGTAATAAATATACTCGTAACCGTAGCATTTCATGCATGTACGAGTAGCTATTTTCTGTGATAAATGCATGGTTATACTTATAACCGAAAAAGATAAGTAAATATTCGAGTTATTTTTTTTTCGGATAACCGAAGTCAGACTCTGATACATATATGTACATAATTTACAATGTATATGCATATGTATGTTTGTATGCAAATGAATACAGACATATGTATGTACATACATATGTAGTATATCTATGGATGTAGAAATAAATATTTATTCTTAATAAAACACAGTTCACTTAAAAACAGTGTAGTGTAGTTGGATATTCTGAAAACGAATGAAATTTTTTATAAAAAGATACATGAATGTATGATGATGTAGTGTAGTTTACTTAAAAAGATGAGGAGTGAAAGTGAAGGAAAGAAAAGATTAAAAATATTAAAGTTGGAATTTTCCAAGCCGTTTTAGATTAATTATTAAAAGTATTAAGAAAAGTAATTTGTTTTTGAATGAAATATTCTAATTTGCAGTATTCACTGCCTGAATGGATTTTCAGAGAACCATTATGCTTTATGTTTTCATATTCAAACTTGTTATTTTTGCTTTTAACCATTTTTATAGTTTTGTATGAATACGTATGTATGTATGTACGACAATAAAAATTTTTAATATATATTTTTGTGGCATGCCTGAGGTTATGCAAATATATCAGACACTTGTGTCACAGGAAATCACACTTAAGTGTGAATAATTTTATTTTTTTTTGTTCATTCTTTCGAAACATTCCTGTAGTACGCAATGACAGACACAAAAAAAATAAACCAAAAACTTGTCACTTTTGTTTACGGTCCTTTGGGTAGGAAAAAAAAACTTTTAACACAAAAGAGTATAAATGTTGTTTTTAAGCTAAAATTATGAATTATTTCTTTCTGTCATGTTAAAAACAATACAAGGTGAACCCGTTATATTTTTGTCTTTTTGCTGCCTAAACTGAGCTAGCAAACATGTACAAATATGTACGTTGTTACACAAAAAATACATTCAACTTTTTCTATTTCAGCAAATGTTTAAGGAATTTTGATTTCTGCAACGTTTTGTTTAATTGAAACATACATTTAAGATAAAGTTCAGTCAACGTAGGTGCAAGGATGCTTGAAATTATTTACTGCTTGCTAAGCCGAGCGAACATTATATCACTTGTGTTGTTGTGTCCTCACATAATACAGAAAGGAACAAATAAAAAGATTTTCCTTCAAGTTACTATAAGAAAATATGATCATGAAATGTTGTTTTTCAGTAACTTTACTTAAGATTTTGATTTTTAAAATTTTCAAAACTTGTTTGACTATGGTGTCGTAGGTATTTAGAACCAATAGCTTAAAAGATGTTAAAAAATGAAGCCGCCGTGCAACCACTTTTACTGAGTATGTTTGTTAAGTAATAATTTAAATTTCAAATTTAAATGTTTATTTTCATTTTCTATATATTTTGTTCGTTTGATGGTTGTATGAAAAATTTTCATTTTTTATGAAATATTTTTCTATGGGACAGAACGGTTTTATCTTGTTTATTTGTATAATAAATTGCTTTAAGGTAATTGATTTGTAAGACACACTGAAGTTAATTTTGTAGCAGATAATGCGGCAAGTCTAAACATGCAGGTAAAGTTTACTCCATAAAGAATAAAGTCATAAATATAAAATTTTTCTACGGCAACTGGAGAAAGGATGTAATACCGCACAGAGTTCCATAAACTCATATTAAAACTGGAGAACAATAGATTTACAGAGTTTACATACTAATGACCATGATCTCTTTTGTCGATGCATCCCTGGTCCCTCCGTGGATAAGGACAGATTTTTTAAGAGTTAAAAACTCGAACGTTGGCGAGGTTGTGAAAATAAGTCGTAGTCAACGGCATGCACTTGTTATTTCTGAGAAGGGAAAAACTGTCTAATGGCTAAGTCCATCAGCTGTTCTTACACATAGTGAAAAGCAAATACCGATGGTTAAGAAGAGGTTGTTTTTTATTGCGTGTCATTTTCCTTAAGAACCCGCATCGCTAAAAGATGCAAGCTTTGTACCGATTGTACTACTTTGGGAAGGGGGCTACCTTAAAACTAAAATAAAGAATTAAATCAACAAAATTGATTTAATTAATTATAAAAATTGTGCATCTCAGATAGTAAAAATTAAACTATTTCTAAATAAAAATAACTAGTTTGAATAAAAAAGAAAATTAAAACTAATTAGAATAAAAAAATACTACTTCATTCAAATAATACAATTAATAATTTTAAAATATTATTTTTTTCTAATATTGATAAATTTTTAAGTTTAGTGGGAATTATAGGCATTAAAAGATTATTATCAATTTAATTAGACTTACGGATTTGAAAAAAAAAAATTCTATTGTTGTCAGCAGGAGCCGGATGCTGTTGACAGTTTTTTTAATTATTGTGTTAAATTTTATTGAACTTGTTTTTTGATATAAAATTTGGTAAATAAATACTTCGAAAATGATTTGTGGTCATGTGTGTTATATATTAAAAATGAAAGTTTTAACCTTCATGTGCAGCAGAAGCTACAGTCGTGCTTTAATTGTTGAGTTAAATGTAAGTTATACGCTATTAATTCGAAGAAAGAGAATAATATTACTTAAATTTTGACTTTAGATCCTGGCATTTTCTTGAGAAAATTTTAACAGTTTCCTAGGACAGCGATAGTAACTTCACTTTTCACAATTTATTTGATCAACCTGTTCTTAATCAATACAAAAGGACCTAAAAAAATAATCTTGAATTTTCTTTATCTATTATTTTCTTTAAATTTTAAAGCCGAAAAAAATGTCTACTTCACACCAGAAATTGTTGTAATCGAATTCTTCAAATTATGTTTTCCCCAAGTTCACTTGGCAATAATTGTGATAAATTATTTTGTATCCTTAAATATATATCACTGCTAATATTAAGGAAAATATTTATTTCCAAAAATTATTTATTTGCTTACACAGAAAAAAATACTCATTTTGTTTGTTACCGTTCAAAATTATTATGTGAATGACGACAGTTTTATAAAATTTACATTTTTTTGTAACCGTAAAATTCAAGTTATAAAAAAAATCTTAAATACAGTAGTATTATTTTACACCAACTAAAAGATTTAGTAAGAGGAAAATTAAGCAAAAGTGTGTGCCACCGTTAAAACTTTTATTTAACCAACATGTAGCTGATCTTTTATTTAATGTTGTAACGAAAATAATTGGTATATCGCAACCACGCCTCTTGAATATTATTTTACATATGTTTGGTATAGTTGTTAAGAAAAGAAGCTACACTTAAGATAGCTAATTGTACAATAAATAAACGGAAGATTTTCTTGTTTAAATTCTCTGCACATGAATTTTGAAGTTTGAGCATGTCAGATAACGTTTAACAGCTTCTCCTTTCAAAACAATGTTAAATAGCAATATTGTTAAAATCATCTTATTTTTGCCATTTGACAAGGAGACTTAGATATCTATACAATTTCTGTAAACGTCATGTGCACAAATTTATTCTATTGTTAATGATACCATAAGACTTTCCCTGTGTACGTATAATATGCTTAACGAATACAAAGATATAAAAAAATACAATAATCAAGTATAATTAATAATAAAATATTTTGTATCAACTCTAATACAATTTGACCCTGAAATTGTGCCATGTGGTAGGAATGTATCAACTAAAATTTTCTCATATTCATACATCTTGTGTCAGATCTGCCCGAGAAGAGTCATATGTCACATTACAATATGATAGCAATTACAATTAAATTGGTTGGCCGAGATTTTTTAAGATAACTGTAGGGATAGAAATTTTTATACACACATACATATGTGCATATTTTTATTGCGTACACACAGTATGTGCAAACATACATTCGCTGTTTGGATAAATTCTAGTTAAACAGGCATCAAAGAACATAAATATTGCTAATATTAACACAAATACAAACGTATGACCCGAAACATAATTATGTTTATAAGGGAAATAATACAAAACACCTTAGAAGACCTCCTTTATATGGCTTTGTCTTACAACATTTTCCTTTCGAATATGGTTGCTTGTAAGCATGTATTTGTATGACTTTGTGTCAACATTATTTTGATCTTAAGGTATATAGTGGTCAAGACAGCTTTAGGTAAGTAATAAATGTACTGGTATGTACATAGAGTCAGAGTATTGGATAAAGTAAACATAAATCTAATTAATTATGGTAGTGGTAGCAAACAAATTGAGCTTAAAGCCAGTCTGTTTTTGTTTTGCCTCTGTAAGAACCAGCATTAATTGGCCAATAATATTAATTCATTTCTTCAACATACGCCTGTTCGTATGTGAATAGTTTAGAGAGTCTACCCAGACAGACTAAGCATTTCTAATACACTTTAAGAGAAAGACAATATTTACATTTAATTGACTTCTTGGAACACCTTTATACGTTTGGAGATTATGTTAATTAGTCTTACACCCGCACAATCTGCAAAAGATAATCAGGATTATATTTGTCAAATAAAATATTTTTTTCTGATGTTATTTATCTATTAAATATTGTAAATGATACTGCTCAGTGCAATTAAAGGAAAGTTATTAATATTTATAAATTTATCGTAATTGGTTGTCATGAATTATTAAACAAGATGTGCGTTGTGTTTATATTTCGTTTGCTTCAAACAATAATAAACATTTAATTTGAAAATAATACAGATGAATTTAATATATGAATGTATATTTTTTTTGCTGTAAAAATTAAAAATCAATACCCTCTTTAAGTACGAAAACTATACATATAAAGCATGTATGTGTTCCGTTTATACTTTTGCTATTTAACACCTTTTATGAAAAAATTACGAGATCACCAGTCACAGGAGTCAATGCTTTTATCGTCTGACACTGGCATTATATCTTGCAAAGGGTGTACCGAAATTAACGCAAGATTTGAGTTTGTCGCCTACGTTAGTGCAGTAAAGGCCACTCTCACTCGTTAGAATAACGTGTCTTAATAAGTCCGCAGTTCAAAAATACAATATGGTTGGAATAGTGTTTTAACTTTGTTAACTGTATAGAGTTTTAGTTAGAAAGACTGGATTCGCTGGAGATGCCAAGCACACTGGTCGTCCAAAAACAAGCTAATCAAATGTCAATATCGAAGCTGTGTATGTGAGTGCCGGTAATAAAAATTACCGCGCCTGAGTTGTGAGAACCCACAAGTGATTGTTATAAAACAAATTCATCACTTTTTTAAATATGCGGCTGGTCAAGCAGTGGTTATTACTGGTGTTCTATATCGTCGCATGACGACACAGTTCTTTCTGTCTAAATTGGAGGATATTATGTGGACACTGTATGGTTTCAACAAGACAATGCTATATGCCATACAGCCCGTGAAACAATTCTTATTATTGCATAAAATATTTCCAGATCGTGTACTTTCTTATTTCAATTATCAGAATTGGCTCAGTAGATCGTATGATTCAACACCATTAGATTGATTTTAAGCAGTTATTTGAGATCACAGGTCTACGTCAACAAGTCCACAACCACCCATGCATTAAAAGGAACAAAATTGCAAAACGCTGGGGGTCATTTGGCAGTTATGTTACTCCATAAATAACCCATTCCTAAATACTTTATGAAACAATAAAACAATAACATTCAAAAGACTAAAAACTGTGTTTTCTAATAGAGTAAAATCCTATGTAAAATTTAGGGCACCCTTTAAAATAAGTTATCGTTAATGTTAAAAAAAAAACTTGACTCATATTCCATTAAGTTGCACTATATCTCCATTGGTTTCTCTTTTCTTTTTTTTACAGACTTCATACTGGCCTTACGTAATGTCAGTGTGACCATACCGTTGGCCATTAAACGTGGTGATAATGCGATTTTAATCTGCAATTACGACATTGAAAATGACACACTGTATACGGTTAAGTGGTATCGAGGACGTCGTGAATTTTATCGTTACACACCAAAAGAGAACCCAGCATGGAAAATATTCTCATCAACAAATGGTGTAAATGTGGATGTGAGTATAAACAATTTTACAAACCAGCAACAGCAACAACAAAAACAGGAAATTTAACAACATACCATTAAAATAAACACGAGGGCTTCAAAAATAATGTTTATAAAATTTTTAAAAACATCCTGGATTGCTTTTTTGTTGCTGCCATTGTTGTTACTGCTGCTTTTAGTTGACTTTAAATTGATAGTAAGAAACGGACGACCGGTCGTAATAAAATCGAGAGAGAAAAAAAAGCGAAAAATGCGAATTGATTTTTTACGTTTAAAGTGGGCATTAAGTCTATAGGGGGGTTAACCAATGAATAAACATTGACTTAATATGATAACAATAGTTAATAAAAAATGGAGTAAAGTGAAAATAACAATAACATCAATATAAAATTAATCCTAACAGCATGAACAAGAGGATCTTCTTGAGTGATATAAAATTTGTATACAAAATACGTGGCATATTTTATACTTTTTCAATACCTCAAGCCATATCGAAGCAGTGATGCTTCTGGCATTGCTGTGGCTACAAGACCAAAATAGCATTTGATTAAATAAATCAATGAATTTTTCCAAACTTTACGTATGATAAATAATTCATTAACATAAAAACGGTCCTAACTATTAACATTTTTTTAACTATTCTTTTAAAACAATTCATACTGCACTAAAACAAAAAGAAAGTTAAATATAAAAATATTAACAATTTCAAAACTGAACAAAATTATTTCTTGCTCAATAACGTTGTACGATATTGTTAACACTTTCAACTATTTCGTTCGTTTGTAATACACTTATTAAAATCAGTTAAATTTTTAAAGTGTTGATTATTTAGCATGTGCGAGTTTTTGTTAAACATATTTTGCACTTAGTATAACGGCAAAAAGGTTGCAACTGAAAAAAAGCAACAACGTGTGCATAACAACATGCATTCGAAAGCATATGTTAGACTTTCACATCAAAAAAATTCATAAAATATGTTAAAAAAAAAAATAAAAAATAAATAAATATATTGATGAGATTGTAGTTAAATGAAAAAAATTCGACAATACGCATCGTTACGTAAAGAAAAAAAGTTCTAAAAATTTTTCAGAAAGAAAATCTAATAAAAACAATTTTCAAAATTTTCCAGTAAAAAGAAGAGTTATTTAAAAAAATATGTTTGTGAGAGAAATTTTTTATTTGTTCAATTTTTTTAAAGTAATAAGTAGTTTTTTAAAAACTTCTGTCGAAGAAACTATGTACTATTTGCTTAGAATTAACATGTAACACTCTTTTCCAGAGTTGGATTTATTACATTAAATTTAAATTTCAACTACCTTTATATACACATGAAAAATATAGTGCATTGTAGTATTACACACGGGATGACAAACTTATATAAACTCTCTCTCATCACTCAGAACAGAACAATTAATTAGATGACAAGGAAATATGCAACAATGATCATCAAGAGAAAATTCTGTAAAAATTAAAACAAAAATAAATAATTAAATAATATGTGTATATTGTTCTTTCAACACAATTTAAAAAAAAATTTATTTCCTAGTGTTAAAATATCCGTTAAATATGAGAATAAAAAACTTAATACAAATACATGTCATGTACATTGTACGTCATATTAGGTATTTTTTAAGCCTGAAAGTATGCAATATTAAAATAGAATTTTTGAGTTGTGTTTAATGTTCGTAGAGTACAATATTAAATATTAATATATTTATCTACTGTACAGTATTAAAAACAAAAGTGTGTTTTTTGAATAATTATTTTTTTTTTTTCATTATAATTAGTCATGCATTGTTTTTCATTTTTACAGACCACACAGTCAAATGCCAGTCATGTTTTCCTACGCAATGCTTCTACAACGATAACCGGTCGTTATGCATGTGAGGTATCGGCTGATGCTCCGTCATTTCATACGTCAATAATGTGGGGAGAAATGGATGTTATTGGTAGGTAGTATGTAAGAGTATTTAAAGCGTTATATTTAAAAATATGAAATAAATATGCCCACATATATTAAAGGTTTTTTTAAATTTTTTTATTTTTACCCAAATTTCTATTAGAACTCCCTACTCAACGTCCAATTATAACTGGAGTTCATTCCCGTTATCGTTTGGGCGATATCATAAATGGTAACTGTTCATCAGATTATTCGAAACCAGCAGCAAATTTAACATGGTGGATCAATGACATACAGGTAAATGATTTTTATTATTAATCATTAGAGTTTGTAGGTTGTTGTTTTATGAAATTTATAAAAAGAATTTTAGGATTAAGTGAAACTGATATCACTTATGCAAAATTTTGTATAACGGGGTGTTCTTCAAAATATGCAAATCAAATCAAATATTAAATTATTTAAATACCGAAATAATCATAGACAACTAACATATAGAGCTCATAACATGCCAATGGGGCATACGTGTATACCTGTTATGAGTTTGGACTTTTAGGACCCTCTTTTTCAACCTAACCTATCCTGAGCTGAGCATAAAATTCAATTACAATCGCTTTGAGCTTGTGCACTGCTTTTCCGATTTTTAACATTATGTTTGAAAAGGTTATTTTGAGGTTTATCAGTCTTTTATTTTCACTCTAAATGTTTTATTTTTTAAAGAAGTTACGTTTCAAAGATGTCATAATGTCAGTGTATAGTATACAAAGCTTGCGGTTGAGGTGGTCCCATTATTTTTCTCGCAAACCACCAAGAGCAGATTTATTTATTTAGAACCTATGCTTCTGCGCCTTTTAATGCCAAGGATGGTAATTTATCGAGGCAATTATTTATTCCGACCTTTATTTGTCTACATTTTTGTCGCAGTACAGTGCAATCGTTAAGACAATTCACCTCCCCATATCCATAAAATTTAAAATGAGTTTGAACTGTATTTGATTTAAATTTTTCATACAAAATTTCCTTAAAATAGAATTCAAATACATTTTATTCTTTTTATAAATATAAGCCTTAATTAATGTTGTATTGACTTTTGAATTATATTCTACAGGACCTGTGCAAAGTCATTAAATCTTTTTATCGGATCGAATCTTACATATCGACTTATGAATCCAGGGACCAAAGCCTTTCGGTTTATGTACAAAAAATAGTTCACCTTGTCAAATGATTGAGTGGTAAGGATAGATTTTTGTGACTTCTCTTTTCGAAATATCATTCAGAATTTTAATAAGTTTTTTGTGCTTGTTTTAAATCATATTTATAGAGGTCTGCTTTGTGCAAATGGAATTCAATAATATTGTATGTATTGAGAAAAACTTTAACAGACACATTGACATTAAAATTGAATTTATAAACATTTATGAGAAAAGCCATCGAACTACTTTTAAGAGCCAAATGAACAGATGTACATACATTCCAGTACTCACATACATACGCAGCATGTAGTATGAAGAAAAAAATATAAAAGCATAAAACGAATTTTACATAAAAAATCATACAAAAAGGTTGTGTGGAAAAGCATTCATTAGCAACAGTTTTTTTATTTAATATCTCTGGTTTCGTTGGCATTTAAAATCTTCCACTCACACATACAAAATCACATACAAAATTGAATGTATAACAGTGTGTATGTATTTATGAGTGTATGTGTATATGGAAAAATGAATGCGTGTTTGTATTTTTTCTATTACTTTAAATAAGGTGGACCTGAGAAATGGTAAGTTTTTGAGTTGTATTCTTGGTCCGGTTGTTTTTCAATTCCTGTTTTTTCTTTATTGATTATTTAGTTTATGCATTTGACAGTTACTTGGTATGCCAATGTAACAAATACAACATCAACAACACAAGTATATTCACCAATCTAAGCCAGTGTAACCCCCCTTGGTCAAAATGTTATTCACATCTGTGTAAATGGCATCTCAGGCTATGCCACTGTGTGTAAAAACTTTAAGGGCAACGTAGAAAAAACGAATGCGGGAAAATAACATTGAAACGAAATTCATTAGTTTGGTTTAGATTTGATTTATGCTGCACTTAAAATGGAAATTGTGCAAAATATTGAAATGCATAATAGATGGTTATTGATATTTTTACCAGCTTTGTATTCATTTTACTTTACTTTTTTTATATATATATATATTTTTTTTTTGGTTTTGGCCATTACAAAATATAAGACATAAAACTTTTTAAGGTTCAATACATGAACGAATAGATGTGTATAGCTTTCCCCACTCTAGCGTTTAGTTTGCTAAAGTTTTTCTTTCATTTTGTTCTCTTGAACAAAAAAAGTCATTTTAAATGATGGACGTTATGGTTACCAATTCAATGTTATTGTATTTCTTCTTTGTTCGTTCCAATGTATTCAGTCGTACTTCAATGATATTAAAAAAAAAATTAGTAAATATGCTCATTTTAGCCACATTTAAAGCATATTGAATAAACCATGATTTCTATGTGATCACTAAATGAATGTCATAATCAAGCGCTGTTAAAGAGGGGAGGAAAAAAAGAAACAAAGTCATAAGAATTTTTATACAAATTTTAGCACAAATTCTTTTAGAATTGTGAAAATTTTTTTCACAAACTAATTAGTTTGTCGTCACGATGGAACATGCACCTACAGCTTGCAGGCAACCTAAGCTAAATGAAATAAAGAAGCAGTTTACAATTTATATTCATTTATTTAAAGGTTTGAGTTTAAGATCCAATATAAAAGCTTAAGAAAACGGGCCAAAAGTAACAAAAAAAAGTATTAGTATAGAGTACATACATTCAAACAAATACACACTTACATATATAATATCATTTTGTAACAGTCATATTGAAAAAAAAAGAAAAAGAAACCGAACATTTTGTATGCTGTTTGCTAAATAATATTTTATGACCTCAATATTTGCAATTCTAATGCGTTAATAAAATTGCCAGAACGACTGAGCAAAGGAAGGTACAATAAGTTTCATAAAAAAATGAACCAATTATAAGAAATAAAAATATGCGAATAATTTATTCTTATTTTATTTCAAATAAATTATTTTAAATATAATTTTGTCCGTTGTTCGATTCTTGGGTTGGCTCTTAAAGAATGCGAAATTAAAAATGAATTATTGAATACGAAAGTGCCTCGTAGTAGCAATTTTCTTTCAGATATTGTAAATAATTTACGAGTGGAAAAGGAGGGAAAAACGATTTATGTTTTTGTAATTTTATTTTGCAAGACGAGAAAGCTTAAGCAATTGTGTCTGGCACTAATTGTGTTTAACCATTAGGATTTATGTATTTTGGAATATATTTGAAAAATTAGCAGTATTGTTATAACAGCAGCTCTCATTTTCTGTAATTCATAATTTAAATATTTATTAGTAAAACTACAGGAAAATGTGTGCACTTACAGAGCCGGTCAGAATAATAATAGCACCGGTTACAATTGCATTATGAAAAGAACAAATTTAGCTTAAAGTTGAATTTTTGTTTAATCGATTTCAAAAACAATTGCATATTTTCTATTCTCTTAGAAAGTAGTTGTTTTTGGTATAATTTCATAACTGTCTGCTAGTTATGAGCGACTATTTTTCAATATATTTATAATTTTGTGCGGTCAATATAAAAGCACCAGTTGAATAATTTTTCATTAAATCCTTAAAATTTTGCAAAAAAAAAAAAAAAATAAAGGAAAAATACAAGGATTTAAACTTTTCAAGTTTTCTTAGTAATATTCTAAAAAATTTTCGGGACGCGAAAAATACTGCACGATATAAAACGGGTACTTAATTAAAAAACTGTTGTTTCAAAATAATTCGTATTCCGAACTAAGAAAATTAATTAACCGTTGAAATAAATTAATTGTAATGCATTGAGTTATGTAACTACAGACAAATTATTTCATTTTGAATTTTTAAGATTGATCGTGAAAAAATGCCAGCCACGGGACTAAAAAAATTGATGAACTGGCAAGTGTGGAAATTATTCGACGATCTCAATGCATGCAGCCCACAAACAAAGTCTATTAAGCATGTGCCAAAAAGATTGTCCTTTGCAAACACATATTTAGTTGAACACTCGAGAAATAAAGAAACTTTCTATGTGATTTTTATATGTGAACTAAAAATCGTCTTATTTATTGAAAACCTTTCAGATCTCTTATCCAAAGACCCCCTAAAAATGATTTAAAGCCGCAGTTTATAACGAAAAGTATAAAACACCTTAGTTTTGTATGGTGTTAATGAGGTGTTTTTCATATTAAGTTGTGGGTCACATTTATAACATTAAGGGCCATTATTACAACTTGCCGTTAGTTAAAGGTAGGATTTTTCGTGCCCGATAAATAGCTTTGCATGATTACAACAGACATTTTTTATTAGTATTACTATTGGTATTATAGATATTTAATAGATGAAAAAGTAATAAATTAATACTTTATAAAGCAAAGCGATTTATCGGTCTGACAAAATCCTGCCTTTAACTACCGGCAAGTTGTAATAATGACCCTAAGTCAACTTTGGATGCAGCAGTATATATAAAAATCCTCGAAGGGCTTATATTATTAAATGCCTTCGATTAAATACTAGTGAAATTGCAAACAAAGATTTCCTTGATAAGTACAGCAATATGATGGTGTGGCTGCACAGCTTCGAGATTTTTTTATTGAAAATCTAAAGACAAACGTAAAAAAGTCAGCATCTGCGATGATACTAACTAAACTAAATAAGGCCTTTAGAAAGTTGTAGATGAAATATGGAATTCATTTCCTGTAGAGAGATGTCAAAACCTAATATGTTTGGCGGTGAAGCATTGTGCGCTCGTAATTTCAAGTAAAAGACATGCAACAGAGTATTAAAACTTTACTTTTACATTATTTATGAAACACAATATGGGAATATTTAAGTTTTGTTTAATTTTTTAAAAAGAAACTGATTATTTTGTCCAAAAAATTAGATAAAATGCTGCTATTTTGACACATTATTTTTTAAGTTTTTCAATAAAATATTTTACGTTTTCAGCTCTTGAAAACAATAAACAATATTTTACATTGTTATAATCAACTATATCTATCACAGGATTTTTTGGTGAAATAGATATAAAACTTTTTAATATGTAAACACATTTACTACAGCTTTTTGGTTGGTGCCGTTATTTTGACCGCAGATGTATATTTTAATTGATGAATAGTTGGATTTCAATATTTAGGTTGTTTTCAACAACAGCTAAAACTTAATATAAAAAGCCGGTTTAAATCAATATTAATTTGCACATTTCAGGTTCCACCAAATTATTTGCGCACCTATGAGATACAAAAGCATGTCGAGGAGCAGCTAGAGACTTCTGTATTGGAAATAAATTTTATTGTAACATTGCAACACTTTATAAAGGGCAGGCTGAAGGTAATATAAATAGGAAAAATTATTTATTGTGACCGTTTTGTTTTAATTATTTTTTATATTTTTATTTAAGCTTAAATGTTCTGCACGTATACATCGAATTTATCATGCCGAAACAGAAAAATATATAGAGGAAGATCGGCCAAGAATACTAGCTTCAGGCCGATCTCCAGAAACATTTCCTTACGATCACAACGATGAGTTTGATGACGAAAATGAATTGTATTTGACACATTATAAAAGTGAGTTAAAAATTTATGTCACATGAATGAAATTTAATAAAAACATTTGTTCTAACAACACTTAGAACATGTTGTGGATTCACAGCGAATAAAAAATTCTAATTAAATATTATAAAATATATTTCCTATGTATTTACAAGAAGTCGTTAGTGTCGTATTGCTATAAAATTTTAAAATAAATGAAAAGTTTTTTTTTACAATTTTTAAAACTTTTTGAAATTTAAAAAAATTAAAAATTTAATTATGAAGTAATAATATTGAGGAATACATTCTTCTTCTTGATAGTACAAAAATACAAAAGTACCAAAAATATAATTTTGATTTATTTTTTATTATTTTTCTTTTAAATATTTGTTGGTTTTGTTTAAACCATTTTTTTTAGTAGAAATCAAAATGTGTGTTAAAATGAAATGGAAATATTTATTTAAATTGAATTTAATGGCACATTTGAGTTATTTTTAATTTATTTGAAATAAAATGTATAATATTCCAATATTATTTTAAATTGTTTCAGATTTACATTCTTCTGCCCAATCGACTTTAATAAATCTTAATAGTATTACGGGATTTATGTATATGATACTGCCAACGATAAGTAGCTTACTTTTTATAATATTTAACTCAAATATATTATTGAATCCTTTGAGACTTGAACGACAACGACAACAACACCAACAAAGCAAACACCGACCACAGCAACAATATACAACGATATTTTTACAAAACCAGAATACAAAACCTCAGCAACAGGGACATCGACAGCGACCGAAACAAAAGCAGCAGCAAGAACAGGAGCAACGATATTGTGGCATCAATTGCCTTAACAATCATAAAGATGATAATGATGATGATGACGATAATAATAATAAAAATGATAATTATTATAATGTTAGTCTTGATGTTGGTGGTAAAATAAAAACAACAACATTAGGAAAATTACCCTGTAAAAGAAATAATAATGAAATTCAAAATTCTTACTCGCATAAAAGCCAAAGACATGTTATAATTGCCACGAACACAAATATGAATTCAGCAACAAATGAAAAAAATAATGCCAGCGATATGCGGCACGTATGACGGTGATAAGTTAATTTACACAGTTATTACAAATAATATTTTTATTAAATAAATGTGTAATGAGTAAAAATAAAATAAAGTCAGCGTTGGCTTACATGCAGCTCTAATAAGTAAGATTTTAAGCGATCTGTATGTGACACACATACACAGCAATAAAAAATTAAACTGAATCAATAAATGTTCGAATTAATACGTTTGCGATTGCAGGGTCTGTATGCATGTGTGCGTAGTTTAAAAAGTAATCGTAAAACTAATTCACACACTTGCCCACTTACACGTACAATACAAAAACTTAATTGAAGTTAAGCTGAGCTGAGTTGAGCTGCAATTTTGAATATGAACTTTTTTCCAACTGTATTCGTATATCTTTGAATGTATGTATGACTTTTTTATGTATAATTTTTATTGTAACTGTGTGTATATTTTATATTCGTGAACACTTCTACATAAAACCAATATAAACGAAGTAATAAACAAAAATTACAGGCATTTAAGAAATTATAATAAATTAATGAATTATTTAATTAAGAACGAACAGCAACAGCTGAAATCAAAAACTTAAAGGAAAAATAAATATAAAAATGTAAATGACTTAAATATTATTATTTTTTGTGAGTATTTTATTAATTGCAAAAGATTAAGAATTGAATAAGAGTTAAAGAAAATATATATTTCCATTGATACACAATTTAAACAAGAGCATTTAAAGTAGTTGTACGTACTTCTGTTGTGGTGGTCGGTGGTAAAACGAATCAAGTATAATTTCGAGTATTTAAGAATTTCACTTACATACGTATTTAGTTGAATAAGTTATTTTTTGTTCAATAAAATTTATAAATATGTTTTAATTTATATAACGAGAATATGCAAGTGTTGTAGGGTGCATTTATCTTTACAATTGAGTGAGTGTTTAAGGCTAAAAAAAGTTTTCGTATTTAAATTATTTACATTGAAAGATTACATCAATGTTTATGTAATAAGATTAAGAGTGTTTTGATATTACTTATATCCTTAGTTTTAAAAATACCTCCATTATCACTTTGTGTTGTGTTTTTGTAAATACCTGTATGAAATATCATTATATTATTAGCTGTAAGCTGTTTCAATCTTTTCAAACTCCCAATTCATCGGTGATTATGAATGGGCTTGGACTTAAAATACATACAAAATATTTTTAACATTTAAGCAACATTTGTAAATCGTATACAGAAGCCATTAATTATAATAAAGTCTAATTGAAAAAAATTTATATTCAGTTTGTTTTTGATACATAGTGGGCCATCATCAATAGTATTTCAAATCTGTTAATTCTGTTACAGGAAATTACTAAAGGTAAGTAGTATTCGAAGAATTTAATAAAAATTTAAAGAATTATTGCCTAATCGTATGTAAAATTTCTCACCAAGTTAAAGTGCGAACTCAAGAAAAAAAACTTATCTGTCAAGCCTGTCTTTATTATACTTTACATTGCAAAATAGAAAAAAATATTTCTGTAAAATATTCAGAACAATTCTGTTTTTTTTCTAAGAAGTTTGAAATTGTCACCTAATTTAGTTCCTTGAAGACATTTCTATTCCAATTGAACCATTAACTATATATAAATGGGCTAAAGCAAAACATATATGAATAGTTTTATACAGTTAAAAAAAAAATTAAAGGCCTGCCATCAATATGTTTTCAATGTTATTGAACGGCGCCAAGAAAAATCTTCAATTGACAGGAAAATGGTCGGGAATAGAAAACTGATACATGATATTGGAAGGGCTGAAAAACTTTAAAAAATATTGAAAGAGCTCCAATCACATCGTGCAGGAAAGCAGTCCAGTTAGCTTAGTGCTCTGACAATTTGGAGTAAAAAATTAAAGCCAGTTCTGGCTTGAAAACATGTATGTATGCTAATGTTGAAGACAAGCCTAGAACGCAAAATGAAACATTATGCAGTTGCTGCAAAACGAGCAGGTCATTTGTTATAGTGGAAAAATTTTGATGTTCGATAAGAAAGAGCTGTTGATGAATTGAAGTTATCCATTTAGGTGTCCCCGAGTTAAATTTCTAATTTTTTTCAAAGATTTTAAAAATGAAAAATTTTTTATAAAACGTGTAATAAACATAATGTTAAAGTTAATGTTTCACTTTATTTAATATTTTGGGATATATGAATGTGGGGATTGATGGCTGTTGATGGTTTACAGGAAGTGGTCACCTCTTTTAGCAACTCTATGTGCTAAAACAAGGACGAGTAATGTGAGACAATTTGTGATGAAGGCATGGACATCTTTAAAACATTAGACGGAATAGGTTAAGACGATGAAGCACAAAAATATAACTTTAATACAAACAGAAAACCAACTTAATGTAAATATTCAGTTTAAAAAAAATCAAATAATTACTACCGTTTTTGAACAAATTGATGTTACATTTGTGAAAATTTATATCCCCTTATTAATAGCAGAAACATTTTTTTTATACCCGCCACCAAAAAAATGGTGGGGGTATATTCATTTTGTCATTCCGTTTGTAACACATCGAAATATCCATTTTAGACCCCATAAAGTATATATATTCTGAATCGGGGTTTGATTTGATGACGATCTAGCTATGTCCGTCCGTCTGTCCGTCTGTCCGTCTGTCCGTCTGTTGAAAGCACGATAGAGGTCGCACCGAAAAAGCTAGGGGGCTCAAATTTTGCCAGAATCTTTCTTATAGACAAGGTTTGTTTGGTATTGAAAATGGGCTAAATCGGAATATTAGGAAGAGAGTTATAGCTCGAAAAGCAAGAGTAGGTCGAAAAAACCGTGTCCTTCTAACATCGAATAAAATGGAATTGTGTCCAAACGGATAAACGTAGAGTCATGAAACTTCGGATATATATTTCTCGAGTCAAAAGAATATTTCTCCCCAAAAATTGCTTAAATCTATGCATTAGAAAAGGAGTTATAGGTCAAAATGTACGAAAATTTATACCGATCAGTGTATATTTGAAATTTAAAACGTAATAAAACTGACAAAACTATATGTACGGTTCTGAAATTTTGCAAACATGGATTTTTGGTCAAAGTCTTCGTTATAACGGAAAATAAATGTGCCACGTCCACTTTTTTTTTTAATTTTTATAAAAATATATTAGTCATATTCATTTGCATTTATTCATTGCAGATGGCGACATCTGTTGAAGGCGCCACTACATTTTGCAAACACTGAGGATGATGTCTTTGCTAAACATCACGTAGAACACTAGATGACTCTAGTAACATTTTTTTGCCCAAACTACAAAGGAATTTTATAGGGGTTTGTGAAAACGAAAATGACCGAAGTTTGTTGACAAAAATTAACTAGAGTAATGATTTGTGCCCAACTTACATATAGTTGTACACACAGTCTTATGAGTTTTAAGATTTAAAAATATTAAAAAAAAAATGTGCATCAGTAGATTTAAAATAAGTATTTGAATATTTAAAATACATTTTTTAACTAAATTTTTTTTATTTATCTATTTTTATACCCGCCACCAAAAAAATGGTGGGGGTATATTCATTTTGTCATTCCGTTTGTAACACATCGAAATATCCATTTTAGACCCCATAAAGTATATATATTCTGAATCAGGGTTTGATTTGATGACGATCTAGCTATGTCCGTCCGTCTGTCCGTCTGTCCGTCTGTTGAAAGCACGATAGAGGTCGCACCGAAAAAGCTAGGGGGCTCAAATTTTGCCAGAATCTTTCTTATAGACAAGGTTTGTTTGGTATTGAAAATGGGCTAAATCGGAATATTAGGAAGAGAGTTATAGCTCGAAAAGCAAGAGTAGGTCGAAAAAACCGCGTCCTTCGAACATCGAATAAAATGGAATTGTGTCCAAACGCATTAACGCAGATTCATGAAACTTCGAATATATATTTCCCGAGTAAAAACAATATTTTTCACCAAAAATTATCTAAATCTATGCATTAGGAGAGGAGTTATCGATCAAAATGTACGAAAATTTATACCGCACAGTGTATTTTTCGGTATATTTAAAAACAAAAACGTCATAAAAGGAACAAAATTGGATGTACGACTCTGAAATTTTGCACACTTTGCTTTTTAGTGAGAGGCTTTTTTGTAACGGAAAATCGATGTGCCACGCCCACTTTTACGCCCACCTCCCATATAACGTTTTACCTAAAATTCATATAATTTCTCTATTAATAAAGATTTTGGAATAATAAAGGACTATATTGAAACACCTAAGTTGTACTCATTCGCAAAAACAACTTTGACACGCCTACTATAACGCCCACTTTTCACGTTATATACCGTTAATGAAATTTAAAAGCTCATAAAACCACCAAAATTAGAGATATGATGATAAAATTTGCTACGTATATCCCCCTGGGCGATATTATTACTATGCCAGAAAATTAAGGTGCCACGCCCACTTTTACGCCCACCTCCCATATAACGTTTTACATAAAATTCATATAATTTCTCTATTAATAAAGATTTTGGAATAATAAAGGACTATATTGAAACACTTGAGTTGTGCCCATTCGCAAAAACAACTTTGACACGCCTACTATAACGCCCACTTTTCACGTTATCTACCTTTAATGAAATTTGAAAGCTCATAAAACCTCCAAAATTAGAGGTATGATGATCAAATTTGCTACGTATATCCTTGTAATCAATGTTATTGTTGTGCCAAAAAGTTAAGGTGACACGCCCACTTTAACGCCTACCTCCCATATAACGGTTTATCTTTTATTCATGTAATTTCTCTATTGACAAAGTTTTTGGGAAAATAAAGGACTATATTGAAATATCTAAGTTGTATTTAAGAGCAGAAACTTTATTGACACGCCTACTTTAACGCCCACTTTCATTGAAAGACTACATTTGCAAAAGCATTTAAGTAGCATATCGAAGTTATAAAGGGTGGTTAAATTTTATGTTGAATTTAAATAAAACACAAATTATTTAGGAAATTTTTTATTATTTCTTTTTGTAGTGATAATATGTGTATGGTTCAATTATGTATATAACAAAATATCGGCCAAATGGCCCCCCATCCTTGGCGCCACTCCTCTATCTGATGGTCCAAATTTTCAATGACAATGTTGATGCTCAATTGTTGGGCATGATGATGAGGCGAGGTTGAGTGCTATTTTGCCACACTATCGCAAAAACCAGCAGTGGTTCCCATTCAACGAACTAAGAAGACATTCACAAATTTTGTAACATTTTATACAGACCTGTTTTGCAGAAATTTAAATATTTTTTACAATTCTCCCGATTGTGGACGAATTTGAACGATTATGTTGATCAAAAGAATTACGAAGTGCACAAAATGCATTTTGATTTGAACGCCCATTTTTATAAAAAACCTGAATAACTTTAAAGCATTGCTCATTTGCGTATCTTTCCGCGGATCAAATTGAATAAGTTTGAGATTGAGAAATGTTAAATGAAATGCAGAAAACAAATTTTAAGATTAGGTGTAGTTCACCTTCAACATGGGCCCTTAAAATTTAACCACCCTCTACAAAGAAAGTGATACATATTTTATTATAAAGAGATTATTTCATAGCGATTTACAAAATAATAAATATTGTGCTTTAAATGTACACAAAATTGGTGGTGGGTATAAAAGATTCGGCACAGCCGAATATAGTGCTCTTACTTGTTTTTCAACAAATTGTTTTTTTTTTTTAATCAAATTCATGTTAATTTTTAAATAACAGTTGAAGTATAAACAGAATTAAAATCTGTCCTGGTTTAATTTATAGTCATGTCCTGTAAAGACCGACTGTTGTTTTGAAACGATTTAGCCAAAACTTATCACTTTGAGAAGTTAAACAAATTTTGTAAATCCAAGTGTCTTTGTGGTAAATAAATTCAACTTTTAAGCGCTTTTGTATTTTTTTAAGGATCTGCAGTTTTTACTTAAATCAGATTATCATACATAAACTGCTTAAACTTTTGCACTAAAAGTACACCCACAAAATAGACGAATAAAAAAACTCGTCCAACCAAACAACATAAAATACATAAAACTTTTCTAATACAAATAAAACAAATTAGTTTATTAACAAAACAAAAAAAAAAAAACAAGTAAGAGCACTATATTCGGCTGTGCCGAATCTTTTATACCCACCACCAATTTTGTGTACATTTAAAGCGCAATATTTATTATTTTGTTAATAGCTATGGAATAATCTCTTTATAATAAAATATGTATCACTTTCTTTATAGAGAGTGATTAAATTTTAAGGGCCCATGTATTTAAATTTGTTTTCTGCATTTCACTTGACATTTCTCAATCTCAAACTTACTCAATTTGATCCGTGGAAAGATACGCAAATGAGCAACGCTTTAAAGTTATTCAGGTTTTTTATAAAAATGGGCGTTCAAATCAAAATGCATTTTGTGCACTTCGTAATTCTTTTGATCAACATAATCGTTCAAATTCGTCCACAATCGGGAGAATTGTAAAAAATATTTAAATTTCTGCAAAACAGGTCTGTATAAAATGTTAGAAAATCTGTAAATGCCTTCTTAGTTCGTTGAAGGGGAACCACTGCTGGTTTTTGCGATAGTGTGGCAAAAGAGCAGTCAACCTCGCTTCATCATCATGCCCAACAATTGAGCATCAACATTGTCATTAAAAATTTGGACCATCAGATAGAGGAGTGGCGCCAAGGATGGGGGGCCATTTGGCCGATATGTTGTTAAATACATAATTGAACCATACAAATATTATCATTATTAAAAGAAATGATAATAATTTCTTAAATAATTTGTGTTTTATTTAGAATCAACATCGGCCCTTAAAATGTAACCACCCTTTATAACTTCGATATGCTGCTAAAATGTTTTTGTAAATGTAGTCTTTCAATGAAAGTGGGCATTAAAGTAGGCGTGTCAATAAAGTTTCTGCTAATAAATACAACTTAGATTTCTCAATATGGTCCTTTATTTTCCCAAAAATTTTGTCAATAGAGAAATTACATGAATTTAAGATAAACCGTTATATGGGAGGTAGTCCTTAAAGTGGGTGTGTCTCCTCAACTTTTTGGCACACCAATATCATTGATTAGAAGGATATACGTAGCAAATTTGATCATCATACCTCTAATGTTGGCGGTTTTATGAGCTTTGAAATTTCATTAACGGTTTATAACGTGAAAAGTGGGCGTTATAGTAGGCGTGTCAACGTTATTTTTGCGAATGTGTACAACTTAGGAGTTTCAATATAGCCCTTTATAATTCCAAAATCTTTATTAATTGAGAAATTATATGAATTTTGAGTAAATCGTTATATGGGAGGTGGGCGTAAAAGTGGGCGTGGCATATTGATTTTCCGTTACAGAAAAGCCTCTCACCAAAAAGCAAAGTGTGCAAAATTTCAGAGTCGTACATCCAATTTTGTTCCTTTTATGACGTTTTTGTTTTTAAATATACCGAAAAATACACTGTGCGGTATAAATTTTCGTACATTTTGATCGATAACTCCTCTCCTAATGCATAGATTTAGATAATTTTCGGGGAGAAATATTGTTTTTACTCAGGAAATATATATTCGAAGTTTCATGAGTCTACGTTAATGCGTTTGGACACAATTCAATTTTATTCGATGTTTGAAGGACACGGTTTTTTCGACCTACTCTTGCTTTTCGAGCTATAACTCTGTTCCTAATATTCCGATTTAGCACATTTTCAATACCAAACAAACCTTGTCTATAAGAAAGATTCTGGCAAAATTTGAGCTCCCTAGCTTTTTCGGTGCGACCTCTATCGTGCTTTCAACAGACGGACATAGCTAGATCGTCATCAAATCAAACCCTGATTCAGAATATATATACTTTATGGGGTCTAAAATGGATATTTCGATGTGTTACAAACGGAATGACAAAATGAATATACCCCCACCATTTTTTTGGTGGCGGGTATAACAAGCGTACATGCACACAAACATACTTCAGTGTTAGTGTAAAAGACGGGTTGGTCGAGTGATGCTGGCGGTGGGTGGAAGAAACCACAGAAGCAAAGACTTTTCGTTGTGGTTAAGGGAAAAACAAACAAAACACCTCTCAAAATAGAAGTTGAATTATTCTCCATTTTAATATGTACAAACATTTAAAATTGACTAAAACAGAAAAACAGCTTGAATGTGAGATGTGTTGTTTGGTGAACTTAGAGATCTTATGGGAGTTTTTTTTTAAATATAATTGAAGCAACTAAAATTGTACAACAATGATTCAAATTCCAAATATATCATGTTTTTTTTTATTTTTGTAAAATACAATTTATGAAATCTTTTAGTAAATTAAAAACTTAAAGTGCATACACAGTGTCTTGGCTAAAAAACAGCCGGTAGAAAGTTTCAGTTTGTTACTGTTGACCATAATAATTCTAAAGAAGCAAGTTGAATTTATCATGTATGCTACTTCACTGTTTTTTTTTTGCACGACCCTAACCGTCTATACAAATGATTCTCATCAAATTTTCGCTCAGCTCAAATAATATAAACCAACAACATGTTCGTTGTAAACACAGACCCCTCACAACCAAAATACACCCAAAAATATAGAAGCGAACAAAACATAAAGTTAAATTAAAAAAAAAAAATAAATAAACACACACATTCGCAAACAAACTTAATACTAATTTACACTCAAAACTTATATTGAAACAAATTTTCAGTGGTTTGTTTCATGTTTGTTTCTGTTTTATTTATTCGGAACATTCATGCAAAAGTTTATTCTATGTAACAGTTGATTTGTTGGTAATAATAATAAAAAAAAACATTCCAACAAAAATGGATGTAGTGATGTGTGACTGTATGCGGATGCTTGAGTAACTGGGCAAATAAAAGTGTTAGCACACACATACACAATTATGTAAACATGTATGAATGAACGTATGGCATTGATTGCTCTAAAAAGTTCATATGAAAAATATTTTTTTTTTTTTTTTTTAATATTTAAAGGACTTCGATGCCATTCATTTTGTATATTTGTTTTTAAACTATATTCAGACAAGCTCTGTACACAAGCATATGCATGTTACCCTGCCTATTTGGTTTTCGCAATCAACTACTAATTAACAAAACACTTCATTAATGTTATTTATTCAATTTTTACTCCACAACAATAGTTTATTTGCAGAGTAATTTAATTTTGTAAAACAATAAAATTTTTACATTCTAATATTTTCCGTATAATCTTCAAAGAATTGATTAACCGATTGAGAGGATGTCCAAATACTACAACAAATAATAGCCCAAGTAGATTTAAAGGTCGCTTGTTTATTGAAAGCGCGCTCACATATGGCATGACACTTAAATGTTTGCTTAAATTGTGTTCAAATGTGTGCTTTCGAAATGTTTCATAAACGTGGTATCAGAACTAGTGTGATGTCTTCTTATAGATTTGAAGCATGTGCATACAGACATACATACATTCAAATGTTTTTATTAATTAACATCTGCATGTGTATTTTTTCAGCTGCGTTGTAGTTTACGTAAATGTATGAATATGTAATACTCGTTTTGTAGTCATACAAGCACAATATGCGCCAACATACAGGGATGTTGAGCAACTGATTTACTAGGTCTTAAATATATTTAATATTTAATTAAATTTTTGGCCTAGTTATAAAACTCCCTTATGGTGAAGGCCGTCTAAAACATTATTAACAAATCAGGTAAATACTTTATGATTTGTTTTATTTCAAATATCAATAGAGATAACTAATGTTTTTTGATGTGTATTTCACTTTTTAGTAAATAAAAAAGAGTTTTAATGACAAATAATGTCCTGAATTTCCAAAAATAATTACATTATTTTGCAGAATAAATATATATTTGATATATTTACTTAGCAACTTATGCGAACCAAATATTTTCTTCAACAACAATGTGAAAATACAATTAAAATTCTTTCCAGTATTAAGGTCGGAAAAAAGTGCATACAAAATGAGATTAACATGGTTGTGTGTAAACAAATAATGCCGGGTGAAAGAAGAGAACGTAAAAGGGAATAATTAAGTAATTTAAGTTTTGCAATTGTTATGCAAAAAAACTTTCAAAAATATTTAACAAATAAACCGAGTAAAAAATTCTCACAAACACCCTCTTTCTTTCTCTTATACTCTTCCATACACACATACACAAACAAAATGTGTTAAATTCTTATAACAACAAAAAATCATTCAATTGTTCAAATATATATGTATGTGTGTATGCATAGTAAACAAACAAGTATACTTGTATTTATACATATTCATAGAAAAAAAAATGCAAAAATATATACAGATACTTGTACAAATATGTTCATACATGCCCTGCAGGAAGCCTGAGCTTAACTGTCTCCAAGTCTCCACTTTTGTCAAAATGTCTAGATCTCTTACATTTTATATTAAAGAAAAAAAATAATAATAATAATTTTTAAATATTAAAGTGTCCTGTTCTCCTAAGAACTTCATGGCAAATAGTTCTAATGTGGGTTTTCTACTAGTTGATTTTTAATGACAAGCACAGGTTTAGTGTCTTTAGCAACGAACTTTGTTTGAAGTATAATTGATCAATAGTGAATCAGTACCGATTCCCTATAAACATTTCCTACAGGGTATGCACATACATGTGAGCATATCAAAAAAATTGAACCAAAACAATCTGCGGTTATTTCTTTTATTTTTGTTATTTTTTTATTTTTTGTTCAACAAAATTTTTAACACTTAAATGAATGCAAGCGAAGTGAAGTTTGGTTTCTGCTGCTGTTATTATTTTATTATTATTAAAATTAACAACAACTCCAACTACCACATTTAACATGCCACAATAATAAGTATTTATTTTACAGACAAAAACAAAACAGAAAAGAGGTAGAGAAAAAAAAGATGCAATAAACACACTCACACACATACAAAAACAACCCAAAACTAAGAAATAAGTAGGTAAAGTGCGCTACGAGTACAAATATACTGTTGCTTGCAAAAATTTTATATAAATATAAATGGAAAAAGAAAAATTTTCATAATATTGTTTGCTGCACGGTTAGTTGTTTACGCAGAGCAGATGAAGGTAAATATTTTTTTGTTTTCGTGAAAAACTCAACGGACTGAGTTCTAATTGAATTTTAATGAATAGACCAAAAGGTTAAAATAAAATGTTTATTATGAATTTATATTTTGGAGTTTTAAATGATAAATGATATTAGGGATTTGTATTGATTAACTGCCTGTTCAACGATGTCGAAAGAAACCCCAAGCGAAATTTCATTCTTACAAATACGTTGAAAACAAAAACAAACTTTTAGTTTTTGTTGTTGTTTTCAATATATTTGTACAAATAAAATTTCGCTTGGGTTTTCTTTCGACATCGTTGAACAGGCAGTAAGTGTTTGTTTTGTTGCAGGTTTGCGCATGTGTGTATAGCAATATCATAATACTTGTCAGAACAATGAGATAATTGTAGGCAAGAGTAAATAATATAAAATTAAATTCTCAATTAAGGTAATTAAATAACATACTTGAAATAAGTCACATGAACATATAAGAGTTGTTGTTTAAGATCTATAGAACTTCCAATTGGAATACCTATGAAACTAGATGCCATACTAATAAACTGTGTTACACTTTTTTGCAGTATATTTTGGAAAATCACCATGCAAAGTCGTAAACCAGAACAACGATTTTACATCTCAGAAATTTATTTCCAAAATTTACTCCATAGACGCCAACCCTATAAAACATTTTGTCTAGTTAATAAGAAGCATGACGGACCACATTTAAGCTTTTGGATAACATGATCCAAATCGAACCCATGCCGTGTGCACCGAAGAGAGCCTCTATAGACGCGTTCGTGACAAGCGATTCGAATATATCAAAATGATGCCCATCTCAGCAACTCGGTCTCTTGATTCGTAATTTTTTATTCCTCATATCAATAGAAAAGAATCCAACAATATGTCGCAACATTCTATACTGGGTGTGATACCATTACTTTGTTGAGCCGAACGTTTGGTAACAGAATTACATTTCACAAGAAGTAAACAATTTATCTCTTAGAAGCCAACATTCGACAAACTATTGACCAAATAAGACCGGGTATGCTCGAAAAAGTGCAAAGTTAGACTGCCATGATGGAGATGAAAACGTGTAGTTGCGGAGGGAATATGCCAGAAATGATTTAAAATATTAAGTGCCATAAAGTTTTTCAGATAACAAAGCTAACATTTTGGTAAGTCAATTAAATTTGTTGTGTTTTATTTTAAAAAAAAAAAAGTTCCATACTTCTAAAAAATACTCTATACCTCTATTCCATAAGTCGTCGATGGCGCTTTAATATCACCCCTTTGTTCTGATGCTTACAGGACTTCGACTTAAAAAATGTATGAATTAGTTGATTTATTTTGGGGTAATTTTTTTCTACTAGCGATAAGAAATACAGAGAGTTCGAGTGAGAGAAAGATAAAGAATTTCTATATCTCTTTTTATTAAGAAAGTTTTCTTTTTTGGTTCACTGTTGTTTTCACTTTTTATTTTATTTCTCTTTTTAAAGTTTTTAAAGTTCTTTTAGACATAATCAATAAGCTTACGATCGCAATCTACAAGTAGCTACAAATCAATAATTTTTCCTGCATTACGCTGTGCTCTTTTAGAAATTTGTGGTTGCTCTCCTTTACACTCAAATTTTTTATAGGCCTTGATGAATTGTTCAACAATGCCTTTAAATGAGCAAGAGATTTCTGGTCAGTTTGCAAATATATGTTAATAAATAATTGTTTAGGTGTTTCCCTAAGGTAACATTCCGAATTAGGTGGAGGCGTTGGTTAATGGTAAATTGTTGTCAGGGATTTGTTTTTTCTCTATCAAAATTTCGTTATATCTTTGGAATCTCATTCTTTTCTCAGCCTTGCTAAATATAAATTCTTATGTTAAGGTTAAGCTAAATATTGCTCAACCTATGGCAAACTGGCCATAGGATTTTGATTGAGTTTTCCGACTGCTGAAGTAGCAAGCAGTACATATGACATACTGTGTTGCCGAAAGCACAATGTAAATACTTCCATGTATACAATACAGTAAGCGAATAAAGTCTGCATGGTGTCTTACATTTGATGTTTGTTAGAGCCCAAGCCATTTGATTGTGTAAAAAGTTATGCTATTTTCACATACTTTATAATTAATAAAAAACCCTTTCGAGTAATCTGCCTCTTTCAAACTAATGCATGACATTTAATTGATAATTAAATATTCGAATATTTTTGGTTTGCTTTAGCTAAAGCTATTCAGTTAAGCTTAATTTATGTATATTTGGCTTTAAAAAGTAAAAGAAAGAAATTATATTATACGAAATAAACAAATCTGAGCATGTTTCTTTAATTTGTTCGTTTGTGTGTACGCATTTTTTATTTTTCATTGTGGTCTTTTGTTGTTTACTTTTATAACTCGAATTAAAATCATTTTAATGCTTTTCATTTTGTTGGCAGGCAACAAAACAATGCGTAACAAAAAAGCTGCTAATTGATTTTTTTGTTTTTACTTTGGTCCTGATTTTCTTTTTGTCTATTCTCTTGTATTCTTTGAACATATTTTTTCATCTTGTTTCTGTTTTAGCTTTTTTCAGCATTTTCTATGAAGGGGGTAACAACATTAAACGGATTCAATTTGCGTAACATTTTTTTTTATTTTTAAACTTTTCGCTTTTGTGCACAATTGGTTTTAACTTGAATTTTATGTTGTTGTTATTGTTAAATATATTGTGTTCTTGTCAATATACGATGTGTTTTATTTTTATTTTTCATTTTTTCTTTTTATTGTATTTAAGGGGTCTGTTGTTGTCTTTTTGTTTATTAATTTGTTTTTTTTAATGTGGTTTTATATACATTATTTCCTTGTTAATTTGGAAACAATTAAATGATTTAAAATTTTTTCTTTTAAGTGGCTTTCTTTTAGCTATTTTCTTTAGATACAATTAAGTTTTTATATAAAAAATATTCGTTCATTAAGAGTTATTTGCAAAGAAAATAACGTCTGATAAAAATATTTGTGTATAAACATGCAGACATAAAGACGTTGTAATTTAGAAAATAAATTCTTTTACTTTTACACCCTCCCACAAAAACAACATTATCGTCTCAGATATCATAAAATATAATCCTTGAATTATGTCCGTCCATGTATTGAAATTATAACGGAGCTAAAATGAAAGAAATAAGGAGAACAATTCTCTACTTTGGAAATTTTTTTATTTCGTATTCTAATGTTTTTTTAATAAAGTCATGTCAATCTTTTTATTAAATTTTAGATTTGAGATTTGAGCAGTGTGGTGCCGAAAAGTTTTTTTCCGATCCTGGTCGGCCGAACAACATTTGAGTATGTGAGTTTATTTCCTGGCAAACACATAATTTTCTGTGATAAAATACGTATAAAACATATTGCAGTGTTGTTTTTGTATTTCCATATTTCTTTCACTTTTAAAGGACGCGTTAGTTTTTGCATTGAATTTTTTATTCTTATTGAGTACCCTAAAAGGTATTTCACATATTTTACGGTACCCTGATGTGCTTAACTTCCACCGTCTCCCACTATACAGTTTAGCTTTGGGATCAGAGATGACAGAACCTGATTCCATCTAATATCTGGGGCTGAGTATAATGTTATGCCGTTTACCTCCATCCTTCATACATCCTCGAAGGTGTGTTAAACACATCGGTTCGGACGAGCAAGTCAGGATGATCCTCAAACTCCCGAATTGTTATCATCCGTACCACCACTTATAGTGTTGTGTGAGTTAGCAACACAGCCTGTGATAAGTAGAATATCTCTCCGCCTACAGAAATTCAATAAATTTTTTAACTGCTCTGAATGATGGAATTCTGGTATATTGTAGGTTTGGTAAGCAAATGTTATTAGAAACGATAATAAAACTTTGCCTATCGCTACCGCCGCACAGTGAGACAGCTCTAAAGTAACAGCGGCAAAAAATAGTTTTTGGCGTGTCGTCCAATTTGGATGAAATTTTCACAGTATATTAACAGATATATGAGTAACAATTCCCTGAAATTTGAGATTCATAACTTCATTATTTTTTGGTCTAGAGCGAGTCAAAGTTGAGGTATGCTAACGCGCTTGAAATATGTTGGTTCAATATGTAATATTCAAAAGCTTATCAATAAAAAAATACATAAAAAATATAACCTTAAAGTATTTTTTTAATTAATTTAGTTGTTGTAGAATGAGTAGATAAAAAAATAAATTTAAAAAAAGAAACACAAAAAAAATTTCTTTACAACAGAATTGTGGTGTAAAAATTTAACATTTTGTATTTTCAATGGATTAGGAAATATAGAGCAGCCCCTCGCCCTAGGTGCAGACTTATATCAAATGAAAGATTGAAGTCTCAGCATTCATTTAAAGTATAGGACATATAGCAAAAGTTTGCAAAAGTACTTTAAACATACAAAAAACTACAAAAATACGCAACGTGCACATTTTGTCGCTATACGTATGTACATATGTACTTACATATGTTAGCATGCAATAGCATGTTTACAAATTTTTAATTTTTTTTTTAATTGTTTGTTTGATATTTTATATTGTGCTCACAAACTTTTTAAAAACAAACTGTAAAAAAATATTTCATTGTTGTTGTTTTAAATATTATTGATCAACAAACGGTAATTGCAATTATGTATGTACAGTGAGCAAAAAAACAACTTGTACACTTGTTAAATTAAAATAAAAGAAAACACAGAGTTTAAAGTAAAACCATATTATAACTTTTATTTCACATTAATTTAATTTTTAAATCTATATTTTAATTTAAATAAAACTTCTTTTTCATTTTGTATATTTTAACGTTAAAAAAACAACAAAAACATAAATATGCTAAAACTCATAAACAAAAAAATAGTTGTACAGAACAAAAAACTTAACGTAACTTTAAAAAAGATTAAAATATTTTGGTTTTTAGTATTTTGTATGGTGTCCTTTAGCTTCTTAAACAGATAGAAGTCTTCTTGGCATCGAATGGACTAGATTTTTTGTAACTTCTTGGGGAATAGAACTCCAGATATCTTTGAGAGCGTTTTTTAAGGATTCTTTGCCGTAATCTCTTAATTTTGTTTTCATATGAGCCCACAGATGCTCAATCGGATTTAAATCCGGGCTCTGGGGAGGATGAGGCAAAACTTTTTTTGCATTATAAAGCAACCATTCCCTTACGATGACGGCCGAATGCTTTGGATCATTATCTTGCATGAAAACAAAATCATTCCCTAAACCCATTTTTTGGGCGGATTGTTTCAAATTATTTTTCAGGATATTTAAATAATCTATTTTATTCATGATTCCCTCGATAAACACGAGATTACCTACTCCATTAGCACTCATACACCCCCAAACCAAAACATTTCCGCCACCGTGCTTAACAGTATGAGAAATGTTTCGTGGATTAAGTGCCTCCCCTTCCTTTCTCCAGACAGATTTACGTCCATTACTGCTAAAAATATTGAATTTTGATTCATCTGTGAAGATCAAATTTTCCCAGAATGTAATTTCTTTGTGTAAGTACTCCTTTGCATACACTAAGCGTTTTTTAATATTCGCTTTGGAAAGGAGAGGCTTCTTTCGAACTGCGTAGGCCTTCAAATCTTGCGAATGGAGGAAGTTTCTTATTGTCTGTGGAGTCATATCGACTATTTCTGCATTTTTAAGATCTTTTGCAATTTCGACAGCAGATATTTTTGGGTCTTTTTTATATAATTAACAACTTTCCGCTGAATTTGAAGAGTATTTAACTTTTTTGGGCGACCGCCTCCTCTAGGTCTTTCCACAGATCCACTTTTCTGAAATGTCTTTACTACATAATGGACAGTGGTATGCGGTTTATTTACTATTTTACCGATTTCCCGCATTGAATTATTTTCTTTCCACAATTTTATAATAATTTCTTTCAAATCTTTTGATATTTGTTTTCCCGCCATATTTTTTATTATATCTTCAGCACAAAAACTAATTAAACTGTCTCCATTTATAGACTTACTACTGACTACAATTCAAAGTACATAATTTTCTGTTCAATAAATTAATAACGGTACATTTTTTCAACAGAAAACAACAAGTGTACAACTTTTTTTTTGGCAGACCAATGCTGCCACCTAACTCATTTTCTGCAATAACTTCTTAACGATCAACGGAAAGAAGAGTTTTAAGCACACATTTAAAAATAGACAACATTTCTTCTCATTGCGTATATAACATGTTAAAAATAAGTAAGTTCAGTTTTAATTATTTGATCATTTATTTAAATTTACTGAGTGTACAAGTTGTTTTTTTGCTCACTGCATATGTTTAATTCACAATCTACATATTTGAGAGTGCAAGTTTATACAAGTTTATATAAAGTGTTAAAAAAAGTTTACAAGGTCATGGATAATTCAATAATTTTTTATAGTGCAATTTCTGATATTTGGATCGATAGCAATAAAGATATTGAAAAAATTAGAATACCATGATGACATTAAAAAATTATTGATAGAATGAAAAAAATTGTTCTTTTTTATTGCATTTTAATGGGAAGTGGGTGTAAGAGTGGGCGTGTTATTGTAATTTTTGCATGAAACATTTTAAATTATATAAATAATAATAATATCAAATTTGAAGATTGTACCTAAAATATTTTAGAAAATATGGCACTTTTTATGTTGAGGTTGTATGGGGGGTGGAGGTAAAAGTGGGCAAAAGTCCAAAACTTTATTCCGATAATGTTTGTAACAATATAACATTCAAGTATACCAAAATTTAAAGTTATCCCTTAAGTATTACGGACAATACGGCATTTTACAAATTTCGATTGTATGGGAGGTGGGCGTAAAAGTGGGCGAATTTTCTTATTTTTTTTTTTTTAACTGGAATTGTCTCAAAAGTAACCTGTGCAAAATTTCAGAACTCTGCAATTACTCCTTGTAATTAATGCCGGCGTTGTCTCACTGTGCGCCGTGAATTACATAGATCGCCGGAGGAAGGAGATGCGTCCATAATGTTACTCCGAAGAATTCGATCTCATTGTTGGCTAAACCTAAGTGTAGTTCCCTCAGAGACTAACCTTTACACCTTTTGCAGGATGCATGTAGTCCCTACCGTAGATTAGAGTAAATTTTATAAGAATCTATAACTTAAACGTTATAGATCAATTACAGCACCTAGCAGCTGAGTTTATTAGCCACCTTTATGTTTAAAAAAATAGAAGCTGGTAGAAAAAAGTAATTCAATATTATGCATCATGCACTTAAGCCAATGAATCACTTTTTATAAATTCGAGATTTCTTCCGAGCTTTAGTGAAGTTAAGTTACAACTTCGGAATTTCTTTTTAAACATTTTTTATGCTATAGTTTAATTTATGAAGTGCCACTTCACCGATAAACTTCATTACCGAGAGCTTTCAAGGCAGGATTTTCGTATGTGATGTCCCGCTCTCTAGTGGAGCAGATTATTTAATCATGCCTTCATGTTACTTACTGCTAAAAAAGGTAGCAAAAACAAAAAGAGAATTCTTAGAAATATTACTTTTGCAATAAATTTTATCCTGTTTTTCCAGTAAAATAGGACGTACTGTGCTACGCTTTTGCATACAAACAATTTGACCATTCCCATATGCTTATGCAATAGAGTAAGCGAATAATGTCATATTTACTCTACTTTTATATTTTGCATTAAAATTTATCTCTGTAAATATTTTATTTATCAACATTTAAGATTGATGTGGGTAACAAGTATAATATTTTGAAATTAATTTATAGACGTCAAAACGACAAGTACTTTTATTAAAAATTTACAAATTATTTGTGTACAAAACTTTTAATGACTTTTATTAAAAATCGTATTAAGAACATAAGAACTGTTTGAAATTCTAATTAATTTCATATTGAATTCTGTGCTTAGAGTGTGTGTTCGCACATGAAACAGAGTGTGCTAAAAATCATCATGTTTTTCAATGTTTTCTTTTAATTTTATTTATAAAAGAGAACAAGTTTAAATAAATAAATTTAAAAAAAAAATCCATTATGATTTCTGGCCCACCCTGTATATAATAAATAAAAATGCATTTTTGATAAACTCTTAATAACAGTTAATTTTATTTAAACACTTATAATAAATTAAATAAAAATAAAAGAGAAAATTTTCACTTTTATTTTTGCATGCTGACATGTATGTATGGATTCCAGCGAGAATGGAAAATTTATTCTTTTCATTTATTTTGTGTGAATTTTTTAATAATAACTTTATGTTTATGTCAGTTTTATTTATACAACACATACACTAGAGCTTAAAGAAATAGCAATTTTAGTGTAGAGTTAATAAGGATTAAAAATAGGGGATGATGTATAGTAAAAACTGTAATTTGACGTCGATTATTTATATGAAACAAATAACACCGGAATTTAGGATCGCACGAATCTAGTGCATTGCATTAGTTCACTGCTTAGTTGATTACTTATTTAGAGAAGTTTAGTGGTAACACGGCTTGTATAGTTTTATAGATTCTTAAATTTTTAGTTTAAGTTTAACCAATTTTCTTGAATTGCCTTCTAAACTTTATTTGGTGCTTTATCACAAAAATTTCAATTTCACAAATTTTTGCTTGCTTGCCTTAATTAATATCATTTGTTTTTATCTGAATATATTTGTGTAATTGAGAAAGCAAAACGAACTTGTGAGTACAATATTCTATGTTATCCCCCATATTCTCTCTACCTCAATCACCAACAAGAAAAATAGTTTGCAATCTTTAGTTTGAACATGTTAAAGGTGTGTTAGTAAAATCGAATGCTAAGACATTTTCGGCGTTATTCATAATAACAAACTGTGTGCTATCTAATGAGCTGCTATCCTTCGCTTATGGAAATTTTCCCAAAAAAATTAACCAGCTTGTTAGCTAGCACACGGTTTCTTATTTTACACAATGCTGTTCGTTTTCTCTTCAAGTATTTGAAAAAATTTGGAGAATGATTGTTTTAATTATCGTTTCACGCTTTTTTAAACTTTGCTTTAGATAAACCACTGTTTAATATTAGAATTGTAAAATTGCAAAAATTTAAATTGCAATTATCTTCTTAGGATAACAATATCTTGCTGCCCTCTATTGTATTCCGAGTATTTCTTATTCAGCAAAAAACCGGCATCTATTAGTATCGTTGATTGTTCTCTGTTGCTGTTTGTTTTCGTAAAAGAATGTAAAATGTAGGGAAACAATTAATTACCTGTATAATGTGTGTGTTTATGGCTGGTATATAATGAAAGTAATTATGTGGCATGTCAACAGTTTATATGTTATTAATTTTCATACTCATATCTTTTGTATATTTGTACGGGTGGGAGGTGTTTACCTGCAAATAATATTGAGCTACGTAGTCCATTGTCGCTGAAATGGACTAGTTTCAACATGGTTCTACGTAATGCAGTCATAGACCATATTATTTTTAAACAAGAGTTTGTAACAAAAGAACAGGTATTTTTTCGATTGATTATATAGTTGTCAAGACCTGTATAATGGTCGTGCAAGTTTTAAGGCTACTGCGATGTTTTGCAATGCTGAATTGTTTGCTCTAGCCCTAGGATATTGTCATGTTAATTCGACCATGTTTTCTTCATACTTTTGGGAGACCTTTTATTAGTTCTTGTCAATTATGTAGTTTACTTAGCATATGTGTGTGGCTTAGCCGCATCATCTGCAGGGTTTATACAGCCTGCACACACTATTACTATATACTCTTGTACACAAATAAACAAACACTTGTAATTGGCCACTCTTTATTTTTATAAATATTTGTTGTAAATATTAAAAGACTTTATATATTTGAGGCATATTCAGTAATGGTTGAAAGCAATTCAAGTTATGACAAACATTAAGCTGTACAGACGAATAAAGAAAAGTATTAAAGTGATTTTAATTTGACTAAAAAAAAACGAAAACAAATCAATGAAATAAGTGCAGAAAAGATGTTTGCTAAATTCAAAATTCCTAAAAATATTTCCTAAATCGTCCTGAATCGTCACCAGTTTATAACTTCAAAATAGTTTGGCAATGAGCGTCCATCTGTCTGTCTACATAAGGGTGGATGATATTACAGACACTTAAATATTTTTTGTAGATCAGTTTTCTTTTATATTGAACAGGCATGAAATCTGATAAAAATATGAAGATTGAAAATTATTTAATAAGAATATGTAAATGTAATAAATTTTTTATAGAACCTCAAGTCATATTAAATCATCAGGTAACTGCAGTCCGGAGAGAATTTTTTTGTTTATATTTTTTATAAATGAAGTTTGATATTTGAAATAAATGAGAGGAGAAATTAAATGCTTTTTATCTATTGAATTTGACAGCTTAAACTTAAAATAAGTGAAGAAAGCAAATACTCAGCTGACGAAACAATAAATATGCCTTGATAAAACCTATAGATTTTTATAATTGTTAATTGATTTTTTTGGTTTCTTTTTAAATTTTAATGATTGTAGCAATTAACTCAATTATTTTTTTTTTTAAAACAAATAAATTAATGTCAGTTAAAAAATTTCTTATTTGAAATGTAATTTTTTCAAAATTTAAAAATATAAATTTGTTGGGGATGAGACTCTAGTTGTTTATGAAACTGTTTAAATATTAAAACAAAGGGTCTAAACCAGATGGAATCATCCAACTTGACCTCAATTATTAAAATATTTTATTTGATTTATTAGTATGAGGATTGAACTAACTAAATGTTAAATTCGCCCTCATATAATGTTTTTTAAAAGAATAAGCCAGTTTTTCCATCGTGGTTGTTTCTTGCGCGGTGTTTTATGCTTAAATTTACAAAGTAACAAAATAAATACAGCTGGAGTGGAATTTAATAATTGAGTATTACAGTTATAAAAGGTACATAAATATTAAATTTTAGACCAAATGAGTAAACTAAGAGTAATATGTAAATGAGATGTATTAAATAATTTAACTCAAAACAACAATTAAATACAGTCGATAGATAAATAGAGATAAATAATAGTAAGACAAATAAAATTTGTTATGACAAACATAAATAATAAAAAAAAAAAATACAAAAATGATCAATAAACAAAACATAATAATTAAGTTCTTGTTACAAATTTAATTTAATTCTAATGAGCAGAATTATAAAAAATATCGGCCAATCTGCAAGAAAACATTTTGTTAAATGCACACATATAAAAATATGTTTTGCTTTAAATATGATGAAGAGTTTCAGTTTCATTGAAAATTGGTCTTGAGCCAATATTTCATGTGTACCGGCATATTCCACATAACTCTCATTTTAATATTAAGGTAAGTTATCTGAATTAGTTATCTGAATTTCTTCGCTCTGGTTGATGAATATTTCTTGCCGATTAATTTTACTTTATATCTAGGTGGTTGATACTACCCATTATTCTTGGAAATCTGGCGTTTTGTATACTTAAGTATGTGAAATATAAAATAATCTTTTAATAAATAACATTAAAAATTTATATTTATTTTTTCTGTGTAGACATAGTTTCCACAGTTAAAGATAAAATTCTAGAAAAGTTGAAGTTTAATTAAATTTTGTTTTAATAATAATATGAATTAAATTTTTAAGGATTTTGTGTTTATTAGAACTATTATTATTTTTTTTAGAATAGAAAAATATAAAATAACACATGGAATGGAATTATACTTTTAGTCAAAGTTTACATATTATTGTTAACACATTAATGTTAAATATTTATTTTCTTATTCTTGTAATAATATTTGTTTTTTCAATTTTTTATAAGTTGTGAATCTTTAACTTATAATTGTAAAAAAAAATAATTAAATTATACAGAAAAAATAGATATGAGTTTGAATTTCGAAGTTAATGGTATTAATGAAAATTTGATTTAATTTTGCTCCATTCGAAAAAACGATCCTCTTAGTTAAATGTAAATTAATATTTTTTATTAAAAAAAACATTGCGAGAAATATAAATTTTACAGGAACTTAATTGCTGGAATTTTAAAAAATTATTTTAGTTAGTCACGTCTATAATTGAAATTTGGGATTCATTAAATTAAGTATTGATTATATCACTAATATATTTGGTTAAAACTATTTTAAAAAAAAGAACCCGGAAAGAAGATAGACACATTTTTTACATATTTATTCATATTTATATCAATAAATGATAACATACATTTTTAATTACATATCAAACATTATAAGTATACAAAAATAAGTAATACAAAGCATTAGGATGCATAAAATATTACACATTTTGGAGCTGGTGGTAATAAAAATTGTCATATTTTCAAAAGTAAAACAGGCGTATCCTCGACCTAGACACAAAGAACTTTATCCTAAAAAAATCTTGATCAAACGAACTGAAGAAGTTAAAGTAAATATTTACAGGTTAAAATCTTACTGAATGTATCGGGCTGCAAGGAATATTGACTTCAGTCCCATCTGCAATAGAGTTCAAGCTTTCAATGATTTTTATTAGGAAAAAGGTCTGTTTTTTTTAGCTATTTAGTATGTAAATGTCTACTTAATAGAATTTCAATCTGCTGATTGACCATTGTTTTAAATACTAACCTTCGTATTTTACACGATTAATCAAATTTTTTAAAACTTTCCCTCAAAATGAATTTTTTACAAAAAAAAAAATAAATTTTTTTAATTTTATTTTTCAATATACTTATTTCAACTGAGAGAAATTTAAGTTTATTTTAAAAAATTATTTCAATTAATTAAAAATTTAGCTCAAATTCAACAATAAATTAATTAGTCAATCAGTTCAAACATTTCAAACAATAATTTTTTCTGTGTTAATTCATAACTGCATTATGGCAAAATGAAATTTAATGACTAAATAATTTCAAAGTTGCAAATCTTATCAAATCATTTCTGGTTTTATATGATGGTTTTATCTTATTTTATCCTTAAAAACACGGTGGTTTTTTCTTCCTTTAAATGCGAAAATTGTTCTGTACATTTATTTATATGAGGGAATGAAGGTTTTCCTTTCCTTTCGTTTTATTTTTATTTCTACTTATTTCCTAATGCTGTTAAATAAGAAAATTTAATTTCAATGTTGTGTTTCCATGTTGTTTTTGTGCTCTTGTTCGTTTGTTTTCTCTTTATAATGTTATAATTTCATAAAGTAAATACAATTTATTAACTATTTTATACAAATAAACATGCAGACACACACACACACACACACACACTCTTTTGCATAAACGCTTTCATACACACGTATACTTTACAACACTTGGTCGTGTTATTTTAGTTGTTGTATGCAAGCATAAAATTGCGCAAAATATAAGAAAAAAATTATGTAATTGAATGTCATGCCACACTGACTGCCTACCATTTTACACTTCCTTCCTCTGCTCCTCTGTGTTTCTGGGTAATTTGAAAAAAGAGGCAGTAGAAAAAAAAGAAAAAAATTATGGAACATGTTTTAGTTGCAAACAGGGATGTGAAGTTAAAAAACTAAAAAAAAATTATCTTAAAAATTAATAAAAAAAAGTGAAAAAAATCACATAAATTATGCCAAAAATTTCTAAAAAAAAAATTCGAAACTATTTACGTTTTATAAAAATTTTGATTTTATATTAGAATAATAAATTTATGCAAAAGACATCACCCGATATTTAGTGCAAATGGTGGTAATCGTCAATTGTACTGTAAAATTTGTGAACATGGAATAATTAATTTGGTCCTTTTGCGTAATTATTCGTCGATGGTATTAGCGCAGCATGAATTTAAATGTAAATTGGATTTCATGGTAGTCCTACCAAGATGCAGTAAAGTGCGGAGGTCTGAGAAGCAATGGCTGTAGTTAAATATATTTTACGGATCCCTGAAGAATTTTCCAGACGACCTGCCAAGCAAATGCATATCAATGGGAGGTCTTTGCGAATGCGCCAAGCAAGTGTAACATGCGCTCAAGCCATCTTAAAATTATCATTAATGTTAGTGCCATTTATGCCATTGTGGATACGTAAGTCAGCAGAATTAACGTATCTAGAGTTTGTGTTTAACACAAAAAGGGCTATTACACCTGCTTAAAGTTACTATACAGCGTGCTGTTAAGTTTGGATATGTCATCAAGCCTTTTTTTTCTAAAATGGCGCGAGCTATGCTTAACGAATATATCCAACCTAAACTGAATATATTGGGACTTGAAAACATGGGGTAATAAAATAATTGGGCATGGCACACAATATAAATTCCAAGGGCTGCATTTACTGCTGTATCCTTTGTAATGGTAATTCACACCAACCAGCAATGGAAAATGCCATACATCGGATCCGTATTTTTATAAATTTTTAGTGGCTTCCATTTAACCGATAAATTTTTTTCTATTTAATGAAAAAGTAGAACGAAATTCAGCATCAAGTTAACACAATCCAAAAAAACGATAAAGTTTATCATGTATTCAAAAAATGATAGTTGACGAACATCGGGTGAAAAATTTTGCGGCATTTTGTACTAGAGCACAAGGTCTCCAAAAATTTATATTTAAGCATGCAAAAATATTTATTTTAATATCTTTGTTATTTTATTAAAAACCTTCTTGTACACTCTAACGATTAATCAATTCATTATCTTAAAGCTCTGACTTGTAGCAAGTAAAATACGGGTGTATGTATGCAGATGATTGCTAATGCAATTGTACAACTAGCTTTGGCAAAAGTAGCTTGTGCAACATTACTGCGTTCGTTATACATTTTTCATTGTTCTTGTGGTTGTTGCTGTTTTTGTCGCTTTTCTTCTTTGTTGCTGTTTATAGATGCGTTTGCAAACATTATGTAAAAGGAAAGCGAAAAAAAAGTAAAAATTGGTGGTAAAGTTATCAAATAAGGATAAAAATTTAATTTTCTTTTATAACCAAAATGATAAAAAATTAAAATAAAAAAATAAAATAGAACTTGTACGAGCTACAGTTGGAAAGAAAACTCAAAGAATTGCAATTTAAAAATAGATGAAACAGGCAGGGATGTTGTTTTGTTTATTTTGTTTTATAAAGTTATTAAAGTATTATTTACTTTTAAATTTATAATACGAGTTTTTTTTCTATTAAAATTATACATTAAAAGTGGCATTGTCTTGTGCGAAAGTAGGTAGTAGATAAAATAATGCCAAAGAAAGATGAGAATTTTAATGTTATCACAAAAAATATTTCAATTTGTAACAGTTTAATAATTGAGTTAAATGTCAGAAGTAGTTCTATCAAATATTTAATAAGCTTCACTTTGTAGATACTCTTCTCCTTTTTGAAAACCATGGATTCTACAACGTTTTTTTCCATTTCTGTGTATTAACAAATGTTTTTATTTAAATTAACTAATAAAAATAAATTTAATTAATTAAATAAAAATATTTTGTAAAATATATTCTGAATTGAAATCACTTAAAACACTCATGTCACTAATTCATCCTTAGTGCACAACTTGTTTAAGAATAAACGTAAGTGTATTGATAGAGATTATTGCTTTTAAAGGCCTAAAACTTAACCTTTAATCCACTATTGAGCTGGTCCTTTCCGCTTCAACTGTTGGTAGACTTCGACTCATTTTCATGTTTTTACTAAAATGTGTAAATTTTCTCCTCCTTTAATACAAATTGCAATGACTCCCCAAATGTCCATTGGCAAGTCTGTCATTGAATCAGTCAGGCGGTATGCATATGCATGTATGTGTGCATGTGTGTGTGTGTGTGTGTGTGCATGTAAACAAAATGGCAAATGTTAAATGATCTAAGCCCAGTTAAATGCATCGTCTATCACATGGTTAGTTTGCTGAGTCAATCATTTGTAAAATTTATGTTGCTTTGAATGAAAACGCCATCAAACGTTAATGTTAGTATGTATGTATGTATGTGTCAAATAGAGACACATACATAACGAAAACATATAAAGCTGAACTGCAATTTAAATAGTTTAGTTGTACACATTACATGCTTGTTTATATGCTACCTGAACGATCGATACAAATGTGTGAATGTGTGTCATATATAATGTCAATGATTCCGACTCAATGAACAGATTAACTTTAGGGATAGAAAAAATACAAAACTTTTTTGTTAGCAATTTTAAAAGCATTTTTTCTGCAGTATTCATGTTTTTGCTAACATTTTACAAAAAGTTGCTTGTGTCTTTTATGTTAAAAAAAAAATTCTTCCGTTTGTAAATGGCAAGAAGAATGAATACTTGTGTAAGAAAGAACATTACTTTTTAATAGAGACGTTTAATTTAGTTTTCCTTTTGTACATTTACCTACAAGAATTGCTGTCAGGATATGTTTGTTCAGCGACACCTCATTTATTCTTGTATTCAACTTTTCTTCGTTTGTCTTTTTTTTGCTTCGAAATTTCCTCAAGAGGAGTGTGCAAAAAAAATGTGCAATATGAACAGGATGTCCGTTAAAAATGTTTTTGGATTTGCTAAAGAAAGTGGACGTTAATGGAGTATCACTCTTAGTTCTTAGCATACATATGTATAACGATAAGAATAATCCACGTATTTATAACATAAAACTATATTAAACTCATTCTTACATAAATAATTTTTTTTTCTTTTAATTTTTAGTAGCGTCTGAAAACAGAACTCCAACCAAGTGAAAGCTTCTATTACAAACTGACATTCGAAATACGTCGCAAAATGCAATCGTTAGCAGGAATGCTTCCTTGATCCAATTCGGTCTAAACTTTTAGATATTTTAAACTTGTGCATAACTTGTTGGTTTCATTGGTTTGTTAGAATTTTTATAAATTTTTTTAGTGTGAAATATTTTACCAGTAAAACTCTTAATAAGAAGTATTTTACATTTACATGTCTAAAGTTCTTGAGTTCTTTTAAATCTCCCACTTTTTTTAGTGTTTCACATAATTAAAATATCTTACTAAAAGATAGTTTAGTAACTGATAGTATTTGTTTCCGTAAAAATAACGAAACCACAAACTACAAGTACAGATAAAACGTGGTTGTGGTAATTATGATCTAAATGCAACATACTACTTTTTAACTATATGATTGTGGTTAAAGTATATAATGGAAGGTGACATTATTATGTTTAATTGAAGTACCGGGCAAAAAGCATACTATGAACGAAAAGTAAATAAAATATTTGTACTCGCTTTTAACATATTTTTTCAATAAAGACGTATTTCTCTCAACAAAATCCCAAAATCTCCTGTGGTCAGAAACTAACCAGCAACTGAGCCATCATAAAATCTGCAAACGTAAATAGTCCTGATCACACTTTAGTTAGTTAAAACAGGCCACTGCTGTACAGCTACATCATAGCGATGCCTTTATGATGCCTGTAATAGATTAAGAGAAAAGAGAAATCCATTACTACAGTCGTAAACCCCTCCTTACTTGTAAACCTCGAATAGATATATATCTCCACATTTTGGCCCAGACGAGATGTATGAGTGGTTCTGGGTGTTATATTGTGAGGATGATGGGGCATTTAATAAATTATTAGGTCTCCAAGGGGATTCTGGAATCTCATAGGAAACGGTTAAGATACATTGTGGCTGCCTTGAATGATTATTGAATATTTGGAAAATTTATCAGGAAAACGGGACTATTCTATAACATCTTCTGTAGAAGTTTTCTTGACGAAAAAAAATAAGAGAGGACTACATATAACTTTATATGGAACTCTGACGCGCCGGGATATATCCGAAATATAATTTTCGAGGGCTCCAAACTACATGACCTGTCGGAGATGGCAGCCCTTAGTGTTGCTGAAATTTCTGCTTTCCTAAGGCAGTCTCGATGGCTCACTTAAGCACTCCAGAATTGGGAAAATTACGCTATCTAGGAAATCTTCCCTTGACATGGTTATAAAATCAGATAACAACCTTTCTATTTTTTTATCTCTTTTTTATAGTCTTTCGATGTGAAAAATATAGTTTCCACAATAATATTTTCATACTCCATTTTAAATTTCACAAATAATTTGTATATCGATGTAATAATTGAGCACAATTCCTTTCGATAGCTGCTTAAATCGAATATCATTAGAAATTAGTTTATATAAATAAGTATTAAAAGAAAATTAAGAATTAAACAATATACCCAAGCCATTTCTTCATATGCTTTTATAATAGACTGTTTACTGCTAACATTTATTTAAATTAAGTTTCAATTTGTTTCGTTGATGCCTTTAATTCAAATTATTTAGATCAAGTTGTAATTTTCTTTCATGACTTAATAATAAATTGGGTATAATTTTATAAAAATATGTATTTTTATGTCTATATACACATGCAGATTTTTTAACTGTTGATTTTGCTGTTGAATCATTTAAATCATATCAGAAAAATGTACTATATATACGAATATACTTTCTCCAATGAATTTTGTGGAAATTACAAACGGAATAAAAAACTTATAAATCTCTTTAACACTCACTTGTGAAGGGTATACAATAAAAAAAAAATTAATTAAATAAATAAATAAAATGAGATTAAACGTTACAGCCATGTTTGCGGACGTAATAACGTTTCAATATGTATTAATATCGCTCATACGCTCCCCAACAAACCAACCGATTTGTCTATTTTTTAAGCAAAATGGTCAACTTATAGTAACATACAAGCAAAATAACACAATACAAAATAATGAGTTGAAAGTACCTAAAACAGTTATTTACTACGTACAATTTGGCATCTAAACTCAATATCTTAATATGGCGATATCATTGTAGGAAAATAATTACAACGCTCGCTTACAAATAGGAACTCGTATAAGTACTTATTATAATCGTTTATAAATAGGGATTTAAATAAGTACTTTCTTTAATAGTAGCAATGTACTTGATTTTAGTAACCTAAATAATCTATTAATAATAAGGACTTACAGAAGTCGTTCGATTCTTTTAAAAACGCAATTGTGGTTTGATTATTCTGCGATACGTTAATTTGAAATTTAAAAATTAGTACAAAATTGACAAGTCAACAGTTCGCTAATAAACTGCTTTGCCAAAACATCATTACTTATACTATAAGTGTCTTAAACTAAATGAGAATTATAAAAAGTTATGTCTTTGAACAAATTTCCCAATAAAATTGTATTGTGTGTTTATCCAACCAAATGCCTTCAAAAATAGTACTTTTGTATTAAATTATAAATCAAGGCATTAATAAGAGCAAGTCATTACCTAGTTTTTGCTGGGATCGTATACAAATATCTTTTTTATAGAAACATTTTCTTTATTAAATACGTTTGATGTAAAATTAAATTTTCACAATTTAACTAAGACGAACATTCATTAAGGCAAACACTCTTTTCTTTACATTTTTCAAAATTCACATTGAATTAGCCAGATATGACGTTGTTTTATTTTGTTTTAATTTTCTTAAATTTTTTCATCCTCATACAGCGTAGAGCGTTTTAACTGTAGAATATCTAGTGCATTATTATTAAAACTAAATGGCATTAAAAAGTGTATAGTTACAGATAATATTTGCAGCAATGACAACAACTATAATGGAAAATAAAGAAGATTTTAATGTAATATGACATTCTCTATAACCATGTGTTGTTGTTGTTGTTATTGTTTTTGATATTGCTGGTACTGCTGATGATGGTGTGTTATTAAACTAATTAAATAAACTGTCAACATATTGTATATTTTTATTTCAGAGTTAATAATTTAAAATGACAGTTGTCGCATTATTATACAACTGCATCTAAGTACTACTTAAATGTATGTATTTGTAATGTGCGTGTGTGTGTGTGAGAGAGAGAGTATATATTTATGAAAGCATAGGTTGTACACCATAAATAATTTAACACGTACACATGTTTATAGGTATAATTATTAAATATGTGTATAGAAACAGAATTTAAATTAAACAAATACGTTTTTTTTCCCAATAGTTCTTATTTAGTTAATAAATATTCACATTTCAACTTAATTCTAAATGGCAACATAATAACTGAAAATTATTTTTGTTGTGTGGATTATGATGTTGGCTATTTAGTTATGGACATGCTTTGTTCTGATTTAATATTTGTTTTTTGTTGTAGCTTTTTTTTCGAAAAATTTCGTGATTCCTGGATTTTAGTCACTAGTTAAATTTTTGGAAGTTTAAAAAAAGGTTAAATTAAAAATAATTTTAAAAATCTATAACAGCAAAAATCATTTCTAGGGAAAAATCTTAAAAATTCCAAAGAGTAACAGTTTTTGTATGGTCACTATCAAGGTAAATTTATTTATCAGGTAGCTTTGATTTGTCAGCTGGATTTTTGCTTTTTCACTTTGCTTAAATTTCAGCTATATAAGGTGATATATTATTTATATCGTATGTCAAACTTAATTTCTTTAAAAAATAAACAAACAAATTATCTCTGAATTGCGATTACCTGATAAATAAATATACCCTGTGCCCTATCATAGTGCAAAAGAATTAAATTAAAAATATTTTTTCTTTTTCAAAATAAAGAAAAATTTAATAAAAAAGGAAAATAAAACAAATAAATAAATAGATAAAGAAAAAGATGGTTACAGTGTGCTTTTATGAACGTAGTTTTAATTAAATCGAGCAATAGCAGCAAACATAACTTAAGTGGCATAATTTTCGAATTTGTCTTTTTGCTGAAAAATTGTTCTCTAGCCTTAAATAACACGCCTGTCCAAAAGTAATAATAGTCACAAAAATACAAGCCATATAATTTTAACGTAAGCGACATCCGCTTGTTTGTATGACTGCAAAAATAATGTAACCGACAATAAAGAATGTGGGATTCACTGAATAATTAACTAAATAAGCAAATGAATCTATTTATATATAAAGAAGTGTACACTTTGATGGAACCACTAACTGCGGCATCAGGTCGATCGATTTCAGCCGAAATTTTTCAAATAAAGATAAGGCAGGTTGCATTTACATACATTTTTATATAAAAATCCTAAACACATTGGAGCAAAAGTTAAAAAATATTTTTATGTAAAATTTTGTGTTTGTGAGTTACGTTATTTCAGCGGTCAGCGCTCGATATAAACATGGATTTTAATTACAACCATCTTTGCAGTTTTTAAAATGAATTTTTGTGTCTTTTTTGAAAAAAAAAACATCCCATTAGGCAAGTGTGTTTGTGGACACATAATTTAAGTAGATTGCAGTTAGTAAGTCTTTCACATATTATCTTCGTACGAACCATACTATACACACACAAGGTTCTGAGAAAAATAAGGGCAAAAGTATTGCATAATAAATAAAATGTTTACAAAAGAAAAATTGCATAAAAATAATTGAAAATATAATATAATAAAATATGACTACAAAATGAATGTGCTCGTACTATAGGTACGGGAATAAGTTAAGTAAAATACGAATATGTTCAGCTAAAATATAAATTAAAATTTGTATGTTTTTGTTCTTTTTCTCATTCGCTTTTTAATGAAAAATATTTGCATATTGCACTCTTTGCTCATAAATAGTGAAATGAAATTCCCTTAAGAAATTTATTTAATCCATTCGTATAGTTGTAATGACAGCAGCTACATCAATTGAAGGTGTACTACCTACAACTGCTTAGATGTTAATATTAGCATGTCTTAGTTCACCTGCAATTGAAATTGCTCTTAATAATAAATTGACATTTAAGCATGCAAACACAAATCAAATATTTTTTCAAGATGTAAATGTCTTATGCTAACAAAACTCGCTTGATGATGGTGTATGCTTTTTCTTGAATAGGAGAGAGTAAATTTCAATGTTAACACGAAAAATCTGCTTGCAATATTCTTAACGATAGCAAAAAAATTATTCTAAAGATTTTTTAAAAGTTCTGAAGGAATTTTACACTCACCCATATATGTGAAAGCAAAAACTCATAATTACTTTTTAAAATAAATAGAAACAAAAACGACATCTTAAAAGACTTTTCATTTAATAAAAACTAATAACTGAAACCAAATGGTCTTATGTAGTGATTTCTTTGGTAGCATATTTAAAATAGTTTAAGAAAAGATTTAAAAAAAACCTTTTAATACACAGAGCGAAATTAGCTATAACACAGTTGCTATTTACATTCAGCGATCTGTAAATGCACATCTACTTAAATCTTTTTTTTTTTTTAACTGCTACACTTTCTCCAACAATCTAACGCCAACACTAGCATTCACATTTACACACACACACACACACACACAAACGCACACACAGTAGGAATCTCAAATAAAAAAAAATATTAAAAGAAAAAAAAAGAGCGGAAATCTACCACAGTCATAATAATAATTTCATATGTGGTAGCAGTGAAATTATTCTATTAAAATGTTGCCATACACATTTATGGCATAACCAGGAAGATGAAGAACACTTTTATATAATAAAACAGTGAGAGGATATTGCAATAATTGAACCGCATGTGGTGAAAAGTATTATGGATTTTTAAATAACTAGCACAAGGTGGAAATATAAAATTTTATTAAAATTTAATTTGAAAAGGAGTTCGGATAAAGCAAGAAAAAAAATATAAAAAATATTTTTTATAAATTGTTTTACTCTAAAGCTTGTAGGAAAAAAAACTTTTAATTGCTGTGTAAACTACATCAAAAACACTCTGTGAATTTTTTTGTTGCTTAAAATTACTTTACAATTGCTTTTTGTGAAACCTCTTTGGACAAAAAATAAAAGATTTAAAACAAAAAAAAAAAACAGAAACTACAAATACTAATGACCATAACAGCTTACAGTTTACAGATTTAAAATTGCAGCGGATTATAGTGGGACAACAACACAACTACTAAAAAAGAGACAACAAATATTATGAAAAAAAAACCGCGTAATACGTACAGATACATGCATACATACTTGAAATTGTTGTCAAAAACACTTAAAAACCATTTGCAACACATTTTATACTTGAACTTACACATAAAAAAAACTAAATCCAAAAAAATAAATTCTATGCCAATACAAACATACACATGCATGTATGAATGCTCACAAACATCGCAAGTGATTCTGTAAATGCAGTCTTAGTTAAAAATTTATAGACCTTCTAGCAGGGGAGAAGGGAAACAAAAATCTAAAAAATTATTAAAACTTAAAAGTTTTGTGGCCTTTTTCGTAAAATAAAAATATTAAAATGGAAGAGGAGGAGGCTTAGTAAATAAAAGGCAGCACCATCTTATTTCAAAACCGCTTTACTAGGTTAAATATAAACATAACTTGAGAGTTTAACAAAATTGAAATAGTAATTTTTGCATAACTGTCGTTGCCAACAAAACAATTGCTACTGTTTTTGAACTCTTGCATGCTCATGCACATACACACACTCACACACAAATGCATGCACTCGCATATACAACTTTGATAGTAAAACATTTGTGCTCATCCCCTGTGTCAGTTTTGCTTTTTCTCTTGCAACAATTGTAGCAAATTGGAAAATGTATTCACACTGTCTTGTCTAGATAAGTGTTAAGTAAAGGGTCATCAAATACGCGCACTCCATGTCATAGTTTGAAGTTGCTTTTGAAACCATTTCGTTGTTGTCATTGCATCTCCTTCTTTTTTTTTGTTTTTCTTTGTTGAATTCTTTTCCTTCGTTGTACAATGAAGTTTGTTGTAATATTGTATTCCTTTTCCTTGATAAAGGCTGGGCAAAAGGACATGTTAAATACTTGTTACAAAATGTAAATTTTCTTAAACTTCCTTTTTTGGCAGTCGTTTAAAATGGAAGGGGAAGTATTCCACAATACAATTATTAAGAGAAAACACTGGAAATACTAACATAAAACTATGTTCGTCGCTATTTCTGTAAACTATATTATTTGTTGATTTTAACAGAGTTAACAACTTCCTATTGATCAGTTTTATACATTTTGTAAGTCTTTTAATAATTGTTAAAAGAAAACTTTTTAGAATTAAAAAATTAAAAAACGTTACGATTTGAAGTAAAATATTTTCCTTTACGTTTCTTGCCATTCGCTTCGTTCTATTTTAATATTCGAAACACATTCAAAATATATTTATTTAATTTGAAATATTCTTAGTCACTGGCTTGCACCTTTCTAGCGACTACAATAATTAATTAATATTGTGTTTGTGTTTGCCTTAACATAAATTAAGGCTAATAGGAAAAATTTATTAAATGTATAAATCAACAGTTTTGTGTTTTATTTTTTTACTTTTTGGCTACATTTTGATTTTTGTTTCTAATTTATGCAATCAGTGCATAATTCTACATCATTTATTATTATTTATTTCATCTAATTTTGCTTTTACGTTCGCATTTTCTAATATAAATTTATTTTCTAACAGATGATTGTGCTGTTGCGTTGATTGTTTCTGGAATACAAATTAGCTGATTTTAATCCCTTAACCAGAAAAATGCTCAACTTGTACTCTTATTTGGTAACGAACGTACTTGTACTTTCCGCAGCATTTCAGTAAGGCATGGCGTTCGCACAATCGTATCACAATCCGAAACAACAACTATAAAATTTACACTTCCTCAACTAAAGCTTAATATTTATGTATGATAAATTTAAGGTGTGCTGGTGTTAGTGTAATTGTGTGTAGGTGTGCTGTGTGCTTGTTTACACAAATAAGTGAGTGAATGAGTGAGGGAGTGAATGTGTGTGTGGCTGTTTGTTATTGTTAAATATTATGCTAATTATTTTTTGTTGAATGAACATTTGTAATGAGTAGAAAAGCATTACTTTTTAGATACACACATATACAGTGTAAGCACCTGCAGTTGAACACCGACCGTATAAAGGGTTTTGCTTAGACGTAGGGCTATACTTACCCATAAAATTTGAATATTCATTTTCCTTCTTTTACTTCGCCTGCATCAGTTTTCTGCCAACTTTTTTAACATTAAAATTCTGTAAATAAATAAATTTCACCTTTAAAACTGTTAAATCTTTTATAAACCACAAAATTATTTCAAGCTAAAATATTTAGTCGAGCATTTTTGAATATTCGTTTTATTAGTTTTTTTTTTGACAACTTCTTATGCGTTCATATATACATATGGGTAGGGAGAAATCTATGCTTAATTGTCTTAAAGCTATTCAATGCCAAGGAAAATCACACAACTAAATTCATAAGCATTTACTACCGTATTTACAAAAAAGATTTTAGTTTTATTGAAGGCTTATTTGACAGATATTGTACATAAACTTGTCAAATTAGCCTTCAATAAACCTAAAATATCTTTTAATTAAGACGGCAGTTATACTGTAGCACTGAATTTATTTTATTAAAAGGTATTTATGTCTTGATCTTGTTAGTTTGCCATTAATACAACGAAAATTAAAATTATGACTTATTATCTAGACTGACGTCAGCACAACTTTAGTATTTATTAATGGTTTCAGGGGGCTTTGAAAGAGGCACACGGAAAGGCACATTAGGTGGCTTGTTCTAAAAAAAAACATTCGTCTAAGGCACATGGTTACTTAGAACAGCTTTCACTGTTCAGGCGTATATACACACAGTAATGAATAGAGCGAAAATCACAACATCAACAAGACTTAAAAACAAAATTACAGAATCACAGCTTTATTAAATAATTCTGAAAGAAACGATGAAAGATAAAAGTAGAAGAGTAGGTTGATAGTAACTTTTATAGAATGATAGTGAAGATTTGTACGTTGTGATGCATTCACACAATATACTTTTAGATACTAGCACCTTGCGGGCTCTAGTTTGAGATGAGTTTATTTATTATTGTAGCACAATTAATAAACCTGGCTAATTGCACACCTTGATGTTTGTTTGAATAACAACAAATGGAATTTATATTTGTGTTTGTATGTATGAATAAATGTGTGTATAATTATACAGTCGATTGTTGGCAGCAGTGCTAGTATCAGCAACAACTTTTAAGCTACTTGTTAGCGCTGATAGTAGAGAGTGTAGTTAAATTGTTGTTTACATGTTCTAAATACTTCTACACATGGAAATAGCTTTGAGAATGTTTAAGAATTGCACACTTGGCTTGTGGGATTAGTTTTCATAACGAAATTTATAAAAAGTACAACAATTATTATGATTATTTCGATTGGTTGCTTTTTCAGTTATGAACTGTTATTAATTATAAAATAAATGTTAGTTTTATTTGTGTTTTTTCTTATAATTCTTGTTAAAATTAAAATTTCTTAAAAAGTTTTTTTGTTGTCTTAAGGAAGCTTGTTTTGCTTATATTTTGATCCCAATTACTTTGGGGCACAGTTCCTGGTTTACCTAAAATGTTTAAATGTTCATAAACATGAGTTAAATGGAATGCAGCATAGACTTAATATACATTCGTAAATATTTATGTAGTAAGGTAGACATATTAACACATAGCTTTAGTTGGCTGATGGTAAATAGGCCTGCATGAAAACTAAACTGCATAACGTAAAGTGTGAAAGACTTAAAGTACATTTAACAAATACGCTTACAGCAAGAAAATTGCAAAGTAAATTGCTAAGAGGATGTTTATTATCAATCATGAATATGTATTGTATTTACGTGTGTGTGTAAATGTAGGTGGGATATTTATAGAAATCCTTTGACTACACCCTGAATACTATAATATACTTGATCGTAGGCTTAGTATTTGGAAACATTGTTTGCAAAATTAATTTGAAATATTGAAGATAATCATGCACTTCTATACTTCTTAACTGTATGTTGATGTATAAATACAGAGTTCAAGCTGTCAACAATGATGAGCAGACACATAATAAAACACCAGAATAGTGGGTTAATAAAGGATGACACTGATATGGGTGTTGAATCAAAATGGTGAATGGTAAAATGGTGACATCTATTGATGTTTTAATTGTTTGATAATACCACCAAATACGGTACTCTATTGTTAATACAAAAAACTGCTACAAAATTACCTTAAAAGTATACTTTAATATTAACGCTGATTTCTTCTAACTTTGCTCATACCAAAAATATTTATGTCAAAGCCAATCTTGTTATTATTCCTTATGAAAAGTTACTAAAATGCATACATGAACGTACGTACGTATGTATAAGTAAGTTCGAGTCTGTGAGTTGTTGGTCTCTTATCGTAAGTCCCCTTGGATATTCCCAATAATCTGACCAAATTAAGCAGACACAAGATACTAAAGTGTAAGTGACATTAAGTTAATTTTATTTATGTGTATGTGTATGTGAGTATAAGCCGGTAGAATCTCTGTAATATTTAACTTTGAGTTTTTGTTTAGAGTATATTTTACTTAATTCCGGTATTTTTGTACCCTCCTCTGAGCATTTCCATTTCCATTTCTTGTGCAATGTGTGATGTTGACAAATGGTGAAACAAAAAATATGCAAAAGGAATACTGAAAGTGTAAAGAAATACAAAAAAAAAAAAAAAATTATAAAAAAACAGCAACAACATGCCATATATAAATTTCCCCAGAGATCAATCAGTATTATGGTTAAAGAAGTAGAAAAAACTGGAAATAAGTAAAAAAAAAGAAAAAGAAAATCGTTACAACAGATTATGATAAAGACATTAAGAAATATAGTTTAATATGTATTTGTGTGTTTATATGTATGTGTATGAATACACAAAAATTTTGATGTTATAAAAACTGTAAAGAGTTTGTAAAAGTGTTGGTTTACGTAACAAATACTTATAGTTTGTAGAGACCTGGTGACTACAATGTAGTTTTGCTACAGAAGAAAAAAAACAAAGGAGAAGTACTGGATTTACATATTTAATTTGTGATTAAAACGAGTTAACAAATGGCTTGACTTACAAGAAATTAAAAGAAAAAAAAAAAAATATAAAAAATCTTTTAAAAATATTATGATCTGTGACTTCGTCTGCATAATTAGCGGTATGAAAGGTAGCCAATTGGTTAATCCAGATTGTTGTCTATGTTTTAATTTAATAAATCTATTTATTTACTTTTTTTTAAGACCATTTAGAAGACTTTGTTATAAATATGACAGATTCGTTTTAAAGGCGTCCTTTTTTACTGACTTAAGAAATTCCCAGCTGGTTCAAATCACATGAATTTTTAAGCGAAACAAGTTTAAAATTTTCTTGGATTATCGTCAGAACAAGTTTATTATGTTACAAGTAGGTCGTGGACCGAGTTTAAAAAAAAAAAAAATTTGCATTGGATTTACAAGGAGAAAAATTTTAATTTTATCTGCCACCATTTGTTGGGCATGCAGTTATAGTTCTAAATAGTATTTTATTCGTGATATTATTTCCACTTTTTCGAGTTAAGTTCTAATTAGGAAATTTATATCAAAGTAGCTCCTGCTTAATTTGCACCAAATAGAGATTAAAGATTTCAAGAAATGGCATTAAATATATTTTTTTAGTATGGCGGGGCAGGCATCCCATAATCAGCTTTAACCCCGTTGACTTTGCGCCGAAAAAGTGAGCTTATATTATTGCCCATTATCCAGAACAAATATGCTTATTAACATATTTTTTTGGTATGGGAGTTACAACCCCCTCATTTGATCCTATCTATTTGTTAGAATGAATTATACAATTTTTATTAGAATGTTTAATACCAGGATTGTATTTTTTTACAATTAAGGTGCCAAGCCCATTGTAGTTTTTCAGCTCATCCATGGAATTTGTTAGTATAATAACTGACATAAATTTTGCTGAATTAAGGTATAACAGCTCTCTGTACATCTGGCAAAAACTATTGATTTTGTATGGAGGTGGGTGCGACAAACACTTAAATTTTTAAGGAAAAATGTCTGTTAAGCCCATTCTTGAGTTTCATGGATTATTTAAAAAAGTAAACGAATTAGTTCAGTCATTCTCCGACCTTGGGCATTTACAAAATGGTGTAGTGAAAAAACCTTAATTTGTTTATGACGAAAATGTAAAAGAAAATTAACTAAATCATTGCAGCCATGTTTAAGTAATTCGATTATCAACGAATGACATTTGATTTTTATTTATTTGTATATTTATGTACATATTTATATACATGCTTGAGCAATTAATGTTATTGCTACAATAACTTATAAAACACACGTGCTGCGGTTAAATAAGAAAATCAAACGTGCATTTCTAAAACATTTCTAATTATTTATACTCATCTTTTATGTGGCATTATTTCTTATGACATGTCAAACGATCTTTTATTTTGACCTCTAGAAATTCTGCCAAAATATTACAGGACATTACATTTGCCAAATGTAATATGTGAGTACTTTATTATAAAATGCCACTAAAGACAAATTGTTACATTTAGGCGTTGATAACAAAATGTGCATAAAACAAAATAATAAAATTTGCCCTCTATTTTATAAATAAACACCACCATTTAGCATTTTATTTCTTCCACTTATTTTTCGTCATTTGTGATTTTGTTTTTTTTTGTGTTATAAGAAGGAGCATTTTATGTTGAACAGTTTATATTCACACATTGGTATATACATCTTTTACATATGCTTTATTGTTGTAAAAAAGCAAAAAAAAAAAACAAAATAATAAAAATCACCACAGTCCAGAAATATATGTTTTTCTTTTTATTTATTTGTTGATATTGTTAGTAATTCACCCTATACATGGTAAGTCTGTGAATGATTTGATTTGCAATTGAACCAGGTAGTTGATGCTGCCATCGAGTTACAGCCTCTTCTTCTTAATAAACTGATTTAAAAAAATCGTAAGAGAATGGCTTGTATATAATTATAGCGGTAGAGTGTCACTGCCATCGGGTTAAATACAATGAAACTCGCAAACTACATCGCCAAAACTATTATTTTGAATTTGTCAGATTTTTTTGACGTATCGTTGTAACGTTAACGCGCCAATGACAAATAAGTCAACGTTTATACTGAATTATATTTATTAATATTTATAACGAAAATATTAGAAACTAAGTTTTACCTATGAACCTTCTAATGACATTTTTTTTTATCAACAGCCTTTTATAGTAACGTCGGTAGTTCATATGTATATCTGTGCCAAAAAGGGAAAAGTGCTTAAGTCGATTTAAGCTAAAATTGAGATAATCACATTATCAAAGTACATGAATTCAAAACTATCACGAAGCAATTTTCAACTATTTTGGACAGCTTTACAGGTAGTTATAGCTCAAAAACTTATTACTACTTATAGATCAATATCATTATTCATAGATAAATACCATTTGGATAATTAAATTATTTTAATTTTTAATTTAGCTTTGTGTACAAAAATGAATGTGCTATTTTGTTAATACAGGATGGAATTCATATAATAGTCTATCTCATTAAGAAAATCAATTTTTAAAAATCACTTTTTAATCAACTCAAAAATATAAAAATGCTCTCGTTGAAATTAATAAAAAACAAATATAATCAGTTGTTTCTTATCGACACAGATATATTCATTCATTTATGAAAAACGGCTTATGTCAAATTCGATGTAAAAAAATGTAAAAAAAATTATTCTCGGTTCCCTTAGGAAATATGTATTCCATGTCATGATTATAAATAACTGATTCAGTTACAACAGCAGTTTAGAAGCCGCACAAATAAGACACAAACACACTAATTACTGCGCATAAATGTTATTGAGTTAATTAATTTCCAAGAAATTTTGTGTTAATGTTATATTTCAGTTAAACGTTTTCATGTATGTATTTCTGTATATACTTACACATGTACGTGTGAATGAATGTGTTGTTACAAATATTTTTATGCTTGAAAAGTTAGATTTAATATTTTCTTGCTGCTGTATTTATTTTGTTCCTAAATAAATTTATTCTCACACACACAAACAAACATATGTATTTCAATTTACGCCTGTAAGCCGTATAAATAAAACAGAGTGTCAAATAAATGTTATTTTAAAACAAACATTTAGTACGACAGAAGTGGCAGTTTTTAGGCAGCTGCTTTAAATACTTTGTTTAAAATATAAATACACATACATACGAACATGTGTATGTGCATAATAAATTATACATATAAAGTTTTACAAACATTCATACACAAATGTACATAAATGTATGTAACATGTTAGTATTTGGGTAATGCATAACAATGTGTCAATATAATTGACACACATGGCAATAATACGGTTGTCATGCAAACACGCATAAACGTTTATTAAAAACTACTTCCAATCAGGCCTATGAAGGCGTGCGTAACTTTGTCAAGTTCTTTGCAAAAATTCAAATACTTATTTGAATTGTTTAAAATAAATGTTTCTGTACTTGAAGGTGTTTTTCCAGTAGAATAAAGAAAGAGTTTAACAATTATGTAACTAAAATTGTATAAAATAATGATTGTCTAACTAAAACCTCTACTTGTATCTGCGTAAAATTTACAGATTTCTTCCGATAAATTAAGATATTTCTCACTGTGCATGGAATCAAAGTAATATGCGAATTTATCAAGAATGTTGGGATTGTATTGTACTGATTAGCGATAAAGTGACATTAATACAACAACAAAACCTATGTAGAAAACAAAATTTTTATGTGATTAGAAAGTCCACACACACTTAGTAAATAGTTTGTTTATTTAAAAATTATTTCCGTAAAAAAAAAAAAAAATTAAACCAATTTCAACGGACACATACATAACAATCATGTCTGAGGCAATTTAGGAAATCACAGCTAAACATTAACGGCCGTATTTATAAAAAATATTTTAGGTTTATTAAAGGCTTATTTGACAGATGTTGTAGAGAAATTTGTCAAATATGCCTTCAACAGACCTAAAATATTTTTTATGAATACGGCCCTAACTGTGAAATCGAACTTCCAAGTGGCCATAACCCCTGTAAGTTATTGCTCTTGTAATTCAGCAGGTTTGTAGGGGAGAGAAGTTGAAAATTTTATTTAAATTCTGATATTAATTTTGAAAATTTTATCTAATTATTATTACCAATTATATTTTTACTGTTGCTTATATGCAGATTAGATAAGTATGTAGACTCCTACCAGCTCGGGTCTCTTCTGGAAACTTTTTTTGTTTAAAAATTTTTATATGAAAATTGTTTTAAATGAATAATCAAGATGATATTTCACTTTGCGAAAAGTTAACAGTTAAGAGCTTAATTTGTTTTTAATAAAAAAAAAAAATCAATCTGACCTATGATCTAGTTAAAATGAGTAGTTAAATTATTTTATTAATTAGAAATATTGGGAGACTTTTAATCTGCTTAAATATCAGTTGCTTGTGTATGTTAAATTGAAAATAAAAAACCGTTTTTATGTTCGACTTCATTTCGTTTATTTAATAATTTAAAATAAATTTATTTGCATACTTAATTCAAAGCAAATTTTATTTATATTTGTTGTTCTCCATTCACAAAATACACATTTAATTTATAAATTTTATTTTAAAACGTTAATTACAAAATGTGTGCATTTATAAATCCAATTTGTTTATGCACATCCATTTAAGATATTGAATTGAAACTGCATTGAATTTGTTTCTGTATTATTGGAAAATTGTTAAAATACCATCAAGTGTAAGAATATAATAATGAATTTTTAATGCCATTGAAATAAAGATTATTAAAATGTTTATAAAAATAAATGTCTAAAAGAGACGGGTACGTTCGTATTAAGAACAACCGAAATTATTTATTTTGTGTATGAATAGTTTATATCTTTACGATTTTTGAAAATTATAAAATATTTTTTATTAAAATTATTTAAAACGTACCTGAAAATTGGTAAAATACAGTTGGTTACAGTATTTTCTTAAAAAAATATTATAAATCCTTTTAATTAAGGTATTTAAAATTGGTTTTCTACGCTACACCCGAAGCTCTTTAATTATTGGGCCATGTTAATGTGTAACTGTGTTACTGTAAGTGTTGTTAGATTTGGAAACAAATTGGGAAACAAGTGGCTGGTATAAACATATGTAGAGTGAATGTATGTGTTAAGTTGAATCTGCGTATGACTTTTCCGCTTTCCCTATGAAATATGTTTAAGCATTAGCTTGTACTACGAGTATGTTTGTATGATGTTTGGTTTTATTGGTCAAGCAGTGAGTTCGGTAGAAATATTCTACCTAAAATGCCACTAAATGCCACACAATATTTGACCACCACTATGAACACATAGAAAAAAGCATGCAAAGTATCACCTGCACTTACACATGCATAGAATTCTGTTTATAAACCTGCTTAACCTCTCTCTCTCTCTAAGTTGTAACAATACTTCAGCGCAAAAATGTGAATTTTTATAACGAAAAAAAAAAACAAAAAATAGTTAACAGAACCACTTTTTATGGTTGACCCCCCTTATGGTCATATGACAGCACAAGATCTATTTGCACCTTAGTTCCTGTTAGTGCTTCCCTCCTCTCATAACTGGGAATGCACCTTTATGTCGCTGTAGAGAAAACAACACAGCATAGATTTACATAAAAGTGGGGGCTGTAAACAAATGTTGCAAGTCCTGTTTGCTTGCAAAAAAAAAAAAAGAATTGAAATTGTATGTTGTCCTCGTAGATATCGTTGCTTTTTAGTGGCAGTTACATTGAGTTTTTACCGCTGTGAGCAGTGAGTGCTTGTTAGTGGTAAAAGCATTGTGTTGCACTCTTATCTTGCAACTTTTTGTGTTTTTGTTTCAAGGGCTTATATTTTAGTATTTGGGTCGGTTTATAGCAAACATCTAAAATTCTGTTATTTCAGTGTCCACCTTTTTTATACTCAAGTCCACTTTTTTCTGCTATTTTTCATTAATAAATCTTTTACAATAGTCATTGTTTAAACAAAGATTCTTTTTTTTTATACACACGTTGTTGAAGGTATGCAATTGCGTGTTGTTTCTGTGAATTTTTCTCTTCTTTGCTGTTTTTGTCTACGTTTGTGTTAGTGGCTTATGGGGTTTAGTTGTTATATTCGGTTTTAATCTTTTGCACCTCAAGTGGTTTTTATCTTCACTACCATTATTTCTTTGTATAAGTTATGACCTGATGTTCTTGATTTTGAGGGTAAAGCTTTTGTTGTTAAAAAAAAAAAATCGTGTGTGTATTTCTAGTGAAATGTAGTTAAAGAAAAGGTTACAGGCAAGTTTTAAAACGATTTGTTTGTTATCTAAAAAAAGAAACATACACACTCAAGTATATTAACACCCTCTGTTAATTAAAAAAAAAATTTAGTCCAAATAACAACAGCTATTATTCAAAATAATAAATATTTTTAAAGATAAATAAAAGTATCATTTTTATATATCAATTAATTTATTTAAATTCGTATGTTATTTCAGTTCATCTATGTTTCCAAAATTGCTAAATTTTATTAATTCAGTCGTTTACGTATTCATAAAGACTCTGCTTAGTAAAATTACGGGCATTTTGATGCAACCACCGCAACCATAACAAATAGTTTAGCCTTATCAAAGATTTATTAAACAGATGTTGGACAGAAATTTGTTATTTTGCCTTCAATAAACCTAAAATATTTTTTATGGATACTACAGAAAATCTTTAATTTATCAATTTACCCAAATTGAATTTTATATCTCTTTGTATGTACAACGTACATATGCACCTATATACATATGTATGTATGTATGTATGTATTATAATTAAACAAAAAGTAACTAATGGCTTCATTTGATGTTGTTTTCATTTTTGCTACATATTCATTTGTACATTTTAAATTTATTCACTTTTATGCAAACGAGTCAATTAAAACTTTAAATATTTTTTTGTGATTTTGTTTTTGAGAAAAGGACTCTGTAAAGTATAACGGCTGCAGTAGCATCAAATGTTCACTGCACTCTAAGTAAGTTTATGGAGCTGTAAAAGCTAAAAAAATAGAATAAAATTGGAGAATGTTATTTTTGCTTAATTGAAATGTTTTAGAGAAGATAACTTTTTAAATAACACACATGGATACATATACATGCACATACTTACACATGGCTATTTTGAATCAGAAACTTATGTACTTCTTAAAGTCTGTAAATGTATGTACACATGTTTGTATTTGTATTTTTGGTTTTAACTTGTTGCACGTTTCTCTAAGCAAATTTAATAATATTTGTCATTTGGTCACTCTCTAATGTGATCGGTTATAGATATGACAATTTTTTATATATTTTTATTTCTCTATTTTAAACGTTAATTGTTCATACATTTATCTGCCAAACCGTTAAAGGATATCCTGATTGGTTCAAAAATAAACAGTAGATGGCACGCATAAGGATAAAATTGGAAAGTATAAAAAAAAAATGTTTTTTGTTTTTATAACTGAATTTGATAAAGCAACAACGATATCCTGTTTAAACGTATTTATGAAAATGGGCCTTTTCGAAAATGCATCACTGCACTGCAGCACAAAAGCAAAGTTTTTCATCAGCAAATATGATGATGAACTTCCCCAAGATTATGTTACCTTGGTGAAGTTACCAAGTCTTGGGGTTATTGCTAGAGGTGTTACGGTGATGTGAAATCATTTTCTTGTCTAAATATTCATAATAGGATACAGATGACTACATAGTCCAAAGATGGTTAAAACACAAGCACTTGTCGATTGAATGGAAACTCTAGAAAGTTACTTGGACGATTACTGCATTACATAATACCTTGTGGTAACTAGCCCAAGTCAGCTGCAATGGACGACGTAGTCCAATATTATCTGCTTGAGTTGCACACTTCTCATTTTAACACACACATACACACGATGCAAAAATATAAAAAAAAACTGAAATATTCCAAATATGAAATTGTATTGAGTAAAATATATATGAAGTAAGAGAGAGAGAGAGAGAGACAGATAGAGAATATGAATTTGTTGGTATTATTTAAATGGAAAAGTTATCTTGTTTATGTGTGTGTGTGTGCATGTGTTTAAATTAATGTTTTATAACTATTTTGTTTTATTTTTAATATCAAAACTTGAAATTGTTTTCGTATTTTTGTTTTATGTTTCGATATTTCTGTATAAATAATTGTTTTCTTATGAGTCTACTGATGTCTTGTTTTCTCTATTTCCCTCCACTTGCCATTGAAAATTAGGGAAACTTTTCGTTATTATTTCTCAAATTATTTTTATCCAATTTATATTTATATTTTTTTATTTTTATCAGAAAACTTTTTGGCGTATTGAGAACAAGATAGAAAAAAAAACAACTTTATTGACTTCAAATTACAAACTTTATTTGCTTTGTTACAAGATATTGAGGAAAGAACTTTTTTGCATTTCATTTCTTTTATTTTTATTTTTCCAACAACATTAAGAAAGCAAAAGTTTAACAGTTGTAACAGTTGCGAGTCATAAAATATAAAAACAACCAACTTGAAAGGGGATCTAATATTACAACAATCGAAGACAGGTTATGTTATTACCAAGAAGCAATTTAACAGATATTTCGAAATCAAAGAAATTATGAATCAAATTACTTGTCAAACTTAGATTGAAAGAAAAAATTTGTTTGTAAAAGAAAAAAAAAAAACAAAAACCTCAAAAACAATGCATAAACATTTTAAAAATAAATGCATTTGAATATTTATTCCTTTCGTTGGTTCAAATTCAAATAGACTAGTTTATGAGTATGTGCGTCTTGATCACACCTAATAAAAAATATCACGTAATAATAATTGTTGTAACAACTAAAATTTATCCTTGCAAACACGATGTTATTGCAGAGAAAAAGAAAAGTGCTGACTTATTATGGAATGCAAAAGTTTTATCATATCATGTGTTTTTGTGTATTCTTTTCTATTAAAAACTGCTCTTAGTTATCAATAGAATAAGCTGTGGAAAACTAAGATAATAAATCAATATAATCACTTAAAACATGGGACAAGAAACATTTCCAAAGAAAATGTATCGAAAAGTGATGAGTAATTTGGTGTCCGGAAGCAAAGATACGACTTTTATGGGTAAAAGATTAAAAACAATCTTCAAGATTAAAAGGTATTCATGTATTGGCTCTTGAAATGATTTAGATTTTTTTTTCTATGACATTACAAATTCATATCAAAAATTATGTAAATGCTTTCTGTCAGAGATTCTCTGTTGGTTTCTCATGTAATGGTGTTTTTATGAGTTGGCAACAAAAGAATGAAAATCCCAGAAGTTGCGTTCATATTCCGGTCACGTTTTATATGTATGTATGTGTGATGAAATTTTTATAAAAAAAATTTAATTATATTTTCTTGTTTTCAGCAACGTACAGAGATTGTCATACATGTTTTGTTTTGCCAACAAGGTGTTAATGATTTTTGTGATTTATTTTGTCCGGGTGAAGAATTTTTTTTTTTAAATACTCATTTAAATATTGCAAATACATACATAGATGTTATTTCGCAGAGGGAAAATTAAACATAAAACATAACTGGCGTATCATGTGGTTAAACTAATGCTCGCTGATACAAAGTGCACATAAAAGCAATTTATATTCCATGATTCCGTAATGAAGTTTCGTTGGCAGAATACATGCCTACATTTTAAAAAATTTTATGAAAGTTGTTTTGTTTTTTTAATTTTTATTTTTTTAGTATTCGGCTTGGGTTAAAATTAAAACCTCATTTTGTATATAAATTTTGAACTTTAAACAAATTAAACTGATCCAATTTTACCAAAAATGTAACAACATCAGCAACTTGTCGATTCCAGCATCAGATTTTTCAAAGTGTTTTTAAAAAGTTATAATTTATTTCTTTCTCCCTACACTGCCTTATAAAGTTAACACTTCTATACACAACAAAAAAACCATATGTACTAAATGATTACGACAGTCATAATATGGTTTCTAAAACAATGTTGGTTTATCGAAAACAAGTAATATTTATTTCTGTTTCGCTTTTTTATATATTTTGTCACGTTTATTAAGTGATTGTTTGAATTTTAGCATTTAACGTCTACTCTTCATGAAACCTTCGATATAGTTGTGCTTTAGAAATAGTATGATTACGAAAATCATGACGATAAAAAAAGTATGAAGTGTTTTTTTATTTATTTATTTTATTTCTCTAATTTATTTAAATCTTTAGAAAAATTTTATACAGACGTACAATACCGAAAATAGTAAATAATAAGAAAATTTTGCAAATTATAAACTGGTTCAAGTTTTTAAGAAGATAAAATTTTATGAAGAAATTGAAAAAAATTGCAAATAAAAATGACTGAGTAATAGTTGTTAAAGTTTAAAAAAGGTAAATTTGTTATTTAAAAAAAAATCATGAAAACTCTTTAAATGGAAAAAGAGTAAAGTTTTATTACTTTCGCAAAATGATACATCGATCATAGAAATCGATTAATCTTTTCGCTTTTATTCACAATTATGTGAAAGTACCTCATTTTGAAATGAAGAAAAAACGTTAATTTAGTGTTACAAATCGCCAAATATACATTCATCAGTGCTGTTGCACAGTAGTAACTTTATAAAAAAAGTAAATAAAATTAAAAGTTGTAGATCGATTTGAACCAAATATGGCTCGTTATGTTCGGAACATATTTGCATATACGCTTGCAAAAAAATAACTCGGATTTTGTTCTTGTATATTTTTTAACAAGTTTCAAAATATGAAAAATGTTACAATTTTGTTTAAAAAACACATTTTTCTGCCACAACTTCCCCTCTTAACCAACAAAAACATTGTTCGCTTGTTTTATAGAGGAAAGATCTTACACAACGAGTGCAAGTTATAACAGATCTAAATGACTACCTTGTGGAATACCCGATAAGACGTAAATGTTTTTTTAAAATAACATATTTCAGACTTACGCACTGTAGTCTATTCTTCAAATAAGAGTCAATCCATTTTAGCAGATGAGGTGCAAAACATATTTTATCTAATTTGAATAATAAAAGCTTGTGATTTACTTAATCGAATGCCATACTGAAATCACTATAGGTGACATACGTTTGTGGAAGCTTATATAATCCATCAATTACACGAGTTGTTAGCTCAAGAAGACTTTTAATGATTGATTCGAAATGCTGATTTCGAAATAAAATTGTTGGTATTTGACGTGCCTCCATTTTTCTACAAAGTTGCTGAAAACCACCAGAAAACACAACAATCTATATCACTAACACTGTGTACGTAAGTATTTATGTGTGCGTAAATAACTCATATATGTTCGATACGATTAAATCGTTTTAAACTCGTTTTAAAGTTTTAATTTTAATGTTTAAAAATTCCGGTAATTTCTAAGCAGAGACTTTATACATCAATTGATTGAAAATGTATCAATATATATTTCACAATTTAGTTAAGCAATTAAAAGCCACTTTATCCTAATGCACACAGCGACAGCCACTATAACTAAAGTTGCAATAACTACAATAATCTAAACACACTCACCATTTAAAAAAGACTTAGTACATGTATACACGCAACTGAACAATATAAGCTTTATGTGGAAGGAAAAAACGTGTGAGTGTGAGTGAATAATTCTAGCAACGGCCATGTAATCAATTACATTTATGCGATAGCAAAATTCAATTATAGATAGTTTAGATTTTCTAATTACGCCAATAAAACGTTTCACGTGACTTTGTGTACGAAAGTGCCATTGAAACATGTGTGTTCAAGTAACAGCAGTAATTGAAATGTATTAAAAATCTAACGATATATTTGAAATCGAATAATGTTTCCTGGCTGTTGTATTAAGAGCTGAAAATGAAAAAAAAGCAAATAAAAAAAAATTCAAAACAACGAACAAAAATCATTTTATTTTATTTTGCTTTCGATTTAACTAGATTAAATTTCAATAAAGAAAAAAAAAAAATAAAAAAAAATAGAGTGAAATTAAGAGCTGGGATTTTATTTCAATATAAAAAAAGGAGTTAATTCAAATTAATAAACAAACAAATCTGAATTTTTATTTTGCTTTTAGTTTTACGTAATTATTTGCTTAAATGCATGCATATAAAGGGTGTTTTTTTAAGCCCGATAGAACTTGAAATTGTAAAAAATAACACAAAAAATTAAATTGTAATCAAAATTTTTTTTTTATTCGAAAGATCAATACGTGACATTAACATTTGAAAATGATTTCGGGCATATGGGAACCGCGGCTGTTCTTGACGAAGCGCATTCTGGACGTCCGTTGTTTTATCGCAAAATTGTGTTCAGCGATGAGGCGCATTTTTGGCTTAACGGGTTTGTTAATAAGCAAAATTGCCGCATATGGAGCGAGACCAATCCACAAGAGACCCTACAGACTCCATTACATCCAGAAAAATGCACCGTTTGGTGCGGTTTTCACGCTGGTGGCATCATCGGACCTTATTTCTTCAAAAATGAGGCCGGAGCTCGCGTTACGGTCAATGGAGATCGTTACCGCACCATGATCAATGATTTTTTGTTTGAAAATATGGATGACATTGATCCGGAGGAGATGTGGTTTCAACAGGATGGCGCTACGTGCCATACGGCGAACGCAACCATCGACTTATTGAAATCAAAATTTGGCGATAAGTTGATTTCGAGAAATGGACCTGTCAGTTGGCCTCCAAGGTCGTGCGATTTGACACCTCTCGATTATTTCCTGTGGGGCTACGTGAAGTCACTGGTTTATGCTGATAAACCCGCAACAATTGACGCCTTGGAGGCCAGCATTGTTCTTGTTATTCGTGACATACGGCCAGCAGTGCTCGAAAAAGTGGCCCAAAATTGGACGTCCAGAATGCGCTTCGTCAAGAACAGCCGCGGTACCCATATGCCCGAAATCATTTTCAAATGTTAATGTCACGTATTGATCTTTCGAATAAAAAAAAAATTTTGATTACAATTTAATTTTTTGTGTTATTTTTTACAATTTCAAGTTCTATCGGGCTTAAAAAAACACCCTTTATTTTTAAGGATACAAAAATCGATTGAAGTAATCATGTGTTAAAAACAATTTAGCTTGAAATTACTCTTTTTATTATTTTAACCATGAAGTGGTGATATTGGGCTGTTGGACCACCCTAAAAAAAATAAAAATTTCTCCTTCCCACTTAAGGCTAGTGTGGCTTTCTCAATAGCTCAAAATTTTTTAGTTTTTCTTCATCTGCCGGTATGATCGTTTGTATTTGTGCTTTTTGTTTCAAGTCTGGTTCGTTAGACAAACATCACCAAGTGCGTAAGTGAGTAAAATCGACCATAGAATTCTGTACGGTCATCAGATAGCAATTTGAAAAATATAATAAACAGTTGGTTAAATAATGAAGAAAACGATTTGTAGGCATCAAGGAAAATGCTTGCATACGAAAGCACAAAAATAATGTCTTGTGTATGGCAGTGAAAAAGGACACTTATTAGAATTTTTTTTTTTATTTTTTGCTGCTACCTTTTTAGCAGTGCGTAGCGATAAAATTAGGTCGTATTAATTGCAAAAAAAACATGTCTTTTCAAAGCGCTCTTGCTAACAGGTAAGCACTTAGTATATAAGTGATTTAAAAAGCGCTTTTTGGTAATGACGTTTCTTGGGTGTATATTAGTAAGCCAAATCATTCCTAAAGCGTCTAGTTATCAATTCTCTTTTATGAAATTTTGTACTATGACTGACTTTTGCAAAACTAAGTTTTAGCAAGTGTTAGAATAACTTTAAAATACATATTAAATGCATTAAAAGTTAATAAAATTTTACTAGCCACATATACATACATTTAAATAATTTTTGCAATGCAGAACCTTAAACAAAGTTTAAAGTTTAGCGAGACTAAAATTATTCTTATTCCTTTTTTTAAATCTTATGTCTCTTTCTAAAGAAAATCTTGTAAAATTTAAAATTAACATCAACCATAGAATTCAACTGCTAAACAAGGTATGTGAGGAAAACAAAAACACAAACCCCAACATAAGAATAGTGAACATTGCTGTACAATAAAACATACTCCTGTGCATGTCTCTTACAATGAGCATGTTTAAGTGAAATCATTTTACCTTTAACAATACATATGCAAATTTAGCAAAGAAGGTATAAAATAAAAATAAAACATCCCTCACCGTTTCCCATTGCTAGAAAGCAGACAAACGCATGTACTTCCATACGTAGCTTCAGCCTGATAAAAAAAAAGAATCCTTTTTCAAAACTAATAAACAAGTATTTACCATTATAAAGAAAGAAATCCAAGCAAAAAAAAAGATTTTATGGCGGTTGAATTTTTAAAACGCGTTTATTTCGGTAACGTGATCCAATAAAAATATAAGAATTATGAATTCGACTTGAATTTTCTTTTTATTCTCCCACAACATACAGCTTGCAAGTACTGAATAGAATACAACAATCATCCCCCATGATAAAATACACAACAAATTTTAAATTCAATAGAAATGAAGAAAAAAAAAAATTTAAAAATATAAAATGTCAAAATCTTAAGTGAAAGTAAATACATTTGCTTTTATAAGTGAAGGAGCAAAGAAGAAAAAACAATTTTACTTAAATAAAATCCTCTGGCATTAAAAATTTGAAAGGTCTTTGCTTTTATTTTTTTTTTTTTTATTTTCCATAAGTTTTATTAACACAATCATCACATGTATAAGTGTTGCAAGCAACAACCCCAACAATAAATAACCAAACAAATCATTATTACCAAAGACAAGCCCAGACAGTGTATGTCGTCTGTCTGTTTCTCGTTTTATAACAGCTTTCAGCCCATCAAGTACAGCTACACACATGTTTCTAAATTAAATGTGTGTGTATGTGTGTTTTCTTTTTGTTTCTTTTGAGTGTAGCGTAGGTGTTAAATTTATTTTGTAAAAATTACCTGTCCGCCACATCAAACATTTTGTGAAAATATATAAGTAATGCTGACTTTAAATATTAAATATAGAGTTTTCAAATGCAAAACGAAATTAGTAGAGGATCGGTAACAAATTTAAAATCTATTGAAATTATTTTTCAATATTTCTATCAAAGGTGTCTTGGTGGACTGGTCAAAAGTATAATTGTCTTGTTTAATTGGGGGTTGCTTGCCTGATTTTCAACAGAGACTGCTTTATTGCCTGATTGAGTAAGATTTTACTTTTATAATTATATTTTGTGATACGAAAATGATTTCAAATAAATTATAAAAAGTATTTGAAATATTTAAAATATTTAATTGATTAAGAAATTTTGAGAAGAGTTTTCCAAAGTTTACCACAAAAGGAAATGTCCAAAGAAATTCTTAATTTTTTTTTTATTTGTAACAAAAGCTTGAAATGTTTGTCTTATTTCCTATTAATCAAGTAGGGAACCACTGTTTATATGTCTGTAATTTAAATGTAAGACTAATACACAGCCACGTGTGTTACTTTTTTTTTTTGCAAAAAAGTATTCATTGATTTAGAGCTTTAGGTGTCTGCGAATATATTCTTTTCAATTTGATTTCAAAATCCTGGGTATCAAATGGTTTTAAAGATTTTCTTTGAATCATCGTACCTTAAGTGCCATTATTTTATTCGTTTAAGTCACTCTGCTGTGTCATTGTAACTTATTTTCGCTAGAGGCTTTAAGATATTTTTTTCAAATTGAATTATAAAAGAAGATATCTTTACGTATATGTCCTAAAATAATAGAAAAATGTATTGTTTACGGTTTCGTTAGTGGATCGTAGTCTTTACTATTTTAAATAAAAACACATGCTCGTGCTCCTTTACTATTGCCTGTAATGTAATTTACAAAATTAAAATAAAGGATTTTTAAATTTTATTTATAAATTTTTTATATCGTTTTATTGCTTAACATTTTATAAGAAATGATATGATATATATAATACAACTACATTAAATTCCTGTTACAATTACAAGTTTATTGCGCCTCACCTCAAATTATTTACTTAAACCGGCTTTTTGTTGAGACTTTGTCTTACTTACTGATTTTACAGCATTATGCAAAAGCCCTTTTTAATATTGTATGTAAAACTATTTTTTATGCGAATATTATAATAGTTACTCAGTATTAAAACTAACTGTAATTTAACACACATAAACATTATTATCGTATAAAATATCTACTATATGCACGTTGATAAAGGCATATGTATGTATGGGTGCGCTTGTGTGATTGGCAGTGAATAATAAGAGTTTTAATAAAGTCATAGTCGTTACTTTAATGTGATACTTAAAATGACTAAAACAATAAATTTGTTTTTAATTCCAGCCACCCCCGCTATACAGACACACACACGCATCATACATTGCAACATGTATGTGTATGTATGTATGCTTGTAAGTATGCATACTTAGATGCAAGGATGTTAAATAATTTTATAATTTGTATTAAAGTTGGACCGTAAAACTTTTTACGTCGCGTTGGTGTGTATAAGACAAATTGCTGTAGCTGATATGAATAATAAATTAATTAAATAAAACGAATAATGTAATAAAACTGTTTAAAAATTTAATTTTACTTATAGATTGTTTGATATTTTAAACCAATAGCTGTCTTGTGTTTGGGAAATTCAGCCATTATTTGTAAATATTGAATTCGTTTTATATTAAGACCTTGACGTATGTGTTAGAGTTCATAAACTATCGCATCTTCTTGAAGACTTCTTCTCCTTTTTGTTCGATTTATTTATTTTTCGCATAATTTTGAATATTTAATATAAATGTGATTTTATTTCTAACATCGAGTTATAAGTTAAACCACATATTCAATATGATTAAAGTTTAAGATGCAATTTATATGACAAAATTATTAAATAAATATTTTATTGCTTATAATATGGAAAATGTGATTGCATCTCTTGGTGTTTGAGTTTTTGTTTCAAAATCACCTAAAAACGGCATAAGGGACTAAATGATATTTGGCTCATAGGCTACCTTTCCGATAACTGCTCAGACAAAGCAACGGTTTCCTGCTAGTGGCTTATAAAAATGATTGTTAATTTGTAAGTAAATGTATAAAAAAAAAATAAAATAAACAAATCCAATCCAAATTTAAATAAATTAATATTTACACTCAAAAAAGAATAATGTCTGCTATTTTAAAAAGATTTGAGGGGAAAATTCTAGGAATAATTAAATGTTTAAATATTTTTGTTTTGTTCCAGCGCTACTAATTGAAATTTCAAATGTCTTCTTTTTTGTTATCCTTATTTTAAATATTTCCTTTGCTTTCAATTTGCGGTTTTATAAAAAAAACATTTAAAAAAAGCAGCTCCTGTAAAAACATTAATTATATATAAAAAAAAAACAGAAACAGAGGTAAAAAATAGAAAATGTAAATAAATTACTTAGTATTGATTGAAATTGTAAATTGCAATGATTTCATTACAAATAAAAATGAAGCAGATTGTTAAAGTAACTGTGTACGACTATTTGCACAGTCTGCTAAAGACAGAAACAACAAAAACACGTTGAATAAAAACAAAAAAACAGAAAGAAAAAATGTGCAACAGATTAAATAAAAATTCCAATTGAATGAGAAAAACTAAAGCTGAAAAAAACAAGGTGTTAAAAGAAGGATTCAACTTGCAAACAAATGATTAACAGACGAAATGACAGGGTGAAAAGGTGTGAATTAAAAATGAACGAACAAGAGAAAGGGCAGGAAAGAGAGAAAGAGAAAAAGAAAAATTGTAAAAAGTTCATAAAAAGTGTGTGCAAGGATTTAGTATAAGTTTTTTTTAAACGTAAATCTTTAAATATCTTTAAGTAATAAAATAATCAAGATTTTTTTTAAAACTTTGAATTAAATTAGGCGCACCTCAGGCTGACTTAATTCTTAAAGGCCGCATTAGTAGTTAAATAAAATTCATTAATACGAATTAGACACACACGACAAACGCATTGTGGCTAAATTACGCACACAGTGATTAATTTGTAGACATGTACACACACACATATAAAGGGTGTCTCAGTAAGAATGCACCTCTTGATTTTAAAGTGGCCATGAATTTTTGGAAATGGTTGAGATTTTCTTATTGGACATTTACGTATGAAATATTATATTCGTCATATCGCCCCCACGATTCTGATGATAAGCCATTACTGTCTTTATAAAATTTTCTATGACCTTATCACAGAGATGTGGCTGTATGTCAGCGCCGAAACGTTGGATCTTAGACTGTTGCTGGTTTATTCGCATAAACCCGAGATATCACACTACCCCAAAGAAAAAACCGCATGGCGTTACATCGCATGATCTTGGTGGCCAGGGAATATCAGAATTTCCTTAGATAAGTTGCTCTGGTCATCGTTGCTACAGCAAATGGATTGTTTCACTAGTGATATGGCAGGTGGTGCCATGAAGCGTCTTGTCGTCTTGCTATTAAGTCTTTTAACAGCCACTGCAATTTTGGCCTCATATTTAAGAAAGTAAGGCCCAGTCATGCCGTCTGACCGAAATTCGATTCAGAGGAAGTTGTGAGTGCATTAGTTTCTCACGGTATGCATGAGAATTTTCTGAGGCTTAATTTTGACAATTTGATGTATTCACGAAGCCGTTCAGATAAAAATTTGCTTCATCGTAGATGATGAAGATGACTTTTTTCGAAACATCGCAATCGACTTTACTTGCCTCTATAGGCATTGAAGGAATTGGCAGCATTTTAATTGGTCTGCTTGTTTGAGCAACTGAGTAAGCTGAAATTAAGGTCTTTAGTAAAAATTTGCTGCGTAGTGAATTGTGAAAGTTATTTAGAACGATGCAGAATTGACGTTCTGATTTATTGAATGGTTGATTCCTTAAGTGCACTTTCTCTTTCTGATTTCCAAATTTTCACAATTATAATGCGATTTTCATGTTAATCAAATTAAATACATGGGACATAAATACAATGTGACAGCTGCCACGTGGAAAAAAATTACACTTGAATAAAAATGCATTCATAATAAGACACCCTTTACTCCTATATATATTTATGCTTTATTATATTTACGTATTTACATCATTAGACAGTACCGAAAAAAAAAGATATCCGTTCACCTTCACCTTTCTTTAAAACAATTTTGAAAAAAGAAAATATTTTCTCATTATTCTCTTATTATTTATAAGTCCACCGTACACTTTGAAATTTAAGTTTTTTTGCAAGGCAATCTCAAAAATTTCGAATGTAGGGAACGCCTTTTTACACCGTTCTTTATATTTTCGATACTTATAATTGGGTCTTAAAGTGTGATCTATAAAATTTTTTGTCTCTTTTGTCTCTACGTTTGGCCATAACAAAAAACTAACAAGTTCAAAAGTTTAATGATTTCTTGCAATCTTTAAGACTGATAGATACTGTAGTCTGATGGAAAAATTCTATGAAAAAGAAGAACTTGGCATTGAGAGAGATATAACGAACGATTTTGTAAGGCGACTGCTATAAGGCGACTCCTATATTTGGCAGAAAATTCCCAATGACCTGGCGATAATTATTTTTGCTTTCTATGTGGTACGCTCTAATGTTTATAGGTTGTAGCACAGCAGCAACAGAATAATCAAATAAAAGTTGATGGAATTTGTTTGTCTGTAGAAATGTTTTAATGCTAGTGTTATAACTTTGGTATTCAGAGACTTTAATTTATAACTATTAATGTCATAAGTTCTTGACATATTCATCAATCAATCACAAAAAAAAACACAAAAACTATAACCACATTATTATGGCTAAATGTGATTGTGTTTGTATGTCAATTTATTTATAAATATAGACAAAGACACATGTATTTGAAAATGTTGGAATATAGTGTACATGTATTAATTAGAGAAACAAAAACAACAACAACATGCGAAGTGCTTAATAGATAGTTCTAAAACCTTACAAATATTAATGTTTTTAATTGAAAAACTGCAAAGAATTACATTTCATATTAACCGAAATGGTTTGTGAAATATGTCAGCGACCATATTTAAATTCCTAAACATTTTTCTATGAATTCATATGAGTCGTCTTAAGATGTACAATATGTTTTGCAAACTTAGTATTTTGTTATTAAGTTCGCTTTTCAAGGTGCACAAAATGCGAAACATGTAGAGTCGTCTCTTTATGAAACAGTTGTTTGTGCGAAACATTGTTCTTTATTTTAGTTTTTATTTTTAAAGTTTGTTTAGTTTTTAACATTTCTGCAGTTTCGAAAATTGATACACTTGGTTATAATGCAGACACCCTTTGGCTCCCTGAAAGATGGACTAAATGAAAAGAAAGTCCAAATTTTTACATTGAAGGCAACAACAGGAAATTCTTTTAAAATTTTTCCTATTTTGTAGGGCCATATTTTCATCGCTGAATTTAGGAGGATTTTCCATTTTTTATGTACGTCCACATATTTTAGTTTGATAATTGAAATTAAAATAAAAAACGATTAATTCGATTAGTAATTTTTCCATACTTTTAAAAGTCTTATTGCTTTTAATCACTTAAAAAATGTAATAAATTTATATACAGCAGTTAATAGAATTACACTAGAAGTGCTTTAGACGCCTAAAATAAATAAAATAAAAATCCTACCACAAATAAAAAAAGGTTTACAGAAACCAAAAGTTAAGCAAAAATAAAAAAAAAAATACCCACAGAAAAACGTTTTTGTCGAAAATTAATGACAACAAGTATGAAATGATAAGAAACAAAACTCTTTGACAACGAAATGCAAAAACACATATGAATACATATTTACAAACAGAAAATAAGAGCATTTTTAACCATAATCCAAGTAGCAACAACAACAACGCAAGAACAATTTCTTAGAAAATGAGAAACACAAAAAAACATATGTTGAAAACCAGAAGCACAAACAACTACTACAACTAGAAAAAATACATTTAAAAGTTTATTTCCTCTTTAACAATCCCATGAGAAGCTAATAATGAATAGCACAACTTTAAGAAATAAAACAGCAAAAAAAAAAAAGAAAAACACAAACACAAACACAATAGTAAAACGAGTAGCAAATTCCTGCACACTTCAATACACATACGCGTACATGAGAAGCAAAACAGAAAACACAACCACACACACCCATACATACGTAGAAAGAGTGAAAAAGTCATAACGTTTAAATTAAGACACCACGATGCTAGTTAACATACTCATGTTATGTTTTATTTTTTTTTTTGTTTTTTTTCTATTCCAGTATGGGGGTACTGACTGTGTCTGAAACAAAAGACAAGACAAAAAATTACACAACAGCAAAGATATTACAAGTGAAAGGTTACAACGACCCCACTGCATACTTCCTGTACTAACTGGATGCAATTTATATACACAAATGATCTACTAAATAAAGTTTTGTATATAATTACGGTTTTCTTAAATTTTCAATACAAAAATGTTCAATATTTGTGTTGTTTAGTTTAAATATATGACATGTAATCTAGGGGCTTATTAATATTAATTATTGCAAAATGTATATCAAATTGAAGTTATCGCTATAAGCTTTATGACATTAAACAAATGAAAGCACAAATGTACGTGCGTTGCTCTAAAGAATGTCAAAGGACGAACTTTTCTACAATCTCTAGCAAAGTTTTCTTTTCTTCATGTTGTAATTCTTTTTTTTTTTTTTCTTCTTGGCATTAGAGTACTTTTCTTACTTGTGCCACTATATTCCCTAGAATTTGTTGTTGTTCATGTTCGGAATAATTTTTGTTGTTTTATCATTCTAAACAACTTTGTTACAGCCATGCAGCTGACATTAGACATATGTGAAAACGTGTTGGGTTCAGCGTTTGTATGTGTTAATACGCATGAATTTGTTTTTGTATGTGTCGTAATACAACACACATAAAGATGCTGGGCTTGGTTTGATGGTGTACGTGCATATGTGTGTATGCAGACAATATAAAGCACAAGTGTGAGTTCCTATTGCCAGATTGATTTTCGTCTTTTAATTTTTTTCTATGTTTGGAAAATTAGTTAAATTCTTTAGAAAATTGGTGTAAGTTTAATTAACAATAATAATGTTTTTGTTTTCACTTATTAAAAAGATTCAAATTGAGAGGAGGATACATTTAATTTTAAACACTCGTGCACATACTTCATACTTCAGACGAACTTATGAATATTTTATGCTTGTGTTGCACTAGTTGTAAAGCATGCGATCTAGTAGTGGTTTTAAAAGAATCAGATTACATACTAGCGTAATTATATTTACAATTTGTCAGTAGCTGTGACAATTTTCCGAATAATTTAGATGATTTTATATTTAAGGCACTTGGTAAAAACTTTTCTTTTAATCAGTCTTGTTAAAATAAATGTTTGAAAAACATCGAACGAATTAGAATTCATTAATTTTCTATCAAAAATTCCCGCAACGGAAAAGAGGAACACTGTCAAAAGTAAAACTTTGCTTTTTGATAATTGTGCATACATGAGTGCATTTTATACTGTCAATGAATTTTCAATCTAAAACAGCTACTCTTTCCTTCTAAACCTTAAACGTAAAATAACAGAAAGATAAAAAGCTTCAATTCAATAGGCAAAAGTAATTTAAAAGGAATACTTAAAGGAAATTTCCAATTTGTATCCTTTGAAAACCAGATTACAATACGTACTCAAACGCAGCAAGAACAATAACAAAACACAAACACAATAACAAGAAAATTAACAAATGTCTTAAGAAGAAACTTGTGCCTGTGTTATCAAAACATTGAAATTGATACGAAAGTTAAAGAATGTGCGCGTGTGTGTGTGTGTAGCTATAAACTTACATGTATTATTCGTTTATAGGACCGTTGATGCGGAATAACAAAGCCTAAAAAAATCATGATGAACGAACTAAAAGCATGCACTTGTTGTTCGTAGGTTTGTAGGTTTTTGCCTGCAGCATGAACAAAAGTTAAAAGAAAAACAAAGGATTTTTCATTTCAATTCTTTATCCTGCATCATTTACACAAGCATTCATAAAAATATTATTTTCTCTTTAGATTGCTATCTTTAACTTGTTCTTTTATTGCTAGTAATTTCATTGTGAGCAGTATTTGTTTGAATGTGAATAAGACATGTTAAGATGATTATTAAGAATAGGAATTGAAACACACAAACATTAATAGAATATATGAGATGGAAAGTTTCCTTTCTTCCCTAACTGATATTGAAGTTCTGTTTGAAGTATAGAGGCAATTTAAAAATAAGGAAAGACCTTAGCAAAAGAACTAAAGGTAAATCAGTATTGAAATTGGTTTCTACCTGGAAAATAACAATAATAATGCATGATGCAACGTCTTGAAAAAATTAAAAAAAATTTAGTATGATCTATATCAAACAATATTTTAAACATCAAACATGTCTTTTACGCTCTCCATATAACATTAGCGCTCATAAAGTCTTACTACTTACTTTGTACTTATAGCAAGTGAATGTTTTAATTGTTTATTGATGTAAATTTATAATAATTACACAGATATTAAAATACACACACGCATTCTCAAAAAAAAAAAAAAAAAAAAAAAAAAATTGTTTATAATTGGACTAGGCCATTCGTACACTTTCAAACACTTAAATGTATATGTGTGTATATTTTGTAAAGAGAATTGCTGGGTGTAGCCCGTTATTTAAATTAGCCAATAAAATATGAAATATTAGTAGCGATTAAGTGATTTTCATTATGACTTAAACGTGACGTAGCTAAAAACAAGTAAAAGTGGTATAATAGGCCGTGTCGAATCTTATAGACCCTTCACCAGCCAATGGGTATGGATAATTTCAAAAATGAATGCAGATATATCTGTGGCTTGGAGCTAAAAGGGCCAATGTCAAACTATTTACTTTTGAGAAAATTTTAACTGAACTTTAACTTTTATAGATGCTTTCATAGTGACATTGGCCAGCATTTTATTTATGAAGCTGTTCTGGGTTAAGTATGACTTTAGCTGTTTTGCCATAATGAAATAGAGCAAGAAAACAAGTCGAATGCAATGATTAACCCAAAAGAGGAAAAAAGTGACATTGGCCCTTTTAGCCCCAAGCCACAGATATATAAACGATCGTTTTGTGAGATCAAAGCAATATGTAAAATGGCATATTAATATTGATATTTTATTTTTTAAAGTAACTTTTGAATTTATGACTGGGTATCTGATGCTTTTATCACGTGTTAAAGTTGATAAGATGCGTTGAAAACTTTCGATATGTTAAAATTTATAATAAGAATTACACCTTCTTAGTTGGTTCATTCAATGATTTCTAGATGTAACCTTAGAAGTCTATTTAAATGTTAAAAAATTTGAATAGTTTTTTAAAAATATGGAAAAATCATAGACCGTAGAGATGTGAAGTAGGCAAATAATACGGTTAGATAGATTGTAAGTGAAACATTGCAGTCGAATTTCTTTTGTGAACATATTCAAGCGTTTGTTTTGTTTCAAGAATTAAGAGTATAATTATTAATTTTTCATACCATATTGAAAATTATCAACTAGTCGATAAGTATATAATTGGATATTGTGGAACCCTAATCCACATTACTGACTCACAGTTATTTTCTTACTCATATATTGAAACCGAAATTAAGCATCGCCAAACAAAGTATTTCTTAGAAAGTGAAAATCAAAAAACATTAAGCTGACACTTAAATCAGTAAACAAAAAAATTAATAACCCTTTTGACCTGAAAATCCTTCTCAAAACACTAGAAAAGCTTGATTTTTTCTATAAAATGGAATGTAACTGAAAAAAGAAAAGGCAAAAAAACGCTATAAAGTATTGTACCGAAAATATTCTTTAACGACTTTGTGAAATAGTATTTTCATAACTCACCTGGGGACTTCCATAATACCCACCTACTTATAAAATAACGACTTTTGCGGTGCCTCATTTTTATTAAATATATGTTGGGTATAATACATTTTCTTTTTTTCTTGATGTATTGTCAGTATGGGATAAACAGTGCTTCTGGCTGTTTAGAACTTTAACTTGGGAAGGAAAACCTGTGTCAGAAAATTTGCTAAAGGCTTACTTTAAGCAAATATTTTAGGTATTGCTAGAAACTTTACTGTCGACTCTCAGCAAAAGTTGTTTCTTGGTAGCCTGTTCGGTTTTTTTTAGAACACAAATCTAATTCTGTCGCTGATAAATTTTATTAGTCACGCATGGGCTAAGATAGTCTCAAGATCCTTAGCAAGGTGCCTATAAATGTAAGCCAAGAGATAAACGTAGGGGAGAATTGCCATCTGTGTTCGTGATTCAGTTGCACAACATAACGCACAGGTCTTCAGACACTTAAACCAATATTATGGCAATCATTAGATTATTGAACTCGGTGAAAAAAAAATAAAAAATTCATATGCAGATTGACTTCCCTATTTAAAAGTTTCAGAAAATAGATTCCTTACATATACATAAATATATAATAATTATGTAGAAACTACAAACGGTCTTATTGTCTATAAATTAAAATGATTCCAATACACTCAGGCTAGTTTTAATATTTACCACAGAATATCAAAAAGCATTCCAATTTCATCTTTGACTTTAATTTATCTGCTATAATGTGGTATTAAAGTCGCTTCATTGTAAAGTTTTCAACAATTTGAATCTTACCTCTTGACTTATTATGAACTGAAAATTATATTAATGCATTATTGAAAGATCCTTCATTTCTTCTTTCAATGTTCATTGTGATCTAAACTAATTAAATGTTTTTTGTTTATTCTTCTCCATTTTGTTTAAATTAGTAAAAATAAAATAAAATAGGAAATCTTATTGTTCTATATTCTTTTATGTGTAATAAATAGTTACATACACATCTTTACTATTTATTTTTAATGTTGTTGTTGTTGTTGTCTCCATTGTATGTTGTGTTAATGTTGTTACAATTTTTAATATTATGAGGCAGCGGTATGTACTTATTTATGTATCATGCAGACAAACATATGATGAAAATTTCATATAATTACTTTTACGTGATAATAAACATTATACAATCAGCCAAACTTAAACGCTTACATACTTGTAGACAGGCTGTACATGAATGTACTACCACACAGGAATATGTTCGTATACTAAACAAGTACTAGTTGAGATGAATGCTGCAGTATTGTGCATAAACGAATCTTAAAAAACTGCAACATTGCTCACACATGCTTTAAATCCTATATGACTATGCTTGCAGTCTTACTTGTTTGTATAAGTGTGTGCATTCATTTGTTACTATGTACGTACATGTATAAGAGTGTAATGTGCGAAAATAAAAAGTGTGTTTAAGCAACATTAATAAAATTATTCATGTACAAATTACTACAATTGAAAGCATCGCGTAGAAAGAAAAAGGAAATAATTTTTGCTTAAAATGTTCGAAAGCCACCATTACATTCTTGAAAAATATGGCAAACACAAGAGTATTTAAGTGGGTAAATAAATAAATTATTTTTGAAATAATTTCCTTGATCTATTCTAGATTTGATTCTTCATCATATGTAGCAGATAAATGTTGATGGAGTTTAAAATAATCTACCTTTTTATGAGAGTTATTTTAATTAAATTAGAAAAAATAAATAAATCAATAGTAAGAAAATTTCGATATGCAACATGTTTACATATTTTAGTTCATAATATTTTTTTAACTATAAATAATCTTTAAGAATTTCACAAGAATTCCTCGACAAACCACTGTTTTATATGAGCAAGAAAATTTTTATGGCTTTTCAGAATGAACTACTGAACTCCGAGGCTCTAGAAATGACATTTAGTCAGTCAACTACATCACTGTTTCTTTACATATAAACACATACTTATTTGTCGATGGCTATGTGTGCGTGTCTATATATGAAGGTCTGCATTTATGTGCATTTATATGTGTGTTATGTCAACATTTTGCAATTTACAATATCATAAATTATTTGTGTTCTTATTACACCAACAAACATGCGAACGAAAGGGGAGGCGAACAAACTCTTAAACCAGCATTATTGTGAAACAACATATTAAAGTGTTTCATACACACACATACACAGCTTGCAACAATTTTCATCTATTCATTCAGCATCAACAGAAACCAAACGAAAAACAAAAATTATGGAAAACTTAAAAAAAAAGGATTTTTTTTCTCTTATTTTTGTATTTTGTTGCAAACATTCTAGTTGCATTCATTATTTGCTCATATATTAATTCACTTGTGCTTGTGCAATGTACATATAAAGAGCTTTTTCATTTTAATTTCATTTTTTTCTCTGGTAATTTTTTTTTGCTCGATGTTTGCTGATTTTTGTTTTTTTTTCTGTAAAATTTCATTTTGCTGTTTTGTTAGCAAAAATATCTAGTCAAAATAAGGAGTTTCGCACAATAACCATACAAATATAAAACAGTTTTAGTTGATGCAGGAGATTGATGTGGGGGATAGTGTCTTTTTCATAATAAATTTTTCATTAATTCTGTGTTATGTTATTATACTCATTTATTCACATTAAGCATGCACAGTGATATGCACGTGAACACTCACACAAACACGCAGATACTTTGTTTGTTCAGATCTAACGAAGTAAGTGTATGTGTGGAGCTGTGCTTGGATTTGTACAGCATAGCTGGGGTAACAAATTGTTAATTATAAATATTATTATTATTATTATAAGTAAATAGTAGTGCATAATAATGTTTTTGAACAGGTTTTTCTTTTGTTTCTACTGCGGTTTTGCAACTGTGTGTATTTGTGTGTGAATACTGTTGCAGTTTGCTTTTATGTTTATGATTTTATAGTCAAGTTAGAAACTTTGTTTAATATTTTATATATTGCATAGAACACATTAAACAAGGACGAATATGGATAACTCCTCTTGATTGCATTGGTCTAAAAACACTTGTTTCATACTTTATATGCAGGAGTATAATTAAGCCGCCAAAGTGATCGAAGGCCTTAAATGTGTGTTTTTCATGTGACTTGTTTAGTAGCAAATCAATTAAGTTTTAATATTAAAATTAAATCAGCTATTTTGTGCTTTTAAAAATATTTGCTTTGCTCCAGTTACTTAGAGGTTTGTGGAATAATAACAAAACCTAATGTAAAAACACTTTTAAAATTTAATTCTATAAAATTATTAATTATTTATTAAACTTTATAAAAAAGCGTAAAAGAAAACTTAAAAAAACACACGCGTCCTTGTTTTATAGTTTAATCAATTATTCAATAATATTCAAAAGTCCACGTTTCTTATTATTAACTTTCATAGAGTCCTTTGGGTGTTAAAAATCCCTTTTCAATTATAATTCATTTCCAGTTAGTTAGCACTTTAGAACACGGCAGCACATAATGATGATCTTAATCTAATTATAAAAAGCCAGCGATTCGGGGAGAGAAAGGGTACAACTACATCATCGTACAACCGCAATAACACTTTCTCTTAGGCGTGTAAGAGGATTTGTTCAACTATTTGCATGCGTGTGTGCTTATGCGGGAACGTACATTTTAAACACGTTAAGCTAATTTTGACTTATAACTTAATAAGGTTTTAACTTACAAGACACCAATTAACTTTACGTTGATATGTATTTAAGCAAATGCATGTGTGTGTGTGTATTTAATGCATTGCAATTAAATCTTGTACATGAGTATAATTTATCAGTGAAGTGCTAATTTAATTAATTATTAATTTTTGGCATAAAAAACAAAATTCGCAAACATTTCTGGTTTGTTTAAAATTTAATTTGCGTGCAATAGTTGTTTTACTTATTGAGCTTAAGATCAATTTCTTAAAAAAATAAATTTATTTAATTCCAAAGTATTGGGTAGCTTCTTCAGTGAAAGTATATACAATTAGAAACTATTAACAATTTAATAATATATGTATTGTTTTTCAGATATTTTAATGAAATAAAATTATTTTTATAAAAAATGTATCTCAAGCTTGAAAATTAAAACAGGCTGAACTTCCCTTATAACGACTTCTGCAGAAGTTGCGATAACGAGGAAGAGGAGGAGACAACTGAACATCTTCTCTGTAATTGTCCTGCATTTGGGGACCTGAGACACCAGATTTTAGGGCAGCGAATACTTGAAAGTAATTTTTGTTTTTCCGCAGTTGATGGCAGGACTGGATGGCTGAGGAACGACGGCCAGAGGGCATAGACGAACGGGTGTTGGTGTCTACGGTATCACAACGGGACCTTCGGAGAACCCAAGTGAGATATGCCTTCGGGTGGCTGCCGGATCTAACCTAAACTAACCTAATATAAATAAGAAAGATCGAAGACATTTATTTAATATTTAATTTTATTGTTAAAATTTGGCATGTTTTATATGTTTTAGCCTTTTTAATTGGTTTATATGAGATGACGACGGATCTCATAAAAAAACGCAAAAATCTGAAGTTACTATTGCCATGACAATTGTCAAAGTATATTTTGTAAATGAATTATACGCCAATACCATTTAAAAGGCAATAACATCAACAATATCAATTCAATAAAAAGAAAACACACGCACACATCTATACACACATAAATTGTATTATCTAATAATGCCATTTCATATATTCCCCCCATTTTTTGTTGCTGCTTGTAAAGGAATTTCACCATGACAACTGCAGCATCGCATACAAATAAATAAAACTCTATAGTGTTTTTTAAAATCCTCTAGCTAGAATCTTAAGAATTTCTAATATTAGCGAAATATTTATCATCGAACAACGGCGTCATGAACAAAAAAAAAAAAAAAAGAAAACAGAAATGACTTTGATTATTCACTACAAATTCCAAATAGTAGAGAAGGAAGGGGCAAAAAGTATTATTAAGAATCATTTGCTTAAATTATTTGAAATGTTAGATTTGCGATTTTGTTGTAAATTCATTTGTATGTCTGATTGTGCTCGAAATATAAATGCCACTCCATACAAATGATATTAAAAATAAGTAAATATGTATTGATGTGATTTGATGCGCAAAGACTAAGAAGGATTTTGTTAATATTGTTGACAAATATTAAGAATTTTGCTTGTGACAGTAGTCAAACAACAACAAACAACACAACAAAATTTCCAAAATTTATAAAAGAAATTTAAATTTTATGAAAAAGAAATAATCTTTAAGATTTAAATTAAATAGTAACCTTTATTTGTTTCGATTTATTGAATAAATATAAGAATTGAAGGCACTACGTTACGTATAGATTGAGGAGAAAAAATGCATGTGCATTAAGAACTATTACTTTCTATATTTGTCATAGGAAATAATATGTAGTGGTATCAACAACTGGCTCAAAAATTTGGTAGTTTATGCAGTCAGAATATTGCCTATAGATCAAAGCTTTTAATAAAGTTCAATACACTACGCGGGAAAGATCGTTACAAATGCCAACATGAGTTCATATGCTCCCTACCAGGGCTTTCAGAATAAACGTTTATTTTTCTCTTTTTCAGCACAGGGTAACTCGAGAGTCCGTCAAAATTGCCAACGTCGATTTTGAAAAAAACATATGTAAGTCGATTTGAATGATTTTAGATCGTGTTATTTTCGATCAAAGTAAATTGAGATCAACATTTTTGTTTATTATTTTTTTCTACTTTTTTTCGGTTTTCGAACCATAATTTTTTCACATATTTTAGAAAACATTTTTGGAATTAGTTTTGTATTGCCTAATTATTAAGAAATAAAATGTTGTAATATTGAAAAGTAAACGAAATTGGACAGAATGACATTTAATGAATTTATAATGGGTCAAGTTTGGTAACTCAAAATTAACACACTTTAAACCTCCTGAATACTGGTAAGAAATGGAAGGACTTGACCCGAGAAATAAATTAAACAAAGGAAAAATTAAAATTCGAAATAGCGTCTGATATATAATGGCGGATAATTTCTTCTTTTTTTAAGCTTAAGATCACGTTTTGTTTTTTTTTATGAAAATTTTATTATTAACAACCAATATTTGTTATAATTGTGGATAATTTTTTTTTTACCTAAACCCATCAATATTGGTAACTTATTAAAGGACTGGACAAGTAGTACAAAGTGAAATATGTTAAAATCTAAAACCAAAAATGGCGTCAAAATATATATATATATATAAATAAAGCAAAATCATATATGACATTAAATCTGAAATCTAGGCAGTTCTAGAATGTAGTAGTTGTTTTTAATATAAATTATAATGTAGGGCTTTATCAGAAAGGGTTTTATCAGTAGGGTTTTATCAAGTAGGGTTTTATCTTACTTATACATTTTTTTCGCCATCTTAGAGACTTATATCTCGAAATTTTTGTCTCGAGAAGACCTATTTACCTACCTAGATTTACCACAAGTAACTTGTTCTAGCATTCATTCTAGCGACTTTGATATTTTTATATTATAGCCTAAAACCGATGTATCTTGCATGTGTGTACATTTTTCTAAATTGAAGTTAACTAGGCTAAAATAATTTAAAATGCAAGTAGGATGTAACGTACAAACTTTGAAATATTTATTTCTGACTGATAATTAGATTCTATTTTCAGAAGAATTGATATTTTCTTTTTTTTAATTTATGTATAATATGCTCTATATGTTGCTGCATATCTATCGAAAAGTGGTCACGGACAATGGTCATATGAATTGTGCACTTATTTATTTATAAAAAAAAAAAATAAAAAAATAGAAACAAGTTTTTGTTTTCATTTCGTTGCTATTCTGCAAAAGTAAATTCAAAATTTCTTTGTCATTATAAATAAGCTAAAGTTTAATATGTTTGTGAGAATGGGTGTACGTTATGGGTGCACACTCATGCAAACCTCTATTCGTGTTTCCCAACACAATTAGAAAAGGACTAACAAAATTACAAAAATCATTTAATTGAAATTTCGAAAATATTTTTAAAAGATTTTAAAAAATCAATTTTAAAGTTTTGACTTCATTGATTGTTTGTATGTATTATAACCTTAGAAAATAGTTTTGTAAGAAAAAACTTTTGAAAGAAAATACAGAAAAATTACAGAACCTTTGAAAAAATTTTGTAATTATTTTTTTAATAAGCCATGAATAATTTTTTAAAAGAAAATTAATAAAATTTCTCTATCATATATAATTTAGTATGGCTAGTGTTTCGAAATCTGCGGATCACTTTGAGAAGCGCTGCTCCAATAAATGTGTTTTTAGATTTTTGCACTTTCCACATTTATATGCTGCCGCTGCTGCATTTATTACTGCCATTTTGATTGGAATTGCTCGAACAATGACTGCAGCGAATGTTTGTATTTCGAGTTGGATGTTGTTGCTGCTGTAGTTTTTGTAAAATAATGTTTTTTTTACAGTTGATATTATTTTGCGGTTGTTTTGTATTCATTTATAGTAACAGTATTTGTTGTAAATATTCATTTATGCACATGACCACAATAAGAGTAAAAAAAAATCACAATACGAATGGGAAAAAAGAGTTCACAACTATTATCAAACCACAAAATGCGTAAATGATATGTATTTGTGTGTTATGTTAATGGCTGTACGAGTATGTATGTATGTGCAAGTATTTCTTTGTGCTTGTTTAAGAGCGAGCATTTTATTTCATTTATATCAATTCCTTTTTTGTCTGTTTAGATTTTATTGTTGCTGTTTGCATTGTAATGTTTACAAAATATATGCTTTTTAAATTGACCTGATTTAGATGGACACAATAATGAAAATAAATTCAAATTAAAAGAAAATTAAAAAGTAAAAAAAAAATAAATAAATATGTGGCCACAAGAAAAACTGCTCATGTGTGTGTTTGTAATTTTGGAGGAATAAATATTTTAAATTCAAAATTTTTTTAACTGAGAAGCGTTTAAATAAGAATCATTATATGACTTAATTTCGTATTAAAAGAACAATAAATTATTTTTCGTAAACCAGTTAAGACAATAAATTTAAATTAGTTTGCGTTTCAAATCGTCTTGTACGTTGAAATAAGAAGCACCAAATTTACCCTATAATTTTTTTAGTAATAAAAAATTAGCAAAAACTGATTTAAAATTGCTTGAATCTTAAATTTCCCTCAAATAGACTTAAGAACTTATTTTTTTTTTATTAAGAGACCAGAATAGGTGAATATCTATAATGTACAAATTTTGGCACAAGGTTACTTTTTTGAATTGACTAGCGGCGTTATGCGCAATAACGAGTCGTTTGCCAGCTAACCGGGTGCTAATTTTTTAAGAAAAATTGTTTACAAAGAAAATTTAGAAGTTTGTTAGTTAGCACACAGTTTGTTATTATGCATAATGCCGTAGATTTCCAAATTCTAGTTGCTGCTTAATCAGCAAATTAATGTTTAATTACTCAAAAAAATTTTATATTTTTTACAAGAATAACATCAAACATTTAATATTAAAATACTCTCTTCATATTACAATATATGATAACTTTAATTGGTTTGTAATTAAATTGACTTGGTCAGATTGTAGGAAATAATCATTAAAATATAATCTTTAAATGCATAATGAAATAAACCATAAAGCAACAATGAAACTAAATGAAAATACGGCAATAATTACATGGCAATAAATTGATCATAATTGTTAAAGTATAATTTTAATGCATGTAGTACGTATTAGAATATATAATACGTTATTAGGATTTATGATTTTGAGGGCAAAATTACAAAGATTATAATTATATTATAATTTCATACAATTTGATGTTTCCATATTAAAGTATTTATTTATGTTACATATTCAACTGTGCACGTATGCATATGCTCGTTTGTATTAGTACAGCACATAACAATAGGAATTAAATAAATAAAAAAAAAAAAATTATATTCTTATTGGATTTTGCTTTGAAAACACGCACACACACCCACACAAGCGTATGCTTAATGTAAAATTGTACCTCTTGACATAAATTTCCTCATCACATCCCAAAAGCCAAACATGAAATCCTTGTAAATATAATCTCAATGAAATCATTGAAAATAGAAATTTCGGTTGCTTTGGTATGTTTACGTACGTAGAAATAGGAAATGGAGTAGGGTTTTAAAGTGTGCTGGTTGGCTGCGTGTGTGAAAGTGGCTGAGCATTGTGCGGTAAATGTGTTTTGCAGATGTTTGTGTATGTTGCCTTGAGAGTCTTAACCCAGTTAATATTGAGAATTAACAATAAGATTTTTTTTTAATTTGATTTGTTTTTGATGGCTCTACTATTTGGAAGATAATGATTGTGAGTGTTGTGCCTTGGCTGTTTAAATAAATTTTCTGGTAGACATTATTCAAAATCATTAAATTTTGTTTATTGGGTAGCAATGTATGCTGTATATTTGTGTGCATGCATATGTGACAGTTGTAGGTACAAGTGGAAGGGTAATCACTTTAAATCGTTCTGGTATTAAATGCTTAGCTCAATTTAATTATTTTAAGGATCTGTTGCAAGTTAGTTAGTTGTAGTTATATGGCAAAGTCTAATAATAAAATAAGAAAAACTTAAAAGCAATTATATTTTGGATTTATTTCAAATAATAAGGCAGGAAACTTAATAAATAATATATTTAAATATAAAATGAATTGTTATTAGTTACCTTTGTTTGCAAAGTTTTGAAAATATGACTTAATATTATTAAAAGGGATTAATTTTTTGATGAGTATGGAAATTGAAACAAAAAAAAAAAAAAAAATGCAGAAAAATAAAAATGGGACATTTATTTATTTATTTATTTCAAAAAAGATGGCCGCAAGCCCAAAGGGCCAAATTGGCTAGTCTACAAAAAAATATGTATTGAAATTAATTAGTATTACACTATAAATACAAACAATTTTAATTTAAAATATATGTAAATATCAAATAAATGGCGTAAAAGAATAATAACTTACACCAGCCTGAATTCTGCACACACAAAAGAAATAATTTCACGATTAAACTGAGACTTATATAAGGCGAAAAACTATAGCCGGTGAAATGGAACATATTAGGTGAGACAAAGAAAAATATATTTTAAAGATAAAAAAAGTTAATATTAATATTATTATTAAGTGGACGTATTCAAATTGGATAAAAAAATTTCAATACATGTTCTTAAATAAATAAATAAATAAATAAAAAAAAAATGAGTAAATCTACGCTCATTGTAAGGTATTTTAGTATTCCACAGTCTACAAATCTTTAAATGATAATCAAAGAAAGGTATCTCGGACAAAGTAATGAATATGTTCTGTTGGACGTTGAAAATCTAAATCTATTTAAGAGATAACTAGGGTTTCCATTTTTAATGATTTTATAGAAAAAAATAATTTGTCTTAACTGAAGATATTGTTCAAAATTACGACCATAATTTAAAAATAATTTAAAAAGCAATAAGTGCGTGGGATTTTCATATTTTTATTATACTACAACACTTTTATTTATTTTTTTGTGGAATATAAAATAATTATTTCAGTTTTCATTGCAATGCAAACGTCATTAACATACAGTCTCTAAAGATGTTTGCTTTTCATTGTGTTTTAGTCACTTGCATTCCTCAATTACTAATTTACAACGTGCAGGCTGGTATTTGTGAATCAACGTAGTTCTCTGCTACTGCTAATGGAAGAACTACTGCTTCTGTTGTTGCTGTTTAGTTTTTGCAATTGCTACTTTTTTGACGTTGCTCTAACGAGTGGTGCAGAGAAGATGTGCAAGTTGTTTATGGTATTGTTGATGACATCTTAGTTGATGTGACCACCGCTAATGCTTTTGTTGTGCATGTATTATTGTAAATAGGACAAAAGCTGCAACAACTCCAGCATTGACAATAACAGTCGCCCTGAAAACCACACTCACACACACAGGAAAAAAAGGAAAATTGTAAAATATTCAACTAGATGAATACACATGCATACGTGCTGAAAGAGAGAATATTTAGCCGACATTTTGCTTGGAGAATATGAGTAAAGCATAAAATTTAGTTGTCACAAAAATATTTCCTGCCACATATAAAACAAAAGAAAAACAAAAAGAGAACAGCCAACATGTAGAGTTTACCAACACAACTAATCTAACTACTACATAAGTACCTTAAACTAATAATACTTTTGATGTTTCTTATTAATTTTTTGATTTCAAATGACCGCCGTCAACGTCATTATCATCGTGTTGCATTATGTTTTATTAGCAATGATGTATGTATAGTGTGTGTTTTTTGGAGGTATATATCTTCCCATAGGGATAACTGTAGAATTGTACTTTGGCATATCAACATGCAAATAATTATTTCAGAACATCGTTTACAAATGTGGAAATTTGTATTAAAATTTTCAGCTCCGCTTGATAAAGCATTTTGTCAAGTTTACGGTGAGCATAATTGTCTACCTGATTAGGTTAAATGCAATACGATGAATAGTTTCGGTGCATGTTTACTATTTTGTATAATATTCACACAAATCGAATTCATATTGTGCGCCAGAAGAAGCTATCGTCACTATAGACTCGAATATGACAGAGCAATCTAATTTATCGATCCGATGCATGTTTCGTCAACTCGGTCTCGTGATGCTCATGTCATTACACCATTTAAAGGAGAAGTGATTTCACCCAGATGGCGAAAAATGCCTTACAGTGCATGAAACCATTACTTTGTTGAGGCAAACGTTTGGTAATCGAACTTTCTCAAGGAATGTACCTGTAAAATGGCACCACGTTCGTGTGATTTGACACAATCGGACTATTTTTGCTGTACGTACATCAAATCTATGTTGATAACAAGCAATTATTGATCATTTCGCAAATCCGATGGGCTCGATAAAGTGGTGTAAAATTGAACAAACAAGATTCATAAGATGCAGAAGCGGAGGCATGATATTTATAAGATAATAAAGCCAAAGTTCTGATCATATCAATGAATTTCTTATGCCCTATTTTTTTAAATTTTCTATTCCCCCAAAAAAATCACTCTATACAAGTGACATAAATATGCATGCATAGTTATGTAGGTGTATACATAGACAGCATTGGTTAGGATATAAACCACAGGACTTTAAACTGATAAATATTTAAGAATTCGTTTTTTATTTGTGTTTCGTAAAAAGAATAATATATAAATGGTTTTAAGGCATTGCATAATGTTTACTGTTGATCATAATATCAAACTGCACTCTTCCTTGAATGTTTTTCAGCTTGTTCATAATTTCTCATTTTTCAAATGTGTACAATGTGGCTTCCATAGCGTCAATTTATTTCAGTTTATTTTTCGTTTTATCTCTTCAGTTGCATCGTATGTCCACATTTACATCTGTTGGCCATTTTTATAGTTGCAGACCACGTTTTAGGTTGCTAAAGTGTGTATCATTTGCAGTTTGTTGTGTCACAAACCATTATGGTATACATATATTATGCTGTTTATTATAAACAGTGTTGCCAATAGTGAAAAGAATTTTTTAATATCAAGTAACCATGTATCTTGTATTTATGTTTATGTTCAGTTGCATCATACGATGCAACATTTACATCTGTTGGCCATTTTTATAGTTGCAGACCACGTTTTAGGTTGCTAAAGTGTGTATCATTTGCAGTTTGTTGTTTCACAAACCATTATGGTATACATATATTATGCTGTTTATTATAAACAGTGTTGCCAATAGTGAAAAGAATTTTTTAATATCAAGTAACCATGTATCTTGTATTTATGTTTATGTTCAGTTGCATCATACGATGCAACATTTACATCTGTTGGCCATTTTTATAGTTGCAGACCACTTTTAGGTTGCTAAAGTGTGTATCATTTGCAGTTTGTTGTGTCACAAACCATTATGGTATACATATATTATGCTGTTTATTATAAACAGTGTTGCCAATAGTGAAAAGAATTTTTTAATATCAAGTAACCATGTATCTTGTATTTATGTTAGAAATTTGAAAATTGTGGTTTATAGAAGTTGCATTTTTTTTCTCACAGAATTACAAAAGTATTGAAAACGAATATTATTTAAAAATACATTTATTTTATGTAGTCAGCGAAATGTGCTAGGAAGATATTAGGCAGCCCCTTAGCAACTCTTTTGTTTATATTTATGTGTTGGCTTAACATCTAAGCATTTTCCAATGCATCATGATTAGTAAAATGAGTTCTACATTTTATTCGAATAATGTTATTTCCCGAAGGTAAAAACAAAAATAAATTAGTTTTATAAAATAGTTTTGTTAATATAAATGTATGAAACTATACAATATGCACAATTAAAAATAGTGTGTCTTATTTTAATTTTAAATTTAGTCAACATTTTCTGAATCATTATATAGTTTTTTAAAATTTTAGTGCAATTTTTTCAAGGTTAGATGTTTAACACCCCATCCATGAGCTTTTCGAGCGATTATCGCTGCAAATAGAGAATCACTAACATCAATCTAATTAACGTCTTAAAATGCCGTGCTAATTTTTATTTTCTATTATAAGCCATTGCCGTTCTTATCATGAAATCATTTTCTCGATCTAAAGCTACAAAGAACAAAACATAATTGACATGCTAATATAATACCATTTCATTATTGTCAATTAGAAAATTTAGTCAAGGTGCAAATGTATTTGAACGTACGGGCAGGGAGACAAATATTCAAATGATTGTCACTGACTGTCTCTGTCTGTCCAAACAACAAGGACATATAATACACTGTTTATACAGGAAACACAAATTTTATTGTCTATTGGACAAGAATTCGTTTTAGAAATTTACGCACCATTCAACTACGTTTTCAAAAGACAAGCAACAGCAAGTAGTTTTAAAAATGTAGGACTTTTAGACAGAGACCGACAAACAGACAGACAGACAGACAGCCCTGACAGGCATATAAGTCTAAACATTGCATAGAAACAGACAAGTGACATAACATTGGAAAACTCTTGATGAATGATGTTGTTGTGTGTATGTCACTAAATACATTGAACGTACAAAAATATTTTGGTATTCGGTGTATCAACAGCAAACAGGTCAGTAAAATGTAGTTTTTTACTTTTCGATTTATGAAAAAACTTCAAACTAAAAAAATATAAAAATTTTTTTCCATTTCACTGTTTGGTGTTCATTTAGTTAATTATTTATTATTTGTAAAAACTTTAATTAAAATTTTTTATATTTAATTTAAATATTTACTACAGCCTTAAGATGTGTCTACGTTGAGAAAATTTTCTTTTGTTAAAACAAATTGCTGTAGGAAAAATTGAATAACATTAAATAGATATTTTATTAAAATAATAATTACGTTCTTTTGGGAAAATATTTCTCAAATGTGAACGAATTCTTTACTCATACATACATTCTTTTGAATTGTGTAAGGCCAGTCTGCACTTATGCCTGATCCTTTGGTTGTTACAAAGCGTACAAATGGTTAAAATAAGCACCCTGAAATTTAGCTTAGAAAAATGTTCATTAAACTGTTCAGTAGAATATATTTTTTGACATTTTTTATTTAATACGAGAATGTCATTGCGTTAAGTTTGACGAGACCATACCTTCAGTTTTCGACATGACATAGAGAAATTTAATACTGTCGTTGAACCTTCTGCAGCAATTTTATATTATCCATTCATTTTTTGTATAAACTCTATATTATCTTATTAATTTTCTAAAGACATTTTATGTTCTTTTTCATTGGGAATTCTATTTTATTGGTAAATTTTGTACAAAAACTGTATGTTTTTAATACACTTTCTATTAATATTTTATGTTGTTAATACATTTTCTATAAAAGTTATATGTTAATGATAAATTTCTTTAAAAATTTCTATGGAAATTACGTCTTGACAGAAAAATTTAAATAAAAAAATATTTGATTAGAAGACCTACCTTAAACTGAAGTAAAATGATGCAAAGAACCAATTTGTAAAATAAAAAAAAATAATAAAAACAAACAAAAGTGCAAACATAATTGACTTTAAAATATTTATTGTTTGTGTCCTAATTATTAGCATTGAAATGGTCATTACCGTTAATGACCTTCAGTAAACAATTCGGCATCCAGGTATGAATAAATGAAAATTAATTAAAGTTCTAAAAGAACTAAATTAAAATGTTTTTTTTTTTTTTTAATATTTTCATTTTAGTTTGAATATCAATAAAAAATAATTATTCAAATAACTTTTCATTTTCTAAATTAAGTTATATAATCCATTAAGGAAATCAAGGATTATTTTTATTAAAACACAAAATAAAAATTATAATTTCAACTTACCACTCTCGAATACGTTTCATAAAATCATATAAACTTTATTTCATATTTTCGTTATTTACCTGATGCAGGCAAAGAGCAGTACTAACAATCAAACAAACCGAAACAAAAAGTTTTACTTATATACACAAACACATTATGTACAAACTAATGTATATGATATAATATATGTATGTATGTATGTGTGTTTGCGAGTGGCATGTAAGTACATGCTATTTTTGTTTAAATCCTTATGAGGATTATACATGTTGTTTATGTTATTTTATAAAGGATTAACCTTTGATGACAGAGATTTTGAATTTGTCTAAAAGTTTTGTTTTGTATTTTTTTAGTTGTTGTTGTTGTCGTTGGTAGTTTGTGATTTTGAGGAAAAAAATATGAACTAAACTCTTTACAAGTTTATATTATACGAACGTACAATGTTCATTCATATTTCATTTAAGAGACAGAGGAATAATTAAGGATTTATGGGTAAATTTTTAACTAGAAATTATATGTCGAGGATATTTTTTTAAGGAACACTATACAAGTTGTTCAGACTTATAACTATAAGTTTCAGTATTAAGACGACTAAAGCGTCGCCTATAGGCATTTGGAAAAAACTTAAAATCGAACATAAAGACTGAAGTAAATTTTTTAATTATTCTAATAAATAAAAAAAATTTTTTAAAACAAATAGTTATACAACTTATGCCATTTCTAGTCAGAAAAGCTAGTAATCAAACTAAAAAAGAATTTAATTTGTTTATTTGTGAGAGCTGCTAAATACAAAATATATTAGAGTTAATTGTTAATTTGATTCAATGGCAGCATTTGATAAAACCAAGAGTCTAGTTTTCTTTGTTGTGGTAAACGTTTTTTTTTTAATATCGTTAATTTTTTGTTACATTATTTTTGAAGTTTCTGAAATTGAAAAGAAATATCTTAAAGAAACCGTTTATTGATATATTTAATAGAATCTATTAAAATTTTTAACACGTTGCCATTCAGTTTTTATGACTCCCAAGCAGACTGCTTTAAACAAAAAAACAGAAGAAACTCGTGACCTTACGTTCGTTATTGAATCTTTGTTTAAACCAAATCCTCTCTCTATACTTTATTAAACAGCAGAAACATGATTACACAGGCACATACAAATATGTGTAGTACACATATACACAAGATTGTGACACGCAGCTCTCGGTTAAAAATTCTCCCATAGAGAAGTATTCCCACAGTTAAACAAACACATGCACTACTTCTTACTTTATAACGCTAACTGCAAATTTACACATATTTTTACGTTGTTTTAATGTTTTTTTTTTTTTTTTTTTTGATAAAATTGTTTATGTGTATGCGAGTGTATTGAAGTATTAGTGGCAGCTGTATTAGGCTAAAAGGCTGGTAGTACGTTTGTATGTTGCTGTATGTCGACGGACGTTTGTTCTGTTTCTGTCTTCTCTGTGCTCTAAAAGTACAACAATAGTGTATTATAGAATCGTGTTGTTGATTTTTGTTGTTGTTGTTCAATTCTCCTATTTTTTACTCTACCGGATATCCTATAACAGTTCAAAAAAATGGCATAAACACACAAACATGCTGTGCCGTCTGACAGAATGATGGCTAATGTTAAATTTCGAAATAAAAAATATAAAAGAGATGGAGTGAGAAATTAAAGGAAAAAAAAATTGGCTGCCAGCATGTTGACGCGTACGTTTTCCGGCGTAATCACGATTAAAGTGTCAACAGAATACTAATTAGATTGTTGTTTGTTACCGAATCTCACACAGTGCTGCCTAGAGAGTGTAAATGGTCCAATAAGAGCATACGATTCCCTACAGTTTTAACTCTAGATATAGACACAATATTTTGTACTTTCTATGTGTTAGTGTTAGCTTGTTGGTACCAGTTATTTTGATGAAAATTTATTCCTGTTGAATGCTGCCGTGCTGCCAGAGATCGTTTTATTACACACATACATACACAAGTGGCTAGCTGTGCGCATAAAAAAGTTTGAAACATGCTGCCAAAGTTGACTTTTTTGATTTAAGGTTTTTATATTTTTCCCTTTGTTGTTAACATGCTAATAAGCGTATAGCGTAGTGTGGGAGGGTGTGTGACTCCCTGTTTCAAATCGAAGTCATTGATTTTAAGGGGTAAATGTTATTTTAATTAATTACTGATGGCATTGTAAATATTAAAGAAAATAAATTTACGACAATAATTTTCAGTCATTTTGTTTTGATTCAAATAGTAAAACACAACAAAACTTAAGAGAAAAATTACACCAATAAATGCTGACACCATATAAATACAGGTAAGTTCAATATACGCCTGAACGTAAAAAAGTTTAACAAAACAAAAAAAAAAAAAATATATTACAATCATAATGCAATCAAATTGAAATATTTGTAGATAAGAGGTTAATTAGATTCAAATTGGAAAAAAGAATGAGATGTATTTTGACTAATTAAATCAATGTGAATTAAAATTACTTTTTTAAGATTATGAATAGTCATGTCTCAATATATTTAAACGCATGATTATATCCAGAGAAAGAAAAAAGGCACCTTCGCATTATTGTTATCCTTAAGACATATTTGCCAAAATTATATTTATTTAAGCATGGTAGTATCTACTTCTGATGTTAAATTAAAAAAAAAAACTGAGCATTTAATATATAAAATGAAAAGAATTATTAAGGGTTTTGGATCCTTTAAGATCATTAATAAAAATAATATTTTTTCATTTCGTTATAATTGTCTCTATATTTCGCTACTCCATTAAGCAGCATCATTAGAAAATTATTTGTTGTTTGGATTATTATAATACTATTGTGTAAAAAAATAACTAAATATTGATGTTAGTGTTCAAAATTAAAATCGTAAAGCGTAAGATAATTTCAGTGTAACAATTGCTCAATTATGTCGTGAGTAGTCAGTAAAAAAAGGACATGAAATACAGAAAAATATCTGCCTTTTAAGATTTTTTTCTTAAATCCGTAAAACCACCAGATCAAAAATTAAGAACACCATTGAACATTATTCTAAATTCTAATGCATGCCTACAACATTATTATTACCTTAAGGCTATAATACACGACATGTTTTTTACATCTGACTTTAAAAATTGTGAGACATATGTAAATCTACATGTCTGTCAAAATTGTTCTTTTACGCTGACTGCTTTGCAGCAGCAGAGATTTCTGCCAACGGCTGATGTCTCATGTTTTGACAGAAGAAAGTAGAGCGCGCTCTAATAAAAATTTGTCAGATGTCTCAACACATGTTTTTTTACGGAAGTAATGTTTTAAAGGTAACACATGACATGTTTGTATTAGCAGTAGAGAATTTGACAAGTCAGATGTAAAAAACATGCCGTGTATTAGCTCCTTTAGAACACATAGAAATTTAAAAAAAAATTACTTTGTTAGCATACTTTATGTTATCTTTATGTTTTAGGAATACTTACTAAAAGCTTATTTGACAAATTTCTGTACAACATCAGTCAAATTAGCCTTAGATCGTTGTGATAAGAGAATATGAAAAATATAAGCAAATTTATTACCGAATTCAATTGACTTAAAAACCTAAATGTTAAATAGATGATATTTGCAACCAACACGAAATTACCGATCAAAGAATGCTGATGATGAAATCTTAGCTGGTTTCGAAAATGCATTCCACTTGGCTAGCGTCGGCAAAACATACTTTTCCAGGTTCTTCTTTCATTGTCACAATGAAAAAAAATTCACGTAAAAATAAGAATGTTTTAAAATGAACTCAAGGCAGTTTAGAAGTGTAAGCATTAATGAAAACTTAAATATTTTTTATGAATATTGCAGTTAATATTTTAAATAAGTAGATAATTTTACGTTCACACTATTATTGTATTCGCAAGGTTTCCCAAATTCAAATGTTCTAAAATAATAACATAGAAAAATATGACTGTTGTGAACGATCCTTCATAACTTATTGTGATATATAAAATACAAGTTGTCGATTTTCTAAAATTTTTTATTAAGGGGTCTTAATTACGGATAACAGAGGCGGCGGCTTACAAATATTACAGACTGCTTGGCTTAGCTGATCGCCGTAAGTATCTGAGTAGTTTCGACAGCACTTATACAATACTTTTTTTTTAAGTATTGTGAAATTCTAGAGCATTTTGACAATTTGACATATTAGGAAAGCCTGTGAATGCAATATATATGTTTTAATAGGTCAGGTTTGAGCTAACAGCTTGACTAATAAATTTATGGAAAATATAATAAATTTCTCATAGAAATATATGTGTGCAACTCGTTCCGTACATTTTAAACTTTTTGTTAAAATATTTAATTGACAGACTGTGTATCAGCTCTTTTTTTTTGTATGAAAAACTAAAAAATTTTAACAATGCGCGCCATTGTTTTTAAGCTTAAATTATATCACTTCAAACTTTCTTTTGTCTTGTTAAAAAATTTAAAGCATATTATATCTTCAAGAGCAACCTTAAACTGAATAAACTTTTCTAGCCAAATAAACAAAGAGAAATGATTTAATTTGAGAAATGCTATTGATTTTCTTAGCTGACACCTAAGTTAGAAAGGCAGGCAGAAAGACAGACAGATGTGTAGCCATAAAGTTTGCCATAAAACTAAAATAAAGAAATTTTTTTTTTGTGGAAACTGTATAAGATTTTATTTCATAATAATGAGAAAACAAACAAAGTACATGTTATAAATATGTATGTAACAATGTATGTGCATATGCTAAGTCAGTAAAGCTTAAAGTATGTATAGTCAACATGTTAGTAAAACATATTGTTGGATACGTTTTCGTTGTTACTTCAGTTTAACTAAGATCTGACAAACATATACAAACATGTACACATACATGTGTAGTGTAATTTAACGTCCCAAAAAAAAAGAAAAAAAAAACTATAAGAAATGTAGTAATAGCAAATGGTACAGTACCATGCAATTTAATATTCCCAAAAAATTTCGTTATTGAACAAGATATGTTTGCAAATTACTTACAATTTTGTTTGCTCATACATTTTGTATATTTCATTGTTAAAATAGCTTTAAATTATGCTTAAACTATTTGCAAATTTGAATGCAGAAAGTAACAGTTGTTTTTTAATTAAAAAGATAGATGAGAATGTTGTTCAATATCACTCTTTGACCTTAAAATAGAATAGAAAATATTAGAAAAAAATGTCTTAAATAGTGGGTTTAATTTTTTTTGCTTTTGCTGCATTTATTTAAATTTCGTTATTAGTTACGTGCGTAAAGTACATGTTAAAAAAATAGGGCCATGATCTACTATTAAATTGCACACTACAGTACATATTTATAAAGTAATCGAAGTCAAAATGAACTCTTAAAGATGCCGAGAGTAACGTGGGTAGATTAATAAGCTTTTGTATGAACTCAGTAGTTGACTTTAGGTTAAACAGCCGAAATAACTTATTTATTAAGTTAAAGTACTGATTTTTTTTATTTAAGCATTTTATTATTAATTTAATAAATATTAAAAAAAAACAAGGATTGAGAAAAACTATAATCGCTATTAAACTGATGACTTGAGAAGAACAAAATTCGAAACAACCAAAGAGGGAAAAATAATTGTTGTAGTATATTCCTTTCGAACTTGTTGTGGTCGCAGGTTTAGAAAAAGCAACGTAATTGTTCCGAATTTTATTACTCAAAAGCCTGATATTTACATCCATAACATAATTATCGGAAAAAAGTTAACTTTATCAGAATTTTTATTAACATTTTATACGGCAGCAATATCGGCGATTCGGATGCGAAAGGATGGCATGTGGTATCGCTTTGGATCGGTTTTGTAGCATAGCAGAATCCTGGACCTCGTGGATAAAGAGAAAAGGGAGGCTCAAATGCCGATAAAGCGCATGAGTCGGGTGAAAATGGTCGAAAGGCTACATCACACGCTCATAGCGGATGGATCCATGCACGATGAGCTGGATCACTGCGTTGATTACAGGATATGGGAACTACAAATATCATTTGAAGAGGATGCAGAACGTGGATGATTATATTTGTAGAATGTGCCTGGAGGATGCCGAGACGACAGCGCATGTAGTATGCGAGTGTCCGGCGTTGGAAAGCGGAATATTAAGGATCACATGCAAGCACACAGGAAGTTTGAGTACGATGGGGGAAAAAAGATGCTGTCGACTACCAAATGTGCGATGAGGATTGTCGACAATCACCAGTCGGCAGTGTGAAATCGTTTTCCTAGTCCTGAGAAAACGCCGGTTATGGTGCGGGACTCAGTGATTGAAGGAGTGAAAGGGGTCGAAAAGGGACCTGTGATAGTAGTGGTCTGCTTCGATATTGCCCCTACATGTGTATGTAACATTTTACAATCAAGAACATCGCTAATTTATTTATAGAAAAGGATATAAAAAAGAAGACGATTAATTAAAGCCAGAATAAATTGAAAATATTGTTATTGTTATTGACTTTTTTTTTGGTTCATTACAATTCGAACTACTTATTATCGAAGTACATGTGGTAATCTACATGAACATATTAAAAATGTATTGTCTATACATCTTGAGGCCTTATAAATGGTTTGTGTCTTTTTTTGTTTTTTTGTGAAACTAAATACTCGAATTAAGTTCATTTCTCAGAGATATATTATCGATTGCTGTAATACGTTTGTTTTCTTTATTTTGTTTTAATAGTTGCATTCTTTAGTTAATAAATGTAAGTGAGTCCTAATAAGAGTACACATTCACTAAAAGAAAAATAAAATACATGAGTATATAAAAAGAATAGGATTTCTTTTTGTTTTTCTCTTCCTCTTTCTTAAGCTTCTTAAAGATTTTTTATTCGCTATTATTTTCTTTCTTTTCACTCTAAGATTAAACTAAACACATCCGACAGCAGTCTCTAAATATGTTCATGCCTATGTATGTATGTGTGCGTATTTATGCTGTGTGTAATATAGCTGTTGTTATTGATATACCATTGTTTTTATGTACAATTGTTTAGTAACTTAAATAGTTTATATTGTCAAGTGTTTATGCGTTATGTCCTTGTATGTGTGTCGCTAAACTATACTCAGACGCACACAGCCATATTAAATATAAATTAATTCGATGTCCTCTTATCTTGATGCCATGTTCTAATTTTTTTGTGTATGTCAGTATGTGCGTGTGTTAGTTTTCATTTTATTTGAGTGTGTAACTTTTATGTTTCGTATCTTTTCATGGATTTTTTTTAATCGAAATGCGAAAATATCCATCTTTACTGTTACCCAGAGCTTTTCAGCTTTAATATGGATTATTTTTATAAATTCTAGGTCCTCTATTTCATGAATCTTTTTTAATAAAAATAATTTTTTTAAACCTTTAATTTAAAGGGCATTTTCTACGCAATTAAAGTGGGTTTAAAAAAAATAATAATTGAAATTTCTATTGAAATGATTTTTGTTTTTTGTTTCGTTTTTCTACCAAATTATTTTAATACAGTGTAATTTGGGTAAGACTGTTTTTATTTTTTCTTTGTTTATATTGTGCTTAGTGATTTTTTATAAGAGATTATTAAAGTTATTTAAAATAATGACAGTTTCACAGCGACATTACACAAATAATTAAAAACAATCAAAATGTCAATGAAATTACTTACAATTATTAACTGTTCAAACAATGTTACCATGATATAAAGAGAAAACAAATAATTTGATATTGAAAGCAATAATCCTTTTCAATAGTTTTTTTTTTACTTATTTATTTAAGACTAATACCAGAAACTTTTTTTCTGTTTTTCTACAGAAATTGTAACACAATAGAGAAAAAAAATATGCGTAAATCTTAACAACTTGTTTTACAAATATTAACATTCTTGGCACATAGTAGATATTTTTAATAGTTGGTTATTTATGTAACACTTCAGACACCCTACTGTTTATTGGCAGCATTAAAAAGGACATTTGAGATTCGTTTCAACGGATTTAATTTGTTTAATGTTTTTTTATTTTTTTTTTGCATTGTTATTGCTGCAAATCACTTCAAAACTAATTGGTTTCCGATTTCCTTTTAACAAAAAATAAACACTTACTACATTCATATAATTTACCCTGTTGTTCGTTTAGCAAGAGAGAAATATAAGCCAAGCTGCAGCAAAACAATAAAAATTTACAAGGACAGACAGACATACAGTATTGAACTGAGAACATAAAATAACAATAATTCGTAGATTTTGCTCTTGAGGATATTCAATAAAGTACTATAACAAATCAAACAGCAGCAAATAATCTTCGGAATGTCCTGCTGTGACCATTTGCTTTATAAATTTTCACAGCTTCTTTGAACAGTTTTTTTTTTAATTTTTTCTCATCTCACTGTCAATATACAACAAATTTGTTACAAAGTTTTTTTAATGTTTTTTTTGTTATATTTGTGCATAAAGTTTTAGACAAGTTTTTTCGTTATATTTATTCCCTTTTTTCCTTCTTCTGAGGTTATTATTATTTTCCTATGGGTAGTTTAATTAAGCACATAAATTAGAATATTGGTAGTCAGAGAACAGGCTTCAATAATGTTGTTAGTACCATTAGAGAGGAAAAAAAAAGAAAAATATTTCTAATCAATTTAACAAATGGTTTTGTACAAACAAAAGTGGCAACAGTATTTTAAAGAAGTTGTTGATTGCCACATAAAATGTGAAAATAATAAAAATCAATTTGTGCAAAAACAATAAATTTTATTTACAGAAATTACAAAAGCAATTTAAGAAAAATATTAAAATAATGTAACTGGGTTGAATTGTAAATACAAGTCAAATAAATCATTTCTAAAAATTATTACAGTTTACACGCTTAGTTTTTCTTTATTAAAATTTAATTGTTTTGCTCGTGTTTTCTTTGTTTAACATATAAATTATTTATTATATTTTTAGATCTTCTTGATTTATAAATTTTAAATCTATTCGATTCGATTTTTCCTATTTTAAAATTATTTTTTTCAAATAGTTATAACCTAATTATAATGGCCGTTATTTTAAAATTCAAACAAATCATGATGGTTAAATTATTTTATTAAGTATTTATATCATTTTTATTCGTTACGTATTAGACATTTTTATGGCAATTTTCTTTAAAGGAAAATATGGCTGCAAAAAAAAATAAAAAAAATAAAGTTAAATAAAAAACATTATAAATATGAACCAGAGAGTTGCTCCATTATTAATTCAAAAAGCAAAGTAAAATGTAACACTGAAAGGGAAAGTGTAATGAACCATTTATCAAAATGTATTTTTTGCTTTATATTCAACTTTTAATACACCTGTATGGGGTACAATAAAAACCATTTTTATACCCGCCACCAAAAAAATGGTGGGGGTATATTCATTTTGTCATTCCGTTTGTAACACATCGAAATATCCATTTTAGACCCCATACAGTATATATATTCTGAATCAGGGTTTGATTTGATGACGATCTAGCTATGTCCGTCCGTCTGTCCGTCTGTCCGTCTGTCCGTCTGTCCGTCTGTCCGTCTGTCCGTCTGTTGAAAGCACGATAGAGGTCGCACCGAAAAAGCTAGGGAGCTCAAATTTTGCCAGAATCTTTCTTATAGATAAGGTTTGTTTGGTATTGAAAATGGGCTAAATCGGAATATTAGGAAGAGAGTTATAGCTCGAAAAGCAAGAGTAGGTCGAAAAAACCGTGTCCTTCAAACATCGAATAAAATGGAATTGTGTCCAAACGCATTAACATAGACTCATGAAACTTCGAATATATATTTCCTGAGTAAAAGCACTATTTTTCCCCGAAAATTGTCTAAATCTATGCATTAGGAGAGGAGTTATCGATCAAAATGTACGAAAATTTATACCGCACAGTGTATTTTTCGGTATATTTAAAAACAAAAACGTCATAAAAGCAACAAAATTGGATGTACGACTCTGAAATTTTGCACACTTTGCTTATTGGTGAGACGCTTTTTTGTAACGGAAAATCAATGTGCCACGCCCACTTTAACGCCCACCTCCCATATAACGTTTTACCCAAAATTCATATAATTTCTCAATTTATGTAGATTTTGGAATAATAAAGGGCTATATTGAAACATCTCAGTTGTACCCATTCAAAAATACAACTTTGACACGCCCACTATAACGCCCACTTTTCACGTTATATACCGTTAATGAAATTTAAAAGCTCATAAAACCGCCAAAATTAGAGTTATGATGATCAAATTCGCTACGTATATCCTTTTAGGCAATGTCATTACTGCGCCGGAAAATTAAGGCGCCACGCCCACTTTTACGCCCACCTCCCATATAACGTTTTACTTAAAATTCATATAATTCCTCTATTAATAAAGATTTTGGAATAATAAAGGACTATATTGAAACACCTAAGTTGTACTCATTCGCAAAAATAACTTTGACACGCCTACTATAACGCCCACTTTTCACGTTATATACCGTTAATGAAATTTAAAAGCTCATAAAACCGCCAAAATTAGAGGTATGATGATCAAATTTGCTGTGTATATCCTTCTAATCAATGTTATTGTTGTGCCAAAAAGTTTAGGTGACACGGCCAGTTTAACGCCTACCTCCCATACAACGGCTTACCTTAAATTCATGTAATTTCTCTATTGACAAAGTTTTTGGGAAAATAAAGGGCTATATTGAAATATTTAAGTTGTATTTATTAGTGGAAACTTTATTGACACAGCTACTTTAATACACTTTCATTGAATTTCATTTCATTTAAGGACCGATGTTGTATTTAAATAAAACACAAATTATTTAGGATATTATTATTTCTTTTTATAATGATAATATTTGTATGGTTCAATTATGTATTTAACAAAATATCGGCGAAATGGCCCCCCCATCCTTGGCGCCACTCCTCTATCTGATGGTCCAAATTTTCAATGACAATGTTGATGCTCAATTATTGGGCATGATGATGAGTCGAGGTTGACTGCTCTTTTGCCACACTATCGCAAAAAACAGCAATAGTTCCCATTCAACGAACTAAGAAGGTATTCACAGATTTTCTAAGATTTTATACAGACCTGTTTTGCAGAAATTTAAATATTTTTTACAATTCTCCCGATTGTGGACGAATTTGAACGATTATGTTGATCAAAAGAATTACGAAGTGCACAAAATGCATTTTGATTTGAACGCCCATTTTTATAAAAAACCTGAATAACTTTAAAGCGTTGCTCATTTGCGTATCTTTCCACGGATCAAAATGAGTAAGTTTGAGATTGAGAAATGTCAAGTGAAATGCAGAAAACAAACTTAAAGACTAGGTGTAGTTCACCTTCAGCTTGGGCCCTTAAAATTTAACCACCCTCTACAAAGAAAGTGATACATATTTTATTATAAAGAGATTATTCCATAATGATTAACAAAATAATAAATATTGTGCTTTAAATGTACACAAAATTGGTGGTGGGTATAAAAGATTCGGCACAGCCGAATATAGTGCTCTTACTTGTTTAAAATGGAGTCAACAAACAAAAAAAAAAAAAAGAGAAAAAAATATGCATAAAACAAAATACGTTAAAAATAATTACATAAAACAACAGGTGGTTGTTTTGCCACAAATACAGGCACATACTCTGTATGAAAGAACCAGCTACAGGAGCTTCATTGTTTCGCAATGTAACAGCATTGGGCTTTAAAAATAATGGCCATAAAGCAGCTCCACTATACAGGCAGCCAGGCAGAAGATAACAATGCAGTGTGTTGAAACATTATTATTATAAAATATAAAACATAAAATAAATCACAAGTTAATAGAGAGCCAAAAGAAAACTTTATATTATACGAGTTGGTAAAGAACATGTTTTTGTATAATTTTTTTTTTTTTTATATTTTTTGTTATTTAAAGTTTAAGGTTGAAAATAAATAAATAAATAAATAAGTATAATAATGCAGGTAATAGAAAATGAGAAAATTATTTTGTTGGTTTTATGTACGAAAAGTGGTGTAAGTGCAACTAGATGTGGGTCATAATTAGCATTATCATTATTATTTTGTATTTCTTCAGGTATAATTTACATGTCCATAATACATAAAGGATGAAATTAAGTACGAGACTGCAGCTAATAGGGAGGTTACAAGATTAGTCAACTCCTCTTTATTTTGTACTCTGATATTAATTTGCGGTCATGTCCTCGTGGGTTTTCCTCGACGTTTCGTTTCCTGAGTTTTTTATTCGAAAATAATTTTTGATAAACCACCGACAGACTTGTTAAACTTATGTTGTTTTTTTGCCATAACTGCCAGCATTTTATTTTAGTTGCTTTTGTTTCGCTGTTATCTATTCTTTGTAAATCCACATTAGAGATCGCAGAAGGCCAAGATATTCGGCATCTGCATAACAGCCTAAAGTTTCTTGTATTTGTATATAATTCCTAACTTTTAGGTTTGAATAGCGTACAAGAAATTAAAAATTCATATTTCTGTTCGATGCAAAATATATCGGGTGGACTAAACTTTTTTTGTTTGTAATATGCCTGCCAGGCTTTGGTTATTTACACCATCTTTTCCCAAAACGGCAAAAAGAATGGATCGTATATAATATATATTCATACTAAAGCTGTTAGGTTTGGTGCTTTCTCTTTTGACATTTATACGCATTGCAACAAATTTTTTTTCACATTTTCAGAGTATGTGAAAGAAAACAAATGTCGTCCGCTAATTAAATCATTGTTTGTCTTTATTAATTATTCATTTAAATGCAATCCAGGTCCACAGGTACAAAGAGTAGTTATAAAAACCATCGCTGTTTTGCATCTCTTTGTATGGAACATTTAGAGCTATTTTTCCCTCTAAGTCGTACAGTGGACTCTGCATTGTAATACAATTTATATATCAAGGCATATACCTTTTCTGGTGTACCTTTTTTTTTGAAGGGAATATCATATTGCCGATTTTGTGGTGGTGTCGCATTTACGCCCATCTTACTGTGCGGGTTGCTCTATTATTTATGATTTTGGTTAGTGAAATACGACCTATATTATAAAATTTAACACTTTTATGAGGAAACGTGATTGTTCTCCGGTTTCTGCAGTCGCCTAAGTCAACCTTTTTTGGAATTCCTTCTAAGTGCGGAGGGATTTCGGTTAAATGCAAGTGTCAGCATATCCGATCCTTATTTAGACTTTTCCACTGCTATATTATCCGGGCCGTGGTTTTTATTATTTTCGACTTCTGTATCTCAGATTTAATTTCTTCTGCAGATGGTAGTTTGATTAAAAAGTTTTGCTGCATGTTAGTAGCTTCCTGCACACTTGTTTCATAAGTCTTTGTTGTATCTTCGAAGAATTTTTGCTGGTGGTGCAAGTGTTCTCTATAATTTGCTAGCGTATTGCTAACATTGTCCTTTAAAAGAGGTATGTGAAGTTTAATGTTCGCCAAGGCTTTTATCGCATCGAATACGCCGCATAAGTCATTAGGATATGCTGCTCTTTTCGCCTGTATAAGAAGGTTGTAAAAAACTTATATTTTTAGCCAAACTTTACACTTTCTGTTATGCTTTTTGTTGTATTCCGATAAAAAAAATAATTCCTTTCGAGAGATTCTTGGTGTTCATGAGGTTGGCTTTAAGTTTATGTCTATTTTGTATACATTTTCAGGTTGCGTTGTTTTTACATGGTTTTCTGTACTGTTTAACTAGTCTTACTGAAGACTTCTCTGCTTGTTTGGATACCATGGTAGATACATATTTATTTATTAGCAGATATTTTTTTTTAATTTCAAACAACAAGCCTTTGTACGAGTGAAGTAAGAATCGCAGAGTTTTGTGTCACAATGCTTGGTAGAGAAAATTAATGTATTTCCAGCAAATTCCTTTTTCTTATCTTTAATCATTTTGATTTTATGAGTAATAAAATTTGTATTCTTAATTATTATTCGTTGGCGATAGACAAAAACGTCTTAAGTTAGAAAATAATATTTATTTTCTGAGTTATTTCCTTAAGACCAAATAACTACAATTGAAAGCAGTTGTTTTAGATTTACGTTATTGTTACAATGGGAAACAGGAAAGAAAATTGAGTAAAGCCCACTCAAAAATTGAAAACTAAATTTTTTGACTTAAGACTTAAGACGCTTTTACGTAATGTCAGAGAATTATTATTTTTTTTTGAAGAAATTATTATGAATTTCGAATAATTTTGTGGCGCTTTACTGTCTTTTATTTCAGCAAATAAAATTATTTTTGCATCCAATACCAAAAGTAGTTGTATTAAATTGCCTTTTATTTAGTGGATATTTTTATTAAAAGATACAAGTTTAATTTTTATACTGACAACAAATAATGAACATCAAATGAAAAACAAAATCATATAGTCAAATACATAAATTCATATGAATAAAAGCACTCAAATATGTTTTTGTTAAATACTTTTGGCTGACAGTTCATCAAATTTTATGACCAAATATTACAAGCAAACTTTGTTTAAATGTTAAGCTACAATTTTCTAGGAAAGAAGACGACGGAAAAAAATTGTAAGTGCATACATAGCCAATATAATGACCACAACATTAAAACCTTAACCCATTAATGCCTGATGAAAAATGAAACAAAAAACGATAAAATTAAATTAAAGTTACATTTACACAGCAAAATTCATAATTATTTTTTTCTATTACATATTCAGATTTATTGCATAAATTAAAAGAAATTTGATGTAATCCAGGGGCCGAATTACGGCACTTGAACATGATCGAAATTTGAAAACTCTTATTAGAATATCTTTACCTAAAGCACAGCGAACTCGATCGTTCGAGTAAAATTTCGATCATGATCGAATGCCGTAATTCGGCCCCTGGGTCTCTGTATGATAAAATAAGTAAGTTCTTTATTAAAAAAAACTTTTTTGTGTTTGTTATTTTTCTATTCCCTTTAGGAAATAGTTAGTTGAAATTCAGTTAGTTTGAAAACCGATTATCAGTATGTGGATTACTTTGTAAAATATGTTTTATAAATTGTTTATTACCAAGATCTTAAATTTTGTTTTTCAAAAGAATTTAAAATATTAGTTGCCATATTCACTAAAAATATTTTAGGTTTATTGAAGACTTATTTGACAAATTTCTGTTCAACATCTGTCAAATTAATCTTTAATAAGCCTAAAATATTTTTTATGAATACGGTTGTATGTAAAGAATTTCAGCAGTAGTTGTAAAATATGGAGCTGAAATATAATACCACTATATTGAGAATTTGGCCAGCGGTCACTACTTTTGATTTCCAGAATTAGTTCCATTTTTCGTGCAGATTCATGTAACATAATATTGATCAATATAAACTCCAGGGTTAATTAAAACTGTAGTAAGGTCTTAAATGATATATTTTTTAAATATTATTTATTAAGCTTTCGCAACTTTGTTTTGAAGCTATTAAAAAAATGATGTTTAATATCAATATGACTGTAATCGTAAAATGTTAATACGAAGATATTTTTTATGTAACCAGCAGTAATAAATCTTATTTCAGTTGTTCAGTAGTCCAGCATGTTGTTTGCATATTTTCATTGTGCATTAAAATTGCGCATAGAATTTATATAAAAAAATAGTTTAAAGCTTTACATATTGCTTGAAGAATATAGAATTTAAATGCAAAACTTATATTTTGTAAATATTTTTAATATGTTTCCTGACATATATTGACTTATATTTTTCTCACTTGTTCGGAAAGTTGTTTTTTTTCGGTGTCCTTTGAGAAAAATTCATATTACATTTTAATTGCTTGTACTTGTATGGAAGGACTTTTTTACATAAATGTGCTATTGTATGTGTTCAATTTTTGCTTGGTGTACAGTTTCAAATTGGTATTTTTCAGTATGCCACCATCATACTTCCGATTTAAGTGTCTTTAAAAAGTTTAAAATATAACGGAAATAAAAGAAACTCCTATTCTTCGAACAAATAAACATTTTTATTTTTATATTTATCTCTTACGAGGAGTTAAAACAAATATAGAGAATCAATGTGCGTTAATAAGGAAAGTGGTCTAAGTAACAAAAAATAAGTATCAATTCTATAAATAAAATTTCGGAATTATTTGAATAACGTATTAGTTGTAAAAACGAACGTTATAAGATGTTGCATAAAACTGCTTTAGGTGACTCTAATTTTCACATTTTAGATCTTTCATCTAAAAAAGGAAGACTAAAAAAAAATATGGAAATATTTGATCATATTTGCTAAAGACCTGAAACTGAAGCAAAATATGTTTGCGATATATACATTTATATATACCTTGCATAAACTCTCATTACAAAATAATGAGTTGAATGTACTAGAAAACAGTTCTTCACTACTTAAAGTTTGGCATCTAAATCCATTATTTTTGTCGTTGGAGGCAAGTACTTACCGCGCTCGCTTACAAATAGGGACTAAAATAAGTACTAAGTTTTTTTAGCAATAAATAAGTACTTGATTTTAATAACCTAAATAACTCATTGATATCATGGACCAACAGAAGTTCTTCGATGTTTTCAATGACGAAAATTTGGTTTGATTATTCTGCGATACGTTTCTTTGAAATTATAAAATCAGTTAAAGTCTATAAGTCATCACTTTGTTAATGAAATGCTTTGCCGCTGTTGTCAAAATCACTATTACTTATACTTTTAGTGGTTTAAACTAAATGAGAATTATTAGAAGTTATATATTTGAATGTCTTCTAGCAAAATTTCGCAATATAACATTGTATTGTGTGTGTATCTAGGCAAATGTCTCTTAAATAATTACTTACGTATCACGTTAAACATCAAGTTATTATAAAAAAAACTTATCAGCAAGACAGACGATATGTAATAGTCATTGAAAAGTATGTTGTTTAGTAAGAGCAAGTCATTACCTAAATTTTGCTGGGTATATACACTTTATGAGGCTTGCTATTATAATAACAATGTATTACATTTCACTTGTAATTCATATATATTTATAAATTAATTTATTTATTTTCTTTAAGGACATTTAGTTAATTCTGAAAATGGTTTAAGTCAATTTAACCTCCGAATAAAAAACATTTTTGTATGAGATACACATAAAAAATATTTTCATATTATTTAATTAATTTAAACGAAAAATAGTAAACAATTCGACACAAAATATATATGACTTATACCACTTTCACAATTAAGGGCACAAACATATATCCGTACTACTGACAAATACTGCGCTTTTAATTGGAGGACAATGTTGAATTTAAATAACATTTTATATTAAAAGCCACTCTCATACATACGCGTACATTAAAAATCGCATAAATACTGTATGAATGTTTTCTCTTAAAACATTGTATACATGGAAATAATCTGATGATGTGGAAAGAAAATCAGCTCAAGTAGTTTATATTAAATCTCCACATCAGTGTAACAAAATTTTATTAAAAACTACTTTAACTTATGCTGACCAACGAATGGCTACATGTTGTTCTTTTTTTTTTTTGTCAAACTTTTAATGAAAATTCTATTAATGTGGCCAAATATTGTAAACATATTGTTCTATAACAAAAACAAAAAAAAAAAAAGAAAAGAAAATAAAAAACTCTTACACACGTTGTGTGTCTCTTCAGACACATGTGTATCAGGGTTGCAAAAGTTGGTACAATTGTACTTTTTGTGGTACAATTTAAACCTTAAAAGTACAATGGTACACCAATTACCCATTTAGTACAATTTACTAACTTTCTCAGTTTATGTTTTTTTTTATAGAATTTCCCTAGTTTATCGTCTTGATTGATTTACTATGGCAACTCATTTTTGCCATCATTTCTTTGTGATTAATTGTTTGCATTCACCTGTTTATTTTTAAACAACTTTTAGACTTTATATGTAATTTATTTTATGTTTAAATATGTACATATATATGTATACATATATCTTAGTACGGTTTCTTTTTTTTAAAGATATACTTTTTATTGTTTTATTGAATGCTTATTTGACAAATTTCTATGCAACATCTGTCAAATAAGCTTTTAATAAACCTAAAATATTTTTTATGAATATAGCAGTTAAAGTATAAATGAATTTTTAAGTACAAATGTTAATTTTAATATTAAAAAAAATGAATTTTTATTTACAATTTTATGTTATGTTTATGTTTCTTCTGGCTTTTATTTAAAATAAAAAAAATTAAAAAAATTTTTTAAATAAAATTTTTTGGTACAATTGGGGTCGAAAAAGTACAATTTTATGAGCTTCTTGGTACAATTTTGATGTTCTCATTTTGCAACCCTGATGTGTATGTTCTTATGTGTTACCAGATGTCGATGTTAAAGAATATGTTAAGGTTAAGACTCGCAAGTACCCAGCAACAAAATTCGGTATGAAAAACATTTTCGTGTCTTGAAAATTAAAAGCACGAAAATAGATTGAAAATTCCTCCTGAAGTGAAAAATAATTTGTCATAAATGAATAAAATGATTTGCTTTAAAATTTAGGCAAACTCATTGAAAACATAAATTTCGATTCAGGTAAACAACATCATCAAGTATCAACTCGGGAAACGTCTATGTATTTCTTAAAATGGAGTGCAGCTTATCAACATGTTCAAATGAATACTTAATTCCCAATGACACAGTAATGTTAAAATCGTTAACGTATTTTTTTACGTAAATTAAATAACTCAGCTTACCCCGTTATTTTATTTTATCACTACTTTTTTTGCTGGGTTTGTATATATTTGTATCGTATGTGTTCTGCCATATATAATAAAATTTGAAAAACTATTACAACCCACAAGGCCAACCTTAGCCTTTGTTTGCGACATGATTTCAAACAAAGAGACAAGTGTCAGACAACAGACAAAACGAGCCTTTTCCCTTTTTTTCGCTTGGCAAATATAAAGTACAAATAAACCAAAATAATCGTACAAAAAAAAAAAAAAAAAGAAACTGCCAAACAAATTATATAAACAAAGAAAGAAAGTTTTTGAAATTTTTGGAAGGACATATGGTATGGGCTTAAACATATCGCAAAGTAAAGTTTTAACCACAAGAAAAAATTTTTTTTTTATCAAAATAAATGCACTAATGTCAATGTCACAATGTAAAGTTTTATTATTTTGTTCATCATCATTTTCCTTTTTATACTATACACCACGACTATTTAATTATTAAATAGTCTTAGTCGCCATCTGGTTACTTTTTCTCTTTATTTTTTTAAACCTCAGCAACTAAATTCTATATATAAAAATAATCAATTCTAGTAGAATATAGAAATTAAAAAAATTTGACGAAAAAAATATATACATTTATTTGATAGGAAACAATTGAGCTGGCATAAAATAACAGGTTGAAGGCAGGCAGGGTTTTCAAATAGAGGCACATAAAAACGCCCGGGTCGAATGTTGTCATGAGACAAACGCTGTGAATATTAGGTCATCGGTGACAAATGCTGCTTTCTCTAAGGCGTCATATATGCATTTCTAAAGTAAATATTTAAACATTTGTAAATGACGAAAGTTGATTTTGTAGGCCTAGGCGTATTAAGCAGTCCTAACAGACAATATTATCATGATTCATTGGTGCTCTCTTATGTACTGTAATGGACTTACAACAGAAAATTGTGCTAAATATAAACCTAAGATAATAAGAGTATATTATGCCGTGTGTTACGAATAGAACAAAACTTTAATTTTCTTGGGTATATTAAGTCTTGCAATTAAAATTACAAAGAAAAAAAAAATACGTCTGAACAATGTTCCAGCATGAAATGAAGGAGGTTATTATTATCCAATAAATACCACCCAATGTAGTTCTTATCATTTGACCCCATAATATTTGTCCTTCTAATATCTCTTATCTGCCTCAAAGCCATCAAATTATTTACAGGTGTAAACCAAAGCTAAACACAGTTCATTACATTGATACAGTTTGATGACAACCTTTTCTAACCTACAAAATTATTTTGCTCCCCACTTAGCCACATTGATTGTAACTGTAACTTTCTATATGTGTGTGAAGTCATGTTAAATATCTTTACCTTTTGCTTTACATCCCTTCGTGTTGTGTTCGGAAGTAAAAATTTATTTGTATGTATTTAGTTTCCGTGTAAGAGAAAAAGGTGTCTTTATGTTTTTATTTGTTTGACAACACTTGAATAAATTGCTTGTCATCAGGTCTCCGGTATCTCATATCATGTTGTATAGACAGAATAATATGTTTTTTATAGAGTTTGTTTTAGTGGCTTAATTTGTTTTTGTATATTTGTTTTTCGGAACTTTGTTATTAACAAATGTAATAACAATGAAACAATACGAGGGCGGTTGTATTGGCAATATTTGTAGACACATTAATCTTTAGGAGCATGTGCTCGCATGTCCAAATTGTTTGTGTTCGTTTGTTTATTTCTCATAGCAAATTTAATTATATACTTAAATACAATTATTAGACTGGACCGCTGTATTTTTGTTATCAAGATTTTTGCGAAATTTTCTCAGCAATTTTATTCTAGAGTTTTTTCTTTATATAAATTGTATTTGATGAACTTGTTAATTTTAATAGAAAATATTTAAAAATTATCATAAAATCGAAATGTATTTTTAATTGAACTAGACTAATAAAGTTTTTGCTAATTAAGAAAGTTAGTGGATTTATGTTTTATTACTGATAATTGACGAATAAAGTCTTATTAATTGAGATTGAGAAGGAAAATTAATACCAAAGATATTAGCATAGTTAGTTGTCGGCTTGCAATTTAATGTTTTTGCTTGTTAATTTTAGCCCCTTTTACATATTGTATTTGATGCCAATAAATTTCTAGTTTATTTCATATTTTATGTTTATTTTATTGCACAAACAGTAATCCCGCTAAATCGGACAATTTGAAACACTGTAATAAAAACCTCTCAAATGTGTGTTAGTGATGAAAAAACCAAAAGTTGTTTTAGGATTTTTTAATTCCAGCAACAGAAAAAAATTTTCTTATTAATTAAATGCTCAAATAAATGTTAAAATATGTAAAAACTTTACCACAAAAAAATATATTTTTTTCTCTTTAATTATTCAAATTATTGTCTGTGTAACCCTTTTCCTTAAAAGAAAAGCGAAGAAAAGATAAAAGTATTATAGATGACCGGATTTAATCATGTTAAGTCAATATCTTAAAGGAAAATTGTTTAAAATGTTTTTATTTATATTTAAAATTACAGCACAAAGAAACAAATACAAAAAATATGAAAATTGTCTGTAAAACTTAACGATAAACCAACAAAGTAGAATAAATTAAGAAAAGAACCACTGACACGAAAGGTGTTTGATAAAACATACCAATAAGATAAGTAGCAACAATCATTGGTGCGAACATAAAACGCCAATTAAAACTAACATGAAAATAGCAACAAAAAAGCAGAAAGGGAAATTATTAATAAAAAAGCAGAAAATAAGAAATAATTCCAAGTGCCTTTTTTTAAGGAAAGTGCAAAAACAAAGCAAAAAGAGCAAAAAATAAAATATTTTAAACTTTTCACTCGCTATGCAAATGATAAAAAGAAAATTAAAGCAAAATAAAATTGAATATAATTTAAATTTTAAGATCCTAAATAAAATACATAATTCAAACAAAAAACAGTGATAACATTTATTTAATTTAAAAAATTTATATTATTATTCTACATACAGATGCACAATCAAATGCAGATATAAATAATTGTTAGTAAATAAAATTTCACTAGTGGGGCGGCATAAAATTTCGATTAATTAAACTGTGTAACATTGTTTAATTGTATTTTAATAATTTTAGTTGTGTTTTTTGTTCTTAATATTGGTTAATCTTATAAAAGCTTAAAATTATTTCAAAAATTCAAAATGTTAAACTTGATTTGTAACAATTTATGTACTTGATGTAAGTTTTCAAATATTAAAAACTAGAAAAGCCCGGCGCGCGTTGCTAGACCCCTTAATGAATAAAAATGTATTCTGAATTTAAATTGAATATCAAGTGCAAAAAGCTAAAAATTATAACTTTTTTAATAGGCGTGGTACTGCCACTTTTCTAATCACAAAACTGCATAGTCATGACAGCTGAATATGTGCGCAAAGTTTCAGAAAAATCGGTCCAGAGCAAGTACCACAAAACTATAAACTTTTTTTCACCTATAAACACTTCCTGGAATGTATACAACAACTTGCTAAAGTTTGGGCCAGATCAGTTTTACAGTTTCGGAGTCTAAAGCTAACACACACACACACATAGAGTTTCACTTTTATATATATATATATTTCCAATAAATCTACATTTATTTCTCAACTCAAGACCTTATGGATGATATTAGGTTTTCCCCTTATCATTCACTCATTTTTTTGTTTGTTGTTAGTCATTTTTATTTCGATTGTTTATTAGTTATATGCTTAATAGTAATTCAGTATAATTTATTAGTTATATTCGTTCATACGCCATTATCCTTTATCAACTGAAGACAGAGATTTTTCAAAAGGCTACGAAACGAAAAGTAAATAAAAGGACCATTACCCCCCCGCTGGCATACATCATAAAAGAACTAAGAAAATTTTGAAACATACGAGTATAAGTCTAATAAAAACTTAATACACATACACTCTTGTATTGTGTTCTCGTTTCTCTTGTTTCTCTCTCGAAATGTACGAGTATTAACATCTAATAAATCTTTCATATCACGTAAACAGTTAAACTATTGTTTACAACCACTAAACACGCATCAAAAGCAGCCTTTTTACCATGTTCACAAGTAAAACGAAAAAAGAAACTTTTTATATCTTTTATTTTCGGATTTCTATTATATGGCTTGTCTTTTTTTTTATGCCATTAACCATTGAATGTCAATATGATAATATTGTATGATAATAGGAATTACTTTGTGAAGATGAAAAAAGTCTATGTCTATTTATCATTGATTTTATTTGTGTAGTTGTTGTTTTTTTCGTCCTCATCACTGTCTGCTAGTGGTGTTTTAAGTGAAAGAGTCTCCATACATTTCTTTTTAAGTGGCTGTTGTACTGAGTAGTTCGTCTCATATTGTTATTTCTTCAAGTACGTCTACTAATACTACATAAAAGAAAAATCATTGTGTACAAAAAAAAATAAGAATAAGAATAAAAAAACAAATCTTAAATTACTTTCAAGTTGGGAATGTTCGCATTCCACTTAAGTTTAACTTAATACACTGGAAATTGAAGAACAAAAATTAAACTGAACAGATTTTTTACTATGGATTAAATAATAAATTACATCAGTTGCTTAGAGGGTGTAATTTCTGGCAGTTACAGAGGGATTTAGCATATCCCGGATATACAGGGTTATGTTGAAGGTCTATTATCTGATTGTTGAATTAGGTCATTTTGGTTGAGTTCTTGGTTGACTGGAAACAAAAACTTGAAGGAAGGCCTTGCAGGATGCAATGTTACATTGTGAGACTATAAATCAAAGTCTATTATTAGTTATAAGTTTTCGATACATCGAATAATCAAAGACCGTATAAGAAGTAAGCCGTACCTTCCAATGTGAAGACCTATGGAAGGCAATTTATTTTTTTTGCCAAACGTAGGGGTTATGAAGCGTGTAGTTTGTCGGATTTAAATTATACATGTGGTCTTTATAATTGGATTTTAAAGTTTGGTTTGTCCTTCGTTTTGCTTTAGAATGACTAATATCCCGTATTTGATTTTTGTAAATAAGGCTATACATCCTAGTATTCACCATACGTTTTACTCTTTGACTGTTTTTGTCCATTTAATGTAATTGAAAACAGTTGTAAGAACTCATGTTAGTCTTAAGATTTTAAACATGTATAATAATCACTTGCCTTATTTTGATCTATAATTTTGTTGACTCATTATCTTAGTAAAATAATGTTGAAAAATAGATAAAGAATTGAGTAATATGTTGATTAAAAACCGTCTCAATTTTAAACTGAATATATTAATTGAAAAACGTATATCTCGATTAAATTCATATAAACGCTGATTTTAAGTAAAATAAATTAATTATTTAATTTCAAAATTTCTTTGGCAAATAGGAATAAACAAAAGTTATAATTTAAATTAGCACACCATTGAAATTCCGAAACTCAAAACTTTCCACCGAAGAGTATTTAACTGTTTTCAACAAACCTACAGGCATTATATCATTAAAGCTTATTGCCCAAATGTTTTCAATGTACAATATCATTCATAATAAGAACTTATTTTGACTTAAAATTTAACTAAAAGTACGATTACTTTCAGGGTAAGCAATTAATATAAATAAACTCAAAATTAAAAATGATTTTTTGAGAAACTTGATAAAACAGACATAAGCCGCTTTTCCATGTTGTCACAGATTTCAATTGTGCGCAGTGGGGTTAAAATGTTATTCATTATTCTTTTGTTGTATTAAATGAGTTTCTGAAAAGCATTTTGTGTGCTTCTACTTCAATTGATGACATGTCAATGAAAGAATAGTTTTAGTTTTTATTTTTGATTAACTTTCTTCCTAACAAATACAAGAAACTAATAGAGAAATAGAAAGAATACAAATGCTCTTTATTAAATACACCAACGTTCTAGGAAAAAACAATTTACTACTTTTTTATAATAAAACTTAAACAGTTTGATTTTCTTGGTTTTTTGCTTTAACTTTCTTTAAGTTAAAGTTTTTTATTTTTCTATTTCTTTTTTTTTGACTTGAAACTAAGAAACAAATAAAAGAGGGCAACATACCATAAAAATGGTAATTTGCAATGTTACTGACAATTTAATTTCGAAAAATAACTGACATTATCTTTAGCAAACAACACTACAAATTATATAAACCTCATACACATAAACAAACACATATAGAGATCATAGAGTAGACAAAGCCTTACAAGCGAGCGAGCATAAAATGCAACAATAACCTACAATTGCAATAAAGAGAATAGCAATAATGTTACACATAAAAAAATAAAAAATACAAAAAAAAACACAAACACAAACACAACATTAAAATAGACAAGAACTAAGTGTAACAACTACAACTGCCTTAAATACAAAATAAAGCAATTTTCGGTTTCCTGTTTCCGGCGGCGTGCAACAAGCTTCATATCTTATGCCCAACAATAAGACTATCAACACACAATGCAAGTGGTTGATACAAAGTAATGGTTGCTGCACTATATGTTTAGCAGGTTTATACGTGCAAATGTATGCATGTATGTGTGTTTGAGTACATAAATAGATTGCAGAAGTAGTTTGAAGCAGTAGTAAATGCTACACAGTCTGAACTTCAACAACAATAAAAACAATATATAGAAAAAATGATGCCAAGATAATGTTAAAAAAATTGTACCACAACAATTGTACATTTTTATATGCTAATCTACTGATTCAACTGCGGCAAGCTGCCTTGTAAATTCGACTAAGAAAAAGGGAAATATTTATTTTAATCTAATCTTTAAGTTGACAACAACAAATAAGTGATGAGCTTAGGTGGTAACAAGGAGTACAGCTTGCTTTTGTTAGTATTATTATAACAATTATATTCATATTTTGAAAATAAAAAAAAAATATTTTTTGAATGCTTAAGGACGTTGTTGGAGACATTTTATACAAAATATTTAGCTTATATGACTATAGGAACGCGTTGGGAATGTGCTTATAAAATGGGCATGTGATATTTTCAGCTATTCTCACTCTTAGAAAGAACCTCTTCAATTCTCTTCCTTATTGTATAAAATATAGTGTTGCAATAACAAAAAAATCGTGAATAAAATTTGAATTTAAAGTGAATATTATCGATATAATTACCTTAAGCGAAAACATTTTAACAGGTTTTAAGTTATAACTTGAAACTAATATCAGATATAAAAAACCTAGAGGTGGACAATTAGGGTCAATGACCTTTGAAGCAAATCATTTGAGCGTGGGATACAATTTTTAGACTTGATATCGAAATTTAAATTCCAAAATTATTACAAAATACTTGCAATAATATTTTATATTCGAAGGCGAATGGCGAACTTTTGCAGTCTTCAGTTAGTACGGTCCATTGAAGATACAATTTTTTTTCTCAAATTTGATTTAATAATTATAAAAATCGACAGTTTTTGATATTAATAAAAAAAATTAAAAATTTCTTTGGTTATAAGCTGCACATGAGATATATGGAAGATTAAAAATCTATCATGAATTGAAAATTGTCAATTAAATAATATTTGATAATACTATGTTCACACACGCGTCTTAATTGTCAATTTATAATATTCTCGCAATTAAAGGCCTTTATTGAGCTCAATTTACCACACAAAAAATTACTTTTATATTGAACAATATATACTAAATTGTTTCACTTATTGTCTAAAACTCGAAATACAACTCCTGAGAAGTATGTTTAGTGAGAGGAAAATAATAAATAAAATAATAAAATATTTGAATAAAGTCAAAAAAATATTTATATACAAATACATATAATTGTAAATATATTTTATGAACAGGAAAAAACTGAAGAGAAGGCATTATTTGATTTGGTATAAATACATCGTATATTTACAGCTATCAAATGCTAATAGAGTAAGATAAATTGAGTATGTGTGTACACATATTTTAATTGCTCAATCAACACTGAAACAATTATAAATATCTGTCTGAACAGGGTATAAAACAAGAGAAGCCAATAAATTATAAAATTTTTTCTTGGAAATTTTTGGTTTTATATGAGCAAACCTTTTTTGACATTTCTGCATCCACTTCACGTAGTACTTAAAAACATTGTTGGTCTACTGTAAATACAAGTCGACCGAAAATTTAATTTTAATTATTTTGATGTTAACGTCAAAGGCCTTTGACTCTTGCTGTGTCATATACAGTGTCAAGTTAACAACAAGTTTCCTCAGTTTAATATATTTTTAATATTGTGAAATTAGATTTTTGTTGATATAAATATTTAAAAGAACAAAAGCCATGTAACAATTATACAATCTACAAGAATTATATTGCGAAAAGAGACAAAATAGACGATAGAAAATGATACCATAAGTGATGAAAGAATGGAAGCTAATTTAGTGGCATCAGTTAAGAATGTTGGCGACAGGACGACAAGAAAAGTGCCCAAAAAGAAATAATGTCAAAATGATAAAACCTCGGCAGCAAAATGCACATGCATAGAGAAACGCCCAGCTTCGTAAACGAACAAATTTAGTTGGCAAAAGCCAACATTGTGGTGGGGTGAGCCAGGCAAAAGTTGAGAAAGAAATATATACATTTAAATACCACACACATAAAAATTCCAAGGGAAGCGATTTAACAAAATTACAATGTCATTCTTTTTTTAAGGATCTTTGTGTACGAATAAAAAGTGTAACATAGAAGATTTTGTGCATATTTACACTTACGTATACATATATATATGTATTTGTGTGTATGTGTGTTAAAAATTGTCCTTTTATTTTTTTGCTATTATTTGAGTAGCTTTACATCATGTGCAACAAGCAGGAAACATGCTGCCATGCTGGTATTACATTTTATAGCGGCTGTTTCCGTTTCCGTTTGACTTGTAGGTACGTGTATACTAACAACAATACCAACATTATAAAGCATGAACTATAGAATAAAAATGTATAAAATGTGTATTTTAAGCTACAACTTACACTTTAAGTGCGATTTAGTGTATGTATGTTTATGTGTATGCATCAGTTGCATGTGCGTATTTATGTGCTGGTGCAATTTTTTGCACAGAATATAATTGCGCAAAGTTCGCATACTATTTAGATTTACTCTACCTGACTTTTATATCCTCTTCTGTATTTCCTTTTCTTTCTCTTGTGGGTTTTTTTTCATATTTTACTATTTCTTGATTAATATTATATAATCTTTTGTTAAGGTTTTCTTTACTACTGTGAATATTTAATCTTTGTGTATCACTTTTTGAGTTAGAAAGCCAACAATATAAATAAGGAAAGGAAATGTGAATTTTTGTTTTATTTTTAAATGTTAAAACTTTCTTCTTGACATCACCTTAAGATGTAGTTACACAATTGTGGGTTTCTGAACTATTAGCAAAGTTTGTTTGTTGTGATGCTAATGCAATACTTATAAATAAGTTTTAAGTTATTTTTGGCTTTTAAGAATACAAAGCAATTTTTTTTAATAAAATCAAACATAAGTTTAAGTGTTTGATTTGTGTACATGCCAATTACCTAGTTTTTATTATAAATGATGTTTTTTTTTATTTGCAACCATGGCGATTTTCAATTTGAATAATTTTGTAGCTTAATAGTAATAAATACGAATTAAAGCAAATTTAAAAGGCAAAATCAAATATAAAGAAAAACAAGTAAGAGCGCTATATTCGGCCGTGCCGAATCTTATATACCCTTCACAACGTGAATTCATGCAATAACAGTGGTTTGTGTCACCATTCATCCCATATGAAATACGTACATACATATAAAAACATACATATATAAAAACGTCCCATTGTAAAATTATAAATTCACGTATGAATGTTAAAAAAAACAAAAAAAAAAAAAAAAAATTTTAAAAAAAAATTAAAAAAAAAATTAAAAAAAAAAATTAAAAAAAAAAAAATTTTTTTAAAAATTATTATTTATATAAAAAAAAAAAAAAAAAAAAAAATAAAAAAAAAATTAAAAAAAAAAAATTAAAAAAAAAAAATAATAAAAATATAAATAATATATTAAATAAAAAATAAAAAAAATAAAAAAAAAAATAAAAAAAAAAATTTAAAAAAAAAATTAAAAAAAATTTTTTTTGGCTCAGCTGGGATTCGATGCCACGTTTTCTCTAACCAGTATACACGTTTGTATGTATGTATGTTGTTGTTGTAATGTTGCTGTTGTGAAAAAAAAATCGAGGTGGTCGTGGGTTTTTGCTCATATCTCAGTTGTTTATGTACCGATGTTTCTGATTTTCAATACCGATCTACTCCCGAATATTTCTGATATTTTAATACCTTACCCGGGTCCAACCTATGTCGGGGGGCTTCAAAAAGTTGATTTCAACATACACACGGACAGACGGTCAGACGGACAGACGGACAGACGGACAGACGGTCAGGGCTTAATCGACTCCTCTATTCATAAGCTTTCAGAAAATATATACTTTATGGGGTCGGAAATGAAAATTGTAGAAATTTCACACGGAATGACAAACCTATATATACCCTTTTTCACTGTGTGAAGGGTATAATAAAAGTTCGATTATTATTATCAAATTAAAATTATAAAACCAATAGAAAAAGAATGATAAATAATGAAGAATCCATTGCACAATAGAAAAGAAGTATTAAAAATACGACTAAAATGAAATAAACATGACATCAATTAAAAATTTTCTACTAACGAAAATGTACGACCAAACGAGGAACTTGACTGGAAAATATTTATTTGTCCTTAGTGTCAAGAAAAAAAAATTGGACTAACAGAAATGATCAAGAGAAGCTGAACATTGTGTTCTATTTAATATTAAGCAAGAAGCATTGTAATCATTGATATACCCACTTTAATTCATCTTTTATAAGTACTATTTCTGATATTTGCTCCCTTCCCCTGTAATTTCGACACATAAAAACTATTTGCAACGACCTCACCACTTTAGACGGTTGTTGTTGAATAAAGTCTGTGACTGTGTGCAACTTCGATTGGATGTAAGTTTATAAAGTGTGAGTGTATGGGAACAATGCTAACATGAGACAGACAATAGCAGTAGCAATTTTTGGCGTTATGGCAGTTTGTGCGCAATTAAAGTCACTTTTGTAACATTGATTATAACACATTCGTTAATACAAACTTACACACCCGCATGCACACAAACAATGGAAGAAAGAATTGAAAAAAAAAATATATTGAGCAAATATTACTTTTCATTGGCGCTGAAGAATTCAGTTAATAGTGTAGTACAAATGAATGTGCTTATAAAAATGTATACACTTAAAGAAAATATGGCACAAATTATGAAAGTAATAATTTAGCACAATTAACCGAATCCACATAATGCGCCTTCTTAAAATGGGTGAGATGACGTTGTCATTTCATTTGCCATACCAGCAATACTATGCTTTTATACGTACATATTAAGATTTCCTAGATCCATTCATGAGCCCATCTGTAAATAAGAAATACAAATTTTAAATTTTTTCCCTTTTCCATCTACATATTTTGAGAATTTATCATAGAAAAAAAAAATTGTGCTGGCAATTCATTATTTGTGTTCAGTTTCAGTTTTCTTTGTATACAGTTTTGCTTTGACATTTACTGACAGCTATCAAAGTGCAGAAACTTACACATTCATTGTCATTTATTGTCGAGAAATTAAAAGGAAAAATAAGAAATCTGCAGTCAATTTAAGTTTTTTTTTCGCATTATTCAATGATTGGCTTTTAGTTGGAACTTTAATTCTTTTCATTTTTTTTTTCTTTGACTTTTATTGAAATATGTTTGCATTGATTGTAGACATTTAGCAAATCGTTTAGCAATGTTTGTCACTGAAATTTGTCTAAAATCAAAAAAAAGTCTGCTTGTTTTTTTATTTGAACAAAAAAAAAAGTTGAGTTGTTGAATAAGCATATTAGCACTAACAGTTATACACTCCCGCAGTTATACGTCCAAAAGCATGTGTAATTCACACACATACTGACTTGAATTTCTATTCTTTGTTAACACAAAATATGAACCACATAAATAATGAGAAATTATTAGCAAAAAATATTCACCAGACTTTGATATTTTTAGAACAAATATTAAATAAAAATCTTTATAACTGCATGTGGGTTACTGAACTGAATGGAAACAAAAGGATGAATAAACCAAAATTAATCAAAATGTTTTTTTCATCCAGTCTGCGTAGCATTAAATTTCTTTGATTTTATAATTTAAATTTTATATCAATAGTTGTTTATTGTATTGAGCTTGAGATCACTTTTTTTATAAAAAATAGTTTTAATGCTGACAAAAATAATTTTCCAGCCTGTTTTGAAAAAATTTGTTTATAAATAATTTTCTCATTGTCAATTGTTTATAATTTCCCTGAAGAAGCTACACAATATGGTAGCGAAATATTGGAAAATAAATTTAAAACTATTTTTTTATAAACAAGTAACAGTGTTATATTCGGTCGTGCCAAATCTTACATACCCTTCACAACGTGTAGCCATGCAACAACAGTAGTTTGTATCACCATTCATCGTACGTTCATACATATAAAAAACATAAAAAAAAAATTAAAAAAAATATATATTAAAAATAAAAAATAATAATAAAAAAATTACAAAAAAAATTTAAAAAAAAAATTACAAAAAAATTTTAAAACATTTTTTAAAAATTTTTTTTAAAAAAATTAAAAAAAAATATAAAAAAATAATAAAATATAAATAATATATTAAATAATATAAAATAAATTTTTTTTTGGTTCAGCTGGAATTCGATGCCACGATTACTTTAACCAGTATGTATGTAGGTTGTTGTTGTAATTGTGAAAAAAACGAGGTGGTCGTGGTTTTTTGCTCATATTTCAGAAAGTTATGGGGCGCTTGTGCTGAATTTCAATAGCTATTCATTCCTGGATATTTCTAAGAGATTGATACCATAAAGATCTGAGGAATATATAGTTGCTTCTAAAAGTTGATTTCAACCAACAACGGACACACGGGCAGTCGGACAGACGGAGAGACGGTCAGGGCTTAATCAACTCATCTATTCATAAGCTTTCAGAAAATCTATACTTTATTGGGTCGAAAATGAAAATTGTAGAAATTACAAACGGAATGACAAGGCTATATGTGCACCACGTGTAAAGGGTATAAAAAGTGATCGCAAGCTCAATACAAGAAACATTTATTGATATACATATATAAAAAAGATTGAAAACATTTATGGATTTTTTAACTTGTATTTTACTTATTTTTTTAATTACACTTGTTAAACAAATTGCTTTAAAGGAGGCCCCAAAATAAATTAAAAATTTGAATTTGTCGCCATTTTGCAAATAAATAAATATAAGCAAATTGACAGCTGCCAGTTTAGGTTTAGAAAAAATGGTACATTTTTTAATTATTGAAAAAAAAAAAACATTTCATATAAAATATGATTGGATAAATTACAACTTTGTGAACTGTGAAGAAATTTATTAAAAAATTCAGGGAAACTCGATCCGTTGGAGACGCCAAACATACTGGTCTTGCAAAAATTAGCCAAACTAGAATGTCAATATTGTTACAGTGTGTGAAACTGTGGGTGACAATCCAAGAACCTCAATTGGACTTCGTTGACAAGATTTGCAATTTTTAGGAAGCTCTCTACAGCGTATACTCGCTAAAGATTTCGGCAAAGATGTATAGACTTCAATATCATTGCACTGCTTTTAAATTTCGTTCCCTTTTTTTTTGTAGGTAATACAAACAAACCATAAAGGAGTGCAGTAAGAAAAAAATTTCATAAGGCTACCTGATATATATACAAGCATCCAAAATATATAATACTACCTGCAATTATTGTCTTTTTCGCAATACAAGCCGAGTACAGCTTTTATATAATTTACATACTCATTTTAATAGTTGTTAATGCTTGATGAATGAGTACAAACAAGCGAAACATTGTAATAGCCAAAAGCAAAGTACAATTGAAAACAAATAATTCCATTTAATAAAATATTTATTTCCAAAATTTTTGAAAACTTTTATTTGTGTCCAAACAACCATCACACACCCTAAAGTTATTTTCAATCATTGTGACACAATGAAAGCACAATATGAGTAGTAATATTTTTTTTTATTGGCATGAAAGGATGCGAATATCAAAAGAAATGTATTAGGGTAATAAAAGACTATTTGGAAGACATCGATTGTGTTTAAGAAAAATTAAATCAAATAATATTGACTATTGAGGATTTATAAGAAAATATATTTTTTGGCTTAAAAATTATATAAAAATCTAAATTGAAATATTATTTTCCCACCCGCTAACTTAGTGCTTATCTGCTTCCCAGAGCGCCTCTAGAAGGAATGATTTGATTTCATACAACTAAAAGTATACAAAATTTATAAATAACTTGTTTTTGGTACATAATTTTTAACAATATCCAATATCTGAAGTTGCAGTTCATACTAGAGGAGGAAAAATCAATTAAAATATTTACACAGAACACACACAACAATAAAAACCGATATAAATACAATGGAGTATAGTAGCGACCATGGAGCTGTGTAGAAAAGGCAATAAAAAAACAAGCATCAAATGCAAGAGCAGTTACAACAAAAATGTCAATCATTTTCAATTTATAAGAGTTTTAACTACCACATCACTGTTATTGTCAACACTACCAATAACAACAATAAGAATATACACATCATGGCAGTAATACAGTCATTCATAGCGGCAGATTAACAAAAATATACATGCGAACGATTCACTATATTACAATTTGCATATGTATGTAAGCAAGTATCTGTGTAGATGTGTTCATGTATTTCGTATAGTACTTCATTGTACTTTTATGTAAATTTTGCTCAATTTTGTTTTTATTTTTCTCATAATAGTTTATTAAATTATTGGTTTGAGTGGTGAAAAAGTGGTGGTAACAAGTACAATGTCAACGACAACAGTAAGAGATAACAGCGTTGACATATTGTTAACACTTTTACGTACAAATTGTTATACATAATATCAAAAGCAGAAAAACACATTGACACTTTCGTACAGTAACGGTACTAAAACAAATAAAACCATGAATATACAAACCAACAGATACATACATACATACATACATACATACATACATACACATAAATATACACAAACTGTATAGGGTGTAAACAAGGCTATAACAAATATTGTTAAACATTATCTCTTTCACTAGCTGGAACAAGCTGTAACACAATAACATACACAACAATACACCAATCAATCTGGATAAATATAATTAATTGTCGCAAATCAATTAAAACAAAAGATAAATAATCCTGCTAAATAAATACACACAAACGCACACATTAACATACACGTATTCGTAATCGTATATCTTTGGATGTTTATAAATGGGGTTTACGTTTAAATGGTGAGAGTATGTATACACAAGTTGATTTGATTTTTATTAGACAAATACGTACAATTTAATAACAATTTATTGAACTTCTTTTTATTACACAGACATTAGATCGCACACATGTGTTAATTCATTTTTCTTTTACTTTGAGAATTAAGTCGGATAAATAAAAGCAAAACTAGACAGGAAGTTAATTAATAAATATTATGTTTATCAATTGTTTTTTTACCGATAACTTCCACATACAGCTTTGGATAGTGAGTTTAAAAAAAAATTAAGGAAATTTGCTTGGAAAGCAATACTTTAGTTAAACTTCAAAACAACAAAAAAAAAAAAAAATAAGAATCAAAGAAGAACCGCTTAAGAAATTTTACAAGTACGTTCAAAATTTACAATAAATATTCAAAATCTTATATTAAAAAAAAAAAAAAAAAAAGAAGAAGCACTTAAATTTGCCCAGCGAACCTTAAGTAGAAATTTGAAGATGAAAATGATATTTTAATAATGAGAAAAAAGAATAAAGTGTATTTAAGATTAAGGATTATTACAAATTACCACACAACGATTAAGTTTATTGATCTGAAATCTTATTTGGATCTCTCTATGAAACGCACAGCGAACTTGAACGTTCGAGTAAAATTTCGATAGTGTTCAGATGCTGTAATTTGTCTCCTTGGGTTTTTTTTAATAATTTTGCTTCGTATAACGAGCATTTTAAAAATTGATCCGACTGTTCGTATTTTGAAATTAGTTTTAAAATCTCTGTATAAAAGACGGATATATTGATTTTTTTATAAGTTTTTGTGTAGACTGTTTTATCATTCTTGTATGGTTGCTATTTTTTTAACCAATAAAATCGTACGTGGTCTTGAGGATATAACACTTAAAAAATAATGTTTTTATACAACACAAATCAAAGTAAATGATTTTTAAAATGCCTAATCTCAGCCGTTCTACATACAACAGCCATAAATGCCAACATACCGCTCTCTATATATCAATTCAATAAAACTAGGCACTTTATCATCATGTTTTTCGCCCGTTCTTCTTTACGCTTCCACTAAATCCACAAAGATTTTTTAAGGAAGTTCCATAGTCATATGTGCTACTGCATTTTTCTGTATGCTTTAAGGTAAATCTTTTATATTTTGTTTTAAACTGAGCTACGACATGAAACTCCTCTTAAATGTTCTACGTGTTAACATTAAAATTGTTAAACTAACACGTAAACATGTAGACTTTTATATCGTTGATGACAAGTAGAAAGGCCCTAACTCCAATAAATATAACATTACAAAAGAAGGCAAAAACGTAATAGAATGTGTTTTATCGTAAAATAATTTCTTCTGTAAAATTGCTTGTAAAACTGATGCATTTTTGCATCGGGAAGCAAAAACTCAGTTTTGTAAAACAACTACGGGTTTGAGCCTTTCTACTTCAGACCATCGATATGTATTTGTACACACAAGCAAATACTGCTTTGCTTTTAGTTTTCAATGCTTTTAGCAAATTAATCCCTTTGGTAAAATTAAGCCTTGAATTAATTACAAAACGCTATGATTTTTCTTTTAATTGTAGCCGTTATATTTTATACTCTTGCTTCTGACACACACATACACATAAAAAGGAAACCAAATTTATAACGTTGAGATTAACAAATTAAAACGTTGTGTATAAAGAGTCTACTGTACCATATGATTTTCTTATAATAAAAATTTAAGTCTACAACATTTAAAAAAAACAAAAATACACAATGATTTCTAGTATTTATAACATAGTAATTAATATAGATTTTGGCAGAAACCAGTAAAGAGTCATTATTTTTATTTAAAACCATATGTGCTGTTCCCTCTTAATACAATTAATAGTGTGACTAATTATGAGGTGTTTGTTTTAATAAGTGTAGAATTATTGCTGTGCGCGTTATCTGTGCGTTGAAACCAAATCTTATGTTGAATTCGAAGTTTTGTTGAAGTCAAATTAATTTTTAAAGAAATTGAAATTCATGATTTCATCTCTATATAAATATCTGGAATAGTTGCTTTATGAAGTTTTCTTCATAACCAAAAACATTATGCTGGGAATTATAAATATTGATATTGATAATATAGTTGGCACAACCATAATATGATTTTATAATTCACTAATCTAAACTAGTGAAAATACTTCAAACAACTTAAATCTCATAATGTATTACCCTGTACTTGCCTAAATACTTATTTGCCAAGTGTGTGTTCACATACACAATTTTGTATGTGTGTGCCAATATGCGTATTTTAGATTTCTTTGTTCCAGCTCATTGTGAAAAGAGCCGAAAATAGTGAAAGCGTTATTTACATTGATTTAATGCTCGACACTTAATCAAAATAATTAATTGAGGCTGTTTTTCTACATTGTTAGATGTTGTTGTATGTGTTCCCCCACAGGCGTATAAATAATTGTTTTATGGAGTTTGTTAAAGATTTAAACTGATTTGTTTTCTAACATTTGATTACAAGATATATACAGTGTACAGTGGTAGAAATTAATTGAGGAAAAAAAAAAGATTTTCCTTAATAACATTACAACTTAATAAGACCAAACATTTTATTTAATTTAAATGCTTAAATCAATTTTCTAAATTTTCAGAGAAGCCAAAAATGTATAGGAATTAAACAAAAAAAGCAGCGTATTTTTTTTTAGCTCGTATAGTTCAGGGTAGGCCAAAAGTTATCATGGAATTTGAAAATTAAACAACTTTTTCATTTAAAGAGTAATTAATGAAGGAATGCATAGCTGAACAAAGAACCAGGATAAAATAGTTTCATTATCTAAACCAGCGTCCCAGTATTTTAACATTAAGTGCATATAGTCGATATTTTAGAGACAAAATTTCGTTTTTTGAAAGAAATGTTGCTTTGCTTATTATCGCCACCGACATATCATCTTATGCAATGTTCATACGGTAATGTGAGTCATAAGGTTTGCTAGTACGTTTTTGAAAGTTCCGAGAAAATTATTGATCACAAAGCCAAATGTGGGGTCACCTAAGTGGCACAATTTTTCATACTTAATTTAAAAAAATTCCATTTTGTATATTTTATTATAAAAAATAAATAAAATAAAAAAAAAAAATAAAGAAAGAAAGAAATTAATATGAGCAAAAAACTTTTTAAGTTTTAAACTCCATGTTGTCTTTTAGCTCATCCTGTTTTGTGCGAAGAAAAACTCCTATTGGTAAAAACAAAATAACTTGAGATTTTACTTACTTGTTTTGAGATTAACAATTTTCTTATCACGACTTAAGATGTTTTGTCAAAACTTCACAGATATGATACAGAAGTTCTTTAATTTTTTGGAAATATAACTAGAATGATTGTGTCATTAGTTGTAATACGATTTTATAACTTGACTAGTTGAAGTTATAAAATGTGAGGGGAGATTTCAACTAGTAACATACAAAATTAAAAATTAAGATAATAATTCTTAGAAGCTTTCTTAAATTTTTCTATAGACCACTAACATTTATGTATATAAGTATGGACTATTAAGAAAATAACTTAAGTTGGGATAAGAAGGTTAGGTTAGGTTGGGATAAGAAATATTTCAAGGATCTTAAAACATTCCAGAAGCTTTGTTGGCATTATTCAGCTTCTGTAGGAGATACCACGTTAACAATTTAACCACTTATCAAATAAATTTCTTTAATATAATATGTTCTTCAGTTATCCTGATGAATTCGAAAGCTGACTTAAGTTTTACAAAATCTGGATTCATTTATACTAATCTGCCTCTTGCTACTAAATACAAGTTTAGAGAAAAACAAATTTAAATAAATATTTTTTAATTGTTTTCTTTACTTTCTTGCAATATCTGAAAATTTGTAAAAATTCGTTTTGTCAAAAGTTTTTAGATATACATATGCGTGTAAATCGTTAATTTAATAAAATTTTCATTTGCAAAATTAGGAAGAAAATAATTTAAAAAAAATTAGCTACGCAAACCAGATCGTACTCAAGCAAACCATTTGTATCGAATTACAATCATCAATTTCTGTCAATGACCATGTGTGTGATCATTAAAATATCTCTGAAAAAATAGTTAAAAATAGTTTTTCCTTTTTTCTCATTTCTTTAAATTTTTTGTATAATTTGTATAATCACATTATGGTGTGACAAAAATATCATTGAATTAGTAACCGGTTAATGTGTACAGTAGAACTATTGTCTGGAGGATGTATATTACCCTCTTAAATATGTTACCATCAAAGTATGCAAGGAAATTATGTAATACAATTATTTTTTATTACCTTGAAACATAACGCGATAGAAATGAGAAAAAGAAAACCCTTCAACAGCAAAGCACACGGAGCAATACACACACAGTAATGAACATACACACACACACATATATAGTGTTAATGCTTCAACGTAAAGAGGAAATGTAATGAGCATTGTTGGTAATAAAAATAGATGTGTTCATGTGAATACTGTAACACACACATTCAGAAAATTGTAGCAAACAATTTACACATACATATGTATGAATATATATTTTAAACCTGTGTACCCTTCAGTTAGGACAGTTGGCCTTAAATTTCATAACTTTTAGTTTTCACTTATGAAAAATTCAAAAAACGTTATAATTGTTATAACATTTAGAATTAATGTTTTTAAACATAGGTAAGTTGTTAGGGCGAGTTAGAAGTAGACTGGCTTTTTGTAGTGTGTTTGGCTATATCATCATAATCATAGTTAGAGATTAGGTGATTAGTCTGGACAAAATAAGACGGTCTCGAAGATATAGAGGATTATAATAACTGCAGGGTATTCACTCAAGTCTTTTTTAAACACAGTCGTACTTTAACGTTTTAACAAAAGGAATAAATGAATGGCACGTATAGAAATGAAACTACTATTTATAGTATCTATCTACATTCAAAAACATTTGCACTTTATTTACGTTTGTGAAAATTATATTATTTCGTTTCCCTCCTCCAGCTCCCGCTGGCAATAGGTGTGCGACTGCAATATTTACATGTACAGAGATGCCTTCGAAATTGTTGCAGACAAATACATAACTACCATACAAGTTCCGTTAACCATTGCGAATAAGAATCATATTATGCAATACGTTGAGTATACACTAAACACCGTATACTGTTTTTTGTACATGCAGATAGTCCTACTTTAAAAATATCATCGCGTAGTGATAATCAACAACATTATGTACTTGGCTTGTCCTTAAACTACCTTCTAAATCTATACATGTACAGACATCTAAACATTGCCTAGAAGTAAAGGTGTGGAAAAACCTTAACTTCTATGCCATGCCATATATGTTAATGTTTTGAAGAAAAGCCAGCAGAGCTTATATAATATTTCCGTTTCCTTTAAAATTTTAGAGAAAAAAAAACCAAGTCTGTGAATTTCTATGGCTTATACCTCTTAAGCCTCTAGTGTCAGTAAAAAGCACACTTGTGTGCTTATTATTGTGTATGTGAGTGGGAGATGGCAAGGATGCTAGATAAACACACATTCAAAAGTAACACAATACTTGTGTTGAACATAAACATTTTCAAACAATTATTCAAACGCATTTTGCTATACCTGTGCACATTACAACTGGCGTAACGCAATGATCTTATATGATTTTCATATGATAATATTATTACACTACCTACATACACTTACACACACATGTACTGATGTATATTTATGTATGCATAAACGTACGTACATCACACAACAAAAGGGTTATTTTTATTCATTATTATTACTTTTTGTCTTTTGTATTATAAGACAGTTGGAAATGTTACTTATTTTAAATAATTTTTTATTATTATTATTATTATTGTTGATAATAATATTTTGCATGATACACATTATTATAATAGAAAAAAATCTACTCTTCTCTATTGTCTTTTGAGGTGTAAACAAGAAGAAGTAAAGAAAGAATTAAAGACATGTTCAACGTATTCATTTGAAAGAAATTAACAGAGAAATCTATGGGAAAGCATAGTGCCTTATATCATTTCAATCGCAGCTTATTCGTATATATAGAGTTTAAGTCCTCCAGTTTAATTATCTTTTATAAGTTTATGCACATTTTAACTAAACGCATATTTCTTTAACAAATAAGTTAACTAAATAAGCCAATAAATAAACTCAATTTTAGTTGAAAATAAAACAGGAAGCGTTTTAAATTTTCTCACTCATACAGTTGCCAGAATACATAAATTATGCAAAATTCAATATTTATTATTAATATTAAAACTCAATAAGTTCTAGGTAATTTATATAAAAAAACAACATTTTGCATTTTATTTATGCCCGTTGTGCTAACACCTAAAACAGTTTAAATATCAACAGTGAGACACCAAAAACCAAAACACTGGCTTGTTGTCAGCCATTAAATATATTAACGAGAGCAACAACCAACACAAACGACTGAAGCAGTACCAATAGCAACAATAACAACAGTCGATATGTGTATATACATCTGCTACATGTTTAACTTTTTGCAGTATGTACAGGTGTTTTAATCACAAGTATTTGCATTTGCATAAATGGGCCAATGGAAGTGACAGCAGGCGCTACCGAATGAGTGAGAGAGAGAGAGAGACAAAAGGAAAGCATGGTTAGAAGGAGTAAAGTGTAAAAACACATGGACTAAACTATTTATAAGTCTGTTGTTTTTTTAGCAGCAACATAGCAATTTGCATATTGTGTTGCGCAAATTACAAAATTATTACGGATTTTGTTGTTTGCTCATAAAATTTTATATGCTTATCATCAATAGCAATAAATAACATATTGACTGTTGCTGATGTACTGTTCTAAAGTACATTAATACATCAGCATTAGCTATTTGTATGCGGGAATAAGAATATTACAAATGTTTTTATAGGCACAGTGAGTAACCAAACATTTGTGAATGGTTTCCAACTATCGAGATTAAATCTTTCAATAAAAGTAATTAATATAAGTTCGAAATCATTTAAATTTCAATCTTCCTACATACGGAAACGTTATTTGTTCACAGTTTTATTTTTATGTTTTTGATATGCAATTTTAATTAACTTGTTGTTACAAAAAAAAAAAAACATTTAATGTTAATTATGATCAGTTAGATAAGTACAATTAAAGTTTTAGTTTTAAAAAAATACAAATGGACTAAAATCAATCACTAGCAAGCGATATATTATATCTCAGTAGCTTTTATGGTGGTATTGTAAATAAGAGTTTCTTTTAGCAATATTTAACACAAATCTGTATGTTTTAATTTCATTGTTGGCAACAATGACTGCGTAAACATTTTTTTAATCTATCACAGAACAAGTTGAAGACATATTAAGCAGCTTTAAAACGTATTTAAAAGTTGTGTTTTTAAGTGTTACAGGTCCCATTTTAAATGACTTTTAGTTTTACAAGTTAAAATTGCTAAAAACAAATTTAAATTAATCATGTCCTCGATTTCTTTTCTTCATATTCTGCTATAAAGACATAGTTTTTTACAAAAATATTTTCATTTTGTAAAACCGTTGCTAGTTTCAAAAAAACATTTTACCCGGCTAGTGTCGGCAAAAATCTTGATTTTAGATAATTTTTTTCTTAATCAAATTTAAATTTTCTTTTAATAAGAAAAATAAATTTTGTTATTTAAATAAACAAATAAAAGATAAGCTCAATCCTACAGAAAACAAATAAAATATTAATTCAAAACAAAAAATTCGACAAAAAAAAAAATAAGATAATTTAATTAGTTTTTGTTATATTTTCTGTTTAATTCTTAACAAAAATGATAAATTAAATAAATAAATCTATTATAAGTTAAAAAAATATTTTGTTAATTTACAAGGCGTCCTTGTCTTGTCATCTTATAGTCATTATATTACAATTTTTAAAAGTTTAAAAATTACGCATAAAAATATTTTGAAAATACTACCATAAGCAATACAATATTTTTTTTATAAATTTTAAATATGTGGAAAATTATGACATAACGACAATACACCAATTAGGACTGTTTGTGAATTCAGTAATTAAGTAAATGAAATAATTTAAATGAACTACTTTAGCATTTTGTTATAAGAGTAGCAGTAACTGAATTATATGTAAACAATTTTCAACTTTTAAATACGCAACAGTGACATCCCTCGTAATGCGAACATGTTAAAAAAATTTCTAACACCCCTTTCTGACCAGGCAAGTCACTTGCTCAAGTTAGTTTTTTATTTTCTTTTATTTTTCTTTGAACTTGCTTTCATGTTCAGACTCAGCAACTGACTTGCCCAAGTTTCGTTCTCTTTTACTTATTATACTCTTCACACAGTGAAAAAGGGTATATATAGGTTTGTCATTCCGTTTGAAATTTCTACAATTATCAATTATCTACACATACATACAAACGTGGTATACTGGTTAGAGTGAGCCAAAAAATTTTTTTTATTTTATATTTTATTCAAATTTTTATTGTTTTATTTTTAATTTTTCTTTTAATTTATTTTTTTTTAAGCATATAAGTAAACTAAATGTATAATATTACAATGGGATGTTTTTATATATGTATGTTTTGTATGTACGTATTTCATATGAGATAAATGGTGACATAAACAATTGTTGTTGCATGACAACACGTTGTGAAGGGTTTATAAGATTCAGTATGGCCGAATATAGCACTCTTGTTTGTTTTTATTACTCTTTTGTTTTTGGTTTCTCAACAAAAACTTGCTCGTACTTGCCGAGTACAGGCAAGTGTGTACTCAAAAATGAGCAAGTTTCTTCCTCTTAACTCGACCTTACCCCTTTTGCCTATAAACACAACACTTGCGCAAGTCACTTGCGCAAGTGACTTGCCTAGTCTGAAAGCCGTGTAAGATAAAGTAATAGCTTTGCTTTGCGCATTTAAAAAAACTTCTAATTTATACATATAAACTTCGAATTTAGTTTGTGTGCATGTATTTGAGTCCTGTAAGTTAAGAATTTTTTAGCTAAGAAATTTGTTACAGTATGGGATTTAAAAAGTAAAAAAAAAAAATGACAAAATAAGTGTATTTCAATTAAAAAGAATTTATTTTAAGTCCAGCTTTTCTGATTTACAAAATTTTCTTTCTATATAAACTACGTTTTTTATTTCATGAACTTTCTAGCGATAGTTATAAATTACAAATGAAATAAGTGTTTAATTTATTATTTAATTTTATTTATTACTAGTTAAACCCGGCGCGCGTTGCTACGCCCCTTAATGAATCAAAATGCATTTTGAATTTTAATTGAATATCAAGTGCAAAAACCTAAAAATTATAATTTTTTTATGGGCGTGGCATTGCCCACTTTTATAATCACGAAATTGTAAAGTCATAACAGCTCAATATGTGTGCAAAGTTTCAGAAAAATCGGACCAGTGCAAGTACCTCAAAATTATAATTGTTTTTATGGGCGTGGCCCTGCCCACTTTTCTAATCACGAAATTGTAAAGTCATAACAGTTCAATGTGTGTGCAAAGTTTCAGAACAATCGGTCCAGTGCAAGTACCTCAAAATGATACCTATTTTTTATGGGCGTGGCACTGCCCACTTTTCTTATCACGAAATTATTAAGTCATGACAGTTCAATATGTGTGCAAAGTTTCAGAAAAATCGGTCTGGTTCAAGTACCTCAAAATTATAACCTTTTTTTATGGGCGTGGCCCTGCCCACTTTTCTAATCTCGGGATTATATGGTTATGACAGCTTAGTATGTGTGCAAAGTTTCAGAAAAATCGGTCCAGTGCAAGTACCTCAAAATTAAAACTTTTTTAGGGGCGTGGCCCCGCCCACTTTTCTTATCACGAAATTATTTAGTCATGACAGCTCGATATGTGTGCAAAGTTTCAGAAAAATCGGTCAAGTGCAAGTAGCTAAAACTTATAACTAATTTTTATGGGCGTGGCCCCGCCCACTTTTTTCCATCCATAAACACTCCCTGGTATGTGTACAACAATTTACCAAAGTTTGAGCCCGATCGGTTTTACAGTTTCGGAGTCTATAGCTAACACACACACACACACACACACACACACACACACACACAAACACAGAGTTTCACTTTTATATATATAGATTTTATACATACTTCATATATGTTTCTCTGCTTAAACGGAAAAATTGCTTAAGTCGACATAAGCTCACACATCATTGCAATCTCGGAACTGAACCCTTAGACAAATTTTAAACTATTTTGTACTAACTTTACAGGAAGTTGCACCGTTAAAGCTTATCGCCTATATTTTTTCAAAAAATAAAATCATTTGTAAGTGAAACAACTTATTTTTTATTTTCATTTGTAATTTATATAGCTAAGAATTCATATAAAAGCTTTTATTTTAAAGGAAATGAACTTTTTGTGTAATAGTTTTTTTAAGCTTTAGATATATCATTAATATTTTGTTTTTTTTTTTATATTATTTCATCGATATTCTTGTTTCTGTAGCATCATCAGGATATGATTATTTTAAATTTTTAAAATCAACATTAAAAGTGCCTTCCTAAAAAACTATAAAAAGGACTTAAATTGTTTTTCCTTATTGCCACAGATTTAAGTGGCTCATAACTGATAATTTTGTTTTTCTTTTGTGCGTAAATATTTTTTTCAATTTTAATATTTCTCATGTTGCCTTAATACAAATATTTCTTTATTTTTTTGTTGTGTTTTGCTTGGTTGAAGAAAAATATTCTGTCAATGTTAATTATCATATAAGAAAAGGGATACATTAGATAATGAATATTCAAAACTAGCTTCCGCAGCCAATGGATGAAAACGTCAGCCATTTGATTTTATTGCATCCTGTCACACACGCTTCTATGTTGTAAACCGTTAAAGTTATCTCTCTGAAATTTGTACAGAATTTAGAGGAACTATTTATCATAAATAAGATTTACCAAGTGTAATCTATATTATAAGAAAAGGGATTTAGTTCGAGACCTTGACCACTGGAGGTGGGTGGTGCAATCAAAATCTGTCTTCATTGTTCATTTACAGTCTTATAACTATAAGTCTTAAAACTATTTAAGATTTATAAAAAGATGATATTATTCTGATTTTTTATGGACATTTGATGCATAAGTTTTTATTAAACTGTTTTAATTTGTATAAATTAGACGATTTATGTTCTGTCTTTATTAAATGCTGACAATTATATTTTTTCAGAACTTCTTTTATTCACACGTCTTTAAAAGAAGAAAATGTCATGAAGTCTTTGTTTTTAAATTATTTAGAATTGTTATTGTTGTTTAATTTTTGTTGCTTTTGTCTCACCATCTGTTGGACTTAGATACTCAGATGGTTTTTTCTTTAACTTGCTGGTTTTTATGAAAAGGGTTGCAATTTTGTTTGTCTTTTAATTTCTTTGTACCTTCAGCTATTCTTGTCTTTTTATTCTTTTTAAGAATAAATGACATTTTTCCTTTATCCTTTTTGACTTGTTTAAGTATTTTGTGGTTTGTGTATTTCAGTGTTGGTGTTTGCCTTGTCATGTGCTTTAACGTATGCAGGTTGTCGTTGCCGTAAAAGTGTCAAAGTTAATATTTGTCATTGCTTAAGTGTCTCAACCTTTAATCTTGTACCAATATGTTGACATGAATTTATCTGTGTTGAGTAAATAGAGATCAGTTAACATGTATTTAATTATAAGTAGACAAAGACTTTTGGAATTTAATATGTTGGTAGGAGAATAAAAGAAAGTATTACAAAATATAAAACAGTGTAAAGTTTAATGTAATGCTAAAGATTAATTTTTTTTTATTTTTAATCCTTTTATTTACTGCAAAATATTTAACCTTTGAAACTTATACTTAAGCAACTAAATAAGTGAAAAGAAAAAGATAAACTCTAAACTTGTATCTGCATAAGTTGTAAAAATGGTGAAGAGAAAAACTTTCCTAATGACCAGTTTTTTCTTTTCTTTAGTATTTGCAGTAGTTGATGTTGATACCGCAAGGAAACAAGAAATTACAATTGTTGTCAAAAACACTTAAAACCCATTAGCTAACATTATGTTGACACAAAGACAATGTTTATGCAGAAAAAGAGAAATATAAAGTTTTGTCTGTATTCACCCACCTACCGAACCACCCACCCCACCCATCCCCAAAAACAACCAAAATGTGCATTATGCATATTATAACAAAGGACGACACAAAACAGCATCAACAAAAACTCGTAGAAAAACTAGAGTAATAAAAACAAAGAAACAAAAAGACTAGCTAACATTGCCTACTTTTAGGAACATTTAAAATTTAATTTCTTCCATCTTTGTTTTTTTTTTTGCAGCAACTATGTGCATCCATTCAGTGATGAACAAGAAAAAATAAAATTGAAAATAACACTGGCAAGCAGCAGGCAGGCAGTTTGAAGTTGAAGGGTCATCAAGTGTCGCTCGAAAACAAAAATACAAGAGAACACACTTTCGCTCATACATTGGGACACTCGTAACATGCAAGTTTTTAGATGGATGAATGTTAATGTAGAAAAAAAAAAATAAAGTTGCACAAATTATCAGAAAAGTTTAAGATTTACTTTAGGCCTAAAATAAAATAACAAAAGTACGATGAGCAACAATAATTTAAAACAAAAGAAGCATTTATTGTTGAATTATGTAGAAGAGAGTTAAAAACATTTTGAAAAATTAAAAATTCCGTATAAAGACAAACAGAATTTTGTAATTAAAAAAAAACCTAAAAAAATATTAGTTTAAATTATGGAAAAATTATTTAAATTGCCAGTTTTAAAATTTATTTCTTGGCCTTTTTATATTTTATGTAGTAAAAATCGTTTTGTTCATGAGAAGAAAGGCTTTGAACGAAGAGGCTCGGAGTCATCACATTACAGCTGGCTCCACTATGCAAACTCTAAGCAGAGTTTAACGGATAATTTAGGGATCGTGCAAATCGAATTTCGACAAATACTATAATCTACTATCAAATACTTCATCTTCTTATCGATGTCCTCCTTCTCTTTTCATTATTTCTTATAAGACAAGTACAATAGTCCTATAATCTACAAGTGGAACAGCCTATAGCTACGGTTTATCGATTCTATTGGTAAAATATCCTTTAACCTAAGTTAACATAACCTAAGATTTTTAGAGCCATAATTTTTGGTTTTAAACTTCTTGCAGTAGAAATTTTTTAATACAGAAAATTAATCAACGAATTCTATTGTCACACCGAATCTCTTTTAATCAGAAATAAATCAGAAAATAAAAAATTATCAAAAGCGTAAAGATGTGGAGAAATTGATAAGAAATAAGAAGTTAAAGTATCTTGCATTGCCTTCATAGTAGATTGCGATTCACTAGAATTTATTTCATACAATTACTTTGTCACTCACAAAAAACCGTTTCATTAAAATTCCTGTTTTTTCATTTTTTTCTACTTAACAGACATACTGACATGTCAGCACGTAAGTCAAGAGAAAAAAACAATTAAAGTAAAAATGCTCATGTTAAATGTTGTATTTAACTCTGTTCTTTTGATACATATTTTTCATTCAACGTTTGTCTTTCATGCGTTTTTCGGTTTAATTTTCTTTATATTTTTCGCTAGTTATACCCTTCACACAGTGAAAAGGGTATATATAGGTTTGTCATTCCGTGTGAAATTTCTACAATTTTCATTTTCGACCGATTAAGCTCTGTCAGTCTGTCCGTCTGACCGTCTGTCCGTGTGTATGTTGAAATCAACTTTTTTAGGCCCCCCGAAATCGCTTGGCCCGGGTGAGGTATTAAAATATCAGAAATATTCGGGAGTAAATCGGTATTGAAAATCAGAAACATCGGTTCATAAACAACTGAGATATGAGCAAAAACCCACGACCACCTCGATTTTTTTTTCACAAAAACAACATTACAACAACAACATACATACATACAAACTTGTATATTGGTTAAAGTAAACGTGGGATCGAATCCCAGCTGAGCCAAAACATTTTTTTTTATTTTTTTATATTTTTTAAAAAATTTTTTTTTTTATTTAATATATTATTTATATTTTTTTTTTAATTTTTTTTGTTTTATATTTACTATTTATATTTTAATTATTTTTGTAAATTTTTTTTTTAATTTTTTTTTTAAATTTTTTTTTTAATATTTTTTAAAATTTTTTTTTTATTTTTTTTTTATTTTTTTTAACATACATACGTTAATATTTAATTTTACAATGGGATGTTTTTATATATGTATGTTTTTTATATGTATGAACGTACGATGAATGGTGATACAAACTACTGTTATTGCATGGCTACACGTTGTGAAGGGTATATAAAATTCGGCATGACCGAATATAGCACTCTTACTTGTTTTTTTTTGTTTGTGTGCCTGCACGTTCTAAAACTAAAGTTTTTAACTGTTTGCATTTGTCGTCATCTACCGCATTTTTTGTTTTATTTTTAACGGTGATGACAACAAGTAACGATAAGTTTACTTGTGTGGAAACAAGAAATTACAAGAATTTTCGCAGTATTTATCATTGTGAAAAATCTTGGTACAAACACACCACATTAATGAGAGAGTGTTTGTTTGCATCTTTGTGTTTTTGGCAATTGAATTGCAATTTATGGAATTACATGTATAAAACAGCAAGTAATTGTAGTGCAAGTAAAATCTTTAATAAAAAAATCATGCATACGCCAATGAACGTTTAAAATGTCCGTTTAAGTTCTCTTTGGTGTTACCCTTTTTTTAAGTTTCAATTTTTCACCATCAAAATCGCATTAATATTTTTTGTTTCCATACCTTAAGCCAGCAGTTTTTGGGAAAATTTATGTGTCTAATATGTAAAATAGCCATCATGAACAAAGCTGTGCATGTTTTCGTTTTTGCAACAAGTCGTTGTTGTAGAAGATAAAATGCTTTTATTCAAACTCATATTGTATGCAAACACTGCTAACGGCTTTAAAATAACACCATTGAAAATGTCATCAAACACCGGCAGATATACATACATACATACATACATACATACATACATACATACATACATACACACATACAAACTCGGTGATTTCATCAATTCATTGTTACTCGTTTGATTGACGATTTTAAATCGAATAAATTTTTTAGCAACTGACTCCTTTCAAATGGAATTTTATTCGAGAATTTATAGCAAAATTATTTGACTATAACTAAAATATCGGAAGTATTTGTTTTTATTAGTTTTATTTATTTTTTCATAATATTATGCCTAATATCGGTATTAACTTAAATTAGCATTCTACATTTTGTTTTCTTTAACCAGTTCGTATAATATGAAGAACGTATAACAGATATTAATGGGTGTGATAATGTTGTTGAGGTTTACTTAAAAGATTTAATATAAAATTAAAATTATTTTTTTTTAACTTTTACTTTTGATGTCAAGGGTTTATTTGCCATTCCGTTTATAATTTCTGCAATATTCATTTCCGAGCGCATAAAGTAAAAATTATCTGAAAGCTTATGGCGAGGGAGTTAATTAAGCAATGTCCGTCTATACGTCTGTCGCTGTGAATGATAAAACCAACTCTTAAAGATGCTACACAAATCCATGTGTAATATCAATATCTTGCAAATATCAGTCATGAATCGCTACTGAAATTCAGCACGATCGACCCACAGGCTTCTGAGATATGAACGAATAAATACGACTACCTCTTTTTTTTCCAATATTTTTACCACAAAAATTCAAATTTTTCATCTCTAAGATTACATTATGCAACAAGCAAAAATTCCCAAAATAACCACCATATTTTTTAATCCGCTATAGTCACCTAACTGCAAAAATCATTATAATTTCAAATGCTATGCTAAGGTTTTTTTTTAAATTTTTTTTATTAAAATTTGAGATTTTTGAATAGGCTGCTCCATACCTCTTTTCGTAACTTTGGAACGACGTACTCGATTTCGTTTAGCAATACGTCTGAAAACTTTAAATTACTCCAGATTTAAGATTTTATATCGTTTTTGGATTAAGGCATTACTTGTTACCTTTATTTATACTTTCACTTTATCGGGAATAAAACTAGAATATATCGTTGGATTTTAATACAATCAAATTTATTTTATTTTTAGTACATTCAGTACATTCAAAGATTTCATCTTACTTCTGAACTAATTAACGTCGGACAATAATTTGAAATTAATTTTTCATTTTAAAAAAAAATAAAACATAAAATAAAACACCACAAAATTTTAAGCTTTACACTTATTTGTGATAAAAAAGTATCAAAACTAGTAACTTTCAGTTTATCGGGAATAAAACATCAATTTATCTATGGATATTAATGTAACAAAATTAATTTTATTTCTCATAAATGTAGTTTTAAGATTTAGTACCGAAACTGGTAATTATTTGTTACTTTCTATTTTTGAAACATTTTTTAATTTAAAAAATTTTGTAATTGAACAAAAAAATTTTGTTCCTCGATAACTCCAAAACTGATGGCAAAATCAGAAAATGATATTAGTAAAACTTAAAGCTCGAGTAATTTAAAGTTTTTAGACAGATGGTTAAACACAATCAAGTACGTCGTTCCAAAGTTACGACAAGATGCATAGAGCAGCCTAATCAAAAATCTAAAATTTAAATTTTTTTTTTTTTTTTTAAAAAAACCTTACCTTACCTTGAAATTATTATGATTTTTGCAGTTAGGTGACTATAGCGGATCAAAAAATATGGTGGTTATTTTGGGAATTTTAGGAAAAAAATGACAATGTGCAAAAAAGGACTGGCAAAGTATAAAAAAAAATTATAATCTATAAAGGCCGTTATAACAAAATGGCGTATAATAAATTTATATATGCATCAAATCTAGTAATAAAAACACTTCAATGCTCTCAATATTAATATTAAACGAAAGGCCTTGACCAGTAGAATGAAAAATTGTTAAAACTCAAGATGATCTCTGAAATAAAATGTTTGATATTTTGGGTCAAATATAGTAGTAAAGAATTTGCCGCCTTCAACCCCCACAGTATTGGTATCAAACGAAAGTGTTGGACGATCAGTAGAATACAAAAAACTACAGCAAAGGTTAAGTCCAAGATGGCGCACTAACCAAAATGGCAGATAGTTTCGACATGGGATGCAAATAAAAGGACTTGACTATTAGAATACAACTAACTATGTACTAGTTCAAAATAATAGGTTAAATATAAAACCTAGATTACGTTCCGAGGTGTTCACTTTACCCATGTAAATGATAGTGAATGGTATTATCAGATTTGGCACGTTCGAATATAACATTTTTACTTTTATTTGTTTTGGACTAAGGGTTTTTAAAAAATGTTTCTTAAATTCCATTAAGAAATATTTATTTATACATTTTTTTTATATTTTTTCTTTTAATGTTTATATTTTTTATTATTTTTGTGAGTTTAATAAACTTTTCCAAAAAGTTCAAACATAACTTTCAAACAATCGAATAATGTAACGAATATTCACATATTTCGTGACATTCATTATAAATAAATTTATAAGAATATTTTGCGATATTTTGCATTAGAAAAATATTATAACCAATATAAGCCATAACGTCCTGACAAATTTTCCAAACTTTCTTGAATCATAGTTAAAGGTAATTCAAAGCTTCAAAATTATTTTCTCAATTTAAGCTTTAGTCGAACCAGCCAGTTATTACTTCTAACCCAAAATGTTACAAAACTCTATTTTATATTACTTTTTAAAAATTTTCCTTGAATAACTGTAATGATTTTTACTAACGAAAAAATATTGTAATAAGAAAAATTACTTTATCATTAAGAATTATTAATATTAAATTTTTTTCAGGTTTCCTTATATCCATTAAAAAATAATTAAGTCTCTGTAAATAAAAATAAATGAATTGGTTGAGATTAAAGAAAAATTAAATGCATATAATAAATATGGATGCAAATGCCGACATTATTGTATGTAACACATGAATGTATGCCTCATGCCCTTGACACATGCTACCACTGTGTACACCTACACATGCCATGAGCAGGAGCAGAAACAATTTACAAATAACTAGAATTGATATTTACATTTCATCCATGTAGTGCCAAATGTTATATGAAGTGTAAATATATGTATTTTCAATATCAATATTAAAATGTTAATGACAACAAACTTTTAATTTTTTTTCACTTTTGTTGTTGTAATAAATACAAATATTCATCCTCTCAATACACAAATGGTTACAATAACACTAACCCAGTGAAGATGTAATATGTGGCAACAGCAATATTTTAACAGTGTCATAACCAGCAACAGTCACAGCAACAGCAATAACGAAAGTAATAATAATTCTCAAGTGGCATATTTTGCGAAATATTCTCGTACGTAATATAAATGTTATTACGCCAAAAGCACCACAAATGAGGTTTTTATTTATCAAATTGATAATGGCAGTATGAAAGAAAAGAAAAAAAAATTAAAATCTATTACAATCGGGAAAGAGCATTAATGACGCCTGTTGGTTTAGTTTTATATTAAGTTTTTTATTTATTTTATTTTTTCTTTCTTTAATTATGTTTCTAGTTCTTTCAAACACAATGAAGAGAACTTGATTTGTGGTTGTGTTTTTTTTTTGCCTTAATTGATTCCTGGGGTTATAAAAAAATTAAAGCTAACGTCAACAACTTTTTAACAACAGCATATAATTTCTCATTTAAAATATAGAAATAATTTTAAGTTATTTAATGCGGCAGATATTAAACAGGGTTAACAAACTTATAAAAAAAAATAAAAAGTGCAACAATCTGAATGTAGTAAACGAAATTTTGTACTAAAAATAACATTCATTTACCGAAGGCGTTATACACGAAATTCTGAAACATTGACTCAGCAAATGGTCGTTGCCAAACTTATTACAAAGAAATAAATCATTCCAAATGTCCAACAATTAACGGCCGTAGTAGATTGTAACAATCAAATAAATTTTTGTATTTGAGCATCTGAAATACGAGTAAGATTATTTTGTATTTGTTATCATAGTTAGAGTCAAAAATTTCGGGCTGTACTGCTCTTAACCGAATATGGTTTTGGATGTGTCACGAAATTTTTCTATTTTATCAACATCAATCAAAACATAAAAAACAATTTTACTTTTGACCAGCTAATAGCAGCTAAAATCATATCCTCACACACATACATATATAAACCAACACACATACCTAAGTCAAATATAATGAACGGTTGCTTGAGAATTTGCGCAGATATAATTATTAAGCATGAATGTTTAATGTATACAGGGTGAGCAAAAACTTTGCGTGTAAAAATGAATTAAATTTTTTTTATTTATTGTATGCCCATTGGAAATGTAAAATTCTATTACTATGCCGATCAATAAAATCTGATAAATAATAACCAAAAATGTTATTCGATTTTAACAAGCAGTCGTGACTTTTGGTGCATTCATAAGCATCCTTTATGGTCAATTTGGTTAAGGTTAATTGAAGAGCTCGCAATTATCGAATGTAAAATAATGAGGTTCCTAGATGTCCGAAGAAGTAGCCAATTCTTTTGAAAAACCATCTAGATCGCCCAGAGACTTCTTTATTAGGACATACACATCCCGATAAAATTTATGGCCAAAATTCTAAGTTTAAACTTTTTTGTAAATCTGCGCAGTTGCACAGAGGCTACGGACCGACCCTACATTATCTTCGCCGATACAATTTTTACAGTTCTCTTGTGGGTATCCCAATACGCGCATATTGTTCTCCGGTCAAGTAATGCCTTTCCCTGCCTTCAATTTTATTTTATGTGCTTAACAAAAAGATATAAATGTCTCACAGCTGGCAAGGTTTGCTCGTATGAGTGTTATTCTGTCAGGTAACCACTTATCGATCTTTTATGAGCGTTCCACCAGTGGTATACGAAGAGCTTCGAGTGCTTCTTGGTCATGTGGCATGCATTTATATTTAGCGACTGCCATAGCCATTTCATTTCTATGGATGCCTCAGTACCCTGGTACCCACCCAAGCCTGACAAAAGTAATTTTTGTTCAATAAATATTAGAACTGGCTTACAAAAATACTTCCTCCACTGACAATGTCATTTATATCTTATATATTTAAATTGAGTATTTTTATCTGCAAATTTAATTACATTTAAGTTGTCAAGGTGTTGTTCAAAATTTCCTGCCATTGCCAGATTAAATACTAATTTCACAATTAGATAAAGTAACTTGGCTAAAAAGGTTTTCTCAGTATGTTTGTACAAAGAAATCATAGGGGTTAACTTTTAAGTCATTGTCTTTTGTTCAACACTCAAACAATGCGGGTTTGGGTCACACCAATTAGCACATACACACATACATTTATAAATGCATTTTTTAATCAACATTTGCAAAAGCCAGACCGATTAGTTAATATGACTTTCAAATATGCCAAGATATGTATAAAATACGAAATATGTTTTAAGAATTGTACTTAAAAGAAGCTAAACCCTATAATTTATTTATTCATTAGTTAAAAGGGCAGATATAACAGTGTCAAAAATTCTTTGCTAATAATCCAATTTTCTTGATAATTAAAAATAAAAAATTCTTGCTTAAAACTTGTATGGCTTTTTGGTTTTTTTTTTATTCTAAGTTTTATAATTTTAATAAAAGAATGAATTATATAAAATAAAGTTTTTTTTTCTGGGTGGTATTTTGAAACCATCTACGGGTTTATCGTTTGTGCTTTTTGATAAAAAATTAAGTGTTGAATTCAATTCCATTAGGACACATTTTCTGTTTAATTTCTCTATAAATGTTTTTCTTTTTAATTTTGATTCGCTTAATCAAATAAAAATAAATAATTTATTTATGAATACACAGACAAATTCATACAAAATATTTTAAACCAGCAAAAAATCTTATATAAAATAAATGGTTAAAGTTAATAAAATAAAGTTCTTCTTACAATTTGTAATCTTATCTTAACACGGTGTTGGCATTGGAGAAAGAATTTACTACTCTTGCTTACAAATAGGAGCTGAAATAAATATTTGCTTTTATAGCACTAAAATAATACTTGATTTAAAGCATCTAAATAATCCATCAATAATACGGACTTACAGAAATCGCCGAGTCATTCTAAGTGCGAAAATGCGGTTCATTTATTCTGCGATACATTAATTAAAAAAAGAAATCAGTGATTTGGCGCTTTGTCAATAACTTTTTACATACTAATGATTTAAGTGAGATAAAACAAGTGAAAATTGTAAAAGGCTTCTTACGAATTTCGCAACAAAAAAAATGTATTGCAAATGTCTAGAAATAAAACTATTTGTGTCCCATTATGAATCAAGGCATTACTAACACACTTCTTAGTAAGACGTGCGCTATGTTGTAATCATTGGAAAGTATATTGTTCGGTAATAGCTAGTCATTACCAAGTCTATGCTGGTATATATAAGCACGTGTGCAGAAACACACACACACACATATGTATAGGCATGCTACCCTGCAGGAAATCTGGAACAAATTGTCTCTATATCATCAACTGACAACTTTTTTTGTTACTTTTTGGTTATATTGCCAACAAAGCGTTTTAACTATTTACACTTCAAAATATAGTTTTTGTTGTTGTTTTCAATATATTTGTAAGAATGAAATTTTACTTGGGTTTTCTTTCGACATCGTTGAACAGGCAGTTAAAATGATAAGCTGATGATTACTTTTAGATTTAAAAATAATAAAAATGATTTACATAATTTGTATATTTACCCTAAAGATGCAACCCATTGCTTAGTAGAAAAAATATTGGTTGTTAATAAACAAATAGTAGAAATAAAAAAAAAGTAGTCCCAAGCTCAAGAAAAGGAAGAAATTTTTAAAAATTATATTCAAATTTAATGTGACAATAAGTTCCAAAGTGTACTAGATCCACTTAATTGATCTAGTAAATACCTGGTTCTTTTGTCGCCTTGTGGACTCATAAGAACTACGAAGTCAATAGCTCTACCGTCACTAGTGAATTTTCCATTACAAACACATGCAAAATGTCTTTAGCATAGAACCTCGGTCAGCAGGTCTGGTGACAGAGTCAAAAGTGAATCTGTACTATTTCAGCATAAATATTTCCAGCAAGGTAGTAATATACTAATGCACATGTCTGTATGCATGTGAGTATTTGAAGCATGTAATATTATACATCAAACTGACATGCAAATCCTTTAGTATGTGTGTGTAGTCCTTTTACAATTTAACTTAATAAATATGTATGCAGTCATAAAATGAAAATAACAAGTACTTTAACAATCTCCTTCTTACTTCCTAATACTACTGGCACTACATGTGAAAACAGTAGTCGTATGTATAGTAGTACTAGTTGTATATGTAGTTGTGGCAGTGGTAGCAGCAGTTTTGAAAGTGGAAGTGGTATCAATGAACATGTACATTATTCAATTTTGGTCTTGGCTTTTCCTGTCTTGTGTATATTATGGCATCTTGTAGTTCATGTTGTTAAACTATCTCTTTAAGTTTGTTATGCCAGTTCAACACAGGCTCATTCACACACATAAACACATATCGATTTGAATGTATGTGGTGCAAATGTGTGCTTTACTCTTAAACATTATTTTATTTTAAACATATGTATTTGCATAAGAAACTTTAACTACTCCTGTATATCATATTCCAGCATATGTGTAAATTGTTTTAGAACCGAAAACAACAGAAAAAAGATGAGTGGTTGTAAAGTGCAAGAGCAAAAAAAAAAATAATACATCGAAAAGAAAGCAACAACAATACAATACATTGAAGTTAAAATAATTTGAGTACAAGCCAAGCAACAGGATGCACTTGTTAGAGCAAGGTAAAGTTTTCGCTCTGCATGTATGCGTTATGAAATAAACACCTGATTCCAGAAGAATAGTTAAAAAAACCGACAAGATTTTATAACTTTTACTAGGGTGATAAATTTTCTAAGAAATGAATGTGTCTTTTTAACTCTTCTACATACATTAGTTAATTTTGTCGTAAATGTTGTCGTAACGCCCAATATTTCAGTAAAAATTGTAGGAAACAATGTGTAAAAGAAATTGACCTCGTTAATGGGCTTCTGCGAACAAAGCTCCTTCAATTGATAAAATCTACAAATCAGCAAAGTGGATTCTTTTGTTAGTTACGGGTCATGAAAAATGCAAATATCATATGAAGATGATGTAAATTGGGGATAAGAATGTCTGTGGAATGTATCTGGAGGATGCTGAAATAGTAGTGCTTGATTATTCGCCACCACATACGCATAATGAATAATTTTTTTATCCGTTTGGTTTTCAAATTTTCAAATTTTTTTCGAGTCACAAAAAGGAAGAAAATTCGCAAAATGTAAGGCGATAACTTATTTTTAAAGAATATTTCCTGTAAATGTTGAACGTGGTGATACCATCCGGTAGCTATAATTTTGGCATCTATGATGTTGTCTGCCTGTGCTGGAATTAAGTGGTGGAGGTCTTGGAGGTCAATGAACTGACTTTTATTGATGAAATTGTTCTTAATAGATCATGGTATCTTATGCCATGTGCAACTTAACACTAGCTTTTTGTACCTTTATTTAAGCCAAATGAAATTTTTTAAATTTGGTTAAAAGAAAGGCGATATTTAAGTCATGGTACTTTGTTCCTTGTGACTGTAATGTTGCTATCGAACAACACACTGCAACAATCAGTGCTCACATTAGCGTGAAATGCCTCCATTTGATTTTCTCACTAAAAGTGGTCACCAGAGCTTGAATAGCCTGTTCAATGGATCGGTTTAAAACTGTGTTTTAAATAAGCCGAAAGTAGTTTTTTTTTTGAACCTAAAAGTTCAACAAGTTGACATCAAATTTGTCAAATAATTTGTAGAACTTATCGCAAATGATAATTAATTGTAAAATCTTTGCAATTATAACAAAATTTTACTCTTAATTTAATAAAAAAACTAACCAAATATCGCTGTTAAGTAAATAAATTTTCTTAAGCTTTTTAAAAAAATATATTTAAGCCATTTAAATGTATACAACTGTGATAGCTGCACGTTCAATTCTAACCGTGCCCCAGCAATACTTTTCTCCTGAGGTCTTATTTAAATAAAAGTTACTTTTAGTTGAATCCAACTGAAACAAAGCAAAGACAGATGCATTCACTGATTTGGTGCCACCTGATTTTAGTACTTGTGCAATAAGTACGTGATGTAGTGGTACGTGCGTTATGTATTGGGCGTTAGTTTCGTTAAGTAGTTTTTAATTTCAGGCGTGTACATACAAAATAGTGTGCATTAAATTTACATCCTTAAATTCATGTGCTCAATATAAAATAATAACTACAATTGTACACGAGTATTGTTAAATGCACACTTAAATATCCGTACATAAGTTTATCACGTATCTTTTTAGTATTTTGCCACCAAACAAAACTTTAATAAAAAAAATTTCCAAGAATTATTTTTCTACTCAAGCTAAACGAATGTTAGTTTACTTTAAAAAGGGAAATAAAACACAATAATTAGAATCAAATCTTATCTTAGAGCTTATAAATGCTCATGTCCTTTCATCTTTCAGCCTTTTTCCATGTTATTTTTTACAAAATTCCCAAATTTCCGTAGTACGGTTTTTTATGATTAATTTTTACATTCCAAGCGATTACTTTAAGTGAAAATTACACATGCATTTTATTATTGTAATAAAATTAATAAACGTAAATTTTTCAGTCAAAGTGCTCACGTGGATTATAAAGACAGTACATTAACAGCACATTCACATATCAATCTAACAATAATATACACAAACATGTGTATGTGTGTGTGCGTAAAACAAATGCATTATTTACATAATTATAGAATTAAAAAAATATTTTACAAAATTTTAAACGCTTATAAATACTTTAACATACGGTTATAAGGCAGTTGTAAATAATCGGGGATTTTATATCACAATCTTCAGGATTTGTGGTGGTCAGGGGCACAACAGGATAAAGTTTAGCATAAAGATAAATATTACTTATAGTTGTCGTAAGTTAAGAAGCAATATTGTTTTGTATAGTCTTGTAACATTTAAACAAAATTAATTAAAATCAAATGTACTTTAATGAAACAGAGCATTCCTCTAGAGTTAAGCTTTATCATCAAACACTTTATATAGTTTCTTTATCATTAATGAAAAATTTTGTATTTACTTCATCGATTACAATTGTTCGTTTAAAATTTTCTCAGAAGATTTAATTAAGATGTTAAGCATTTGTTAATGTATAATTAACAGAAATGGCAACCCTCCTAAAATAATACTTTTATTGTAGTTCATTTTAAATAATAGAATTCTTCTAGTAATTTGCACAATTATTTTCCAACTAAATAGTTATTGTTCATAGTTACTTGAATGTTGTGTAAATTATTTACAAATTAGTAATCAAAGAAACTTTCTCAATTAAATTAATTTTGCTTTTACGGCTCATATTTGATTATAATTATGGCAACATAATTATTTGACGGTATTTAAACTTGGATGTTTGTATGTTTAACTTCATAATTAAATGCTCGCTTATAAATAGCCACTTAAATCAACAGTACGAACAACAAATTCATTAATTTTTTTTAAGTATTTATTTAGTTTAGTTTTGTTGTATTGATATTTGCAGCAGAAGCAATTGTAGTAGTTTGTTATATTTTGTAACTTTATTTTGAATTCAATGTAAATATTAACAAAATCATAATGTAAATATAATCAATGAAATAGTCATAATACGAATGTAAATTCATATAAGCACATACTTACACAAGAACACACACACACACACATACACACATCTGTGCATAAAGTCACACATATGTAGATAGTTTTATGTTTACCGTAAAAATATTAAACAAATTTGTATGTAATGTTAAGGTAAGTTATAGCGAAATAAAATAATAATATCGTAGTTTAATAACTTTATTTTATTCGGTGATATTTACTAACGATAATATGTTTATTAATGCATGTGTGAGTTGTTAGCATGTGTGTATATGTTTTATTCAAATATGTATAATTGAAAACTTAACAGGCGGAAATTTTAACTTGATTAACTGGAATTTGAAAAGTAAACTTATATTTTTGGGTAAAATGTTAATAAATTTGCAACATATGAAAGATTTTTTGAAAAATTACTATATTGTTATTATTATTATTATTATTATTATAATTAATTTTATTATTATTATATTATTAATATTTTGGCAGAACGAATTTTTAAATATATACATTTGAAGTGAAGAAAATAACCAACAAAACTGAAAGATTTTACTTATACGATTAGCAGAGTAAGAAGAGGAAAAAATTATTATTATATACATATTCGAGCATAATGTGTTTTAACAAGAAAATGATATTACTGTATCCTCAATTGTGATATATCATTGTTTTGGCCTCGAGCAAAGTAATGTTTTGCTCCTAAAGTTATTCACTCGAGTAGCCAATTTAAGTATTTTCTTAATATTTAATATTTAGTTAGAGACTTGCAATTTTAGGCACCCTCCTGAAGTTAACTAAGATATAAACTTTAAAATAATTAATCCTGGACAGAATATTGATGCAAATTATTCGAATATTTTACTGCACATATCATATTTATAAGACATATAGTTCATTTCCGACCCCATAAAGTATATTTTTTCTGAAAGCTTATGAATAGGGGAGTCGATTAAGCCCTGTCAGTCTGTCCGTCTGTCCGTCTGTCCGTCTGACCGTCTGTCCGTGTGTATGTTGAAATCAACTTTTTGAAGCCCCCCGACATAGGTTGGACCCAAGTAAGGTATTAAAATATCAGAAATATTCGGGAGTAGATCGGTATAGAAAATCAGAAACAACATGACAACAACAACATACATACATACAAACGTGTATACTGGTTACGGAAAACGTGGCATCGAATCCCAGCTGAGCCAAAAAAAATTTTTTTTTAATTTTTTTTATTTTTTATTTAATATATTATATATATTTTTATTATTATTTTATTTTAATTTTTTTTTTAATTTTTTTTTATTTTTTTTTGTTTTATATATATTATATATATAATAATTTTTTTTTTTAAATTTTTTTTTTAATTTTTTTTTTAATTTTTATAAAATTTTTTTTTTATTTTTTTTTTTTTTTGTTTTTTTAACATACATACGTGAATTTATAATTTTACAATGGGATGTTTTTATATATGTATGTTTTTATATGTATGTACGTATTTCATATGGGGCAAATGGTGACACAAACTACTGTTATTGCATGACTACACGTTGTGAAGGGTATATAAGATTCGGCACGGCCGAATATAGCGCTCTTACTTGTTTATAATAATATTTTCTTGTAAGATGAATTGATTTAATTTTTAGTTAATTACATTTTTTTAATAATTCAACTAGATGACTATTAAATTTTTATTTTTTAATTAGCGCTCAGTAGTAGCAGTGCTTATACAGGAAATTTATTTTTTTCGAATTTATTATACTTAACACTGAAGGGGTCTGTCTAGACTCATGTGCTACGAATGTAAAAATTAAAACATGTGCAAGATAAAGGGTAAAACAATTATTTTATCTTATTTGTTTCTGAATATAACAGTCGTTTTTTTTTATTTTTGCTGAGATCAATTCATTCGATCTTTCGAATTGGCTTTGTGAAAATAATTTATATACTAAGAAAATTTCTTCCTCGGTACGGTCTAATGTGCTTAATCGTCCAACCGAAAAATTTTTTTGAATATTATTAGCAGTGTACACTTCATTGCCTTACCGTACTGCATCCATGAAAATGCTTAAATTATTTGCATATGAAGGCACAACATAGTGTGTCTTATTTACTGCATATTAGTTCAGTAGTTAAAAAAAAAACACACAAATTTATTTCAGTAGCAGCTTATTTCTCCTTTACGGGCAGGTAATTTTTTTAATGCATGCGTAAATGGAAGTCAAGACTACGTTATTCCCAGTGGGAATTATGTTAGTGCTTTTTAATTGCAAAAGCAAAGCACTAACTGATTGATTCAATATGTGCTATTTGATAACAAAGTTTTTCGGTTGGATATGTAGAATATATATACAAGTGTGCTATTCGTTATATTAAATTTAATTTCTCTTAATTTTTCTTTTCTTCCGTCGAAAATGTTTGAAAAATATTTTTAACCTACTCAGTCAATTTAAAGTTCTTGTAAAATCTTTATTCTGTTTAGTTAACCAAAATAATTGCTTATTCAGCCACAAAAGCTTTAAAGAAGCAAACAAAGGCTTTACAAAGCCATTTATATTATTTATATGATTTGTCATTAACTGAGCCCTTAATAATTAACAAAAATTATTTGACTGTTCATTATTCATAGCTTGCTGTCTATTTGTTTAAGAACTAAAATGCTATTAAATTGTCATAATTCATTTTAGGTAAGAAAAACAAAAGAAAAAAAAATCAATTTTATTTTATATAAAAAAAAATAAAAAAGAAATATTTCAAAAATTATTGCAAATGACTTTAATAAATTCTTCAGTTGATTAACAAGATTTATTATATCTTTGTCTTAGTTCTTATTTAATTTTTTTTTTTAACTAAAAAACAAAAATGAAACTTAATTAAATTAAAACTCTTAAAATTTTCTTTTATGCGGGTCCTGTTATTATTATACATTTGTCAGGCCGATTGTAATTTGCACAATATTCATATTAAACCCTTAAGTATGTACTCTTCTGAATTCTTACAGATCGTGGAATTGATTTAGGTAAGTCAGTCTGTCCGTTTGTGTATGTTAAAATAAACTTTTTGAAGCCCTAATGAATACTAAAGATCTTTGTATGGTACTGATTTATCAGATATGACTTCGTGAACTTTGCTATTGAAAATCAGTTACGTAGTTGCACCAAAAAGTTATTAGTTATCGTAATTACATGATCGTACAAACTGTGTGAAGGGTATATAAGATTCTGCACAGCCGAGAAAAGTGTTCCTGCTTGGTTTTAGCTAAACTTCTATTTATTATCACACAAAGCCCTTGTCAAAATCAGTCGCAAATACATAAATATTTAACACATATATATGTATAAGTATTTGTATGGATATATTAGGGAAATTTGTGCGCATAAGTGTTAGTAAATATGTCGTAGAAAAGTAATTTAATAATTTCTTAGTAGTATGTCGGTATATGTGATTGTTTTGGGTCCTTTACTTTTCATAAACATCATTTCTTTTAAATCTAATCAAATTTTAAATAAAACAAATAATAAATCTTGTTTTTATATAAAAAAAAAGGTTTCGCACTTACATACATAAGTGTGTGAATAGGTATACAATTTAGTTTTTAAGTGTCTGACATAGTAAAATTTGTTTTGTCTATGGTCTACTTAACATGGTCATTATATGGCTACTTATTGATCTAGTTAAGTAAAATAAAAACAACAACAGCTTTTTCCATTCTTTATTTGTTTTCTCCCCATGTTGTTTACGTTATAACGACCCTTCACAAAATATGAAGGTACACATGCATTTCACACTGAGTGTATGTGGGCAGGTTGATACTTTTAAATTGTTTTTGTTGTTATGACAAAAATAAGCATTTAGCTTAATGTTTTGCTTTATTAACACACAGTTATAGACTTGTTAAAGTAGTTTTGGCATTTTGTTTTTAGAGATTTTCGGGACTGAGTGATTTTGGCAGGTTTCCAATATGTTTGAGTTGCAAGCACTTATCGCTTTATTCAATAGTTAAAGGAAAAATATTTTATTAGATGAAATGTTTAAATGTATCTTACAATATACGTACTTATAACATTATTCCTGTCATAAATTTTTAAGCATTTTTCGGCAGTTGTCATACATTTTGTGAATAAATATTTAATTTATTTATTTAGTATAATTATGGATTTGACGTTTGGTAAAAAAAAATAATAATAAAATAAACAAATGTAGGTCCATTATTGTTATTTTATGCCTTTGCAAATATAAATTTGTTTTCATGTATTCAACTCGTTTTAAATTAAATGAGAAAAAAAAAAACAAAATAAAAAATGCAGTCAGAAATATTTACATTAGGGTGCGCTCAAAAATGGTTGAACAATTTAATAAATTAATTTAAAGATTTAAATAGAAATCAGAGATTCCTAGATCCTATTTCCTGTGAGCGATTTCAGACTGTTAGTAAAGATCAAATATTACTGTTTGACATCTCCTTGAAGTAAGAATAAGTAACAGAAGAAGTCTATTGAGTTCGGTTTTCATATCGCAATAAACGATCATTTGGTGTACGATATCTTTAATCTTGACATGGAATTTGCACAATGGAGTATTCAGTGAAGTGATAGCAGAGCAGTTTCCATCTTACAGCTTCTCACGCCCTCTCGTCCGTCGCTTTATTTTGAGAATATCCATCACATTATAGATATACTCATGAGGCTTAAATAAGTTTTAATTCCCCGGCTTGAAACTCACTCCCCTGTTCATTTCAATTTATACGATGAGAAAGATAAAAAGTAATATCCAGATCCTCATCGAAGAGACCCAGTCATCTGACAGATCGGCAACAGAAGCCAAGGTAGACAACTGTCACGGCACATGATTACAGTGATTCATAATTTTGCTTTGCAACTTTTTCAATATCCTCATGCTTAAGTTAATTCATTTTGCTTGGTTTGTCCTAGTCACCTTTGTTTTTTCAGTCTAGCGGTAACGATAGATATTTTTAAAATTTCAAATTGTTTTAACTGCAATCTTTCATATTAAAAAATTTCTACAGTATTTGCCTAGAAACTGACATATTGTTTTAGAAAATGCTTCTATGGACTATCTGTCAATCGATTTTAAACTCTATACTAATGCGTCCATAGTTGCATATATTACAGAACTCATAACAAAATTATTTGATTTATATAAACTTTTAAAATAATTTTATTTTTGCTTGAATGAATACACATGCACAAAAGTATGTACATATTTTTACTATTTTCATTTTTTTCTACAACAATTGATACAACCATTACCAGCTGTAATACAAATGAACAGCAATGAATTTTCTGCAAAAACCAAGTAAACTATAATAAAATACATTAGATTGACGTAGAAAATAATATTTTTAGTTACAAAACTTAGGCCATTTTAAGGCGACGAAACACCATAGAACAAACCACGTGTTAGCTTCTAAGTTACCCAGAGAACTGCAGTGTAAATTAAAATATGTGATCGAAATTCGAATTGTAATCGATAAGAAAATGTTCCTATAAATTACACTCCAAAATAAAAACTCAAATGTTTTATTGAATGTAAAGAAAATGTCCTCAGTAAATAAAAAAAAAAAGAAAATATTTTCAATGTTATATCCAATATCCTTAACCAAATTAGAAATTAGAAATTTTAATTATATTTTCTGTTGGGATGTTACACATTATAAGAGAGATACTCTTTTGCCATTATTTAGTTTAGCCACATTTAATTTTAATATAAAAATAGTTTTGTATTTTTGAAATGATTTACTAATACATTAACGGATTCGCTAATGCCAGTAATTATCTATTATGTTATTGACAACAATTTTCCGCTAAAATGTGCGGAATATTTATTTGAAAGAATTATGAACAAATTTCATTTTACTATTTACACAAACACAGTACATAAATGGTTTTATTTTTTTTTTTGCAACTGACAATAAACTTAAATTTAAAAAAAAAATTAATAAAATTATACAAGCATCTATAATGCGAGTATCGAAAAACTAGAGGTAGTGTCAGACTTATAATTTTATTTAATTTATTCAAGTTATCAAATATACAAACAGGTTTCTCGTTAGTTATCCTACAAGACAATTTCTTTAAGAATAAGATCTGTAAAGGAATAAAAAAAATCTTTCAGATTTAATACAAATAAACAAATACAAATAAAACTTTCTAACCCTTAAAGCAAAATAAATTCAATTTTATTAATTACTCTTTAAGCGTTTCCTATCGATTTTGAATTCTTATGAAACTTTGAAAGAAAATAATAAATTGTTTTGTGGGCAGGAAATAAACTATAACGCTTATAAATATTCCAGCAATAAATGTTATTTATACAATAGTTAGAATTATCATTTCTAAATAAAAATTTTGGAAATCAAAAAAGCGACGTTAAAACCTAAATTTTTGAAATTTTTCGCTTTAAAAATACATTTTTGATAATTTTTGGTCATTGCATTCGTAGCATAGCTACCGCTTCCGATGACACTTAGCGACCATCAAAGCAAAATTTCTGTTCTATAGGTATTACTAAAAAAAAATAAGGAATTTTCAATAAACATATAAACTATACATACATGTGTGTTGGAAATTCTGTGTGGAAAGTCTGTGTGTATAGTTTGATATGAATGTAAAACATGGTCATCAAAACACATGTCGGTTGTTTACGTTACGTTGTCATCACTGTGGTTGCAGCTAATTCAGCATGTAAACATTGCACAAACATATGCACATTCCTACCTATTGCTACACAAACAAATGCACGCACAGCCACTTACACACACCGAATGGCTAAATTTTGCATGGAATTGAAAATATGATGAGAAAAACAAAACAAAGCAAAACATGTTTTCCAAATTGTTTACCCAAACATGTACAGTTTTTTTTTATTCAGTTGCAGTTTAAGTTAGAACATGACGGGATACACAAATGTACACTGGAAAAGAAAATTAGTCAGATATATATTTAATATAGCTGAAAGTTAAGATTACGATCAGTTGTCAGCATATAAGATGTATGGAAAATGAATTTGGTCGGGTATTTGTTTATTTCCTTTGCTTAAGGAAAAAAAGATTCTGCAGAAAGCCTTCTAGAAGTGCACTAAAACCAAACCCAATTTTATCACTATTCTTTCCTACATTATAAATATTTAAATTTATATAGAATATTGTATTTTTATATTTACCAGAATACCATTTTTGTTTAAATCCAAAGGAATTTTAATTGATTAACCAGGCCAAAAAATTTTTTACAAAAGGCTTTTATTACTTTTCCTTCATCGTGCCCACTGGCAGCTATAATTATAACAAAAGCATATGTGGAATGCAAAAATTTCATTCAGTAACTGGTTAGCTATTAAGTAAGTAAGTGCAATGCCTACCCACCAGATTCTAAAAATATTAATCATTTACATTTGATATACATTTAAAATGAACTTTGTTTAAGATTTTTTCCAAAAATCCACAAACAACCTCCGCCATACAGAAACAAATTATGAAGCCTTTGGCACCCCCAGAAAAAATTTATTAAATTTATAAGTACGAGATTTTAATATTGTTTACAAAAACTTAAATTATATCTCGTACAAATACCTTTTCCTTGACAGCATGCAATAAAAATATTTCATGAATTGATTATTTTAAAACTAATTTTTTTTAAACGAAAATATTCAAAAATTTTATAGCAGTTGAAAAATGGCAATGAAAATAAGTCTTGTAAGAAGCAGCAAATTTAAAAGCTCATAACTTCTTTCAGTGTAATACTCCAACATTGAGTGTGTTTCTCTTTATGAAGACCACTGATTTAGATTTCATGCTATTATTCGTCCTCCTCACTCTCTATCTCTCACTCTCTGTATATGTTTTTAAAAATAATATTCATATTAAGTTCACACAAAAAACTATTTTTTGTTTTTTTTTAATCGTACAAATAACTACTTCTAACTGGTATTATTTTTCTACATTTGTATTGGTTAGTTCTCATTATATTATCTTCAGAAATTCTATCCAGCTGATGGTTCACTTAAAGTTTATTAATTTTTGTCTACTGCCACACTTTTATTAAGGGATCTACTATAGTTTTGGGTATAATATTTGATGTGATAATTATTGCTCAACCTCATGCTGAGTTTTGCCAAAAACATTTGTTTTTATATCATCTCTTTATTTAAGTTTACCTCATACATGTGGTATTAAGGTAATTATTGTTTAAAATGTAGCGGTTTCAATAGTTAAAAAAGCGGTGAGCACATTACGACATACAAACGTAAATTTAATTTATCCCGAATAATAAAATTCTGTTTGGTGGTGGAACAGAGATTTTAACAATAGCTTAAAAGTTACGAATGCGTTCGAGTGTTGTAGTTTCCTCTAGCCGGAATATCGTATTGGTTTTTGTTTTTAAATTTTTTGAAATATATATTTAAACATTGTTTAAAATATTATACCACATACATATATCGGAACGAACTTTCAAAATTTTTTAATATTAATTTATTATTAATAATATTTCTGAGGAAAATCCAAAAATAACCCTTTGAATCAAAAATTTTTAGTTTTTAAATTTTATATTCAAATTAGTGTTTGTTAGTTGCAAGAATTGACATCACTTGACTATTAGTGTGTTATTTTTTTTTTAAATTCCTTTTGGCAGTGAGAACAACCAAACCGATAAAATTTAATGTGTCTGTGTATTTTTTGGCGTGTACGAGTTTTATTTAAATGGTAAAAATGTTGTGCTGTTAACTAGTGTCATAGAGATTTTAAGTGCTTTCAAAATAATATGACCAAAATAGTTTTGAGCGGCTAATAAAAATACAGAGGCTACACCATACACGTACAGTTGTACATGCTTAATTATATAAAATTTAAAAGTTCCTTTACAAGAAATAAAATAATAAAAATTAATGAGTTCAGTATCAGTTTCAAAAACATTTTAGCATTTTGGCTTCACCGAAACGCTATTTACAGAATTTGCTTATTAAGGATTTAAAATATTTTAAAGGCAACACAATTGTTAAAATATCGAGTTGAAGGAAATTGTTGGTGATTATGTTAGTTATCTATGCACTGTATGAAAGTGTCTGCATTGAATGTAATGCAATATTTCAATTACAGCAAAACTTCTAAGCCCCTAAGGAGTTAATTTTTTAGAAAAAACTTATTCCTTCATTTATGTCTCTTGGCTTAAAACAAAAACCGAAAAATTATGATAAATGGTATTTTACAAATTAAAGAAACAAAAAGCGTGGTAACATTTTAAGTGAATAAGCATGTTTATAAATAAAATCAAACGAAAATCTGACGTTAAAGTAGTTAGCGGTTGAAAATAGGAAAAGAAACTGTTACGTGGTAAAATCTGCACTAAAATCTTGTTGGAGGCAATATGCTTTACACAAGAATAAAGAACGAAGAAAAATAAAAAACAAAAAAAGAAAAATTTTATAAAAATTATTTTATATTCAAGCTTCTACCGCTACTTGTTAACATTTGACACTTTTTCATCAAGACAGGAATTTAATTTAAAACAAAATTATAAAAAATTGAATTAGAATCAGCACAAAGAAATGAAAGTTACAATCAAGAACAAGAAAAACTGAAAATATATCTTTTTTTCTCATACGAGTATTAAACATACAAAAATGTAAACGCACCCACACACACACACACTTTTGTCTGTATAAATGTATTTGTATGATTGTGGAAAAAAAAATGGAAAAGAAGATACTGCCACCAAGAATTATAATGTAATGAATTTAACGTTAATAAAAAAACGTGATTGAAATTTTAAGTGCGTCAACGATATTTAAGTCCACATTGCATAGTAAAATGTTTATACGTATGTGTGTGTGCGTGTGTGAATGTATGTTTTCATACATTAGTATGTACTACCTGAAATGGTTATAAAGCACCTTCACCTTATGTATGTACGAATGTGTTGGTGCACAAATGTGTAAGTATTTGTGGTACAAATAGTTTAATTCAAAAGTATTTCTTCGATTTAAAACATCATGTCATTTTTCAATTTATTATTATACGAAACATGTAGCCATTGTTTGTATGGATATGTGTAAACATGTAGCCGAGTGTATGTTTTTTATTTTACTGTTAAGAAAACAACTTTCTTTTGTTTCTTCCGTTTTCTGTAATTTTATCTCTGCTCTTAATTCGAATTCCTTTTTTATAAAGTCTACGCATTTTTTGTTGGCAAATTAATGATTTGTTTTTGCAAAAAAACATATTGAAACAAATTACCAATTCATTTAGTGTTTCTGTAGAGCAGCAATGAAAGAAAATGAAATTAATAAAGATCTTGTATTTTTTTTCGTTTTATTATGAAAAATGACAAATAAGAATACAGCAAAGTTAACAGCACAAAGGGAAAAATGCAGTGAATTTTAAATTTGAAAAAAAAAATAAATATAAATCAAAGAAATAAAATTAAATTTCTAACTTTGTTTTAATATATAAAATCTATAACTCATAGTAATATATATATGTAATTCAGAATAAAAATTTTAATTTAAATAAGAATTAATTAAATCTATGTATGTATGTGAAATTCTGTTTGTTTGCTTTTTAAAAGAACTTTAAATCTGGGTGAACGCATAAAATATTTTCATTTTTATTAAGGCTCGAGGTAGTTCTTAACATTCTTATTTGAATGATCTGAAAAAGTATATTTTACCGATATTAAGCTAGTGGATAAATTTACGAAAACAGCTACGATTTTTCATCAATACCGCTGGCTCCGTGACTAAGTGTCGGACGTACATAAATATTATCTCTTAAGCTTTTTTTTCATATTTTTTATAATATTTTCAAATATAATTTGAAGGTATATGAATGTATGTATAATTTATCTACAGATATGAAATATTTCTTGCAAAAGTTTTTTAAAAAACATTTGTTTAGTTGTTGGGCTAAAGCAGGTCTATATGAATTTCGTTAATGCTTATGGCATTTAATATGCAGAGCTTAACATAAATCTTTGAATTAAGACTTAGAAATTAAACAAACAACTATAAAGACTCTTTAGAAAATCGAATTAACCATTATTTCTTTTTTCTACTGTTTTTCGTCGCTGCTACGTTTGGCTAAGCAGTGGTTATAATTATATGTGTATGAAAAGCAACCGAAAAAAAATATTTTTTATTAATAATTTACTAAATTCTTCGCGACTTATTCCCAATTATCTGCATAAGCATTAGTTTAAGCTCAAAAACGAATAAATGGTAAATTAATTTTTAAAAATTATTAGCCTTGACATTATCAAATACACATTAAAAATTTGTAGCTCATATAAACTGTTTTAAAAAATTTAAGCTAAATTTTAAGTTTTCTTAATTGTTAATAAATAAATATAATGAAAAAATTTAGCTCCACCTTTAAATTATCCCAGCAAAAAAATTGGAAGTAGTGCCAAGTGAAGTACATTTTCAAGACTTTTAAATCAATAGTCATAAATAATTTGTCGTAAATAAAAAGTTTAAAAATAAATTCAAAATCATATAAAAAAATCATCATGTAAAGAAACAAAATTAACTCATGAAACTACGTATGTTTTTCACCAAATATGCTTTTGTTTTATGCACTTATTCGAATGGAGGGCCGTTCATTAATATATTCATGTAAAAACATGATTTCCAGTGACACGGTATTATTAACTCATTAAAGTTTTGATCTGAATTGAAGAACTCCCTCACCAGTTGAATCCCTAAAAAATCAATTTTTTTTTCTCATAGTTACTTTTGTTGGAATTGTTTACTTAACACCATGACCTATACGTAATATTTAATACAACAACATCACTCATACGTTTAGTGGTCTGTGGTGAATAAAATTGTTGTTATACGAATATGTAAACACAGTTGAACTCAAATCACTTAAACTTGTATAGTAAAGGGTGTTTTAGTATGAGTGTGATTTTAAGTAAGTGTTTTTCATGCAATTGGCAACTCTGACATTTGACGTTTTAAAACGAATTATTTCGTGTTTAACGAAAAATAACGCGTAATAATTGTGAAAATTTAATACAAAAATTTAAAAAGTTAACTCAAAAGAATTTTTCAAGAGAGTGAACCTAATGTGTCAACCAGTTTGCAGAAATTTTAAGAAACTGTCCAATTATGGGCAGCAAAACCTTGCTTCGACGTACCGGTTGTTCTGTTGTAAACAAATGTGTCGCCGAAATCCGAAAGCATCAATTTACCGTCGTTTTCATACAATGAACTACGCAGCAAAATTTTGACAAAGTTCCTCCTTTTTTATTCGTAAAAAACTTGGCTTACACAGGAACTCAAACCATGAGACCATGGAAAGCGTCCGCAATTTGTTCAATGGGTATTGGAGGAAAGAGAAGTCAATGCAATATGTTGTCTTTCCTGACGAAGTGCATCTCCATCTGAGTGGCTTCTTGAGAATACGAAATTATCAAATTTGGAGCTTAGAAAGTGCTCATGCAAGCCATGGGAAAGAAATGCACTTACAACAAACAACTGTCTGCTGCGGATTTTGATCAGGCGGCATAAATGGGTTTAACTTTTTTGATGATGATTGTAGTAACTGTGAGTGTTTTTTTATACGCACATAATAATACCCCTTTCGCATTGGGCAAGTCACTTGCTCAAGTTAGTTTTTTATTTTCTTTTATTTTTCTTTGAACTTGCTTTCATGTTCAGACTCAGCAACTGACTTGCCCAAGTTTCGTTCTCTTTTACTTATTATACTCTTCACACAGTGAAAAAGGGTATATATAGGTTTGTCATTCCGTTTGAAATTTCTACAATTATCAATTATCTACACATACATACAAACGTGGTATACTGGTTAGAGTGAGCCAAAAAAATTTTTTTATTTTATATTTTATTAAAATTTTTATTGTTTTATTTTTAATTTTTCTTTTAATTTATTTTTTTTTAAGCACATAAGTAAACTTAATGTATAATATTACAATGGGATGTTTTTATATACGTATGTTTTGTATGTACGTATTTCATATGAGATAAATGGTGACATAAACAATTGTTGTTGCATGACAACACGTTGTGAAGGGTATATAAGATTCGGCATGGCCGAATATAGCACTCTTGTTTGTTTTTATTACTCTTTTGTTTTTGGTTTCTCAACAAAAACTTGCTCGTACTTGCCGAGTACAGGCAAGTGTGTACTCAAAAATGAGCAAGTTTCTTCCTCTTAACCCGACCTTACCCCTTTTGCCTATAAACACAACACTTGCGCAAGTCACTTGCGCAAGTGACTTGCCTAGTCTGAAAGCCGTGTAAGAGAGTTTCTGTGGCCTCAACTGAACGAAATGTGTTTTTTTATTTTTATACATTTTACAATGTTTTTATTGCAGCAACTATTTCCAGATCAAATTATGTTATGAAATTATGATATAAGTTGGATGCAAAGATTATGTGATTTAAAGCGGTGCCATATTTTTCCATGGGGTTTTATGAAATCTTGGGTTTATTCAAATAAATCAACAATAATTTCCGAACTTAAATACAAGACCCAACACATGGTCGGAGAGAAAGTGCCATAGAACTGTGAAAAATGCATGGAAATTTTAATGAAAAGATTAGTGGCGTAATATTATATCCATGTGGTCCATTTTTACAATCTAGTTAAAACATCACAAATATTAAAAAAAAAATACCCTTTATATCTATTTCAAAGCGAATTTAAGATAGTGGTCTACAGTAGAAAATTTAAATTAATTATCGAGAATTTCGAAAAAAAATTCGGAAAGTTAAAATTAAGTTAACATTTGCTGTGGAACGAAAGAAATAAAAAATAGAAGTAGCAAGTTAAATCTAAAGGTAAAAATTTGAAAAAGTTTAAATAGGATTTTACTTTTCAAAAATTAATTGATCTCTGTAATATCAGTCTTTACGACGATTGAGAGTATTGCTGAAAACACTAATTGCAGTCTGTATTATTAAAGGTGGATAATAGGGACGTCAATTAAAAAAAATAATTACTAGGCAGATTTTTCTAATTAATGTGGACAATGTTGAAACAGGTTATGCAAGTTACACTGTTAAAGTTTAATGATTGTAAATCCCACAATTTTAATATTTATTTAAAAACTATTTGCTACCAAGTATTCTGAATACGTTTTAACATAACGCCACCAGAAATTGAAAACGCTGGAATATTTAAACAATTCTGTAGTAAAAGAAATAAGCAAATAAAGACAACTTTTTATTACAAATACCTTTAATACAATTTTTATTAAAAATATTTGCCTTGATTGGAAAATTCAGGACGTATTTGAATGAAACACAACAGAATCAACAGAAGTATCGATTTTAAATTTTTTGTTTGTTAGAAGAGTTTGCATTTTTGGTAGCGATTTCTGCAAATGCTTTTTGTTTGCTTTTATTTTTACCAATATTTTTCATAGAAATGGAAAACCAATACGACCGCAAACATTGTATTTATGCGGTATTTAATGTATATTTTTATTTATAGACAATAACGCCACGTATTTAAATTGAATTTTTTTTAAGCTTCAAAAATTTAATACTTAGTAGTTAAATAATGTTGATAATTAATATAGTTGGACTTCTAGTACGAATATATATTTAATTTATAATATTTGCATTTGATATTAATAAAGTTTGATTTTGTGCGATTCTTTTTTTCTAAATTTACTAAATGCATGCAACGAACTGAATGACATGTTTGGTTGCAATTAGTATGGCGCCGCATCGCATCGCAGCAAAAGCTGACAAGGCAAAAACAACAACAATTAAAATAAAACCTATTTGTTGTATTTTGTATACAATTGATTTAATTATTTAGTAATAGACAATAAAAAGCATGGATTATTTAATTAGTGATATTATTAATTATTAAGCATGTGAAAACAAATTATAATTTTGAATAAATTGTTGCAAATAAATTACAAATAATATTTTTTTGGTCGAAATCAATTAACTTTTATGAAATGTCTCAGTATGCTAACAGCGATATAAAGGGAATTGAAAATTAAAGTTTAATTGAAAAAGAATCTATAGAAAATCATTAAAAACGTATGGCTTGACTTATAATATATTAAATATGTCGTTTTATTTTATATTTTGTTTTCGACTTTAAAGCTTAAGTTACACTAAACTTTTATTATTTTTGTTTTTTTTTTTACAAAACTCATGCTTTTTTAAATTTTTTGTATCTTTTGTATGTGTGTACAGCTTTAACTGTTTCTTTTGTTGTTGTCATGTTTGCCATATTCAAAACTACTTACGTTATAATATTCTCATTATATGAGATTTTTTCTTTACGTACGATTGGGATCTAGCAAAATATTTGCATTAATTTTTTGTGGCTGAATAATCATGAACGGAAAATGCAAGAAATAAAAAGAGAACAAATTTAAGTACAACAAATATATTCTTAAAATACAGTTTTCAATTTTATTTCGTTTTATTTTATTAATTTTAATATAAAAACTAGTCAAGTCAAATGTAGTTTTTAAAAAACATGATTAATATTTGCTTTTAGAAATATGATTTTGGTGATGATAGAAAACATTGTTTTTTTATCTTCTTAAATATTTTACTTAACTGATGTGTGATTTAACTTATAAAACTTTGACATAAATTTCGTTTTTTATTTATACCTTTAAAGCAATAAGCTTGTACATGAAAAATTCTCTGAGAATTGTGGTGACAGTTTATTTTTGATTATTCTGTCTGCTTGTCTGTCCTTCTGTCTGCCTGCTAACCATTCTGGTCTGAATTGGCTGAAAAATTACCTTGGTACAAAGGTAGCCTCATACCTGATATAACGCTAGAATGAAAATAATGTTTATATGGAGAAAAAGTGTAGATCTTTTCGAATTTAATTCATTAATAAATTTCTATATACATTTGTCTATTGTTATACACAAGGATGCATATAATTTTCTCTCACCACAACTCTTAATATTTTTCTACTTAGGCAAATTTATAAAAATTACTCGGCATACATCACAAATATTTTAATAATGTTGCTGATAGAGATAAAGTATGAATCTTAAGAGAATCTTAAAGTAGCCATGATGTTTCAATTTATTTGTATCTAGCTGGATATATATTCATCATCATCAACATCACTACAAAGCTATATTAGCCGCAGTAGCAGCCTTTGCAGCAACATTAACTGTTAGCAAGTAATGGCCTTATTGTTCGTTACCATTTCACTGCCATGTTAAGCAATTTCCTTTTTTAACACTTTTTTCTCTATCAGCTATAAGTATGCATAAATCGTTTTATCTACTCTTTTAAACAACATCACGTTTTGTACATTTATTAGCAGAAGGGAATATATAGAGGATGAAAGGAGATGAAAAACGTAATTTTAAGGTTGATCAGTAGATAAATAATAATTTTCTCTGTAGTTTTTCTGTGTTTTTTTTTCACTTCTTAGTATTTTATATCTTTGTCAGCTTAAATATACTTTTGTTCACTTCATTTGATTTTTGTTACTCTTTCTTCTCCAGAAGGAGACATACGCACAGCAGATGAGATGTAGTTGTGCCAGTAGTACAAACAGTACTAGTAGTTTCTAGTTAAGTAGTCTTATATACATATACATTTACATAAATAAGCATCTTTTGTATGTAAAATCAGAGTAGTATAACTTGTTACAATTCAAGGGCACTTAAAAGAAAACAAATATTGAAAAAAAATTTATTTCAACTCTAACATGTAGATATTTGTATAATTTAAAATTTGGCAGTATATTTTAAAATTATGTTAATTATACACACAAATATACGTTATTGAAGCATTGAACAAAATTAAATTTTTTGTGAAAAAAAAAATTAAAGAAGAAAAGTTTTTCAAACAGGTTTTGCTGCGAAACAGATCCAAATATATATATCAGTGGACATAAACCAAAACGGTCTAAGTTGAGTAATGAAATAACAAACAAAAGTAAACTTGATTCGTCTGAAAATAGCTTGAATGGCATTAACTTTTACCAATTACAAGGACAATAACAGTTGTTTTGTAGTCAACTGCACTGTCATACACTCTGTTTGTTTTATACATTTTGACCGATAGATATTTTGTATTTTTTTTATTTTTATGTTTTGAAGGTAATACTTAAATTCTTGGAAATTTTTATAGGATGTAAACAGGACCTCAACAACGCGTTAAAATTGTCGAATTTTTTCATTCTTCTCAGTTACTCATATTTAATTCAAGAACAGTTTCTGCACCCCTCAAGGTTTTAAATATGGTAAGTCGTTTTGAGGAATGGTGATCAGCAACCATATAAGAGGTGCTCAAAGAAATATTTGCACTGTAGCCACCTTTAAAGGTAAATTGCCTCTAGACATTTTCTGGGCTTCTTATAGAACAGTGGTGGACATCTCTTTGGGCCTAGTGAAGAAAAATTACTGTGGACACTGCTAGAAAGTCTATGGACCTTCTGACTGAAATTTTTGACAAGCGTTAGATATAAAAAAAAATCAGATTTTCCTTGCCCAAATTGTTTGCATCAGTGTTTTTTATGTCAAAATTCACTTTACAAACATTGTGTTGAAAAACGTAATTTTGTCATATTCGTTATATCAGATGAAGAAATTTAATTTTGAGAAAGGACCTAATTGTAAGAGTTCAGAACTTACAATTTTAATAAAATCGGATTTCATTAAAAATTAAATTAAACTGTTGCATATGATAACCTTTGTATACTCAGGGTGAATAAGATTTTTCAGCTCAAAATATATTTCATGGTATATTTATTACCACCATCAAATATAAATTTTGAAAAATAATAATTTTCGTAGGATTGCTTTACTGTTATTTGAATTTGAAGCCCATAAAATATAAAAAGTATGACAAAAAGTTGTACAGCTCTGGTATGTTATTCTGTGACGGATTTACATTCAATTTCGTTTCTGTATATTTATGCTTTGGAATTTATTTTCATATTTACATTATTTGCCTACATACTTTCATAAAATTTTATAACACTGGTGAACGTGCTATAAAATTCGCCATCATCATCAGCCCCATCATTTGCTTTGTAGCATTTTTTAAACCGAGATTTTCTTCTATATAAATCGCTATTCAAGTGGATGTTTTTTTACATCGACTGAGTAATGGGATAAATAATATGTGTATTTTTTTATATTTTAAACGTAACATTTCATCTGTTCATTTAACATCATCATAAAAATGTATTTATACACACATTTATAAGATCTTGTATGTATTTCAGCTATTATTTCAAACTTTATTTGCATGCATGTATACCCGACGGAATAAATTACAAGGACTTTTGAGTGCTAAGCTTTGTCAAAAATTTTGTTAGGCTTTTGGTAAATAAGCAGTTATTTTTGGGCTACTTTTTCCATTAGGCCATATCAGACGACCATAAATAAATAGTTAAATTTCATATCCTAAGACTAAAGTTTGTTATTGGAATTTTATTATTACAAGGTTTTTAAAAATTGAGATTTTTTATTTAAACCCTCGCCAGTTGGTAATAAATGTAGCCTAGTATCTGAAAAATGTCTCTTAAGGCATTCCTACTCTTGTCTTACTCTGTCACATGTATACATAAATGTGTATGTATGTATGTATGATTTAAATATATCCAGAGATTAAGCAGTAAATATATATTTCAAGTATTTGTCTTTGTAAGGCACACAATCTGTAAAGTAGCAAATTTATGCTTGCCTGTGCATATTTAACCTAACAAATATGTTCTCTTGTAGAAATATTAGTGAAGATTGACAGTTACTTCACTAACAACTTTAGTACCTAAAATTTTGCTTCACTTCTACAGCTTTACTGTTAAGTTAGAGAGAAGTCTGAAGACTGTATAAATATAATAACACTAGCAGAACCCGAATCGGTTTGCTGGACCCAAAAATTGCTAATGCATTGTATTTATTTGTAGAGAATTTTGCACTATTTTTAGAGGCAATCGCGTATGTTATACATGATTTTGAGTTTTGTTAGCGGTTGCGAATAAAGGCCACAGAATTTGTAGTAATTCTGTTTAGTATTTTATTTGTATGAGCACCCCCTGCTCTGTTCTCTTCCATTTTTGTTCTCATTGCAAGATTGTTGTTAAAAAAAGCTCATATCTACTAGAGATGACAGTTTATCGGAATGACATTAATTGTATTTTTAAATATAGGAGACAGTACGTCCCTTGCTCTTATCGTATCGATTAAGTGTTCAAAAAAGTGTACTTATATCGCAGCCAATTATAAAGGATTTGAAGGCTGTAACAATTATAGTTTTACTAAACGTATTTTATTTATATAAAATATGCCACGCCTACTGCTGTTTTTTTGTTATTATTGCTATACCATTATCTGAATTCTTTATATCGAAGGTACCACGCCCACTCTAATTTGAAAAAATGTTTGTAAGAAACATTCTTAAGTTTATTAGATAATTGTGAGTAAAAATGGTCAAAACAGAGAAAGCTGTTTTTCCGTGATGTGCTTAGCAACACACATCATTTAATCTTTATGTTTGCAAAAGAATTCCATAAAACATTATATCAAATTAAAAAATGTGCAAAACGAACCAGCCGTTCTTAGATTGTAGTTGAAAAAATGACCGTTAACATGGGCATGGTCAATTTTACTCTCTGTTAAATCTAAGTTGGCTTATGGAAAAAAATAAAAAGGAAAGAGCGAAATTAGTGCAGCCACTTAAAAGTAATGCGATTATTAACAAAAGATTTTTTTTAATAAAGAAAAATACGTGTATTATTCGAATCAACTTTTTCCCAAAACCAATAATTGAATAGAAAGTTGAGAGGTCTTTAAACCATACATTTTTATAAGTTGCTCTATTTGAAGATGTGTAAGAAACTGTGCATATGTATGTCTATATCCATCATCTATCGTACTTTCAATATGTATATATGACATTCCCATTTTGATCATCATTTGTGCAAGTGAATCCTCTTAATATTTTTCGCTTCATATATAATTGTTAAAAGAAATTGCTGTGATTTTAAGCGAAATTTACTATATAATCTTAAAATCTATTTAGATTTATAATACATATGTGCAGAAGTAGATACACATATGCCTGCACTTTAACGTAAGATAAAATATGCCAACATACAATATAAAATAATATTTACAAGAAAAACATGAGGATGAGATGTAAATATAATATTCTTGTAGGTGGCATTATATCATCGTTGTATTGCCATTTCAGCATCTTCGTTACAATATTGTTTGTAATAAGGCAATAAGAAAAAGACCTATTTATGCGTTACAACAGTCTATGCATGTGTGTTTTGTATGTATTTGCCCAGTAGATAGCGCAAAAATTTCAAACCCAAGTGAACAGTATACACCACAAATGAAATTAGAAATTAATGTCTAATGATTAAATATGCTTATCGACTAGACCATATCGGTCAGCTTTGCATTACAATGAAGAAGTCATTAAAATGATCATACTATAGATTTTAGCTACTTATACCATATCAAATCGTTTAAGCGCAAACACTGTCATTGCTGGCGAAGATCTTTAAAAATCTTTTAAAATAACGTGGTCCATGAATACTTTACATAAAACCTACAATATGGTCCATTTTAGGTGTAATGGACCAACATAGTACAATATTATCTGCAGGGTATAGATATGTGTGTCTGCGTGTGTGTTAATGCATTTCAGCACATTGAGCTCTTGCATTAAATTGTAATCGCTTGCATTGAGTAAAATAAAATAACTTTTATGGCATTAGCTTGTAAGCAAGAGAAATTAAATTATAAATATTATAAGATTGTTGTTAGACTGGAATTATTTTTGAATTGCTGTGCTGAAGTTAACAAAATTTTTCAGATTTGAATAAAAAAAATGTATGTGTAATATTGCATAACCAAATACAAAAATACGAAAAAAAAAGATTACAAGTCTTATTTTAAGATTTTCTGTTCATCTTTTGATGCTAATATAAATTCTCCTACATTCGTCTTACTTAAGAGTCTTTCAAAGCCACAAATAGTCTTGTACACAAATTCTCACGGCAACTAAGGTCATTATGTTAATTAGAAATCTACTCAAATAATATGCATTTTTGCATAAAAAGTCTCTTAGAAAAGCGCGTGTATTTGTGTTTGTAATTTTTTTTGACAAACTGATCCCAACTGAAATGAATTCATTAAGCTAATGGCATCTAATGACTAATTCCAATGTGTATTTCAGAAAAAAAAAAACTTGGTGCTGCAAGTGGCACAGCAAACGTTGACACTTTTGCAGTAAAAAACAAAATAAAATCACACAATTTGTGAAGAGTGGTATGTGGTTTCTTTGTTCCTTTTTTTTAAGTTTTATTTATATTCTTAAGCTACACTGCAAGTACAGTTGCAAAATTGCAACTTTTAATGTTTTATATATTAGACACTTAGAGAATACATATGTGTTCTTAAATGAAAAAAATTTAAAATGGAACTTTTACCTAAAGGAAGCATGTGATAAATTATTATGTATGGAATTATTTATATTTATACGCACACTTATTGTGATATTTGTTTACAGATAACTAATTTACTATTTAACGTAAGTATGTATTACGACTTAAAAATAGAAAAAAATCAAACAAATGTGTGCCGATACAAAAATATGCTAACTATTGTAGAAGCTAAGAAACAAAATTGAAATACAGTTTGTATAACATTTGCGTACTGTTAAGCTTAAATGGCAAAGAAATATATAGTTTTGTCACTACATCCTTATTATCAAAAATCTGTCTGGTTTTATGTTGGCTGAATACATGCTGATAGCCTATTTGGATGTATAATGCGGAATGTTTCGTTTGATCTTGAACTTACTTTCTTATTATGTCACCGCATTTATAAATTTTGCCAATGTTTTCAATATTCTAATATCCTCCAGGACTGAGTAGGATATGGATGATCTTAAGGACTTTGATAATAGAATTTACACATACGTTTCTAGGATGTAGTGTTTGGTTTGATCTCTTTTTATACCCGCCACCAAAAAAATGGTGGGGGTATATTCATTTTGTCATTCCGTTTGTAACACATCGAAATATCCATTTTAGACCCCATAAAGTATATATATTCTGAATCAGGGTTTGATTTGATGACGATCTAGCTATGTCCGTCCGTCTGTCCGTCTGTCCGTCTGTCCGTCTGTCCGTCTGTCCGTCTGTTGAAAGCACGATAGAGGTCGCACCGAAAAAGCTAGGGGGCTCAAATTTTGCCAGAATCTTTCTTATAGACAAGGTTTGTTTGGTATTGAAAATGGGCTAAATCGGAATATTAGGAAGAGAGTTATAGCTCGAAAAGCAAGAGTAGGTCGAAAAAACCGCGTCCTTCGAACATCGAATAAAATAGAATTGTGTCCAAACGCATTACCGTAGATTCATGAAACTTCGAATATATATTTACCGAGTAAAAACAATATTTTTCACCAAAAATTATCTAAATCTATGCATTAGGAGAGGAGTTATCGATCAAAATGTACGAAAATTTATACCGCACAGTGTATTTTTCGGTATATTTAAAAACAAAAACGTCATAAAAGGAACAAAATTGGATGTACGACTCTGAAATTTTGCACACTTTACTTTTTAGTGAGAGGCTTTTTTGTAACGGAAAATCGATGTGCCACGCCCACTTTTACGCCCACCTCCCATATAACGTTTTACCTAAAATTCATATAATTTCTCTATTAATAAAGATTTTGGAATAATAAGGGACTATATTGAAACACCTGAGTTGTGCCCATTCGCAAAAGCAACTTTGACACGCCTACTATAACGCCCACTTTTCACGTTATATACCGTTAATGAAATTTAATAGCTCATAAAACCGCCAAAATTAGAGATATGATGATAAAATTTGCTACGTATATCCCCCTGGGCGATGTTATTACTATGCCAGAAAATTAAGGTGCCACGCCCACTTTTACGCCCACCTCCCATATAACGTTTTACATAAAATTAATATAATTTCTCTATTAATAAAGATTTTGGAATAATAAAGGACTATATTGAAACACCTAAGTTGTTCTCATTCGCAAAAACAACTTTGACACGCCTACTATAACGCCCACTTTTCACGTTATCTACTGTAAATGAAATTTGAAAGCTCATAAAACCGCCAAAATTAGAGATATGATGATAAAATTTGCTACGTATATCCTTGTAATCAATGTTATTGTTGTGCCAAAAAGTTAAGGTGACACGCCCACTTTAACGCCTACCTCCCATATAACGGTTTATCTTAAATTCATGTAATTTCTCTATTGACAAAGTTTTTGGGAAAATAAAGGACTATATTGAAATATCTAAGTTGTATTTAAGAGCAGAAACTTTATTGATACGCCTACTTTAACGCCCACTTTCATTGAAAGACTACATTTACAAAAGCATTTTAGTAGCATATCGAAGTTATATAGGGTGGTTAAATTTTATGTTGAATTTAAATAAAACACAAATTATTTAGGAAATTTTTTATTATTTCTTTTTGTAGTGATAATATGTGTATGGTTCAATTATGTATATAACAAAATATTGGCCAAATGGCCCCCCATCCTTGGAGCCACTCCTCTATCTGATGGTCCAAATTTTCAATGACAATGTTGATGCTCAATTGTTGGGCATGATGATGAGGCGAGGTTGAGTGCTATTTTGCCAAACTATCGCAAAAACCAGCAGTGGTTTCCATTCAACGAACTAAGAAGGCATTCACAGATTTTCTAACACTTTATACAGACCTGTTTTGCAGAAATTTAAATATTTTTTACAATTCTCCCGATTGTGGACGAATTTGAACGATTATGTTGATCAAAAGAATTACGAAGTGCACAAAATGCATTTTGATTTGAACGCCCATTTTTATAAAAAACCTGAATAACTTTAAAGCGTTGCTCATTTGCGTATCTTTCCGCGGATCAAATTGAATAAGTTTGAGATTGAGAAATGTTAAATGAAATGCAGAAAACAAATTTAAAGATTAGGTGTAGTTCACCTTCAACATGGGCCCTTAAAATTTAACCACCCTCTACAAAGAAAGTGATACATATTTTATTATAAAGAGATTATTCCATAGCGATTAACAAAATAATAAATATTGTGCTTTAAATGTACACAAAATTGGTGGTGGGTATAAAAGATTCGGCACAGCCGAATATAGTGCTCTTACTTGTTTTTACTGGCGAACTAATAATAAAGCTCTCTCTTTCCAACTTCCGGATGAATGTAGCGTAGGTTAGACTAAAATAGTTGTTATCTGGGAGATATGTATAGCTATTTTTATCGAAGTCATACACCTCCACATCTAAATAAGACGGACAACGCAGAAAATAATTGTCAAGGCTTGGCAGGAGGGAATCTGCCTTGGATACCTCCAATGCAAATGCAGAAAGTCAATTAAGGAATATCAAAAGCAAGATCTTTACACATTTTCTTGAAAAATTCAAACATAGGTGACAGTGATTGAACTCGTACAGACTCAAATATCAGGAGCATATTAGAACTTAACAGCCGAGGTCGAAAGGATATCTTGGGCTTACTGCCACTATTAGAGTGTTAGGAAAATATGAAATACGACTCTGACTTTCCTTAATAGTCCATTGTCGCGTCTGTATGAATTTAATGAAGAAAAATTTAGTTTTCCACCTTTTCTGTAAATATCATGACTTGTCGGCCAAGACACACAGAATCTTGGACAATCGTATACTTGATCTTTGAAATATTTGTCGTCAAATTGAATAACCTGCTGATATATCCCATTGCTACGGGGTGGGTATAGTACAGCATCATAGTCTGGGACATCATGTTGCATAATCAAAACGGTGTCATATATATATTTCACGTGATAGCTATGGCGTACTCAACTATCATGACAACCAACGAACATTTAACAAAACTATATGCTGCACATACCCGTATGTTAAATTCTTATTTCTGAAAAAATCCAAGCCAGAGAAATATTTTTATAATCTATTAGGATGATAGTAAAAAACACAACCGTCTCTCTTTTTTCTTTATCACTTTTTCAACACAAAATTTAAACTTTTAAATTAAAAAATTAATTGCAATAATAAAAAAATTAATCTATATATATAAAAGTGAAACTCTGTGTGTGTGTGTGTGTGTTAGCTATAGACTCCGAAACTGTAAAACCGATCGGACTCAAGTTGACGGCAAGTTGTTGTACACATACCAGGGAGTGTTTATGGGTGGAAAAAAGTGGGTGGGGCCACGCCCATAAAAATTAGTTATCAGTTTTAGCTACTTTCACTTGACCGATTTTTCTGAAACTTTGCACACATATTGTGCTGTCATGACTTAATAATTTTGTGATAAGAAAAGTGGGCGGGGCCACGCCCCTAAAAAAGTTTTAATTTTGAGGTACTTGCACTGGACCGATATTTCTGAAACTTTGCACACATACTAAGCTGTCATAACCATATAATTTGTAATTAGAAAAGTAAGCAGTGCCACGCCCATAAAAAAATGGTTATAATTTTGAGGTACTTGCACCAGACCGATTTTTCTGAAACTTTGCACACATGTCGAGCTGTCATGACTTAATAATTTCGTGATTAGAAAGGTGGGCAGTGCCACGCCCATAAGAAATAGGTATCATTTTGAGGTACTTGCACTGAACCGATTATTCTGAAACTTTGCACACATATTGAGCTGTTATGACTTTACAAATTCGTCATTAGAAAAGTGGGCAGGGACACGCCCATAAAAACAAGTATAATTTTAATAATTTTTGCACTGGTCCGATTCTTCTAAAACTTTGCACACATATTGAGCTGTTGTGACTTTACAATTTCGTGATTAGAAAAGTGGGCAACGCCACGCCCATAAAAAAAATTATAATATTTAGGCTTTTGCACTTGGTATTCAATTAAGGTTCAGAATGCATTTCGATTCATTAAGGGGCGTAGCAACGCGCGCCCGGTTTGGCTAGTAATTAAATAAAAATGCTGAAATACCAGAACACAGTAAAACATGGAAAAACATTAAAATCCCATATGACCACTTCCAAGAAATGGTGCCTTTCATAACTTTCAACACCCACCCATTAGTAATCCTCTGGCGTTTTATATATAAATATAACGTACAGACATACAGACTCACAATCCTGTAATGATGGCATAATTTTTAGAATTACCAAAAACAAGCTAATAAAAGGCTAAGCACAGCTAAATATAGTACTCTTACTTCCTAAATTTTTTTATTACAAAACTATTTCTCTAACGTAAAAATTAAATTTTAACTTTCTCGATTTAATTGTGATGTTGGAAAACAATTCCTATTACACAAACATATTGCGGAGTTGTTTTGAAAACTAAATAAATGTTTTTATATTATTTACAAATTTAATAGTGACCAGAAAAACAAGCACGAGTAAGCCATTCCATTAAAACTAATACACCTTGTTAAGGTAACTGATTTTCTCAAAAAAAAAGCTTAATAGAGTAGAGTGGCGCACTGTACTCGTACGTAATACTTGTATTTGTTCTGTTGTTTATGTTAGTGTAAATCTAACATTGTACAGCTAGACATATGTATGTACATTCACATATAGATTTACTGGATTGTACTGTGTGTGGTTAAATGGAATGTTGTAGATTATCCTGAGTACAATCATAGAGATGTATGTATGCATGTTTGCTGTTTGCAGTGTCATTGTTATGCTTAAAACATACCTGCAATTCTTTTTATTATTATTATTATTTTTTTTTTTTGCAAATATATATTCACATAAGCACATGCATACAAGTATTTTTATATTTTGTTTTCATTTTTGGTCACTCATGATTTCTACCAATTTGTGGATTTTTCATGCAGTTGTTGTATCAGTTGCAGACGAGTTACAATGTTTACAATATTGTTGGTTTACAACAAAATGTTTTGGTAAATTAAGGTTCAACAGTGGACAATGTACAAATTGTTGTTACCAATATTCGATATTGCAGTCGTACTCTATTATAAATAAAACCAATAACAGGCATGCAATTTTGTTTTCTTTTTTTTAATTTGAAATATTTCTTTTATTAAAATAAAAAAAATCAGAAAACAGATTCAAGTAAAATATTTTGAAATGCTTGTATGTGGATTTATTAAAATATACAAAATAAACAAAAATAGATTTGTAAAATGAAGAAATAAAGTCTTGTAGAATATATTAAAAATGCTCGCATGTATTGTGTATAGAATTGAAAGCAAATGTATTTACATGGTAGTCAGTACTTTAATATGTTTAAATTTGTTTATAATAATTCAACATTTTCTTGATTGTTAGCAGCTTGTGTGTAGTAAACCCAGTAAATTATTTTATTTTTTTGCTGTAATATTTACAATTTTTAAATAATTTAAATCAGTTTATTTGCTTATTCGACTTGTACAGAAAATTAAAAAATTTTTAAAATTTTAACAATAAAAATATGTTTAATTGCAAAATCATTAACTTTAAAAAATTTGTTTAAAATAATGAGGTGCATATTTTTTGGAAGAAACTTTTTCCAGTTTATTTCAAAAACTTATTTCCGTGACATCATTTTGACACGTTGGCATTATTTCGTTGTAACCATATTATCTGCTTTACTCAATTTGTTGTTACTTGAACTTTTTTCATTGTTATCAGGTATTTTTTTATTATTATAAAGTTGTTGTAGTTGTTACCGTTATACGTCTAGTGTACAGTGTTATAAGTTTTACTTAAAAATAATCTCCCCTAGTGTCTTTTTTTTTTGTTATTACAACGTTCATGCAAAATAACCAACCAACATTTTGTAAAGGTACACACACACCCCTACACACATAGACATATAAATACAATATAAAAAACATCACATCTGAAAATAGCAACAATGACAAAATAAAAAGTTTTACATTAAAACTGCAAAGTGTACATGACATCATGACACAACAATACAAAAAAAAAAACTATAAAAAAGTGCAATGACCAAAAAAGAAAAGGAACCTCTTTCGCTCTGCACTCTGTGTATACATATATTGAGTACACAGACACAATAAAGATATAGTGGTAAATACTGTATTTTCCTTTAAACTTACAAACACATGCACATTTTCATATACATCTATGAATCTGTGTGTGTGTGTGTGTGTGTACAAACGTGTGTTATTATTTGTATAACAGTTTACCTTGTAAAGGTGCTTATTGTCACCATCCTTCTGCTGAAAAAAAAGAAAGTTAAAATAAAACAAACAGCAACATGATTGAACAAACCCGGCTTCTGCTATTTGATGTGAGGCTATAAACATGTACAAACACACATACACACGTATGGCTACCAAGTTGTTATCCGGTAAACGAGTACATTTTTACATTTTGTTCAATTTCTCATTTATGTGTATTTGTGAAGATGCATTTCATTTCTATAAACTTGTCACTTATGGTATGCGGGTGTATTTGAGTATGCCAATAGTATGTTTTGTTTTATGTCATAATGATAATGAGTGTGATAATGGTAAGTGAGTAACTTTTACAACTAACTGATTTTGTGCAAGCAGTATTTACATCATTTATAATTTTTTTTTATGAATAAATGAATGCTTAAAAATAAATTTTAAAGTTAAGAAATGCTTAAGCATTAAAAGTGAAAATATGGTCAATTGGATTAAAAATATATAACTGACACTTTATATACAGAAAAGACATCTGTTTGAACATAATCGATAAGCTCGAAAACGATTGCCATTGAAAAAGTAATTATTGGATTTATTAAACAATTTGAGCCATAAATAGTTTATTAAAGATCTATTTGTTTTTTTTTTTTTTTTTGAATAAATCCTTTGTAAATTAAAAAAAAAACGATTTATTAAAATAATAAAACAAATTATATCATAAAATGGTTGTAGGTATTTAAAGCATATATTCCCTTTTGTAAATAAATACTGTCAGTAAGTCATAGAGATTTAGAATTTAAGCATTTTCCTGAGTCCTACGTGTATATTCCTTAGTGTCACACCCAAAATGGCAGGCATGTACAAGACCGTACCAACTTATAAACAAAAAAGCGCGCCGTACGATTTTAAGGTAATTTTGCAAGACAATTTCGAAAAAAAAAATATTATTTTCCTTTTTAAATTGTCGTTATAGCATTGCGAAAACCTTTTTTTTTTTGTTACACACCAAACACTTCGCCTTTTTGAACTGTTCTTAATGTTAATAGCCATTTGGAGTTGAAGTAGTGTCACACTTTAATATCTAAAAATATATATATTTTTTCAATATAGCCTTGCAAAAACTCATTACCTTTGAAGGTGTATGGCGACCTTTTTTTCCGGCACTGTCTAATGTATATGTATATCCGCTGATGTTGTTGGAGGCAACGAATAATCTATCTATGTAAATTTGTTTCTGAGAAAAAAAAAACAAATAAAAGAAAAAATAATTTATCTTTTACTGTGTCATGATCTCAATCAAAAAACAAATAAAGGACACAAAAATAAAGTCCTGTTTCAGATTGCGTCGGTGGCTGTATGCTTTCTGTATGTAAACAACCTTTTCTCTTTTTTAAATATTAATAATATATGGGCATATTTTATTTATTTATTTTTATTTTTGTTTTGCTGTGTAAATCTCAAATAAACCCGGACCTTTATTACGGTGACTTGTTATGTTGCATGGAGATTTACTGTTGTTAACCCAAAGAAATATTATGAAATATGACAAAATACAGGCAAAGTGATTGAGGGTCGTGGCCGGTTTTTACAATTGTTGTTTATTAAAAGGTGAATCGTTTGTGAATGAAGGCATTTATCATATAACCAACTTATAGCAAATAAAATAAAGGTGGAGGCAGACAAAATCAAGTGAAATCTTCCTGAACAGGCAATGGTAAATGCACATCATTAACACACATACATACATGCATACATATACATATGAATATATAGAAAAAAATTTGATGAATATTTATTGCACGAATTATAAAGATAATAAAAACAAAATTATATATTATTAAATTTAAGTCATATGAGAATAAAGAAAATATTTAAATATCAGCTGCAAATACAGTTATTTATAAAACGACTTGAAAAGCATCTAAGACACCCTTTTTAGCTGCCTTTTTATACTTTTATATTTGATAAATTTGTTTTTTTTTCAATTAAAATCCTTATTAACATTTGATATTACAACTCTTCGTTTTTTCATAAAATTAAATTCTATTTGTATGTCTTACATTATTTGAAAACCTCACATTTTTTCATTTTATACTCACACATTGTCCATCACCCTACCGACACTGAGCTTACTAACCATTTTGTTTTTAACTGGTTTTATTGTTAACAACAAAACCAGATAATCCTTTAGCATAATAATAAGTTTATAATACAATGATGCTGATTGTTGTTTGTGCATAAATTGCCAACACTCGTAATAATTTACAAATTATCACGAAACCTTACAACCAGCAACAAAAAAAAAAGTAAAAAATAAAACTTTATGAAAAATTAAGAGAAAAAAAAAACAAACAAGTCAAAAGTGAATTCAAAAAAAACGTTGAAGTAAAATACACAAATTTCATACCAAACCAGCCACAGCCATTTTAATATGTATGTGTGTTTGTGTGGAAATTTTTTTATTATTATTTTTTAACACATTTCATAAAAGTTGTTGTATGTTGTCGTACAGTAGTAGTGAATTGTACTCGAGTTTATTAGCATATAACAACAGACGACTCTGCCACTAGCATCACAATCTGGCTCAGATTTGAATTCAGTGGCATAAGCGAAATGGCATTATCGTTTACATTGCCACCCATTATCGTTACGACTATCATTGTACTTTCTCCAAATGATGCCACCCTCTTTACATTAAACTTCTGCTTACAACTTTTTAAATACGAGTATGTATAAATATAATTTTTTTTTACTCGATTGTGGTACTTATAAATATACACATAAATATCCCAGCAAAAAAATTTTGGAAAGAACAAAGTGAATTACATTTTGATGTGCAATAGTGCAAAGTGTTCATTCTATATGACTCCCAAGATGCGAAATAATTTGTCATAATTGATTTGCTTCAAAAATGAACATAAAATCATGCTGAATATCTTAAACAACTCATGTAAACAAACAAACTCAACTGGTGAAATATTGGTTGCTTTTCGCCCTGTAAGCACGAGTTCATTGTATTTTTCAGAACGAAGTGTAGTTTTTTTTATTATATTCATGTAGGAACATGATCTCTAGTGCCACCATAATGTTAGAATCATTAGCATTTTCGTCACAATTAAATCACTTCTTATTTGTTGTATTATTTTTTTTTTACGCTGGGATTTCATACATATTTGTGCTAATAATAAAAACAGGCAGTATTATTTTTAAACAATCACACCCAGCATATTTCAGAAAGTATAATTATGGTGTAAATTTAATATTCCTCCTTTACATTTTGTTTTTAACATTTATTTAATTTCTTGTTTTTTTTCGTTTTTTTTTTCAACATAACAAAAATATGCAAATGTGTAAGATAAATGAGAGTTTTAGGAACATTTATTCCACTAGAAATGTAAATAAGTAGAGCATATTGAAAGTAGAGCGGGAGGTAAAATAAGAAATGCAAGTATAAGTGATACTAAATATATTTTTTTTTCAATTAGTCCAAACAACTAATATCCATATCAAGTGTTATTACAATTTTTGTAAATTAAGGTCAACAACCGATCATATACGATTTTGAAAACTAATAATTTATTATTGAAAATCAAATATTTATCATCAACCTGACATCAAATCGTAATCAAAAACTACCATGATTTTTATTTAATTATGTATGTAATTAAGACTCACATAGCAGGTGGTAGTTGCAGAACAAATAATATTCTCATGTTGGCTACCTTTGCACTATAGATCGTTTTAAATTAAAAAAAAAAGATTGGGAAACAAAAATTAATTGCAATTCGCTTGGCTGTGTGCTATGATACAAGTCCCGATAACTTTGCTTTAATTTGATAACTAACGTAGTCGGAAGGTCTTAACAAAACCATATGATATCATATATGTAGAAACCATACATGTGTCTTTACACCAACATACGTTGCTTACATAATAAATAAAATTATTTTGTGTTAGTCTTAGTGCTAAATGCAGTCTCAGTTGTAGTTTTCAAAATTGCCAATTGCAAGAATTTGACTGAGCTGTGATTATTTGAGTAAAATTTACCAATGGATCTTAATTCATTATTATTTTTTTTACGTAACAATCTAGGTTTCCAATATTGGGAGCGTTTAGTCTCTGTTGTGCTTGGCCTACTGGAATTAAAATAATTCTAAATTGAGAAAATAGCAATAGTGTATATTTGACGAAATTTTTTCTATTTAATTAGGTGTCCCTGTCTGCCAAGCGCCAATTTTTTTTACCAAAATCTCGCTCAAGAGTTCGGGATGTCAATCCCTACAATTAAACTTTCATGCCAATACTCCTTCAACCAACAAAGCAACCTTCTTGAAATTCAAATATGTCTACAGATGACAACAGTCGGTGAAAGTCCATCCTAGAATGAATATCAGTTCCTTGACCGTTCGTCTGCGTTTTCCACTTGCTAGCTGTAGCCTCTATGTGATCTACGGAAAGACCTAGAAATTAACTAGTTTAAGATGTGTCCTAGGGCGATAGATTAGAACTCTAGTCAGACTTGAGCTGGGCTGCCCAAATTGCCAAAGTTATTGATAAGTCCTTTATATCGCGATATGCCATGAAGAAAAGATGGGGATTTTAACAAGGTAACAACAACCCCGCCACGGGTTAGAACATAGGGAAATAGGGGAAGGTATGTTAAAGGTGTGTCAATATGAACGCATTTTTTTTGCAAGTAGAAGTCGGACATTTGACATGTGTTACATATATTTATTTTAATTATTTAAAATGGGACACTTAACGAAAGAACAACGCGTTGTTATTGCGAAAAATTATTACAAAAATTTGGAAAATTATACAGAAATCGCTCACAAGCTTGGAAAAATTTTCTGTGAAAAAAGTGCCCTCAATGTGTTAAGCATTCTAATAGTAAGACTTTTGTGCGTCAACGTACTAGTTGGTCTCTTGGAAACTTTGCTGTTATAAACGAGAATGTGGCCGTAAACCTCAATTTGGCATCGTTTTAAACAATTTCAAGTATTAAAAATTGATTCAAGAACGCCATGGGTCCCATTTGATGGATATTTTATTTCATAATTTATTTTAACATGTCTTGTCTACAATAAAAAACACGACCATCTCAAAAATTTATATTTTTATTTTAAAACTAAAAAATTACAATTCTATTCAGAAACCTTTTAGAAGATATAACATATGGTTCCAACTTCATATTAAAGTCACGAATAATAATTTTTAATAATAATAATTTTTAGTAATTTTAATAAGCCGAGAATTATTAAAATGCTCTTTTTATTCAATTTAATGAAAATAATTTTCGAAAATCATCACAATAAGAATGTTTTTGTAAAACTAAGCAGAGAAAACATCAAAAACTGACAACATCTTTTAAATGTTTTTAATCCTTCAAATATTTTTCTTAAATCAAACTTTAAGGAATAGCCAATATTCAAGTCATTGTGCTGGTATCGGGATAATAGGCTGCAGGTTTACATAAGAAAAGTTTGTTTGAATTTTATTGTAAAAAAATTCTTTTACAAAATTTTCTAATTTTTCTCCACTACTCAGACCACTGTGAAACGTATTGACTGAAAGTTACCAACTGTCCATTATTACTGCAGTATTAATAATACATAAATTGATATAAAAAAAGGATTTTAATGTATAGAGCAAACAATTTAAAAATATTATAATATTAAGCCATTTTCTAAGAAAATTCTACAAACAAAAACAAATAAATCGTGAATAAGATTGTTGAAAACTTCCGTAAAAATTCGTTAATAAATTTTCACCACTTTCAAGTTCTCCGAAGAAAAAGCCACAAATGAATATTTGCAAAGTTTAGTAACAACATTCTGTGTTATACTGCAGTGCACAAAGTAACATCAAGAATAACAGCAACAGCAACAACTTAACTAAAGTTAAGCTAAAAAAGCTTAAACATATTTAGTAGAGCAGAGGCAGTAGGACTTGTAACACATACACAAGTCTGTGTTCACGTGTTTGAGGGAGTATGCAAAAGCGTTACTTTTTTTAGAGAGAGAAAAAAAAATTAAAATAAAACACCACCGTTTTTGTAGTATATTTAAATTTCTTCTATTCAGTGTTTGTATTAAGTTAGTTTGTATTTTGTAAATTTCGTAAGTCTCGTATCTCTATGGCATTTGCGATAAAAATATAATGTTACATTATTTTGCATAAACAGTTTTAGATAACTTTGCGCTTCAGTTTGTAAATAAATTGTCGAAATTCCCTTGATAGTTTCTTTCATTTTTAGGTTCGGAATTTTCAGTATGTTCTAATGGCTGGCTGCTTGATTCTTTGCATTCACTTGTTTTCCTCCATATAAATTTCGGTTCTATTGCTGCTGTTACAAAGTATTGCATAAGTATACAGTCGTTGTCACATAATTAAAACATAAGCAAATCTCTTCGTAGACATTTGGCAAAATAATTTTTTGGAATATTCAAATATTTCAGGAGAAAATAATTAAAAAGTTTGCTTGGTCTTTACTTGATATCTTTTACAGTATTGAAGGTAACAGAGCGTTAATTAGTGTAAACGAAGTAACTAAAAAATTCTACTTTTAAGTTTAAATAATTGAAGAATTTTTCTTTTCTCAACTTAAGATGTTTTGACACTGGTACACAGTTCTTAGATATATAGGAGTTAATTGAATATCGAATTATTTTTGTTCAGGATGTCCGAAAATGTGTGACCTATACCAGAAATGGACGTATAAAAAATAAAAAAATAAAATAATTTCAACTCGCTACGTAATGGTACCTGAGTTAAATTATTATAAATTGTTTTAATACCTTTTGAATAAAGAAAAATGTAACAACAACTTAGTTAGCTGAATACCATTTAATTACTCTGTAATGTATCAAATAATAATAGCATCTATTACAAAAATTTAAATTTTGTAGGGCCTGAGCCTATTGTCTTATATGTTACTTTAGACTTTAGTTTGAAAATTTCTTTAAAATGGCTCTAGAACTTTTAACACGTCTTCATTATTTTCATTAATTAAACTCATTTCTTTTAGTTGCTATTTCGAGCTTCACTTGATTTATACGCAATTAGAATTCATTCAAAAAGCTGGGTACCATTAACATTTAAAAATTGCGAAGGTTTCATTAGGTGGCCATCACTGTATGTTTATATTTAAAATATAGAATATCTTTTTTTTTCAGTTAAAGTCCTAGAGTATATTATTATGTTTACTTATGTATGTATGTCTGTATATGTAGTATATGTTTTGTTTGTATCTGTTAGATTGTAAAAGAAGTTTGTGTATGTAAGCGCGTATGTGCTGTTAAGAGGTTTCAATTTTTTCCTTTTTTTGTGGGGGCGGGGGTGGGGTTGATGTTTAAGTTTATGCTTACATATTTTTCCTTTATGAAAATAGTTTTGAATTTAAATTTACATGTAAGTAATATTTGGTATACAGGAGAGAATAAAAATGGAAAAAAAGGAACACTATCTGTATTAACATTTTTAAGTAGTAAAAGTAAACAATATTTCGACAATAGTTTAAACAGTTTAATACATGAGAATATTTCATTCAACTTTTAAGCCAAGAAGAATTTAGTTAACTTGAAATAAAACCTCATTAATTGCGCTTTAAGTATTAAAGTGCTTGTCTTATGTATGTTGCATTCTTATTTACTTTATATTAAATGTACCAACTAACGTACAGCCAAGTAAAGCTGCCAAAACTATGCAAACTACTAATTTGTTTAACAAAATTTTAGTGCTTTACTGTATGTTAGTAACTTTAAGCTGTAATTAATTTCCCAAGTAGTCAACACACCATTACATTTCGAAAAATAGCATTTCCTTTTAATGTCAACATTAAAAATCGTAATAAAAGACAATAACTACAACAGCTTCAACAATAAACCATGTCAAACGGAAATTTGTCTACACATTTTCTATATGACTGACTACTCTCAAAAATTCAACTTTTCATTTCTCACTGACGTGTTGATGACACAGACGATCATTTTGATGATGATGGCGCTTCTGCTGTTGCTGTCTCTGTTGTTGACTGTGTGCTGACGACGATTATGATGACGGCGATAAGGATACACACTCATACATGCACAAACGAGACATTTAACACGCATCCGTTTACATGTCCTGTATCAGAACAAGTATGAGTTGATGTTGTATTTCATTTTGAGTTTTACATTCTTTCGCCGATTTCAATTGTTTTCCCGTTGCTTTTTTATTTTGGGGTTTTTATATGATTTCGTATTAATTTCAGTATAAAGCCTGCCGGCTTTATTTGTATGCTGCCATTTGGTTGTTGCTTTTAGGCTAAAGTCCACTCAAAATATATAAATAAAAAAATCGAAAACAACAACAACAACAACATTAAGAGTTTTGCTAAAAAAAATATGTGATTTTCGTTACTTGGGCTGTCATTCTCTGGAGAGACGAAACCAAATTCACTCGTGTTGGTTTATTTATTATTTTATACATGCACGTACGTATGTATGTATGTATGTATGTATGTATGTATGACAGTGAACTGGTAGTGTAGTGTCATTCATTAAATGTTCTATTTTACGTTGTATTGAATTCTTACTTTTGACTGTTTGTTGTATGTGTTGTATGCTGGTTGTTAGTGGTCTGATACCATTGCAAACGCATAAATTATTATAAAACCATTATGGCACTTTAATACAACCACACATATACTTGTACATTGAGAAGTTTGCGAAAAAGCAAAATTACAGTTCCTAAAGAGAAAAATAAAAATAAATTGTAGAGAAGGGATAAAACAACAACTGGGTTTTTAAAGCCTACACTGTTGATTTTCGGATGACAAGATAAAATATATTTCGTGAAATATGATGCTTTAAATTTTGTTATATACAACATATTGTATTTGCAACATTTCTCACCGGCTGATAAGTATATTTATAATCCTTAAATATGACAAGAGATAAATAAGAAAAATATATGACAATAATATTTTTCTTAACACTTGCCAAGTTCGGATGGCTATCGGAAAAAAATATAATGGTAATCAGTGTCGTCAGAAAATGTTTTTATTAGCAAAAAGACATACACACACACACACACACACATACTTTTAGTTAAATTTATTAATTTTAATACAATATTTGTTTGTATAGTTTTGTTTTTCTTTTCATTCAAAGTCTGTTTAATTGTACTGTAAGACTGAATTCTCATTTTACTGGTTTTAATTCTTGTTGCAGTGTTTGAAAACATTTGTCAGCCAAAATTAAAACCTGGCACTCACACGCATAAAATCAACTAGATAAAATAAAAACGCTTGCATCTATGTGCTTGTTAAGATACATACAATACAATTCTGTATATAAACATGAATGAATAGCATTTAATAAGCTCATTGGAGACAACATTTTCCAAATGTGTCACCATGAGAAAATCTAATTAAAAGTGTGTGTCATCAAAGGCTGCTTTGATGGCATTCAGAAACTCACAGCCAGATATATAAATACACATCCATGTGAATGTGCTAACTAAAACATAAATTGTAAAGAAGGACCTACACATACATACATGTATTTATTTGTATGCGCTTATGTAATTAAACAAAGAATGTATATAAGAACAAATATTTGAAATATCAAAGGCATCCATGTATAAAAAGATCATCCCCCTTGATATCTTTCTTGATGGAATTTTCTGTTTTAATTTTAATTTTTTAATTTAATTAAATAAAAATAATATTTTCTAAAGTCGGTTGGTATTTGAATTATTGTGGTTATTTTGATTTATTTTGAAATATAATTTAGTTTTTGCAGCAGGTTTTTTAGTCCGTGTTAATTGAGTGGGCATAAATATATCCTTGTTAGTTAAGTTCGAGAGGATAGGGTTAACTGTCAGGCAAACTAACACCTACGCTCACGTCTGGACATTTATGATCGCATACTTTGGAAATTCATCATAAACAGTTTGGAGCTTGAACAACACCGCTGCATTATACAAATTAAGTTTAAGATTCAGTCATCGATTAGAGTCGATGTTTTCGTGGAAGATTTAGCTTAGCGCTATGGCTGATTTTTACCATATTAGTCCTTTGGCACTATACTACACTAAAACTAATGCTCCAATTAGTGCAGTTTATATGCTGTTGGAATCATAAGACCTAATTTCTCTTAAAAATGTCAGAGCTCTCGTTACGGTTTATGGTAGTTATCACATTATTATCAATGATTTTTGTATAAAAATATGGAGGATGTTAACCAAAATGCTACTTTTTGTCATTACTTGCAATACAGAAACTGCAACGATCGATTTTTAAAAAGTCCAAGTTCAGCGATAATTTGATTTTGAGAAATAGACCTTCCAACGAGCAACGATTTGACACTAGTAGATTATTTCCTGTAGAGCCATTTAATATCACTGGTTTATGCTGAAAAAATATCATTCCCTTAAGGCTTCATGTTGTTTACAACACGTGGCCACTAATGCTCTCAAAAGTGGCTCAAACGTCCAGAATACGCTTTGTTAAGAACAGCCGTTCTAGAACAAAATCATTTTTAAATAACAAATTATTTTATCAAAAAAATTTTAATTTAAGTGATTAAGAGATGACATTTTTTAATCATTCGAATAAAAAATTGCTTACGATATAAAAGCATTTAAAGAACAAAGTCTATTTTAGTAACAAACTTATTAAATGTTGATGGAATAAATTTTGCTTGACAACTTTGTTTAACAAATATTTAATAAATTTTTAAATTGCTTTTGGATATGAGGGTTGTACTTCATTAATTTGATACACATTATATCTTTCAGTTTCAGTTGTTTTTTTTTTTTTTTCTTCTAAATCCATTAATTTAATAATAAATATATTCATATTTGTGTGTTGTACCATTTTTATGGAGATTTAACCTAAATAAGATTTATAGATACGATTTTGTTTTTTTCTAACCATTTCTTTTGTTTTTGTGTGTTTTTTGTTTCTTTTTTTTATTTCAGTTCATTACAAAAAATGCCAGTTTTGAAAATGTCTTTCATATTATAGGATCGTTAAGTAAATTACAAACATATTTTCGTAGTCAGTGGGATATCAAGTAAAATTTATGAATGCAAATCGGATTAGACCTCAGGATGGATGAAGAAAATATGATGAACATAAAATGTTCTATTACCTTAATTTCTTTTGCACTCTTCGCTGTTATTTTCTTTCATACATTTTTTATAACAAGGAAAAAATAACGCTTATAAATCACGAAAACGAATGTAACAGTGGAGAGATAAAAAATAAAAAATAAAAATAATCCAGTAGACAAGTAATATGAATAGACATTTGCTAAATTGGCGTAGATACTTATATGTATGCTGCTTAGGGGAAGTAACAACTAATAGAAATTAATTTTCATTATATTTTATTTTGTTGATTTTAGGTTAAACATGGAAAATACTTATATTCACAACTGCGTTTTTAAAATAGCAAAAAAAACAAATTTAATATGAGGCCAAAAGGAGCACATTTAACTAAAACTACTTTTGACTTTTTTTGTTCGCTTTACCATACCATCCGTCACTTTCAAAAACTGTACCTCAAATGTCATTTGCGCTATAGTTGAAAGATTAGTGTTTGTTGGAGTTGTTTTGAAAATATTTATTACACCTATTTCTGTTAGTAATAATATTTTCATATTTTATTCAGTTTCGTTTAATTTAGTTATTTTTTAACCATCCAAATGAGAGATACAAAACACGGCATCTTACTGTAGAGAATGAAATGAAATTTAGTAACGCACAAGGTACATGGGCCATCTCTTATGCAAAATTTGGTGTTAGGAATGCATCCTTAATTCCAAGAAAGGCATTTGCGTAAATAAATGAGCTATAGGGCTCCTCTATCGCATACAAGATACTATTTGCATTAAAACATATACAAACGATTCAAGTCATACAGCAAGAACAGGAAAATATTAATAATGCTTCCGATCTGGTAAATCCATCATAGATAAATATTTACATTACGCCAAATCCTGTAGGAGACACAAGAGACATAAATCGACATTATCATATTTCTTTCCCCCGATAAGGCAAAACTTTAACATCGCCATTTATAAGATTAGTGATTTCAGTGAAGAAAATCTCTTATCGTGTTACTTATTCTACTTACTGATGGAGAAGATCTTGCAAAAATTAAATATTAACAGCATCAGTATATTAAACATCAAAATGTCAGCCTGTTTTATAAGCAAACGGTATAGGTCTTCAAATAAAAGAGGACACAAATCACTTCATATCAAATAACAAAATATCACTGCATATTGGATAGCACGTTCCATAGAAAACTTTAGCCCTGAAGATTTATAAGACTTCGTCTACTTAGGTTCCAGTGTTAATTAAATTAATTATGGCATCTTAAAGACTAAGCGAAGAATAACTCTTACCAATAGATGCTGTTTTGAAAACAGTTTACATTTAAGAAACGAATGAAAATAACTCTATACAAATCGCTACTCTACTTGCTCTACTGCATGGCTTTAAAACGCAGACGCTAGAAAAATCAGATGATTCTTAGTTTGCCGTGCTTGAAAGAAATATTATCGCATTAAATTTCAATGCCTGTTCTGGCCTTTAAAACCACTTTAACATATAGTCTCGATCTTAACAGAGACAAAAACAAATGGTTTTTAAGTCAGTTTGACTTTTGTCGATAAAATAAACAAAACGAAAAATATTTTATTGGTAACAATACAACTGTCTTTAAAGCATCATTCTGAGTATCAATAATCAAAAATCAATATTTCTAATGCAGTAGTAAGTTTTGGATCGGCAGAATTCGTGAAGGACGGTGTGGTTCAGTCCAATTTCCTCATCGTAAAATTTTAGCGCCATGCGAACCTAATATGTTTGCAACGAAACGATAGTATATTTCTGGAGAATTATTAACAAGAAAGTCTTCTTCATAATATCCCGTTGCCCGTTGGTTAATAAAAACGGAATATTGAAATTGTTTAAAAAAAAATTTTTAATATTTCTTATATTCTTAACAATATAATATTTCCACTATTTCTTAACAAAGTAGACATTTGAATATTAAAATATACAAATTTATGTCAGCTCAAGGTTTTTTTTATTATGTATTATTTTTGCACGCAAAAATATTATAAAAAATCATAACAAATAAAAATTTCCTGACGAAGCTACACAACGAAGTAGCGAAAGATTGAAATAATCAATAAAAATTAAAGACATTATTTTAATTATTAAAAAAAATATAATATTTAAATGAAAGAAGTCAAAACAACTAAATAATTATTACAAAATAGTCACAAAATAGTCACAAAATATTCGAAAATATTTGACATAAAATTTTAGTTTTAAAATATTTTTAGCACTGGCTTTAAAAACTAAAAACTAACTAGAATTACAAAACATTTATAACGCATTATCGTTTTATTAAAAATTTATTTTCTTTTAATAACTTCTCCTTAACCTTTTAAATAATAAAATAATAATTCTTTGAAAAATATAAAATTTATTAATATCTTTTATTCTTCCTTCTAAAGCTTAAAAATAAAATAACAGCAGCAACAAAAAAAAACTGTGTATGTATTGTTTTATTAACTCTGAAATTCCCTTTGCAACATACAAAAGGAAGTACGTATATTTAGCCTTATCCTTTGGATATCTTTAAAAATAAACCCGACATGAAACAACCTCATAAAATAATAACAATTCAACTAATACCAACACACATTTTCATGTAGTTGTTACGAGCATTAAGCAAGAGCAAAACACAATAACAATAGCAAGGTTTTGTATACGATTAATGTTGTTACTTGCCGAACTAGACGAGTGCGAATTTGAAAAACAAAAGACCGCAAAACAGTAGAGGAAGTGTAGAACAATAAAGTGCAAAAAATAAAAACAAATTAAATTACCTTTTGATTGCTACTAATTAGGACCGATAAGAATGTAAAAAACAAACAGAAAAGCGGTGTGCAACATTTTAGTATAATTTTTTTTAATCATCTCTTAACGATTTTAACATTCACATCAGATTTTTAAGCCGTTTTCTTCTAAGTGAATCAATAATGCTTTTTAAATTGTCAGCAATATTTGTCTTTTAAGAGCCACAAGAACATTTATGTGGAAAAAAGTTTCCTCAGCCAATTTTATGGTATAAATATAAATTTAATTCGAAATTTTATTGGCTGGACCATTAAAAGTTATTGTCGGTGCTTTTTATTTTTATAAGTAACAGTTGCACTTATAACTTTTAAAATATTTTACCAAACACATAAATTTAATTTCTCATTATAGATTTTAAATCTCTTCTTCAAAACTCCTCTATGAGCAAAACTTACAAAAGGGAACAGAGAATTTCTTTTTATTATTTTCAAGTGCATGAAATCAGAAGTATAATTTCTTTACAACTATTAAACATGGAGAATACAGTTTTCGAAATAACGCTTACTAAATTTTGTAAAAAATTTTTTAATACAAAGAATAATCTCAAGCAAAATTCACAGCAAAAATTAATCACATTCTTTCTCATAGTTAAATCTCTAAATATTGTCACCTTAATTAACACAAGATATTGCTTAAATATTGAAGAAGCTACAAAATAATTTGGCCATAAATTGGCCTCATCTAATGTTAGTTAACTCCTTCCTGTCCATTGAGGATTTGCATGGAAATATTAATCCCCTTTTACACATACATATGTACAACTACAGTCAGTCAGTATCACATCAATGCATATGCACGTGAATGTATGTATGCAATCAGTCACACGCTGCCTCACACTTGAACAAATACCCAAATATTTCAAAAATCTATTGTTTGTTCAATAATTCTAGTCATTTTTGTCAATTTACTAACAGTTTCTAATGTGGCACCAATACAAGCAGCAGTTGCGTAAGAGAGATATCTAGTGTGAGGAATAATAGTGAAAAAAATCTGCAAACAAGTAGCTGTGCAATCGTTATTTAAAATCCACATACAAGTAGCGTTGGTTTCATATGGTTTCTGTGATAGATTGATAGAAGTAGAATTTGCTGTGATTATCGATAAAGTGGAGTGCTTCTCTTCTATCTGTTTGTTAAATTTTGTCAATTAGTTTGCCATTGAAAGTTTCAATGCTGTTAAATTTTTTTTTCTTTTTTTAAAGACAAACCAGATGATTTTTATTCCAAAAATCAAACTTCAGTTTTGTTCAAAAAAACGTTAAGTAAGTTTGTTAACAAATCTTTGAGAACGCAAACATTGAAAAACATCAAATGACATGTTAATTGCGCATGGGAGGAAAAGGTGCATGCCACTAATGTTTGTACGTAGGAGGTATATTTATTTAGTACACAACATGATTTTTAGTGAATCGTGAAGAGAATTTTTCTTTAACAAATTACTTGAATATTTTTTTAGATGTAAAAAAAATCCCCGTCACTAGTCTAATTCAATTGCAAATAATAAAGTCTTTTTTTGGAAAGATATGATTTTAAAACAAGTAACAGTGCTATATTCGGCCGTGCCGAATCTTATATACCCTTCACAACGTGTAGTCATTCAATAACAATTGTTTGTATCACCATTCATCTCATATAAAATACGTACATACATATGTATATACTGGTTAGAATAAATGTGGCATCGAATCTCAGCTGAGCCAAAAAAATTTTATTTTATTTTATTTAATGTATTATTTATATTTTATTATTTTTTTTATATTTTTGTTTAAATTTTTAAAAAAATTTTTTTTTTCAATTTTTTAAAAATTTTTTTTTTTAATTTTTTTATTATTTTTTTTATTTTTAATATATTTTTTTTTTTGGATTTTTTTTTTCATGTTTTTTACATGAATGTATATATGTATGTTGTTGTTGTAATTGTGAAAAAAAACGAGGTGGTAGTAGTTTTTGCTCATATCTCAGAAAGTTATGGGGCGATTGTGCTGAATTTTAATAGCGATTCATTCCTGGATATTTCCAAGAGATTGATACTATTTATATACAGATCTGAGGAGCATATAGTTGCTTCTAAAAGTTGATTTAAACCAACACACGGATAGACGGACAGACGGGCAGACGGACAGACGGTCAGAGCTTAATCGACTCCTCTATTCATAAGCTTTCAGAAAATATATACTTTATGGGGTCGGAAATGAAAATTGTAGAAATTACAAACGGAATGACAAAGCTATAATAAATTCTGAATTATTATTTGAGTTAATTCTAGATGATGTCTTTAAATATGTCTGAAGAATATGTATATATATGTCTATAGACTATAAAAACTTTAATTCATTAAGGAGGTAAAATTTGAGAAAACAAGAAGTTTGGACAATTCAACAAAGGTGGGTACCATCTTATTTTAGCAATGGAATAAATAACTGGCTTTATAGGCATGCTTTAACAGGGAAATTCCCACAATTAGAGCTAACAAACAAAATGATTAGTTCACTTATAACATCTATGTATATAAAAATGAATCCCTTTTTCCCTTGGTCACGGCATCACGCGTGAATGGCTGGACCGAATTTACTAATTCTTTTTTTGTTGTATTTGTTATTATTAGGAGAAGGTTCTTATGTAAGAAAATAATAATAATGTGTCACTGGCAGTAATATTCACGTAGTTGACATTTAAACAAAGAAACGTAGTTTACATGCTGTTTGCAAATATATCGGTCGGGGTTGGTCTGTGGTCGGAATTATAATAACAAAGTACCTACATAATTCATTTACAATTTCTTAGTGTACTTTTCATATTGGTTTCTACAGGATAATAATAAATAAATATAATTTCCAATTTTCCTTAAATACATGCGTTTCTTTTTTGATTGAGCCCATATCTACACCATATGTAAGTTATTCTGTAAAAAAAAACTTTAAGATAGGTATTCCAGGATTTTTATTTAAAGGCCGTAAATTTCGTTAAAAGCTTAATTTTAATTGTGTGGTAACACAATACTAATGTTTGCTTAGGGCCAGCGACACGGACCGGGTCAGATAGTTACAAATAAATTTTTATAAAAGTCCACTTAAAAAACACACTTTGTCGCGGCAAAAAAAATATATTAGTTTATTAATTATTAACTGAATTTTATTACCAGCAACCTTATAACTTCAAGGCCATAAATAAGAAGGTATAATTTTCTCGAAGGAATTAACAGTTAGTCATTATTAAAAATTTAGTTTCGTTTTAGTACCAGATTGAATGAACTTGTTTTTAGCTTATCGCTCAATTTCGACTAAAATAAAATTGTTGTAATGGACAGCTGCATCCGATACCTTCAACTAATGCTTAGTTGCAATAATGAAAATTATATTTTATTAATAAACGTTACTTTTCTGAATTTATTTATACAACAGTGTTAAATAATCAAATATGTATCTGCTGCAGAGGCATTGAAAACTATTTTACTTGAAAACAAGAATATTAAAGAATCCAAATTTTATCTTGAAATTACATTCCTGCACATGCTTTATGTCTTGCAATTATAGGAAATAATAAAATTAGTCTGCCTTTAATATTAAATAGTGCAGATTTTTCTACTTCTTCTTTGTCACTCCAGTTGTTTATCCTTTTTAGGAAAGTCGCAAAATTATTTAGTTGTCCTTTTCTTGTTTAATACAACAGTAACACTTTTTCTTTGTAGTTCATAAATTAAGTAAATAATATTCTTGCACGTAATAAATACAACTTAAAGGCATCTGCAGACAATACCGCTTATAAGAACTAAAATGGTTATATCTAAGGACAATTGAAACTCCATTGCGGTATAGTCTTTAGAACAAAATGATGTGTAAATAGAGTTCCTCGAAAGCAGGAAAAAATATAATAACACGACAACTAAAGGAAAAATTTAAAGAAAATAAATGCTTTGAGCTGCAGCAGTGAAAACAAAAACTTACCGAAAGCAATTTAATGCCTGGACACAAAGTTTTTCATTAGAGTTTAATGGTGGAAGAAAGTTGACTGCGCCCTATATATTAGCCAGCATTAGTAGTGCATTATAAGAACAGTTGTGTGTTTTTATATTTGAGCCAAGTTACTTATTTTTCTGTGTCTGGTTTGTTCTCAAATGTGTCAACCTTATAATGGCAACATAAATTTAAATTATTTTCACACTTGTCTTAAATTATAGCCATGTTTAATAATATGTGCTGTATTTCCAAACACATTAGAACATCGCTACCAATAAAAACTACAATTATTTGTGGTAAACATGGTCAAATAATTTGATTTGCAGCTCCTGTATTATAAATAAGTTTTTGATGTGGAGCAGTTTTTTCTGTTTTATTAAAAAAATTTATTGAAGAAAAATATTTGTAAGAAAGTTAACAAAACTAAGATTTTTCCTAAGATAATGTACTTGAATCCTATAAGTTACAGAATATCAGGGTATAGGCAACATTACATAAGTGAAAAAAAGAAACAAGTAGAACAAAAATAGAAAATAAAATAAAAAATTAAGTGCGCACAAGAACCTTTCTCTTCATAACTTACCTTCTAGCCACCCGATCTTTATAATGAATCCCATGACAGTCTCTTGTTAACATTCTGATATATCATTTGATTCATTGCGTAATATCTTACTCAACCATCTGTAAATTCGTGCATTGCCATTCATCGTCATTCCCATACATCCTAAAATAATCTGAGGTACTACGTTCCCGTCTGCTGTACGCAAATTCGTGCTGAGTTTAGTTTTCGTTATAGTGTCCTTAATACAAAGCATCCACTTCTATTTCTCCACAAAAAATACGTTCTGTCCGATACACATTGTCTAATCTGTTTAAAAAGTTGAGTTATTGGCATTCTTAATGTCGTCTTCCCAAATATCAACATTTGGGCCGACTAGAAGTTAGACAATACTTCGAAAAATTCATTGGAAATAATATCAAACAACTTTTTCTACAGTCTTCCTCAGCCTATTTTCGCATTGAAGTGGATTTGACATAATGTCCCTGACTAACAACGTGAAAAAACTTAGCACATTTTCCGATATGACTTCAATGCTCTTACAACAACTCCGCTGCAAACGTGTTACAGTCACCAGACAGTCTTTAAGATACCTCTATTGTATCCCCCATTTTGTATGCATTCGCCTTGTCTTCTTAAATCTATTAGAGAAAAATGCTTACCTTCTTATAGAGACAATCAATACTTTTACTGCTAAATCCTGATGTGGTTATAACTCAGCCATCGCCATACACAGTACTCTATAGGCATTGTGTGAAAATTGGTATCTAGTAATGCTTAAGGTGTGCTCCTAATAACTTCAGTGTTGCCAAGAAAAACGTAACTGTACTTTGGTTAGAAGCTTCATAAGTCAGGGTCCGAATCACAGTGTTCGATATTAATCAAAATTTTGATCGAACGTGCAGATGTTGTAAGTATTAACGTCCTGTTGAAGTAATTGTAAAAAACCTTACAATTTTCAAACAAATTATTGTTTTTGATTAATTTTTTTTTTAAATCACTAGAAACAAATACTTCACATATTCTGATACAGAATTCCTAAAGGTTTGTTTTCTTTCATCAAGAAACCACAATTTATGTGAAGGTTAGCAAATCCACAAGATGTATTTTGTGCTGTATTTTTATAATATCATAATTTTTAAAGTGTTTAAAATTATTATAGCAAACAAAAAAGTGCTATCGATTCACTAACAATTTTGGGAGAATTATAACAATACGACGTTCAGGACTATTTGTGAATACACCAAATTTGTATATTAAAAAATGTTATCGTTTTTATGAAAGAGCTATCAATGTGTAGTCCAAAATGTAGGCAACTTAGTTTTTGGCTATAACACCTACGTTATCGAAATTTTATCTATGTATTAGTATAAAACAAATACAAAAATATATAACAAATATTTGATATAAATTTACGATAAATGTATTTTACTAACGAACATATCTAATTCGGTTTGTACTTATTTACACATACATACAGACATACACACATACGTACATACTTATTTACTTGTAGAAATATATTTCATACACTAAGCTCTATGGACTTAATGTTTTTGTCATAAAATGCGCGTATACATATATGTGTAATATATTAGAAATAAAAAAGAATTTAGAAGAATCTCTTTTTGATAAATAAACTCATATACATATGCATGCTCATACAGTCAGATCTTCATATGGGCATTTGTATTATTTAAAACAAATATGAAATGTCATGGAGTGCCAATACATTGGATGATTACATTCATATAGACAATCATACGGTTGCTCTTGTTATCAACAGCATCCATAGCAATACAAAGTAGTCAATAATATTCTGTCTATATGGTGCGGCTGTATTCAGTTTTTTTTTTTTTTTTCAATTTACAATCATCATTATCATCATCATATTGTTGATATTTGACACTTTATTATGTGCACATCATTAAATTTAATATTATTGCATATTTGTCTGCCTATTTGTCATCTTTTTTTTTATATATTTTCAATTGCCATACAATTTATACATTTTTCAATTTGTTTACACTCCAACATATTACTCCTAAAGGCAGTACATGGTAGCTGTGCAAGGCATTTGTAACTTTGCTGAGCGATTACACAGTATTTAGGAGAAATTGTTCTGTATTTGTTAAAATTATTGAATGTGGCTGTAATTTGTTATAATTTATATTATTTGAATTGCATTAATAATACTTAAGCTTTTCTTGATTTCAGAAAATGCAGTACAAACAGAAAACTGAAAAAATTTCTGAAATCACCTCAACCTTATTGTGAGTACCTTTTTGCAAAACAAACTTTCAAGTACGTAGTTTTTTGGTTTACGTTACGTGAGTTGGAAAAAAGAAATTGAGAATATCTGTATAAAACTAAGGTTTAAATAATCGGGTTTATTAAAATATTTTTTTTTAGAAATAGATAAATAAACGTGTTATTAACTCAAATTAGCAAAATGCTTTTTTTAAAAAAACTTAAATTTTTTTACCAGGGTTTTATGTGAATATGAAAGAATATCTTGGAAAATTTTGTTATCCAAGTCCAACCAAGTAGAAATGATTTTCGAAATCAGCAAGCGACGGTTTTATCATCAGCTCTCTTTTGATCGAAACTACAAATGTTGTGTGTAATTATCAACTTCTTAATAATTTTTCAAAATTATTGTGATTTCACTTAGCATCTATAGATCTATTTTTGTAATGTTAATCGTGGATCCAGGAGGGAGGAAAAAAGGATATTTTCTAAATTTTTTTTTTAAATTTAAATTAAAAAAAGTGTCGAAAGGAAAACAACAAGCAATACAAATATTTCACTAGAAACTTTTCCCAATGCGTAAACAGGATTCTGCTACATTTTTATAAACTTAAGTTTATGAATTTTTGGATGCTGGTATTGGACTTATTAAATTCGATCGTATTATGTTACGACAGGAAGGAAAATTTATATATAAATTTCTACCAGCTTTACATATAAAAATAACCTGCGCATTTTCAGCAGTTTAATTATTGTATGACCGTTATCCTCAGAGCCACTCCTTTCTGCACTTCAAATAAAAATTATTCTTATTTTCTTGAGCCGGAATTTTTATTTTTATCAGGAAAAAAGTAGTCATTGTAGTCGTCTTTAATATCTATCATTGGCCGATGGTCACTAAAATTAAAATCCAATTTGTTCTTGTAATAATTTTTTTCTTCTTCATGTTAGAATCTGCTCCATCAAATGTTTTAAGAATTGTTGCGATATTAAAGCCACAATTTGTTAAACTTAAAACAAAATTTCCACTAACATTGAAACAGCTCAACTGTTGCTGTTTTCAATCAATACCTTTTTCTTTCACAATACTTTCTTTGACACCCCTTGCCATACGTTTCAAAAAGAAGTGATTTAATTGTCTTAAATGCACTTTTATTATGCATTGAAATGTTATTTGTTAAGTAAATACTAAAACGGGGAATTGCAAAAAGTTGCCAGATATTATTAAAATATTGGTTTAATTTTTTACTTGTTTCTATTTTGGGTCTCTGAGACTTACATACTACACGATTTTTCAATGCTTTACGCAAGGCGTGGTAACACCCAATTTTTTTTTCTACTTAAATTCGAAAACTGTTTCTTAAAAAAGCTAAAACAATTACCAAAATCATTAAAAATAATATATACTTTGTCATCACTGGCATGGCACGCAAGTTCAGCTGACTTGTTTTCAAGAAGACTATGGCCTTGTTCTCAAGCAGCCTATGACTTTAAATAATAAACACAAGGATAAAAAGTTTTCGCATTCCATCAGCCAAGACATTGTCCAGAATACATTGTGCTTCTATAACTGCTAAAGATCAATTATATTGCTTCAACTTTTTTGAGGGAGTTGTAGCATGCAAACATGAAAAGAATGTGTGAGGTGTATTTCCAAATATAATTGTACAACTAAGAACTGATTATACTTTGAAAATATTTTTAAAGAAAATATGCCATATTTTACGAGTACATAGTTCGTGTCAATGTAGGGTACAGATCCATCGTTAGCACCTGATTGTACCACTTGTGTACATTTGCTCTCTTTTATTAATATCAGAGTAGCAAAAGCAAATCATACATCCATTTATAGTACAATTTATGTGTGTAGATAACATTGTGTTTATTGATGTGTATTTGCAGCAATGTCTGTAGCTGTGTGCGTTGGTATAAATTGTACATAAATATTTTACATCAAAGATTGTCAGTCAATAAATGAGATGTAAAATGTGGTTGCTCACTTACATTCACGTGCATACATACAAATACATAAATTGTTTCGTAATGGCAGTTGAAATGTTACGATGATTGTTTCTAAAAATTAAGCAATAAAAAAATTTTATTATTGACATATAAATAATTTTATTTAACATTCACTTTCACAAGGGATCTATTAATTTTATTTTTCACTTTAATTGTAATCAAGTTGAAATAGTGAATGATAAAGAGGAAGACAGATAAAAAACTTCGCTACGAAATTTGTTTATGTCTTATGTATAGCTAAAAAAAATTTATTTTATAATAAATTGTCTTTCTTTTAAAAAACATTTTTTTAATTTCTTATTTTGTTAATTTAACGTATTTCAAAAGACAAAGTTTAAATGCTGCCTTTCTCATCAATAAAGCCAATTTTACTAACTCTGTTACATGAATATTTGTCTATTTCTATTTTAATATTTTTAAAGGAAATTTCTTCCATAGAATTTATCTAAAATACAGAGTTTCACAACTAAGAGTGTGTAGTTTCGAATAATTTTTATGTGCATACATATGTTTGCATGTAAGTAAATTCTAATATTTGTTTTTGTAAAGTTTCCTTCATAAGCTTAAATTTATACATCTTTACTTATGCATGTTTCTGCCTTTCAAAGTAACAGCAACAGACTTGCGTTGTTGTTCTTGCTATTAAGTTAGTTCCTTGCGTAAATTGTGGCATAAACGAAGTATGAAAAAAAAAATTATGAAACGAACGAAAACTTCAAAACCATCTTATAAGTCTTATTAGTTTTTGCTATAAATTTCAATTGAATTATTTATGCTGTTTGTAAAGTTTTCAATGGTATTACGTCTAGTAGAACTACCACCTCCAACTAAATATGCAATTGTGTTACGTTTATTACATAGAAATGAACATTATAACAAAACCAAACCATTTTTGCATAAGACATTCAAAGTTTATCAGAATTGTATTAGAGATACTATTTATTAATTTTTTATTTCTTTTAGCTTACTGCCAGTAATTTTCTAAATGATTTTATGAAACTTTTGTTAACAGCTCGCATTTATCCGAAATATATTTGAGTACTTCTTAAGCCTCTGGAAAATAAGGAGAAAATATTTTGATTAGAAAATTATATTTTGTTACTTTAACAATATATACTTTGTTATTTGTTATTTGTTTATTTGCATGAACCATAAATTTATGAACCAAATATTAGAATTAATTTTATAAATAAAAAAAAAGCAATAATCTTTAGATCGCACAATAACTAAAATTAATTTTCGTGCATAAGCCCGAAAATCATCAAGTAGATATCATTAAAATGTAAAAATAAATAAAAAATATTTTTTTACGATTAACACCAAACCTTGAGATAAATAAGGAATGTTTCAGCCCAAAAGTATGCATTGTCTGATGTATAGATTTTTTCTTATAAAATATTAAATTAAACTTACCGCATATTTCCACTTGTGTGTATTTGCTTCAAACATTACACTTTCCATCAGCCACCTCTCCACACATTTCACAGGACACAAATATATTCAGCCATATGTGTGTATGAACTTATTTCTTTGAAAGACAAAATATGCAATACTTTTTCTGTCACTTGGTTTGTTTCCATTTTTATTAGAAATAAATTATATGAATTATAAAAGCTGTTAAGCTGATTATTGAAAGCAGAAAAGCTGAGCCCACTATCAATTGAATTGCTGATAAAACTATTGCAAAATTTCGAAAGGAATTATTAATTAGACGTAATATCAATGTGAGTATGGTTGCCACTAGAAAAATTATTGACAAACTGGGCAAAAGCATCAACAGGTACACAGTCATTTGAAGTATATGTTCGGAAGGAATAACTGTCAAAAATGTAGCAAATATTATTATTAGTGAAGATAACAAAAACGGAAATAACATTTTTTTCTTGAAATTTTGATATGCACACACAGAATTTTAAGCTTTCACAAAATTTTCAATACAGATACGTTGCACAGTGGTTACAAACTAAAAAAAATTAGAATAAATTTTTCAATTTGTAAAAAGTAAAAAAGTAAAAAGTAAATAATCATAAAAATCGGTTTATATTCGAAAAGGCAAATTAATAAGTTAATCGTTTTGTTAATGATTGATCTGCATCTGTCAGCCTTAATATTGGTATTTAAGTTCTACAATAATTTGCAGTTTCAGATGATTTGAAAAGTTAAAAATATACAAAACATAGAATAGAATTTTTGCTTTGAAGTCGCTTTAAAATTGTTAAAATTAATGGAAAAAAATAAATCATTTATACAAAAACAAAATGACATTTTCAATTGTTGTGTTTGTTGCCATTATGAATATAGTTTATGAATGTGCCTTGATATTTGGTGTGAAATCTTTTTTTTTGCTATAACGTTTGTAAAACTTATCGCTCTGTGTTTAGCTGCTGGGCGAAAATAAATTCTAAAGCCTTGTGGAGTTTTTTCTTTTGTGTTTTTGCAGTTAGACTTAAAGCTAAAAGTCTAGTAAAAAGAAGTTACAGATTAAGGACTATTCCATAAACAATATTTTCCACTAAAAACGTCATTAACAAAAAACTCTATATAAAAATCGCTTAATTAGTGGTTACCTGCAACTCTATTCTGTAACTCGCTCAAGCTAAATCTTCAAAGCTAAAACTCTAAAACCATTAGTGTTAGAGATTTAGCATTAGCGAGTTTCAGAATAAGCCTGCTGGTAACCACTAGCGTTTCCTGAAGGCATCATTTTTAAATTCATACCAACCCTACACAATGCTGAAAAAGGTAGAATCAATATAAGGGAGAAATATAAAAATATACTATTGAACTAAATAAGTCTAATTTTTTTTAACTGCATAACAACATTTGCATTCAAACATCTTAAGCAATGTCAGAAAATTGAAAAAAATAACTGGCATATATTAAAAATTACCTCAGTTGAAGGTATTCGAGAAAAATTGTTTTAAGCTTTTGCCACTTCCCGAATAATTTGTAGCTACCTACGCCAATGCTTATGAGTGACTTGTTCAGCAAATTAAATCATTGTTCTTTAATTTCTTCAGCCTTTAAACTATGAACCACGATTTTACAACATTAAATGCATACACTCTTGTAAATTTATTTAAAGTTCTTTTATGCATATTTGTGACTGCAATAAAAATGTAAATACAGCTTTATTGGGCACATAAAAACTTTGAAAAAAGAAAAACAAAAATTAAGTCACACACTCAATTGGCATAAATTATAAAGAATCTAAAAGAAGAAGAAAATTTTACTAGCATGGAGCACAGTGGCTTTTCGAATTGCTACAAGGAAATTCTTATTAAAATTTAAACTAAATTTAAAAAAATTGTTGTTGAAAGTTTTTGGTATCAAACTTAAATAAATAAATTAATAAATAAGCTTTTATATTATAATTTTTTGTTTTTATTTAAACATATTCATAATATAGCAGTGTCATAGAGTGTTGAACGTCAGTACACTAAACATTTTTTTAAGTACACGAAAAAGCAAATAGTTTTGTATTAAACTAAACTCAAAACAAAAACTAAAATAAACTTGGGGTGTGTGTGTTTACTTTTATTTATTTATTTTTTTTTCTCTTTTGTTTATTTTATAAGATTGTTGTACAATGGATGCTTTTGCATGTTTCTGGTATTTTATACTACTGCAACAACTGGTATCTTGCATAACAATTAACATCCGGTTGCGCATAACTAAAAAGCGGCAAACTACAGCAGCAAAGTCTAAAGTTCTTTAATTTCCGGTTAAAAAATTTTAGAAATAATTTTGGGAGTACTAAAATACAGAGATTCAATTTAAAATTAAAATTATAAATTTTAAGGTCTTCTTACACAATTTTTGCCAGACCATTAAGGGAAATTCATGGGAAATATTTTTGTAAAAAGCATTTTTTTCAAAAGAATTTTAAAATGTTGGTGAATTTTGAGATAACATAATTCTTTATTGCTCAAGTCGGCTTTCAAACATCTAAACAGCTAATTTTTATTTATTCAAATATTTTCAGTAAATTTTTAAAACTAAAAAAAGTTTTAAAACATTTTTATCTGAATCGTAAACAAGTGAGAAAAATTTGCAAAACTAAAAACATTATTGAATTTTATTTATTTTTATAAAACTGAAATTTTTTAAAATATGTTTTCTCTGTATAGATTTAAGATGTAAATTTTTTTTATTTTCGAGGTCAAAGAGTTTTTTTTTGGTGAAAAATAATGCAAATAATAAATGAAATAAAAAAACAATACCCAGCTAAATTAAAATCACGACACTGAAAACATTACCATCATAAAATGACAACTTACTTTAAATTACATTTCATTTTATGTGGCATTTTGTTGGTGTTGTTGCTGGCAGTTGCCTAAAAAAAGGGAAATAAAATATACATTATGTGAACGAATGTATAGAAAGTACGTGTAGTGTGGATGTATATCATTATAAACTGGCTCGCCAAAGCTACAGCCAACAAATGGCAAAAGAGAGTAAAAGAAGAACTGAACTCGAACCAAACCAAACACCATTCTGTCTCCAGGGTATGTTGCACGTGATTTTTTTTCATGTTTTTAAATGAACAAAAACTTTAGAAATTTTTTCTGTTTGCAGAATGGATAAAAAATAAAATAAACGGAAAATCCAAATAAAACAAAAACAAAGTATGAGTGCTGTATTCTGCTGTGCTGAATCTAATAATACCCTTCACCATTATGTACATCGGTAAAATGACCACATCGCAGTTTTTTCTAGATTTCAGATTACATTTTACACGCCATTTTCTTTGATTTTGAATTATTACAGAGTTATTTATAATTTACTTGTCATGTACCCATATTGATGAAGTTTAATTAAATACTTCCGCCATTTTGTTTTACATACCACCTTGCATTTTAAACTATTTAATAGTTCACTATATTCTACCGGTCACGCCCTTTTAAGTATTTGATACCAATATTGTTGGGTAAAAAGAAAAAAAGCAATAACCTCTGTATTTAACTTAGTAGACTAGTCAGTAGAGTATTGGTCTGCTAGTCTGGGGATTGAGGGTTTAATTAACGCCAGAGACTCTAGAATAGTCTGTTTACTTTTTCATCTTTTCTATTCTTTTTTAGTTTCTCTATTATATTCAGGTATCACAATGGAATCAATATGATGGCCCCAAGTTAGCTGCACAAAAGCTGCCTATTCTACCTACCTACCATATAAGCGCTACTAAATTTAGGACGCCATCTTTGATTTTTATTTTTCGTAGTAAGTCTTATACCCCTAGTCAAGACATTTTGAATATAGAATATCTCTAAAGATATGGCATCTACTTATAAGTAGTCACAATTGGATCTATAAATTGTGGTACAAATATGGGAAAAACCAGAGACAGTTGTAATTATTTGTTCATATCTCAGAAAGTTATGGGTCGATTGTGCGGATTTTCTATTAAAATTTTTTTTCAATATTGTAATATTACATATGACTATTGAGGGTTAAAAAACTGATTTCAATATTCACAAGGATAGACGGACATACGGACAGTTCTCAATCAACTCTTGTATCCCTAATCTTTCAGAAAACAAATTGAATATTTTAAACATTTCAAACGAAATGACAAACCTATTTATACCCTAACACTCACTGTGAAGGGTATAATAAAACATAAATATTTTTATGTAGAATTTGACCCCCCATCTACTTTTAACCACAAATATAAACAATCACAGAGCAAATAGCCGGCCTAGTTCGGTCCAGAAATTAGTTTCGTTGGGTTTTGTTCAACATACAATTTTTTGCTAAAACACAGGCATTCAGTGGCAGAAAAAGTAGAAAAAATAAAAATGAAAAGTAGAAAAAAATTAAATTAAAATGTACAACAATTAAAGTAAATAACTGTGGTTGGTGTTGATATTATTTTCAATAGTTTACTTGTTACCGTTGCTGTGTTCGTCATTGTTATTGTTGCCAACAATGTCTAAGGAAAGTATGACTTTTTGAAAATTCATTCAACCGTGACTGTTACTTTCAGTTTAACGTGCTTTTTGTGTTTTACTCAATGTTTGTAGGAAAAATGAAAAAGTTTAATTTTACAATTCCTTTTGAGTGATATAAAACGAGATTTGCAATTAAAATTCAAATATTGACAGTAGAAATTCAGGCAATCACAAAAGATTAGAAAATATTACAAAATTTCAATTAAATTTTAAGCCATAGATTTACCACTCAAATTATTATTTCAAATAATGTTTATGCTGGCACTTTAAAAGCTTTTATTTTATTTTTTATATTTTATTTACCAACATCTTAAGTTGTAAAAAAAGCAAATTGTAATTAATCTGGCAAATATTTTACTTCGACCCAAAATCGAAATACCATTAAATATCTTAGGTTGAGATAGAAATATCATAAACTGAATTTAAGGACTGCAACAGCAAAAGGTGTGGTCTTCGTTTTTGGTGCATAGAATATAAAAGCGCCAAGAAAATATATAAGAAAGAAAATTACACTTGAATTCAGCCAAAATCGGTCGAAAACAAAAATATGTGGACTATAGAGATCTTAGCGAGTTCAATTCAAATTCTTTTTTGGCTTAATTTTAACGAACTCCGATTTTTTAGGCGCATGCCACATATTTCAAACAAAATAAGGCGGTTATGTTGGTACATTATACTGGAAACTGAGAACGATTTTTCTGATTTTGATCAAAATACCAACAAGTGATTTCTTTAAGTCGGTTAAATAATCTTTTTTCTATTTTCAAGTGCTTAGGAGTTATTTAGAAATATCGTGCGATACATTTTTTTTTTTTTTTGCAAAATATGTACTACTTCATGTCCCTAATATTGCATTAAATAAATATATGGGAAATATTTACTTATTTGTATCATTTGTCATAAAGGCACGTATATTACAAATAAAAATTATATAAATCATAAATAAGCTTTAAAATATCTATAGTCCATATATTTCTTTTAAGACCAGTGAGTGTCAAGAGCAGTCAGAAGCGACCTGAAGTTAATGTTAAAGACAGGCACTGCAGCATGGTAAGAAAGGGTTTGAAGAGTAGTTGTGAACTCCACGAAGTGAACTAGCTAAAAGTTTACTTTTCTCCATATATGTCATTTTGTGATGTCTCTTGGGAACACGTAATAGTGGGGAGTTGCTACAGGCAAGCCGTCTGTAATATATTTATAAATATTTTTGTATATAAAGTTTTAAAATGCAAAAAAAATGTTTAGTTTTTTTTTATTAAGTTTGTTAAAGACCCTGGATGCTATTGAGCCTACTCCTACAACTAGCGGTAAATGTGTCGTTACAGCATAGAATTCTGATTCTTCCTCTTGTTATGAATTAAAAGTTATTGGTTGACGTAAATAGTTTTTTCTGTCATTTGCTTTCTCGAAATATATAAAAATTCGACATAAGTTGTTTTGTCAAAATTTCATAGAATTTCCTTATAAAAGATGATCTATCTATGCTCAACTACATGTGTTCAAAATTTCGATAACGCTTAAATGGCAGACAATATGTTTAAGACTATTTATAAATAATAGAGAAGGCACCATTTTTTATATGTATCAGAAGAGTACAAATTATTCTGTGACAGTACCTTGTTAGTTGGTTAGACTAAACTAATACGGTTTTCGAAATTTTTTCATTTCTAATGACTACAAGTTATTTTACAATTTTTTATTGAAAAAAAACTTTATTTACAATATCATTCCTGCTAGGGATTTTGACTAGTTTGTGGATAATATTAAAGAATGTAATATTTCATACTTCAGTTAAAGTAGTTTAATGATAGAAATCTCATATCAAATTAACCCAGAGGAAAGCATTATTCACGAAATAATATTTATGACATTTTCTCTTCAAAGTAATTAAATTTTCAACTTAGTTTTAACTTAAAAGCAATAACGCAAAGAAGAATTCCTATATAAAAAAAGTATTTTTTATGTGCTACAACAACAAAAGCAACACTGAAATATACCGCGAAAACATTTGCAACAAATGGGAGAAAAGTTGATATTTTTTATTGTTATTATTGGCGTGTTTCTATTTGAAACTATTTAGAGCCCATTTCTTAGCAGCAATAAATTGATTTGTGTCCAACAAACAAAAACAACAAACAAAATTTTCAACCCCCAACAAATATAAAACGAAAAAGCGAACCAATACAATAATAAAACAGGAACTCTTGGGTACATTTCTTGCTTTTTTTTATTTTGCAATATGTTGTTTATGGGACAAAAGTAAAAAAGTTTTTCAAACAAATAGAAAATATAAAAAAAAACAAACAAAAAAAAAAAAATATAAAAAATTTGTTACCATTTAAACTTTGTTTTTCAGTTACTCCTACGTAATGCTGTTATCATTGTTTGTTGCTAATGTTGTTTTTGTTATTGCTGGTGCCATTACAAATACTCCAAGGACATGAAACAAGAACTTTGTTATTTTTGTATTTTTTTTGGAAATCTCTGTTAACAGTAGAAATGCGAAAAAATAACGCGTTTTATATAAAAGTCAAGTTTAAAATTTATTGCCTTCACTAAGGGTGCAACTATTTTCATTTAACATTTTTGAACAACAACAACAACAAAAAAACAAGCAACCAAAACTTGTTAATAGTTAGATGAGAAAAAATTGTTCGTTAAAATTACAAGAATAACAGCAATAACAATAACAGAAGGCACACATACATGGACACGTATTGAAATTACAAACTAAAACATTTGTTTTCCACATTAAATGTTAGAGAAGTTGGTTTTGTTCTATCTAGCGCATGGCGTATTGTGGAGGAGGTCGGAACGATGAAATAGAATGTTTATGGATCGTTTATTTTACTTTACTTTGGGTATAAAATCAACTAATAAATTGATTTATAAAACTCTTGAGAATATTTGTATAATTTGCAAGGCCAATTGCACTACACACTTACATATTTTGTTTTTTGTTTTTTTTTAATTTTTTTCAAGCAATATCTTTTAAACATTTCTAAGTTTATAGATTTTTTATTTGTATTTAATTTAAATACAACTACAAAAACGACACAAATGTATATTTCTGTTTATTTCTATTTAAAGAACAAAAAAAGCAAAATTAGAAGGATGGACGGAGATAGCGATAGAGAAGAGCATTGCACAAGCATATGTAAAAGTTAAATAAAAACATCAGTTAGGATTATAGTTGGACATTTTTGTTACTTTTATACAGACACGCACACAAGCACACACATACATATATATTTATATGTACGTTTTTAGGTATGTGTTTGCTTATTTGACCATGTAAAAATGTGTAGTCTCTTTTAAACGTTTGTGTGAGTCAATTTCACAGAAAACTTCTATTCAAAAAGGAACAACTAGATATTTTGTAAAACAACCATTTTGCATAAATATCATGTATTTGCTTAAGTTGAACCAAAAACCTACAACAAAGTTGTTGTTTCAAAAAATGACAATATATTCACACAAAAAAATACACAATAACAAGTAATTGTGTTCTATGCGACCGTGACGATCGGATAATACCCTCCATCATAGTCTTCACAGTATAATCACCATTCATGACAGGCCATCATGTACAAACACACTTATCGCGTGTGATAATGTTCGTGCCTCATACGTAAGTACACGAAAAACGACGAAGTCTGAATTATATACAGTCGTACATATTAAAAAGCATAAAAAAGTGTAACTACTACAACAGCAATCAACACTTCCTTGTTATGCCAAATTTTCAGTTAATACTTTTCCATTTATAGGGATTCAGAATATTAATACTTATGGGGTCATCCATGAATACTGTAGCAATTGCAAACAGAATGACGAGTTTATACAAACATACAACATCAGTAGCAGCAGCAGCAATTACTACTGTAGCTTGCGTATGTTTGCAAACAATTTCCTAATACCACGATGATGTATCATATAGGGGCTTTCATACACATGCGAGTATTAATACCACAAAATAAAGGTTGCCAACATTTTTGGATTTCCCAAGGGACACAATTTACTTGTGCTTAAACAAAGATTTTATTTGTAAATGAACTATGTTTCTATTAAATATAAGTTGGGTTAGTTTTTTTTTTAGCACATACGAGTATGTGACAGTTTTTTTAAAACACTTTTTTTAGACTGTTCCCAAAAATATATTTCTGGCAGAAATAAAATCAAATTATAAGTTTTTCGTTTCTTTAAAACCATCTATCAAAATTGCAGGGCTGGCGACACATTAAAGTATTAATTTATTCATCAGAAAATTTCTGTTGTTGCCTGTTAAATAATTTTATAATTAATTAACTGAAACTAGGGTTGGCAACTCATTATAAAAAGAATTAATATAATAAAAACAAAACTATTTGGAACAAGTAAAATCGTTCATGTTCCTAAAACTACTGCTGATCTTTTGTAGCAACAACATCAGCCGTTGTACACGGTTGTAACAGTAGATGATGTTCGCATGTAGTTAAAGTAATAACAACTGTTGTTCTGCAAGTCCTATAACTTTGTCCTAGTGTGGTTATCGTCTTTATTGTATAAATGTAGTCTTTTTTGCGTTGAAAGCAAGATACAACATATATCGCACATTCAATATACTACAATGTACTGTTTGTCTTAGAAAAGAAAACATTTGTTTCTATTTTTTTATTAACGTATGAATCTGCAGCAAGCCATGCTGTACATCATGTCAAAGCTTATGTTCGTCTAAACAGCACATCACAGGCGCAATATATTCATATAGACATCAACATATACACAAACAATTACTGTTTTATACGTTACAGCAAGCAAATATACCCTGCAGTAATTAAAGTAACTTGTACATATGTGGTTAGGAATATACTAGTTGCTTCTAACTTCAAACTAGTAACATATCTGCACTTTATTGCTTATATTTTTTTAAACTTTTATTTTTAACAATAGTTTGTCTTAGGTACCCAACTTGTTCGTTTGTTTATAGTTTTATGCTCACTATTACGAGGGAGTGGTGAGTGAGTCCACTCAACTCATATATAGTGAAAAAAAATTTTAGTACTATTTTTACATAGCAATTTAATAAGCATCAAGCGTTTTGAAATTCTTCTAATCTCAGCCGGTTATTGAACCACTTTACCACTGCATTATTATTTTAAATTAATATTAAAGAGATTTTTTTGAAAATCAAAATACTCTGAAATTTAAAAAAAAACAATTGTGATTTTGTTAATTTTCAGTCGATGCGTGTGAGATATAAACCTTTGGCTACAGTCTCGTTCCTACTGGTTATATAACTGCTTCAAAACGTAACTGTAACTGTAGTAAGAAATTTAGCAACAGGGTAACTATCTACATGTAAATTTTTCAAGTTTGTGTATGTATGTTTGCTTGTGTTTTCATTGAAGACAGAATACATAACAGCAACACAACATTATTGGTTGTATTAAAGATACATGTGCTTAATTTCATATACATATTTATGTATATGTGTATATGTATGTGCACAAATATGGGTAACCATGTGTGTGTATGTTACTGCAAGTGGTGAACATCTAATACTTGTTTCCTTGCTAAAGGGTCATGTATCACAACCAGCATATTTCAACACACATACATTTGTGGAATATATATTAACAATATATGCTTTGTATTAATATATTTTTCACCCATACAATATGCACATGCATAAGTTTGTTTGTTTTCCACTGCTTCTCATTTTTCTTGCTGTTCTAATGTAAAAACAGCGAATACGAAAGAACACAAAAAGAAGGACTTAAGTAATTGTATGGCAACTACAGTCCACTTAATGTATGCAATACAACTTTAAATATAAACAAATGATACACTAACATACATATGTAGAAAGCATACAAAGCGCAGACGGTTTACAGACTTGCAGAGCTGTCGTCAGTTAAAATGGCCAGCACTCTAGCTGAAACTAGAAATTAAATAAAAAAGTATTTATAACGATAATAAAAATTTCCCAATTACAACGAAAAATAAATCGGTTAGTTTCTTTATATAAATAAAATTCTATTTAAGCAGTAAATTTTTCTATAACTGATATTCTTCATTGTGCTTTTCTGTTAACGATATATTCATTGATACAAGTATGATAGCACACTAGTATTGCACTTATACTTATGAATGTATGTTTTGTTGTAACTATTGTTGATGTACTTAGAAAGTTGAAGAAGCAAATATTTCTTCCATCAAAAGTTCATTGATAAATGTTTATGGTTGATTGCTTGAATATAAGAAAAAAATTAAAAAATCATAATAATAAAATGAATCTGGACAAGGATACATTGTTTTATACAGTGGAAAACAAAAGCAGTGACTAGAAAGAAGCAAATCTGAAGATGTTCTCTTTTTTCCAAACATAAAATTAATTGTTGGTACTTTTAGCTGCATAGGTGTATGGGACAAAGACACGTTTTCAATTTCTACATTTCAAAATGTGCCAGCTTCGTTTACATGTGTCACATTTGAATTTTTGAACTCAAGTACATATTGTGTACTAAACAATTTTACCACTTCGACTTTTTAAGAAAAATTTAATCAGTATAATGGACATAATCGTGACGTCAGTGTCACTTGTGCATATGGCTTTAAACATTGCGTGTACTTAGAGATGGGTTTAGACCTTGGTATTTACCCAACGCTGGGTATTTACCCATTTATACCCATTTTTATACCCGGGTATTTATTTAATTTCGGGTAAATACTCATTTGAATAACAAATACTCGTTGTTACGTAGAGTAACAGAAATGTGAACATTTTCGAATTTATTTTGAACATATTTTTTTTTAAGTGTATTTCTTGATGCGTTTTGCTCAGATAAGGCAGTTTTAGACTGCATCAAACACAACAATAATTCTTAATAAGAAACGCTAATCAGCGAGCTTATGGGATTCCAATGTAATGAGTGGGAGCGATGGCAACAACAATGCTGAAGCAACTAGGAAGATTAAAATTTCGAAACCCAAGATTGAGCCTTAGGTGCATAAAAAGAATTTGGTTCATTCATTCTAAAATATTTGTGCCCAGCAAGCTGTTTGGATGAAATTTCTCCAGTAACTTGGTGGAATGGAATTTGTGGAAGCCAGCAGTTAAGCAAATAAGCTGTTCACATTTTATCAGCTCCCTGTATTTCAGCTGCTACTAAACTTTCCTTCAGCACCCACAGCTTCATTAACTTAAAAAAAAGGAACCGTTTAACAACACAAAGAGCAGGAAAAATGACATAAAAGTACATCGTGCAACTGGAACTTGCTTTTTAAAAATAGTATACCACTTTACGATTAAACGATTACGATTAAAATTAAAAATTATTTCATTTGTTATTAAAAAATCTAATTCGTAATAAAAAATTAAATTCTTAAAGTTTATTTAAGTTTTTCTTTATTCTGATTTATACCCACATTTTGGGTAAAAACCCAGATGCTTGGGTAAATACCTGGGTATTTACACTTAAATACCCAATTTACCATTTAGGTATTTACCCCTGTCCCATCACTACGTGTACTACAGGCTTAAGTGTATGAGCACAATCAGTTGACATCGTAAGTATTTCTGGGTTAGTTAATTGTAGTGCATATTAAGTTGCATAATGCCATAGTGCTTTACCTTAACTAATAACCAATTTGTGTTTTATATAAAAGTTAATACTCTTAATAGCTTAATATATATGTCTTTTCAATGAATATATTTTAATGTCTAGTTAAAATTACCATTTGAATGAAAAAGTTATAATATATTTCATATACATATATTTCTGTGTAAAAAATAATAGAATAGAAATAAAGAAAAAAAAATTAAAAAAAATTATATTTGACATAAAAAACTACTGCTCGTGCTATTAAATTTGTTACTCACTGTTCACGTGCATGAAGTTTAACTTGATGTGCATCAAAAAAGCTTTTCACTTGTTTAAAGATTCTACAATATGCTAGAAAACATTTTGAATTTAATTTATATTGTACATATTGGAATCTCATTGACTTTAAAAAAAAATTGTTGGATATTTTTTTTTAAGTTTTTAAAAAAGCTGTGTTGAAGCAAATGCTAATTAAGAGCTCGTGATTTTTTTTCCTTGACTTAAATACAATACGTAAGTTGTTCAATATATGGTATTGCTATAGCACATCGCTTAAATAAATCCGATATTGAAATATTTAAAACAACTTAAATAAGACATAATTTGAAGCAAAAGAGATTTTATTACAGTCAATTTACCAATGCGAAATTTTTAATATATGCTTGACTATTTTAAATAGACTAATTTGTAATGGTAAGAATTTTGATATTTTTGTAGATTTTTATTTTATGTTTTTTTATTGAAGTAATTATTTTTAAACTAGACAACAAAATATTACAAGAAACCATCCGAAAAGCTGAGAGAAAAAAATCTGTGAAACAAAGTCGGCAAGCAAAATTTATTTGTTATTAGTCTATTCGGCACTTTAAAAAAAATGCAGTGAGCTGTAGCTTCAATTTTGGTGCCACTATATGCCGCGCTCTTTGATAACTACATGACCAACCTGCTTTTGTTTACTTATTAGCCAAAAGACCGCCCAATATCTGTGTCAGAAAATATTGACTCATCACCTTATCATCCATAATTCCACACACCAAACAGTTTATGTGACAGGATTTAATTGTTGCCAATGCTCTAGAATTCTATATCCAAAATTCGCTGTCTTTACTTGCATACTCCATTAAGTTAAAAAATGCTTCATCGCTCTTACTGAGATTAATCTTTTAGTATATTTTATCTGCTGTGGAAAACACATATCAAGTTTTAGAATAAGCCGATTTTCTGAACATGATCAGCTGTGCAGCATTCCAACAATTATAAGGAGAGAAATGTCTGTGGACACTAATGCTACCACAGCTTTTTAAAAGCGAGTAAGTCCATCAACATTTGTTCGTCATTCTTCTTAAGCCGGAAAAATTTTCTTACAAGTATTTTTATCCTAAATTTACCCTAATTATCCGCTTAGTTTGTTCTTAATACTTATAAATCTGAGATATAACAAAGTGTTTTCAACAAACACCTCACAATTTCACAATACAAACATGAGCTAATTTTGAAAACATTTTAATTTTTGCTGCACCGGTACAGAAACACTTATGGTGTTTTCTTTTTTGACGTTAATGTTGCATTAATTCTGCCCTATGCCTTTTTTTGTGATCCCTTCTTAAAAATATGCAATATTATAAACGGGTGACAAGTTCTTTTGAAATAATGTTGCCATATAAATGAGAAAAAATGTTACATGTCGTACCCTGAATTAAATGAAAGGGTTTGAATATTGCACTCTTCAACAGCTGATATTAAAAAGGAGAATAAAATTTTTCTGGTGGTTAAAAATAATTTTTGGTCCCAAATTATTAAAATGGAAGCAAGAAATGCAGTTTAACATAAAAATATAGCTATCATGTTAAAAAGGTGAAAACTTCTGTTCTATTCTGATGATTATAAAGGTAGCATTTTGTTAGGGTGCAGGTGACCTTTGAAAAGTGTTTAACTATAAAAGGGCAACATTGTTTGTTAGAAAAGAAAACACCATTATACACACTTTACTTGTGCAGCGTATGACCGATAATAGTGTGCTTTAATATCCGTCTATTTTGGCCTTAATTTTTTATCTTTTATCTGGATTCTTATTACATATTCTGTCATTTGTATTATTATTATTTCTAATTTTCATTTCACTGATTTTTTTCTGCGAGAATAGAAAAACAATAAGAGTATTTAATAATCATAATAATGCAAATATTTAGAATAGTTTTTGTTGTTTTTGTAATTTTGGTTATTTGTTGTTATTAAAGAATTTGTTAAATAAAAAAATATACATTTAAGGGAATCACATTTTGCGACATTTGCTGCTATTTCATTTTATTTTTTTTTTTACATTTGTTAGGGCATTAAGTTGTACAAACAGTTGTAGCAAACATTAACAGAACTGTGAAATCCTTAAATGTTGTTGTGCTATCAATTTGTTATTAGTATTTCATTTCAATGTTGTTTGTTATTGTATTGTTTTCTTTTTTATAAATTTATACAAATTTTCAACACTAACCATAATAATTTGCATTTTTTAAATTATCACGATATTATCATTGTTTTTCTAATTTTGTCTTATTTGTTTCAGTTGCTGGCTTATTGTGTGTATGTGTGTGTTTGTGTGTATTTAAGTTTTGTTTATCTAAACAAACTATGTAAGTTGTACTATGTAGTAGCTGTATCTATAGTCCTGTAGATTATATTGTAAAATATTTTGCTTTACTTCCACTCTCGCATCCTCTCCGGCCCACCGCGTAACGTATTGTTAATTGCTGTCGTCAATTGTTTATGTTTCTGTGCTCATTCATGTGTATTCATGAATACATTTTCAATATTAATATATTTTTTACAGGCTTTTATTTTAACTATAAACACATTTTTTTTTACTCTTGATAAATTATAAATTATGAAGGCTTGTGTGTATGTATGTATGTATGTGTGTTTAGGTATTATGCATGCGAGTATTTGTGTGTTGTTGTTGTTGTTATTTTACTTGTTTATTGTGTTGTTATTTTAAAATAGATTTTTGATTGTTGCGATTTGTTAATCTGTAATTTATGCACAATTATTTTAATTACTGTTTGCTGTCATAAACAGTTTGTAAATTTTATAAATACATTGTCTACTCTCTAACTTGTTTTTTTTTTGTATTTTTTTCCATTGTCTGTCTTATTACCTGGAATTATTAAATGACAACAGTTTAAAATTAATATGAAAAAATGGCTGCTTATTTTATTGAAATTAATATTCAAAAGTTATTAGGAAAATTTTATATATAGTGACTAATTTTAAAATGTTTTTAAATAAATACGTAATAGAAATTCCTGATAAAAACTATTATATTCTGGTTTGTAGATATTAATTAGAAATTCTGTTAAAATAATTATTATTTAATTTCTTCCAGCCTACTGCTTCATTGTAGAATTCTTATGATAGTTAATTGCTTACTTAGTTAAGTAATTTTATAGTTTGTGTCAACTCTACAAAATTTTTTACTGTTTTACCTTTTCCAACCAATTAGCCTTATGTGATTGGTTTCCTTTCACCAAATTTAACTTTTAATATATGAATGTATGCATGTGGCACATAAAAGTAAAAAAAAAAATAAAATTAAAAATTTGTACAGACAATAAACATTTGTGTCATTACTTTCAAATTCTTTTGATGGTTGTGTAATTAAACGTATAGATACAGAGGCTTTCAAAAATATTTCTAAATTTATTCTCTTTCAAAAAGTAAAGGGAAAAATCTAAATTCACGTTAATCATTTAAAAAGATTTTACTATTGTCATATTTTCACTATGAAACCATAGGATACGCTCTTTTAATACCAATTAACACATTTTGCTGAAAAACTCTTTTCACAGAGATGTTTTTCATACAAATGCATAGAACATTACACACATAGAGTGTTTTCATATTTGTGGTTACTTTATCTACAACCCAAGGATGTACGCCACTATAACCATCATCATTGTTATCATCACCGTCGATGGGAGACGGCAATAGCAGCATTATTGCTCATCGTCATATTCGTCATTATTGTGATGGCGTGTTTTTTCACTACTTTTGTATATTTTGCTGTGTATCATTTAATATGCATGTATTTATGTTTGCGAAATTACACACATACAAACACACACAGATGCATGCATATGCGAAAATTCCAGCTATCATAATTTCCTATTCTTTGTATTTAATATTCTAGGATTTTTCATTAGCCAGCTCTGTCGCAATAAAATTAGCGAATAATTTTTAAATTCAATAGCAAAACCACTAATTATGTATGAACGTTTACACTGGAATTCTGTTCGTTACTTGACAGCAAAAATAAAACTGGGTCATGTAGCATTCGTATTCGTTAAATACATTTCAAACACATAAACAAAAAAATCAATAAAAAGAATATCAACTAAATGATCTTGTTTCACAACCATCCGAGAAACTTATCAATTACCAAGAATCGCTTACTTAATGCTTAAGTGCTTTCAAGAGTGCTAGTAGATAACGTGGCTATTGCATGCGATTTTCCACATTGTAAGACTTTACTTTGCCATTAACAAGTGCTAATTTCACAACTACTAGCAGCAGGTTATTCTGCCTTTCCGCTACGCACTGATAAAAAAGGACGCAGCCAGTAAAGAAGAATATACTACTGAAATGCATTTTTCTCCTTTTTTCTATTGCTGAAAAAATAAGCAGTTCAGAAAACATATTTTGTTGTGCTTTGGAATGGAAACATTTAAAGGATTTGCTATGCGGTAAACGAATAAGGTCTGCACTGCCTGTAGCATTCAGAAAAAATTTTGTTGGAAATGTTTATTTATAATTTCTCAATGTATAATTTACACGTTTTCCAACTAGATGTACATATGTAGGCATAATCATGCATTATTTATTCCCTTTCATACAGATTTAGAAGAACTTTCTGTGTTGGTAGCATAGTTAGGCCTATAGTGATTGCAGAGTTAGCTGCGGTCTTATATATAATTCAAAATTGTTTGTTGCTGACTATGGTTGGAAAATATTTTTCATTTATGTAAATTATTTTGTCCCTGCAGATAATACTGAACTACCTGGTACGTTGTCGCTGAAATTGACTAAATAGTTACAACATGTAACTAAAACTAGTCGTCGTGCTTTAGGAATTACATTGTAGAGACAAAGACTAGTTTTAAGACAACACTGATGGGTTGCATGGTTCTGCCATATATATGTCTTTTAGGCTAGTCCTAGTCCATATTTTACGTAATTGTATGAACAAGTCGAGTTATCTGCAGGATTATTACACACAAATACAAACGAAAATTAAATGATGAGATTTTAATTTGATGATTTTTGTAGGATCATATAAAAGTTATAAAAAAACAATTTTATATACATTCATGCAGTCGAAACATTCGTTCAGTCATTCATTCATTCAATCGAAAAGCTGAGAACTGGTTTATGATTCACTGTGTGGTCAGACTTTTGTTATTTTTTGGTATTTTGTATACAGATCATGGTGATAGTGGTGGTAGTGTTTTGCTGCTGATATTGGTGGTTATTGAACTTGAGGTATTTGTGCTGTTGCTGCTGGCATTGCCTGTGCTGTAAAGGTGATTTAGGATTATTATTCATTTTTTCATATTTTTGCCATTCTCATATACATATGTGTGTGTGTTTTAATGAATGAATGTATTAGTGTGTGCAAATGCAAACTTATACATATGCACGAATGCAGTTTGGCGTATATGGTCAACTGGTATATAAATTCATTAAATATTCATAAATAAATTAAGAGAGCCTATTTTTCATTTGAGGTGTGAACAAAATTAGCACAGCATTACACCTTGAAAAAATTTAAATTTTTTAACTAAAGTGAGAAACAAAAAAAAAAATAACTTACACCGCTTAGATTGTTTTAGCAATTAATTGAATAATTGTACGTCCTTCTACAAACATAAATTTAATTCACTGTAAAATAATTTTGTAAAAGTTTTGGTAAAACAAAACAATAGCGTTTAGGAATTGAAGATTGTTATTTGTAAAAGGATTTATTCAAATTATCCAAAAAAAAACTTATTTTTCTAAATTTAGGAAAAATAAAGTATAAAACAAAACATAAACTTTTATATAGACACAATGTCAAGTATTTAATTTGCATTTTTTTCGTTCAATTTACAAAATAAAATTTCCATTTTATTGATCTTGATAAGCAGGAATGGCATCATAAATTGAGCTGAATGTATCTCAATACAGAACATTTGATTTAGTCAAAATAAGCAGCTAATCAACATAAAAGAGTTTTAAGGTAAAAGTCGTTTTTGATTTCAGTAAACAGGTGACCCGATAATCAGCCGCCCCTGAAGCAACAAAATAATTTTTTTTTACTTTTTGTTTGAACAATCAAACAAAGTATATTCGTTAACTTAAAAAAAAGAAGAAAAAAAATCTCACAGTTCTCACAACCCTACTTAGGTGGGAAAATTAATCCTTTTGCCACCTACTTTTAGATGTTTCAATAGAAATTTCCACAGTTATTGGCACAAAACAAATCATAGTGTTCATTGATTCGACCACCTAATCAGGTTTGTTAGTACGTACGACGAATGTCTGTAAACAACAGCCGCAGTGTGTTGGTAATAAACGTAAATGTAAGTGAGCATGTGTTTGTATCTGATTGTTCCCAGTTGGCAAAATGTCATAAACGCAAATGTCGTTAACGATGTCTTCAGGACATTTTAGAATTTGTCGTCCATAAAATATTGATAAGGACAACTTAAGTAACAAAAACGTGTATTTTGTCGTGTTTAAAATCGTATTTACGACTTTTTAGAAGACATTATCTTAAATTTGTCTTGAATAAGACTTTGTTATGGACAACATAAGCGACCATTCCATGCACTTTGTCGTTTTTCGAACCATTCTGACGACAAAATTCATGTAATTGTCGCTTATCTTGTCTTGAATAATACTTTATTGAGGACAACTTAAGCGACCATTGCATGCATTTTGTCGTATTTAAACCCACATTTACGACAAAATGCATGCAAATATTTTTTAAATATTTATTACTTTAATGAGGACAATATAAGCGACAATTGCATGCATTTTGTCGTAAATGTGGGTTTAAATACGACAAAATGCATGCAATTGTCGCTTATATTGTCCTCATTAAAGTAATAAATATTTAAAAAAAAATATTTTAAAAAAATATTTAAATTCTTGCTGTTTAGAGAGAGAGAAAAACAAAAGTTGAGAGACAATATCTCAAATTTGATTCAACTATTTTCTAAGTTCTCGTTTATGCTTGGTGTTGAAAAAAAAATAAAAATAACGGGGCAATAACGACAAAAGAAAAAAAAACAACAAACATAAACAATTGTAAAATTATTCAGTTGAATCTTAACAGTGCGGGTGAAAGGTCGCGGTTTTAATTGTTAATGTGTTATTTAATTGTGATTTTTTTGTTTATACTGTGCTGATTGGTAAGTAATATTTAAAATGTCACAATCAAGATCATTTCGTAGCGAATTAGCACGCACAAAGCGAACTTTTTTTAAAAGAATTAATAAAGTTGGTGAAACACCATATAACAGTCTTTCTACTGAAAATTTAGTGGAAGAAAGCCAGTCTTTTGATAATACAATCAAAAACGTTGTTGAAATAAGTCTTGATTTAAATGTGGAAAATGTGGAAAATAGCGTTCCGCAGAAATCGGATTTAGCAACACAGCTAAAAGATGTAAATACAACAAAACACGTGTAAAATTCTCGTTCAAGTGTGTTGTTCGCCTTATGAAAACTAGCACTAATTCCAAATGTGCAACCCAAATTTTTACATCACGTCCGGATTTCCAATTGGAAAAGGTGTAGACCAATATACTTTATGGGTATCTGATGGAGGCATAAAAATTAAGGTTGCACATTTGAAAACATTACTGCAAACACTCCTTTTTACATTCCTTTCTTATATATTTCAGATTGCGGTAATGAAACTCGTGTTATCAGGTGAATTGCAAAATTTAGATCGCATATTTGATAAAAATACTATTATAATTACTTACAACTACGATGGCGTTAGAGGCAAAAAAAGACTGAATAAATACGAAAATATAATTAATGCTCTTTATGGTAAGTAAATATAAAAAACAAAATACATCAAAAGTGTGAAACAAATTAAAAATAGGAAATATCTTGTTTTATTATAGAATCCACCAAAAAGGAAGGAAAAACTTTCAAAGAATTCGTAAAACAACTGCGTTCAACATTGCATCGATTCAAAAATACTATAAATAGAGCAAAATACAGAAAGGAAAAAAAGAAAAGTTTGGACAATGAAGAAGATAAAGAAAATACCGAAAATAATTAAACTTTTGTTATTATAAATGTTTTTTAGATCTCAAAATTAATTTAAATTAATTTGTTAGGTTTTCATTATTTTTTAAGTTTTTTATTCTTAAAATGAATTTTTAAAAATGATTTTTTTTTTTTTGGTTTTTAATTCCTTATTTTAATTTACTTATCTTTTAAATTTAGCATCTATATATGTATATTAAAAACACACAAAAAAAAATTAAAAAATATAAATGAAATGAATTTTTAAAGTATTAGTTTAATTGTTATTTTTTAGGGGAAAAAATATTTTATTTAGAAAAAAAAAATCTTTCAATCGGCGATATCCACGAAGCCAATGTCGTTGATAGATCGTTAATGACAATATGAGTGATATTGTCGCCAATATGATCGTCAACGACATAATAAGCGATATTGACACCCATATATCTTCAACGACAGTGTCCCCCATATGATCGTTAACGACATTATGAGCGATAATGTCGCTTTATTGTCGTAAACGATTTTCCGGACACTTGTGTGAAAAAGTCGTCAACGATTTGCTTGTACGGTCGCCAACGCGTCGTCAATGATTTTCTATGGTCGTACACGCGTCGTCAAGGATGTCTTCAAGACATGGCCAACTGGGTTTGTTAATTTACAAATACACATTCACGAACGTATATGTGCATTTGTGCATTCGGTTAAATGAAAATTTGTACTTTAAGGATTACGAAAACAGGCAGAAAATCTTTTGTGTAACGTAAAACTGAAGCAAACAAATTGTAAATTGTTTTATGGGGTCTGTATTATGTATGTGCTTGTGCGTGTATGTCTCATTATGAGTGTGTAGTCGAGTTACATGTCTGAATTCCAATAAATGCTAACAGTATTAAACGTAAACCAAAACAAAACAACAAGCTGTAAACACAGTTGTTGTAGTATTTCTTTCATTTTTAATTTTTTTGTTTTCGTTTTTGCCTTGTTGCTCTTGTTTTGCTGTCGTACAGAAGAATCACTTTTGTGGTAGAAAGCACATCACACAGAAAAACAACATTGATTGCAAATTGATGTTATTGGATATGTGAATAAAGAAGATTAAAATTACCGAAAATGAAAAAAGATATTAAAGTAAGAATAAAACGAACAACAACAAACGGCAATAATGAATACAGAAGACCTTAAAATTCAAATTTCAATAATTTGATCTTAAAACCAAAACTTAATAGTAGAGGACAACCATTGCAAATAAAATGTTGTTACATTTCATGGTTCTAATGTGGAAAAGCAAAAAAATATACAATAATATATTAAAATGTAGGTTTCTTATTTAAAATGCGTTACATTGATATTTCTTTAAAATTAACAACAACAACAATGTATGTATGTATGTCGCATTTACATACGTTTAATATGCAGTTGTAGAGTGAAGCCTATTCCAAATAGAAAATATTTCGAAAGTAAAATAAACAAATAAATCATAAACGACTGACAACAAAGTCATAACTTTTAATTTTTATAAATAAAAAAAAGAACATATTAACAAGTCATATTATAAAATAAATTAAATAAAAAAGAAGGAACCCTAGTGATGATATCATTAACTTAAAATCTAAATCTTAAACAACACAAAGACAATATAAAATTCCAAGAAAAAGTAATCAAATAAACTCAAATTCCAAAATTGGAATTTTTTATTTCATAATATATTAAACTAAAAAGCTTATTTAAACAAAAGCGTTGAAATGCTGACAACACTCTCTATAAACAAACACAAAATGTATAATTTTAGCTAAAGCTTAAGCATATTGCAGCACTGAAACCCAAAGGGAATAATGTGAAATATTTAAAAGTAATTCAAGGGACAGCCCAATGAATGATGACAACAACAGATTGAATAATACCAAACTGAGGCAAATACCTAGACCAGTGTTTCATGCTGCTTTTTTTAATAACAATATTAGATTAATACAATTCAATTTAGTCAACGTGCGCAAGACATAAAATAATTGTCCTCAAACTACAGTATAACATCCATTCATACCAACTGCATTTCGACTAAGATAGTTCAGCACATTGATGTTGACTAAATAGAAGACAAGACTCGAAGCCAAAGTAACGTAATAAGAAATCCCCTAAGAGATTATAAAATCACAGGCAAATGTTATGCATTCATATTTCTATAAGTTAAATAAGATAAAACTAATCGCGTTAGCACAGCTGATGAGGCTTAAAATTATAGTCAATATTATTTACTGTCAAGAAAATTCTTTTTCTATTGTGCACTAACTCACTACGTCAAAATGTTAAAGCATAATACATTGACACACATACATGCATGCATATACATTTATACATAAGTATATTTAATATGTGTCCTTGTTGCATTTAATTGAACAAGGAAAATGAAAAATTCTCATAAAAAAAAGAGCAGAAGAAATAATCAAATTAGTTTGATTGTAAAAAAATATGCTGCTAAAAATAGCTGCGTACATACATGCAAATCTGTGTACTCATAAAGACACAAACCCAGTTAATCAACACGTTTTAGAAATGGATTGAAGGTTAACGAGTGTGTTGTGAATATTATTGTAAAATGCGCGATAAGCTTATTTAAAAAATAAATATAATCTTATGATTACAATGAAGTTATACGTGTTTCAGCAATTTGTTAATCTTCTTATAGGTATTCTAATTACTAATAAAATTATTTACTAATAAAGGGTGGCCGCAGCCATAACGCACAAATGTTAATTGTGAGTCACATTAAGACTGTTGCAACATTTTACAAAAATTGAATTTCAAATTAAACTGCGTTTCGTATACTCAGTGATTTTTTTTGGTCAGCATTACGTTATCTTTTCGTAAAACATTGCCATTGTTTGGGATAGTATACGGAAGATTTGTCAACCCCGACTACTTGTCATTCCCAACGATTGCTTACCTCACCAAGATCACTGATGAGAATTTTGAATTAAGATTTGAATGTGCACACTTACAAGGTTCAATTGTTTCAAGACCTGAAGCCTAATGACCATTTTAAGCTTCGTCAATACGCCAAATGTTTGCTTGAACAGAAAGAAGTTAATGGTGACTTTACAAAAAAAATCATCTCCAATGACGAGGCACACTTTCACCTCAATGGATTCGGTTTCAAACCCAATTGCCTAACATGAGCTAATGAGCATCCACGAGTGATTGGTAAAAAAACCGATGCGTCTAAAAAGTCTACCAAATAGTTACTGCTGCGATTTATGGGCTAACGACGTCAGTGGGCGGTACTTCTTCGAAAATGAGTTTGGCCAAGAAGTACCCGTGAATGGCAACAGACTTCTTGTGGCCAAAAATGGAAAGTATGGACCTGAAAGATATGTGGAACCAATAGGATGGTTCCACTTGCCACACTGCCGACGAACCAATGACCCTTCTGCAAAAGAAATTTAATAGCCATAATATTAATTCCTTTAATTGCACTACTTTCTTCGAGGATATTTAAATGTAAAAGTGCATATCAATAAACCCAAGTTTTTTTTTAATTGACCCTTAATTATGACTTTGTGTTATTAAATATATAGGCCACCGGATAGAAATATGTCATCAAAGCCGTTTCGAGTATTTGGCCAATATTTTGCTATGCACTTAATTTGTGATAGATCCTTCTATAGCGGAATATAATGTACATAAAGACTTAAAAAACTATTATCTAGATAAGGCTATCTCCAGTAGGCCAACAAAAAGTTTTAAATATTATTTTTGTCAAATTTCTTCTCTAGTAAAATTACATTTTGTTTCTGAATTGGCTTGTTGGGTATATTCATACAAATTTTTAAATGTAATAAACAAATAAAACTTATTTTATATTTGCTGCAATTTTATGACTTATTCCTCATATATTTTTTTTATCACATTAAATCTGTAGAGAACAACTTTTTTTAGTTCTTTATTTATTGTTTGTACTTCTTATTACGCTCTTATTTCAAATTGTTGACATTGAAAACTTATGAATTTTTAATAAAAACAAGCGAATGGAATTGAAAGGTATCAGCCAAGAACAACACATATAAATTGTGTGCTCAATAACCTGATATTTTTTTAACTTTATAAATATTTGAAAATATTTTTTATTATAAATTTTTTATATGTGCTTATGCATACAAAAAAAAAAATTTTCAAAGTATGTTTAGCAAACACTGGCTTAAAATTAATTTGATTTTTCTTTAAACATTTTTATTATTGTTTAAAATTAAATTATATTGAAAAAAAAAAAATAATTTTTTTCAACCTCACCCGTGGTGCCAGGGGTATATATACCTCTTCCATTCCATTTTTAATTTCTACAATATTGATTACCAATCCCATTATCCCATAAGGTCTATATTTTCTGTTAGCTTATGAATATTAGTCGATTAAACAATATCCGTCCATCCGCATGTAGGTTAAAATTAACATTCAGAAGCCTCCACATGTCGCACGGATTTCAGATGGCCATCAATCTTTTGGAAATATTTAGCTGGCTCATAACTTCTTGATATATGAGTAAGTAAGCACTACTGTCTCTTTTTCCCCATATTTTTCTCATAAAAATCTTAGTTTTTCAGTCCCAACATAATTAATCAGTGTTTAGGTAGGTAGGTAGGTAGGTAAGGCTGGTGCAAAGTTACCCTCACACCTTCACTCGGAGACCGTTACGGTCCATTAAAGTTATAAGCAAAAATAAATTTTAAAAATATGTTAACTTTTTTTTGAATTTATAAACGAAAATCAATGTTTTTAACTTTTAAATAACAGAGAGGAGCAATATGGGTATCAGAAGAAATGGCTTAATTAGTAAAAATAAAATATTTTAAAACCTTTAAAACGATGGCCGCTACTTCAAAATGAAGTACTAATAAATAATTTATGAGTCACTTCTATTAATTAAAAATGAAAAAAAAAATGATGAAAATATTTTTTTCAAAACAATCAATATGGGAATAAAATGGAAGGGCTTGTTAGAATAATTCAGCATACTAAATATGTGACATTTAACTTGAAATTTAACAAAAAATTGATGGCGCAAAGTATTTTTTTTTAGATAATAGTTTTGAAAGCTGTAAAGCAAACACCTTAAGTGATGCACGTACTTGTGGTGAAAATAAACATATTTAATGCAAAAATTCCGAAGAAAGTGAAAAGAGATTAGAATTTTTAAATACAAAAATAATTTCTAGCGTAAAATGCGACAGAACTGATTCGGTCGTAGGTATAAATGCTTAAACTTTATTAATTAATGAGTGATTGAGAGCAATCTAATATTAATTTCATACAAAAATTATCTTAAATAATCCTTCGAGATTTATGCTAATAAGTAGCAGGGGCATTGGAAATTAAATTTTATATTATTTATGCCAGAGAAAAAAAAGCTCCATTCATAACAGTCTTTACAACAAAAAATAATTTTCGTTATTACCTCACACACAGCTTGATTTACTTTCTATAATTCTTCAAATATCGAAAAATCTTAATAAATATTTTGATTTAAAAAAGTTTTATAAATACAAAGTCTTACTGTCTGTTAAACAGCTAAACCTGGTCCGCATTGCTGGCCCTAACAATATTTTGATATATATTAATTTTAGGATTAATTCTGATATTGTTAGTACAAATCAATAGTTTTTCATTGTTAATGTAATTTTTTTTTTATATATTTTCTTCTGTCCTATCCGTCTATGCATTTATTTCTTAGCAATCTAATAGTACCATTTTAAATACCATTTTATTTAGTATTTTTTATATATATATATTTTTTTTTTGTAGAAATCGCATATTGTCTTGCAGATAAAGAAATCCTTTCTATATGTTATCCTAGAAACTAAGGTACTTCTATAGCGAGTTAAATCAAGATCCATTTAGTAGACAGAAACAAAGACAAAAATTTGTGGTGTTTTCCAGTCTAGATTGTTAATATATACTGGCATTAAAATTTTAATTAATTTTTCATTTACAGATACATGAACATTACTGTTTCTTAGAGCATTTTTATTATTTAAAAAAAAGAAGGGAATATTTATGTCTATTCGAAACTCCCGTAAACTAATAAAATATTGCTTAGGTAAAAAAATTTTTTTTTTAATGTCTAGCAGTATATAGTTTTCGGTAATAATTTGTAATTTATATAAGTTTCTCATGTACTGTAACCTATTTTTAATATTATTAGTAGACCTTGATTTTTGATCTCTTTTTATGTAGTAATTTTTTAGAAAAACCGGCCCTATCTGAGACGATATTTAGAGTTAAAAAATATTTTACTATTTTTTTGTCAGTGATACCGGTAATAGAAAGATTCAAAAATAATTACCTCTTTCAGAATTTAACACTTAATAGTTGAAATACTTCTTTAACTATATATAAGTTGTTGTTATTACACTGTAGTGAAAATACCAAATTAATGAGTAATGTTTTGGTTATACACATAAAGTGCAAACTACTCATCTTAAGAAATATGAATACATTGGTATTCCCAAATAATGACACCCTTTAAGTGCAAAGAATTGAGGACACTATCAACTTATGTTACAAGCATTATTGTGTAACTGTATATTCTCACTTACCCTCAACTAAGCTTAGTCATAAGATTTATTATTGCATTTAATAACTTTAAAATATAATTAATATGAACAAAAATAAAGCAGTAACAACCTTCTTTTAACAACTCTACTGTCTAGTCCAATGGTGTGCTCTGAATTTGTATATAAACACATTTCTATATGTATTTAATTATTTTAATTATTTTTAAATTTTATCATCATTTTTGAGTTATAAATATTTTGATTACTGTGTTTGCTTTTCCACATTATATGGACGTATATAATCCATTTGTATACATGAACTCATAACTGATAGATAAATGTTAAACCACAAAAATCTATCAGTGACTATTAATACCACAAAAATATTAAACAACAACAAATTTACCACAACATATAAACGAAAACAAGAGCAACAAAAAACAAACTCTGGTTACGAGTTATGTTGCAAATAGAGCAAAAATTTATTTTATATCAGAGAAAATGAATAATCTGACTGTAACGAATAATGAAGTTAATACACATGATGTTACGTTACGAATCTTATCTCCAGTGAATGACTGGATCGGTTTTAATATTTTTTTTTAATTATCTACGGAGCTCCTAAATCTAGCTGAAATTTAATATGTTAATTTCTTATTCTTATGGCAGATAAAAACCACTTCGATCGAAGCAGGGGAACTGACACATTTGATTAAAAAAAATATGCAATAGTGCTATATTCGACAGTACCAAATCTGATAACACCCTTCAGTAAAATTTACAAAGTTATAAAGATCGTAGCTTATCTTTGGCATCATACGCCATTTTGTTTCCGACGTCATCTTTAAATTTGAATTTTCATAGTTAACTGTATTTTAAAAGTCAAGCCATTTCATATAATTCCCAGATTGACTGGGCTTAAAAAGAAATTTCGCCAATATTAAAATATTAAAATCTATCTGCAAAAGGTTTGTTGGCGCCGACAAACTGGTCCCAAAAAACTTAATAATTTAACAATAAAAACAAGCACGAGAAGTGTGAATAATTTTGTATAATTTTAGTTGCTACTATACTGTGTTGTCACAAACTTGATAATGAAGTAAATACACTAACATATTTGTAGTATTCTTTTTCAAATAAAAATTCTTATCTAAATATATGTTCATTTTTTTAAATAATAAATGTGAAATTAATTCCAAGTATTTTATAGACATAAAAAATAAAAAAATATAAAATTGAATATTTTGATAAATATAAAAAATATACATAATTTAGGCAAGTTTTTTTAATTAAATTTTTTTTTAAATTTATTTGCAAACAGTAGTGAAAAATTAAAATTTTTTAAAAATAACTGCAGACTATTATGCAGCATTTAAATTTAACGTATTTTTAAATAAAACATATTTTCCTTTTTTGCAATAACTCTTCAGTCTTTCACGACTCTTAATAAAATCTTGTAGAAAATATTGCTATATAAATATATTCTCTTTTTGAGTAGCAAATTAAATTAGAATTTTTGCAGTCAATTGTATGTCATCATCGTCATCATATGTGTATGATGCACAAATTTACCAAAAACTAGCAAGAAAAAGTAAAAGAAAATAAATTAATGTCACAGAGAAGTAAAATGTATGAATTTATAAACGCACATGCATATGATTCTTAGTATTTCATTTTTTTAATTTAATAAAAAAAACAAATATTCTAATACTACTCTTACCGTTAATGGAACTCATACAAAATATTTGAATTAAAATAAGTCGTAGAAGTGCAAGAAAATTATTATATTTCTTTTGCATGAATTGTATAGTAAAATTCTGAATTTATTCTCTGTATTTATAAATTAATTTATAATTTTTGAATAATATTCACCCTTTAATTTCGTAGCGATTTTATTTTATTATTTGGGCATAACTGAAACCCTTTATTGTTGGGTATTTACTATCACTGGCATCTTTCATTTCGGATCTCAATTTAACAACGAATATATAAATCATTTAAAAAATGTGATGCTTCCCCACGGACTAATAAAACATTACCACAAATTATGCCAACAGCACAAGCCGCTTTTGTTTTTATTATTTTTCACCAAATCCTTTTCGGTTTCGTCATTGTTGCTATTTTAACACAAACATATATTTTTTTAGTTTTTCGGTCCTTTTTTTGTTACAGTGTAAATTTCTGCTGACCAATATTATATTCAATGTGATCTAGAGTGAAGCGTGAATAAAGGAAGAAGATTTTCTCTATAAACAACGAGTCGTGCTTGCGCTGTTGTTGTTGTTGTTGCCATTGAAATTGTTGTGCGATAAGGGAATAATTAAAGGATTGTTTTTTAATTGTAATTTTATTTTACACTTTGGTACTTTACACATAAACAATGCGCAGACATATCGAACAAAAAAAATAAAAATAAATAAAATTTTCGTTAAAGACTTAATAAATTTAAGGCATTATAATGATAAAATGACATGTGTATGTACATTAAAATTGAATTACAATACCTTAAAGAAAGTAGAAAAAAGTTGAAGAGAATTTAAGTGGACGTATATACATACACACACACACACACACACATAATATTTAACTATTGAGATTTATTATGCGGCACATTTTATATGGCGCCAATAAACTGACAAAATTCCTTTTTATAACAACTTTCAGCAAATACATACATATTTATGATGATGTTATACAAATATTGATTATTTGTTGAAAAACTTACCATATTAAAATAAATTATTTGTTATAAAATTAGCAAATAAACTGGAACCTAAATAATACAGGGCTGTTTATAACATAATTACAAACAAAAAGTACATCAAAAAAGTTTATTAGCGATCAGGCAATGACCGAAAATCGACCGCAATTTATTGAAAGTTTATGTAAGAACGTTACTGAGATTTTTTCTGCCAAACAGTATTCATAGAAATTTGTGGACTTTTGACAAAATATCTCAGTTCGCGATAAGATATAATTAAAGTTTGCTGAATATAAAAGGTAAATTTTTAAAATATTTTATTTTCAATTAAGTGCGAAATCTGCAATAGATTTTTTTTTTGCATCAGTAAACAACGAACAAATGAGTAGATGTGACCATATTTGGTTTTTGATTTCAAGTCTTTTATATATATTTTACAAGATTTAAAATAAAATTTCAAAATACTTAAAAATAGAAATTATTTTTAGTTCCGTTCTTGTTATTATTTAACTTATGTTTTTAATATGATCAAACATTTCAAATAATATTTACGTAACGGCACGTATCCACCACCTCCTTTGGAAGCGTTTACGCATAAGCATGAAATATTTTACTCTAATATAAAAAATACATATTTATTATTTTTATGAGTTTAACAGTCATTGAAATTCTTCGATTACTTAGTTTTTATTTTATTTTTATTTTTAAACAATAATCAACTTTATTAACTATTATAATTGTAATTTTATCTTCGTTATCGTCCTTTAATAGGAGAATTTTACATACCGAAGTTTAAGCGGGGAATTCGCAGTGTTGGGCCAAATTCGTCGTTCGTACCAGTTGTTTTTCTAGCTCTTATAAAGATTCCGAATTTCTCTTAAGTTCGTATAGTTTAATACTTACCAAGCTTAAGACGTGCAGGAGTTTTCATATTATTAAATATTACTTTACTTTAATTATTATACATACATATGTTTTATTAGACATACATATTTATCTAACGATACATGTATTATTGGCCTTGTAGGCTTCTTATGTATTGAAATTAAATAAATAAATAAATAAATTCGTATTATTTAATCGTGTTTAAAGCTTTTCGTATTATTTAATCGTGCTTGAAACTTACCCAGCGTTAGAGCTGCAAAAATTGTCTTGCGTTCATAAAACCCCAAAAGGACATCTATCCTTGGTTGAATTACACACCTTGGTGTTTTACCATCTCAAGGCATATATAAGAAATAATTGGGAAAAATTTTTCATAGCTAACCATAATCCTATCTTGTATCAAGGGAATTAATACGCCCCTAAGCCGATTTTTGGAGAGGCCTGTTATTGATCATTCAATGTCTTTATTGCTCCTAATGCTCCTAAAGAAATCTCCGGGTTATGCGTTCATGCTAGTAGCAAACTTTAATTCACGATTAGCATCTTAATTTGATGTTAATCGGTTTTCGGTTTGCAGACAAGGAGTTTGCTTTGTATTTTCCAGTAAACCATATCTGGATCTTTAACAGATTAATTTTATGCATAGGAAAAAATTACGCTTTAGGTAGCCTACGCTCTTTAGGAAGGAAACTAATATCGTAAAATTATTGTACGGATTATTCTTCATAAATTTACTGCATGAAAATGGCACTCAGATGCAGTAGTTTGGTATCAGAAACTTCACTTCATTACAAAAACCTTAAAACTCAAATATTCTAACTTTATATTTTAACAAAGAAAACAAAATGTTATCTTTGTTGTATTTTTATGTGGCTCTTTGAACTTATTAGAAATGACAAGAAGTAAAAAAAGGGCAACGATTTAAAAACTTTAACTTATTAGGAATTATTTTAAATTTTTTCTTTTCATACCACGTCCTGAAAATTGGAAATCGAATAAAAAAAAATGGCCAAATTGCTTGAGTCGTTCTTGCATGTTGCGATTACAGAATATAATCATATATATTATCTTAACATAAATGAATTTCTTTATTTCTTTATTGTTTTGTAACACACATATGGTTTGCGCATGCGTCAACAGCATTTGTTTTCGGGTGAAATTGAGCCATCTACAGAAAAATTACTCTCAAATGGATTAATTTTTTTTTAAATTTGTTCATAATGTTAGCAAGGAATCGACTTGCCTATGAATAATCAAATCTATATATATAAAAGTGAAACTCTGTGTGTGTGTGTGTGTGTGTGTGTGTGTGTGTGTGTGTGTTAGCTATAGACTCCGAAACTGTAAAACCGATCGGGCTCAAACTTTGGTAAGTTGTTGTACACATACCAGGGAGTGTTTATGGGTGAAAAAAAGTGGGCGGAGCCACGCCCATAAAAAATTAGTTATCAGTTTTAGCTACTTGCACTTGACCGATTTTTCTGAAACTTTGCACACATATCGAGCTGTCATGACTAAATAATTTCGTGATAAGAAAAGTGGGCGGGGCCACGCCCCTAAAAAAGTTTTCATTTTGAGGTACTTGCACTGCACCGATTTTTCTGAAACTTTGCACACATATTGAGCTGTCATGACTTTATAATTTCGTGATTGAAAAAGTGGGCGGGACCACGCCCATAAAAAATTAGTTATCAGATTTGGCTACTTGCACTGGACCGAATTTTCTGAAACTTTGCAAACATACTCAGCTGTCATGACTTTACACTTTCGTCATTAGAAAAGTGGGCAGTGCCACGCCCATTAAAAAACAGGTATCATTTTGAGGTACTTTCACTGGACCGATTTTTTTGAAACTTTGCACACATATTGAGTTGTCATGACTATACAGTTTCGCATTTAGAAAAGTGGGCAGTGCCACGCCCATAAAAAAAAGGTATCATTTTGAGGTACTTACACTGGACCGATTTTTCTGCAACTTTGCACACTTATTGAGGTGTCATGACTATACAGTTTCGTAATTAGAAAAGTGGGCATTGCTACGCTCATAAAGAAGAAGTTTTTAGCCTTTCACTTGATATTCGATTAAAATTTAGAATGCGATTAAAATTCATGAAGGGGCGTAGCAACGCGCGCCGGGTTTGGCTAGTAGGATAATAAAATTACAAATGAAACTTGCAGTTACGTTATACGATATTTACGTTTCAAAATCGGGCTTTTTATTTTGATTAATTTCTTATTTTGAAGCATTTATCAATATTATAGTCGTTTAGTAGTTGAACTCTTTTTGAAAAAAATTGATATACGGGTTATTGTATTATAACTTTTTCGAAATACATATTTTGGGAAATAATCAATAAAATTTTTTTTGTTTTAAGGCGTATATCTTTTTATAGTGTGTTTATATTTTTTTTACATCACAAATGTTGCTGCAGTATTGACACTTGCCGTCACTTGCATTAATTATAGAACGTAATGAGTTTGGTGCACCTTGCATATAACAACTTTTTATATCAATCTCATTTTGACTAACAGACAGAGTACTATTATGTTTCTGTTACGCCTAATGTGCTATAAAATTGCATTTACATTTGGCTTTTACAGTTCAATGTTAAATAACAGAGATATTACTGGAAGTATTGTGAACGAAAACAATACTTTCTTTCCAATTCCAATGTGTTTCTTAGAGAGGAAATACATAAGGGTATTATTATTTTAATCCCATTTTAGTTTCAGCTCTTTTTTCCCTTAATACTCAGCTATAACATTAACGGTAAATAAGAAAACCTTTTAAACATTACAATTACAATTATTTGGCAATAGACACTCAAAAAGGAACCAAATGATAAGATGGTGGTGTTAATGGTAAAGGGAATGTTTTGGTAAAGCAACTACAATGTACTAAAAAATATTTTTATTGCCTTTGAGGACTAATACAGCAATGAGTATTTTGTAAGAAGCAGCATCACAAAATGTGTCTCGGTTTGCTAGTAGAAAGGAAAGAAACGAAACACGAAGTAAATACTATTTTCAGTTATAATGATAATGTCAAAACGAATAGATGTTGAACTAAACACGGAATAAGTTTTTAAATTCAAATCAAAGAAAAGAAAATATTTTAAAATTTAAACGGAATTTTTCTTTAAAATATAAAAATTTTAATATTTTTATGTTTACCAAAGCAGTGTTTTAAAATGTGATTTTAATGAAACGTCAAAAATTTAAAAAAAAAAATTAAACCATTTTGGTATTTATATTTCATTAATGGCAAGTAATAGTACAGCACAAATTACTGTACTCGCAAAAAGTGTTTATTGGTAAAAGTTTAAAATTATTCACAAAAACCAAATATTTAGAGCAAAAAGTTTTATGTGTCGAAACAAAATTTAATATTCGAAAATGAAGCAAAAAAAATAAAAAGCAAAAAAAAAAACTATTCAGGAAAATATTAGAAAACTTTACTTAAAACATCCACACAAGCACGATGGTCAAATCAACATCAGCATCAGCATCATCATCCTCATCAACATCAGCGACCATAAAAAGCAAAGGTCTTTGCTACAGAAATCAACAACAGCTGTAACTACAATAACAACAAAAACGTTATAATAAAAACAACGTCAACTAGAAAGAAAGAAACAAACAAACAAAATACCAAAAGTTATTTTCTCTCTAGTAAAACTGCTGCCCACAAATCATAAACTTTATGATTTGTTATCCCAAAGGTAAATACAAAATATTTCCAAAAAACCGAACACACAAATAAACAGTTGTATACAAATGTATACAACAAGAAATTTTTACTGTCAAAATCGAAAAACCGAAAATCTCAAAACTCACATTGAAATGATATTACAAACATTCATGCATACAAATCTCTCACACACACACACACACACACACACAACTTTTAAAACATCTATTGTGGCTATGACAGACTTTGACTTTTGCATAAACTAAATGCTTCGAATCTATTCAAAATACTTTATCAAAATACAATTTATAAATTGTTGGAAATAAATTGTTATACCGAAAAGTTAAAGAAAATTTATGGATAATTTATGGGTGTATAAGATTTAACATTTTTATGTGAAATCCTTGCAGACTTTAGTAGTATAATACATAAACTAATCAGGAGTTTTGCACACACAGCCGCTACATTGAAGGTATAATGTGAGACCCTATAAGTTATTGTTTATTTCTCTTTATTAAGAGCTTTAACATATAAGATTGAATAAAGTGATAAAACAAGCATTTTTGTGTGGTGCCCTAATTTTTTGTAAGCGGCCAGGATTTACAGTTTTAAGGTTGTAATAAAGATTCTACTCTCATTAAGATAAACTTTGCAAAACACTCTTTTAGTTCTTGTTAATTATAAAACAGAGCAAAAAATCTCTAATTTTGTCCATTAACGAGGCATTTAAGTTAATTATTTTATTTACTTAGTAAAATAATTTTATTTTGTTTTGTTTTTAGCAACTTTAAAGTTGTATCTCCGAGTGCTAGTTCAGCCTAAATGAACTCACAATAAGACTCATTGAATTATTCAATCTTTTTTAATAATTTTAAATAAAGGCGTAGCGTTCCATCGGTTTTTGGCAACTAAAAAAATGTTATTTTTATCATGTCCGTTAAACTTAAAGAAAATACCAGTAGGGGAATAGATTTCGTCTGATATATTTAAGAGCATTTTGAAAGCAGATCTGCTTTATATTGAAAATATTTGATTTTCAAACTCGCATACAATTGAACACCGCATTAATTTAATAAATTGGTTATCAAAATCTAGAAAGCTGAAAGGCAAAATTCTTCTTTTGAATAGGTAAAGGTCTACGAAAATTAATAGTAATTGATCAATGCGATAGAGTCATTAAAAATTTGAACCCTAGAACTCGCGATCACGCGCAAAGCTAAAGCGAAGATATTTTATTGTATTTTTCATATATCCCATACAGCTAAGAAAACCTTTTGCCTAATTTGAACAAATTTTCGCTGCTTAAAAAAATTTCTATAAATAGAAAATACAGTACATGTTCCGAGATAGGTTTTTTATGATAAAATGCTAAAGCTGTTGGGTATTGGTAATAGGCGTCAATAAAGCATCCTACAAACGGACCCTCCAGACATAAGTTAAGATATTGTGAATATAAAAACTATTTTTCTTCATTAAGGTCGGCACAGATAATTATAAACGTAGTAAAAGAATTTAAGTAAAATTTAAAATTTCTACAATTCACCCTTTAAACTGTTTATATACAAATTTCCATCTATTTTTTTGTTTCTATTTTTTTTTTTCAGTTAATTGCACATCTCAAAGTAAAGTTCCTAATAATGATTAATGTCTTACAGTCATCGTTAATTAATGTTGTTGTGTATATTTGGCAGAGATTTTTAAAGGGCATTGATAAGGATAGGATCTTAATGGTCATAAATAATTTAGGGGTGAGTTAAAACTTAAAGTAAATAATGAGTATAAGAAACAAACATTTTAAAAGGGAATGAAAATTTGTACTGGAATGTATAAAATTAGTAATTTAAAAGTTGAATTATTTTAAAATAAAAAAAATTTATTTATTTGAATACACATGGTGCATTGGAAAATATCTCTTTAACTAGCCTGTAATATTTGCAGCAGAATTTATTTCCAGCTTAAGATAAAACGCCAAGATTTCATTGCACTTTGAACTTCTAATGCACCTGATGTAGAACAGCAAAACAACAAAAGCACAAAACATAAAACCATATAAGAATACGCTTTAAAATAATAATACTGCAGCCAAAACAAATAAACTCTAAGAAAAAATAGAAAAATGTATTCTCAGTTTATTCTTGCTACCAACACACAGGCAGTATACGTAAACACAAGCATGCAACTTTACTTGTAGCAATTGTGAACACTAAAGAATAATGCATATTTTTTGCTTGTGTGTGTGTACAGATATACACATATACGTTTGTGTTTCTTTAAAATAAACTCATATATTATAGCCCAGCTGCAAAAGAAAGAATTTTCTTATATTTTTATTTGTATGTGTAATAGATTTTGTTTTACTTTCAAATGAGACCACATACTCTTGTTCGTGGTACTTGGGATGCAATAATTTTTCTTGTGTTTATTTTATTTATTTTTTTTTTAATGCAGAAATCCTTGGGAGTAACCCACACACATAAAAAAACGCACTATTTTTGTATTAAAATAAGAAAACTAAAAGCAGTAACAAAACATGAATTACTTACAGTGGGTGTTGCTAGTAGTTGAACTTCTCAAAAGCTAGTGCCAGTACGTAAAACATTTATTTTTGCCTTTTGCGGGAAAAAATTGAAGTATAATTTTTATTTTTCACAATATTTAAAAATTATTGACAAAGTTAAACTCCTGTTAATTTAAGTCATAATTATTAGTTTTTAGGTTGTTGGTCTTCTGCTTGTTTTTCTGCTGAATTTCACTGGTATTTGTACCAGATCCTTGGTAGGCCTTGATCCAAATTTAGAAAAAATTAAAACACAATGAAGAAGGGAGTTGAATCAGATCCCGAAAAATATAACAGATTATTAACAACTACGACCATCTACGATCGTTATAAGGTTTTGCGCATTCTCTTATCAAATATATAAAACATTTTAAAGTGAACATAATTTTACAAAGTTTTTAATTTTATTTTGGCTTTAAAGGTTATTTTTTTATATTTTTCAATAAATTTCCTAAATTCGGGCTTTCAAGGTTATACGTTTCATTATTTTAAAATAAAAATAAAAGACTATTTATTTCATTTTATAATCCGACGTTTCGTTGGTATTTTCCAACTTCTTCAGGGTTTCACTTATTTTTAGTTATTTTTAATTTCTCTTATAAAGAAGAAGAAAACATTTAAGTTGCGGTCATGAAAAAATACACTGAACAAAGAAATTTTTGATTGCGGAATCTAAAAAAAACAACTGGGTCCTTTTAGTTAAGGTGGTATTTGGCTTAGGTTAGGTTGAAAAAGAGAGACACTAGAAGTCCAAACCCACAACGGGCATACATTTATATATGTAAACGCTCTATGTGGAAACAAATTTCCACAATAAAACCATAATCTTAATTTTCTATGAACGTCGATTAGATCCAGAATTCAGTCCACACCCACGTTAAAGTCTTCGTGTCTAACACGCTTAAACGCAGAACAATAACAAAGAATGTGTTCCACAGTCTCGTCTATTTCCTCGCATGCTCTACACGTCGTTTCATCCGACAATCCCATGGGAGCAAGATGAATTCTCCGTGATATTACACTTGTAAATCTCCTAAGTGTTCGTCTACTCAGTTTAAGAATCTCCTTCGATTTCTCAAGGTTTGTGTCACCACAAAGTATTTTTGTCACTTCACATAATTTATTTTTTCATTAAAGTTTTAAATATGAGAAAGCTATAAGAGGATCAAAAAGTCATGCAGTTGTAGAGGTTTTGTTATAAATAAAAACTTATAATGAATTTTTTGTAGTAATTTTAAATAAGATTTTTCTTTTTAATAGATTTCTTATACTGAGTAAAACGATTCTTCAATATTTTGCTGGAAATTTTTAGTATTCAGAATACTCATGGGAATTTGTTTAATCGACTTTTCTACAACAGATTTCGAAAGAAGTACGACAAATTTTTCACTGTCTCAACAAATCGAAAAATACTTAAAATATTTTTTGATAATACTGAACCTTAGAGTGTCCTTAAAAAACAGTTTAATATTTTTTATTTTTTTTTAATTTCTGACTATTTCTAAGGAAACAAAGTTATTTTCTACTCAAAATAAAACAAAAAATATTTTTCTCAATAACTCTTGTTGCAAATTAAATTTATTTATGTTTTAATCATTAAGTGGCACTTAACACAAGTTCATTTCAAACTATTTTTTGTTCGTTGCGTTAATCACTGTATAAATAATGGGTGTAATGTTATTGCAAAATACATTTAAGTATTTTTAGTAGATTTCTATAAATACGTATACCTGACACCATTGCCAGTATAGTATTCTATATCCCAGAAAGTTTATGTGTTTGTCAGTTTATTATTTTATGCTACATAAATACATACACATGCACATATGTATGTATCTAAATGGTTAAGTGGAAGTCGGTGAGTGTATATAAGTGTTCGAAAATAATCCCCATAGTAAACTACTAACAATTTGCTATAGAAAACACTTTTATTTTTTTATTTTTTTAATTTTTTCTACATCTTTAAATTTTTTTATTTCGGCACAAATGATTGTGATACACCAGAAACAGCAGCATACAAACAATATCTAAGTGGTAGAGTGTTTATATGAACGGGCATGTGTCGGTGTGTGAGAATTAGTTTGTAAATATGAGTGTGTTGCGTACAAGAGTAAAAGAAGTATTTGTATTTCTATTAAATATTTTTATATGTAACTTACTTTTTATATATATTTTTTATTTACAAACATACATAGACATAAGCATTGTACATATACATACATATACACACATCCCTATATTGCTGACTCTTTTTCAAATACTGCTTTAAAGCTATGATGATGCAGTTGTTGTTATTACAAAAACAGAAATGTTTTAACATTTGAAGTTGTTTTATATTTTATTTTTATTTTTTATACACACATACATTCACATACATGCATACTTTTCACACAATTATTGTAAAAACAAACTACAAAACAAATAGTTGTTGTTATTTTGTTTTTCTTGCGTTTAGGAGGAAATATATCGTTTGTAAAACTGAAAAGTTGTAAGCGAAAACATGTATTTTTTGCTGGTTTTAAACACAATAAACAGAAATAGAGAATTAAAAAAATATTATGGCTTGAAAGTTTTTTTTTTTTTTGTTTTAAATAAGGATTTCAAAGACATTATTATTATTTTTGTTTTTAAATAATACTATAAATAAAACATGAATTTAAGACCACAGAGCTTTCATGTGTGTTTCAATTGTTATTAAATGTACAATGTGCAAATAGGTCAATTTGGTTCATTGCTCTTGAAAAAAAAATATATACACCATCACATACACACTTCTACAAAGATGTGCATATTTATTTTTTATGGCAAAACAATGTTATTATTTTATGTAAAATTTTGTTTTAATTTCTAAAACTTGTATGTTTTCTAAAATTTTATAAAAAAAAACTTAATATTAAGGCTACTTACAACAATATTTTCAAATAAGTATTAATATTGCGCTTTTAAATTTCATAACAGGTGGCCAATTTAAAGGTCTAAGAAGTGTTTAATTTGTATTAAAATAATATCGCTACTTATGAAAACTGCAAAATCAAAGTTATTTTACCTTTCGAATATAGTGTTTAATGTTTTACCTCAAAATAATAAACATTTTAGGATACAACAACTCTTCAATAATAAAATTTTAAGTAATCTGCTGTGAATATCTTTAATATTTTTATTTAAAACTTTTTATTTGACAATCGAAAACATTATATTTATTTTTCTTTTATTTAATATTCCTGTCAAAACTGTGTGTCCTTAGTTTCTAAATTTATTTAAAAATAACAAATAAAAAAAAGGAAATTTAATACCAATAAATGCATGAATATATGAAGTTTATTTAATTTAATTTAAATAAAATATCAATTACATTTATTTGTTTGATATAAATTGTTATTCTTTTTTTTAAATAAAAAAAATAAATTTAAAGTTCTATAGTGCCAGAAATGTATTTTTTTTTTGTTTCTTTAAAACTAAATTTACATATTTTTATTAAAAATATGCATTTCTTCATGAATCTTAAACTTTTCCTTAAAATAAATAAATTTACAAAATCTGTAAGGATCTCCAAGGATATTATGTAAAAGTCTTTTTTTTTCGTTTTTTTCTCTTATTTGTTTTAATTGTAAAGATCGAGATTTCCTAAAGAATTTGATTTTAACTTATCGAAATAAAATAATTTTTATTAAAGACTGATTTCAAGCTTGATAAATAACAAATGTAACCTTCTTAACGAGACTAGAAATTTTCTAAAATAAAGAGGGTTTTTAAAAAACAACGTTGTTTTAGACGCGTGTACTAATTCTTGTTATTCAGTTTATAAATTTATTTTTAACCCATTATATTGAACCCGGAATTGCTTCCTAGCTCCCACAATCTCTTTGAATTATGTTTATGAGAAGAAGGATATAAATATTTCTTTAGTGCAAATAAATAATATTTGAAGCTTATCATATAGTGTAGTACTTGATGAAAAGGCTTCCAAGTCGAAACTATACCAAAGCGTTGAACCTGAGAATTTGAAGTTCTGTTTGTGTTTTTTATAACCACAAAAATTACAATAAACCATTAAGGCTGACATCGCAAAAAAATAAATGAAAGATTCTAAAAGCAGATTTTTAAAATTTTTTACAAAGTTGTTGCTTTCTATCAATTATAACCATGTCGGATAACCACTAATTTTTATTTTCAAATTTCTGTTTTATGTGTCAAAAAAATTTTTTTAACACGGAGCTTTTACGGTATATATTTCATTGATACGTGATGGTTTGTTTGTACATGCATTTCAGTGTTTCATAATTTTTATACCATACAATATTTAATGCATTGAGAGCAAAGCAATTTAACAAAATTATGCGATTTGTATTATCATCATTTATAAGAAATGAGATAACTGTCACAGAAATATTTCCTCCATATAAGGGATATCTTTTTCTCTGCTCCGATGCTTAACATTATTGTTCTGAATATAAAATAAATATCAGAATATATTATATAAAGTTTCTAGTCTCTTGCTCTTAAGTGACCCATATAAAGTTTAAATCGAATGTCGGTTCTCCAAGAATGTTAAATATATATGTTCCATTTATTTAAAAGGCACCACGCTTATTTTAAATAAAGGGTCCGCCAACTAACTTTTTTTTTTAAATTCTATAAAAAAAATTGTAGCTTCGGCTGTGTGGCACGTAGCGCCGTCCTGTTGAAACCAAATGTTGCCAATATCCTTCTCTTCGATTTTTGTGAACGAAAATTCGTTCAACATGGCCAAATAATGATCGCCATTGACTACGGCCACTCCTTGCTTTTTTAAGAAAAAAGGACCAATTATGTCTCTGGGGGTATCGGCTTTTCAATGTATGCGTGCGGGTTTTCTGTGCCCCAAATGCGACAATTTTGCTTGTTTACATACCCGCCAAGATCAAAATTAGCTTCATCTGAAAGGATAATTTTTTTTTGGCAAAATCGGCATCTTCTGTAAGTCGCTAAACCCACTTAGCGAAGCGTATATACAACCATATTCGTTCAGCGGAAGGATAAAACTAATTATCTGTCAAATCAGACATGAGCAAAATAAGCACTAGTTAAAAAAAAAACGTTAGATGGCGGACCCTTTTAAGAAGCATATCTGGGGTTTGTTTATTTGAGCTTCACATTTAAAATATTACTTGAAAAATTCAAGAAACCAAATAAACAATTTCACGGCTAATACAGAAAACTTAAAATGTCAAGTTAAGATTTTCAACGCCACGAACAATTTTTAATCTTAATAACTACCCAAGCGTAACTGTAATTAAGCAACTAGAAAACATAACAATTAAACAATTTAGCTCAAAGATCAATGCTAATAATATTGATTTTATGTAGGCATAATTCCCTAATTAAATTTCTTTAATTTTAGACATAGCAAACAGCCCCGGATATTATTTAGGGATTCAATAGTTAAAAAGTTTTTCCTTAGTTTAATTATCAAATAACTACCATCACGCAGTAATAACAATTTACCAAAATTTACACAAAATCAAGTCAACATTAAAAAAAAATTAAATAATTTTCTAAATGAAAAATTGTTGATAAAAAAAGGCCATTCTTCTACTTCAGTCATTGTATAGTATAGTTATTTTGTTACATTCCTGCACTAAATTGTTCTTTGTTAATAACTTAAACCAATTAAACCAATAATTTCAACAAATAACACAATAAGTGGGCCAAGTGAGAAAATAAATAAATAAATTGATTTTTGTTTAAACTTAAATTTGCATGATTTAACAGAAACACTAAATGACTGTCAATCTTTAGTCATTTTATTTAATACTTGTTTTTTGTTCTTGAACTTGTTTATTGTTTAACTGGCAGTAAGCAATAATGGCAAATGGCAACAAAAGCACTAATAACAGTAAGATATATTATTTTGCTTTTTTGTGAACTTTATGAACAGTCAACCAGATATTAAACCATAATTAAACCAAAATGTCGAAAGAAAAATAATTAAAATTCCATAAACAATACAGAAGCGTATGAAACTAAACTAACGAAGGATTATTTAAAAAAATATATATAAAAACTGTGAGAGATAAATTATTTTAAATCAATTTCGAGAGAGACACATAACCAAAACATAAAAAAGTTTGATTTTTATTTCACTTCCATCTTTGTTTAAAATTTTAGCATTTGCGTTTATGTCTATGTTATGAGATTTTATTTTTAACTAAACAGAAAACCATTCGATTATCGGGCGTTATAAATGTTGCTTATAAAGTCCTTCAATATTTTATTCGAAGCTTAGGAAATGCAAATATGTATATTAACAGACACTTTAATTGAAGGGCATCAAGCGGGTGTTGTCTGAAACAAATTTGTTTACACAAAACTAACACAACGAATGACTTTACAAACCTACTTTTAATTTTTTATATTCAACAGCTCAGAATGTACAAGCCAGCAAAAAATAGCATGACGTAGAAATTAGTATGCATAAATTCAATTTCTAGCAAAGTGATTCGATTTAGTAGTGTTATTGGAGATCACGTTGTTATAAAAGAACTTAAACAAACTTCATTCCATTCTAGGAAGTGCTTATAACGCATGCATATTGGATAAAAAGAAAGGTTTGTTTCAGGAGAATGATTTAGGTATTAAAATGTTATGTGTCTTAAAGAACAAAATTTATGTTAAATATTAATACATAGAAATATTGCATGCAGTTTTTTTCACTATAATTTCACAAGTCGTAAAAACTTAGTTCACTTCGGTCAGCTTCAAATAAATGTTTTTTGCTGGGTAGCAGTAGATAAAGATCACATGTGCGTATGAGTAACATTTAATTATTTGAAATTGTTTTGGTATTAATCATACGTTACGGTAGCTTATGCAAATTTAAAGCAATTACCATTTCATACGATTTTTATGCATTTATTTTATATTCAGAGATATTCAGGGGATGACAACACACCACCGTTTATATATATATTTTTTCGTCTTAATGTACTTGTAGTTTTATGTGGTTTTCAATTAAATTAAAATGTTTTATTCTATACCAATACCCGTAAAAATGTATTTATTTTCTTTTTAAAGCATTTTAATTTTTCAGATTAAAAAATTAACACTAGAGAGAAAGATAGGAAGGGAAATGGAAGTGCTATACAATACTACTATGAAAATTTTCATTTTAAATAACAGGGATTTATTTTAATTAATCGTAAATATTATACCTTCAAATTTTGTTTATTGAATATAAAAATGATAAGAGTTCAATTCAGTTTTATGACATAACTGCAGGATGATCTATAAGACTGAAAAAACTCAATATTCATTTACTTTTGACTTAATTCGTCATAATAATAAAACTCCTTTTAATACTGCAATAAAACGTATCGAGCACTTATGTGCGTACACTTGCATGCCTCTCAAACAATGTAAGTGTAACAAAAATAAAGTGGAACTTTACTGTAAAATCTTTCGGTATGCACTCACGCCTCAATAAACCAACTTGTTTTGTAGTTATAGTCAATAACTTCGCTTTCGTCTTAAAATCTGTAAAACATTTTTTTCTTTTTCTTTTTTTGCTTCATCGTCTTTTATTCTCTGTTAAAAAGTAAATAAAAAATCATTTTAAAATAGAGTCATGTTTATATTTTTATAGCTGCTGTTTATATTTGTTGAGTTTATGGCTTTTTGTTCCAAGCACGCACAACAGAGAGGTGAAGATAGTTGCATGGTAAGCGACAAGCTAGCAACAAATTTGTGAGAAAATCTTACACAACATTTTAAAATGTAAACTTTTTGTTAAATTTTATGTCTTTTTTTGTAAGAAAAAACTTGAAAAAAGCATTTAAAAAAGCTTTCAAAACGCTCTCACTCTTTCTTAAGTACCTGGGTCGTTAATACATCATGAGACGGAACAGCTCATAATATTTGGTACCATAGGACATTTGATTAAGGATCAGGAATAACATGGTATAAATTGAGATTCTTTGTATTACCTGGAAGATGCGCTGACACTGGCATTTCTTAACACATTTTTAAAAATATCCAAAACATTAAAAATTCATTTAAGGTTTTACTACTTCAAAAACTATAAAAATATTTTGTGTGCATTCTCTAAAAAAATGTCATTGAATCGTAATACAACTGTGATACTATTTTACTTTTAATAGAAGAAAACAATAGGAGATTGGATAGTTCTAAGAAGCTTTACTTGCACAAGTAAAAGGCTCTTCTGGAACTGTGGTGCAAAAGTGTCACGTAAATTATTCTCTTTTTATACAAGGTTTAAGTTAATTTTGATAAAGTTAGAAAGTAAAGTAATTAAACTAAAATCCAGAAATTTGTATTCATCCAAATAGTGTAAAAATAAGCACGTTATCGACTTGATTAATTTTATTAATTTATTTATACTTTTTTTAAGTTGTTTCGAGTAAATTTTTAACAAAATTTGTCAAAATATTAATACATAGAATCACAAAGAAATAAAATTTTTCATTACTCATATGATGAGAAATAAGTATTTTCATTCATCACAAAAGGCTACAATGGTATTCAACTTTGGGATTTTGTTTAACATTTTACAAAATATTAATTTTTTAAATCAAAAGTTACATATTTTATGAATGCCTGTAAAAAGGTCGATTTATCTTTTGTGCATGTGATGGTTGATATCAACTTTAGGAAGGCTTTGTATGATTTGCATGCGATATCATTCTTTTAGAAAAACATATGTATATGATTAGCCATTGCAAGCCATCAGATTTGCGTTTTAACTTGCCTTAATATGACGAATTATATACACCTTTCCTAGTTTCTTCAAATATCACCACAGAAGAATTTAAAATTTTTAGTCTTCGGACAATTTGTAGACACTTTTGTTACTTTTTTAAGGATAATACGCTTTTAGGGGAATTCTTTGTGAAATTCATAAGAATTGGTTTAAAACTATTTAGTTGAGAATTAAACACTGCTGTTTTAGTGTTTAATTCTAAACTAAAATTAAAATTTCCTAAAAACAAAACTCCATATTTTTTAGCTTCTGAATATCCAACAGGACTAGTATGAGTAACAATTAAAGCACCTAAATATCAAATTATGAAGAAATTAAAATACAAAATGGCGTTCTAAATAATATGGTAGATATATTTATATTCTCTGCGAATTCTCCACAGTATTGATATCAAATTATAGACATTGGCCCCCAATTAAGCAAACAATGAAAAAGTGTCCAAGATGGCTTTCAAGAGAGAATAGGGACATTTTTTAACCCCATAGAAACTAAAGATCAAAGATTGCTTCTAACATAATAAAATAAAATGAAGTACAACATTAAATCTGAAATCCAGGCAATGATACGTTCTTGGTCATATCCATATGTACATCATTATAAGCATGTAAAATATTTGGTACCTTAAGTAGATGTGTTATTTAATATACATGCACATATAAACAGCAATAAATCTAAACAACTAAAGCAGCGCACAGACATTTCGATTTCAATTTAAATAATAAAAATCTATTTAAAAATCAAAACCCTAAGTTGTTCAGAAGAAGAAACTCTTGTCGCTTTGCAATGTTCTTTGTTTGTTTAATATGGAATCATTTCTAAAGCACAATATAATAAGAGCCCTCATCAACCCAACGTTATTTTCGTCTAACGATGCTAATAAAAAGAAATCACACCAGACAGTTGAATGAGAAAAAAAGATAATATTTATATATTTAAATAATTTTCTAATTTTCACGCATTTACTTTAAAATGTCAAAATCGATTAAATGTTAAGAAACAACAACAACAAAAAATATATGCAAACATATCGTTGGTGACATCTAGAAATGCCCTAATGCAAATAATTGTAACTTTATAGGAGAAGGTGAACACGACGACATAGAATTCAGATTAAAATTCTTATTTTTTATACTATTGCGTTAAAGTTTTGTGCCGTGTTGTTGTATGAAATGTATTGGCATCACTTAAAAACTCAGTTCGTAAAATACACGAGTAAGGGCCTTTTACCTGTGACCATCGATATACACGTCTACGTACATGTATATGTAAAACAAAAGGAAAGCCGGGAAAATGATAATAATAATAGTAATGCGATAAAAATAACATTTTGCCCTGAGTGTGAAATGTTTGTTTGTATATTTAACAAAATGCTAATAATATACACACCACTTGTATACTTATATATAGATGTTAAAAAAAATAAATGTGTAGAAGTGTGGGATGTAAATTTGTTAGGGCTTATTATTTTACGACAATTTCCAAGGCTTATTTAAGCGTCATTTGGTGTGACGTACAAAACGAAGGGGCGGGTAAGGCAGCATACAAAACAGTAAGCAGTTATTGCTTTAAGCTAGAAGAACCATGGCAATATAATATTAAATTTAGTTATCAAAATTAAATTACTTCAAATTTAAGAAAAAAACAAACAAACAAAATAAATGAATAAAAATGAAAATCCTAGTTGTCTTTCCTTATGACATTAAATAAAATTTATTAAAAGTAAACTGAGTGCTCCGAGGACTTTAATTAAATGTATAAATGAAATTTACACACATATTTTTTGGCATCAACAGATATTGAACACAAATAAATATTCAACTTGTCAACAAACTACATGAAGTAATGTCGGTTAAATTGAAATGCATTAAAAACCAAACAAAATTATTTATTTTTTCTCTCCATCATTCTACAGATTACTACACATTCAAGTATGTATGTATGTTTGTAAGTCATGTAAGAAATGTCAATGTCTGTTAACAATAATTCCCCAATACAACTGCTGTTTTTGTCATTTCTTTAACTTGTGGCTTAAAGTGTGAACTTGTTCGACAATACAAACTACATTGTAGGCCTAAATAGTTACTGCATCAGTAAATGCTTATTCGAGCACATAATTTATGTTCGGCTAATATTTAAACTTTAATCAATATTTTACAATAAAGTAGACATTTTGCCTCAAATAAAACTTGCCTTTATTTACTTTCGGTCAGGCTGCTATTAAGAAAACTGTAATAAAGTAAATTGGAAAGAGTGAGCACATGAAGGAAATTAAGGAATTTTAAACCTTTTTAAAGAAATATTACTTATATTCTCAAATTGGACCTCAAACCATGTTGTAGCCAGTTTCCATTTATTTCACACAAAATCCTTTTCTTTCAGCAAAAATCTTAACCAATTGCCTTCTAGGACCTTAATCTGTACTTTAACGCACAAACACACACACACACATACGCAAACAATACATTTCTTATAATGTGTTACTGGTTACGATCATAAGTATGCACATAGACAGTTACAGCCAAGTATATTAGAGATAAGTAATTGCCATAACTTATAGCGTACAGGGTGGACAAACTTGAACTGACTGATTGCAAATGCTTGCAAATTTTTTACAATTTATGCTATTTTATGTTTTTATTTTTTTTTTTTGATTAATTTTTACATTCTTTAATCCAAGTACAAAAAAAAATCCATTCTTAAAACTGAATTTGTTTTAGTCGCTGCAACGTTTCATGCAGCATTAGCCATAATTCCAGACCAAAGAATTTATTTTGGTTGATGTAATTGTCGCTGAAGTACTGCTCTGGAATTTTTGGTCCCCAATTCAAAAAAAAAGGTACTTTATCTGTCATAATTAGTTTACTAGGATCTTGACGCTTCTTTGCGAAGCATAACTTTGCATTAATTCTTATATTAACTAAACTTTTTATGAAAAACTGCAACACTTAGTGTCATCGATATATCAATTATCGAAGCATCGAAGAAATTTCAAAGCAAATTTTAGAATTCCTCGTAAATATTTGCTAGAGATGACCAATTAAATAGCCAACATTTGTGCGTATCACATCATGAATTGCAGCCCGATCCTCAAAACGGATCATTAAGTATTTTTTATCATGTAAACACTAGTTCAGAAATTGTTGTAAGTTTATATACTGACTACGACGACATTTTCAAAATGTGTAAAATTCTTTATTAGCTGCAAGATATAAAAATTTAGTATTAGAGAATGAAAAATCTGTGCACATTTTTAAAACAGTCATTCCAAACAAACCCACCCTGTAAATAGTGTGCGTCCATGTTTTAGTATATTGCTGCCTCTAAAGGGCTATACAACAAAACTACTTTAAAATACTCTTATTGTCTTTGTTGTTTTTGTAATTTTTATGCGCTTATATAGTTCAATGAATTTTCTAGTAACTGACTGTTGTACATATTAGTAGTCTGTTGTATTAGATCTTTTAAAAATTTATTTCTATGTGTGAGTTGTAAATTTGTGCTTATGTGTATACAAGTTTAAAATTTTAGGCCTTAAGCTTTTATTTTATTTTGGCTTTTTTCTAGTTTTTTTTTTTTATTATTTCTTTCTGGCAAAAGATACTTATACTATAAAATAATATATAAAATGTAATGGGGTGTATAACTCTCTCATATAAAAAAGCACACACACACATACGCATACGCCAGTAAATAGAATTTTAAGTCCGTGCATGTGTGTTACTTAGACCCGTAATATTTACATCGATGTGGTATTAAAAGAGCTGTTTGTGTGTTCAAGTGAAGAAGTATTCTGATGGAATTTGTATGGTTAGTTTAAGATAATATTTTGAAATTGTTAAATCAATAAGAATTTTCCTTAAGAGCTCTCGTACAATATACATTTTGTATTACTTATAAACTATAAGAGTTAAAAAGTAATTTAAAATTCCTTTAAATATTAAAAATAAATTTTCCAGCATTTATGTTTAATAATTTAAAAATAAACACACAGCTAGCGAATGTTTCGGCTAACTTGATTGAACATTCTTCTGTTGGATTAGTAACTTGTAGTACAAAGTTTGTGCGATAGAAATATTCTAATAGAAAATTCGAAAACAGAGTTGGTACATTGAGTAAAAATTTGAAGTGATTTTAATCGGATAAAACATGAAACTAATTTCTTATTTTATTGATAATTTTGGAAATAGTTACGTTTACAGGAAGGGTTTATCAAAGTCACAATTTTTTTTTTTCGAGTTTCCAAAGTTTAATTTTATATAAATTGACTACAAGCAAAAGTTTATATTCTGTCTTATTTAAAAAAAAATAAAAAACGTCAAGTTTATTAGTTCTAATAAGTCGCTTTGATTTTTTATAACAGTCTATCACTTCCGATTTAATAACAAATTCTTTGGCATTATTTAGGAACTCTTACAGTTTTGAATTTCGAACTTTGTGATGAGTGTTTTTTAATTAATTTATTTTTGGGTTCATATAAAGAGTGTGACACTTAAAAGTAAATTGTTATCGTCTTAAGTTTCATTCAATTGGCCTTTTTTATCTTTTATGAAAACAAATATCGTCATGTAAAAGAAGTGAATAACTGATATCACATATTTAGTTTTTAAAGAAACGCAGCAATATATTTATTAGCATTAATAAATTAACGTACTTACTCTGCTCCGCCTATTAATTATCGATAAAATATCAGCTGCCTAAATTAAAAATTTGTGGAGATACCAATACTAATTGAAAGAAAATTTTCATAGATATTTAGTGAACCTTTCTTTAACTTTAAAGAAGTAATAACACATTTTTTTAAAAATATTCAATGCATGAAGGCTTCGAAAAAAGCACTATAATTAAATTAAAAACACTTGTATTATACTTGGCCGAGAGCCTCTTTAAACTATGATCCTTCTATTATTTTCTAGTTTTATTTTTGCATTTTTTCCAGAATATTTTGGCCAAAAAAGTCTTTTTTTTATAAAAAACATATCTTATAATTTTCGTTATTTAAGAGGCTTTAATTAATCCTTACTATTCGTTCCAAAGTTATACATACACATAAATTTCAAGTGTCTCCCTTTTTTCACTTTGTTTCTTTTTGTTTGCTTTTGTCAAGTTTTATCTACTAAATGTCTCCTTAAGAATTATTTTTCAGCTAAGTCTTAATTTGTGTTACTTTTCAGTGTTGCTATTGTTGCTGGTAATTTCTCTTGGTAGCACTATTGGTATCCGGGCTGCTATATCCATCTAATGCGTTGTCTTCATCTCTACTTATTATTGTTTCTTCATTATATTCGTGCACAAGCATTAATCCGCATTTAATTACAGTTTTGTATGAGCATACACTATGTTTATATACATACATATATATTTGTCTGTCTTCATGCATGTATGTATGTGTGACTGTATTATCCTTGCACATACACATACGGCATGCAGTGAAAAGCAACAAAATAACTGGGTATGTGTATGCTAGTTTGTTTGTAAACACCCATTTCTCACTTTTTGGTAACTTAACATTTCTCTGAAAAAATACGCACTTGGGAATTTGGAAAAAAAAATTAGAACAGCATCATCATCACTAACAGCATCGTCGTCATATGAAAACAAAACACCATTGAAAAATCAAAAAACAGGCAACAACAAAAATTTTTTCTAAATACGCCTTACTGAATGTTGTAGATAGACTTATAAACACATTACAACAAATGCCATTATGTTCTCTTGTTCCGCTCATAGACACACAAACACACACTTAGAGCAAGGCTGTATGTGACTATGGTTGTTGTTGTAGTACGTAGTCAAGGCATTTAGTATATTATACTGCAGGCAAGCAATATAATCCTTTAGCTGAAAGAAATTTACACTTGCAAAAAGTTTGTTGGCGCTTAAAGCTTATATCGGCGAAAAACGAAATGGAAAAAAAACTACTGCACAGTAAAAACGGCAAACAAAGTGTCTTTAGTGAACAATAAGTTGCCAAGTTTGGCACTAACAATGACTCGGTGGAAGTGTGTGCAAATGTGACTGCATTAGTGTATGTTGGCAACAGTAAATACAGCGACTAACAGTAAGAGCATCGAACAAGTGCAAAGTAGGTCTAAATAAAATGAGACTAAAACCGGCTTAAACGTTCCTTTATTTATTTTATCTCAAAAATTGAGGCAAGCAAATTGGTCTAAAATCTAGCCGAGGCGTTAACTGCAGTAAACGTGCTTCAATTTATTTAGAAATCAAAAAGTTTCAAAATGGCCTCCTAAGGCATATTATAAAGTCAAATATTTGTATCTTCAATGTAAATTACAAATATATTTTGATTTAATTATAGACATAAGCAACACCTTATCACACTTTTTATAGTTACAAACATCTAGGTAACCCACCAACTGAGTTTTTTAAATTTCTCCACAGTGATCTTAGGGTATCCTTCAGAGGAGAAACGTAAATTAATTAGAAAAAGTACAGCAATATAACAGAACATTAGCAAAAACATTTTCTGCCTTGGTTACATGCGCAAGATACGCTTAAATATACATTAAATCTTACGTTGCACTAAAAAGAAAGAAAATAACAAAAACTTCAAAACGAATAAATACAAAATGTCTAAAAAGGAGCAATAGATACCATAAGTAAAGACAACAGCGCACATAAAATTACAGTAACATGTAGACAAATTTAAGGTAATGAGTGCATACAAATGTAATTAAAATAAAAAACTTTGCCAAAGAAAAAAATGTCTGCAAGTAACAAACAAAATGGACTGAAAAAATTGACGAGAGAGAGAGAGAGAGAGGAAAGGAAAGGAAAAGAACATACTGCCAAGAGATTTGTATTCGTAACAAAAGTTAAATAATCCCAAGAAATTAAATTAACATTAAACGAAAAATAATTAGGTGTAAAACTCAAGCCTAAAACTAGACTATTTTATTTTTTGTTTTTGCTTGGCCCGCCTAAAAAGTAGGCTACACAAGCTTTATATTAAATCTAGCATATTCGCAGTAAAATGTTCTGGGCTAAAATACTTAAATGCAGTCTGCAAATTTCTAAGCTAGTATTTTTTTTTTTGCCAAAAAAAAAAAAACAGAAAAAAAACACAGAAAAGAAAAGATAAATTAAAAAAATGCCGTATGAACTAACAATTAATGACTAAATGTAGACCATAAAATATAGGAAAGGCTTTTGTATTCATTTTTGGTTTCTCAAAAACCAACACAAACGTATATTATCGCCTAAAAAAAATGTTGCAATTAAATTTCATATTAAATATATTTAACAATTGCTCTTTTCAAATATTCTATGCGGTGCAGAATTCATGAAAAATTATTTTAAAATGCAATAAGTTTATAAATTGCGTGTTTTTCAAAAGCACAGTTAAAGACGTACAAAAAAATTACTGAATTGAATGCTTTACAAATAGATATGTATATTTATAAGCTAAAAGAAGAAATTGTTTAAAAAATATTGGACCAATCGATCACTAATCGTCAAAGTTATAGGCCACAAGAAAAATATATTTATTCTTCAAAAATGTGTATCAAGCATTTTTGAACACGCTAGTGACAGTAAAGGGCAAACCTTAAATTATTATTTAGAAGAAAAAAAAAACAGCAAATCTATATAAAACTAGGTGAGATATAAGCACCAAAGTACACTAATTTTGAGTTTTCCCAAATCAGTAGAAAACTGTGAGGGTCAACAGGACTATTAGATAACAGGACTTGACTAGCAGAATATTATCCGCTATAAAATAGCGGAACGCAACAATGACGTACAATAAATTTTATGTATGTGTCATATCTAGTATTTGAAAATGTATTCCCTTCAAGACGGTTAGTTTCGCTATGAAATGAAATGGCTTTTCTAATTGTATACAGTAAACTGTGTGTAAATCTATGTCAAAGATGAATTTATAACATTTAATCTATCATCTGGGCTTAAACTACGGTGAAAACATTAAAACTCTATACCTAATGATCAGGCGTTGTTATCAAATTCATCACGGCCGATTATAACTCTCTTACTTCCTACTACTATTAATATCTTAGTTCTCGTAATACATTTAAAAAAAATATTTAATATTTATTTATTAAAAATAAATTCAATAAAAAATGTTCAGCTAAATAATTTAATAAAAGTTTTTAATGAAATTTATTTAAATCAAAAACATTTACTAAACGTCATTGAAATGCATGTTGCTTTTTAAATATTATTCTTATTCCGTTTTATTTAGCTTAAATTATTCTATTGTATTGTATTATTTTATAAAACCTTTACAGTCTTCTGTGCCATTTCTATTTCCCATCTATTAAATTTTTAAAAATTGCATATTTATTGTTGTTGCTTTTGGCTTAAGTTGGTTTTATTATACATTATTCATATACGAGTACATCCATATAAAGATAAATGGCAAACGATAGTAAATGTTTATTTCATTTTCAATATCTCTCTTTTTTTTACCCTCAATTGTTGTTCATTTTTACATTCGTACTTATAGATATTTAGCCAGAGATACAATTGTGGTTCATTGATTGCTACATTACGTTTTACTATTTTTTACAAAATGTTTTCAGTATTTTTTTTTTCAAGTTGTCTTTCTACTTTTATACAGATCTTTTATCTAGGAGTTTTTTAGTAGCATTGTTGGCTGGCTATTTGGCTATTTAATGTTTAAACTTCCGGCTGTTGTGTACATACTCGTACATGTTCGTATATATTTTATGGCGGTTGTTGTTGTTATTTTCGTTATTTATATTTTTATTTTTTTATTATTTTGAGAGTCATTTGTGGTTTGTATTATGATTTCGTTTAATTTTTTATTTTTAATTTTTCAATGGCAACTGTATTCATGCCGGATTCCAGCCAGTAAATAAAACTCTGTATCATCGAAACAAAAATGTGAAAATTGCAAAATAATGTCTTTAACTGATCTTCTTATCGAAGTATTTTAATCTTTAAAAAGCTATTTTACTGATGCACTTAACAAAAATATAAAAAGATGTAATAAACGTTGCCATTAATAAAAATAAATACAATTTAAATATTTTCAACACTCGTATCCAAAATAAAGCAATTAATGGCATAAAAAATAGTATTTGATGAAAAAATTAAAAAAACAACACATTTATAGGTGGTCATAAAACAAATTAGTTAAAGTTAATTAAAAATGCAAAATAATTCTAAGGTGTAGTAGGCTGAACTATAATTAACTGTGAGCTTCAGAAAGCCAACTTTACGCTTGAAACATTATAAATTGAAACTTGAAATGTGCCTGTTGTGGTTTTATACAAATTATATAAAAATTATTATTTTGCACTTTTCATTCGCACTATAGTCTTAGTCTTTATTTTAAATATTTTACTTCAAAAGTGTCTAGCTCTAAAAAAAATTGATTTAAAGTTTTTAAAAAGTATCACTATTTATTTTATTATTTTTATCAAAATTTCACTAAAAAAATGAATTTAGAAGAAATCTACATTATTGCCTTTTTATATTAATTTTTTTTTCAAATAGAAAATATAAAACCTTTTTTCTTATCACCCACAAAACGCCGCTAAAATTAAGAAAATCCAAACAACTGTTTTCCAAAAGAACTCAACTTGCTTTATATGATTTATGTGTCCAAAAAATTCAAAATGAGGCGAATTTATTACTTTTTAAATTTTGTTTTAAACAAGAGAAGCTCGCTTGCAATCTCAATGTTTTAATAAGAAATGCACAAAAAAATATTAAAAACAACACTTTCTATGTCTGCATGTGGACTGTTTTTAAAAAGTTTTAAATCACTTTGTATTATAAATTGTCTAGGATTAAAATACAAATAATATATGGTGCCCAAATTGAGGTATCATTTGAAGTTTATTAAAAAAGAAATAATTTTTTGTTTTCAATATTAAAAATATTTTTATTTCAGTTTATGACAAAGAGCAAACTGGCATGGCAGGCTTCCAATCCTTCGCCAAAATACTCAATTAAATTTTCCAATTACTGTTGTCGATGGTTTAAATCTGATCAATAATGTTGTTTCTAAGCTCTTGAACTGTTGTGTGGTGTACATATTCGGTTTAAAAAAAACCCTACAAAAAAAAATACTTTAAAAATGTCAACTCGCACGATCTTTTGGTCTCTATCATAAATAAGGCAATTTTTTAAGTTCCTTTTAAAAGATCCAATGTTTCTCTTGATGTGCTACAACTGGCATCATCCAGCTGCAACCATATATTCCCCCTGTAGCTTCTTTTATTGAACGATGATACTTAAAATTTTGATACTCCTTATAATGTTCGTTTGTTTCTCTGTCATTTCCTTTCTTAATAAAATATAATTTTTTATGTGAACGGTTAATAGCTTTGTTGCGAACAGCAATGAGAGCAGGGATTTAACTTAATAACTATCAATAAGATATTTGTATAAAAAATTAAGTAATAGTAAAATAGAAATAAAAACGTAAGATTTAATCCAAAAAATAGGTCGACAAAGAAAATGGCAACTTAACGCTGAATACTGTGATCAGTGCATTTTTAAAAGCTGATAAATATTATTTATTTTTTATTTTTTTGGCATTAATTTCATGAGTACATTGAGATAAACACAACACTTTCTAGAAATTTTTTTACAATTATACATTTAAGGCAAAATATGCAAAAAATTTTATTTATAGTAAAACAACAAACATAACTAACAAATCGATGCCCTATTAATTACATAATTTACAAAAATAATTTATTGAGCATTTTCTCATACACATATTTTTGTGAACAATTGGTAACTAGTTCTTAAGCTAAAAATTTAAAATTTAACAGAAATAATGCTTAACTGTAACAGTGCTTTTGTAGGCATTTATCGAAAAATGTCCTCCATATATTTACAATAATTATAATAAAAAAAAATGTTAAATCATTATATTCGGCTGTGCAAAATTTTTGAAACTCAGCACATGATTTGTTATTTTGCTAACAGTTTTACACTAAATCATATTTTATTTGATGTTAGAAATATATTTTTTATGACCCACTCTGGCATTAAAAGCTCTCCTCCTTGTAGATCGCATTATTTCATTTACAACACAAAACATTTCTAGTGTCTAGAATATATTTTGGAAAAATCTTATTCCTCTAGATTTTTCTGTTTGAGCTTTAAACAGATAGACCGATATACAGACTGATAGGCACACTTAGAAAGATCGTCTTAAAATGGGGTCTTAAAAAATATTCTGACTTCTTACTAACAGAATGACAAAATGAATATGATCCCACACTTTTATGTTTAAAACAATTTTATAATAGAAAACAGCTTTATTACAAAAATTTACCTCTTCAAAAATCACATTAATGAATTTTATGTGTTTTGGCACAAAAATATTGTTTTTTTCCATTTGTGTCGTACATAACAAAAGAATTAATAACAATCTGGTTAATTTTCAAAACAAAGTGTGGAAATGTACTTAAAAACATTTTAACTAGAAATAGATTTATTACATTCATACTTAATGCAGAACAGTTTTCTTTTTTTTTTCCCTGGATAAAGTGTAGAGAGTTAACAACTGTAATAAAATGATACTTTGACTAAATAAAACTTCTAATAGAAGCACATTAACAACAATAGCAACCAGAATAAAAAAAAAATAATAAATAAGTAAACAGCTACAACAAAATGGTAAACCAACCATAGCAAATGCAACTACAATTACAAACGAATATGCACACACTAACATTAATTTTGTATACAAAAACACACATGCATTCACATCCCTGCTCTCTTACACACACAATAGAACAGGAATAGCAGCAGCAAAAAAGTGTGCAAGCCATGACAGCAAAACTCATTACGGATTTGGAATTTGTGTGAATTTATAAATGTGTGTGTGTGTGTGTGTTTGAGTGTGTAAATATATGAGAATAAGTGTGTTGATACTATTATGCAATTAAAACTTTCATTAAAGTAATTAAAAATGCAACAACAAAAAACCATTCAAAATACACTCTATAAAATAACAAAATGCTGGCAAAAAAAAAAACTCATTGTATAATAAAACAAAACAAAAAGAGATTGGAATCAACACATACAATTGAAAATAAAAATAAATAGAAATGAATGTAATGAGAAAAAAATACAACTTTAAAACATAAAAGACTTTTACAAATAAACACTACAAAGTAATACTATAGAAGAACAAACAACAAAAAAAAAAAAAAAAGGTGAAAGGAAGGAGAACAATAACAAAACCGACTACAAAGAAAAACAACAAAAGTTTAAATGACATTAAATTGACATGAACTTAAGTCCCACTATTAAAATAGGTACAATGTAACTAAAACTAAATAGAAATTAACGTTAAATAGTTGAAATTATAGCAATAATTTTGAAAATAAAATTAAGATTTTATAGACATGCCTGCAACACAACTATAAAATATATAAAAAATTTCGTACATTCTTTCACTCAAATTGCGTTTAATTATTACAAATATTTCTAATTAAATCCCAATTAATTTTTAATTTTTGCTTTATTACAGAGTTCATCACAACAAATAATTTAACAATGTTGATAAAATGAAATTTAAATAATTTCTTAGAAGAAGAGAGCACAACAACACCATTTATATAAATACGGGCAGGCAGAGAAAAAAAAAAAAAGCTAAGAAAAGTGAAATATATAAACTATCATATAAAAAATATTTAAACGGAAACGGAAATTGTAAAATAAATAAAAGAACATAAATTGTATCAAAGCACTAGTACAACTGCTACACAAGGAATTATAAAGCAAACTAAAAAGGAAGCCAAACTACCTAATCCTAACAAACATTTACAGTTATAAATACCCCCTAACAACAACAACTGCCACTTCCGTTTGTTCTTTTTTTATTTCTGTTTTTATTGTTATTACTTTAAAATATTTCTTTTCGTTACTTGCTATCTTTTACTTACTTTTTTGTTTCCCCTTACAAATACAAACACAACGTCGACAATTTCAATATGAATTCTTCGATAACTTCTGCCGCACCTCAGATACAACAAAAACAACAACATTTACCACTGTACAAGCATAGAAGGGAAGAAATTGGTGGTCGAGGACGTTTAAGAATAAAAAAGTTTCCAAAGCATTCATTAGCATACAGCATCATACCAATATTAGTCTTCTTGTGTTGGCTGCCTGGTAAGTAAAACAGTTTTATTTGAAACGTATAAAGTATCTTTCAGCAGCATCTTAGTTTTAGATTTATAAATTATAAATTTTAATACCACTTTCTTAAATTCATATTTTTTATGTCAATAACTCAAACAGCGTTTGACAAATATTTCTAAAATTGTTTTTAGCCTGGTGACTTGAATGTCGTTTGTATGAAAGCAATACACATCTACAAAATAGTAAAAAAATTAAATCGGATGTTACAGAATATAAGATATCCTTCCTACAAATAACAGAGATGAGCATTGACAAAACAGTTAATGATTTTTTTTACTTATTGTTACTGTACGTATGTATTGGTACCTCCAAACTACTGGCTTAAATTAAGAAATGTTTGGTTATTAATTTATATTTAAGAAGTATATTAACTCTTCGATCGAACTTGCTTTATTTTCGTAATTGCAATATAGATGATAAAGTTAACATCCTGATATATTTTATCACAAACACTGGGACACATGCATAATACCCACACCATCTAAGGTAGTGTAGGGTGTAAAGATGCAAATTATCCCACAAATATTTGATGTTTTTTTATTAATAAATATGCTTTAGCTATTTGTCAATTTCAACTCATAAATCCATAAATACATTTATTATTATTTTCTTTCTTTTTTTAAATTTCTTTTATCCTGCTTTCCAAAATATGGGATACAGAAACAAATAGAGTTAGAATAACTAATAGTCAGTCGTTTTAATAAAAAAGAATGATATTTCTCTTCTGTTTTTTTAACTTCCAACAGCTGTTACTGATATTCGCAGCTTTTTATTGTAACAGAGAATTGTCTTTAATTTATTAAAGAGAAAAAGTTATATTCACAATTTATTAAAAGTAATTAAAATAAATTTAATAAAAAACTGGCGTTTAAATAAGAAAATAAAATCCGATATTAATCAGTTTAAAATTAACGGTCTAATTCATAAAAATTAAAGCTCCTTTACAGGAGGTTTATAAAACGAATTTTTATATAAAATCAGTTGTATAAACCCTCTATAAATTTTTATGATAATTTTCATTAATCAGGCAATAAACATATATTATATTATGATTATTTTGAATCACTTAAAATATAATTTTAGATTTTATAGAAGAAGAAGAAAAAAAGCACAGAGAAACACACCCATGTTGAATCGTATGCAAGTTGAAGAGTGAGTTCTATCATCGCGATTACTTGCTTAAAACAAAGGACATGATTTTTGTTTTATTATAGTGAATTTATAATTTGATTTTATACAGGAATTATTGTTCTTCAAAATATATTCCCTTACAAGTCAGAGGTGCCTATTTTAAAAACAAAAAAACTTATAAAGTAAATTTTTTATTTTTTAGATGCTCACTGCAATTAAAAGATTTTTAGTTGGTTAAGGTAATTGGTCTTATAAACGACTTTGTATTCATAATTTTTTTTTTAGTTTTCTTTTGCAACTTTGGCATCGATATAATTAAAGTTAGCATTTCACTATATCTTAGGTCATTCCAATTGTTTCATTTATCTCTTTCGTTGTTAATTCAGTGGAATTGTTTTTATTTACATTTTGTTAATACATTTCACCCTTTATGCCATTACATTTACATACTACGATATGCAAATATTACATGACGAACTTAATATCGTCACCTAAAACGAAATATGGATTAAGTAACAAAAAACATAAATCTGAATTGTTTATAAATGTCAGTGTTTTAAAAACAAAAGCAACGTCACAGAAAAAATTTCAAAAATCAGATCTCCCTGAAAAAAAAGAAGCAAAGTAATTGATAATTTTATAAATAAAGTCTCAGTTAAAATTTAGTGTCATTTATTTATTAATTTTTTGTTAAAGTATTAAATCTAAACTTTAACAGGTACAACATATGTACGTTTTGATATATAAATCAACTAACGGAAGAATAATGCGTAATAATTGTGAAAACTTATTACAAAAACTTGGAAAGTTACGCTGAAAATTAACTTTTAAAAATTTTTATTCGAAAAATTTCGAACAGTATTCAGAAAATATAAAAAATCTGGGCTGGTTATGGACAATAACAATTTAGTGCATCAATGCATCATGTGTTCTTTTGAAATCATTGCTGTTGTAAGAGATAAAGGGAGTCACCGAAAGCAAGAATATAAATCATTAAGCATACAATTTTGACAAAAGACCTCCACCTTCATCTGTACAAAATTCAGATTAATTAAGAGCTGAAACCAGCAGACAATGGAAAGCGCTAGCAATTCATGAGAAATAAATGCACCCATAACCACCAACTGTCAACAGTTTTTGATTAGGTATTAGGCGGTGTTAGAAGGTCCTTCCTTTTTTTAAGATGAAGCCGAAAGTGCCGTTACTGTTTGCGGCATTAGTTTTATAAAATCTTGGACTTATGCGAATAAACCTGAAGCTATTTTTTAGCTTAAATCTGACATCCGACGCGTCATCGGTAAGATACAGCCATATCTGTGTGAAAAAGTCATGGAAATTTTCATAAAAATATTAATCGCATGTCATCAGATGAGTAAAGGTCAATTGACAGTAATTTTATTTAATACTCTATCGGAACATGTCTTACAATCTAAGAAAAAAACACCACAATTCCAAAAATTTGGTGTTTTTATTTTAAAATTCATAAAGTGAATTCTTACAAAGACACTCTTCAGAAAAATTTTTTATTAAAATCTAGTACTGATTTAATATGAGCCATTTTTTTAATTTTTTTTTTTTTACATATTGATTAGAGCCTTGTACGTGTAAGGGGACGATATATAATATTCGATGCTATAGTGTTGTCTTTTATGTATTATTTTGCCCTTTAGTATGATGGCATCTCATGTTTATGCAAACAAATATACAGAACAAAACGAGATAAACAAAAAAATAAAAACTGCAAAAACTAACTAGTGGTTAGTAATAAGAGATATAGATACGCATGTGGCAACATGAAGTATTTATAAAGAATGCAACTACAATAAGAAAATGTAAAATTGTGCATAAACATATGACATGCAATACAGCCACAAATGTAACAACACAAAAACCTTGATAGAGTAACTCCCAATTGAATTGCAGTGCAAACGTACGCACGACCACTCAACAACAATAGCACTCACACATACATAGAAACGTATGCAAGCATACATACAAATATAAATAATGTGCATAAATGTAACTGATGATGTACACAAGCCACTTTTTTTGTTTTTGGTTTTTGCCATACGTTATCTTCTTGACTTTACATTTTACTTTTTCACCTGTCATTGCTATTGTATTACAAACAAGAAAGATGGAAAAATGTTTCATAGAGAAACAAATAGAAATTCTGAAAAATAAACCGACAATAACATGAGCAAAAGAATTGAAAATACAGAAAAAAATTTAAAAAAAGGGAATAAAACCTGCTACAAAATTTTAAATAAAAAATTCAAAATTGGAAATTGAAATTGCAGGGTTCAGCTATACACACAAAAGTGCAAGCATCTATGTGTATTATGCATTATGTATATGTATTTTTTTTTCTTGCTGCTTCTCTTAACAAAGTACTGGAAAAGAGGTCAAAATGTTATCAAGAATATAAAGTTTCTGTTGCTACATTTACAATCCCACCAATTTGGTTGGTTTTTTACAAGAAATTAATTTAAATATATTTTTTTAATTGCATATAGAATTTATATTTAAGTTTTTTGTTTAATAAATTATTTTGCTAACAATGATTTCTATAAATTTACATTTTAATGAACTCCCGTTATGACTTTTATTTTTTTAAATATGTTATTCTATTTTATATGCAAATTAAATAAATTTTTTTTCCTCCCGTAGCTTGTTGTCATCACAAATATGTTTAATTTTATATTTATCAATGTTGCTATTATTTTTACTTTTTTCTGCACTGCCAGTTTAACGGAAATGGTAATTTTTGCAACAGAAGTTTTTAAATTAAGTGTTTGTTCAGTTAAATAATGTTTTATTTTTAAATCTATCCACCACGTCGACTCAAAAAAGTAAACGTTTTACAGTAGTCATGCAAAGAAACTGTCCAAATCACATTATTTTTATTAGTCAAATAAACAAATCAAAGATTAAATATTTCATATGTATGTCTATGTTTTTAATTTCCTTAAATACTTGTATTTAGCCTCCTTGTTCATATTCAGTATATTAACCAAAATGAGCCATATGAATCTAAATAGATTTTTATTTCATTTCTAGTTGGCCGAGTGAAACTTTAATACACTTGTTTTATTCTTAACACATCGCCAAATTCTGTTAAAAAAAATTTTAAGTTGGACAGGCGAAGTTTTTACTATATTTCTAACTTTCAAAATATCTTCTGTTAATGAAAAAATATACCCTTTCTGAATTATGTATATAGTTCTTGTGAACCCTATACAAAGCAAGTTGGACTCAAAACACTTACTGTTTTTGTCTACTGTATTTGTTATAGTTGTTACCATCACCTGAGGGATTCGCTTTGGCTAGTGTCAGAAAACTTTTTCAAAAAAACGTTTGTTTATGCACATGTTCAGTTTAACTTGAAGAAGTGATTATTTCAAAAAGTTTGTCTACTAAAAATAAATGCGAGAATATAAAAACAATTTTTGCCAATCACTTAAATTTAAAAGCTGTGACTTGAGAAGTAAATTGTTCATTAAAGACGTTAAAGGGGGTAGTTGGTCGAATGAAGAATTGTTTATTAAAGGGACGAAACATAGGATCCGGCAGAAAATATAAAGAATAGAGCCCAAGTTTAATACCAGTCCTAAAATTTAGGTTCGAAATATGTTCACAAAAACAGGAACATCAAGAATACGTCGAAAGTAATAAAAGTTTCAGATCGTACGTCAAAAATCATAAGATAACAAAAGTGGAGCCAGAAAACTAGATGTTCTTTATATAACAAACCACGATCGTGTTGTGATGGTTGATGAGGCATATTAAAAATCTGACTTTAACCAAGCCTAGAATTTTATATTGCGTTCTTAAAAAAGGTGTCTAAGGAAAATATAAAAAAAGTATATAATTTGGCAGTTACTTTGCAATTGTGGTGTTAGAAGCAGTGCCATGGTCATCAAACAGTCAATTAGCTCTAAAATTTATGTATATTGGAAAGTTTCTCGACGGTTCACTAAATTACTTGTTTCAACAACACAATGGTTGTGTTTTATTTTGGCCAACCAGCAGCCAGCCATCTTGTCAGCGAAACAATTCACTACCATCAAAGAAATAAAATCAATTTCGTGTCCTTTTATGGAAAGGTTAGTCATGGTTCTCAGCTCGCAATTGTTTGATAGGAAAAATACCATTAAATGAACTTTTATAACAATTTCTAACATTTACATTGTAAATTAAAGTTTTAATACACATTTGATTAGTCGTATTAAAAAGTTTATTTCAAATACTTTTTTATATTTAAAGTTTTTATTGCTTATTTATGGTTCATAAATACCCAAATATCTGTTTACAAATATTTTCAAATATATTTTCGCCTCTTTTTTTTGTAAAAAATTACTGTTGTTGCCATAGATATTGCTAAAGTTGTTGTAATTTTGTTAATATTTATTGTAAGATAAACTGGACGACACAAAATATTTTTGTTGTCTATTTTCTCCTTTTTTTTTTGTTATTTTTTTGCTACTACTTTTGTTGTTTAGTTGGACATATTCCAATTTAACAGATATTGAACAATAACTAACTAATACCAGTGCATACAATATAACAAACACAAAAACAGTCATGCACAAAGCTCCACATACGGGTTGTATGAATTGAGACACGGAGATACAGACATGACAGCTCGTGTTCATACATCTTTATTTTTAGTTGTACATGAATGTTGTTGTTGTTTTCGTATTTATATTTTTGAAAACATGGAGGAAGAAAAAATATTATTTGTTACCTATTGTCGATATGGAGTCAACTATATTTTTTAATACATCTATGAATTTCAAAATTAACCCTTGTAAGGAAACTGGGAATTTATTTGTCATTTAAATAGCCACCAATAAAACTCTCTTAATTGTTTAGAATACCCAGCAGCAGCTTAAACAAATTTTTGTCTTTAATACTTGTCAATAAGAAACGGAATTTTGTTAGAGAGAATCAGCCTATGGTTTAAAACTTAGAAATGCTACAGATGGTCCTTTCAGAAATAATTTTATTAAAAAATTTCTGATGTTTGTAAATAAGAGAAAAAATTAAAATTAAAAATCAACTGTTTTATAATTTCAAGAAACCTCTGTAAGGTTAATTTATCGAGTCCCCTAAAAGTTGCACATACACACTCATAGTGCATATTGTTTCCAACAAAAGAACATGACTGTCTAAACATGCCAACAAATAAACAAATAAATAAATAAAATCATTTATGTATCTACGTATGACAAATGGATAAAAAGCAACTGATAATGGTAGTAAATGTTTGAGATATACAAAAATAATATGTGTTGTTATATAATTTAAAATATTTGTCAATACAATAAAAAAATACTAAAAAGATAAAAAAAAATGAAAAGAAGAAATGTATCGTCATTAAAAAAATGAAATGTAAAGAAATCGAATTTTATTGTTCATATTATAGAAGTCCATAACATTGAATCAAACTCATAAATCAGCAAATGGCAAAGGCAAAGGCAAAATGTATTGTCTAGTTTAAAAATATGCTTTTTCTGGTACAATCAACAACCACTGTCACTGGTACAAGTAGTACCAGCAATTTCTCAACTTAATACAAACAGATGTACGCACATCATCTTTATGGACTTAGATCAGTGTTGCTCTACTTTAGGGTAGCGAGTAGAAAATAAAAACACAACCTATTTTGAAAAAGCCAATATGCGTGTTTGTTCCCTATAAGTTTTGTATAAACAAAAATTATTTAAAATTTTAAAACATTGTCGATTTATGTTATTTTTTGCTCTTATAGTGGTAGGTGGTACTATTTTATTGTAAATAAGATTAATTTTAAAATTATTAAATAATATTATAACAGCTGTCAATTTAAGCGTTACAGCGATCTGTGCAGAGAACCAATGTACAGCGTTATCACGAAAAATTAATTTTATACTGAAGTGTTTTATTTTTTTTTTTGGAGTCTTATCTGCTCTGTTCTTAAAAAAAATATAATTGGAGTCAGTGAAATTGACTATACACTCTTCTTTTATATTTAGAAGTTATTAAATGCATTACCATCGGTTTGATATCGGTTTAATCACTCACCAACAACCAATAGCCAAGGAAAATCCTCTCCATTACGGATGCTCAGTTTTAACCAAACTGTTCTATAAATGGCCCGAAAATTATCTTTTCTCGAAAAACGCATTAACAGTTTGAAGTGGGTTTGGAAGTAATATAATTTTGCGCATAATTGGCGCATTGTTTTGTAGAATAAAATGGAAAATTTGTACAGAATAGTGCAACATCCCGGCAAAATAACACATTACAAAATAATGAGTTAAAAGTGCTGGAAAACAGTTCGTCACTACTTACAATTTGACATCTAAATTGTTTTAACATGGCGATATCATTTGAGGCAAGTACTTACCACTTATTACAGTCGCTTGTAAATAGACACTTAAATAAGTACTTAATTTTAAAGCAATAAATAAAAAGTTGATTTAAATAATCTTAATAACCCATGACTTAGAGAAGTCGCTCGCTTCTTCTAAGGACAAATATTCGGTTCGATTATTCTGCGATACTTTTAATGAAATGCCTTGTCGCTGAAGTCAAAATCATTATTACTTATACCCTAAGTGTGTTAAACTAAATGAGAATTATAAAAAGTTATGTATTTGAATGGCTTCTAGCAAATTTTGCAACAAGAAATTGTATTGTGTGTGTATCAAAGCAAATGTCTGCAAATAAGTACTTACTCTCTACTCATAAATAAGTCATATGGACGATGTCAATTTACTATTTCGGAGTTGGGATCTTACCTTCAGTAAGCTTTATATCCACCAAGCCATTTGCGATATGGAACAAGAAGCCATCAGCAAAGTCGTGCAAGATTGAACTAAGAAAAAAACAGTCTGAAAGTGGCCATGGCTGAAATCTTGTTTAAAAAATGAAAATATTGTATCTCAAATAAAAGCTAAAAAAAGTTAAATTTATTTTATTTAATTTTTTACTCACCAAGATTTTTTTTAATTTTGTATGCGGTGCACACTTTATTCGCTTATACAAAATTCCTTTTTTGTATTTTTTTTTTTTTGATTCTTCATCTATTTTTGCTGCTACCTTTTGCAGCATTGCGTAATTAAGCGCTTACTTAAACAAAAAAGAGATCCACGAAGTGGGACATTGCATATAAAACTAATTGCTTCTACAAGCCCTCTTCAAATGAGGTAAGCTCTAAGAAAGCTACTCAGGAAGTGGTTTTGATTCGTAAAGTTTTTTGGCGTAATGTTTTTAACATCCTTTAACAGATTGTAGAGAATTAAAAGAAACAAATCTAGTTTAAGGTAATATTTAAAAAAAATTGTTAGACATGTTAAAAATAAAGTTTGGGAACCAATATATCGGTACTGGTTAATATTTACACTTGGCTAAATATAGAAAATTGTCAATGTGTTTGTATTCAGAAATATGTCTTTACACTCGAACAAAATAAATTTAAAAAATAAAATAAAAATCCGGGGCTTTAGAACCGAATTCCTAAATATTAAAAACCCTGAATAATTGAAGTTCGAATACTTCGTTAATATCCAAAGTGCAAGAACAACAAATTTAAAATTCTTATTCAAAATTTGTGTAATTCAGGAAAAAAAAATCTTGTTTTATTTACGTTTGATTTTTTTCTGAGTGAATTTCTTTATTTTTTCTATTACAAATACCCAAGATGTATGGACTAACAACACTTTTTCCAAACGTTTTACTTTTTTTTTTTTTGTTTGCTTGAGCTGACAGTTATAAATATGCATTTATTTTTCTGTGTAAAGTGCATTTATACATTATTTCGTACATGAATAGACTAGTGAGCAGTGTGTAGAGTTCGTTGTGTCTTACACTAGTAGTCGAGAGTAAATATGTTTCAATGTAATGGCTAAAAAGTTGTATTTTTTTCTTATTATTTCCCGGTTACTTCTTTTTTAACTGACAATCTATATTTGAGCTTCATTGAGCTGGAAATATTTTCTTATTCGTGAAAAAAAAAATAATATCTAAACACACAACATTACAAATTCATTCATACATCAAGGTATTAAAAGTTCTTTTTTTATTATAAAAATGTATTTTAATATTTCTAAAAGTTAAATGCCGAATTGTATTAAAAACCAATAGTTGTTTTTTATATTAAGCTGAAGATCACTTTTTATAAAAATAATTTTATTAAGTTCTTTTTGAAGAACTAGGAGCACATCCAATTAGAGACTAAAATTATTTTTACATAAAAAAGTGATGTCCAGCTTAATATAAAAAACAACTGTTGACCGCGACTTCGTCAGCGTAGTTATCGGGATAAAAGATAGACTTAGTATTAAAAGCAAAAATAAAAATATTTACAACACAAACAACCCTTTTAAAATGTGTGATGATGAGCTTACCAATGACTTCGCGTTATTATCGTGAAAAAGGGTAGCCTTTGTGTTAATCTAGGTTGTTCTATATCTATTTGCTGAATTTCATTTCGTTCCGATCAACCGTTTTTGCGTGATTGAGTAACAATTATCCAAACATACAAACATTCGCATTTATTATATTAGTAGGCTGTAGTAAAAACAAACATTTTAAGTTAAACGAGTTAGCTTATAAATACCAGATTTTACATGAACTCATACTTGTAACTTTATTATTTTATTTCATAGACTAACTGCTGTATTCATAAAATGTATCTTAGTTGTATTGAACACTTATTTGATAAATTTCTTTTCAACATCCTTCAAATAAGCCTTTAATGAACTTTAGATATTTTTTATGAATATGGCAGTTAGTTGTTCTAAAGTATTTTTTATGTTTTCTATAAACTTGAAAATATTTGTTGTCTGCGCACATATTCGTTTACTCTATTTATTTTAGGTTGAAAATCTATGACGTTAAATTAAAAATTTATTTTAGCAACAAATTTTTTACACTTATGGTTCATTAATTATTATTTCAAGCCTATTTGCTTGAAACCTACGACGTCCTTTTAAAAAGGAAGCAAATAAATTGATTGATTTAAAACAATTTCAATTTGCGATTTGTTGTAAATTGTAATTTCCATAACATTAAATAATTTAGTTTAAAAAAATGTGAAAAAGGAGATCAATAGTAAAACAAAAAAAAAGAAAACAATAACTAAGAGAAAGATAGAAAAAAAAAGAAACACCAAAGAAGTTTTTGTCTCATTTTGGCAAGAACTTTAGTTGAGTAAGATTTGTATTGGTTTTTTTCCTTTTTTTTTGTCACTAAATTAAACATAAAGTGCAAAAATAACAAATAAACCAACATTTTCTCTTCTCCAAGATTTTTTTCCTTCTTTGGTTAAAAACAATAAAATTACAAAATGCTACTTAAAATATATGCCCTTAGGAAATCGGGGGAAAACAAATAATAATAAAAACATCAGAAACGTTTGTAACCATTCTTAGCAAAATACGAAAAAACAATAAATAATTTTAGCAACAATGTGACAATAAGTATTTCCTGTTCATTTGTCACCCAATTTTATTTTTATTTAGAAAAACAAAAACAAAAAACGCTCACGGTTTAAATTGATTTCAAGTGTTTTGCGTGTTATTTTCAAATTAATATAGCACCAGAAGTAAACAAAAATTGTTTTCTTTAATTTTCCTTTTTGAAAAGACTGAATAGGGAAAGAAAACGTAACGCCTTGGCATGAAAATATTTTCTATATGTTTAAAATTAAAATAAGTATTTATTTGTACCATATACATACATTCTGTTTTATGTATGAATTCTTTCATGTAGAGCGAAAATTTCTTAAAGCAGCATTTGCAGTTTCTGCTTAAACCAAACAAATTAAGCATTTTTTGGAACTGTTGTCCAAAAGTGCAAATTATTACGTTTGAGGCAGTTGTGCTAGACTTAATCTATTGGTAGTGAAATAAAGAGAGGACAAATTGAAAAGTAGCCAATCAAAGACTTAAAATTAAAACTTTTTACTTAAAATGTGTTTGTAAAACGTCAAATAATTTAAAATTTTCAGCTGGTAATTATGGTTTGATTTGTAAGCCGTATATTCTAACTTTAAAATCTCAAAAATATAAAAACTATTGAACTAAAAGCTATGATTTAAAAACCTTATTGGTCCCTTACTTTCATATAGTTATACTAGGTGAAGATATTTTTGAAAAAAAAAATATTTTTAACAATAGTCAATGGTGATTACCAATAATTTATATTACTTTAAATTAATATCAGGCATTTGGCCTAATAATATTTATTTAGTTTATTTTAAAGTAACAAATACTATTTACTAAAACATAGTAACAATTACAGAGATATACCGAGTAAAATAACTTTTAACCGAGAGGGAGGGCATTATGTTATTTGGACTTCAATGTTATTAACTTTTTTATAAACATTTCGAATAACATTTTTGTTTCGAAAAGCTTTCACACTGTTTAGAGAAAACTGAATCTGAACTGAAACTGGTCAAATTGCAATACTGAAACGGATTTAAAAAAAATATTTTTCTTCATATAAAGTAGAAACAAGTGAGTATTTCCAACCAAGACGACACACAGAGGAATTTGTTCATACAATGTTTGGCAAAAAATATAAGGAGTGCTCGTAGAATTTTAGAATTTGGCACAGAGCCTTTGGTTAGCTTAATTAAGAAAAATATTAAGAACCCACTGTAGTAGTAAAAAATAATTTTTCCGAGTCATAGTGACTTATTCTGTTTTTAGTTTTCTTTATTTAAATAATTACTTTAAAAAAATATTTATTTAAGAGCTAAGTGTATCCACATACCTCCCGTCCTAAGTTGCTATTCCACCCATCTTAGGGCTATCTCCCACCAGTTCCCAACTAAAGGCGAGATTTTATTAAGATTTCAGTTGCTTCTTAATTTCATGAATATTATTGGAGGTCTAAGTATGGTATTATAATAATTTTTCGAAATGAATGATAGGTTAAGTTGAAAAGAAGAGGCATTAAAAGCCCAAGCCCATGACAGGTATGCACTTATGCCCAGTTGGCATGTTGTGCGCTCCATGTGGAAAACGGAATTCAAAACAAAAACCATAAACATAATTTCCCATAAATAACGGACTAGTCCAAGAACCCAGTCCCCTCAATGTAACTCCTTATGAATCTCCAGTTCGAGTTCCCCGGGTATTCCAAGTTCGGCGTAGTATCCACTGTAAAATTCTCGCGTCTTATATGCCCAAACCCAGGACAATGACAGAGGTTGTGTACCAAAGTCTCATCCTCTTCCTTGCATGCTCTACATGTTGTCTCCTCAGATAATCTCATGCGAGCTAGATGGGTTTTCAACTCCGTATGACCTGTAATAAAACTGGCCAGTTTTCTAAGTGTTTTTCTACTCAGAATCTCCTTTGATTTGGATCACCCCATAGTGTTCTTGTCACCTTACCGACATCAGTGCTTTGCCATTTTCTGACGTCGGTAAGGTAACAAGAACACTACGATATATTAAAATGTCTTAAAATTATTACAACGTAGTTTTAATTTTCAATTTTACCCATCAACTTAGATTAGTGCGTTCATTTAATGTTCCACAGTCCTAATTTTAAATATAAATAATTATAATCATTGAAACGATATTTTATTTAATATTGATCTTAACAATAGGATATCACAAATTACGTAGTATATTTTAGCAGCTAGAAAAAATCAGTTTAATTTGAATATAGAATATATTGGACTTTCCCACCCCTGCCATTGAAATTGCCCATGAATAGAAATTTTGGTTCAAACTTTTTAACCTTTTTTCCGCTTTCCACTAGACGACCCCACTAAAGTTATTTTGGAAAATACTCTATTCATCCCTTTTGTTTAACGGTTGACTGTTGCTGTACAATTATTGTTATTGTTTATTTTAATACGGTTATTGTTATTGCTGTTGTTATAAAATTCTTTTATACTAGATCACACAAATTCCTAATTTGTTACATAGTGACAATATTTTATTTTTTATTTGGCATTTTTTGTGTCTTCGTTCATTCTGCTTGGAATTTCCATGTTTCCTCTGTGAGTGTTGTATATTCTTTTTTTGTAACTTAAAAATTAATTTTCTATCACATCAATTTTCCAAGACGTGTTACAATGCTTAAAATATCACCGATACAATTTTTAAAAATATTCAAAACAGACAAATACTTATTTATTGAATGCAAGTCAGCTGAAACATGAATGACAAAAATTTGGGAATTTTAATTAAAATAAACCAACAACAAAAATGGTGATTTTTTATTTAAGTAAATTTTTTTAAGACACATCAAGCATTACAAACCATTGTTGTAATAAAAATTTATTAAATTAAAAAGAATATATTTTTCTTATTTTATTTATTATTTTTTTATACCCGCCACCAAAAAAATGGTGGGGGTATATTCATTTTGTCATTCCGTTTGTAACACATCGAAATATCCATTTTAGACCCCATAAAGTATATATATATTCTGAATCAGGGTTTGATTTTATGACGATCTAGCTATGTCCGTCCGTCTGTCCGTCTGTTGAAAGCACGATAGAGGTCGCACCGAAAAAGCTAGGGGGCTCAAATTTTGCCAGAATCTTTCTTATAGACAAGGTTTGATTGGTATTGAAAATGGGCTAAATCGGAATATTAGGAAGAGAGTTATAGCTCGAAAAGCACGAGTAGGTCGAAAAAACCGTGTCCTTCGAACATCGAATAAAATGGCATTGTGTCCAAACGCATTAACGTAGACTCATGAAACTTCGAATATATATTTCCTGAGTAAAAACAATATTTTTCCCCGAAATTTATCTAAATCTATGCATTAGGAAAGGAGTTATCGATCAAAATGTACGAAAATTTATACCGCACAGTGTATTTTTCGGTATATTTAAAAACAAAAACGTCATAAAAGCAACAAAATTGGATGTACGACTCTGAAATTTTGCACACTTTGCTTATTGGTGAGACGCTTTTTTGTAACGGAAAATCCATGTGCCACGCCCACTTTTACGCCCACCTCCCATATAACGTTTTACCCAAAATTCATATAATTTCTCAATTTATGTAGATTTTGGAATAATAAAGGGCTATATTGAAACATCTCAGTTGTACTCATTCGAAAATACAACTTTGACACGCCCACTATAACGCCCACTTTTCACGTTATATACCGTTAATGAAATTTAAAAGCTCATAAAACCGCCAAAATTAGAGGTATGATGATCAAATTCGCTACGTATATCCTTTTAGGCAATGTCATTACTGCGCCAGAAAATTAAGGCGCCACGCCCACTTTTACGCCCACCTCCCATACAACGTTTTACTTAAAATTCATATAATTCCTCTATTAATAAAGATTTTGGAATTATAAAGGGCTATATTGAAACACCTAAGTTGTACTCATTCGCAAAAATAACTTTGACACGCCTACTATAACGCCCACTTTTCACGTTATATACCGTCAATGTAATTTAAAAGCTCATAAAACCGCCAAAATTAGAGGTATGATGATCAAATTTGCTACGTATATCCTTCTAATCAATGTTATTGTTGTGCCAAAAAGTTTAGGTGACGCCTACCTCCCATACAACGGCTTACCTTAAATTCATGTAATTTCTCTATTAACAAAGTTTTTGGGAAAATAAAGGGCTATATTGAAATATTTAAGTTGTATTTATTAGTAGAAACTTTAGTGACACAGCTACTTTAACACACTTTCATTGAAAGACTACATTTACAAAAGCATTTTAGTAGCATATCGAAGTTATAAAGGGTGGTTAAATTTTAAGGACCGATGTTGTATTTAAATAAAACACAAATTATTTAGGATATTATTATTTCTTTTTATAATGATAATATTTGTATGGTTCAATTATGTATTTAACAAAATATCGGCCAAATGGCCCCCCCCATCCTTGGCGCCACTCCTCTATCTGATGGTCCAAATTTTCAATGACAATGTTGATGCTCAATTGTTGGGCATGATGATGAGTCGAGGTTGACTGCTCTTTTGCCACACTATCGCAAAAAACAGCAATAGTTCCCATTCAACGAACTAAGAAGGCATTCACAGATTTTCTAACATTTTATACAGACCTGTTTTGCAGAAATTTAAATATTTTTTACAATTCTCCCGATTGTGGACGAATTTGAACGATTATGTTGATCAAAAGAATTACGAAGTGCACAAAATGCATTTTGATTTGAACGCCCATTTTTATAAAAAACCTGAATAACTTTAAAGCGTTGCTCATTTGCATATCTTTCCACGGATCAAATATAATAAGTTTGAGATTGAGAAATGTCAATTGAAATGCAGAAAACAAATTTAAAGACTAGGTGTAGTTCACCATCAACATGGGCCCTTAAAATTTAACCATCCTCTACAAAGAAAGTGATACATATTTTATTATAAAGAGATTATTCCATAGCGATTAACAAAATAATAAATATTGTGCTTTAAATGTACACAAAATTGGTGGTGGGTATAAAAGATTCGGCACAGCCGAATATAGTGCTCTTACTTGTTTTTATTCATATTGAAAAATTTTATTTATTAGTTTAGAACTAAATTAATTAGCTCTAGAAATGTTTAAAATATCCCTTTTATTTATTTATTCTATATGTGTGTGTGTGTGTGTGTGCATACATGAATATGTATTTCAATAAATTATAAACTTAAATTAATTCTAAATAAATCTTATTTATTGCTGCTACAAATGTCAGATTTTCTTCTAGTGATTAGTGTACAAATAGTTTTGTAGACCTCAAGTAAAATTAATTTTATGTGGGTTTTTAAATAAATTGTAAGTGCCGAAACATAAAATGAACATTTAACCATTTCAGCACTAACCATGAGCATAGCTACGCACAACAATAGCAACAACAATAGTAATAAAGAAAATAAGAACTAAATCTGGTAAAAGGAGCTGCTAAAATATTTATAAAATTAATAAAATGTCAATGTAATTAATGTTGCTTTGTTAGTTATGACAATACCAAAAATCTCAGCAACAAATAATGAAAACTCCTTCTACTTGGCACACAAACACACCCCTCACAGACTTTAATATACAAATTTACACATGTTTAGTTAAAATTTAGAGTTGTGTCAGTGAGGCAGTGGAACTATTTATTTAATTGTAATACCGCATCAGCATATTTTGTCGTACTACTACTTACTAGTTATATAAATGTATTTATATTTATTGTAGAGTTGATATGGTAAATGATTTTCTTATTTTGATAAATATACATGTAAAAGAAGTTGGAGCAGTTGTGACAGAAGCAGCAGTAGTAGCAGTGGCAATAAGAAGACAACAGAATGAAAAACCATAAATTTACTCTCAAAACATGGCAACCACAAAACTATACACAAATAGTACAGCAGCAGTAGCAACAACATTAACAATTACTAACTACACAAAATTCAATCAGCAAAATAACTGCATTCATAAAACGTATACGTACACATAAACACATGCCTACAAATAAATACCCTGCAGTTCTGAATATATTTTAATATATTATAACTAAACGGGCTCCAAACATTTTCTTTGCGATTTGCTGAAGGTAGTTGTAGCGCACATAAAAAATAATTATAATTTTGCTACTCTAGCGTAATCTCGAACGTAGTTAATGAATGTTTTGCTGCTTTGATGTGATCTAAAATGTGAAAATGTTTAAAAAAGTTATTTAGCTCAATTTGAAGCTTTGATTGGTCATAAGTGTACACACCGAACCGTTCAAGGATATCTTGATTGTTTCAAAAATAATTTATAGTGTGTATGCATTTGTAAATGTAATATTGTAAAGTTACAAACTAAAGTGTTTTTTTGGTGCGCTTACTCTCCTTATAATTTAGTAAAAAAAACACATATTTTAATTGGTTAGGGAAACGAAGATATTAAGTTTCACCAAAAGTCGCAATAAAATTTAAGAGATTAAAGTAAGTTTAAACTTCCTACCTCTACAAACACAGCAGGGTTGCTGCTTTTATGTGTATTTTAAATACAAGTATGTGTGTTCATTTATGTGTTTATTAAGGTAAATGATTCAGTTGATTATTGTATTGCTTAGATTCTTTGGTTGTATTATTCTATTTATTTATGTGTGTACATGGGAGTGCATGCATACCCTTGAATTGGTGTGAAAGTGTGTGCATTTGTGTTGGCATTAATATATCTGTATTTAAGGTTTAATTTATTATGTATGCAGTGAGAATCTAACTAATAATTCATATATAAGTTTTACTTACTTAACTCACACATCTATTCATATCTGCATACATACATATTAACTCACATAAAGTAAAATGTATTTATTGATTTGCTTGTTCATCTGGCTGTGTGCCGCTCTCGTATGAAATGTTGTTTGATGTAGCATTATTATTTGTTGCAGGAAAAAATTGATACAAATTTTTTGCATAAATACAAAAAAAATTATTTTTAATTTAGAAAAAAGTAATAAAAAATGAAAATACTTATGAGAAGATGCAATTTGCAACTACAAATATTAAAGGCAATACTTTTAATAAATTTTTGTGATTGTCAAACGTTTATAAAACGAATCTTGCTTAACAATTTAGTTTAACATACTTTTAATACTTTAACTTTATTTTTAATTTTGTGGAAATTTTAGCCATATATATATTTATTTATGCTTTTATATATACACATTCGAAACTTAATACAAAAAAAAATGAGTTGAATTCCCAGAAAAGACTAGCTAATAACTTGCTCTAACTAAACGATTTTTGTAAATTAATAGATTATTAATATTAAGTACTTATTTATTGCTACAAAGTAAGTACTTATTTTAGTCCCTTTTTTTAAGCCATCGTAATAAGTACTTATACGAGTCCCTTTTTGTAAGCGACGGTGACAAGTACTTATTTAATTCCCTATTTATAAGCGTGCGTGGTAATTTCTTGCCTCTAATGACATCGACTTGTTATAATAATGTGTTAAAATGCCAAATTGTAAGTAGATTTTTTTTAGTATATTCAACTCATTATTTTATAAAAAAAGCTTTTGCTGGGTTTAAATACTTTTTATATAAAATTTTAACATTTGGGAAGAAGTGCAATTCAGTCGAATTCGCCACTGCCTGTACATTTTAAGTATACCCTGGCAAGGCACATTTTTATATAAGCAGAGCAAATTTCAAAACATATCCATAAGGTATATGCAACGGCGAATTGACACAACAAAGCAACTTTTCAGGGGATGTTATATGTCAAGACCAATTCGTATATCAGGGATGAAAAAGTTGTTTTTACATATTATATAATAAAATTTGATTTAAAAAAGGATGTACATTTTTAAACACATTATAAATGACGCAAAACCAACAAATATACATAAATTTAGCACATTTATGATCAAAAAAGTACACTCAAGTTAATTGTTTAATATCAAAACCAAAATTACATTTCCTATCCCTGCATTAATAAATGATATCAAGGCGAATTAAACCAACTTTGACAAAAATTATCCCCATCAGTTGCGCTGATAGTTTTACCTGAATGAATTTGCCTTGGCAAATTCGTAACAACGACGTGACTTTTTTCACATGTCTGTAAGCCTGACAGGACGTATTCCAATGCCCAATCAAAGTCATATTATTTTTTTACATATAGCGTAAATTGCAAAAAAAAAATCCATTACGATAACAAACTTACCAGAACAGCTGCGTCAAATACACCATGCAACAAATTGAAAAAAATTTTGTTTTTCCTAACATAATCACTATTTCTTTTTTGACCCGTTATAGTCACTAACTGCAAAAATCATCATTATATCAACTTCTATGATAAGTTTTATTTAAATAAATTTTTTGTAAAATTGGAAATTTCTGAAGAGGCAGTTCCATACATCTTGTCGTAACTTTGAAAAGACATACTTTATTTTGTTAGGCAATCCATAAAAAATATATCAGCTTCAATTCTTTGTAATATCTGTTTCTGAGTAAGCCATCATATTTGCAGTTCTTGTTCCTAACAAGTCGAAAAAAAAAATATTTTTGGTTTAATAAAAATTTTTTAAAAGTACAAATGTATAAATAAATAGAAAACAACAAATAATTACTAGTTTTTGTATTTGTTCTTAAACCTGCATGTATTAGAAATAAAATAAATCTTATTGCATGAAAATTCATAAAAAAATTCTTTTTTTATTCCCGATAAAGTGAAAGTACAAAAATATTAAAAAACAAACAAAATTTTCAATATAAAAAAAATAATAATAATAGAAACCAACATATATATAACCAATAAAAAATCAAATAATTTAAAGAAACAAAAGAAGGTGCATTGCATGAAAATCTATATATAAAATCATTAACAAAATTTTTCAGCTTCGATGACGAGATACATATTTGGAGCAGCGCCTCCTCAGAAATCTCAAAAACATTTTTTTTAAAAACTTGTCATAAAATTAAAATAACGATGATTTTTGCAGTTAAGTGAAATGCATAGCGTTATATTACCTGAATGAATATGCTTTTGTCAATGAAAAATATAAAAAAAAGCCAACTTAATTGAAGCAATATATTTATTACTGACACTTAACAATTAACATCTTTATTCTTCAAAGTTTGTCAAACAAGGGTCAAGTCAAAAATTAAAATTTTTTTATTTCCAAAAAAATTCGAATTTTTTAAAATTATTGCCTAAATGGCAAGTGAATATGATAGAAAGTAGTTGTGCTAGACCTACGTAATTGATACCAAATTAAAAGGTGCAAAATTGACTAAAACCCAATCATACTTGCAAACTGCAATTATTGGACATAAGGCCTTTTTACCTGATATTGGAGAACTTCTAAGTGTTATTTTTTTTATAAAAATTATCAAAATGTTCTAAAATAATATTAAAAAAAATAATTTTAATCGAATTTGGATTTATCAACATTTTAAGAACCTTTAATAATTTGTGTGACTGTAACCAGTAACCAGTAAAAATATGCAATATTTTTTTAAGTGCTTCACATTTTATGTACTCAAACGCATTGCTTGTTAATCTCCCTCACTTACTAAAGTTTATTGCATTTAAAGTCTTTTACTTAAAGTCTTTAAACTTAAGCGGTCGACAAAAAAAGCAAATCATAAAATCATACAATGACAAAATAATAATTTACACTCGATGTTAATGGCTTTTTGACCGAAAGAAGAAAAGCCAACCAAACGACACAAGTCAACAAAATGCTGATTATGAAATTTTGAATTTTACCCATCCCCCGCAAAAAGTTAAGAAATGCTTTTGTTCACATATTCAGTCACACCAGCACAACACTTGTGTATGCTAACGCACGCAAATATAAATGTTTTATTGATGTTTTTGACAATTTTGGTATGTGTGAATGTATGTACTTACATATACAAATGCTTACAGTAAAGCTGATAATAATAGCAGTTTTACAGAGAAATTAGTTTTAGATATATAAATTGATATTATTTATAATAATTTTATTTAAGATTGTTGCTTCTGCTAATATTTTACACTTGACTATTTTCTAACAATTCAGTAGAATTTTTTCAACAAAGGCAGTATTAATAAAAAGAAAAAAACAATAATGTGCTAAAATATTTATGTATGTATAAATGTCTATTAATATAACGTATGTATGGTAGTGTGTTGTTGGCTGCTGTCGTTGTACTGTTGAAATATTTATTGTTGTATAATTATTGTATTGTGGTGATTGTTATTTACGTCTTCCAACAACAACATAAATAAAGTTTTTCAAATACACACACACATACAAATGTGTGGTTTGTTGATACACCTTTATATCTACATGTGTGTATGTGTGTTTAAGATTGTGATAACAATTTCTAGTTGTTATGCTTGCCAGATGCATACAAAGGTGTATATGTACGTACATATGCATATACTTTAACATTTTTACAACAGTCTATGAGTGTGTTAGTGTGTGCGTGTGCGTGTGTATGTACTTAGATGAACATGAATCATTTGCCGTTTGTAATAGAATAATCATCATTTATCATATGATCAAGCAATATGTTTTGTCATACATTTTCCAGGTACAAACATATATCACATTCAATATTACTACGTGTGTTGTATGTATGTACATATGTATGTGTATCTTTGTTTAAATATGAGTATTTATTTGTATGTGGTTATGCGTCCACATACACAAAACGTATAATTATTTGCTTGTTTATCTGAATGTGTATTTCTAAGACTACTAATTGCTTGATATACTAAAAACAACAAATGATTTATGATCACAAAACATTATTCAAATGCTGTAAATTATCTTTTACAAACAGAAAATTGACTATTTCTTTGAATAAGCAACAACAAAAACAACAACACACACACAATATAAATGTCAGAATTTGATAGCTGTGATAGCAATTTCTGCAAAGCAAAATAAATGAAAGACAAACAATAATAGCAACACATCCTGTGTTCGATAGACGTTACTAATTAAACTTAAGCTATTTACGGCAAGAATTTTTTAAACTTTCGGATTTCAAATATGATGGACATTTTGCAAATCTTAAAGCTCAGCATTTAAAATCAAGCAAAAAAAAGGAACTTAAATTTTTTTTTTCTTTTTATCTTTATTATACCCTTCACACAGTGAAAAAGGGTATATATAGGTTTGTCATTCCGTGTGAAATTTCTACAATTTTCATTTCCGACCCCATAAAGTATATATTTTCTGAAAGCTTATGAATAGAGGAGTCGATTAAGCCCTGACCGTCTGTCCGTCTGTCCGTCTGTCCGTCTGTCCGTCTGACCGTCTGACCGTCTGTCCGTGTGTTGGTTGAAATCAACTTTTAGAAGCAACTATATGTTCCTCAGATCTGTATATGGTATCAATCTCTTGGAAATATCCAGGAATGAATCGCTATTGAAATTTAGTACAATCGCCCCATAAGTTTCTGAGATATGAGCAAAAACCCACGACCACCTCGATTTTCTTTTCATAAAAACAACATTACAACAACAACATACATACATACAAACGTGTATACTGGTTAGAGAAAACGTGGCATCGAATCCCAGCTGAGGCAAAAAAATTTTTTTTAAAATTTTTTTAAAATTTTTTTTTTAATTTTTTTTTTATTTTTTTTTATTTTTTATTTAATATATTATATATATTTTTATTATTATTTTTTTTTATTTTTTTTTTTTAAATTTTTTTTTTATTTTTTTTTTGTTTTATATATATTATATATGTATATAATAATTTTTTTTTTTTTAATTTTTTTTTTAAATTTTTTTTTTTAAATTTTTTTTTTATTTTTTATTTTTTTTTTTGTTTTTTTTAACATACATACGTGAATTTACTGTTATTGCATGACTACACGTTGTGAAGGGTATATAAGATTCGGCACGGCCGAATATAGCGCTTTTACTTGTTTTTCTTTTTATTTTTTCTTTGGTTAATACCATAGACAGACGACAGCGTTAATTTGCATTAAAGGTCTTAATTCAAATTAACTACTGCATTATCCCCATCCCAATGTGTATTAGATTTCATGTAAATGCACTAAATCATATTGAATTTAAACTGCATTTAGCAATTTCAATATGGCAACACGGTCAGCAATCAATAAAAAAATTAAACAAGTAACAGGCTATATTCGGCCGTGCCAAATCTTCTATACCCTTCACAACGTCTAGTCATGCAATAACAATTGTTTGTATCACCATTCATCTCATATAAAATACGTACATACATGTAAAAAACATACAAAAACAAAAAAATTACAAAAAAAAATATATTAAAATTAAAAAAAAAAATAATAAAAAAATTACAAAACAAAATTTAAAAAAAAAATTTTTTAATTTTTTAAAAATTTTAAAAATAAATTTAAAAAAATAATATAATATAAATAATATACAATATATTAAATAAAATACAATTTTTTTGACTCAGCTGGAATTCGATGCCACGTTTACTTTAACCAATATGGATGTAGGTTTTTGTTGTAATTGTGAAAAAAACGAAGTGGTCGTGGTTTTTTGCTCATGTCTCAGAAAGTTATGGGGCGATTGTGCTGAATTTCAATAACGATTCATTCCTGGATATTTCCAAGAGATTAATACCATATACAGATCTGAGGAACATATAGTTGTTTCTAAAAGTTGATTTCAACCACCACACGGACAGACGGGCAGACGGTCAGGACTTAATCGACTCCTCCATTCATAAGCTTTCAGAAAATATATACTTTATGGGGACGGAAATGAAAATTGTATAAATTAGAAACGGAATGACAAAGCTATATATACCCTTGTGCACCACAGGTGAAGGGTGTTAAAAAAATCAAAAATATAAAATAAAAATATATTCGATATGTTGAAATTTTTTACATATTTTTTGGAATGCCTTCCTGTTTAGGCGAAAGTTTTCCTTAACACTGGTATCGTCCATCGTAAGCACGTCACTCTCCCAAAAAGTGCTGTTACGGTCCTCTAAAAAAATACCACATACCCATGTACATACATACATACATATGTATGAATTATGTATAACCTTCATGAAAACATTCCATTAAACCTACGAATTTCCATAATTCCCTTTCTCTTATTTCAGAGTGTCCTTCTGCCATGCCAACTTGTAGCAACATGTTCAAATTTGTGATTGCTAGTGCATTTACAATTTTTACTAAATGCAATAACTGTCGTCTGTCACAGCAAAATTTCTGTCTATGGTATAAGGCTGCTAATTATACCCTCATATTCATAATCAATTTTTTAAAAAGTTTAAATAGTTTAAAAAAGCTAAGTTTTCATACAAAATTTACTTAAAATTTTGTTTGTTAATTCACTAAAAATATATTAAATATATGGAAGTTAATATGGAAAAAAATCATGTCAGCCTGCAGAACTTGTCCCTCCTCAGCGCCTGTGAATTTATATGCTCTTACTCCATTTTTAACACCATTTTATCAGCAGGGAATTTTCTTCTGGCTTCTGTGTAAAGAAATTTAATTGTTTCGCTTTTGCGATTCCATTTTTCTTTTTCTTTATTTTTTTCTTTTATTTGCCACATGCAGTTTTATTTCATAGTCATACAGCCTTTAGGGCTGGCTGCCACCACACATTGTAATGGTCTAGTGAACAAATTTTTAATTAAGTGTGGCATAACTTTGTTTTACAGTTGAGCATTGTAACAACTGCATTCTACAGCAAGAAGAGCAATCGTGAGGTGGTTTTTATGTAGAACGTAAAGAATAAAAATTTTGTTAAAAAAATATACATTAAAAAAAAATCTTTCATCACTCACACCACGACCAGTAAAGGACAAAAGATTGCGTCAAGCATAGATTGATCTGTTTTGTTATGTTTTATTGATAAAGGAGGTTTGTCCATCAACTAGTTCCTTATCTAGTGGGTTAAACGTTGTAGCCATTAAGGACACAACATTTTATTACATTACTTTTTCATTTATTTACTTAGTAATTACAAACATAAAATGTTTAATTTGCATCACCATAGTCATAAAACATTTTATTTAAATATCAAGCATTAATGTCTGGCTAATATTTCAAAGGAACTCTTGTTGCTTTGACCTTTTAAAGCTGTTTTGTTGCAAGTAATCAGCAAACATTTCAATTTTTTTTTTAATTTATTACAAACCATTTTTGTTCTGGCTTAAATTTATTTTTTTATTATTAAACTTCCCTAAACATTTACTTAATTTTATTATAATCATTAAAATAACATTGCAAATCTATCCCTAAAAAGACCCGAGTGGAATTCGTTTCCAATACCTGCTATGATTTCATCATCAGCACTCTTTATCGTCATACTCATTCATAATTTTTTTATGTACTATTTATGTTACACTTTAATAAAATTAGAATTAGCGAAGCATATATTTTTTAAAAATATGAGAATACTAGCTTATGCCCACGACTTCGTCTGCGTAGTAATCGGGATAAAAGGTAGACTTAGTATTAATAACAAAAATAAAAATTTTACAAAACAAACAACCCGTTTAGGCTGTGATGATGAGTTTGCCAACGACTACGGCTGGTTATCGTGATAAAAAGTAGCCTATGTGTTAATCTATCTATCTATGTTATCTATCTATGTGCCGAATTTGATTTAGTTCCGTTCAGCCGTTTTTGCGTGATTGAGTAACAAATATCCAAACATCCAAACATACACACATTCACATTTATTATATTAGTAAGATAAAAGGATATAAACACGAATAAAAATGTCATTTAATTAGAAAAGGACAAACTTAAAAATTAATGCTATGCTTTCAGAGACAGTCGTGTTTATTTGCTCATATCTTTGACAGTTACAGTGCGATTGTGTTGGATTTCAACGGACAGACATAATGAGACACTTAATCGATTACTCTACTTAAAAGAATTCAGAATATAAATGGATTTCTCAGTCATATATGAATAATGTATAAATTACCAAATAGAATGACAAACCAATATATATACCCTTTTACAGTCTTACAGTCTTTTACAGCAAAAATGCCTGATCGGCAACTAAATGAAGAGCATTCAAATATACGTGATTTTGTGTCCGTCCAAGAGAGTTTTTTTTTTGTCTATCAAGTATCCGTGTTCGCTCATAAGAGTGATGAGAAGATTTATGAGACGCTGTCGGAACACTGTCCATTTAAAGGGATAATCCACACACAAAGAACGTTAGAACGACTTTGCCAGTCCAAATCTTCCAGTCGTTCTTTTAATTGTTTGTGAAAATTTTTTTTTCTTCAGTAAATTACATGTGACAACATTTGCCTAAAAAATTATATCTGCATCTCCACATTATGCCTTTCAATTTAGGCACGAAACTTGATCTACAATTTTCAAAAAAAAATATATTTTAATAATTTCAAGTCCTACTCTGGAGGAAGCATATCCATTGTTTCCTTACTAACTTCAAAGCTAACACAAGTTGAAGTTAATATATTTCTCCTGCAGGAATCCTATAATTTTTTAATAATTTTATATCATAAAATTATAAAAATATACTTTTAAGCTTAAAGAGCAATTTTTTATTTGATCGCTAGATTTAAATAATTCAATAAAAAGTTATGGTTAACAGAAAATAAAATGAAAATTTGGTAAGAAGCCAACAATGTCCACCGGGTCTTAATAGTTTTATATAAATGTATGTACAACGATTGTATAACTCTTATTTTTTAGGAAACTGAGCTTTTCAGTGATGCCAATGTATTTTACATAAAAAAACCTCGATACAGAAATTCATTGCGATAGTATCAAAAATAATACTTTTACAAGCTATTTCACAAAGGATATTACATATATTATAAAGAAGTTTTTTAATATGTTTGTGCAACCGCTTGTAAAGTAACAACTATTTGAGTTAGGGTCTTTCCACATGTAACCAACGATATGTAATTAAATCCCTCTTCTTGGGGGACAATTCTCAGCTTGAATTGGCTTTAAACGTAACTAACTAAAAACAGTTTAATTATTATTTCAATCCTTGAAACATTTTTTTTTAAATTGTAAATCGTAGTGGGGAAAATTTTTAGTTTATTGTATCATGGTGTAATTACATAAGGTGATAGCGTAAAGGAGAGCGATTTTCGGCTCTCTTTTTTTATGTATAAAGTTTGACAATTTCCGGAGTTGAAATCATTTTTTTCATATGTAGTTTGACATACTCCAGAACACAAAAAAATTGTCAGCTGGGCTGGCACCGCCACCTTGTATAAGTGTACCCTGCATTGTATCATTTATGCTAAAAAAAAAAACTTACACACACTTGCATAAACTCTGCCATAGACCGGATAATGAAAACAGTATCAATTGTATTTGTTTTTTTAAGTGTTGCACTTTTACACCTTAACAATTCAACTTCCATTTCCGTCTAAATCTATCAGTAGCAATATTTTTTGTCTCTTGACTTTTGCTGCTCTATATCACTACCCTGTACTAGTTTTAGCATTTTAGAATTGAGAAGGGAATTAACTTTATTTTAAGTGGAAATTCACATTGTTTTAACATTTACATATTTGCATATGTTGTTGCCGCTTCGTTCAGTTTGTTTTTTTATTTTATTTTTATTTGTTTTTTCTATTTCACATCTCCCGAAAAAACGTTTAAACGTACAAAGATTAGAGTTGAAACTTGCGACAACTTTATGCATGCCCTCATACAAAATGTATATTTGATTGTTTAAACTTCCCCCCCATTTGCTGCAAAGAAAAACCTCTATGCTTTTGTTGTTGTGTTTTTCTGTTAAAAGGCGGGAATGAATCATGATTGAACCTGTGGAAACAACAACTATTTTTTACTAAAATCGTTAAATGTTAGTAACCTCTTACCAAAACCGTCTCATCAACACGTGACATTCTTTCACTGATGAGTGAGTGTATGTGTCAACGTTGTAAATGTGAAAATAATATTTTCCAACATCACCTTTAGCACTGGTGTCAACTTGTTCCGTTGCCAAACTAAAAAAGGGTATTTGTAACAAAACAACTTTTCATGCACACACACGCACACATATACACTTACATGCATATACTTTCTACTTTATGTATGTATATGAATATAAGACAATTGTTTATCGCAGTTAGATTTCTTGCTACCACGTTACGTTTGCTTTTTGCACAGCAACAAAAACGACAATTCATACGTTTGCAGATAATGGGTTTTCCTTTAACTCACACATCTTACGTATGCAAATCATGCTTATTTTCGTAGTAAAGTGATATTTCTTACGTTGTTAAAATTGAATAGAAAAACGTGTTAGGACACTTAATGGAGGTCACGAAGAACTATCATTAATCTGACAGCGAAAGGTTTATGAAATGAAACGCAAATATGCAATAATATAAAAACCATTTATTTTGATTGACAAATAACTGAAATGAGTATTTGATTTTCAATTTATATCAAATACTCGAAGCACTTGTTATTATTTTAGAGAAATATATGCAAATTCATCTAATAGCTGGGTAGGGTGGAGTAAAAAATTGATTGGGGAAAGTGACTCACTATTAATGGTATAATATATATTACAGAGACAATTTTAGTGACATTAAAATAGCAGGTGGAAAATTAAGGTTTGTGGATATAACATTGTTACTTAATATCAGCGTAAGTAATGCGAAAAGAAACTTGTCGCAAATGTTCTGTAAATGTTAAGTTGAAGAAATTGTGACAATCCGTTTTAATGAGATTTAATATTGGCTTCCAAACCCTAATTATTTACCACTTTGATGTGAAATCGTATATTCTTAAAAACGTTAAACTAGCTTGCCTGAATAACAGAAACAAATTTAATTTTCGAATCAATAAAAAAATTTAGAGAACCAAATATAATATTTGTTTTAATGAGGACCTATCACTTAATTTACAAATTCAAACAAAGAAAAAAAATAGATTTTCAATACAGTCTTTTGTTTTAAATCTATAAAATTTGTGATTGAAATATTTCCAACTTTTAAAAAAATTATAACAGAAACAAATCAAAAGTTTTTTGAAAAAATTTAAAAACATTTTTTAGATATTAAGTAGTTCAAGAACATTTGAAAAAAATTTTTTAAGTTCAGACAAAAATTTCAAAGAAAAAACCAATGACAAGCTATTAAAAAAATCAGTGAAAAACTCAAATAAATACTTAATCAAAGAGAATTATTTAATTATTGAAGATCGACGTATGACACGCCAGACGCCAGAAAGAAAATTTCTTCAAAGTTTTGTATCGAACTAAAATATTCAAGTCTACAATACGTTTAACTTAATAAGAATTATAAAATTAATTATGAAAATAAAAATACAATGAAAACGAGCACTAAATCCAAATAAAAAATCTAAAAATCTTAGCCCATGTGTTAATCTAAGGAAATTGAAATTAAATTTACGCAAACGTTGGCTTAAAAATATTTTTACTATAATTTTGTCTGTCATATGCTTCTAAATTATTTTGATATTGTTATAAGTTAGCCGACGACATGGAACTATCATTTACATATATATTTTCAAGAGCAGTTGTGCCTACATTTAGTGAACCCCACAGGTGTTCTACTTTAAAAAAATAACCCAAGTTCGTAGATATTAACGAAATGCCTACAAAAGAAAAATAGAAGAACTCTAACAGAAATATTTTTTCATTATTGTAAAAAAGCAGACTTTAAAAATTAAGTATTGGGTTGCTTTAAACTGTAAGTGGTAAAAAACTTAATAAATGAACACATATGAACGGAAGTACAGATAGACCATGCCCACATTTTTAATATATATTAAATAGAATAGTAGCTGGACCTTTTTCTCTAGTTTTTTTAAACAATCTGTAAAACTAAAAAGTGGGCGTGGCACCCAACTCTCATTAAAAATCAATATTTTTACAAAATATCTAAACTGCTGACTAACTAACTAACTCACTAACTGGTGTTGGGTATCATAATAACAACTTGCGTAGTTGGGCTTAAACGAGATGAAAATGGGCGTGTCACCTTTAATATAAAGCAGATACATTTTATGAGTAATCTAATAAACTATTACATGTATAATCTTTAAACTTTGTGTGTTTTACTTTTATTTAATTTTTTTTATTACAACCGAAAATCGACACCATCGGAGCAGAGAAAGTTATACTTCACGTACAAAAATACTTTTTATAATATTTATGTCTAATATTTATTTTAATTTATTTCAGAAACAATAAATGCTAGATTTTGAAGTCCATTTCCATAAAAATTTGTACAACTTATTCTAGTAAATAGATAAAGTCAAACTAAAAACATTTAACTTAATTTAAATTCAAAAACACCTTAACTAGAGACTGCAAAAATACAAAATACTTTTTTTTTAAATAATTAATTTTTATTTACAAATTTGTTTTCTTTTTTATTTATAACTAGCCGAACCCGGCGCGCGTTGCTACGCCCCTTAATGAATCAAAATGCATTCTGAATTTTAATTGAATATCAAGTGCAAAAACCTAAATATTATAATTTTTTTATGGTCGTGGCATTGCCCACTTTTCTAATCACGAAATTGTAAAGTCATAACAGCTCAATATGTGTGCAAAGTTTCAGAAGAATCGGACCACTGCAAGTACCTCGAAATTATAATTGTTTTTATGGGCGTGGCCCTGCCCACTTTTTTAATCACGAAATTGTAAAGTCATAATAGCTCAATATGTGTGCAAAGTTTCAGAATAATCGATCCAGTGCAAGTACCTCAAAATAATACCTATTTTTTATGGGCGTGGCACTGCCCACTTTTCTAATCACGAAATTATTAAGTCAAGACAGCTCGATATGTGTGCAAAGTTTCAGAAAAATCGGTCTGGTGCAAGTACCTCAAAATTATAACCTTTTTTATGGGCGTGGCCCTGCCCACTTTTCTAATCACGAAATTATATGGTTATGACAGCTTAGTATGTGTGCAAAGTTTCAAAAAAATCGGTCCAGTGCAAGTACCTCAAAATTAAAACTTTTTTAGGGGCGTGGCCCCGCCCACTTTTCTTATCACAAAATTATTTAGTCATGACAGCTCGATATGTGTGCAAAGTTTCAGAAAAATCGGTCAAGTGCAAGTAGCTAAAACTGATAACTAATTTTTATGGGCGTCGCCCCGCCCACTTTTTTCCACCCATAAACACTCCCTGGTATGTGTACAACAACTTGCCAAAGTTTGAGTCCGATCGGTTTTACAGTTTCGGAGTCTATAGCTAACACACACACACACACACACACACACACACACAGAGTTTCACTTTTATATATATAGATAAAATTTTACTCGATTTTTGTTTGCAAAATATGATCACATAAATTCATCTAACTGACAGTTGTTTATGTGTCATGCCCAACACGTATGACCTTGTTGTTTGGAACAAACACTGATGTCTTGTGGTTGAACTGAACTTATCTTATGTCCTCAAAAATATGCAATATGTTTCAAATGTATGGCTTTTGTCTAGACAGGTTAATAAAATGGTAAAATATTTCTAGCAGCAACAAATTTAAAACTTTTTCTAGGTAGTTTGTTTGTCTTAAAAAAGTTCAATGTCGAATTGACTGCAAATTAAGAAAGAAGAATTTTATTAAATTATTAAAACAATATATTTAAATAAAAACGCAATAAAATATTTATGCATTATTGTTATAGAAACATTATAAATATTAAATTATTTTTAACCAAAACCATATTAATTCTGAACAAAAAAAAAGTACGATAGAAAAAATAATATTTTTTTAAAATTTTGCCAGAGATGCATTTAAATCCAGCAAATGATTATTTTTCAATAAATTGACGTATTCAAATGATCTTGTAAATAAATCATTTGACACATAATTTGGATGATATATAAAATGGCTATTTTCCTCTGGACAATCAGTACCACCGTTCAATATATCGAATACAAGCACCAATGACTCTATTACCATAATGTCGTAATTTTTAAAAATTTTATTGTTATTTATTAATTTAAAAACCAATTCATACAATATTTTATAATCATTTTTCAAACTGACGAAATCTGGATAATGCACCAAACACATATAACGTATGTATGTCTGTATTTGCATGTTGGATTTTTTAAATCATATTAAACGCTTTGTTTTAGAATTGCAAGTTTAATTTAGCTTTTTATTTATAAATGAAGAAATCTTATTAATTTAAACAAGATTACGCAATGCAAGCATACTAAATTAAAAAAAAAACTTTTTAAGCCATCATATCCAATTTTTATTCATCACCATATAATTACAAAAAACCTCCCACCATTTGAACGAACATTTTACAAATTTAGAGTCTCTTAATAAATATTTATGAAACAATAAAAATGTACATAAAATATGCTACTGGTTATTATGTTGATGAATTCAAAGTAATAAAAACGAAAAAGCGGATATTAAAATCTGCATTTTTGTTATTTTAATATATACTTTGTTCCATTTAACAGTAGCAAGAGAACATTGTAGCACATACGAAAAAAAAAGCTTAAATGTAATAGAGTTTTTTACGAAAACAAGTTTAATAACAACCTGTGCAAACACATCTTAAATGACAGCCGATCTTAATTAATCCCGTTCACCCATTGTGACAAACAATCCTCCCTTTCGGCCAGTTACAATGAAATTTCAAATTAAAATACATTCAAAAGACAATAGTGAAAAAATTAAACTTATGTCTATCAAAAAACATAAAATGCTATTACAAAAAAATATTTAAATAAACGAAACTATTTACTACATGTTACACGTTTATGTCAATATCAGTGTAAAATAAAATCAAAAAAAAAAAAAAACGAAACGAAATGAAATAATACACAACTAGTGTAACTTTATTTTTTAGATTATCTCTACAACCTGCAAATGAATACTACCGATGTGTATGTATGTATGCACAGACTCATATTTGAAAACAAACATGAATGCGTGTATACATTTATGCAACATTATTCCATTTGGGCTTCGATGCCGCTCCTACCGTTTGTAGTTGTTGCCAGCAGTGTTAATACTTTGTATGTTCAATGTTCTCATAAAAAAAAAACTCTGATACATACACTTCACTCTCACATTGATTCATACAATTTCATTTAAAATGAAATCAAATTGTAAACGTACACATACATTAACACTCAAATTCACATATACGTGCACATTCATGGGTTTATAACACCTTGTTCCATACAAAAATTCATACAAACTTCCTAAAGCTTTTGTTAAATTATGTTAAATTTTAATCATTTAAACTATTCCGATATTCGAAACCAGCTACGATTTCATCATCATCAGCACTCTTTATTTGTGTACTCATATGTAATTTAAAACTACAATTTATGTGACAATTTTTTGGAAATAGAATATGGGAATAATATAAATTATTTTAAAATTTGCCTTTCCTTTCTTATCAGCACTCTTATTAGCACTAGGTAAGCGGTTTAAGAAACATTTGTTGTTTCTTACTCTGATGTAGGACTTTATCTGTTAGTAATGTCACGTATTTTAATTTATTTAATCTATTCTGTAGAATTAAACTTTCAAAGGAATATTTTTTTTATATCTTTTTATAACAACAGTGTTGTTAGTTGTAATTTAAAATGTTAATTTTAAAAATGTTAAAATGTATGAGAAAATATTCAATTTTAGGTTGATTTTGGTCGAGAATATTTAAATAAATAAATTGGCGTCAGTGTAAAGGGTCTTCCAAAGTCATATTCGCATTTGGTAAATATTTGCCTAAATAACCGTTAACAATATTTTTCCTATTTGTCTTACACTAGATATATTTTCATGGCGAAATTTTTTGATTTTAATGGCTACATGTGCTTCGTCAAATATTTTTGTTTTTTGAACAGCCTCTTCCGTTCGCCAGACTTATCAACAGTGTTTAGTAAAATAATGTTAAAAATAATGTGTAGTTATAGTCATTTAACGCAGTGTATATTGTTATGAATTTCATTTATGTTTGTTTTTTTTTACTTTGTTTTTGTTAAATTTTTATTTAAATGTATGAGTACGATTGTTTGTATGTATTTAGCTGTATACGTATGGGGATGTGTGTTTGCATAGTTATTATGTGAATATTTGATTTTCAGTTTATTTTTGTTAAGAGTTACAAACTTATTTGTTGTTCTTTATACATATGGCGCCATGTGGTTGTTTTTGTTGTTATTGCTGTTGTTGTTGTTGTCGTTTGAAAGTAGCTTTGGCTACTAGTATTTTATATTTTATGGCTTTTTTTCATACCGAAACTTTTCGTTTTTTATATTTTTATTTTTTTTGTTATTTTTTGTTTGTGTCTGTTTATAAACATGTCATTGGAGTATTGGTCAAAGGTTTTGTTTAACAAAAAGTTAAAGTTAAACAAAGTTTTTTATTTTGTTTTGATTATTGTGAACATATTATGAAGTGAAAATTTTGTGCTAAGAATTGAGTAAAAATTACATGTGTGTGTGTTCTAATACACATCTAGATATGTGTGTTTGACATATCAAAATGTAGTACGACTTTTGTTTAAGATTCCTAAAGGATTTAAAATTTATGAAACTGTTTTTTGCTCAGTGGTATAATAATAGCATTTTTATAATTTAAGCGAATGCGGGAAAATTAAGTCCTTTTTTTCCTTTTTGAAAACAATATTATCTATTGCATGACAGAAGTCATCATATTATAAATATGTTCAAATAAAGTATGTTTGTATGTACATGATCAGCAATATCCATCTGAAATAAAAGCTTCATATTTAGGTAGAATCTCCAGTCATTACAGTTTTTTTTGGCAAGTTGTCTCATTGTGAGATCTTTTATTGTTCAAAAACAATTATTTTTTTAAGGGAAAGTTACAACTCTATGTTTTTATGTTATTTAATTTATTTATTTATTTATTTTTAAATTTGTGGCGTTTTTTTCTGCCATTTTTATAGCTTTTGCTTATAGGTCATATGGAAAAATGTCCAAGCATTTTTCATGTTCAGCCATTCAGAAATATTAATCAGTAACTCATTTTTGAGCACCCAGTTATTTCTTACATACAAAAACAATCGGACAAACCAAGAAATATATCAGCTGTTGCTTTAGTTATCGTATGCAATAACTTTTGTTCATGTTATTTAATGCCTAATAAAATGCTGCTTGAATGTTTACGGATATATTTATCCCTTAAATTGAACCTCTAAATTAGACAAAGTAAAAGTCGACCGTGGGGGTCATATGCCAGAAGTCATTTTTAAATTATAATGCCAGAAGATTATTTTTCGAATAAATTAAATTTAAATAATTCATCTAAGTTTAATTCCGTTTAGTTGTTCTAAACCTCTATAAACTTTCGGTATTTTGTATGAATTTGTTTGTAAAGAGATTGCAGCATTTCATATAAAATATTACCCACAATACCAGGCTTTATTTATTAATTATAAAATGTCACATCCCTGTCTACGTCATAGAAACCGCGATTTTTTAATGACTTGAATATTCTCTGGTATCGCTAAAAACTTACTTTTTAGTGTGTTTCTCCATTATCACAAATAAAAGTTAATGAACAAAATAAAAATAAGACCCCTATATTTGGTTTGAGCTCTATGGTGCTATCAACAGACGTACAGACGGACGGACATAGCTAGATTGTCCTTAAATGAAACCAAATATTAGAAAATATATACTTAATGGGGATATTTCGATATGTTACAAACGGTATTACAAAATGAATATACCCGCACAACTTTAACTTTTGTATTAGTTGAGCTTGAGGTCAAACAAATAAGTAAAAAATATTTGTTTATTTATTTACAACATTTTTTTTGTGGATGATATAAAAATGAACGACTTGAAAATCATATGATCTCGAAAGCCAGAATTAAAATAAACAAGTAAGAGCACTATATTCGGCTGTGCCGAATCTTTTATACCCACCACCAATTTTGTGTACATTTAAAGCACAATATTTATTATTTTGTTAATCGCTATGGAATAATCTCTTTATAATAAAATATGTATCACTTTCTTTGTAGAGGGTGGTTAAATTTTAAGGGCCCATGTTGAAGGTGAACTACACCTAATCTTTAAATTTGTTTTCTGCATTTCATTTAACATTTCTCAATCTCAAACTTATTCAATTTGATCCGCGGAAAGATACGCAAATGAGCAACGCTTTAAAGTTATTCAGGTTTTTTATAAAAATGGGCGTTCAAATCAAAATGCATTTTGTGCACTTCGTAATTCTTTTGATCAACATAATCGTTCAAATTCGTCCACAATCGGGAGAATTGTAAAAAATATTTAAATTTCTGCAAAACAGGTCTGTATAAAGTGTTAGAAAATCTGTGAATGCCTTCTTAGTTCGTTGAATGGAAACCACTGCTGGTTTTTGCGATAGTTTGGCAAAATAGCACTCAACCTCGCCTCATCATCATGCCCAACAATTGAGCATCAACATTGTCATTGAAAATTTGGACCATCAGATAGAGGAGTGGCTCCAAGGATGGGGGGCCATTTGGCCAATATTTTGTTATATACATAATTGAACCATACACATATTATCACTACAAAAAGAAATAATAAAAAATTTCCTAAATAATTTGTGTTTTATTTAAATTCAACATAAAATTTAACCACCCTATATAACTTCGATATGCTACTAAAATGCTTTTGTAAATGTAGTCTTTCAATGAAAGTGGGCGTTAAAGTAGGCGTATCAATAAAGTTTCTGCTCTTAAATACAACTTAGATATTTCAATATAGTCCTTTATTTTCCCAAAAACTTTGTCAATAGAGAAATTACATGAATTTAAGATAAACCGTTATATGGGAGGTAGGCGTTAAAGTGGGCGTGTCACCTTAACTTTTTGGCACAACAATAACATTGATTACAAGGATATACGTAGCAAATTTTATCATCATATCTCTAATTTTGGCGGTTTTATGAGCTTTCAAATTTCATTTACAGTAGATAACGTGAAAAGTGGGCGTTATAGTAGGCGTGTCAAAGTTGTTTTTGCGAATGAGAACAACTTAGGTGTTTCAATATAGTCCTTTATTATTCCAAAATCTTTATTAATAGAGAAATTATATTAATTTTATGTAAAACGTTATATGGGAGGTGGGCGTAAAAGTGGGCGTGGCACCTTAATTTTCTGGCATAGTAATAACATCGCCCAGGGGGATATACGTAGCAAATTTTATCATCATATCTCTAATTTTGGCGGTTTTATGAGCTATTAAATTTCATTAACGGTATATAACGTGAAAAGTGGGCGTTATAGTAGGCGTGTCAAAGTTGCTTTTGCGAATGGGCACAACTCAGGTGTTTCAATATAGTCCCTTATTATTCCAAAATCTTTATTAATAGAGAAATTATATGAATTTTAGGTAAAACGTTATATGGGAGGTGGGCGTAAAAGTGGGCGTGGCACATCGATTTTCCGTTACAAAAAAGCCTCTCACTAAAAAGCAAAGTGTGCAAAATTTCAGAGTCGTACATCCAATTTTGTTCCTTTTATGACGTTTTTGTTTTTAAATATACCGAAAAATACACTGTGCGGTATAAATTTTCGTACATTTTGATCGATAACTCCTCTCCTAATGCATAGATTTAGATAATTTTTGGTGAAAAATATTGTTTTTACTCGGTAAATATATATTCGAAGTTTCATGAATCTACGGTAATGCGTTTGGACACAATTCTATTTTATTCGATGTTCGAAGGACGCGGTTTTTTCGACCTACTCTTGCTTTTCGAGCTATAACTCTCTTCCTAATATTCCGATTTAGCCCATTTTCAATACCAAACAAACCTTGTCTATAAGAAAGATTCTGGCAAAATTTGAGCCCCCTAGCTTTTTCGGTGCGACCTCTATCGTGCTTTCAACAGACGGACAGACGGACAGACGGACAGACGGACAGACGGACAGACGGACAGACGGACAGACGGACAGACGGACAGACGGACGGACATAGCTAGATCGTCATCAAATCAAACCCTGATTCAGAATATATATACTTTATGGGGTCTAAAATGGATATTTCGATGTGTTACAAACGGAATGACAAAATGAATATACCCCCACCATTTTTTTGGTGGCGGGTATAAAAAGAATGCCATAGAAAATACAATATTAATGACAAGCCACAGATTTGAATACAAATTTCTTAATTTATTTTTTTCTAACTCAAAACTTTTACAAATTAGAGAAAAACCTCATGTGCATATATTTATCTCCCATTTAAGTATGCATATCTTTGTTTAAATTTAAATATATTTTGTAAGCTCAGATTCATTATAAAACATTTCCACAAAAAAAAAAAAAAAAAAATTTTTTTAAGCTGAATCCAAAAAGGTATTATTTTATACTTTTTTTTCCATTTGCACAACTAACAACACCAACCAAAGACAACACAAAAAGTGCACAACTGATAACCAATAATAAATAACTGTAAAGTTTAGACAGAAACCAACAGGAAAAAAAGTTATAAATTGATATGTTCAGGTGAAGGTTAACTGCAAACGATAGCCAGTGGTAACAACTCGACCAAGAGGGAGAGCAGAGAGGAAAATTTATATTTCTATTATCAAGGAGGCAACAAAAAATAAAATAAATATTCAAAAAAACAAGAGACCAAATGCTGGTTTAAAAAGGAAAAAGAGATTTAAAAAGCACTTTGCTTGGAGAAACCAAAAAAAAAAAACAACAGCAACTAAACTAAACTAACATTGCTTTTATTGTAGAAAATGTTACAGAGTAAACTGATAAACTTTTATCTGAATATTATTTGAAAAAAATGCTGTATATTTCCTTTATTCTGTATTCAGCCAATACAGTGTTTTCAATATTGTATGTGTCTTTTTCTCTTTAAACGCTGTAAATGTCCATTTAACAAAAACTACGGTGCACTTGGTTAAAAAAAATGACCCAAACTAAAAAGCCTTTACAATCATGAACAGTTTAGTGATTTGAAAAGGATTGAATGTTTTTTTTTTTTTTTTGTGTAAAATAAAGGGAAAAAATAAACTCTTGTGGTGTATGAATTACAAAATCTATTTTCTAAAATCATTCCAGCATCTTTTCCTTCACATATTTTTGTTGTTTACTGCTTCTCTTTAAGATTTAACTTTTTTTTATGTGCTTTGTTCTGTTGCACAACATACAAAAACTGTCATCACCAAAAGACCATCTAAACCATTATGTTTAGGAACTGGAAAAACGAAAGGCACTGCTGCACATTGAAAGTAATGAAAACTATAAACACAAACACAATATTTTCTTTTTATCTAAATTTATTTCTATTTATTTTTAATTTTTTTTTTTTCTCTCTCTCCTAAACACATACACATGATACTTTGTTTCGGCAATAACAACAACAATATCAAAACAAAAACAACAAAGTACTTTTGCACAACGACAAATATCAACAAAAACAAAGTTTTATGTGGTCGTAGTAAAAGAAAAAAAAACATGTAAAAAAGGAGAGAAAATTTGTTATTCTAGCCAAAAGAAAAGTTTTAGTTTAATGTGTCTTTTTAATTAGTTGTTGATAAATGTTTAGAATTACAAATTATAAATAAAATAAGTAAAAACGCAAAAGAAGCACTAAATCTTCAGCAAAGCAAAAATAAAATTGAAGAAATAAGAAACTCCATAAATCTCATTTGACGTAAACACGAGCTTTATTAAAGTTTAAAAGGTTTCGGTCAAACATTTAAAAATCTACGAGAACGACAGAGATGTAAATAGATTCTATATCTATAATAAAATATGTAACAAAAGCAACAAGACCGTGTCTGAACATGAAATATTTTTAGTACATTTAACAGAGGGCGTATGGTCGTAGATTTATTATTCAAATCAACATTATGTGTAATTTTTGTCTGCCTGGCTGTCTGTCTACAAATAGGCATTGTACAAAAACTACTTGAAGTTTTTTTAATTTAATTTCGTATTTAATTACGTTATTTCTGCCAATACAAAGAATACTTCACACCACGAGAAAATATCTCATTTTCACTATTAATATGCTTAATGACGCTGTTTTAGCAAAATGTTTTCATTCAAGATTCATTGCAATAGATTTTTATTCAAGACAACGTCTTAAAACCTAAATTTTCTTTTAAATTCTCAGCCAAAGCACGCATCCACATTTTAATATTAAAATTAAAACAAACAAAAAAATATTCTGTTTATTTGATAAATACATACATGCATAGTATAACAATTTTATTATTTGTAATTCAAGATACATGCAACTAGTAGTTGTTGTTATGCATAATGTACACATTTTAATGTCTATGCAAAAAGCAGCCAGTTGCAGTAACAGCAGCAGCAACAAGCTCTACATTAGGCAAAATATCAGCAACGCCATATGCACATGTCACTAAACATGATGTCAGAATTGTTATTTTTTTCTATTTCTTTTTTATTATGTATTTAATACACCACACTGTATAGATAGAAATGTACAATGTTGCCTTTATTATTATTATTATTATACACTTGCATTCGCACACACACACACACAAACTCTCATGCAAATGTATTTATTTTTTAAAATACAAATTTATACAGATATTTGTATGGGTATGATGTTTAAGTGTTAGATAGTCAGTCAGTCAGTCAGGCCTCTATCTTTCTATCATCATTCTAAGCATAATTCTATACGACTACATATGATTATATGTGTGTTTAACGGAAAAGGAAACTTTATGATTTGTTAACAGTATGAACGAAAAATAATAATAAAATAAAGTGAAATGCAAAAAACTTTATAAAATATACATCCATATAAACAAGAGCAAAAAAATATTGCATGTAAATGCATGCTGTAGACATGACATAACACAGAACCGCAAAACAGAAAAAAAATACGTCTAATGGAGTCAGACTTTAGACACTCAATATTAAAAGTTATGTAAATATGTAAAATGGACATAAGGGTAATGGCTACTATAAATAGATAAAAACAAATGAACATTGAATACTCAACAGCTTGTAAATTGAATTAAATATTGCTCGTAAAAAAAAGAGAAACTAATAATAATAATAAGCAGGGTGGAGGAAAATATTCACAAGTAAATCTCTTATTAGATAAAGTTATAAGTTATTTAAACATAAACCATTACCGAAAATTAACAATATATTTGTTACCCAATGTCAATGAGTATGCGATTATTCGCCGAATATTCGCTACATCAATACGAAAGTATAAAATTTGATTAGAAATACAACATATTTATTATCAAACAAATTTCACGGCATTTTATAATTTTAAATGATTTTATAGCCTCTGCGACCATTCTGGTAGTCTATTTTTTCACAAACATTTGGATATAAATTTCCTTAATTTGTAAATCTTGTTCTGGTGTAAGTGATTGCGTGATGATTTACTAAAAAATACTGAAAAATTAAGTTTAATAGACTATTTTAGCATGTCAGCTATTTTTTTAATTATCTCTAAGGGAGATTCTATACCTTGTTTTTATACACATCGACTTTATTCTCTTAAAACGCTTTGAATTTAATTGTATACGATAATGACTGTATTCTGCAACTGTACTGATATTCTATCATCCTAAAAACATCCTTTTTAAATTAAACTAAGTTACTTAGGGTATTTTTTTCTTTTTCTTTACAATGCCAAGAATGTTCAGTAAGTTTTGCCATTCCACCACCCTAATAGGCTATTCAAGGACTGGTAAACGATTTCGCACCAATTTTACTTTATTGGTTTTCGAAGAGTGCGTGCGCACTGAGGAAAATATTACTGCTGTATTAACAGATGAACAAGTCAATGAAACAAGTTATCGTGCGATCACTAATTTTCTTTCCAAAATTTAGACTTGATTGAAATTTGGTTTCAACACGACGGTGTCAAATATCACAATACACACACATCGAATTTTGTGGTCGTAAGTCTGTAATTGGCCCTACCTCCCATGAAAGGATTCAACTTTTTTTAAGATATTAAGCTTTGAATATCGTCGTCCACAAGTTATTGTGTTCTATGTGACACATAAATCATATACATATAGAACACAATAATTTGAGAATGACGATATGTTATTCAATTTTTTTTTTTTAACTTAAATTTTATAAACTTGGTTTATATATTCCATGTTTTTTTCTGTTTTTTCAGTTTCTTTTAGAAACAAAAATTTATGAAATAAATTGTATGAGACTTAAAGATATCCTGCTGGTACAAAAAAAAACTGAATTTTTAAATTATTTGTAACATATTAAAATAACACAGATGTGTACATGTGTACATGTGTGTGTGTGTGTGTGACCAAAGTAAATAATTTACATATCCTTATTACAGTTGAAATAAAAAGTTTAATAACGGTATTACGTTCACTTAAACGTACAGTTAAGCATACAGCTATAACCATCACCATATGTATGTATGTATGCACTACTTTTACACACGCACACAAATGCATATTTATCTGTAAACTTAATTTTATGTTTATGTATGTATGACAGTGCAAAACTGAATACACATACAAATTTACATTAAAAGATAGAACTTTTTAAACAATATTTCCTGTTTGTCTTTCGTTAGTTTTTACTCTCATATTTTTATGCTTTAATGTCTTCACAACACAAACTACAACTACAATAACAACACTTATTATAACTCTTTCATGACAGCTTTTACTTATTCTTCCTTTCAACATACTTCTTCTTGTACTCATGTTGTGTCTGTTTATTTTGTATTTTCGTTACAGATCTTATTGTTGCTCTCAAGGATGTTTCGGTAACGATACCACAAGCTGTAAAACGTGGCAGTAATGCAATGCTAACATGTAATTATGATATGGAAAATGATACTTTATATTCTGTAAAATGGTATAAAGGACGACGTGAATTCTATCGTTATACACCAAAGGAAAATCCGGCAATGAAAGTTTTTCCTAGCCAAAGTGGTCTAAATGTAGAGGTAATTTTTTTCATTTTAGTTTTTACTTATAAATGCCGGTACACTTATATGAAGTAAAAAAAAGTACAAAAGTACACAAAACTTTAGTTTGATATAAAACGTATCATAAATACAGAATAAGTTATAATGGAAAACAAAAATGCAAAATAAGCCAAAATAAAATTTCTAAATACACGCTCATAAATAGTTATGATATTTCGGCCAGGATGAGTAAAATTGTAAAATTTATTCTACAAAACAAAATACATATGCAAAAAACAAACTTCAAGGTAGTTGTAGTTGTGTGTGTGTTTTTTTCACAACTGAAGCACAGAGACTGCATATAATTAAAACAACTGTTGTTTAATGAGGAGTATAAGAACAATAACTGAAAAAGCAACAGCAACAACAACAATATTTACAAAATGCAACACAAACAAAACTCATTAACAATTTATTGAATAATAATCATAATGTTTTATCGATCGATTGCATTTAATAAACAAAGTATAATAGTTATAAATAATTCTTTTCACATTTCACAAAATTTGCAATGAAAAGTCTACAAACACAAAAAAAGAAAAAAAATATATAAAAAGTTCACAACAATAAAAATGTATAAAATGCGTTAACAATTATTTTTTATTTTTTTTTTTATTAATTCATATTAAAAATTCAATAGCATTTTAGCCATAATTGCAATACCTGTATGTTTGGGGGAAAAAACAGATAATATCACTGTTAATAATGTCATGCTTTTGTTGTTGTTTTTGTTTTTCATGCCATATTTTTTAATCCATGTATAGTCTGTTGTTGTGTTTTTACAACTCAACATTTATTTGCCTTTAATGAGCTTTTTTCTCAAAGCCAGAATATTTCTTTTGTATTTGCTGCGAATTATTATAAATTTATAATACATTTATAAGGTGGAAATCAATTTAGTGTCAATTTGCAGAAAACGTACGTTTTACATGTGTTTTATTTATGTTGCAATAACAACAAACCGGTTCCATGGGGTAATTAATAAAAGAAAAATGAACAGAATACTGGTTCTAAAAAAACTTTAATTATTTTAACCATGAGAGATAAAAATATAAAATTCTCAACCGCTACAAATTTAAATTTAATTTTTGCTTTAATTTTAGGCAGAATATTTCTTTTTTGTTTCACGTTCTCAAAACATATAATTTATGACAAATATGTTTGTCAGGGCAGAGGTTCTTTTTTGTGTTTGTTAAATTAAATCAAAATTAATCACCTTTGGAAAACTGAAGCAAGCAATTATTTTATCTACTTCTTTTTATGATTTTAATGTAGACTCTGAACTGTTGTGAACAAAGCAAACACGTTTCAAATGATGAATCTATTATTCAGCCAATTGCAAATCCTCCTTCCCGTAACCAATTCTCAATCAAAAACTATAAGAAAAAATTTAAGCCACATAAAAACTCATCTAATTCAAAAAATATATTCATATATTGCAAAGAAGAAGAGAAAAGGGAATGAATCTTATATATTATTCATCATTTTTTTATTCATTTTTTTTTTGCCATGAATATAATGAAAAACCACAGCTAGAAGAAGTGAAAAAACTAGCAGCATACTAATTCTCATGACTTGCAATTTGCATTTTGTTGAAAATTATAACTCAAAGTATTATTGAAAAAACCAATGTAGAGTAAAAAAAAAAAGCAACAAAAAGTAACAGCAAAAAAAAAACATTATGATTAATTTGTGCCGCTACTTTTGCTCCAACTGCCAGCATTTTGAACACACTAGCAGCCGCAAAATACAACACCGCTTGGTATGGCACATGCCAAGCATATAACGGATACAATATTATTCTATTTATTAAAATGATTTCATGTTTTTGTTTTCTTTGGCATCTTTTTTTTGCAGCGCAATCTTTCCAATCAAAGTCATGTCGTTTTATTAGCCGTACCGCTGAATATATCTGGCAAATTCACTTGTGAAATATCCGTTGAGGCGCCTTCATTTCAAACGGCAATGGTATCCGGTGAAATGGAAGTTGTAGGTAAGTACGATGAATTATCATCGAAGGATACAATGGCATCCTAATCAATGTCGGTACATGTAGGTGTGTATGCTAAAGTGTATGAATAAGTGAGTGAGTGAGTGCGAAGCCAAGAAAAATTTAGAAAATGTGTTAAACAAAAATGTTAGTGGCATGGGTACAAGTTGAGAAGAAAAAAAAAAAAAACCATCACAAACGGTTGCAGGAGTAAAAATAAAACAACAGCAAGAAAAAAAAACAAATTAATTAGACAAATGAATTTTTGTGGTATTTCTTTTCGAACTTTTTTGTGGGAACCAATACAATTTCCTTTTTTTTTATTTTTCAATTCGTTTCTTTTTGCTCAATAACCACAATTTGCCTGTTAAGCATTTGCTGCTGCTCATTTTGATTTCACATTACTTTTATATTTTCGTTTTTTGTGCAAATTTAACACGACTACCATTTACACACACACACACACTTATACCCGCATTCTAGTTTAAAAGGGCAAACAATTGATTAGTTTTTTTTTCCTTTCGAGCACCCTACAATAAAAACTCTTAAACTATTCGAATAAGAATTTGTAATAAGATTTTTTTATTTAAGCTTAGAAACAAATAACAATTTTATTTAACTGAACGCAAACAACAAATTGCAAAACAAGTATAATTAACATTTATTTCGGCCTGGCCATCCATCACTTCATTTAATATTGTTGTAGACTTTTGTAATCACTTCTCTTCCTTTTGATAATTTAATATTTTTTTCCTCTAATTTCAACTCATTTTGACACAGAATTACCAGAAGAGCAGGCTACCGTAACGGGCATACAGCCACGTTATCGTATCGGTGATTTGGTTGACGGCAATTGCTCAATTAAATACTCTAAACCAGCTGCTAATTTGACATGGACTATTAATGGCATAGTGGTAAGTATTAAAGTTTTGTACATTGATAGCAGCAACAACAACAATAACGATAACAAAAAAAATATATTTTTTTTTGTAATACTAGAAACGGTATGTAAAGGCTTATTACACATTTTATGACGGCATTAAAATCAATGAGAAAATTGTTTTTTTTCTCACTTTCTTTTTGCCAACATTACAGCCAATACTCACATGAAACTTAAGAGCATCATTTTGCTGGGAAAAAGGTTGGCCTATTGTACTACATAAATTAATGATTATGGCAAATTTTTATGCAGAAATAGGGTTAAAGCTGGAAATAAAATTTTATGAGCAAATTTTGTTAGATTTTTATTAAATAAAGCGGTAAAGTAAAAGTAAAGAAATTTTACAACAAGGTAGGGGCATCACTTCGGTGATTAACAATTTATTATACAAAGCATAGAACTACAAGTATGACTAAAGGTATCGATGAAATAAGTATATTTGATAGAAATTTTAGTGTTAAAAAATATTTATATTCTTTATTAGTGCACCTTAAATAAAGTTAATTTGATTTATCGATAACATTTCTAAAGATGTTTGTAAATAATTTTAAAAATAAACATTTTAAAGAACATTTTAGTTTTTGAAAAAATTTATAAGAAAAATTTTATATATCGAAAAAAATTCAGGAGGAACTTTATGCTATGGATTTAATTTTTTTTTTTTTAATTTATCGATAAATATTTTATAAAAAATTTCAAATATCAGTAAACTTTAAATAGAAAATTTTAGCCGTCGATATGTCGTCAACTTTAGTTGTGAAAATATTTCTTTAGAAAATTTTATTTATGGAACAAAAACTATTTTTAAAAATTTTAGTTATCGGTAGTTTTGAACAGGAATTTTTTAATATTGATTAATTTTCTATAGAAAATTTTAGTTATCCAAAAAATTTCTTGAGAAATATTTTTCTACTGATAATATTTCCTAGAAAGGTTTTAGTTACTAAAAAAATTTTTATAGGAAATTTTTGTCATCGATAAAATCCAATAAATAATTATACTTTTTAATAAAATTTTTTGTAGAAAACTTAAATTACGAAAAAATTTGATTTGCCCTTAATTTTCTATTAAAATTTTAATGTTGGATAAATTTTAGTAATCGAAAAATTTTCTAGGGAAAATATATGTTTGTCGAGAATTTTTCTGCCAAAAATTTTAGTTATCGATAACTTTTTTAGAAAAAAATTTTAATTATCGAAAAAAGATCTGAATAAAATTTTTTGTACGAAAAATAATAAAATAAATAAAATTAAATAAACAAAATTTTTTGTTCGAAAAATTTTATGAGAAAAATTTACTAAACGATAAATTTCCTGGAGAAAATTTAAGTTATCGCCTAACTTTCTATAGAAAATTTAGTTATTATAATTTGGGCACTCAATAATTTTTCTATATAAAATTTTAGTCAACGATTATTTGTCCATATAAAAATCTACTGTTGGATTAATTTTCTAGATATTATTCAAGTTATCGATAAATTTTCCGTAGAAAAAATTAATTTTGTGAAGAAAATTTTAGTAAATAATAAATTTTGTGTGAGAATTTAAGTTATCGATAAATTTTGTTAATAGAAATTTTTAGTTATCGAATAGTTATCGATAGTTTCTATAGAAAATTTCAGTAGACAGTAAATTTTCTCGATAAATTTTTTCAAAAAGATTTAAATAAACAATAATATTTCTTGAGATAATTTTAGTAAACGATAAATTGTCTATAGAAAATCCTAGAGTTGTATAAATTTTCTAGAGATAATTTAAGATATTGATTAATTTTCCGTAGAAAAAATTAATTTTGTGAAGAAAATTTTAGTAAATAATAAATTTTGTGTGAGAATTTAAGTTATCGATAAATTTTGTTAATAGAAATTTTTAGTTATCGAATAGTTATCGATAGTTTCTATAGAAAATTTCAGTAGACAGTAAATTTTCTCGATAAATTTTTTCAAAAAGATTTAAATAATCAATAATATTTCTTGAGATAATTTTAGTAAACGATAAATTGTCTATAGAAAATCCTAGAGTTGTATAAATTTTCTAGAGATAATTTAAGATATTGATTAATTTTCCGTAGAAAAAAGTTTAAGTTACCGAAAAATTTTCTGTAAATAATTACAGAGAAAAAAAATTTTCAAAAAAAATTCATTATTTATAAATTTCCTGTACGAAATTTCTCTTGTCAATACAATTTCTATAGAAACTTCTGTAACAGATAAATTTTCTGGAAAAATTTTAGCCATTAATAAATGTTTTATAGAAATTTAAGTAAAAAACAAATTTCAATACAAATTTGTTTAAAAATGTTAATAATTTTTTGTAGCAAATTAAGTTATCAATAGATATTCCGTAAAAAACTTAAGTTATCGAACAGTTTTCAATAGTAAACGAATGTTATCGTTAAATTTTTTGTCAGACATTTTTAATTTAAAAAAGTTTAGAGCGTAATCACTACCATATATTTTAACGAAAAACCAAAAATCTGTAGTCGACATTTATTCTGTTATTTTAATTTAATAACTACGACTTAAATAAATTTAAATTCCTTAATATTTCGTCGAAGGAGTCATAGTTAAGCAAGAATAAATAAATCTAAAACATCTTATGTAATTTTATAATTTTTATATAATTTTTTTTTTGTTTCTTAACAACTACTCTTTCATTGTTTCAAAAATAAATTTCTCATCATTAGTTGTCTTCTGACAACTACTTTTTCATCATAAACTAAAGAATGAAAAAGAAAGCAAAAACTACAAAAAACACTGCACAGACCATCAAATTCGAGTGCTTTTCTTATCATCAACGCCACCAGTCAAAGTCAAGTCATTCCATAGACGAATAGAGTCAAGTGATGTTGGTGATGGCGATGGTGATGGCAGTACGTTAGTGGTGGCTCTACCAGTAGATTCATTGAAAAATACTGTTGAGATTTACTTTATACTTGTTACGATACAGTAGTTAAGCTTAAAAACCGCAATAACAATGTTGTACTATTTTTTTTTTTTTCTTCATCTTTTTCCAAATTGAAGCAGATGAAAAAAATCAAAGAGTGACTACTCCTTGCTCTATTTAATCATCCAACCGTAAATTTATTCTTTTGTGTTAAAACATTAGAAAAAGCACAGCAACATGGAGCAGTTGTAGAGTAAAGAAAGTCACTCTGTAGATTTCTTGAGACTTCAGCAACAACAACAATGTTAATGATTTCTTGTTGTTATATGTATATAAATAGAAGATACAACAAATAAAAAAAACAAATATTGAGTAAATGCACCAAGTAATGGTCATGAATGTCCTGTTTGCATTTTTAAATAAACACAAACAAGATATAAATAAATATCATTGTTAAGAACCGTTGCTTAGAAAAACGGAAAGTATTTGTGTAAAGCTTGTTTTAATAAGAATTTATATTTTAAATTTTATATAAAATTTAAAAAATATATTTAGTTTTAAGAAGATTTCATAATGGTTAGTTGTATGGCTTATAACTACATTTCAAAGTTTTCGTTTAATGGTCCAGACTATTAAAATGATATTTTTAAGTTTTTGTCGTTTTTTAACTTCGTAATTTTTTTGTAAACTTCTTAATTCATTTTAAAATATATTCGCTTGAATCAAGGTCCACTTTTTCTAGTTTCTCTCTATTTATCTTAACTAAATGTAATCTCATTTACTTTCTATTGATTTTAGTGTTTACCCTCTTCATACGAAAAATTTTATATAAAAGTAGTTTGCTTATACTTATAGGTTCTTCAGATACATAAAATAAAATATAAATATTAAAAAGTGGATCTTATAGTTTATATCAAAATACAACAACTGCTATAAATATATTAAAATATAAAAAAAACATGTAAAATTAATAACCCATCACATGAGTTGCATGCAGTAAAAACTTTACTTCGACACACACACATCTGTAGAAAAACGGAAGAGTCGTTAAAAATTTTTAGTGTTTACGACTGACAAGAATTTATGACTTTTAATGATTAGAAAATAAAATTTGAAAACTCCAGCTTAAAGATATGAAATGACAAAGAGTTTATAATAACTGATACAATAAAAAAAAATAAAACATATTGAGTTTCTAAAGCTTTAATACAATTATAACATACATACATACGTACATCCTACATTTCATTTTTTAGAGGGAAAAAAATCAAATAGGCGAGTTAAAAGTGTATAACCACAAAGAAATATTTTTTAAGCGACAGAACGCAGTTCAGAGATTTACACACGGCTAAATGATCATGCAGAAAAACTTGTTGACATAAAAACATGTGTAAAAAAAACAACGTAGAAATATTTTAAATGTCAAAAAAAAAATAAAAAAAAACAATAGTGCTGTACTCGGACGATTCGAATCCAAAAATAACCTTCACAATCATGTACATCATAGCATAGATTTCATATGGTCGTGTTTACAAAAAAAGCCCTAAGTTACAAAAAAAAATCGACTTTTTCCAGCAAAACTTACATATATTCCTTCAATTAAAAATAACTTGCTTATCAACAAAACTCTAAAAGCCCTAAGTCCTAACGCAGCAATTCCTCAAACAAAGATGTCACTTACGTCTTTCTATAAAACAATTTATAACAAAAAATTTTTTATAAAGAAGCAGGAAGATCTAAATGATAAAAGGGTAGCTAAAAAAAATTTAACAATTTTGGTTAATTTTTCTTATTAGATAATTTTTTGCTTTTCCTGTAAAATTTGTTTAATGTAACTTGGGGCTTTATAGAAATCGTATGCTTTTATCTGCCATTTTGCTTTATTATTTCCGACCCTTTTTCTGACCTAAATTTTTTTAAAAGTTAATTGTATTTCACTAGGCAGGCCTATACATTTTATACCCATATTGATGGGGTTAAGAAGAAAAATATCCGCCATTTTTTTCGAATGCCATTTTGGTTTATATACATTTTCATAATTTACTGCTTTGTACTTGTCAAGCCATATCATTTTACACCAACATAGTAAAAGTTAAATTTATTTTTATTAACTAGATTTGACCCATATATAAATTTATTATATGTAGTTTTGGATTTTTATACCCATTTTGACCCTTATGATTGTAAAAAAGCTAAAAAAATCGATTTTCGATTATAAGTTTTAGGAAAAACCCTGAAGGTATATTATTTTGCTGCTAAAGTCAGTTTCAATCCCTTTTGTTTTTTATTCCTCAGGCATGAATTTTCAAGACAAGGCCTGGCTATTTAGTGTCTTTAGCATATCGAAAAATAAATTAGGACCATTTGATACTTGATATATTGATAAAAATATATTTTTGTAAAAAATTTGTTTGTCTACACTTACGATACGATAAGTTCTCAATTATTTAAAAAAATTTCACAAGTTGCGTATTCATATTTGAAAATAGTGTATAAATGATCCGAGGACTGAAACATTTTATTATCGATAGTAAAATAAACTAAAGAAACAGTGGCTAACATGTTTATTTGCTCATGTTTCCAAATAAATAGGTGGATTACGTTGACTTTAGATAACGAATAATTCCCTAATAATTTCAATATATTGATATCTCATACATAGGTTCAACCAATACATAGACAGACGGACAACGATCAATCGTGGATATTTTAGAAATTACAAACGGAATGACAAGGCTCCATATACTCATGGAAGGGTGCAAAAACAATTTTTCATTGCATAACAATATGAAACAGCAAATAAAAATGCGAGATGTGGTTGCTGTTATTTATTTAAAGATAATTATCTAAAAATTCTTAATTTATCTTTCAAACAATTGTACATATACTAAAAATACTAAATTACTTATTAGTTTGTAGAATAACTTAGATTTTCATTTTTAGAAAAAAAAATCAAAATTTAAATTTTCTTTAAATTATATTTGTCAAATTTTTTAAATGTAATTTACAGTGATATATATTTGCCTTAAGGCAATTCAATTTTATCCATCAGGTAATTGCAGTTCAGAGAATTTTGTTTATATATTTTCTATATAAACATTGATATTCAAAATAAATGAGAGAAGAGAGACAATAGTTTTTTATTTATTGATTTGCACAGTTTAGAAAAAGTGAATTCAAAAAAACAGCTAACAAAACAAGAGTACCTGCCAAACAATTACACATTAAGTTTTTGATTTTGTTTCAATAACTGACACAATTGTGTCCAATCGTATTCAGAATTCAGAAAAATTATATTTTTTTTATGGTACTAAAAAAAAGACTAAAGTTTCCTCAGGACTTTTTGAATAATGTCAAAGATTTATAAATAATAATTAAAACTCTAGTTTATATGCATGAATGTATGAACAGAAATATTGCTGTCATACACCTGATGTACTCAAGCGTTTGTGAGAAAATATTGGTTATTGGCCCAACATTTTGTTTGATGTCACTTGGTTTTAGTATTTTGATTTAAGCTTGAACTATTATTTTATAGCATCTATGACTAGAAATCTGTTGCCATTTTTGAAACATATTTTATATATTTTTTTTAAAGTCTTTTGTGTTGGTCTGCTCTATGCTTTTTGCTCATATCGACTGAGCCTAAAAACACACAAACAAATTTGTTTGTTGTATTTTTTTTCTCAAATTTTTGATATTTTTACTCTTTTGTTCGAATATTGTGTTGCAATAATTTTTTTAGTTCAAGCTATTAGAATTCTTTATTTTCTGTTGTAAAATTGCAACCTTTTTTTACTAGCAATTTGTGCACTATTTGTCATGTTTAGTTTTATTATGCAATTTTGTTTATGTTTTCTTTTTTTTTTGTCTGTGAATCATGTGCAGGAAATTATTGTTATTTTCTTCTAAAATGATCTGTTGAATCCAGATTTTGTTATACATAAATTGTTAGATATTATTATTTATTTCTTTTTGTGCATTCTATGATATGCCAAAGAATTAAAGAGAAAAATGTAAAAACATTTTTGTATAAACAGGCTAACAAAATAATAAATAAATTAAATTGTTTTATATATGGAATAAATGCGGATTTGTTAAAGCATTTTTTTGTGCTGTAAACACACAAACTAAAAGCTTTGTGATTGAAACTGTGTTAAACCCAAAAAGTAGTCTACTAATTTAATTTATAAAGTATTTTTAATGGTATGCAAAAAAATGTTTAATCATCCTAGTTAATCCGAAAAATTAAAATAAAATAATTGCAATATTTAGCCACGTGTGCGCTAGACTAAGCATATGGTTTATAATTTAATGAAAAATTAAATAAATATTTCCTTAAAGCACTACATTAGAATTTAAGTTGAACATATGCACGCTTGTTGAAGGTTGTAGAACACAACTGAGATTGTGTTAAAGTACGTTTTGCAAATGTTAAAAACTTTAGCAATTTTTCTACGTTCAAGCCTCAATATGATTTAAGATGCATACGGATATAATTTTCTTCAGAAGATAAAAAAAAACTTTTCTTTTTGTTTATGCCAAATGTCAATTTAATAAAACTGAAAAATGTCTACAATTCATGGCAAAATATTTGTAAAAAACTCTAGGAATTTTTAAGCTTAGAAACAAAAACTCATAATTCATTAAGGTTGACAAGGACGTTTAAGCAAAATACGAGTAGCAACATCAAAAACTCCCCAACATTTATTGAAGTAGCAAATGATACTACCATTTGCTTTTCCTTAAAAAGTTACCACAGAAATAACTTAGAAAGAACCTACTCAAGAGTGATTGTTTTATTGTTCTCTCAGTTCCCCTAAAAGTATGCTACAAATATTCAACATCAACACTTCTTACTCAACATCTAGTCCAAAAAAAATTAGCCAAAAAAAATGTGTAATGAAATCATAAAAAGTAGACAGAAAATATCTCTATAAAGAAACTCGGAAAACACGTAAGTTGATGTAAAAAAGTAGTCTCCATATAGTGTGACAATTTTGGTTAAAGACAAAAAGTGTTTGGCTAAAATGTGTAAGTCAGGAATTTTAGGAAAAACAAATAAACAAACAAAAAAAAAAAAATACCGCAAATTACAAAAAGGTTAAAAAAAACAACCACAAATGAAAATTAATTGTTGTTTTTGAAACTTAATTGTTTGTTCTTTGCTGTTTTAGGTTCCTCCCCATCACATAAAAACGTATCAAATAGAAAAGTATGAGGAAACAAATTTAGAATCCGTAATGAGTGCTGTGCATTTTATGGTCACAACTCAACATTTTATTAAGGGACAAATGCGGGTAAGTCCTGAATGAACTCTTTAAGCACCTGCACTAATGACTCAAAACATTCTCTGAAAAATCACGCAGAAAATGCATTTTCTTTAAACCCAGAAATATGAAATAATAATTGTGTTTAACATTGTGATTTTATTTTTCATACAGCTCAAGTGTACAGCAAGCATTTTTGATATTTTCAAAGAGGAAATTGAAAGCATTATCGAAGAAGATCGTCCACGCATTATGGCTTCTGGACAATCATATCCTCCTGACCATGGCTATGGTTCACATGGTGATAGCGACGGCTATGAGCACAATGAATCGTATTTAACATATTTATCAGGTAAATAAATATCTCTTAGCTTTTTAGCTATTTCTATACAATTTTCATATGTTTAATAATTTTGTTTATAAAATACTTTTGTTGCTAAAATAAATCATTTCCCATATCTTGCAGCTCCTAAGTCGTCAGCTTCTTCCACGACAGACTTTGCTCTCAATAATTTATTAAAGTTTTTAAGGCAAAATATTTTGAAAAACTTTCGGTTGTTATTATCATCGATTCACATCAAATCCCGAAATGCCCTAAACATGGCACTTGACAATAAAATGAAAAATAGTTGGAACGTTATCACTCATATTGATGTAAAATCAGTACATTTTTTTATATCACATTTACTACTTACGGAGTTTTTAATAACAGCATTTGGAATGTCATTGATAGTGGTGCTGTTGCAAATACAGAAACAGAAACAAAAATATCTAAGAAACAGATCTAAAAATAAAAGAACAGAAGACAAGCAAATGACATATAATTGCATTGAAACAATGAGGCAAATGATGAGGAAAAATAAAGAGAATTTTGTAGCAATGAATTTATGGCTGAAAACAAGATACAGTGAAGAAAAAAAGCAACAACAAAATGAAAATTGTTATCAAGATAACAATAAGGATGACTGTCAGCCTGAATGTGGACAACGACAACGACAACAAAAACAACTCCAACACCAACACGATGAGCATTATTCTGTAGCGAATCAAAATATCATCAACGAGGAGAACTTTGTTAAAGACACAAATATTGATACAACTCAACAGAGTACAAAAAACAAAACACCAACAACAACGGTCATTGATTACCGACATCAGATGTCACAAACACTAACCAGTGATACCCTGTTCTCTACTAACACACCAACATTACCGCCTGCTTATTGCAACCTATTACGTTTACCCCCATCATTAAACTGTTTATTGGCAACATCATCATTGTCAACTTCTTTCAGCTCTAGAAAAACGTGTGCACATGATAGTTTGCCATTGTATGCTGTAGATGCGTCTAAAAGAAATAACGCCAAGTATATGTCAAGGGATCAAACATTATTGATGACTTCTCCTGCGACTGCTTCAAGTGCTATTGTTGTTGCTGCTACTTCAAATTCATCTTATAAAACATCACAGCGAGCATTAGATTTAGAATCAAAGTTATTACCAACATCTGTGCCACCCTTGCTGGCAATGAAAATGGCAACATCAATGCAATCATTATCATCGGCATCATCATTATCGCCATTCTCATACTCAACATCAATATCCCTCTTATATTCCCGGAATAACTATTTAATGGCGTTTATTGGTGAATTGTTATTGCATCAATGCTGATGTTAAAATGATGATGAATGATACAATTCTTCTTTAGCTTCACTCTCCTCAAGCTTTAACAACAACAACAACAACATTAGCTTAATGTTTGCAACAAAAAAATACAACAAATTCTTTTATTTATTTCTTTTCTTTTATTAAAGAAATTTCATTATGAGACATACATGCATTCATATATATTTTTTTAATAAAAAAAATCCTTCATGAATTTTGAAACTTTTTAAAATATTATTTTTCTAACTGCATTATGTCAAAAGGAGTGATAAAAATGATAAGCTTCATTCCAGCAATAACAACTGCAAAAGGCATCACAATGTGTCAAATTGAACATTAACACAAGCTGTGAGTTCAATGAGTGAAAGAGGAAGAAAAATTCGCAAGAAAAATTATTAAAAAAAAAACAAAACAAATAAGTATATTGTAATTTTAGATATTAAGTGTTAAATGTTATAATTTTTTTTAAGAATTGAAAAGCAAAAACAAACAAAATACACAAGCATACATACATATTTATACTTGAAACTAAATTAAGTTTATGTTAATTGTTATAAATAATTTAAATAATTAAATAAATAGAATTACAAAAAGGAATCTAATAATTATTTATATAAAATAAAAAAAAATATGAAAAATAAAATTTAACTTAATTAAGCCTTAAAATTAAATATAAAATTGAATAAAAAATTCAAATCTAAATTGTAAAAAATATTTAAAACCAAAAAGGACTGAATGTTTGATAATTGCTACTGAGTTTAATAAATTAGTTTTTTTTTAAGAATTTTAATACTTTTCGGTAATAAGGCAAATCTGAGGGCAAACTACGGTATTCGAACGTGATTTGAAATTTAAAAATTCTTACTAGAATCTCTATACCTAAAGCACAGCGAACTCGATCGTTCGAGTTAAATTTTGATCATGATCGAATGCCGTAATTTGGCTCATGGATTTGTTTGGAAATCTTTTCTAAACAAGAATATTCGTGCTCGTAAGCAAATGTTTTAAAAAAATACAAAAAAAGTCCACAAATATAAATTTAAAAAAAAACAGAAAATTTAAATGTCATGCAGTTTCATATTTTGCAATTAATTTATTTATCTTTTGTTCTATTTTTTTAAGATTAATTTTAAATATAAGAAGAAAGAGAACTTTTGAAAACCTCAGGTGCCAATCAAACTAAATTTCTCTTACATTTTTAACCAGGGATGGCGCCGATTTCAAATAGACTTTCTTACTATATTTTAAGCTAGATAAACTTTATGGAAAGAAGGTCGGTCTGCACTGCTTATCTACTGAGTAAGAAACAATTTTGAATTAATTTTCTATGATTAAAGGAGACTTATCACAAGTTATGTGAGTTAAAGATTAATTTTGATTGGACATTACAAATTGATTTAAACCATTTTTTATAATTTAGATTAAACAACTGCAAATATTTTATTGTAGTGTCTTAAAAATTTAGAGCTCTTTTCAATATAAAATCTTACTTTGTCAACTTTTAAATAATGAATAAATCGGTAAAAGAAGTTTATATAAGGCCATAGATTTAAACTGTTTAAGACGACGTGACAACGTGACGTCACAATAAAAACCAAGATGTCAGTTATTAGATCAACGTAAATTCTAACGCTTATGTATGGTTGCGTATCGTGGACTCATACAGAAAATTGGCGGAAGCATATTTTATTCATAGAGTGCTCCTAAACAATCTTCGGCGTCATGCCTTATATGTAGTGGATAAGGTACCAGATACACAGGAAAAAGACGTATTTCATGGGAAGAATCAATACATAAGGGCATTAAAAGATTAAATATTAATTCATTCAGCACTTTGAAAAGAACTGTTTAGTGGTTAAAAGCTAATACTATTATGTTTAATAAGCGTATCAAGTATTTAAAATATTTTGATATTTAATTTTTAATTGAAATTAAAATATAAGTTTTAAAATTGATATCTTATGCCGTTTTCTCAGTGAGAGCAAAAGGTTGCCTTTGTTACTATTTTTTTGTATAATCGACTTCTTGAGCAAAATGGTATTATTTTTGAAGCTAAATTTAGTACCGAATCAAGGGTAGTTCAAAGACATGTTAAATGATACAAAGTTAGTATTTTCATAATTGCTAAGGCTTCCTGCAAGATCTTTAAATATCACTATATTATTTTAAATAAAACTCCCAAGTTTTGGTAATTTTGTCAACAAAGGCAAAATTTGGCATTTAATTTAGTGCCATTTTTGACTATAAAAAATAATCAACACTTCACATAAAATCGTTATTACAGTGTAAAATTAGAATTTTTTTTAAGAGAAAGGCATTAACTTGAAACCTAAATTGCTATCAAAATTTTTAAATTTTATATAACTTTATAATACCAACAGCTTTCTAAATGAATGTCCCACTTTGTGTTAGTTTTATAATTTGAAAAAAGTGAATAAAACTTAAAGCTTAAAAACATCTTTATATTCTCAAGACCCATTTTAAAATACTGAAATTTCACGACAATCTGTCTATACAGTTGCAAGTGACAAATTAATTTGTAAAATATTATGCGATGCTTTTTGGCTTACCTCCATCAATTTTATAAATACAAATTAAGCCCCGTATTAACTCCCATATTCATAACCAATGTTTAAATTATTCGAATGTTTTTAAAAGGAATTTTTACGAACAACATATTCAAGAAACGTTTTTTAAGTAAATTTCAAATTTGATTGTAAATATAGCGGGGTAAAATAATACTTCATTTGAATTGTATATATGTAAATAATTTATTAGTTTTAAATCCTACATACATACAGATATGCTTAGTACGTTTTAAATGCAAAAAATTAAAAAAACAACGTTTTGGGGAAATTTTTACCGTAAAAAAGAAATCTTTTGGCAATGAAAACAAAAAACTGACAAAAATTGTTATATTCAAAAATGTATAAAATTTATATTGAAATATTTAAGCCGGAAAAATTAGAATAATTCTTTAATTGGTTATTTAAAAAAAAATCCATAAAAACGGTAACTAGTTCCTTAAAGTAAGAGATAAATGAAACCAAAAGTAAAAACTTTTAGAAAAACGAATTCAACACTTTTCTATTTATTTAAATTTCATAGATTTTATAGTAGTCCACAGATTTTGAAAATATTTAATTCTTTAAATTTGTATACATGGACATTAGGGGTATAGCGAAATTTTGGCCCTAGCACTACGCAATAGCGAATAATGTGTTATTTACCAAAACAATTTTTTTGGATCGTTAAAAGAACCTCCCCCACAAAAGCGATTTTCAAAAATTCCTCAATAAAAAAATGTAATAAAAAATTTTTTATATATTTTATAAATAAATGAAAAAAGTTTCTTAATTTTTATACTACATGGACATTCTATAAAGTCTATTGCAATTGTATTTAACTTCTTTTAAATTTTTTGTTAATAAAACGTCTGTAAATTAAAAAACTATTTAAACCCCGGTAAAGAGTAAAATATGTGTAACGAATAATCAAATAAATAAAAATAATAAAATATTATATTCGATATTTTTTATTTCTTATTAGGTTTGGAGGGATATATAATTTGAGTTGAAATTTTCGACCGTTTAAGGCTTAGAGACTTACGGCCTTTTGCATAACAAAAAAAAAAACGAGTCGCTACGATTTCCACATGGAAATTTATATAAAAAAGTTAGCAGCTGGTTAGTTAGCACACAGTTTTTTGTTATGAATAAGACCGTAAGTGACTTAAAAATATAATTAATTTAATTTAATAGAAAAAAACAATGTTTTCTATCATTTAAACTGTATAAGCTTTTTATGTGTGTGTGTGTGTGCGTGTGTGTGTAAATGTAATTAAATTATAATTTCATCTAGTACTTAGCAAAAGTGTTGTGCCCATTGTCTTCCTTAAGTTATATAGAAAAAACAAATAACTTATTTGGAAAAAACATAATAAAATATTTCAGTATACATACAATGTAGATAATTTGCGTTTTTCTTAAATTTATAATAATTAATTCTAAAGCTCATAAATAACATTAAAAAAAAACGCTCATATAACCAGGTTGATGTCATGGCTACAATATAGATTATATTTTCTTAAAAATGTTATAAATATTTAATACAAAACAAACAGGAAGAATTAATATATAAAAATAATTAAACACACTATTAATTAAATTCATAAAATAGTGTTAATTGTTATTGCATTGAAAACACACAATTAATTATTTTTATTAAACAGAAAAACAAGCAAATTTTTAGTGTTTAAATAAAATGTTATTATTTAATAAAACACAAATACAAACACACATTAATGTTCAATATATAATCTATATGTATGTATGTATGTATAGTTAATTAGTTGTCGTATGTATTATACATTTATGAATGCTAATTTGATTGATTGGTTGTTTGAATGATTGACTCAATACACTTGTAAATAAAACTAGACATAAATAAATACTAATTATAATATTTATATAAATTGTAATGAAATTTATGTAAATTAAATATGAGCCCGCATAACTTAAACAAACATGCAGTCAAGTTATAACGAATCTATATAAATACAGAATAAACAACAAAGAAATTAATAAAACAAAATAAATAATAACAAGTAAGAGCACTATATTCGGCTGTGCCGAATCTTTTATACCCACCACCAATTTTGTGTACATTTAAAGCACAATATTTATTATTTTGTTAATCGCTATGGAATAATCTCTTTATAATAAAATATGTATCACTTTCTTTGTAGAGGGTGGTTAAATTTTAAGGGCCCATGTTGAAGGTGAACTACACCTAATCTTTAAATTTGTTTTCTGCATTTCATTTAACATTTCTCAATCTCAAACTTATTCAATTTGATCCGCGGAAAGATACGCAAATGAGCAACGCTTTAAAGTTATTCAGGTTTTTTATAAAAATGGGCGTTCAAATCAAAATGCATTTTGTGCACTTCGTAATTCTTTTGATCAACATAATCGTTCAAATTCGTCCACAATCGGGAGAATTGTAAAAAATATTTAAATTTCTGCAAAACAGGTCTGTATAAAGTGTTAGAAAATCTGTGAATGCCTTCTTAGTTCGTTGAATGGAAACCACTGCTGGTTTTTGCGATAGTTTGGCAAAATAGCACTCAACCTCGCCTCATCATCATGCCCAACAATTGAGCATCAACATTGTCATTGAAAATTTGGACCATCAGATAGAGGAGTGGCTCCAAGGATGGGGGGCCATTTGGCCAATATTTTGTTATATACATAATTGAACCATACACATATTATCACTACAAAAAGAAATAATAAAAAATTTCCTAAATAATTTGTGTTTTATTTAAATTCAACATAAAATTTAACCACCCTATATAACTTCGATATGCTACTAAAATGCTTTTGTAAATGTAGTCTTTCAATGAAAGTGGGCGTTAAAGTAGGCGTATCAATAAAGTTTCTGCTCTTAAATACAACTTAGATATTTCAATATAGTCCTTTATTTTCCCAAAAACTTTGTCAATAGAGAAATTACATGAATTTAAGATAAACCGTTATATGGGAGGTAGGCGTTAAAGTGGGCGTGTCACCTTAACTTTTTGGCACAACAATAACATTGATTACAAGGATATACGTAGCAAATTTTATCATCATATCTCTAATTTTGGCGGTTTTATGAGCTTTCAAATTTCATTTACAGTAGATAACGTGAAAAGTGGGCGTTATAGTAGGCGTGTCAAAGTTGTTTTTGCGAATGAGAACAACTTAGGTGTTTCAATATAGTCCTTTATTATTCCAAAATCTTTATTAATAGAGAAATTATATTAATTTTATGTAAAACGTTATATGGGAGGTGGGCGTAAAAGTGGGCGTGGCACCTTAATTTTCTGGCATAGTAATAACATCGCCCAGGGGGATATACGTAGCAAATTTTATCATCATATCTCTAATTTTGGCGGTTTTATGAGCTATTAAATTTCATTAACGGTATATAACGTGAAAAGTGGGCGTTATAGTAGGCGTGTCAAAGTTGCTTTTGCGAATGGGCACAACTCAGGTGTTTCAATATAGTCCCTTATTATTCCAAAATCTTTATTAATAGAGAAATTATATGAATTTTAGGTAAAACGTTATATGGGAGGTGGGCGTAAAAGTGGGCGTGGCACATCGATTTTCCGTTACAAAAAAGCCTCTCACTAAAAAGTAAAGTGTGCAAAATTTCAGAGTCGTACATCCAATTTTGTTCCTTTTATGACGTTTTTGTTTTTAAATATACCGAAAAATACACTGTGCGGTATAAATTTTCGTACATTTTGATCGATAACTCCTCTCCTAATGCATAGATTTAGATAATTTTTGGTGAAAAATATTGTTTTTACTCGGTAAATATATATTCGAAGTTTCATGAATCTACGGTAATGCGTTTGGACACAATTCTATTTTATTCGATGTTCGAAGGACGCGGTTTTTTCGACCTACTCTTGCTTTTCGAGCTATAACTCTCTTCCTAATATTCCGATTTAGCCCATTTTCAATACCAAACAAACCTTGTCTATAAGAAAGATTCTGGCAAAATTTGAGCCCCCTAGCTTTTTCGGTGCGACCTCTATCGTGCTTTCAACAGACGGACAGACGGACAGACGGACAGACGGACAGACGGACAGACGGACAGACGGACAGACGGACAGACGGACAGACGGACGGACATAGCTAGATCGTCATCAAATCAAACCCTGATTCAGAATATATATACTTTATGGGGTCTAAAATGGATATTTCGATGTGTTACAAACGGAATGACAAAATGAATATACCCCCACCATTTTTTTGGTGGCGGGTATAAAAAAAGGGGTGAATGTTATAAAAATCATAATTATTATTACACATAGAAATACACATACTTACTAATACTTAGCTATAAACATTATATAGTATTAAATTTAATATTATTATAGTATAAAATATTGTATTGTATAAAATATAAAAAAACAAACATTTAACATAAATATATTAAAAATAGTCATATCTAAAATACAAGAATGTAATTAACACAATATGAAAAATTCATTAATACTTGATAATAAAAATAAACATGAAAATAATGAAATTACAATAAAACATAATTTTGCAAATAAAAATATTAATAAAGAGGACAAAAATTAATGAGAAAGAAAACAAAAAGTTTGAATTTATTAAGGTGTGGGTATTAAAGGAGGTAAAAAATTTAGCTAGTTAGATGGAGAGGAAAGGGGAGTGGCGCCAGCAAGAGATACTTCCAATAGCCATATTCGGAGACCATGTGGTCCAGTGTGTTTACGTTGGTAATTACTATAAATTTATCTTCTTGGCAATTCCTAGAATCACCCGATTCCCCGTGAAACAACTAAGTCTATGTCTCTGTAGCTTCGGGCAGTGGCAGATATCTATCTCTTCCTCATCCTCACACATCCTACAGTAATCGGGAGTGGTGAGATATCGTCTACAGATACCAGAGTTAACTGCGTAATGTCTTGTTATAGTCCAAATAGTGGTCCTCTGAAATACGCTATTTAGGTTCAGGAATATCGTAGAGTACACCAAGTTTGCCTTGACATTCTGAATTCCCTACTGTGTCTTCATGCCATATCATATCCATATATAATTTCGCTTAAACAAGTGGCCCATTGGCCCTTTTACATATAAAGGGGAAGTATCAAAAAGACCATTGTTATCCCAGGATTGGTCTTAATGTGCCTCTTCATAAGTTGACCCCAGTGCCGATTCACCATTCGCAAGTCAGCAATCTTGTTGCCAAAATCTCTACAGTGGCTTTGTACCCAACACAATCTGACGTTGAAGATACCCGTTATTCTATTAAAAGCTCTTCTACATTTTTTAGACAGCATATGCTTTACATAATATACCTCCAAGGCCTTGAAAACCGTACGACGTGAAGAGTAACCTCACTACCTTTCGGAACATGTTCCATTACGAGATATGGTGCGTTATAGATGGCCAGGTGGAGCACACTATAACTATCAGGAAGTTTGTAAGACAGCCTTATATTCACCCCACATTATAGACACATGGCCCTGTATTTATATCCATATTCTATCCATCCCTGAAAATTTCACACTTCTTATATAAGGCATCGGATGACTGTAAAAAATCATCAAAAAAGGGATGGTAAAAACATTACATATGGTGTCCCCCTGTACGTTAGTCTTTAAATCCAGACTTTATAACACCAATAAAAGTTGTTAAAATAAATAAAAATTGTCTGACCCCCAGCTTAGAAAGAGCCTCTCCACTTTTCTACGTTTTATAAAACCCGCGAAAAAATAAAGTGCACTCTCAACATATCTCCTATTAAAATAAGAATGCAGAGTCCTACTAATGACTTGGGAGTCAAGAAAATTCCTCAGATATAGATCGATTTTTCTCTCAACTTCTTAAACAGGAAAGTCAGCCAGCTGTTAGGGCTAAAATTCTTTAGTTTCGAATGTTCTACCTTATCCGCCTTGGGTATTAAAATAACCTCCTTAAGAAACACGCTCTAAAAACTTCCGTCAATAGTAAGAGAAAATGGTCCGAGATGTTCTGCAACATGGCCTCTATACTGGTCTTCACCGTATTTAGTTTCCTCCTAACTTTTGATCTTTTAACCCTCAATTGTCCAGTAGGTCCACCGTTTTGGTTGCTTCCTTTTCCTTTAGGTGGCTATAATACAAGGCGCCCCATAGCCTTTAACAAGAATATCAGTGAGTTTCCCCACCACTGAGTCTATAACAGAGTGTGTTCGGATACTTTCTAAATAAAAGACATTTTTCAAATATTTTAAACGAATTTATAATAAAAATCCTCCTTATTATTTTCCGTCGGTCATTTAAATACATTTTCGGTTTATGTGCTCACTTTTTTTCGATTGTATTTTAACATTGTTAAAAGAAAAATGTGTTTTTTCTTAAGAATAAAAAATTAAAATTTTAAACATTTGTTGTTACCCAAACAAATAAATATTGTCCATCTCTGCATAAATCCAATATTGCGTTATAACAAATAAAATAAGATTATATTCAAAGAACATTTATTTACCAGGTAATCATAATTCGTTAGCTGATTATTTTTTCAACATTTGCTTTAAATTTCAGCTGTCAAACTCCAATAATTAAAAAAACAATCATCTCCCTTCTCCCATTTCTTTAAAAAGTCAAAATTCATACATAAAAAATTTAAGGAAAAATATTTTCTTCGAACTGTTATTACCAGATGAATAAATATGCTATGATTGCATTACCTGACAATACAACATAACAAGGGGTTTGTATTGAAGGCTTATTGGACAAATCTCTGTACATCTGTCTTTAGTAAATCTAATATATTTTTCTTTTAATACGGCAGTAAGCTTTTTGTTTAAAATTTTTTCTATCAAAGGCACTAACAGCTACTATGAAAAATGTTTAAAAGCTTTTTTATTAAGCAAAATTTCGTTTCATTATGTACTTAAGTTCTTTTAAACATTTGTACTGAAAACATAACCACAGCAATAGCCAAAGTAGACGACTACTCTATGAATTATCATTGTCATACTTTGGTATGTAAAATGATATAAAAAATCTAAAAAAAAAAGAGTTTAGCCTCAAATAACAGAACCTTAAAAAAGCTCGAAATCATTCAAACTATTAAAGTTTATTCAACAAACGAAAAAAGAAACACTAAATTCCATTGCTAATAAATATCTAATAAAATTCGTATCTGGATTTCAAAGCGGTACCCCAACGGATGTATAACCGAATTTTGGATAAAATTACAACTTTTCAAGTGTAAAACCTACGTTTGCAACATGATTCAAAAATTTAATAATGCTTTCGAAGCTTTTACTTTAAAAGTTCATTAAAGGCTTGAAATAAGCTGTAAAATCTTGCTATTATAGAAATTGCTTTTTTCCTTTGTGTATTCATAAACTTTATTTTCATATTTTCTTTTTTTTTTACATAATTTTCGATCAATTTTACTTTAGTTACAACTTAATAATGTATTTATGGTTTTACTTTTCAGAGACAGGGAATTTCATAGATTTACATTTTTTCTTTAGAAAAAAATAAATAAATACAAATAAATATAAATATTATAAATAAATAAATAAGCTTTCGTTACGTTTCAATACTGTTTTACGTTTCATTTTTTCTTTGTTTCTTAAAATGAATCAATTTACCTCTTCGTTATTTTTTTTTTTTTTTTTAATTAAAAAAAAAATACAATCGACTGTAGCTTTTAAAGAAATTTGTGTACAAATACGAGTATAAGTCCTGTTATAGTTTTAAGAGTTTCTATGTTAAAAAATAAATAGATATATATAAATAGTTAATAAAATTTATTTATTAAATTTCATAAGCCAATTGTCGATTTTTTCCCGGCAAGAGATTAATTGATTCCAGTTTTTCTTTATACTAATTTAACAAAAAATATTTCTCGAAAGCTCTTTTTAAAAAAGGAGTTTGAAATTGGTTTCAATTCAATGTTATTGATATTATTCTATTCTATTCATTTTTGAAGGCATGCAAATACTAAATAAAAAAAAAACTTAAAGTCTAATAAAGAAAAAAAACAAAAAAAAAAAATAATAATAATAGAAATGGTTAAAAAAACTGGCTTAAAGTTCAACTCTAAACTTTAAACAATACAGTTATGATTCTACCATTGATTTGATGGTCTACGTTCAGCTCCGGGTGCAGCAGAACCAGAAAATCGGGGTGATGATGCACTTGAGGAAGAAGTGGGCATGGTTGATGTGACCGCCTCATTAGCCTGAAGGGTATGTATGGCTGTTAGCATTTTCTTACGCGGTCCAAATGCTGTTATACCCAATTCCATAAGATTCTCTTCAGTGAGCGTAGTAAACATTTCCAAATCAATTTCATTTAAAACAAAAATTTCTAAAAATTAAATTTGATAATCAAGAGAAGGTGTATAGTATTTCTTAGAGTTTAGAAAATTAACTTACTAATGTAATGATCCAAGCCCAGAGATGTCAATAAAGAGTGCATGTCTTTGTATTGCTTCAGTTGTAAACGACGATTTGTGGGAATCGATTCAACCATTCCAGTTGTTGCACCCAAACAATAGGGTGAAGCAAGAATACCAGCTCCTGCCAGACCACGTTGCCACGGTGCCAAGTCATCAACTGTCTCAATGGGTGCTGGAGAAGTGCGACTCAAGCCCATACCCATCCAATTGGGTGTTGGAGTACGCAATTCACCAGCAATGGGTGCACGTTCTATGGCTTTAAAGCCCATGGCACGCTTGATGACAAAATCATAAAATAACGATTTTAATGAAACAATTTGTACGATGTTCTAACAATATCAATAAATACTTAGTAATTTGATGACAAACCTTTAGGTCGTAATTTAAATTACGATAACTTTCAGCGCTACCGGGTACCATTGGACCAATAGGTCCAGAAGCATTCAAGCCCAATAAAACGCCATCACTCGACCTCCTACCTATACGACTGAAACCAGCTTCAGAGCTATAGTTGGAGTCAGGAGAAAAAGGACACGGTCTATTGGCTGTTAATAAATTAGGACCACTGGGTCCCACATTAGAGCCGTTCGATAAAGCATTACCAAATGGAGGATAAGCCTGTTCCAAGGAAGTTGTACTGCTGCTAAAACTTTGATAACCACTTGTGTTGTTGCTGCAACTATTGCGCGGAGAAATATTATGAGTTTGTTGCACAGTTGGCTGCTGTTGCATGTGGTGAGATGGAGGTTGCATCTGTTGCTGGACTTGTTGCTGATGCTGCATAACCTGCAAGTAGTTGTTATTATGATTTAGCTGTGGTTGTTGCTTTTGTTGCTGTTGTCTGGCAAAATTGTTGTTGTGGATCTGCATGTATTTTTGAGTAGGCGAACATATTATGCCCGTTGGAGTGCTGGGGTATAAACCACCAAATTGTTGTCGATTCATACTTTGATTGTGAATGTTGTTGTTATTGTTATTATTTGTTATATTATTATTGTTGGTGTGATTAATCAACAAATTACTATTGTTGCCATAGGGCGATATTTGTACGTGTCCTGTTGTCATTACATTGGGTGTCTTAGGACTCTCTGTATAGCCACCCAACAAAGCTGTCAATGTGGTACGATATACCAAGTTGAAATCCTTGTCCTGTGGCATATAATATGTCTCCGGTACTTTCGGTATAATCATCGGTGTTGTCAAACGTAAAATCTCCTGACGGGCCTCGTAGATTTTATCTAATGAGAGAATTATTCTTACAAAAGTTTGAAAAAAAAGCTTCTACTACATATGTACCTATGAACTTTTCCACACCCTTTACAACAATGGCCAAAGTGCTTTGTCGTTGCTTTTGGCGTAATGTTATGAAGACGCCATATTTAGTGCTAAGGCTCATTATTTCAGAGGCATCGTTTTGATTGTCGGGAAAGTCAAATATTAAAGCAATCGGTAGATTACCCTATAATTTATTTGAAACAATATTTAACACGTAACCTCATTTAGTACACAGTTAAATATTGAATTAGAAATGCACTTACGAGTAACTGTTGTCGTGCCTTATAGACACCATCTATAGTCCCAGTTATAGTCACTTGAGATTTTTTCAATGGTTTAACATTCATGTCCGATAAATCGGGGAATATTATCTTAATAGAAAGAGAACATTAAGGTAAGACATAAAGCAGAAAAAATATATTATTTACTTTGGTATTTGTGCGATCCATAATGCTCAATAAGTTTGTATTGTTTTTTCCTTTAACGATTTCATGATGCTGTGGAGAGATCTCCAATTGCATATTTACCAAAATTTGATTCTGAAAACAAATATTTAGGAAACATTTAATATAAAATCATTTTATTTTATTCAAATCATCTGATACAAACTGCTATATTTTCACAAGTAAAGTTAATTAAAGTTTGTGTAGCTTCTTGAACTAGTCCAGCTTCTTTTTCAGAGCCCTTCACCAAAACCAAGGAAGAATGCAGTTTAGGACGGGAAGAAAAAATTACCTGAAAATTTTGTGATGGTAAAGGAAGGGAGTTTTAAAACTTAACTGACATATTACCTGAACATTATATTTTTGCTCAACTAACGATACGTATGGAGTATCTCTGTCTGGCTGTGGACGTCCCGGGGCCATGACAGGCAGTTCAAACGATATCAGTAACGGTGTAGATAAACGTACCAAAGCCCTAGCCTTTTCTACACCCTCCAAAGAACCACATAATGAAACTTGATTGGACTTTTCCGTAGGATTCGATCGATTCGAATCAGGAAAATGTATGTGTGTTGCCGTGTCTTCCATAATACGTTTTATATTATTACCACCACGACCAATAATATAAGAGTGATCCGTATAGGAGACATCCATTTTCATGATAACACGTGTACCCTAAGTTAAAAGTAATATTAAATTAGAATTAGCAAGTCTTATGCGCTTACTTACTCTTGAGTCTAAATTAGCTAAAACGCGCTCTTTAGCTTTAGATACTTCCTCCACTTTTCCTACAATACGCACATGAGGATCTTTAACGAAAAAAAACTTTGGCTACTTTTTAACTTAAAAATTTATACAGCCTTAATACATACCCTTTTTACTCTTAGCGCCAATTTTAAGTCTACAAGGCCAGCTTATATACGTTTCCGTAGTTTTCATAACCTTTTGCAGAAATTTTTAAAAATTCAAATAAATAATTGTGAGATTTTTTTAAAAGAAATTTACTTACGCTCTCAAAAAAATATTCTGCCCCATTCATACCTTCAATGGAGCTGTCAGCTAGAAATGTAAACAAGAAAATCTAATGTCTAAGTAATGCTTGAAAAACTTTTGGCAGTGATTAATAAAAAACTTTAGTTATTTTTATAAAACAATAATTAAATTAAATACAACGTTTGTTTCTATTACCTTTAATCATTTGTTCTAATTTTTGACGGTCCACTTTGAAACGTTCGGTGTGCAAGTCTTCCGGATTAGATACACCCAATTTCATTGCTATTGCTCGGATATCACTCCAGTCACTGTCCACAGACGAAATTTCACTTTGTGTTTCACTGGGTGCACTACTTGAAGGTGCTAAGGTTGCTGCAGCCGCTGCAGCGGCCACGGAAGCAGCCGTAGGATACAAAAGTTTATTCATGCAAGAAATCATTGTGTTGACTTTGGTTTATGTATTCGATAAGTTCTTAAAAAGCTTTATCCTTGAAATATTTAGTCCTTAAAGCTCCTTGTTATTACAAAGTTTCTTTCACAGTTAAAGAAGTGCAAATTAAAAGAAATATATATAAAACGACTAAAATAAAATGTAAAAATGTAAAACAAATGTGTAATTTTTGGTATAAATGTTTTTGTTTTTTTTTTTTAATTTTGTTTCAAGTGACAAATATGTATTTACTACAAATCAATAAAGCATTCAGCTGAGGATATTTTAAAAATCCAAAATGGTGTCTTGATGATGTCAATTATTTGAAATGGCATTGTTACTTCTTACCTTATTTTTTTGTTATAATTTTAAATATTTTTTATAATTATTTTATATAAAAAATTTCATAAAAAATTTTTTTTTTCAAAATCCAAATAAGCTGAATATTATTTTCTTTTGAATTTCAGCTATTTTTCAGACACAACAGTTCATGGCAAAATGGCTTAATTGTCTAACATATTTATAAAACACCATTTACATATATTAAAATAGTTAATGTTGATCAAAATTAGCAACCAATTTGAAATTTTAATTTAATCTGACTATTCTTTTTACAAAATTACACTTTATTTCATGTAAGAAATAAATATTTGCATGACTTAATATTTTTGTTCCATATGCTTAATTCCTTTAAGTAATTCCAAAGCTTGCACTAGTTCCGTGGTCAAATTCACAAACAATTCGATTCGCAAAATGTGTTGGAAGGGAAAAAATCAAAATACACTTGTCTTAAAAACACAGAGCGGAAAAAATCAAGTTCTGCTTAAGGTCACAAAAGTTAAACTAAAAATTGCAATAACAATTAGACCTGCCAATGAGATACATAGCATTAATTATTATACTGTGTAAGAAGAAAAACTTAAACAACATAAAATTTAACGGTTTTTAAGTTCAATGACCGAACAGAATGTTTTGTTATCTTCCTTTTGAGTTATATCTGTAACAGTTTAAAAGGCTTTGGAACGTTGCTAAAAACTTAAAGCTTTAGCATTTTTGAATACAGGGATGCCACAATGAAAATAATTTTTCAATCAAATTTTTCTCAATAACAAGCCGAAAATTCTTTATCCCAATTTTTTATTATTTCTTTAATTTTTAAAAACTTCCTTTCTACGTATTAATTTAATTATTTAATTAGCAGGTTAAATACATACATATTTAAGTAAATGAAATTTATAGTAAAATAGTAGAAAAATAATGATTATACTGCATTCATTAAAATAGTTTTGAAAGGGTTTAATAATAATTAATATTCAATATTATTTTTATATATAAAAATATATTCCTATTGTTCCAATAAGGGCATAGAACCTTAACAAATCGCGTAAAATTATCCTTTCTATGGCTTTAATTTACCCTAGGATTTTTCAATTGATTATATTTTTGATTTAATTCTCAATACTTTTAATAATTCTGCAGTATTTTTTTAATTTTGGTCTAATCAAAAGAATGTGGCATCTATGGTTAAATGTAAAAAGCTCTTGCTCAGAGTTTAGAAACAAATTATCTAAGCGTTGCCAGAATGGTGATTTTTACTTATGTGTGGAATTTATTAAAATTTAGTATATAATTTTATTTATTAATTACAAATTGTGTGCACAATTTAGTACAAATAGCACTTTTTTAAATTTTGTAGTACAATTTCCTATTACAAAATATTAAAAAAAAACTCTGCAATATAAAAAATATATATTATTATTTTTATATATAAATTTTGTATAACTTTATCTTTATTAATAGAAATATTATACGAAGCTTTTTTATAACTTAGAATGTCCCGAACATTTTATAAAAAAAATTATTCTAGACGGATTTAAAAAAAAAATTAAATAAATTTGCTCTCAAATATTATTGATATTTTGGTTTTATCTTGAAGTGATAATATGAGGTAAATTGGTGAATATAAAACTTGACAATTGGACAACTTTTAATAAAGGAAAAACAATTTACACTTATAAGTAACAGCTGATCAATTGAAAATACCCTGGATCATGGTGTAATTACATAAGGTGATAGCGTAAAGGAGAGCAATTTTTGTCTCTCTTTTTTATGTATGGAGTTTGGCAATTTCCGAAGTTGAAATAATTTTTTTAAGTATGTATTTTGACATTCTCCGCCACTTTGTATGAGTGTACCCTGCCCTGGATTGTATGCCAAAATTTAAATGAGAATTTTCGTTTGAGCACAAAACAAAATAATGAAAGTTTTTTAACAATTACATTTATTAGTTTTTATTTTTTTTTTATGTTTTCAAGTTAGATTCTTGTAATGACTATACAACAGATGACCGAATAAGGGAGAGGATTTCTATTTTCTTATATCAAGAAACTAAAAGTTTTTTATTTTTATTTATGTACTTATATACGTTTAAACATGTGCACAAATTCACTTTATATTCAGCTGTTCAAATTAGGGCACCTTTTAAGATACACCTTGGAGGTGTCATCCAATTGTAGATTATGTTTTAGGATTGTCAATCATTTAAAAGGTTGATTTATAATTTGTTCGTACTTACCATGAAAATTTCTCAGTTCCCAAGTTGGAAAAAACAACAAATATTTAAAACGCGAAACGATTTGCGAATAACACGATTAATGTTACTCGTACAAAATATTTTGTGGAAACGTTAATGAGATCACGTGATGTAATTGAAAAATACAAGTCAAAACACTTTTTGTTAATCTGATTAATATTTTGTTTTACAATTTTCATGAGAAAATTAATTACAAAATGAATTTAATGTCAATTGGTCAATAAAATAAAAAAAAATTGTAGGGAAAACCTAAAGAGGGAAGCAAGTGAATTTTTCTACAAAGAAAAAATACTTCTTCCAAAAATAATTTTATAAAGTCAAATCAAAGTCAACGCGTTTAAAAGAAGTGTAAGTGGTTTAAGAAAACCGAAAATGTCTAGTCAAAAATTTTAATAACACAAAGTTTTATTATTTTATATTTTTTTTAATATCTTTTTTATTATTTTAGATTAGATTTAGATTTTAGTTTTAAAAAAATAAAATTGTAGAAATTCTTAGCTTAAAATTATTGAGAAACAACGTAATTCTGTATGAATGAGTGACCGAGTTTGTTGTGTGAGCAATGAAGGGTACAAATTATCACTAAAATCTTATTAAGAAAAATATTTATAAAATAGTTGGGCCAAACTCATTTCATTGAGAACAAAAGAAGCAACGAGTAGAATAACGGTAGTTGGTTACAAAAAAATATTTAAAAATCAAAACAAGCATGTTAATTTGCTTTAATCCAAGGGAAGCATAGCTGAGGTTTTTCTACTTAATAATTATTGTCTATATTTATACCCGCCACCAAAAAAATGGTGGGGGTATATTCATTTTGTCATTCCGTTTGTAACACATCGAAATATCCATTTTAGACCCCATAAAGTATATATATTCTGAATCAGGGTTTGATTTTATGACGATCTAGCTATGTCCGTCCGTCTGTCCGTCTGTCCGTCTGTCCGTCTGTCCGTCTGTCCGTCTGTTGAAAGCACGATAGAGGTCGCACCGAAAAAGCTAGGGGGCTCAAATTTTGCCAGAATCTTTCTTATAGACAAGGTTTGTTTGGTATTGAAAATGGGCTAAATCGGAATATTAGGAAGAGAGTTATAGCTCGAAAAGCAAGAGTAGGTCGAAAAAACCGTGTCCTTCAAACATCGAATAAAATGGAATTGTGTCCAAACGCATTAACGTAGACTCATGAAACTTCGAATATATATTTCCTGAGTAAAAACAATATTTTTCCCCGAAAATTATCTAAATCTATGCATTAGGAGAGGAGTTATCGATCAAAATGTACGAAAATTTATACCGCACAGTGTATTTTTCGGTATATTTAAAACCAAAAACCTCATAAAAGCAACAAAATTGGATGTACGACTCTGAAATATTGCATACTTTGCTTATTGGTGAGACGCTTTTTTGTAACGGAAAATCAATGTGCCACGCCCACTTTTACGCCCACCTCCCATATAACGTTTTACCCAAAATTCATATAATTTCTCAATTTATGTAGATTTTGGAATAATAAAGGGCTATATTGAAACATCTCAGTTGTACTCATTCGAAAATACAACTTTGACACGCCCACTATAACGCCCACTTTTCACGTTATATACCGTTAATGAAATTTAAAAGCTCATAAAACCGCCAAAATTAGAGGTATGATGATCAAATTCGCTACGTATATCCTTTTAGGCAATGTCATTACTGCGCCAGAAAATTAAGGCACCACGCCCACTTTTACGCCCACCTCCCATATAACGTTTTACTTAAAATTCATATAATTCCTCTATTAATAAAGATTTTGGAATAATAAAGGACTATATTGAAACACCTAAGTTGTACTCATTCGCAAAAATAACTTTGACACGCCTACTATAACGCCCACTTTTCACGTTATATACCGTTAATGAAATTTAAAAGCTCATAAAACCGCCAAAATAAGAGGTATGATGATAAAATTTGCTACGTATATCCCCCTAGGCAATGTCATTACTGTGCTAGAAATTTGAGTTACCACGCCCACTTTTACGCCCACCTCCCATATAATGTTTTACTCAAAATTCCTCTAATTTCTATATTAATAATGATTTTGGATTAATAAAGGGCTATATTGAAACACCTAAGTTGTACTCATTCGCCAAAACAACTTTGACACGCCTACTATAACGCCCACTTTTCACGTAATCTACCGTTAATGAAATTTAAAAGCTCATAAAACCGCCAAATTTAGAGGTATGATGATCAAATTTGCTGTGTATATCCTCCTAATCAATGTTATTGTTGTGCCAAAAAGTTTAGGTGACACGGCCACTTTAACGCCTACCTCCCATACAACGGCTTACCTTAAATTCATGTAATTTCTCTATTGACAAAGCTTTTGGGAAAATAAAGGGCTATATTGAAATATTTAAGTTGTATTTATTAGTAGAAACTTTATTGACACAGCTACTTTAACACACTTTCATTGAATTTCATTTCATTTAAGGACCGATGTTGTATTTAAAAAAAACACAAATTATTTAAGAAATTATTATCATTTCTTTTTATAATGATAATATTTGTATGGTTCAATTATGTATTTAACAAAATATCGGCCAAATGACCCCCCCCATCCTTGGCGTCACTCCTCTATCTGATGGTCCAAATTTTCAATGACAATGTTGATGCTCAATTATTGGGCATGATGATGAGTCGAGGTTGACTGCTCTTTTGCCACACTATCGCAAAAAACAGCAACAGTTCCCATTCAACGAACTAAGAAGGCATTCACAGATTTTCTAACATTTTATACAGACCTTTTTTGCAGAAATTTAAATATTTTTTACAATTCTCCCGATTGTGGACGAATTTGAACGATTATGTTGATCAAAAGAATTACGAAGTGCACAAAATGCATTTTGATTTGAACGCCCATTTTTATAAAAAACCTGAATAACTTTAAAGCGTTGCTCATTTGCGTATCTTTCCACGGATCAAAATGAGTAAGTTTGAGATTGAGAAATGTCAAGTGAAATGCAGAAAACAAACTTAAAGACTAGGTGTAGTTCACCTTCAACATGGGCCCTTAAAATTTAACCACCCTCTACAAAGAAAGTGATACATATTTTATTATAAAGAGATTATTCCATAATGATTAACAAAATAATAAATATTGTGCTTTATATGTACACAAAATTGGTGGTGGGTATAAAAGATTCGGCACAGCCGAATATAGTGCTCTTACTTGTTTTTGTTTGCATTTTCCATACATAAACTCATCTTGCATTCCTTTACTCCTTTCTTCGCTTAATCTTTGCATATTATTTTAACATTGTTTTTTATAACATGGTTTTCCAGGCGCTTATAAATCGATTTAAAGAAAATTAACTTCAATTATTTTGTTAGCCAGCAAGTGCATGTAAATTGCTTTTACACACAGATTCACTATTTAACTATATTATTTGCCTCAGCTTGGTAGGTTGCCACACTTTGCATTGGCTTTAAAAGTCTTTGAAATACAATATGTGAGGTTAATTTAAGGGGACAGTAACACCCTTTAGTTTAAATTACAAAAGACAGTGAAAAACAAAAGCATTAGCTCTCCACTATTTGGGCTAAATATGTATATGTAAGTATACATATGTATCTTTAAATATTTGAATAGCCATACATGCAGGCAAACACACCAAACATTTGCATAGCACGTACATACATTTATATGTATGTATATATGTACATACCTACGTATGAATGTACTATATACTTAAAACATGGGTAATGGGAATGTCAATAACAACAATTTGCATCTACTTACAATGGCTGGGTTATAAGACATACATACATACACGTTTAAGCAAGATTAAATAATTCTTTTTTTGTTTCAAAAAAACTAATATGATCCATTAGATGGCGAAAATGAGAAGATTAATAAATATATATAAAAATTGGTAATTGGTGATTCAGTTTTTTTTTTATAATATATTAGAAGCAAAATACATGTTAGTAACTATTTTTTTAAATATGCCATCGATTAAGCATTTACAGAATCGTTAAAAAGTGATTATAATGTTATTTATAGAACGTCCTGCTCATCTATGTATACAGAAAAAAATATCCCTTAAATTTGTTTAATTAATTGACTTTTTGATTTGTTTTAAAATTCTAATTATATTTTTCATTAACTGAATTAATTTTTTTAATTGATATTAAATATTTTCATAAAACAAAGAGATTTCTGTCAGTTGAATAAAATAAATAAAAAATGAAAACTGTTATTTTAAATGAAATTTTTTCAAAATTGAATTTCTTAGAATTTATTTAATATAATTTTTATTCAATGAGCAGAATAATAAAAAATAGTAGACAATATGCAAGAAAAAGTTCTGGTAAGTGAAAATATATAAAAATATGTTCAGTTTTAAATATAATAAATGGTTTCAGTTTTATTGTAGATGTGCCCAAATCCAATAATTATTGTATTCTTATATTCCTCAGAATTCTCATTTTAGTAGGTAAGTTTGTTGAATTTCTTCACTCTGTCTGATCAAGCCTTTTTACCGGTTAATATTCCTTTATATCTAGGTTGTTTATGCTACCCGTTATTTTTGGATCTCCGGCTTTCGATATGGTATTGTATGTCTACTTATGGAACCCTACTTCTTATGCTAAATTATTTTTATATAAATAACGAAATGTAATTAAAAACATAGATACCATATATGAATATTAAGAATATATAAATTTCAAAAAAAATATTTAATTTTTTTTTAATTTTTTTTCTAAACAGGTTAAATAATTTTTGTTATTGATATAATAAATAATTTTATTATATAATTACCAAATTTCAATTATAGACATGATTAAATTAATTAAAATCATTTTGGAAAAAAATGAAAATTTTAAATAATTTTTTAATACTATTTTAATTGATATTTTGCTCAACATTTGTTCAATTAAAACTATTAATTTTCATTTAATTAATAGTATCATTTTGATGATTGGAGCAAAATTAAACAATTTTTTAATAATTAATATTAATTTCGTAATTGAAGTTCATATTTATTTTTTTCTGTGTACGCCATATTTAGTTTTTCAAAACATTCTTCAAGAATTGCGGACGTACATACATATGTATATGGTAGACGTTTGCATGGCAATACCCAAAAGTCATTTAAATACATTCGTTTGATCGTTAACTCACAGTGTTAATAGTTTTGGTAAAAAAAATAAATAAATAAATGAACTCAGTCGATATAATAAACCAATTAAAATTAAAACGAAAAATATAACTACAACATTCAAATAAATCAAAGAGAATAAAATGTGCATAATATTCAAGTTTGATTCGAGTATAAATTTATTTAACTTTAAACTTTCTTTTTCGAGTGTATTGTAACAACTGCTGGTAATTAGTGCATCCATTTGTATTTACAAATTTTTCGCTGCTGTTAGTTTTGTTTTATTTATATACATACTTATGTATGTATAGATATGCATACAACAAAAAAACAAGTAAGAGCACTATATTCGGCTGTGCCGAATCTTTTATACCCACCACCAATTTTGTGTACATATAAAGCACAATATTTATTATTTTGTTAATCATTATGGAATAATCTCTTTATAATAAAATATGTATCACTTTCTTTGTAGAGGGTGGTTAAATTTTAAGGGCCCATGTTGAAGGTGAACTACACCTAGTCTTTAAGTTTGTTTTCTGCATTTCACTTGACATTTCTCAATCTCAAACTTACTCATTTTGATCCGTGGAAAGATACGCAAATGAGCAACGCTTTAAAGTTATTCAGGTTTTTTATAAAAATGGGCGTTCAAATCAAAATGCATTTTGTGCACTTCGTAATTCTTTTGATCAACATAATCGTTCAAATTCGTCCACAATCGGGAGAATTGTAAAAAATATTTAAATTTCTGCAAAAAAGGTCTGTATAAAATGTTAGAAAATCTGTGAATGCCTTCTTAGTTCGTTGAATGGGAACTGTTGCTGTTTTTTGCGATAGTGTGGCAAAAGAGCAGTCAACCTCGACTCATCATCATGCCCAATAATTGAGCATCAACATTGTCATTGAAAATTTGGACCATCAGATAGAGGAGTGACGCCAAGGATGGGGGGGGGTCATTTGGCCGATATTTTGTTAAATACATAATTGAACCATACAAATATTATCATTATAAAAAGAAATGATAATAATTTCTTAAATAATTTGTGTTTTATTTAAATACAACATCGGTCCTTAAATGAAATGAAATTCAATGAAAGTGTGTTAAAGTAGCTGTGTCAATAAAGTTTCTACTAATAAATACAACTTAAATATTTCAATATAGCCCTTTATTTTCCCAAAAGCTTTGTCAATAGAGAAATTACATGAATTTAAGGTAAGCCGTTGTATGGGAGGTAGGCGTTAAAGTGGCCGTGTCACCTAAACTTTTTGGCACAACAATAACATTGATTAGGAGGATATACACAGCAAATTTGATCATCATACCTCTAAATTTGGCGGTTTTATGAGCTTTTAAATTTCATTAACGGTAGATTACGTGAAAAGTGGGCGTTATAGTAGGCGTGTCAAAGTTGTTTTGGCGAATGAGTACAACTTAGGTGTTTCAATATAGCCCTTTATTAATCCAAAATCATTATTAATATAGAAATTAGAGGAATTTTGAGTAAAACATTATATGGGAGGTGGGCGTAAAAGTGGGCGTGGTAACTCAAATTTCTAGCACAGTAATGACATTGCCTAGGGGGATATACGTAGCAAATTTTATCATCATACCTCTTATTTTGGCGGTTTTATGAGCTTTTAAATTTCATTAACGGTATATAACGTGAAAAGTGGGCGTTATAGTAGGCGTGTCAAAGTTATTTTTGCGAATGAGTACAACTTAGGTGTTTCAATATAGTCCTTTATTATTCCAAAATCTTTATTAATAGAGGAATTATATGAATTTTAAGTAAAACGTTATATGGGAGGTGGGCGTAAAAGTGGGCGTGGTGCCTTAATTTTCTGGCGCAGTAATGACATTGCCTAAAAGGATATACGTAGCGAATTTGATCATCATACCTCTAATTTTGGCGGTTTTATGAGCTTTTAAATTTCATTAACGGTATATAACGTGAAAAGTGGGCGTTATAGTGGGCGTGTCAAAGTTGTATTTTCGAATGAGTACAACTGAGATGTTTCAATATAGCCCTTTATTATTCCAAAATCTACATAAATTGAGAAATTATATGAATTTTGGGTAAAACGTTATATGGGAGGTGGGCGTAAAAGTGGGCGTGGCACATTGATTTTCCGTTACAAAAAAGCGTCTCACCAATAAGCAAAGTATGCAATATTTCAGAGTCGTACATCCAATTTTGTTGCTTTTATGAGGTTTTTGGTTTTAAATATACCGAAAAATACACTGTGCGGTATAAATTTTCGTACATTTTGATCGATAACTCCTCTCCTAATGCATAGATTTAGATAATTTTCGGGGAAAAATATTGTTTTTACTCAGGAAATATATATTCGAAGTTTCATGAGTCTACGTTAATGCGTTTGGACACAATTCCATTTTATTCGATGTTTGAAGGACACGGTTTTTTCGACCTACTCTTGCTTTTCGAGCTATAACTCTCTTCCTAATATTCCGATTTAGCCCATTTTCAATACCAAACAAACCTTGTCTATAAGAAAGATTCTGGCAAAATTTGAGCCCCCTAGCTTTTTCGGTGCGACCTCTATCGTGCTTTCAACAGACGGACAGACGGACAGACGGACAGACGGACAGACGGACAGACGGACGGACATAGCTAGATCGTCATAAAATCAAACCCTGATTCAGAATATATATACTTTATGGGGTCTAAAATGGATATTTCGATGTGTTACAAACGGAATGACAAAATGAATATACCCCCACCATTTTTTTGGTGGCGGGTATAACAATATCATTACAATATGATCACGACGATCACATTATAGTTTTTAAAATAATATTTGGTTATCGTAAACATATATTTATAAATTAATTTATTTTGTTTTATCATATATTTTGTCACGATAATCAAGATTTTGTTTCAATTTTATCATTAACTGTGAACTTTTCATGAAAACTTAGATATGGCTGTCTTTTAACGATAGAATGTTTTGCAAAATTATGATGACAAGAATAGTATGACGTCTCCACAAAAATAACATTATATTCAGAATTATACAAAATTTCCTTTAAATGTTAGGTGCAACAACATTATGATTGCAAAGAGATCAAGCTGTGATTTTTCTAATAATATTATGTTTTCAACTGTTGTAATTCTTGTTAAATAAGTTTTGTTATTTTAAAAATTTGATATGAGCAAAATTTATACAAAAATTTTAAAGAATAAAAAAAAATTTTTTTAAATAAATATAAATGATAAAATATACAAAATATTGGTGTAAACAATTCTGATTATAGGGGTAAGTTTGTATAAAAAAGCATAGGTCGTTAATTTTATTTGTAGTCATAATATGGTAGTCGCATGATACTTTAATTAAACATAATAATGTTAAGTATCATAATGTTAAGTATAATAATCATAATATGTTTTAACCACAATCAAGGTATGTTGCTGTTAGATTATGATTTCCACAACCATGTTTTTTCTTTGCGTGTAGGTATGATCACTTATAAGCAACAATTTATTTTATATCTTTAATAATATAAACACAATTTCTTCTTTTTAATTATAGTATATATACATTAAATAATTCACTCAAATAATATTTGAACGTTTTAAATATAAATCTAAAGGTGTGTTCACATTAGGCAAATATTTGACGAAATAGACATAACCATTTTATTGCCTATTTAATTACAAATTTTCTAGATTTCTAAAATGTAAATTTATTTGTTATTGTTACCGCGTTATTTGATGTAGGCAAAATTAAATAATTATTTACCAAAAATATATAAACCCGATTTGTCGCGAGATAACATTTCAGATCAAGAATAAATTAGAAAAAAAGTTGATATAAGAAAATTAAATATTAAAGAAATTTCACAAATAACAAATGAGTAATTTATACTTACAACGATGTTAAAATTGATCTCAAAGTGATAAATGAAAAATATATTTTTGACCCCATAAATACAAACGGGGGTCAGTTTGTTCTGCATAAAAACTCAAACGTTTTTATTTAAAATTTTAAATATTTCAGGTTTTGCTTAAAACAAAAATCAATTCAACGATCATTTTATTTAAAATCATTTATTCATTAGATAACTGAAGTAGAGCAAAAGTAATTAAATTCATATTGACTATTAGATTTGATGTATTCTACATCAGTTTACATACCGATGTATCTGCTAACAACTGTATATAAAATATGAAATATTTATTTTAATCGTAAATTGTATTGTTTGCAATAAATAACTTTAATAAGTATTCAAATATTATAAATGAGTGAACAAATGGGCCACATAAACAAGGAAAATACAATTTCATACTTTTTATTAGCTTAAAGAACATAAGATACCCTACAATAATTACGAATTATTTTCACGTGATATATATTGTATTTGTATACATTTGTTTAATTTTTATGATTAATCTGATTGCATATCAGTGCTGAATGGAGGTTCACTAAATTCGAAAACTATTGTAAGGGGTTTGTTTAGAGATTTCCACTGTATAAAAAATTGTTAATCGTAAGTTTAAAGTCCGTTTCTTATATAGCTGGAGCTTGTAAGATTTAATCTAGTAAAACTTCTGAAATAATTGTACTATACGTATGATATGTAGTGCCATATATTAAAAAGAATCTGTACATTGCAGGTATTCAGGTTTAACGATTATAATGATTACATGTGCTTTATTGAGTAGACAATTTTGCAGCTTTGAGACTATCCGAGGATATCACAATGTTAAAGCGACAATATTTTCTATATATAAAGGATGATTAAATTTTAAGTGCTGATGTTGATTTTGAGCAAAACACAAATTATTTATGAAATTGTTGTCATATATTTTTATTATGAAAAATTTTGTATGGTTTAATTATCTATCAAACAAAGTATCATTCAAATGGCCGCCAAGACCTTGGTTGTACACGTCCGATGGTCCAAATTTTCAATAACAATGTTGATATTCAATTGTTAGGCACGATGATGAGTCGATGATTATGACTGCTCTTTTGCCACACTATCGCAAAAAACAGCAATGTTTTCCAATCAACAATCTAAGAAGGTATTCACAGATGTTTTCACATTTCATGCAGAGCTGTTTTGCAAAATTTTTTCACAATTCTCCCGATCGTGAACGCCCATTTTCATAATAAGCCTGAAAAACTTAAACGCGTTGCTCGATTGTGTATCTTTCCATAGTTCAAACTGAGTTAGTCTGAAATTGGAAAATGTCAAATTAAATGCAGAAAAAGCTTGACGTTTAGGTGTGGTTCACATTAAACATCGGCCCTTAAAATTTAACACCCTTTATTTGGCTTACTTTTGGACTAGGTCTAGTATTCTATGGAGTATTTGTTACGTATCTGACTTCTAAGCTTTATTTGGAAACTTTTTTTATATTTAATAATTAATAATTTTTATTTATTATTTAATAATTTTACGGTTAAGATTATATAGTTCGTTATTATTTTAAAAAAAAATTTAATTTAATTTTATACATAAGTATTTGTATAAGCGTTCATATTTATGTATGTCAAATTCGGATCGAGTGGGAAGAAAATAGGACATTTCCTCCTTCATCCCAAACAAGAGCACATATTTCTTCTTGTAATATGTAATAGCTTTGCAGTCATTAAATAAAAAAAACTCATAAAAATAAAGACTGCAACGACTAACACCAAATTAAGCAAAATTAATTTGGAGCCTTAGCTAGCAATTTTCTAGGCAATACAAATATAACAACAAACGCATAATACCCTGTCCGATTATTTTAGTGTAAGTTTGCTCCTCATAATTCCTTTTTGAATAAAACTTAAGTCATTATACATAATTTTTGTATTTATGCATAGGAAACATGTACTAGAAGTGTATATACACAAGTAATTATGAGTAACAGCTTATATGGCGTCGTAAAAGTTATACATTAGACTAATAAGGATATAGTTTAAACAAGAAGAGGATAAAACTGCATTTTACATACCAACATGTACACATTATGAATATGAAAAATTGTTTGCATATCTATGCATACATATGTATGCATGTACAATATACATACACATATTTAATGACTATTAAATCGAGCCAATAATGTCATCAAGATTATAACATGACTTGTGGAGTATGAACATTAAAATTACTTGCATAAAATATAAAATCAACATATGTAAGTTTAAAATATTATAATTTGTTAGCATTTTCTCATTTTATTTTATGATCCATAGTTTATTTTTATTTATTTAATTTTTTATATTATATTTTTTTTTTTTTGGCAAAAGACAATGATAAATGAAGGAAATTTAGATTTGCATAAAATTCAATTGCAAAATTGTAAACAAACATAAATCCTTATTTAAAAATAAAAAGTTTATTGCTCTCATCTGCAACGGTAGTGTATTTTGTAATAAAACAATTTTTTTTTATTCAATATATTGAAGATTGAATAAAATAAAATTTATTTATGACTTAATTTAAAAATGAAATCCTGTAGTTTTAATACCGGCACGTAAACAAATCAAATCTTTTTATTGCGTTTTTTCCCATCTAAATAAAAGAAAAATAATGTAAAGGAAAGGGGAAAAAGTTAAAATGAAATTGTGAACAAATTTTAGCTTCGTGTAAAATTTAATTTACCACAATTGCATGACAACAACGATGACAGATATAAAAGAATTTTTCCAATAAAATAATATAATTCAATAAACTTGTATATTAACTTTACCTGATGGCATTTCAACGACTACAACGTCTATTATGTTAAGAAAGACCCTCTTTTGTTATTGTTGTCGTATTTGGGTCTGTACAGCAATAAGCTGCTTCTTCCCCTCTTTGTGCGACTCCCTCCCCATCGTTACTTTTTTTCTTTTCATACGCTTTTGCATACTTTTATTAACCTTTAACATCTTGTCTTTTTGCTGATTTCTATTGCTCCTTCCAAGTACTTAGTCGTATTTATCTACTCATACCTGGTGTTATATTGGATGATTACACAAGAAATCAACTGTCAATTTACAACAAACTGTATTTGTTCAATATTTGGATGTGCACAGTGGTTTCGAATTAGGCTTGATTGAATTTATTTTGTACTTATGTTATAAAATATTTAAAAACATACATTAACGCTTTGAATTGTTTTATTTAAATCGAAGGGCAGGAAATATCAACGCAATCTGTTCTGTTTTAAAAAAAGTTAAAGCCGATACATTTCGGTGTTAATCGTGTCTGATGTCACAAATGATTGGTTTTTTGTCACAACTGCAAATTGCTAACCACACAAGAATCTTCTGGCGGAATTTTTTTTGTTTTTTTTTTTTGTCCGGTATTATCCTTCACACATAAAAAGCTGAGCCGAAAGTTGAAAAAAGTCTGCCAGTACATAAGTTTCATCATCCTGAACACAACAGGTGTATCAACATAATAATATAATAAGAATAAATATCACAAAAATTCAGAAAGGACTAAAGAGCCTGTTAAAAATAATTGCATAGGTGTCTGGCACTTTTCGGAAATTTTGAGTTTTAAGGGGATAAAACGGGTAAAAACTGCATTTTGGTACTTTTTTGAACAGCATTTATCTTTGAGAGGGATAGCAATAGGAAAAAAGTAAAAACGTTTTTTTGCTCTCCTTAAAACAATCTATAATGAATTTTTGATATGTAGCGGAACACGTACCGGGCGGCTAGTTTTTATAAAATTTGCGTTCAGTTCTTTCGCCTGATCTTTTGCTTCTAATTTTAAACCGCATTGTGATGTTGAACTTTCTGATCTTTATACGAATTCTTCACGGCATCAGCTTTGGCTCTGCTCACAAAAGGATTAGATCATTTCACATTACGAACTACTTTTCGGATAAAATTGTCTGCTGCTCTTCGAAAGAAATGTTCGACTTCTTATGCCTCGCTAATATCTGTTACATGCTTTTCTTCATTCTGATCCTGGTTTTCTTTTAATACCCAAGTCTTTCTTATACTGTTTAATGGCTTATAAAACAGTGTAACGATAAACCTTCAGATTTCTTAAAATTTTTTGGAATATTCATATTGATTTTTTGTTAAAGTTTCAATTATTTTCTCACCCTCTTTTTTGTTGTCTATCTTGAATGAAGTAGCATGTGTAAATGAATGAAAATTAAAAGATGATATCGACATATTATTATAAGCTAATGTCATTTTAGTAATAATAAAAGTTTTTCTGACTCCTTATGCAAACCAAATCGGTATGAACAATTTTGCAAAAATTACAAAATTTATTATATTTCAAATTATTAACTAACTTTTTAACAAGAAATAATATTAGTCAAATTTCCAATTTGAACTTTTAGCTGTAAAAAAATTATTTCATATCACTGTCTCATATTAAAAATAAAAAACTTTATAAATTTTTTATGTCGTTTGAGTAAAAATAAGCATAAAATACTTAGAGGTAGCACCTTATTTTCTTACATTTCATTTTGTATTTTACTTTTTTACAATCCTGAAGTCATTGTGTGAATAAATATGTAAAATGTATATACAACGTAGGCGACATCACGCGTTTTTGAAATACTCCTGACTTTAATATTTTGCTTGGGCTTAGCAAAACACACACAAAAAATGACACATACGAAAAAAAATCCAAGAAGAAAATTTGTCAAATCAAATCAATTTGTGTTATCAACACAAGGATAAACATCAATATGTTATTTTATTTTACGTTCCTTTTTTTAGTTTTTATTTTTTTTTTTATTTAATAATAAACCGAGCAAATATAATATGTGTAAGTGTATGGTTGTGTGATGATGTGTAGCAAAAAGTACAAGTTTATGTCACGTAAAGTGGCAATAAGTGTTAAACGGAAGACGGTAGAATGGATTGCGAACAATTTGATGTCATACAACTTGATATTAAATAAAATGTTTAACGTAAACATATTTAGGTGGAAATATTTTTGCATAACACAATGCCAGTGCAAATAAAACTGCTTTGCTTCAATTGTTAAGGACGTGTAGGGCAAATGTACATACAAATATAATCCAGTGATTTATAGTTTTAATATTGACAGCTTATGAAGCTTCATTCAATCTGATGTAATTTTTTGTAATACATCTAAAATTATTTTTTAAATTATTTCAATTATGTATATATGAAATTTGACTGTTTCTCAAAAAGGAAAAAATCAAAACCTAATTAACGAAATCAATAAACAAATTGCATAAAGTAATACTGTTATCAATAAGTTCTTATATTGGTTGTAACTGAACTGAAATCTTATAATTTTTCTTGTGTTTTATCTCTACTATTCTGTATATCAAAATGGAATACAAATTGTTATTGTAGTGTTGTTGTTCAAAACAACAATCCTATGTACGATTCTAACATTTTAATTACACTCGGTACACAGAACAGGCACAAATACCTACATACATACATATATTTGATATAAAATGTTCATATTATGTCAGAGTTAAAATTGATTTATATTTTTAAAATAATTGTCAACGAAATAAATATTTTTTCCTTAGCTTCATGTCTACCTCTAATATTCTTTATCATTTCTGTTATTTTTGTGCTATAGTATAGTGTATTTCATATTAGGCAATGATTGTTTTTAAAGAATTTGAGGCTCTCTTTTTTAAATATGTTACCTTCTCCGTGTGAATATACATAGAGTGTGAAAACTAAGTTTTGAGAAAAACGCATTTAAAGAATCATAACGTATTATCACTGTGAACACACCTTCAGTTGGGAGTAGGGTTTTTTCCCGGGAATGCGAGATTTATTTTTTAATTTTCCGGGATTCCGAAGCAAAATAAATAAGAAGTAAATTTATTTTTAAATTATCCAATAAGAAACTTTTTATTAGAAAGCATAAAATAGTCTATAATGTAAAAGAAACACTTCAAAACTATAAAAAATAATAAAGAGACTTGAATATAAAATATAAATTGAGTAAAAATATTTCAAATTAAAAAAAAATATTATTCTCTAGAGACGAGATCAAATATGAGCACAAAAAATAAAAATACAGGTACTTCAGCTATGAGATCAAAAATAAAATCATTAGAATTCAATTTCAAAAACATGTAAATACAATGTGTAATTAAAAAAAATATGACGTAATAATTTTAAACGACTTAGAACATAATCTTTTAATACGCTCAAAGCGTTTATTGACTGGTAAGAAAGTCTATTTCTGATATTATTAACAAATTGCCCTGTTACAGAAAACACTCTTTCTCTTTCTACCGATGTTGGATGAATAGTTACAAGTGCATTTAACAAATATACAATATTTTGAGTTTTTTGACCACTTCCTTCTTTGTTTATGGAAATTTTGAAGTATTGGTAACGTGGGCTGGGTTTTTTAATTTTTGAGGGAAGTGTTCTCTGATTTTTTATATCAGCTAACTTTTTCTTCCAGATTTCTTTGAGCAATGATCTCAAATGGCGCATTAATCCGCTGGCACTTCGGCCTTTACATGAAGTTATCTTCACATATAGAGCATACAGCAGTGTCATCAGCCTTGTTTTCAAAAATGTTCCATACTATTGAACTTTCCATCTAAAACAGTTTCGTTTCTTTTAATATTAAAGGAGAAAAGTTTATAAAATTAACACGTTACCTCTAAGAGTATATCAAATTATTTGTAAATATACATATTTCTAAACATAATGTTAAAAAAAAACCTTGAAGAAAATATTTTTATGAAAAAGAAATGTCAGAATAAAAACATATGCTTTCGAGTCGTAGACACTTTTTTCATTTCCCGGGATCCCGAAAAATTATCCCGGGAAAACGGGAATATTAAATAACTTGAAAGCCCTAGTTGGGAGATGCGATTTCGTATGGTTAGTTATGATTGGATGCCGACTTTGATGACGTCATGCCTATGTGGTGACAATACCTTTGCTATTGTTGGTTCTCTGTTTGTAATAATCTTCATTTTGTACGCTTTTATGGAGTAAATAAATTTTTATCTCTCTCTCTCTCTCTCTCATTTTATCTTATTCTACACCTTTTTAGGTACCAGAGCCCACTCTTAAATCTAAACCCGTTTTCCGACACACTAGGTCCCTTTTCTCGGAGAATAACACATATGGTATTTGGTATTAGAAACTATTTGTTATATATTGCACTTGATCAATAAGATAGTGCTAATTCGAAACTTTAAAATTTTTAGCAGAGGCTAAAAACCGTCGTCATATTTTAAACAAAATTTTTAAATCCAAAAATATCAGCAGATTAATCCCATTAAAATATATGGTATTTTAAAAATGTTTTTATTTTCTTTTTAAACAAAACTAATTTTTTAGCTGCTGCTATAATTTTTAACTTACTAATTTAATTTCAGACAAATTTTATTTAGAAATTAGCATCCATTTAATATAATAAATTATGAATAAAACAATTTAATATTTTTTTTATTTGAATAACGTCTAATCTCAAAAAGATATATTCAATCAAAAATGTTGAGTGTATTTTTTTTATTTATTTATTAACTTTAAATAATACTCCTGTCTTGTAGTCACTAATATATTATGAAAATAATTTTTTTGATAGAAAAGAAGACGAAATATGCTTAAAATTGTTCAGTGAATGGATGAATGATTAAGTTTTGTCAGATGAATTTTCGAATAAGTTAAAATTTGGTCATCTTAGTTTAATACCCTCATATAAATCAAAAGCAATATGAAGTCTTACATACGATTAAACATACAACAAAAACTAGTTTACTGGGCAGTCGACATCATCTTCTAAATTATTAAAATTATTTTTCAATTGTTGTAAAAAGAACTATTCTTTTAGATACTGCCATTATTTTTAGCTTTTTGATTTATTTTAAGGCAAATTTTAAATAAAATTTTAAAATAATCTTTTAATTGAATTAAGACTTATACACCAACAATAATTAGTTTACTGGGCTGTCAGTACCACCTTCTAAATTCTTTAAATACATCTTACTTTATAGACTTATTCCTTTTATATTCCTTTTTTTATTCTTCTTTTAATTCTTCACTAAGGCGTCACAATAGACCGTATTGGTCTCTGGGTGAGGGTGTAAAGATATCCTATCTTATAGACTTTGAATATTAAAAGAGGCTAATGTGGTGCCTTTGGAAATTACAGTAAACTCATATTCCGATTGTAATATTAAGCTATAAAGACAGGTTTTTACAGCCATAATTTTTTGTAGTATCTATTTGAAATCCACCTCGAATGTATCACGGCGCCAGCTACTTCTAAAAGGTATCTTAGCACCGATGAGACAATACACAAACCATTGTTGAAATACATTTTTTACCTCACCATATATAACAGTTTTATCAAAATAAAATATAAAATAAGAAGCAATATTGAAGTAATGTCATAAGCATTTGGCATCGTATTAAAGATGTTCACTTTCCCAAACCTGCTAAGTTAAATATTTACTCCGAAAAAAAAATACTACCATTAAAGTGGTACAATATTGATAAATGTCGTAGCCTCACATCACAAAAACATCCAAAAAATATTTTATTATATTTTCTATTATATTGCAAACATGAAAATTAATTTTTCATTTATAAAATAAACAATAAAACAAACTGACTAACAACTAAAATAATACTTTTTCTATGTTTCGAAAGGCATTCACTTACTGTCTTATTAATTAACATGATTAACGGCTTATGAAACCGATTTTCTATAATGGTTTGATTAATAAATCTTTAATAAAGCATGTAATTGTTTTATTAAAGTTATTTTTATTAAAGGAGTATTAAACATCTGCTTAAAAAAACACCACCAGAACAACAAAATATTTGCTTTATAGTTGATAAACAACTGAACAACCTGCTGATTGTAAACAAAAACAACTGACACGTGAAAGCAAAACAAAAAAAAACAAACCAAAACAAGTTAGAGCAAAACAAACTGCAAAAGAGAGAACTTTACTCTCATCACAAATAAAGCCGTTATAATTTTGCTCTGAGCAGAAAAACTATCACTAAAGTGGTGAGTTTTTTTTTCATCACTCTCTATATCTCACATCACAACTTCGTTACATTGAGCGATTCCTTTGTAAATTATATGCGAAAGTTTCTACGACATTTTTTATTTTCATACATCTTTCAACATTGTTTGTGATTTTCAAAATCAGTTCATTTTTAAAGTCTATTGGAAAAGGTTGTGTTTCTAACCCTTAAACTAAGTCGTTCCTTAGTAGCTAGTCGTAAAATTGTACGCTTCCGTCAACTGCATTTAAACGGTTAAAAAGTGTCTTTATAAAAATATAAAAAAAAATATTTTCCTCTGTACGACAACGTTATTAAGGCTTTTTTTACTTTTCCCAATGTTTGACCCAAATGTAGAAATGTTTTAGGTTTTTTTTTTTCTTTGTACAAAGTAAAATTTCTTGCATCTTTCGTTTGGTTGTTTAAATGTTTAATAACGTGGTTACGTGCCGGTAACTTTTCTCATCTAAATTGAAAAATGAAACTTAAAAAGTCCGCCTGTATAAATGTCGTGCATAAAGTGAAATAATCTAAATTGTGGCTAGTTTATGTATAAAGAATTGCGTTTTAAAAGTGATACAGAAAATTGATTAGAAGTAAAATCAAACACGTATATTCTACATAAAAAAGTGGACCTGTAAGAAATTCAGTTTTTAAGAATCTTGTTTAAAAAGGTAGGATTTTTAATTGAAATATTTAAGTAATTTTAAAGGTTTTATAGGACAAACGGCTCGACATGCTAATAAAATATTTTTAATTAGAATCAAAAAAAAATATTTTTAACAAATAAATAGGTAATGAAATTGTGACTTCAATAATTACAAAATTTACGATACAAGTAAATATCTTTACATTTTTTCTTATAAGAATAATTTCGACGCGTTTAACACTGTAAAAGAAAATATTTAATTTTTTTTTGTAATAATCTTTAATTTTTGAAGCTCAGAAAATCGAATCTTCAAAACGTTTTGAAACATAAAATTAAGTTTAAAAAATTCCATGATACTATTTATTTTTAATAATAGCTTTTTTACACTTTTAGGCGTATATTCCTAAGAAATAAAATATATTTGAAATCGATTTTAAGGAAATTTTGTATAAAAAATTTTATATAAATTACATTTCCAACTAACTTTAAATTTTATGAAATATGGGGGTTAAAATTTTTTTTATATAAAAAAAAATCAATTAAATGAGAACCCTCGTTAAAAAAAAATTCAATATATGTATAAACGTTCGTTCAAAAACAAACACCAAAATAACAACAAACTACTACTACTACTACTTTACTCCTATAAGTATGCAAAGCACAACCTCTTTATTTTTCCTTTTTATACAATTGTTGAATACTTTCATTAAAATCATTGTTCTATTTAAAAAGGCATTCTTAGTAAACCACAACACATTTAAAATGAAATTGTTTACAAAAAACGAAACATGAGTAATATATTTGGCTGTGACGAATCTGATACTCACTTCACCTCTCTGTAATAAATTTTATTACAAACAAAATCTAACATTTGTAACCAATTTAATATTTTCTAATATTTTGGTAATTGTTAAGAGGTTTTCACTAATTTGTGAAACTTAATACTATGACCAATCATTGTTTTGTGCAAAGATATTTAAAATTTGTTTACAACCTTTGTAGCCCGATTTTTTTTAGGTAAAATCGTTGTCTGAATTTTTTTTTCAATTTGATGAAGGTTTTAAAACTGACCTTGAATATATTTGCATATTCTTGTTATATGTATATGCCAAAGGTGCCAGATTTTTATAACGACCTTTATTTTCTTTCCATTGTTTTTTGAAAGATAATAAACATTTTGATTTTAATTTCATAAAGTTTTAACCCACATGGCATTTTAGACTTTAAGGCTCAAGCGGGATTTTTTACTTTGATCAATGAAAGGAACGGAGCAACTAAAATTATTTATAATATTTTCTCAAATAGACAGCTTTGAGATAGAGTGCGTGCTTTTATTAAAAGCTTTAAGAATAAAAGCAATTTAAACTGAGATTTTCTCAAAATAGACAGGACTAAAAAAGAGGGTGTGATATTTTGAAAATTGCATTCTTAAATGCTAGTTTGCCTATCTGATAGTGTCTAATAACACAAATATTTTACCTACAAAACTTATTTAATTAACCAGAAGTTGAATATATTAGTTTCGCATAATATTTGAAGGCTTGCGAAAATAATTTTAAATATTTATATAGACGTCTAGGCATTGCTAAATTGACTCTCTTTTCTATAGGAATTAACTATTTACATACATTTTATACGGATACAAAATTTTAACTATTTATTTGTATTTATCCTTAAATCTTCGTAATATACCGAAAATCAAATTAATACTATAGTGCAGCACTGGCCAAAATCAGAAAATAGCTGAATAAAAAACGATAATAGAATGCAAGATTAAATGAAAAATTTTCTATTTTGGGGAACCCTTTGTGAAATTTTTATAATTCTTGAATAATTTTATTTAAGTTAAAGAAAACATTATCACTCGGACATTGTTGTTCTTACACTTTTAACATAAAAAGTACTTTTTATTTATTTTCATGATTTTTTTTGTACGTTTGTGTTATATCTGCAATCGTATTCGTAAATGTAAGTTTCCTTTACGCGTTTTTTGAAATGGATTATTTTGTGGTTGTTGTTTTTATTGCCAGATCTTCAGTGTTTTTTTTGTTGGTATTTTGTTTATTTTTTATTTAAAAGAAAAACTTTTACTCGTTTCGTTTTTTTATTTAGTGCTTGGGGAGATTATACGAAATGTTGTTTGTAGATGATGGTAAACTGTACAAACTCTACGAGCCAGTAATATAAATTCATAAAGTTAATTCTCACTGCTTCTTTACTAGTTTGTTACTTTTTCTATCTTCTTTTGCAAATTGTCTAATATTTTAACGCTTTTTAGTGCTGAATTGCATTCTATCTTTATTGTTAAATAAAATTTTTAAAGCAGCCAGGTTAAACCAGGACCAATTATTACACAATGGGACTTTTAAGACGAAAATACTATTACAATTTTCTTTCGGAATATTAAAGAAATCCATACATTTTTGATACAAATAAATGCGTTAACTATACAAAACTAATACGAATATTATATTCATACATTTCAAGACTTTTCATCTCATAGTTTTAATGCTGGTTACACCCAATTTTTTGTCCAAACATGATTTTTTTTTATATGTATTTTGACTTATTCCTTTTTGATAATAATTTTTTTCGGAAAAATCTAAAATTTAATTTGTGTGATTTTAGTTTTTATCCACACAAAACTAAAATGAGTTGCCACACCATATAGTGTTTGCATATTAAAATTATAAAAATTGTTAATTTGTAAAATTCAGACGAATTATTTACATTTGTAATTCATACGGTAGCCTTGATTTTCTGAAAAAAAATTTCAAAAATAAATAAATCGTAGAGAATAAAACGTCTATTAAAAAATATTTCCCCAATGAAATTGGGACAAAGACGAATTGTTATCAAAGATAAAAATGTAGTTCACTCTTAAATATCCTTTATCCCTTTGGATCTTTGTTCGTAAAACTTAATTTTTTGTCTATCCTACTAATATAATAAATGTGAATGTTTGTATGTTTGGATATTTGTTACTCAATCATGCAAAAACGGATGAACGGAACTAAATGAAATAAGGCACATCCTAAATGGATTGTCTGTGTTGTAAGTATTTTTATTTCTGTTGTTAATACTAAGTATACCTTTTATCCCGATAACAACGCTGACGAAATCGCGGGCACAGGCTAGTAATAAATATATAAATAATACACAGTTGCAGTTGGGTAAAACGTTAAAAAAATTCAAGATCAATTATATAAGCTTTTTACTTTGAAGTTTTAAAAATAAAATTAAAAAAAAATTTTTTTTACCTCTGCAGGTAAATGTACAAAAACAAAATGCCTGTGTTTATTCCTTATTATGTTTGTTGCCGCAATGCATAAACCTTTTAAATATTCCTTGTTCTCAATATTACATTTTAATCAAATTTATATTTAATTATTGTTGTAATACACACACATATGTATTAAAACATACAAAACTTTATCAAGTTCTTTCATTATAAGCCGATTATTTGAAATGCCTATAAGGAAAACATACAACTTTTACATCCTAAAAAATTAAATTTAAAAAAAAAACACATTTTCCGGCTCTAGCGGTCTAAAGTATATCGTTGATGTTATCTGGAAATTTTAGGATTTGCCTTTTATATGCAACATTTTTAACAGGTTTTTCTTAATTGCGATAAAATGTTAAATTGTAAAATAAAAAAATCTACAAAATCTCTAAATGTTTATAGTTGGTATGGTTAAAGCAACAAGACATACAGAATTAAGGTATATTTAAATAAGAGAAGAAACAAGTACTACTTTCCTGCTAGATTTTCTACCATAATCATCATCATTTCTATACAAAAAACAAGATTTGCTATATTCGGCCGTGCCGAATCTTATATACCCTTCACAACGTGTAGTCATGCAATAACAGTAAATTCACGTATGTATGTTAAAAAAAACAAAAAAAAAAAATAAAATAAAAAAAAAATTAAAAAAAAAAATTTTAAAAAAAAATTATTATATGCATATATAATATATATAAAACAAAAAAAAAATAAAAAAAAATTAAAAAAAAAAAAAATTAAAAAAAAATATTAATAAAAATATATATAATATATTAAATAAAAAATAAAAAAAAAATAAAAAAAATAAAAAAAAAAAATTTTAAAAAAATTAAAAAAAAATTTTTTTTGGCTCAGCTGGGATTCGATGCCACGTTTTCCCTAACCAGTATACACGTTTGTATGTATGTATGTTGTTGTTGTAATGTTGTTTTTGTGAAAAGAAAATCGAGGTGGTCGTGGGTTTTTGCTCATATCTCAGTTGTTTATGTACCGATGTTTCTGATTTTCAATACCGATCTACTCCCGAATATTTCTGATATTTTAATACCTTACCCGGGTCCAACCTATGTCGGGGGGCTTCAAAAAGTTGATTTCAACATACACACGGACAGACGGTCAGACGGACAGACTGACAGACTGACAGGGCTTAATCGACTTCCCTATTCATAAGCTTTCAGAAAATATATACTTTATGGGGTCGGAAATGAAAATTGTAGAAATTTCACACGGAATGACAAACCTATATATACCCTTTTTCACTGTGTGAAGGGTATAACAAGCACACACGCATACTACTGCATAAAAAGAATCTTGTATTCATGTGCATATTCAGCTCTGTCACAGGTGTGTTTGTTCAAAAAGAAATTGTTGCATTCATTGTACATTTTATCTACATGGATACAATGCATGCACTTACAATTGGAATTAGGAAATCAAACGTACTAATTGAGATTTTTATACACATATATGTATGTCCATATGTAGCAAGAGGGAGTATTAAAATATGCCATTACTTTATCGGGTTCCTTTTGGAATTCCTTCCTCAGTAATATTGTGGCTACCGAACTGTATCCCTCCCTTCACAAAGTCACCCTTTCTCTCTCTGCTCTGCATCTTTTTCAGATGACATTTTTTTTTTGCCCGCACTAACTTATCACGCAGAATATTTCTGGATTCTGGTCCACAGAATGAAGCTGCAGATCACATATTCGCGAGTTCTTAAGCATTATTTCCTGCTAAGTTCACGTGTTCCTTAGCTCACATCGGCATTATATATTTATAAAGTTATCCTACGGCAGCAATCATAGCATTGCCTCCATTGCTTGCGTGGTAGATATTTCAAGTTCACTTTAAAATCTAAGGTTCTTGAGCTCTCAACAGACGCCTATAACTCCTCAACTACCTCTCTATCCACTGGAGTATCTTTAGACAATAACTTCTTCACTTTTTCCCAGAAGTCCTTTTTTGAAGTTAATGTAAATTTTATTGCTAATTAAGAAGTCCAGAGCTCCATATACACAGGCAAGGCTACATTGAGACTACCCAACTGATATCCAGAGTTACCATGCTAGACCCTTCTCTGTGGATAAGGGTATATTTCATAAAAGTCTACAACTCTCCTGGCGTAGTCATGAAGGCTACCCGCGATCCATAAAGTCAATTACATTAACAAGTTAGTCCAGTCTCCATGAGAGGGGATAACTACCTAGTGGTTTAATTCATCAGTCGCCGCCATACAGTGTGTATGCATTAATATTTTCATTTTGTTGCATTTGTTCAAGATTGATCATATAAATTGTACTTTTATTATTGCTGTAGCTAGGTTATATAATTCTTAGTTACCTTGTTTTTATAAATTTATATGCATTTAAATAATAAATCCTTCTTTGCTATTTTGACCTGCTTTATGATTTACTGTTAGAAAGAATTTCATTTTACACTCGATAAAATTTGTTTGTAAAAGAATTTTTTGTATTTTACTGAAATTGAAAATTGACTTAAAGTAATTTCAATAAAATAACGGAGTTTTACAGTGAGCCTAAAAAATTTTCTTACATTATAATATATTATCGTCTGACAATTTATTGTTTAAAATTTGAAAAGCTTTTGGTATTTTTGAGGTCACTGTCAATTGTTGAATTTATTATAAAAACAACAATATTTTTTTTTAAATTACTGCATCTATAAAAGATAAATGCAAAACTATTAAAGATGCAAATAGAATGTAAAAAATACATATTTTATCCATATGTAAGCCTGACTAAACCTAAATAAGATTTCTACTAAACAAGCAAAGTCTAACCTAAATGCAAACACTTTGATTTAGAAAGTAAATACATGCGATTGTATACCCTTTAAACAATTTATATTTAAATAAAAAACCATTACAGCAATACAAGACTAAATAAAAAATCTTCACATATAATATTAAAATAAAGTGTCAGTATTGAGAAAAGAAATATTTCTACTGAAATTTAGAATTATTTTATTTGGCATTAGTCGAACCCGGTACACATTGCTGGCTCCAATACTATCTATGTATCTTACCTTCATTTATAGATAGATTTTAATATCGTTATTAATACAAATTAGTAGTTTATTGTTTCTCGCGTAAAAAACTTTTCTTTTTGTAGTGTCCGTATTTGCTATTATTTCTTATTAACCTTCTAGTACCATTTCAAATACCAAATTAATAACTTGTTTTGTATATTTTATTAGAAATAAAATATTATTCCGCACTGAAAAATACTCTATGTATTAACACATAGATTGCCAAGATTTCTAGATTGCTTTAGCAATGTGCGTAATTGCTCCATCTTATAGAAGTATAAGCCATAAAACCGCACCAATCCGTGCTTTTGTGTTGTCCATGGTTTCTCAGAGCCTCGCAATTTACAGATTTGCCTTTCATAACTATTTAAATAGTATTACGCTTCACTCGTCATTTAAACGTCATTAAATGAGCTTAAAACTAAATGTGTATTTTCTATGGATGCATCTTAAGATCCTGCTTTAAATTGTTCTGCATGCTGTTCTACAAACGAGTAATTGGTTTAAACCACGACAAGTTTAAACAGATGGATTATTTTCTTTCAGTGCGTATATTTCGTCTAGGACATGCGATCATTGAATCCGTTCCTCGAAAAACATTTATATTTTTAGATCAAAAAAAATTTTCCAAAAATATTTTATGTACAGACTCAGTTTTTTTCGTACTTAAAATAAGTATAAATTTCAATATAATTAAAATTATATTTAGAAATCTATTAAGTTTTGTATATCTTTTGTTTTACCTAATAAAATTGGATCAAAATCCGAAAATAGTTCTTGCAAAATTTGCAAGTAAATACTAATTGTCGTATTAGCGTGCCCGGTGGACTATTCAGTAGTGTGCTAGTCTGCTAGTTTAAGGGTTGCGGGTTCGATTCCAGCCAAAGACTCTGGTCTGGTCTGCTGCTCTTTCTCTTCTATTATAACTATTCTATTTATATGGAGCGCACAACATGCAAATTGGGCATAAGTGTATACCTGTCGTGGGTTTGGCCTAACCTAACCTAATTGTCGTATAATAGACTTGAATTAGTGACAATTTAGTCACTACTATTTAAAATAAAATTTACATATGCTGGCAGGGCATGTTAGAATGGTAATACTTTCACTGTCGCAAGTACGTGTATTTCAACATGTGTATATGTGTGTGTGTTTATAAATCTTTATATTCAACTACTAAAGACAGTAAAGCACATAGTAGATGCCAGCATTGATTTATTACTTTCTATGATAATATATGTTTCATATTTTAACATTTGCTATTTATTTCTATTTGCTTTTTGTGCAAGAAGAAACTCTTGCCATTATTTTAAAAGAAAGTTATAAAATGGGGACAACAACAAAAAAAAAAAAATTAAAGAAGGAAGATATTAAGAAGCAAACAGAAACTGATAGTAAATTTGAATATCTCTAAGGAATAGAATTTATCTCTATAATAAAAAAACTTTCTCGCCATTATCATACTTAAGTAGTTGTGGATATTTCACATCATTGTTTTTTTGTTGTTTCAAATATCTTAAATTTTAAAATAACTTTTTCTGACATTTCTAATGTTTTGAAGACTTTAAAAATTTTTTATTCATTTTTATTTTTGCAGATACATTTTGTTTTTCTCAGAGAAAGAAAAAGTGTGTGACAATTTTAAGTAAATATTACAAAATGCAAACTGTATATAGTACAACACAATTAGTATGGATCATACTGATGGCAATTTTTACAAAAGGTAAGTGATCGTAAAAATGGATTTGTATGTAGTTAATTTTAAAATTTTAAAACTAAAAATTTTATTGCGGCTTATTTTTAATAAACCTTTACTATCTAGGTGTATTTAAAAAAAATATTTTTCAAAAATATATAGTCCTGTAGTTAAGAAAAATTACTTCCTGATAAATTCTATATTAAACGGGTTCAAAAAATATATATATTTTTGCAATAAACTTAATAAATTTACTGTAAAAAGAATATCTTTGACAAATTCTGATTTCAGGATTTTTTATCTATTTATTGCTTTTATTGTTAAAATTTTCAATAAATTTCAAGAATATGTGTTTGCAGAAAATTTTCTAAATATACATTTTGCCCTTGAAAGAAACATTAAATTTTATATAAGATACTGTAAAGTTCAAAAGTAGGTTCAAAAGCAACACTGACTGAAATAAATGTTTAACCTAAAAGTAAGCTATATGAACATTTAAATAACTCAGGCAGGTCCCTAAGTTCATTTTCCTATTTTCATTAAACTAGGATGCCAATGTGTTTTCGAAAAAAAATTATTAAAAATACTTTATAGGTTTCTTCACAACAAATTTTATCTCAAGCTTTAATTTTTTTTAAATCTGAAGGCTACTGAATAGCTTCTCAGTTTTCTTTTATGCATACAAATACGTAATACCAACTAGTTTTTGGCCAAAAAATTTCTATTGTTTAACTTTTTCTTGTCTCACAAAAGTCGATATTGCATCTATGAGTTCAGTTTTGGTTGGAAAAACTTTTATTTTTTTAAAGAAAACAAGCTTTTGTTTCCACCAAAAAATATTCTATTTAATAGTAATACTTAAATCCAAATGTATACTTAAAGATTTAAGTATAAAAAAGTATCAATCGATGTTTTACTTACGATTTAAACTCCCTAAGTTTTCACACATTTTTGGTTTTAGATTTTGATATGGAGTAAATGGTTACATTCCCAAATCCTATAATACTTCTTAAAGATTGTTTTCTTCAGCGTCATCGTCTTTTAACTTTTGTCATTGTTTTTTCATATCATTTTTTTCCATTTACTTTGTTTGTTCTTGTGTAAAAAAGTTTTTGTTTTTCATTCTTGAATCCTTTAAAAATAACGTAGTGAAAATGATATTGTTTACTTGCTATATAAATGTGAAAGTATTTTTCTTTTAAAGACACATAATAATGCAATCACATCTTAAGAACAGCTTCCGTTTTGCCATATTACAGCAGTTTACACACGCACACATATTTAAATACTTTTATAATTGTGTAAGTGACTATATGTACATAGACAGCTATCCATATATATTTTAATGTTTATGGAAAAACTGTAAAAGGGATGTTTAAATAACTACATTAAAGTTTAAAACAAAATAGTTAAGTATGAACTGAAATAGAAGAAAGAACAACAACAAAAAGTGAAAAAATAAAGAATAAGAAATTAAAACGTTTTTAAATACAACAATTAACGGACTGACAGATGGACAAACATTTTAACATAAAAAATAAGACAATAGAAAATTTCGAAAAAGGTTCTTTTCAAATCTAAAAGGAAAACATTAAAAATCGTAAGTGTAAACAGCCTTAATAAATTTGTAAAATTACAGAAAAAAGAAAAAAAAACCAAAAACAATTTTAAGGAAATGCGTATAAATTTAACATGAATGTAAATATAAACAAATATACAGAAACTTAAATAAACATAAGGCAAAATTTTAACTAAGAAGGCAAATAAAATTATTCACAAGTAAACACACTTTTAACTGATTCCAAATGATACAAGGATTTTTTGAATTTAAATGTTGGTTATGCCTCATAACATCAGTGACTTTAATTTCTACACAACCAGCCAAGCAATTGCGTTTAAGCCGACTGACTGTGTTACATATATAAACAAATACATGTAAGTTGTAATAAATTAGTGTAATTTATGATGCCAACATCAAACATAATACCTACAACACCAAAAGTATTGCTACAATTAAAACATTAAAAACGAAACACAAGAGAATCCTTTTATAAAGGAGCTGGTATCGTTGTGATATAAGTATATCAAAAATGTATGAATTTTCAAAGTCAAAAATCTACCAAAAAATGTAAAATGTAGTTTTAACTATGTGTAATGATTTGCATGTACATGTGTATTCCAATGTGTATCTAGTGTAAATTATAGGAATTAATAGGCATTAATGTAACTTCAAGATATCTTCAACGCATTTAAGTAGTTTTATATAGTTACAAACACACTTTATTTTATATGCAAATCCAATTTAATTTAATTTCCATTAAATCACATCCATACAAACATGCATAAAGAAATTTATTTTAGAATCGTTTCTCTTTTTGTCTACACTAAGCAAAAGCAAAAAGTCAAATCAGATCTCATGTTTTAATTAAAATATTTAATTTTATTCTATACCAGTACCGCTTTAATAATCCCAATTAGGTTGTTGCATTGTATTCATTAGGTTACAGATTTTAATATTTTCCTTCACCATTTGTTATGTATGTAATGATTGGCATAAATTGTGCCCTCTTTGTGTAAGGATATAACTCAGCCTTCTCCGATCATTCTTGGTTCTCATTAGGAAATTGTTATCAAAAGTAGATCGTATTTAGTTCAAACCAAAAATCTATTAAAGATTTGTAAAAATTACATCAAGTGTTGTTTTAATATGGTTGTGGCGCAACATGTCCTACTCTGATGCTACCGATGTGCCCTCGAAAAAGTTAGTTTAGTAGTCAATTTAAAACCTTTAATAATTATATTTCTGCAGGTATTCCACCAAATATATATTTTGTTTGTCATTAAATAATTGTTGGAATGAAGTGTATTATTTTTATCAAAATTTCTAATACCAGGATTAAAAACTCGAATTTTTGTTGTTTCTGAAATAAATCACGTAATAAGTTTTTCGTCTGGGGGCATTACTTCCCCTGCCCCGATCGTATAGATTTTTGGTTGGAATAAGACAAATTAGATAAAAGTAAAGCACACACAGTTTTTAAGATTATAGGCGCAATAGTTTTTTAGATATCTCACAAAATGTATTTCCTTTTAATTGAAAGTGCCACGCCCATTTTTATTTTCAAGCTTATTTTAAGCTCAACTATAAAAGTTCTCATAACAGTCGACACAAATTTTGAAGCCTATAGGCATTATAGTAGTCGAAAAATTCGGCACAAGCTGTTGATTTGGTATGGTAGGTGGGAGCCAGGCCCAGTTTAAATTTTTATTTAAAAAAATCCGTAAGAGCCATACTTGAGATCATAAGATAATTTAAAACACGTTCAGCCATTCTTCGAATTTATATAAATTAAGAAAGTGGACAGATCTCTTAAATAAAAAAAACTAATAAATTTTTAGAAACACTAAGTTGGCATGCAATATCAGAAAATAAATACAGGAATTCTATTCTCACAGTATTCCAGTCAGTTCACCCTGCTGCATTTTCCATTTTTCCAAAAAGGTCTCTCACAGAAATTTCATATGAAAAGCGATTATCAAAAATTTTTTTTAAAAACTCGCAAAATCAATTCAGAAATTTAATATTCAGACTGTGACAACAATCATCCCTGGCTACATTTTCTATTAAGTCGTATTGCTGGCTAATTCCGTATTTCATAAAGGGGAAAGGTATTTGAAATGGGATTAAAATGTGTTTTTAAATTATAAAAAAAAGTTTAAAGTGTTCATATTAGCACTACCAAGTGGCTAATAGAGCTCTGTTAAACTATAAGGTTTGCATTAAGGGCTAAAAAATTAAAATTATCTTCACACACATCAAAATTTTTATAATATTCTTTATTTGATTTGCACATGAAACTATTTTACAATGAGTTTTTATTTTATTATTTTTTACTTCTTGATACATTAGATTTGTATCTAGTCACGTCTATTGGTTTAGTCTATTATTACTACGGAAAGGTGTGCTAATGTCGTTTTTTCTAACGAAATTAAAGTGAAAGAAAAAGAACAAAAAAATTAAATCAAATAAACTAAATTTGAATACAGCAACTATTTAGAACATATATAATTATGCAGCTCGCTAATAAATGAGTAAGGGTTTTTGGGGTTTGTTTTCCCATTTAAACTAAACTATCTACTCACACTCACAAAAAAATATTAATTAATCCTAGATTTCAAAGAGTTAATCCAATTTCAATCCGAGTATGTCCTGTGTCCCTGAAAGAGAAATGTTTTATTATTTTCCAAAATCGGCTAGCACAAAATTTTTTAACTGCTGTCCATATATGCGAGCTTGAGATTAGTTCTTTATATACAATTTCGTCACCAAATTGAGTATCTTCTTCAGGAGGAAAAATTATAAATTAAACAAATACCAATACAAAATATATTTCAATAACATTTCTTTTAAAAAGCCGGAAAATCAAAAAATACTTTTCTCAAGATTTAAAATATTATAAAAACAAAATATTCAAATTTATATAATGAGTCTTATTATTCATTCCATTCCACGATTGTGGAAAGCATTTTCTGTGCGGGGGCAAAATATTAAAAAAATCACTCCTTTGTTGCGATACCGCCCTATTGTTTTGTTATATATTTGGTACTAATGAGAGAAAGTGATTTATTTTAGAAATACTGGCATTTCGCTTAAGCGTTTGTGTTTACCAACAGCTGACATAATAGCAATCTGTATCTTATCTACATATATATATAAAAGTGAAACTCTGTGTGTGTGTGTGTGTGTGTTTGTGTTAGCTATAGACTCCGAAACTGTAAAACCGATCGGACTCAAACTTTGGCAAGTTGTTGGACACATACCAGGGAGTGTTTATGGGTGGAAAAAAGTGGGCGGGGCCACGCCCATAACAATTAGTTATCAGTTTTAGCCACTTGCACGGGACCGATTTTTTTGAAACTTTGCACACATATCGAGCTGTAATGACTAAATAATTTCGTGATAAGAAAAGTGGGCGGGGCCACGCCCCTAAAAAAGTTTTAATTTTGAGGTACTTGCACTGGACCGATTTTTCTGAAACTTTGCACACTTATTGAGCTGTCATGACTAGACAGTTTCGTAATTAGAAAAGTGGGCAGTGCCACGCTCATAAAGAAAAAGTTATAGTTTTTAGCCTTGCACTTGATATTCGATTAAAATTGAGAATGCGATTAAAATGCATGAAGGGGCATAGCAACGCGCGCCGGGCTTTTCTAGTACATTTATAAAAGTGAAGCTCTGTCTGGCTGTGTGTGTGTGTGTGTGTGTGTGTTAGCTATAGACTCCGAAACCGTAAAACCGATCGGACTCTAACTTTAGCAAGTTGTTTTACACATTCCAGGGAGTGTTTATGGGTGGTAAAATGTGGGCGTGGCTACGCCCATAAAAAAAATTAAAATTTTTAGCTACTTGCACTTTTCCGACTTTTCTGAAACTTAGCACACATATTTAACTCTCATGATTATACAATTTCGTGATTAGAAAAATGGGCAGTGCCACGCCCATAAAAAAAAACTTATCATTTTAAACTACCTGAACTTTACCGATTTTTCTAAAACTTTGCACACATAATGATCTGTCATTAAAAATGCATTTTTATTTATTAAGGGGTGTAGCAACGCGCGCCGGGAATGGCTAAGATTTAATAAAAAAAAAAAACATGGACTTTTAATCCACTATAGGATAGCTTATACCGCAGGAATATATCATTGCAATTTAAATATCGATCGATATTACTTTCCGTATTGAACCAATAATGCCAACCAATATATTACAGCACAACATATATTATTAAGACAAACACTTTCCACAGCTTATTAACTAGTAGCCTATAATTTTGAGCAAAATTATCCATATTCCTTCTATAGTTAGTCCCTTGAGTAGATGGCAACATATCTAATATACACTTAAAGACGTCTGTAATAATTTTAAAATTGTTGTTGTTTTTAAATCAGGATATTGCACTTGTTTTTCGATTCCTGTTTTTCTGAATTAATCTTATTAAAATTTTCTTTATTTTTACCACTACTTGGTGTTTTATAAACTAAACGAAACATTTACAATTAAACTATTTTATCTTTCGTTTTACTAATCTTATCTACGTAATATGTTGCAAATTTTGTCATTTTGCCATTATATAATTCTTATTGTCATATATTTATTATTAATATTAATTATGGATGGTTATATTTATATATTTAGAGAAAGGGACTCACAAAAACTGCAGGGTATATTCCTTAAAGGTTTCACCAAAAATGTTTTTTTTAACAAAATAAACGAAATTTTGTCTATAGTTACCTAATTGTAATAACATATCAACTTTAAGTACACAAATTTACCCTAAATAGTAGTTGTTTGAATAAAACATAGATAATAAATTTTATATATTTAATAATTGTTTACATAAATAAATAATCATGCATTATGAGTGGTCAAATATTGAAACAAATATTTTAGTTATACTGCCGCTACAACAATTACTCATTGGTAATGTTACCTCTATAAATACCTGTGTAAACCTTTAGCCTTTAAATGTGAAATAAAAGTGTACGAGTGTGCATGTCTGTAAATATAAATCAATGTTAGTGATAATATAAGCCGTCTGTTTGTATTAATATTTATATTTTTTTTAATATTTTGTTCGATTTGTTTGCGTATATTTTATTTAATTATGTAATATTTTTATTACAGTTTTGTCATGGTAGGTAATTGCTTTATTTGTCACGGTTTCCTGCTACATTTCCTTTATGGTAAATTTCATGTTGTACTATTGCTGTAGTACAAATTTAACACCGTATGTATGTGTGTGTGTGTCATTTAGTTTTAACCTTTTCCTAGTTTTTTTTTTTTGTGTCCAATACCCGGTGTAAAAGAGCTACATTGTTTGTTTTTATTTGTATTAGGTTTGTAAGTACTTGTGCCTAAATGGTATGTGCGTTTGGAAGGGGGTGTATTGCTATTTTTAAGTGACTTTGATTGTGTAGGTTTACGTGTGCGTTAATTTCCCTATAAGCAACAGAGTAATCGACTACGAAAATAAGTATAATACTGTGAAAGTCTCTTATATCACAGTTCTTCATAAACGTAGAAAGTACAAAAAGTACCATGAAAATGTGAAAAAATACTTTTGTTGTCAACCACAACATTTTCATTCTCACCTCGTATCAATAGCCACTAATTTGGAAAATCTAAATTTATAAACGTAGAAAATACAAAAAGTAGCAAAAATTTCTTTGTCCACTAAAAAATTTCGCACTTACATCGGAACAATAGTTTGATATTTCAACAAACGTAGATAATTCAAAAAGGACTATATAAATCCAAAAAAGTACATTTATGGTCGCTGTAAATATTATTAGTCTCACCTCATACTCAATAGCCTCTAATTTAAAAATTCTATTTTCCTAAAAACTACCATAAAAATCTAAAAAAGTACCTGTTTGGTTGCCACTTCTTTTTTAATCTGAACTTTAATCATTAGTTCCTAATTTTCAAAATCTAGATTCTTAAAAGTAGAGAATACAAAAAGCATTATTTATATGCAAAAATATTACAGTCAAATATAGAAATGACGGGGTTTGTTCCCTTCAACCTCCACAATAATGGTGTCTAATAAAATGGTGTTGATCAGTAGATTACGGTTAACAACGAAAAAGTATAAAACCGATGATAGTGTACGAGACAAAATAGCGGATAGGGTATTATCAGATTCGGGCACTTTTATTTCACATACTGTGAATGATGGAAGTAAAAGAAGTAGTTGGTGGATTACACGGCTTCTTTCAGAACGCACCTCTGATTCTGATGCTCATCAATTTATAGCCTTGTAACGCGAGCTGTTGATCAATATGAATCTTAATGAACAAAGAGTATAGGTATGATTGATATCTGGCACATGATGAGTTGCAAACCATGTCCACAAGGGCTTAGAATGGCAGCCAGGGACCCAACCTAGTAGTAAGACCACCGTCAGATCATGACACTACGTGTCGTTGACTTTAAAATAACTTTTAAGTTGCTGACTTTAAGTTATTTTAAAAGTCATCCGGAGTGGACAATTATTTACTGTGTATGATGTTGCAATGTTAAAATAATCAAAATAAAAATAATCCAGACATCCACCACCAATAGTTGCGCAAAAGCTAATTTAAAGTTTGCTTCATTGCTTATGGGGTTATAATTGTGTTTGAGTAGTATTTGATTTATATTTAATTGGTAGCATTAGTCGCTTTATGTTTTTTTAAGTTCACTCGAGCTTTTGTTTATTGTAAATTGTGTATGGTTTGGTTTATTCATTTCAATTTTTTCTCTTTTTTGCAATTATTTTGGTAGCATTTAAATTAATATTATTCTAAAATCGGCTAGTGTCGGTAAAAAATATAATTTTTAGATTATTCTTTCATTTATCACATTTAAAGATTCTTTGTTACAATAAGAATGGTTATAAGTATAAACTCAAGCCTGAGTTAAAATTTAAATATAAGCCAAATGTTAATTTTATGCTTTTAACTTATAGTATAATTTATATATATTTACTGAAATCATTCATACAAAATTTTTAAAAATTTTTATCAAACATTTTACATATATTTAGCAATTAATTTCTTTTCATTAATTTAAAACTTTTTCAAATTATGATTAAGGACTTCTTGCGAATACATTAATAATAATAAAAATGAAAGCAAATTTTAAGTAAAGATTTTCGCCTATTGCTCTCAATATTTTTATAAATTTTAGATAATACATTTTAAACGTAATCGTGTTGGAAAGTCTCATAAAATAAGAAAGCTATTGTTATTGTAATACTTCATTTATTTGAATTATATATAGAAGTAATTATTGTTTTTTTTTGGTTATAATCTGCCAGGTTTGCTTTTCATGTTAATTTTGAACATGAAAAATGTAAACAATAAAGTAATCTCTCAATCACGACTATTTAATAATAGACAAGTCTTTCATTAGTACAAAATGATTGAACATATTGGTATCACTGTGTTCTGGCAAGACTTTATATCTATGGGAAATCTAGTAAAAATGTAATAAACTTTGCTCAAAATTACTATGTATTGGATTTGATCTAACAAAAGCATTATACTGATTACTAAAACTTTTAAAACATTTGATGTAATAAAGCTGCTTTGCAACTTACAAAAAGTCAGTGTATAAAATCTAGCTAAAACCGGCGTTCATTGCTACTCTCTATCAACTTTCTGTTACATCATATCGATCACTTTATATAAATAGGACGTATCCTATTAAAAACCTGATTAAAATTTTAAGAATAAAACGAGGCAGGGCTATAAATGTGTTATTTCAATTTCAATTTATTCTCTTTATTAACATGAACCCGGTCTTTAGGCAACAATCGATAATAGATTTCTACTTATAAATAGACTTAACGCATTACCGTATTTTAAAAACAAAATATTTTAAGTTTATTAAAGGCTTATTTGAAAATTTTTTGTACAACATCTTTCAAGCCCTTAACAAGCCAAAAAAAAATTTTAAGAGTTCGGCAGTTAATAATAAAATAATTTTCGATCATAGCTCACTAAATTTCTTAGCGGTGATGTGTTAACCTGTAGGCTCCCAAAATACGTTAAAAACTTGATTTCATGAAATTCGTATTATTTGTAATATATAGTAAAATATAGCTTGCTTAGATGGCTAATTTTTCTTAAACAATTATTAAAAAACTTAAACTGTAAAAAGTATTAAATAAATGTTTTATTTTTTTAATATTATAATTTTATAAAAGTACATAAATTGCTCCTAATTGTACTTGAAAAAAATAAAAATAATTACCTTGTAAGCTCTCCAACAGGATAATAATTTCGGACATCTTATACGAGAAAAAAAAATTATTTTTATCATCACAATAAATAATAAAACGTATCGAAAATATTTTAATGTTTGTTGCAAGATCTTTAAACCAATTTAAAAGTTAAAAAAAATATTAAAAAAACATACAATATTAAAATATTTTTGGAACGTTTGTTTCTTAATTTAAAAAATATTGACACCATAGGAATACGATATGATAGCGCATTTAGTGAATTCAATAATTATAAAATCAATAAATAAATATTCAATATATGTAGAAGAGAGCGCCGCTTTTCAAGATATAATTTCATATTTTAAATTTTTACCTAGATTACACCACAAATAAAAAAGAATAAAATAATTAATTGTATACAAATTACATAAAATTTACCTCTCGCTTTCAATCTACCTGCTTAGTAAATAGAATCGAAAGCACTTTTATCTTGTCTTAATTAGTTTCGCCTATAAATGACTTAACATTTCTGAAAATCTCGTCCATAAATTTCCCCAGAGTAACATTGAGTATAAAATAACCGCAAAGGTTTGGGCAGATCAACGATGAATATATTTTCTATTTTTCCAATCAATCAATCAATCAATCACGTAACTCTTTATGTACACACATACATACGAATATATTTATGTTTATAGATACTGATAACACTATCCACAAAACAAATGACATGCAAGTAATAATTTTAATTAAAATGCGGGTTTCATTAGAAAAACAAATAAATTTATTTAAATGAAAAAAGGGATTCTCATCTTGATACAAAGATAATTCTGTGTGTGTGTGTGTGTGTAAAAATGTTATATTTCAAAATATATTATAAAAACTTTACACAAAAACAAAAAAAAAAAACTTATACTTTTAAGCCTTTTAAGTGAGATATAAATCTTGTCACATAAAACACAAACACACACACACACAAATTGCAGTGTTGTGAAAATGATGTCTAAAATTTCAATGTATGATATCCATATACGAATGAAAACAAATATTTGAGTAGTACCAACACACAGTTTATTTTTTTTTTTTTTGTTTTTAATAAAAATTTTAGTTTTTTAGTCTTAAACCAAAATGCTTTCGGTTTCTATTACTAGCGAAATATTCGATGAGATTACCTAAATAATATTTATAGAAAATAACTGATCACTAGCTCATGCTTAAGGACAATACAAAGAAATACTGATGAAGTTAAATAATATTTTAAATAATTCTATACTTTATTCGACCTCTTTTTTCAATTTTTGTATTTAATTATTCGAGCCTAAGGTCATGCAACAGTTTTATTTTTTTTATTTCTTTTTTTATAAAAAACAATATTAAACAATCTTTTATTTTCTTCAATATTTCGCTACTCCTTCGTGTAGCATCTTCAGGAAATATTTTTTTAACAAAACAAATTAACAATTAAAATTACAATATTTTCTTGTAATTTTAATTGTTAATTTGTTTTGTTAAAAAAATATTTCCTGAAGATGCTACACGAAGGAGTAGCGAAATATTGAAGAAAATAAAAGATTGTTTAATATTGTTTTTTATAAAAAAAGAAATAAAAAAATAAAACTGTTGCATGACCTTAGGCTCGAATAATTAAATACAAAAATAATATTTTAAATAAAATTTGATTTTAATAAAAAAATTTTAATTTTGGGCTATAAGTTCAATGCGATAACGACAAGAATACTAAGGAAAAATCAATTTTCAATACAATACTAAGTTAAATAGTTGATATTTACACACAACACCTGTAGTTCTGATTAAAAAAAATGCTGATGATGAAACCGTAGCTGGTTTCGAAAATGCATTCCACTCAGCTAGTATCGGATGACTAATTTTTCCTTGATATTCTTGTCGTTATCGCATTGAACTTATAGCCTAAAATTTAAAATTTAAATACAATACAAATAAAAAAGGTTAATAAAATTGAAATACAACAAAAATATATATTAGTAGAATTTTTTTAAACCTTTTTTAGTGTAAGACAATTTTTGCTTACTTTTAGTTCTTTTTTTTCCAAATTTTGGTTAAATTTTTTCTTAATTTGCTCTAATTTTTTTGAAGTTTTGGTTTAGTTTTACATTTTTGATAAACATTTTATTTCATTGTTTAGTTTGAGCTGGTCTATATGCATTTCATTTGTCCTTATACCAGATCGTCAGTAGACCTTTTACCCAAATTCTTGAGAAAGTTTAAAATGTTATAAGATTTATTTTTTAATAAAGTGAGAATATATTCTTATTAATTAATTAGAAAATAAAACTGATAATATTTTAAACTTTTCCAAGAACAACCAAATAAAATAATAAAAGGTTTGTTGGGAGCCTATCTCGAATAATTCAGTAATTTATTTAGTTTTAGACATCTTTTTTATATAATAAATATTTTTTTTTTTTTAATATTTTTTATTTTTCTTTTAGTTGGTTAATAGCATAGACTTATCAATATAATGTTGTGGTTTTTTTTAATTTTTGCTTTTAGTGCTCTTCTTCAAAACCATACTCCGCCAAAGAGAAATAATACAATACAGACTCGAAAAAGTGCCTGTTGTATATTCCGAATAGAATCTATTAATTCGGTTTTTACAATAACAATTTAGAACAATTCGTTAATACTCAGATTTTAGAAAAATCACAATAAGCTTATTAGTTTACGAAAACTAATCCATGACACTAACAATTTACACAACACTGTACTTTCTCTTTCTTGCAAACATTTACTTTATATTATACTTAAACTTAACAAATATAGTCAAATACTTTTGAAAATAGTTTGACACACAAATTAACCCACCCTGTCGGAAGAAATAAACTATGTAGAAACAACTCAATAAACTAATTCGAACAAGATGATAATCTTTTGCAACCTCCCCTTAAAATACGAAAAAAAAAAAGAAACATAATAAAAGAACTAACACCACTACAATGATACACAAACACACATACATATAAATTAACATAGAAAATATGAATGTATAATACAAAATAATTTAAGAATATACCCACATTGTATTATGCCTGTGATGTTGAAACAAGAGAAATATATTCATGTACAAATACACCCATACGCATAAATAAAAGTTTTTATTGTTTATTTGTGTACGTATCAATTGATTTCTATACAATTTGATTTGAACAAAATTATAAATGACTCATACTTTAATGTGAACCCAAACTATTTATATTGAAGTTCACCCTTGTATTATCTCTGCCAACACATTTACTACAATGTATGTATGTATGTATGTATGTATGTGTAATGTACAATATAATGTTGCGGATGTATATGTTTTATTACTCACCCTTAGAAATCTGATTTCCTGTTTAAATAATTTACTTAAAGACAATTTCGCTTTTCTATAAGTATCATTCAAGTCCATGATGATGATGTCAAGTGTAAATTCTGATTTTAGAAAAAAAAAGTATAATAGGAAGGGATGTTTTTTTCCTCTTGGCTTTTTACTAAACTTGTTTGACTTTAAATGCAAATCCACTTTAATATGACCTCATTTATGATTTTTTATATGGATTTGTACGCACCATCATCCCCTTCGTCTATGTAAGGCGAATGTGTTGCCTGGCTAAATAAAAATGTGTGTGTGTGAATATGTATGATTGTAATGTATGTTTAATTTAGTGTAAATCCCAGAAATTTAAAAGTTTATGTGGGTTTTGCAAAAAAAAAAATAAGAAAAAAAATAACGCAATCAAACATGTATATACTCTAGCACAATCAATGAAATACACACACTCTTGAAACTTTCTTCTGAAAAATCAGTTAAAAAAAAAGTAAGACTGCTAAACTGGAAATTATCTTAAAGATATAGGAAAGAAACTTTCGTGGCTTAAATAATTAAATTTAAACTTAAACATATACTATTTATTATAAGCAGTGCATTAAAGATTTTTAGGAATTTTCACCATTTCTGTACGAAAATTGTAATGGCAATACAACTGAGAATTATTTATTGTTTTATTGTCATAATAAAACCTTCTATAGGAGATTGACTTTCCGTATTGTTCTTAATAGAATTCTAAAAGTAATGGGGGCAATTTTCTCTCTAAAACATGCTTTGGTTTACAATGCCATAATATTTAATAAATTTTCATAATTATAAGTATTATTTAATGCGTCACTCTTAATAATTGCTGCCTGTTAAATGTTTATGTCAAAACTGTTTATACTTAATAACTTTTTTAATCAAATTAAAAATTTGATTTATAAATTATTTATGCACAACATGTCTGGTTTATGGCTGATATGTCTGTTCCTTTATAATTTGATACTCTTCACGATTATAATTAAATATCAATTTGTTGTAATAAAACTTTCTTAAATATTCAATTTAAGTTTCAGTCTAATTTTGAGCCGCTATGGCATAACTTTATGTTTCAATGTATTTTTTATGACACACATATGTTTTCTTACCATCAAAACAATATTTGACTGTAAACTATATGTATGTATGTATGTATGTATGTATGTGGTATGAATACTGTTTGTACTGCACGTAATTAATCATTTTAGTAAAAGTTTCTTAGGTGAGAGTATACGTTATGGCTTATGTTTTTCTAAACGTCTTTACGATTGGAACAAGCAACATGTGAAAATGTTCTTACTGTCATATAAATGTCACTTTATTTAAGTGATACTCCTGTTAGTGATTGTATTATTGTTGTTGTTGTTGTTATTTTCAGTAGCTAATGATACACGCAAATAGCGCCACTAACAAACAAAAATAACAACAACTTACGCCAACTTATACACGTACGAAATATTTGTGATAAAAGACAAATACCAGACACTTCAAGGACTTAAACACTGAAATACTTATGTTTTGTTTAACGAAAATAACAGTAACAACAACACCAATAAACTAAGTAGACCCTTGAGTATTTCTTATTTACTAAGTTTTTGTTGTTGTTTTGTAAGTTAGAAAACATAAATACCAGTTAATATGTAATATTGAAAACTTTTTCTTATTTTCTCTATATTTTCCCGAGTTTTAGAAAGATTTTGTTTTTTTTTTCAGTTGCACAAGCAAACATTTAAGGGCAATAAAGGTAAAATTATGAATTTGCTTGTTTTTTTATTTTTTATTTGAGCAGTGGGTAGAGCGTAGAGAGTATAATAAATCATATTTTTATTTTTCTTAATAGCCAAATACAACAAAAAATAAATTTATAAATAACTGAAGTTTTAATAGACGTTTTATTAAAAAAAATTTAAAAGTTTATACTCACATTTGTTTTAAGTATATTTAAAATGCGTTCCTTTGTTTTTGTTTTTTTTTATTGTTGTGGTCTGTTTATCTTAAAATAGAATTATTCATGCCGCAAAGTTTAGTTTTTATAGTCAGAGTGTATAAATATGTTATCAGAATCAATCATCAAAGATTTAACGATCATTGTGGACTACTTAACATGTAAATCATAATAAACTTAAGAATGTTGTTTTGGGTTTTTTACAAAAAAAAAAGAAAATAAACCTTAAAAAAGGCCTTAAAGTCATAAAACCAAAAAAGAAACCTTTACAGTGGCTCTAGAATAGAAAAAAATGCAAATATTGTAAAATCTTAATAAAATTTATGTTTGTTTCAGCTTCGGTATTTAACGCTTTTAATAAAGTTATTTAGCTTTCAAGAAACCACTTGACTAATACTTTAATAAACCATGCACAGTGATTATCATTTCTACCAAATCAATTTACATAAAATGAAAGGTAGCTCTTAGCAGTTAAACTTTTTATTTAAACGCACCGAGTATCAGTTGATAATAGATCTAAAAAAGGTCAATGTTGACAATCTTTTTTTGAATAAAATCAACTTATAAAGTTATAGCTTTAAACTATTGTTACTTTTTATTTAAATTATTATTATAATCATTTTAAGCCTTTTCGCTAAATTAAAAAAGCAATAAAATAAATAAAAAAACATTAGAAAAAGAAATAATAGTGCAATATTCGCCTGTGCCGTATCTGATAATACCCTTTACTATCATGTTTATATTTATAAAAGCCTCAATGTAGCATACCCTTAATTTCAGACATAATATTATACGTCAATCCTGGCCATCTTTGGCTTTGAATTTTTACAAAGTCAACTTTTTTTTACAAGTCAAGTACTTTTATACGATACCCATTCGAAAAGGTAAAGAAAACAAAATTTTCGCCATTTTGTTGCGTACATTATTTGAAATTTCATACGTTTACACAATTGCATGCATATTCCTGGTGAAGTCCTTTTATTTGATAACTTTTAAGTGGGGCCTGAAATGAAAAATCCCCAATTACTATATTTGACTCATATATGCCAAATAGTATTTAGGTTTAGCTATGGCATATATATTCATTGTACGCTATTTGTAGGGCTACCATGAATTTAAAAATTTTATAGCGTAATATATTATCTGCTAGTCGTGCCCTTTCATTTTATACCCATACTGAGACTATTGGTAGCCTGAAGCTTAAGTCGAATTTGTTTTTAAATTTATATATTTATATTTATATATTTAATTTATTTTAAAATCTATATATATTTTCAAATAATTTTTGCCTATAACTGTGCCGAAAAGCCCTAGAGAGATATCATGTCTAAAAACCCAACAAAGTTGTTTATAAATTAATCTCGGGTAGAAAAATTTTAATTTTTATTGTAAAATATGAGGTAAAATATAGGCAGTCATTTTTATAAGGCAATTATGATGAATTTTAATAGCGATTTATTCCATGATATTTCCATAATTAAACTATTAAACATAATTGCAACCTGTTGTGGCTTCCAGCAACCTGTTGCAGCCAGCAGACAGACAGACAGACGGGTATTATGCAGTCGACTCCTATAGTCATAAGCTTTCAAAAAAAATTTAGAGCAAACGGAATAACAAGGCTATATATACACTTGGCTCCAAAGATGAAGGGTATAAAAAATGTTAATTTAAATAAACTATTTGAAGAATAGTTTTCTGTGAAAATATGTATTATTGTCCACAGTGTCACGAGATACGTTTTTTGAATTCAAAACTATGAGGGTATTTCTTTTACTATTTTATGATTTTCGAAGCACATTCTGATATAAAAGTTTACAAGATACAAATTACAAACTCCTATTCCCATAAACCAATCAAGATTTAAGGATAGTAAAGGGCAAAACTTTTGTTTTCGATTCGAAAAAAGGACAATGTAAATAACATTTGTTAGTTGAAGGACTATACTACAGCCATTAGTTTGAAAACCAAAATATATTATTGTTAAATAATATTAAATACATGCTATGTTAAATATTAAACATCAATTTTCGGAAAATCCAAAACAAATCTGTTTTTGCAAGATGTATCTCTGCTGTAACTTTTTGTCTGTGCGTTGAACATTGTTACAATAAAAGCTTTGACCATTTAATACCAAAGTAAGGCAAGGTGCTTAATAGTTACACAAAAGATCGAAAACAAATATTTGTATGCCTATTGAATTGAAAATTTGATGTGGGTATTAACTTGTACACACGTAAAGGGACATGGGAGATTTGAATGTTTTTTATGCTTAAAGAATTTATAAGTAGACGATTATCATTGATACAGACCATCAGTGATTGTTTAATACATAAAAAAACAATCAATATTTGCTTTGTTTTTTCGGATCCAAACTAAAAAAAAACATAAATTTTAAGGTTAAAAAGTCATCCAAATAGTTTTAGACAGAAAATATTTTATTTATACTCAATTAAACATTTTGTTTTGTGAGGTTGTGTCTCGAGTGTTTTTTTTTGGGAGTATTTCTTTATTATCGTATTATTTTAATTACATTATGTGTGTGTGTGTTTGTGTATCATTTAATTCGTGGTTTGAAATTAAATCTCTTCAATAACTTAATTTCCATTTCATTAGCCTATCAACTTTTTTCTTTTCGTTATTATCATTTATCCTTGATTGTATTCCCTGTTACTTTATGTTTTTTTTTTTTTTTTTGTTTCATATTGTATTTGCCAGTGAAGGTTTCAAGTTTTCGCCAGTATTTTACAATAATTTCAATTTATTTAAAATTTATTACATTTAACTCGTACATCTTTAAACATGTTGACTCATGTCACTATAAATGCAAACATTTCCAGTACTTTATTATATTTTCACACACAACAAACAAAAAATGCACCTTCATGTCAGTACTTTTAACAATTGATTTCTTAAAAACTTAAAATTAATTTTAATACTTTACGGCAGTTCCTTTTGTGTGACTCTGGACTGTTACACCACATTTCTGCTCGGCTAATAATGATAGAACATAAATTGTACTATTATTGTAAATTAGTAAATAAATAAATAAATCTTTTAACATTAGACTTAAAATTAAAATTAAAAAAAAAATCAACAAAAATAAAACACTATGGAAAGACAAAAAATATAAATCCAATGAAGTAAGATCTTGATTGGACTAGTAAGTTAAACCAGATGCTGACAAACTTTTCTAATCAACAAAAGACTTAATTATATTATAGTTCTGAATCATATGTATGTTTACCGGAATAAAGTAAATGCACTTGACGATAACACACAGGACACAGTAGAATAAAAAAGTGAACAACAACACAAAATGAATTAAAAAAAAAAACTTAATAAAAATTTTATATAAAAAGGCAGCAAATATAATGAAAAAAAAAACATTAACAAAACTGGCAGTAAGAAGGTGCAGCATGAAATCGCATTTTATTGCCACAAAATGAAATGCAACTGAATTATCAAAACCAACAAGGAATTCTCACAATGAATTTATACTCGCAGTCTCACATCAACTTGACTGTTGAGTTAAGGATGTATGGAAAATAGCAGTTATTGTATTCTTGTACTCATATGAATCGCATAAATGAAACCACGATAAATATATAAAAAGGGGTAAAAATATTCTGAGCTAGCAAAAACTGCATAAACGAATGAATAAATGAACAACTGACAATGCTTGACTGGCAAGAAGAAGATAGACGAATAGATAGACACCAAGACAGACAAATAGTTTTTGTGACAAGTAAAAATAATAAATTGCACAAAAGAAGGGAGAAGGGGGCAGGCATAATGAAGGACAGCAAATAAACTAAGGCGTGAAGGTATTAAAAATCATAATGTTTAAGTTGCTGCAATAGGCCTTATGGAGAAAAAAAAAACAAAAATTAAATATAATGAATGAAAACATATTTGTAGGAAATCATATTGATGCTTGTTACTTTACAGACTTTCTGTTATCAAGGCAACTCTGAAGGCCTGGGTTTTGAAAGTATGGTTTTTGTTAGTGGAGGGAAAGCTCCTCATTGAAGTCATCATTATATGTTGACCTTTGCCAGTCATTAAGTAAATATTTGCATAAAAAGAAAATATGATTTAAAACAGATTTTCCTGGCTATATATTGTTAACCAACTGAATAGTTTGCAAGTGTGCCGAATACAATTAAAGATTTTAAGGATTGTAATAAATTTAATATCAAATCTTTAATTAAAACGAAACACTTTATTAAAATATTTAATGCCTCTAGTCAAAACAATAAATCATAATATTAAATCATCGCCTTTGAAATCAAAACGCGGAATTAAGTTTATATTGAACGCTTTTCCAATAACATTAAATGAGGTGAACAATAATGTTGTTTAATTAATTCTAATTTAATTACAAAATTTAATTGCGCTTTTATAACTCTTGGTATTTCTTAAGGGAAAACTTTACTAAATGTTTGAAGATAAGATACGCCATAAAATCATTGCCTTTGAAAATGTAGAGTTTCATTTGTTCTTTAATTTTGTACATCTTTTGTCTATTGTCTGTCTAACTTTAGAGTCTTTATCGTTGCGTGATGTTCGCGTTAAAGTGCCCCATGCAGTGCGTCGTGGACAGAAAATTATATTAAAATGCCACTACGACATCGAAGATGATACACTGTACTCGGTGAAATGGTATAAAGGACGAAGGGAGTTCTACAGTTATACGCCAAATGAGAAGCCTGCGATAAAAGTTTTTCAAATACCAGGTGTTAGAGTCGATGTAAGTAAACAACGAACTTTAGGGACTACATAAACAAACAACATTAAAAATGGCTTAAATGTTATTATAACTGTTTTGTATTTTGTGTGCTTGTCTTTCATGCAGCGTTTTTCCTCGAACGAAACACAATTGGTTTTGGAATCAGCATCAATGGCCACTGCGGGCAAATATTCCTGTGAAGTGTCAGCTGACGCACCATCCTTTCATACGTTAATTGCTGCCGCCGAATTAGAAGTTGTAGGTGAGTGTTTGATTACGACAACAGAGAATTTATATTCATTTCTTGATGCGATTTTTCATTTTGCCACTACCTACTACGTTTGGTTTTTTTCATTTCCTTGTATTTATGTTTTGATATGTGTGTTTGTGTTTCAGAACTGCCACACAATCCACCACTTATCATTGGTATGCGACCACGTTACCATATTGGTGATATATTACGCGGCAATTGTACATCGCGACACTCAAAACCAGCAGCAAATCTCACATGGACAGTGAATAATGAAGAGGTAAGTATTCACTATTTTTTGGATTGTTAGATGGTGTGATCTTGTTTTAAATAGACAGTGCTGCAAATCCACCCACGGCTCAAATACACAGACACTCAACTACTGTCCACCCCACCATACTTGGCATTATAGTTACAAGCATTTACGCAAATGTTGTGTCGTTCGTAGAATTGTTCATACAAGTTTCTATAGATTTACATGCAAACATGAGTGCAAGTGTGTCTGTATGTATATTAACACAATTTATGTGACATATTTTTAGTTTGTCACTGCACACAGAATTGAAAAGTATACGCATTAAGCTGACACACAAACGAAACATTGCATTTTACAAAATATGTTTGTTTAGTTGCAACTTGAGTGTGTTTGCTAAACTATGTACATACAAATTTGTTATTGTTAGCAATCGTGAGTAGAGCGTAAGTTGAAAGTAATCTATGCAACATGTTAAGAGTGTTGATATTTTATGTTTGCATTTAATTTTTTTTTTCGCCCGAAACCCTCTGAAACTCTTTTGCATAGTTTATGCACGCAATATTCGCACTGAAGCCGTCAGACAAATGGCTGTACTTGCAAATATATACTCAGGCATAAATATTCACACACTAACACTTAAGTGCTTATTGATACGTATACACAAATACATACATAAATATGTGCAGTTGCATATTTTTGTTTTAATTGGAGGTCACTGCAGTGCCTGAATAAGGAGTTAATAGTGTTGTTTGGTACTATTAACTATACAGTTAGGCGATGTATAAACAATATAGTTTTGTACACATTTACAAGTTTAACTAAAGATCAATTTAGGGTCAACATATTTTTTCTTAACAATTGCTTAGTGAAATATTCACATGGAGGCAGTTAAAATTCGACAACTTAACACAGAATTGGAATATAAATATTTTCAATATCAAACTTTTCAAAATAACGAAAACTCATTTTATTATTGTGTTTTAAAGAAATTTATTCTTAATTCGATGGCAGTTCACGTACCTTGTTTGAAGAAGTACTAATTATTGTAAATAATTAATGTTCTTTTCACTTATCTCTTGCGGTAAAAATTTGTGCATAGTTTTTCGTTGCCTTGTGCATTTTGCAGTAAATTTACATTAAATTGAAGATCCTTATTTTAGCAGTTTCTTGCAGAAAATAAAATTTTCGGAAATGAATTGCTTTTGAAAATCATTACAAGAGCGCCGTATCTTTTTGAGATACGAGCAAAAAAACACGACTGTTTTCTACCAAATCTTCAATTGAAAAATGTGTCCCCTTCAACCCTCTTATAAAAGATATCAAATGAAAGGGCTTGACCCGTAGAAAATAGTACACATAAAAATAGTCTAAGATGGCGTCCGAAACAAAATTGCAGATAATTTTTTTTCTTAATCCCATCAATATGGGTATCAAATTTAAGGTCTTGACTAATAGACTACAGTTAACTCTGTTGTAATTTTTTTTATTTGATTTATGTCAAAAAGTTGTCTTTTAATTAACTGTATATTTAATTAAAAACTTTTATCAACATTTTTTTTCTTCCAGCTTCAATCTTCACATGTGCGCCATTATAAAGTTCACAAGGAGTCACGCAATGAAATGCAATCTTCAACAATCGGCCTGCACTTTGTCATCAATGATTATCATTTTATCGAGGGCAAATTAAAAGTAAGAATTTAAAAGCTAAATATTAATATTTTTATTAAATTTAAATTTAAAACAACAACAAACACCCATTTATAGATACGTTGCATAGCACAAATTGGTGATATTTACTACAAGTCATCAGAGAAAACAATACTTGACACTGAATACCATCATAAATATTTGAGTACAAATACGGTAAATATGATACCCAGTGACAGAGACTATGATCAATATGCCTTGCAGGACAGTGAAATGCTAAGGAAGAAAAATAATTACTTAACACAAATACAAGGTGAGACTAATTAAACTTTGTTCACATTAGGCAAATGTTTGCTCCAAAAACCACTTTCTTTGATAAATACTTATTTAATTTAAAAGGATTTTTATTACAACAAATATAACAAAAATATATTAACAACAATAAAGTAATATTGCAATTATTTGAATTCAAAAAATGTAGTTAAAAAACGCTTATTTATAAGAGCAGAAATTAACACCTTTTTGTGTGGTTACGTAAATGTTTGCGTAATAGGAACATACCTTTAGCTTAGTTATGTCACTACACAAATTAAAAGATTTAGGGAAAAAAAATTTTTTAATATCATATTTTCATTTTATTCTATTACCAGATTTCTTCTACAATTTTATACCCTCAAATGATGCTGAAATTTCTGCCTGGTCTTCAGCTGCCAATTCAACGGGATCGCCTAAATTGATGAGCTGTTCTTGGAATTCCTTAATAATATCCCTTCTTTATGTGTGCTGGCATTTAAAAAATTGTTTTCTTAACTTTTCATGAAATCCTACTGATTACAAATCAATACATGTTTGTTAAAAGTTTAATTTTTTAACAGAAGCCTCACAGTGTTGACTTGCATACTAAATTCAACAGAAATAAAAAAAAATGTGAACAAGAGTCTACGTTATTAAACACAAGAAACCAAAAAAAGATAAACCTGATTTATTTATAAGATTTTCAGTTGATCATAGTGCCACTTTAACAAATAAAAAACAAATTCCATATATATTTTTTTGTATTAAATAATATTATATTGTAAGTTGAAGTAAATAAATTATGTACAGAATAAAATAAATGTGTTAATATGTATAGGGGGTTTACCAAAGACATAAATAAATTTAAAAAAAAATAAAATAGTTGTAAGATAATTGATGTTTTACTATACCTAAAACTTACAAAGAAAGCTCAAATTATTGGAAATAAAATAACGTATTAGTTAAGTTATTAATGCATTTAATTATACATGTAATTATATATAATCTTATATAATATAAACTTAATTGAAAAATCAAACTATATTTTATAAGACATTCACTTATAAATTAAGCTGAGGAAAAAACTATATATGTACGTACATTTAAAGATATAAATTATTTTAGAAAATTAAAAAAGTGTTTCAATATTTATTCACATTGGAAGTTTAAAGGTAAGTTATTGTTGAGTCTTCATAATTGGCAAGAATTAATATTTTTATCACAATTTCTACAATATTCATTTGGCAACCCCATAAATTATTCCGCCTTATTGTCAGTGGCGTTGTCGTTTTTTGTGCCGAAAACGACAGAAATACGAAAAGGTCCCAATTATTTTACTTTGTCGTAAGTATTAATACGACATTAACATTATGCTTGAAGCAGCATGCTGGAGGCTTTTAGATCTCGAAGTGGTACAAAGAAACTTATGAATATGTAATGCAGGGGAAGGACATTTTAACCACAATTTTGTTCCTTTTGAACATTTGAAAAATTAAAAATTTTTTAGTTGATGGTAATTAATAGAAACAAAAGTGCTATATTCGGCCGTTCCAAATCTTATATACCCTTCACAACGTGTAGTCATGCAATAACAATTGTCTGTATCACCATTCATCTCATATGAAATACGAACATACATATGTATATAAAAACATCACATTGTAAAATTATAAATTGAGTAAATGTATGTAAAAAAAAAAAATTAAAAAAAATCTAAAAACAAAATAAAAAAATAAGAATATAAATAATATATAAAATAAAAAATTAAAAAGAAAAAAATTTTCTTGGCTCAGCTGGGATTTGATGCTACGTTTGCATGTATGTATGTAGTTGTTGTTGTTGTGAAAAAACGAGGTGGTCGTGGTCTTTTCCTCATATCTCAGTTGTTTATAAACCGATTTATCTGATTTTCAATACCGAATTACTTCCAAATATTTCCAATATTTTAATACTTCACGCGGGTCCAGGCGATGTCGGGGGGCTTCAAAAAGTTAATTTCAACATACACACGCATAAACGGACAGACTGACAGAGCTATATCGACTCCCCTATTTATAAGCTTACAGAAAATGTATACTTTTTGGTTTCGGAACTGAAAATTTTAGAAATTACAAACGGAATAACAAACCTTTATATACCCCTTTTCACTGTGTGAAGAGTATAAAAACAATTCCAATCAAACACTTAAAAGTTCTCTGCAAAAAAAAGTCATGATAAAAATACCCAAGTCGCTGTAAAAACGAAGGCTGACTTCCAAAACGTCATTTGCTTTGTGTATGAACAAAACATCATTTTTTATAACGCCGCAGTACAATAATTTTACAATGTATACCATTTCAAAACGCCGCCGACAAGTATTTTTAACTCAGTAAGAAAGCAAACAATGCAAACCTATGAACAGGGGAATCGAAAGAGCATTGTCCGTCGGTCCGCGTGTATGTCGAAATCCGTTTTTTTGAAACCCCCAAACATTTACCAGCCTCGTCTGTGATATCAAAATATTAGAAATATTTGGAGGCAGATTGGTGTATAAAATCAGCACAATTGGCCTGTTCGTAAATGCATCACTGCGCTGCACAATATCATTACTTTGCGCTGCCACTGCAAATCATATGTTGCTGATGCTTCTTTTTATTGCTTATTTTATTGCTGGATTTACAAACGAGCGAACACTGCTTAAAAATTGAAATAATAATTATAAATTTAATTTTTAAATTTGATGATACAACATCTGACATAAATTTCACCTTCGAGGCTAAAAATTTTTAAAAAGTAAAATAATTAAAAATAAATAATAAAAAATCGCATTCTTTATACTCACACATCCATTTGTGTGACTAGTTTTTTGTATTTATTTGCGCATAATAGACTTCAATGCTGCATTTACGAACAGATGACAGCTGCAGTGTTGCCAACGTTTGCATTTACGAACATTGTGCGCATAATATGCAGAGCTGTGATGCATTTACGAACAGGCCAAATACCCCCAACACTATCTGAGCTATGACCAAACAAACACAGTACCTCAGTTTTATTTTATTTTACCATAAAAATTAAAATTCTTTAACACAACTATAATTTTCAGGCACGCTTGTGAGTTGCAGTTACAGTATGTTTCTAGAGATATTTGTAAAAAAAAAATTTTAAAGAATCAGTTACCAAAAGTAAAACCTTCGAGCTTAATTCGCCTTATGGGTTTATGAAATCACTGAATCATATATTTTTACAGTTGACAGTGGGCAATAAACAAACAAAATTAATTTTTTGTAATTTTAAGTTGCTATTAAGTGATTGTAGCAGGATTGTTTCATATGTCGCATTAAATACTAAAATATGTCAATTTAAATTTAAAAAAAAAAAAAAACGTTTCGCAAACTTTTAATTTCAAAAAATGAATCCGTTACTGGCCATTTCCTTATTTAGAGTTGCATCCATTAGATAACTTCCACTAATGACATGTAAAGTTCCAGATGGAAAAATAAACTATAACGGCCACATTCTTTTATCTCCACAATTTTATTTCGCAAATCATGTCACTTGAATGTCATCTTTGTTTTTCTTGAACTTTCAACTTTGCTGTGCTTTTGCCCTCTGAATAAAACATTATGTTTGACTTGCTGCAACAATAAACAAAAATTAAAAAAATAAAAATAAAGTAACGAACGTATTTATAACAACGACTGCTACTTTAGTTAATATATAGCTAAAGAAGACACCGATTCATATTTCTATGTGTCTCAGTTTTATTTTGTTTTTCGTGCAGACAAAATCTTTACTTTTAATCATCTAGTCTGATTTCTTCTGCTTGCATTTTAAAATAAAAATTTAAAATGTTATACTTATGTATGTCTTTGGCGAAATACAAAATTTATAAGATTTTAACAGACATTCAAAGCCACAAGACGAAAAAACACATTTTTTTCAAATAAATCAATATAACAGTGTACTTAGATATTGCCCTTTAAATACACGCATACATAAGTTTATTAATGTATGTGTGTAGCATATGTGCCAGAAATTTTTATCATGTGGGAAATTTTATTTCAATTTTTGCAAACGTGATTGGGCCGTAACACAACCCACAAATACATTAGATTTGTTTTAATGCAAAAATGTCTGAGGGAATAAAAATTCATGTTAAATTTAACAAAATGTTTTTCTATTCTTCTCATGATTTTTAAGACTCAATAATTTAATATTATTTTGCACTGGTCTTATTAAGGCAATTTGAAATACAAATATTAGCTTCAGTGATGCATTTTTAAAATTATTTTTCAAATTAAAAAAAAAACGTAATTTTTTTTTTTAACATGTTGTACATGTCGCTTCATGATATTAAAGCGTTACATCAAAAAATAAGGAAAAATTATTTATTTCTATTTATCGCCAAATTTATTTTTTACAATATAAAAGAGTCTATTAAATCCTCTGAGTTTTATACGCAGTTACTAAAACTTTATATTTGTCTTGTTAAAAGTGTTCTTCCTTTTAACTTTTTGATCGTTAACTGTCAATAAATGTGTTAACAGTTTTTCACACACTTTATCCTATTGAACAAATTGAAAGCATTGAAAGTATACATATTCACACATATTAACATACATGTTTTTAAATATACAAAATGTGTCTGTATTATAAATTCGGAATACGTTTTTTTTTCTATAAATATAAATATTTTAGGTAACTGCTAGTGGTAAGAATACAAAGGATTATGGCATAACAATATAGAACAACTAGCAGGGAGAGAGTGAGAGTGATTGAAAATATCGTTTCGTAAAAAAATATCTTAATGCAAGAGGCAAGAAGGGAAACAAATGTCACTGTCATATACTCTTACATACATGCGTACGTATTTAAGTGACTTACAATAACATCAATTGTACAATGAAGAAGGCGTGTATACAATAGAAGAAGAAACAAACATATAAAAATGTACATGAGTTTAGGGAAATACCTATTTATCACTGAAGGTACATTAAGTGTAGTGAGTATATCGTAGTATGTGTTATATTGTTGTCATTGACGATGATCTATGTTTGTAGTGGAAGTTGTTGTCGCTGTTGCTGTTACAGGAGTGTCAGTAACTGTCAATATGTGTGTGTATTTTTTATAATAAAGATGTCATTAATATTTAAGGTATTACAAATAAATCCTTTTCTTACGTTTTTTATTGTTCACTACATGTTTTGCATAAAACATAATGCTGGTATATTTCAACTTTTTTCGCGATTTTTTTTATGTATTATTAACATGTCAGTCACAAAAGCTGTGTTTTTTGCATGTTTTTAATATTTCAAAACAAATTTGGCTTAACGTAATTTTTTTTTTCATTTTTGTTGTAAAGATTCTTATAACAAAAGAACAATGATGGTGATGATGAAAATCCAATGTCATGTATTTAGAGAAAAATTATCTGCTGAATATTTTTAAATTATTGAACGTTACAATATTTATTGGTTTGTGTTTTTCATTGTTAAATTTTAATGGATTTTTTTTAAAAAAAATTTATATCAACATTTTTTTATTATAGAAATTTTGTTGTTGTTAATACAAGTAGATATTTAATCTGTTTCGGCATAAGGGTTTTTATGTAAGAAATTAAATTAAAATATATATTAAAAATAACTTAAATTAAAATCGTCTGGATACTTAAAGTCAAAAGATACAATGAAACTCGTATGGGAATCTAAAGTCTAACAAATTTCCATACTGAGTGCATTTAAGCGTTTATTATTAAAGATGTAACTAATAGTTAAGCGATTTTCTTATGCCTCAACAAAAAATATAATAACAACATGCAAATATAATAACAACAAAAAACAAACAATACATCATTATGTGATTACAACGAAGGGATTGGAATATTCATTTTATTTCTAAGTCTATGTCCGCTCTCTATGTCTATCCTCTGCGTAGTCATCGACACAAAACTTAAACTCATCACCACATTCACCAAATTCAGTCGTTTTATTGACAGTTACAAAAACGTGAGGACGTAAACAAAGTATACCTTTCCAATTACACTAGGCAACAGCCATTTTGTTATTTGGTTCTAGCATACTTTTTCTCATGGATTTGGACCTACTGAACACGAAAATGAATTTTAAAAATTTTTCTGTCGATTGGTTTGCGAGATACAAATTTTTTAATTTTTTTTTTTTAATTTTTGGAGGTACACTTACTATTTTGAGCATATCTTTAGTCTTCTTTGACCTATTTTATCCTACTACTACTCAAATTAAAGACAATTGAGCCGTCTACAACTTATTCTCAGAAAATTTTCAAATCGGGTTAGTAGTTTTGATGTTGGCGGCTTAAAAAGGTTAAAAAACTGGGTTTTTTTAGTAAAAATGTGGCTGAAAAATTCATATAAAAATTCATATAAAATATAAAACGCGATGTTAACAGCGATTTTAATTTTTTTACGTATAGCTGACACTTTTCCAAAGAAAATAAGCCCTTACTTAACAAAATCTGATGACAAATGGCCGACTTATTATTTTTTTGGTAAACGACCGAAATTCCGCTATTTCACGATTTTTTGATTTTCATTATTTGCACAGCTTACCTACCCAACGCAAACGAATAAATACATTTGAACTTAATTTAAAATACACAAATTAGTCTTCGTATATTATTTTTTAATTTATTTACAGCACTACATGCTCAATGTATCGCACAATTAGCTAAACTAACGAAATTAAACTAACTAATTAAATTAAGCAAATCAACGCACAAAAAAAATGAGTAAAAACAAAGATATAAGTGTACATTTTATGCCATGTGGAAAAACTGTTGACTTCTTCTTTGTTTTTTGTATTCGCTCAAGTGGGATCGTTTGCGCTTCCAGTACCACATTCGCATGATGTGCCATATCCAGTGTGCCCTGGTGCATCTCTTCAAAAAGCAGAATCGTTAGAAGAAGAGTCCGAGTCAAATGCAAGCGAATTTGAGCCGGGTGCAAAGCGAAAATTACTGTCACAGGCCGAACTAAACGATTGGGTGCGCGATTTTGGTCTCACTAAGGAGAAAGCCAAACTTTTTGCGTCTCGGATGATACAGTGTGGATTTGCGGCTTCAGAAGTGAAAGTAACAGCGTACAGAAACCGTCACAAGGAGTATGCAAAATTTTATACAAAGAAAGACCAAATATGTTTTTGCAGCGACATTTCAGGCTTGTTCCAAGAGCTTCACCAAATTCACAACCCCAACGAATGGAGGTTGTTTATTGACAGCAACAAAGAGAGCTTGAAGGCAGTTCTCTTACATAATGGGAATGAAAAGCCATCTGTTCCTATTGCTCATGCGGTTCATTCAAAGGAGAACTATGAAACTATGGACATTTTGCTGAAATGCATAGAGTATAGGAAATACAATTGGAAAATATGCGCCGACCTTAAAGTTGTGGCCATTCTGTGTGGACTCCAAGGAGGCTATACGCGACATTGCTGTTTTCTGTGCCTTTGGAATAGCCGCGCTGATGATCAGCATTATATAAAAGAAAAATGGCCGGTACGAACGAAACCTGTAGTTGGAGAAGCGAATGTTCAGCGCAAACCACTAATAGAGAACCGTGAAAATATAATACTTCCGCCGCTGCACATAAAATTGGGTTTGATTAAAAATTTTGCCAAAAAATTAGACAAAGAAGGTGAAGCTTTTGCCTATTTACGGTCAATTTTCCCTTACCTTTCGCTTGCAAAAATTAAAGAAGGAGTCTTCGCAGGACCCGAGATAAAAAAAATTTTGAAAGATGAAAAATTCCCAAAGCTGTTATCACCCATCGAAGCCGCAGCATGGAATTCCTTCAGGCTTGTTGTGGAAAACTTTTTAGGAAACAACAAAAGCCCGAATTATAAGGACATAGTTGAGGATCTGGTAAAGAACTATGAAGCCATGGGAGTGCACATGTCACTTAAAATACACTTTCTGCATTCTCATTTGGATTTTTTCCCTGAGAATTTAGGAGACGTGAGCGACGAACACGGCGAGCGCTTTCATCAGGAATTGAAGGCTATGGAACGACGCTATCAGGGCATCTATGACACGGCTATGATGGGTGACTATATTTGGACCCTAATACGTGAGACCGATTGCAGCGAATACAAAAAACAAAGAAGAAGTCAACAGTTTTTCCACATGGCATAAAATGTACACTTATGTATATCTTTGTTTTTACTCATTTTTTTTGTGCGTTGATTTGCTTAATTTAATTAGTTAGTTTAATTTCGTTAGTTTAGCTAATTGTGCGATACATTGAGCATGTAGTGCTGTAAATAAATTAAAAAATAATATACGAAGACTAATTTGTTTATTTTAAATTAAGTTCAAATGTATTTATTCGTTTGCGTTGGGTAGGTAAGCTGTGCAAATAATGAAAATCAAAAAATCGTGAAATAGCGGAATTTCGGTCGTTTACCAAAAAAATAATAAGTCGGCCATTTGTCATCAGATTTTGTTAAATAAGGGCTTATTTTCTTTGGAAAAGTGTCAGCTATACGTAAAAAAATTAAAATCGCTGTTAACATCGCGTTTTATATTTTATATGAATTTTTATATGAATTTTTCAGCCACATTTTTACTAAAAAAACCCAGTTTTTTAACCTTTTTAAGCCGCCAACATCAAAACTACTAACCCGATTTGAAAATTTTCTGAGAATAAGTTGTAGACGGCTCAATTGTCTTTAATTTGAGTAGTAGTAGGATAAAATAGGTCAAAGAAGACTAAAGATATGCTCAAAATAGTAAGTGTACCTCCAAAAATTAAAAAAAAAAAATTAAAAAATTTGTATCTCGCAAACCAATCGACAGAAAAATTTTTAAAATTCATTTTCGTGTTCAGTAGGTCCAAATCAATGAGAAAAAGTATGCTAGAAACAAATAACAGACAAAAGTTTGTTATTTGTGACCTAGTGTTATAAATTAAATCTTTAAATGTTTAAATAGGCTTTTCCCTGGAAAAAATACTTTGGTTTTGTTAAATCGCACAATATTGACGGCCAATGGACTGCTGTAAAGTTTTTTATCAACCACCTATAAAACTCCCCTCTCAATAGGCATTCCACACATGCCGTGTAGCATGTGGTACCGTCAACCAAGTGCAATTCTGCCATCTTGGGCAAAAAGAAGTCTTTCCTCGGTACTTTGCTCCATTCAATGTAATGTTGCGATTTGATTTATTATGATCTCGATTTACACTGGACGATAAAGCAGCAATATTCTCTTGGATATGCACTCCTTACAAACAGGTCGGTGTACCAATGTCCAATAAAGTGAAACTGGTGTGAAATTTTGACACAACAGCATAAATAGCCTGTTTGATGAGTCGATTATGACTGAGAAAAAATTAACTTCATTTGCGACACAGTTCGAATTTGAATAATAAAATTTTATAATTTACGAGCGTTGCACAGTAGTTCCTTTTGAAGAAAACATGGTTACAAATATGTAACTTCTCAACTACTTATCAGAATTGCAACAAAAATATCTGAAACTAATCCTTTCAATCATTGCATCATTGAAAGACTTTGTGTCAGCAAAGCATAATTGGCATTGTCGGGTTTAAGAAACTTTTCAAGGCTTGCACGTGCGAACCGATTTCAATAATTTTTTACTCTTTTTAATTTCCGACAAAAAAGAAGATGAAAAAGCATTTTTTCAGTGCAAGGGTATTTTCTAAAATTTTTAAGTAAAAATTTCTTTTAGTTTTCGACATATACCTTCTTTACACGTTTAAGAAAAATGTTTTCAAAATAGTTTTAGATTGCGTTAAAAAATATTTAATTTTTTATTTAAATAAGCAAAAAAATTTAATTTTTTGCAAAAAAAAAAAAAAAAAAAGAATTCCCAATCTTTTAAAATATCTTGAGATTTATTTCACAAACATATATATTTCGTATTTTTTTAAAGAAAAGGCTTTGGGCCAAAATTTTAGGGTCTTTTGCTCGTGCACCCTATTTTCAGCATTGTTTGTAAGTTACAAGATTTTTCAAAAAATTCTGATTTTTTACACAAAAAAATTGCAGGAAGTTTTTTATTATTTTTTAATTGTTTCTATGTCTTTAATTATTTTTAATTTGCAGTAAGTTTTTCAAGGCATCTCACATGTCATTGGTCACAGATCGAAAAGCCCTAACTCAGATAATTGTTTTTTTTTTTTTACATGAGAAGGTAAAACCGTTAAATCATAATGTAATTTCTTTTGTAAAATTTTTTACAAAACTGTTATTTTTGATACTATTACATTAAGTTTTTGTATCAAGTTGTATTTGTGTGAAATAAATAGACATCACTTATAGCCAATTTCGTAAAAACTACAAGTTACAGCCCTTCTACCCGTGACCATCGATACAATAAATAAGTCTGGGAAAGGCAGTTTAAGAAAAAAATAAAAACCTTTAGAGTAAAGGTATTCATTGCAAAGAAAAACAATAAAACAATTACTGGATTTTAAAATATTTAAATTCATTTGAAATATATATTTCTTTATTCATATTTATATTCACGGTGGAATGGCATTTTTGCCATTGCCACCTTTCCCAAATCTGTTTTTTACACTGAAAAACAAAATTTCAAAATTTCGTATCTTTCGCTATCACTCAATTAGGCTGATTTAAATATATCAAATATTGCTTTATAATGTCCACATTTCGGTTATTAGTTATTTGTTGTTATTTTTTTAAATTTTTATCAATCTTTTTGAAAATATTTATTAAAAATATTTTAATATTTTAAACATTTACATAAAGTTTCTGAATTTATTATTTAATTATTATTTTTATTATCTAATTTTTGTAGTCATGAAAATTTCTAAGTACAACATTTGTTTTTAAACCAAATCTATTAAAAGTTCTTTTAAGCTGCAAAATAAAATTATTTATTTAAATATTATATGTTATTTCAACAACGACTTCAAATGGAATTTAAAATACATTTCAATTTTTGTTAATTTTGTCATTTTCATTATTTAAATAAAACTCTTCATTAATTTTTATTGCACTTTAAAAATACTTCTTAAAAGAACCAAAAAATATAAATTTTTTAAAAACTAATTACCAGTGCAAAGATAAAACTTTCTACAGTAAAATTTGCAAAAAAAAACAAACACAAACAAAAAAATAAGTAAAAGAATTAAAGAAAAATAAAACAACAACAACATGAGCACTGACATTTTTCAAACAGCTATAAAAGTTATAAAATTCAATTGAAAGTCTTTTTGGTAAATTATTTTCTAAAACAATACACTTAAGAACTGTTTGAGGCAGAAGCAAGCAAACGTACATGCAACAACAAAAATAACAAACATAAAATTCTAATATTAACAACTACAACAAGTGTTTCTTGAGAATGGTTTTTGACATATTTTAATTGCTAACATTAGCAATATTTGCTGCAACTTTCTTCATAACTTGATGTTGAAAATGAACTTTATTTAACATGAGCGTACAAACAGACATACCTACAAACATTTATGGTGAAACTTTTAGTAGTTAACCAATATATAGAATATAGAAATGAGTAGAAATTGGGGCTGATATAAAAATTGCTGTAGAAATTTGAATTCTCAACAGGCTGTCATTTCCGCTTTTGCTGTTTTGCTGTTTTACATTTTTGTATTTTTTTCTTTCTAGCATTTCTCTGAAATGTTTACTGAATGTTAATTAAGGTATGTATCATTGGGTGTGTGTGTGTGTGCGCGTGCATGTTTGAATTTGTATTGCTAAACAAACTATTAGTCCTTAAAAAACAGAGTACACAAACGTAAGTAAACTAAACTTTTTGATGTAAACAATTAAAAAACAATTACATGAGTTGATTTTGAGTGGAAAATTTAATAAAAACAAAAATAAAATGTTGGCAAAATAATTTCACCGATTTATCTCCATGTACACGCAGTTAAGAGCCACGTTGTGGCAAATAAATGATTTCGTTTTATAAGTCGAATTTTTATTTCTGTGTTTTTGTAGTGAAAGAATTTCCACCGCAATAATCATAATTACTTATTGCTGAATGAGCACTAGAATTTTAAATTGAATTTCTTTAGCTACAACAATTAAAATTGTATTATAACCTGTAACACAAACAATTGCCGAAAATTCTATTTATTACAATTGACACTGACTACTCTCGTTATTTAGGTTGGAGAAACTGTGTAGGGAAAATTTCACAAGAAGAGGGTTTTTGACAAACTTATGAGGTTAATGCCGATAAATGGAGTTTTAAAACAATAAACTTTGAAAGAAAAAATATAGTAGATTACGCACATGCCGACCAGTTATTAGTTTCACTACAACCAGTGTGAGTAGTGCAGGGTGTTATACGACGACATTGAGCCTATATGAAAACTAAGGGACTTGTATTTATCTAGTTAAGACAGAACTAGTTCTCAATACAGTAAATAGCAGAGATGTCAGTAGACTAGACGAGGTATCAACAGAGGGAGCAGAGGGGTACCAGCAAGAACAAATAAAAAGAAAATAAATTTGCAGTCAAGAAAGGTGCAGAGGCAATATAATTAGTGCAATGGCTCATTTTCAGCATTCACTCATGCATAAGAACATGGGAACACACATCCAATAACTGAGGTCATTGTAGTTACAATAATCGCTCTCAGTTCGAACAGTAGAGTAAAAAGACAATTCAGGTGTCTGCGTATTACTATGAACAAATCAATAAAAGAAATAACTTATAAGTATAAGAATAGGCGGCACTGCAGAGTTTCATGGTTTTGGTGGATAAAATGCAAGTACTCTAGACTTCTTTAGGTTTTAAAATAATTAAAGATAAAGAAACCCTTTCTGTAGTTTAGAGAGAAATTAAATGAACTTACTGCGTTCCACCTCCGCCGCTGTATACAAGACAGATCAACCCGCTGGTGATAAATGTCATGCTTGTGCTATCAAATTCTTCTTTGTTATGCACAAGATTAACTAGCGAAAGGACCTCGTCTAAATGCTATAGATATACATGTAAACTCCAAACTTGACATTCTTAAAGATGACGAACAACCATCCAAGTAACTTTGTTGAAATGTAACCGCAACCAGAAAAGTAAGTGATTGAACGAGTTTCACCAATGGTCTTCATTTTGTCGCTTTAAGTAGCAAATTCAGCCACAATTAGTGTCATAAATTATCAATCTAGAAAAAGTCGTACCGCTTTACTGATTACAATGGTACCAGATAGGAATCTGGTGAGCCACGAGATAACCTCTCCCAATAAATAAAGAGATTCAACCGGAGGTACGGGTAACACCTCTTTAGCTCGAGATGCAATTTATCAAATGTTTGGGAAGCCATGAAAATATTTATGACTTCGGGGACTGCAACGTAGGCAATGTCAGTAAGTGCATAAGGAATAATAGATTTATAAATTTTAAAAAATTTTACAATAAAAACAGAAACAGTGAATAGTTTTTCAAATCATATAAAAAAAATTCTCTTTATAGAAAATTGAACAAATATAACATCGCTAACACTTTAGTTATATGAACTTAATTAGTGACCTTCTTTACGCAATCTTATCACAAGTATACAAGTATACTTATTCTAAAGCTTTAAATATTTATAAAGAACTAAATATTTATAATTCTTGCAACCAAATCAGTATATTCCGTTTTATACTCTATATGGCTTAACTTATTAAAAAATATGAAAAAAAACTCAGTGAAACAAATTCTTTATACTCTCATTATTTGCAGACTTAAATAATATTCTTTTCTAAATAAAAACTGATCATCTTGGGTAATAATATAAAATAAATAAATGCAAAACTTCTTAAGTTCTTTGTAATTTTATTTTTCTTAGACATTTTCCGAAAGTCCTTCACCCTAAATCAACACCAAATCATTATCTTAAATAAAGTCACACCCCGTATTTAAGTGGCATATGAATTAAGCATTTAACACACAAATATATTTTATTGGTGTAAATAGTATTTTAAATAATGTAAACATTTTCTAAATAATTTTACAATCTTTGTACACTGGGAATTGGCGTGACAAGCTACGGCTGCTGATTTTCATTGTAAATTCCAACGCAACGCATCGCAATGTCTTTCTTGGCTTTTTGCCTTTCCTGCTGCTGCAACATGTTGACACAATTAAAAAAAACAACAACAAACAAATTTTCAAAACACAATTTACAACAATGTTATTCTTAGTGTAACTGTTACATACTTATACATCCATATAAAAATATCTAAATACAAACAAGTACAAGTATGTGTAAACAATGTAGCACACTGATTGTTGTTGTTTTTTGTGTAGCTTAAGATAAGAATACGAAAAGTTTGAAAGACTGAAACTGAAGGAACAAAATGTGCACAACGAGTATTAGTTGCTATAGCAATAGCAACAATTTGCCAAACAATATTGACTTGAAATTGTTGGGGAATTAAAAGCAGACAACTAGGCAGATAAGAGTTGTAGCCAAATCTGTTAAGACAACAGACCGACGAATTGCAGTAGAGTAATTGAAGTAGATGAGGTCTATAGAGTAGTTAAAATAGAAGAAAAAACTAAATATGTTTATTTGCTAACTGCAGGAGAGTATAAATGCTCTGTCAAACTTTGCACTTAACGCCAACAAGGAATTGCTATACCTACAGCCACTCTATGCTGCCTTCTTGTTACTGGTGCGGCGTGCGTCAGTAGGTTTTATGTTTGTGCCGGTTTAAAATATATTAGTCAAACGTTTGTTTAGTATGCTGTAAACCTACTAATTTATATTCAAATTTGTGTAGTCGTGCTTACACAAAAAAGAAAACTAAAAATAATAAAAAAAAATCTTTGTTGTTTACTTTGCCTTGTCTTTTACAATTGAGACATCATGTTTGCCTCAAATGACATGTTTGTGAAAAAGTAAAAAAAAAAAACATATTTTAAAATTATTTTTATTTTTTGTTTTAAATCTCAAATACCTTGACTGTTGTTAAGTCTAATGTTATCTCGATTATAGCAACGTATAACAAAAGGTGAACTCTGTAAAAAGCCACAAAAGTTTAAAATTTTTTTTTTTTTTTTGAATTTAAAATTCCAAATGTGAATTTGTGAATACAAACACTACATGACATTGTGAGTGATTAATTAATATTAATCATACGTCTAGTAGGTTTTATTTTTGACAATCTAAGAACATATTTTGATAAAGTTTTCTCTTTTATTTAGTTTTGATATCCGACAAGTTATTTTCTGAATAGTTAAAGAACCAAAAAATCTATTTCATTTTTTTCACTATTAAGTTTTACAAAAGTTCTTGACATCAAAAACCACCTTTAAGAAATTGTTTTCCAAACTAAATTAATTCCATAATCTATTTAATTTAACATTTAATTAGTTTTTCTATTATGCCCACAAAGAATACTAGAAACATGTCTAAAACTAAAACAAACTTTTCCCTCAAGTATTTTTTCTCCTTTTCCTTAATGTTTCACTTTCGCAGCAAGTAACAACTGTAGAAGAGAAATTATAACATAATTATACCTCTGCATAAAAAGTAGCCAAAAGTGTAAATTTCACATGATATGTTCACATAATTAACCTTTTTCTTGTACTATGTAGAATGAAAGTAGAAGAAAGGAATGAAAACCCATAAACTATGAAATACTGCCGCAAATACAGGTCGCCTTCATCAGCTGCAAATACTTTCGCTTTAGTTTTTGCAAACTACCTGACATTAAATGTTAAACAACTACATATTTAGTAGAGTGATTTTTGTTCTTGTTCTTGTTTTTGTTGTTTCCTTTTATAAAAACAAAATTCATGTCAGTAGTTTGTTGTATTATTGGCCATTAAAACTCTATGACTCAATTATATTAAAGGTAGAAAACTCAGCTTGTACCTTTAGTTTTTATGTTTAACTTCTCTGTTTCGTTTTAATTTTTCTTCTTGTTTTGTCTTTCTGTTCTACATTTATTTTGCATGATTTTTTCAATGTTGTTGCTGTTGTTGTTTTATACGCTAATGCGAATTTTTCTTTTATTTGGCTACAAAAAGGAGGAAATTATTCTTTTTTGAACGTTAGGTATCATGTTTAGCATTGTACATCTGCACTTTTTTTTGTAGTTTTCTTCCTAAAGCAAGTTATTAAATTTTGCCCCCAAAAAAATACAAAGACAAAGTTTTTATGTTGTTTTGAAAAGGAGGAGTAACTCAACATAACTCTATTGTCTTAATTACTTACGTTAGAAGTTAATTTGTGCATTTTTGTTAAGGGCAGGCAAAAAACAAGTAGCAGGGGAAATATTTAAGACAGCGTTAAGCTGCATTACCATTTGGTAGATATTTTCTCGTATAAGCATATAATGCTTCATAGTTATACTTATATAATGTTATATTTAATTTATTTATGCCAAATGCAGGTTAAACATAAGCTGGCGTGAAATTGAAATTAATTAAAATTGATTGTTTATTAGATTGGAAATTTGTATCAATTTGTCAAGGATTTGTCTAATGCAAAAATACTTTTACAGTTAAAAAATTAAAAAAAAAGGGTAAAATATTTTAAATTCAAAGAGAAACTAACTAGGTAGATTAAACCTCTATGCAGTAAAAGAACATTTTTTAAGCCTCTAAAGACATAAGAAAAATATTTTGATTAGTATACCCTCGCACATCATTATGCATAAAGTAACGCTTAAACAACGCTACCCAGCTTTCGAAATTGACTTTGACAAATTTTGTTCCACGATGAGACTGATATTAAAGCTAAAGGCTTTGTTGAAAAACGAAAATTCCACATATGGTGTGAGGACGATTCACAAAATATCCTGCAGGCTCCACTACGCCCAGACAAATGCACAGTTTGATACACAGTTTGCCCCAAAGGACCTTATTTTTTAAAAAAATTTTAACAATAGCTCGCACTACGGTCAAAGAAGATCATTACGGCAACATTATCCTTGACTTTATGTCCATCAATTTACTGAAATCTAGGTTTCACCATATGTATATAAGTAATTTCATAATTTTAAAACTACCATAATGTTATGGCACCTAATGCCAGTGCTTATGTTAGTCAAATTACTTTCTGTCATTTGAGCTCTTCCCAGTGTCATGCTAGCTAGGATCAGTACGGGGTGTGTATGTGTAACCAAAGACTCTGACTGCATGAAGCCATTATTTACGAAAGCTATAACTTTGCTCAGAGCAAATGTTACAGGCTGAACAAATACCCGTTATTATGGAAACAAGTTAGTCCCTTGAACAGGTTGTAGAATGGTTAATGATATAGTCTCTTGGAAGATCACGTGGTGTCTATGATTTATTCTCTTGCTGAAAAACAAATTCGGTGCTTTAATGCCAGATGCTCGACCTTTTGTCGGACTTCGGGCCAACACTACTAAATCTAGGTGCTGTTGCCTTAGAAGTACAAAAAAATAATCATATTTTTAATATTGATAATTTCAAAGGTGGCAGACGTGCCAACTTTAAGCCACTATATATTCTCCGGATGCTTTTCTACAAAAGAAGTTACTTGGTAACCTGCCTGATTTATGTATTTCAGATGACAAATCCGAATCAGTTGCGTAATTTTGCTGACTTGTGCTGGTAATCAAGCAACAATTAACGCCTTGAAAATCAATATTGCTCGTGTTGTGGAATGAATAAGATCTAGCGTAGCTGCGATGACCGTATGCTCGAAATAACATTCTATTGTTAATGCCATGTACATGCAAAGAAAAAATATGGTTGTGGTAACCATAATCGAAGAGCAACATACTATGACTGAATTGTATGATTATGGTTAAAAATAATAATGGTTACCAGTTATAATTATTATGTTTAATGAAAGTATCATTCAATAATCATATATATGACTACAATTGAAATCGGCAATCTTTGCTTTTTTACAACAAATTATTGTCTTTTGCTGTAACATACACATAGTGATTGTACTTACCAATTTAAATGCAATTTTTTTACAAATATTTTTTTACATTTTCTCGTTTATTTGTAAATTTTCTTTAATTTCTCAAAATTTTTGTTCATTTTTTTGACATCTCAAACTTTTAAAATAATAAAAATTTATTCAGCAAGAAGAAGAACAGTTGAAATCAAATTATTATTAAAAAAATCATAGCTTGATTAATTTGTAATCATACTGTTGTCTCACTTATTATTTAATGATTATTTAAATATAGTTTTAGAAAAAATAATATGACCGTCGTGATCATGCCGTAACAATGGTTTTTCTTTGCGTGTATTGAGCTTTTAAATAAATAAATTTTCTTTATTAAATTTTCTTTTATAAATTTAAGTTTTTTTAAATCTTAAGTTCTATTGGAACATTTAAAACGCTAATTGTCAAAAATTGTTAACAAAATATTCTATTGCTTTATAACACTAAAACAACAAAAATTTATTATAAGAGTTGGAGAAGAGAAGCTAATAATGCTCCAAGTAATAAAGGCTTTTACGATTTTCAGTAGCAAAATTATTAAGTTATATTTATATTGAACATTTTTTTAATTTATCAAAATCAATAACACATTTCGACATTCATCTCATCACTACATTGTTTAAAATTAGCATCATTTTTCTAACATCTGCTTAACAGTTTTGATTTCTCAACACATCGATACGATTTAAAAAAATTTTTCTTTTCTTTTTATGCATTTCAGCTTTTAAAATTTTTTTTTCTTCTTCTTTACATAATGTTCGCATATCAACTGGGAAGTAAATTGCAGTTTTCTAACACTCTGTCAAAAAGTGCACACAGTTGTACAAGAACGCAGACACATTACATTCATAGTGTAAATCTGTTAGGTATACAAATGCACACAGAGCTTGTGTATGCATATGTATGTAGAGCACTTACTATTTTTGTAGTCGGTTTCTTTCAAAGGAGGGAATTAGGAGTATGAAATGTGTTTGGAATATTTGGAAAAAAGACTCACTCAGTCCTAATCTATATTTTACCTGAAGATCTTCACTATAACTGTTAGTTAAAGAGCTATTTACTTATCATACATATGAACACATATACAAAGTGTAAAGATCTATTCTCAATATTGATTCAATAGCTACTACATCGGAGGGATAGTCTTAAAAACAACATCTTATCTTCAAACATATGTACAAATATAAATAAAATAATTTTTTACTACTTAGATGCTCTGGTAAACTTTTTTCTTTTATGCTAGACCCTCAGACTGTGAGTTTGAAGTTAATTTTATCAAAGTATTTGCTCTATCACACTATAAGGAGCACCTTAGGAATGAGATAGAAAAAAATTAAACATACGCTTTGCCTATTAGCTCTTTTCAGAAGCTGTATTTACTTTTTTTTTATCAAGTTATCTTTATCCTGTTGACTTGTAAATTTTATTAAAATAAGTGACGAAAAGGAAGTACGAACTTAAATTATTAAAAATCTTCAAAAAATTAAGAGCTGATACCAAAAAATTGGCCAAAATATTAAGAGTCTGCCGCTGAATTATTTCCAATATTATTTAGCAGTGTCAAAAAAATATTACTATTGATAGGATATCTAGTTCGTGTAGAAAAAAAACGTCTTCATGGTATTGGTTAGTCCAAGAAAGTAGAAAGAACTTTGAAAGGCATTAAACCACATCTGGTAGAAAAGCAGCCGGTTAGCGGAGCTTGGAAATATTTAAAAGCCAAAAAAACTCTAAGATCAACTGTTTCCAAATTATTGAATTTTGAGCGTATTAAGAATTTTTCGATCTCACTCCTTTTAAAAGAGGAACAATGTGATATTGTTTTTCAACAATACTTTGAGTAAGTTATACGATGCCCAATGCAGTTTTTAAGAAATTTCACACTAAATATCAACTCTTAATACTACTTATAGACCAAAGCTCTTTTTTATTTGAAAATATCAATTCTAAAATAGAGACTTTCATTATAGTTTTTTTATATTTTTAAACGAATTATTTTAAAATTTCATTTCTTAGGGTCTCTCAGAAATCATTATGGCAGCCCATTTCAATATGCCTTTTTTTATTTCTTTTGTAAGTTCTAATGCAGATTGCATGGCAAAGTTGATATTCATGATTGTTTGCTTTTCAAATGCATGTTGTACGTGAGCAAAATAAATGATAAGTAGGTGTTATCCCGTACTACAATTGAAAAAGTAAAGAAAGAAAAAACATAGAAAATGCAACAAACTGTAGAAAAAGAAAAAGGAACATAAAACTAAGAAACGATTTTATTAAACCAAGAAACAGGTAGATAAAATAGAATTTTAAATTTTTATTACAAAGCACATTCTAGATTTATAAATTTATATTCAAAATGTATTTGTTTTACTCTTAAATATTATACTCTCTACATGCAAGCATTCGCTTATCTAATAGATTCAACAGTTTTCTTTATGTATTTTTACATTTAATGTCCTTAACTGCCAGTGTGTCTGTCTGTCTAATCAAACGCCAACTACTAAAACTTATAAGCACGTATAGCTCGTTCATGGTTTTAGCTTCCATTTAAAGTCATAACCACCATATGAAAAGTGTAAGAAAAAATGTGACTTTTAAACTTTTCAAACATAAACGTTTGACTATCATAAAACAAAGTGTTAAAAGCGGTCAACTATTGTATGTTCTTTTTTACACTTTTTTTTCCTTTTCATGCTTAAACTTTTATATGGGGAAATCAGAAACATGTTTGTGAAGAATTTTTTTCTTATTTCGAATGCTTAAATTGATCTGGGACTTGAATTGAAAAGAAGAAGCAATAATAAATTTGATTTTGTTGCATAGTTTGCAATACATATGCATAAGAAGACATTTAAGGTAAGCAAATAAGTGAGATTACAACACTGAATACGGCAATACATTTAACTGTGCCAGAGTGTATAGACTTTTTACAGGAAGAAATCGTAATAATACGAATAAAAGAAAGTACGTCATGTATTTTCAAATAAGCGAATTGACGGTTTATTTTTGTTTTTGCAAAAAATATATTAAGAATTAAAAATGTTGAACGCAGATCTATTTTTTTTTTATAGCCACAACCAAAAAAGTACTGTGAGGGTAAATTCAATTTGTCATTTCGTTTGCAACACAACGAATTATTAATTTTAGACCCCAAATATTCCAAACTCTGGTTCCACTTTTTTGACGATCTTGGTATTATCTTCCGTTTGTCCTTCCGTCTGTCCGTCCGGTTTTTGTCGTCTGTGCGTCCGATTTCTGAGCACTATAGAGTTCAAACAGAAACAGCAATGTATCACGAATGTTTGAGTTTTTTTTTTCTTTTTTTGATAACTGATTAAAATGAAAGTACTTATTTCTGCTTAATAATGCAGTTTAATATTAGAAGTATAAATAAACCCAAAGCAAGTGCATAAATCATATGTAATAAATCAACTTTAATTTCCTCATAAAATTTTCAAATCAGGTAAATCGTGCTGTAAAAAAGAAAACTAAAAACTACTCAGTTAAATAAGTGATATTTACACATAACCATTATAGTTCTGATCAAAAGAGTGGTGATAACGAAACCGTACCTGGATTTTAAAATTCAGCCCACTCAGCTACTATGGGATAACTAACACTTCTGTTATTATAGCATTGAACTTATAGCCTAGTATAAATTTAATGAAAAACAATATTAAAAGAAAGTTCAAATGTAATGAAAAAAAAATAGAATAAAATGATTGAACTCACTTTTGTCGTTGCCCCATAAAAATGGCACTCTTACTTTAATGTTTCATTATTTTAAAGCAAATTTTAACTTGCTTATACGTATGTGTAAAAACAATGAGGAAAATCGGGTTGGCTATCTCAGTTGAAGATCTTACATATGTCTTATATTAATAAAATGTTTTAAATTATTTGCCAATTTATAGCTTTAAACAAAGAAGCGTTCTTTTTTAATACACTTTATAAATTTTTTCCTGCCAATAATTCCAGTAAATTCTGCCTTTTTTGCCTTTAAAATTCTGAGGATACACACAGAGTAAAATTTAGTTTGAAGTAAAAAGTAACTCGCAAGTCTCATCAACGTAATCACATTTCCAATTTCTTTGTCAACACTTTCGTATTGTATAAAGGCAAGTGTTTAAGAAAATAAAAACAAACTAAATATACAAGAGTAGAAATGATATAACAAAAACCACATATAAAAAACAATCAAATCAAATCTATCATATGACAAAAGGAAAAAAATTCATACGGCTTTTTCCAACATATTTTTACAAATCCAATGCTTTCAAGCAATATGCAGTCTAGGAAGTAAAAGTAGCAGTAAATTTGTCTGATTTTTTATTATTTTTTTTTTTTTTGGCAAAGCTGGTACTTTAGTGGCAGTTAAAAACAAAACAAAAAAAAAAGAAACAAATCATGATTGATTTGTGCCTTAGTAAACAAACAAACCAACTCGCAATAAAAAAAGACTGGAAACAGAAATAACAGAAAATAAATGGGGGAAGATTTTTGCAGAAAAAATCCTTTACGGGTGCATTACAAATGAAGCTATAATTGTTCTGATAAATGTCTTTATTTGGTTGACTTACTATTTTTTTTTTAACTTCAAGACTTAAAATTTTGAATTTCTTTAAAACATAAAATATTGTTTTATACACAAATAGTATTTTTATTATAGACAAAAGGCACGAGTATAAGTAAAGACATTAAAAAGTTTATGATTTATACTTCATAGTTAAAAGATACAAAAAAAAAAAAAAAGAGAGAAATTTCTTTGTAATTTAAAGTTTCTCTTTTTTTGTTGGTTGTCGTAAAAAGCATCCATAGTTGTGAGTTCATTTAAAAATAGTGACAAAGCAGCAGGTGTCTACCTAGAGAACATCCAATTTTATGAAAACTTATGCACATGTACCTACCCATACACACAAATATGTTTAATGACAGTTATTATGATTACATACTACTATAGAGCTGTAGAGTGTATGTATTATGTAGTATTTATGAATACAAGTAAAACTGCTGCTGTGTTCACAGAGTGACTTTAGTGTTTGTAAAAGTAATGTACTCACAGATGAAAATGTAAAAAATTTAAAAAAAAAAATATTTGAATAACTCTTGACAATATGTTTGACAAAAGTTTGTTTTTGTTGTCATTTATAAACTATACTCGTACCTGTTCATACATTAAATTCCTAAAGTTCCATACAAATACATACATACACAAACAGTGTTCATTATGATAAAAAGAAATAACGAAAAAGTTACAAAAGTATGATTCAAAAAAATTTTGGTTGTAATTATTTGCACCGAATTTTATGTGCATTTTTATTATTTAAGTGACGTTTGTACATACAACTACAAATTTACAAACTTAATTACATACATTTTAAATACGTTTCATTTTTTGTATAATCTGCTCAAGGGATACGATATAACCCTATAAAAAATTCTAAAAATGTTTAAATATTATAGCTAATATTGTTAGTATTTTTTAACAAGTTAACAAGTAAACCAAAATCTTTCTTTATTATATTTAACTAGCCAAACCCGGCGCGCGTTGCTACGCCCAAATGCATTCAAAATGCATTCTGAATTTTAATTGAATACCAAGTGCAAAAACTTAAAAATTATAATTTTTTTTTATGGGCGTGGCATTGCCCACTTTTCTAATTATGAAATTGTAAAGTCATAACAGCTCAACATGTGTGCAAAGTTTCAGAATAATCGGTCCAGTGCAAGTACCTCAAAATGATACCTATTTTTTATGGGCGTGGCACTGCCCACTTTTCTGACGACAAAATTATAAGGTCATGAAAGCTCGATATGTGTGCAAAGTTTCAGAAAAATCGATCTGGTGCAAGTACCTCAAAATTATAACCTTTTTTTATGGGCGTGGCCCTGCCCACTTTTCTAATCACAAAATTATATGGTTATAAAAGCTTAGTATGTGTGCAAAGTTTCAGAAAAATCGGTTTAGTGCAAGTAGCTAAAACTGATAACTAATTTTTATGGGCGTGACCCCGCCCACTTTTTTCCACCCATAAACACTCCCTGGTATGTGTACAACAACTTGCCAAAGTTTGAGTCCGATCGGTTTTACAGTTTCGGAGTCTATAGCTAACACACACACACACACACACAGAGTTTCACTTTTATATATATAGATAACACAGATAGACCCAGATCCAATTTTCGTCTATGATTTCGAATGATTTCTGTACTTAAGAATTCTACGCACCACAGCCACAATAGTTTCTTTGGTTCGGAGTATACGACGTCTTTAAGTTGAGCAAAATAGAATAATGGCCAGGGTATGCACGATTTAAAAACAACTAAACCAAATACAAAACAACTAACAGCCCGTTTTTAGCAGTATTTATACTTTTCTTAAACTTTATTTATTATTGGGTGATTTTTTTTAAATGTTTGGGGTTTTAAAGTTATAACAAAAACACACAGAAAGTTTGCAAAAGTTAATAACATTTTTATTGAAGATTATACATGTGTGCCTGTCACTTACCTTTTAATTATAATTTCGCGTAAATGTTGCCCGAGGCTACACCGTAAATGATCCGTTCGAGAGCTTTAATTTTGGCGTACTTTTTCCAGCATTTTTATTGGTCTCCCAACAAATAAAGATTTTTTTTAATTTTTTCTTGGGCTTTGCTTATTCCTTAACTGCGCAAAAACGTGATACTATTTGATTACGATTTTCACCTGTCAATAGGTTCACATTATCATGTGCCGTGTGGCATGTGCATAATCTTGTTTAGAACCACATGCCAACTAAGTACAATTGTTTCATCTGGAGAAAAAAAATCTTTGGTCTTGGATTCCTTCGTATTTCTGGAAAATTCTTGACAAATTTGGTTTTTCTAAAATTTTTTGAGAAATTTTTAATTTCAATAATTTTTAATTAAAAACAACAACATAATGGCAATATACAAAAAAAAAAATAAGAAAGAAAAAATAGGAAAAAACCAAACAAACACAACAAAAAGGAGTTGAACAAAGAAAGTTCAGAAAAAATTACGATGGTGTTCTCAAGAAAATTAAACAATTGACAGCGGGGTCACTTTTATTATACTTTTTTTTACTCTGTTGATGTGAAGCTTGTGAACTGCATCAAACCCAATATTTGAATATTGAATATTTTTCTTTTACTAAATGATTTAATCGCACAGTTTTAATTGTAGTTTAATTGCTTAGTGGCGAAGGTACAACAGTAGCCATAAGGCAATTATTTAACGGCTGTTAATTATTACTGCTGTTTGTACAGCGAAATAGAAATGTTCAAATAAAATATACGCAAACGCTACTCCATCTACTCCTCTAATCATGACATTGGTAGTAAAAATTTTATATTTGGATATGCTGTCACCTGTATTTATTCGGTTTCCTAAAACTTTTTTAACGCATTAAATTATGTTAATTTAAAACCGTACCCCAGATGGAATATAAGTATTGAAGTGGTCATATTTTTAAAAGTCTTATTAATTTTTTCCTAATGAGTTGCTTCTTTTTATAGTCATTTTTAAGACTCAGGTTTTTTTAGAAAATTATTGTTATCACTCTGATATGCCTAGTTAAAAAATATTATTATTTTAAAATTCTCTGGCAATTCATTTAATCAAAATTTGCATTGAGATGTTGGAGCAAATTTGGATTTCATTTTATCACATGCCTGTCTAAAACTTAGAAAACAAATTATAATTCCTTATAAATTCTGCTAGTCCCTTATTATTTAATGTACCACCAATTACCAATTTCATATAAGTATTGACATATTCACTCCTTCACAACCATTTTATGACAATAATCATTATTATTTTATGGTTTCTGTCATTTTCATCTGGTGCAGTTAATATTTTTGCTCCAACATAATAAATGTCTCTATTAGTTTTTCTTTCTGTTTTATGATTCTCTTTATGTGTAAAATTAATTAAATATTTTGAAAATTTTATTAAAACAAGGACAACTAATGATCTGCAAGTTATGTGTCTCACATATTAATAAGAGTCTCGTACAATACTAATAATAATAATGATGCTACTAATGATATAAAACTATTTGTAGTTGTTTGTTCCACGAATACCACAAACCAGCTAACGTCTATGAATTAGGGTGCCCTCGAAAATACATCAGACATTTTTTATATTTTTTGAAAAAGATGTAGATTAACTAAAAACATGCAATTTTAAAATTTTAGACTATTTTAAAACTACTTGACAGGCGCATTCATTTTTGCATTAATTTTGTCAATATTTACATCAGTGCTAGCTCTCGAAATATGCCTTAATTTTATAATTGACAATTTTTGATTTCACTGTATGTTTCTTTTTTTAATTAAATTAACTTACACATTAGTTGATTAGCTTATTTTTGGGGTCACCATACTGTGTGTGTGTAATACTATCAGCGTTTGTTTCATCTATGCGTGGGCGTATATTAAATTAATGGTTGATATGATTAAAAGGATGCTGTCTGTATAAACTAACAATACTTTGTACAATTATATATTTATGATTTCAGTAGCATAGGCATGTTTATGATTTCGTATTTGATTAGTTTCAAAGTCATTTATATAATTAAAATTAATTAACATTACAGCAGTGTAGTTGGAAAAGTAACTAAATACAAAAGGTAATGACTTTTTGTTAATACCCTTATAAGGATTGCATCTAATTATTAATCATATTTTCAATTATTTTATTTTGAAAAAAAAAACTAAGCAAATTGAACTTTGAATAATAACGAGTGTCAATTAGGGCCTTAATTATTTTTAATAGATAAAAAACAATGCTTATATATATTTATCTACAAATCAAATAATAAAAATAAAAAATTATTTTTATTTAAAAAAAAAACTAAACACTAACAAATCTATGTTCAAATAACTTTCAGTTAGAAATATGTTTATGTTTGTAACTTTAGCCAATTTTTTTCCTTATTTATTATTCTGTGTGTGTTTTTAAATTTATATAAAAATAACTTTAACTTTGTTATTAATTTCGCCGTATCTAACCTTTTGACTAAAATACTTGTAAAGAAGAAAAAGAAATTAAAAATCTGAAAACAATTAGAAACTTTTATCATTTTACTTTTTCAAAACTTGTTTCCTGCGAAATAATTGCAAAACAACAAAAATTTCTAAATAATAAAAATCCACAAATTGCTGTATAGAGACATACTTCTCAAACAATGCAGTTTGCTTCTCAACAACATAAATAAAATACAAGTACTTTTGTAATAAAATAATGAAATGATAGCGGTGATATTAGCTAACCTCAGTTAAACTTAACTCAAATATTATTTCAGTATTCAGTACAGTATACACTTACACTACTTACAAACTACGACTACATATGAGAGATTGCAGTAAAAATTACTTTTATTTTAACAATGTTTTGTACACGCATACATGCATACATTTGTAAATGCCCTGCAAGCAACTCAGTTAACTTTAAGCTAACTTTAAGTTAACTTTTTCTCAACTAGTTGTGGTTGATGCCTGGATTACTTTCAATGGAGCGAACTGACTTTTTTAACATGGCGATGTCATAGGAAATAGTCAATGGTCCGTGTCTGCATGACTTTTCAACTAACTTAAAGTTAGCTACATAGTAGTCAGCTTAAAGTTAGCTACATAGTAGTCAGTTTAAAGTTAGCTACATAGTAGTTCGGCTGAGTTAGTTGAAGATTATATAAATTATAGTTAGCTTTTAATTATGTTTCAATATACTTTAAGCAAAATGTTAAATACATTTTTTTAATTATAAATAATAAAAATTTTATTTGATTTTTTTTATAATATAAAATTCAGGTATTTGATTTTTTATTTTTGATGCAATCTGCGTGGATTTTTCGTTTTTTTATAACCTTTAAGACATTTCTAATATCAGTATCCACCTCATTAGAACCAATTGATCGACAGGCGTCTGTTAAAAAAAGTTGTTATTTTATATGAAATTCATATTATTTTCAATATATAAGTTACCTGATAAAGTTTTAAAGAAACTTTGAAAATCTTTTAACCTTTTTTTTGCCGTGAACCCCATCTACATTTACGTCCATGCAAATACTTAACGACATTACATTTGTCTAAGTTTTTGTAAGTCGTCCTTTTAATAAATTAGACATCATATCAACCTGTAAACATCGTAAATTTGTAAAAAATTTACATAAACATGTATTTAATTTATTTCAATACTTACGTATAGCTTATGATTGCTCTCACAAATTTTGCTGTTGAGCTCAGAGAAATCTAACTAACACCTTTCATAATTTTTTTAGGCTAATAATTAAAATTAAAATTCACAATTAGTTCCAACTTTACACTTTTACTTTTTTAACTTACACTTTTAACTGAACGCACAATAATGATCAGTAATTTACATTTTACAGAAAACAAAACAATGCTGAAATAAAAAACAAAATTATACCAAAGACAACAAACGTATGTACATAATAACAGTTATAAAAAACAAAATTCTAAATAGCAAAAGAAAACAAAAACAACAACAAACGAAAATATTCAAAAAATAAAATAAAAAAAATTTGTGCACATTGATGTTGGGGAATTTCTGCATTTATTTGTAGTTAGCTTAAAGTCAGTCGTCAAAAAGTTAACTATAAGTGCATTATTTTTGTAGTCGACTACCAAATTGCTTGCAGGGTGTTTCTAGAGATACCAGACATATACACACATTTACTCTTACAAAATATAGACAAATAACTATTTGTATTTTAATAATAAATATAATAGAAACAAAAAAATCATAAGAATAGAAAAAAAGAAAACTAAAAAGCAAGGCTGAGAAAAATTCAAAAGAACTCGGAGGAAGAAAAAGTTTTTAATTAAAATTTTACGCACGTTTTAACAACAAGTAAATTCTTATTACACAAACACGTATTCATACATGTTCATAGCATGTCGGCGGCATATACATATGTACGTATGTATGGGTAAAAATGTATATGAAATTATAATAAACCAAATACAAACACACGTACTTGCATACGTGTCGTATGTTTTTCCTTTTTTTTTCATAAGCAAATAAGCATGTATTTGCATGCATTACCAGAACATTCCAAACTTTTGTATCTAATTTTAGTTTATAGCTTTTGACTTTTAAGTCTCAGTTTTAACTTTTAGTTTTAAATTTCTAATTTTTTTAGTTTTTAATTCTTCTATTTTAGTAAGTTTTAAAAGTGTTTTTTCGAAATGATTCTGCAAGTATTTCTTTTAATACAACGTAAATCCTTAAACATCGGTGTTAAATTTACAGTTTTAAAATTTTGATTAATACTCTTATTCTAATTTTTCCTGAAAGTTCTTAAAGTTTTATACATGAAACTATTTTGAATCATATTACAACCCTTGATTTCTTTCTTACACTTATCATTGCGAAGACGTCTCTTATTTAATTTATACTCAATAAAATATCAATAAAATATCATTAATACACATGAAAAAATTTACAACAAAGGAAATGAAAAATTGCTTATCGATTTTGAAAAGCTCCCATCCAAAAGTTAAAACTGTGCTGACCGCGCTTTGGGAAACACAGGCCTAAATATTGTTACTTTTGTTACGTGTAAATGTATGACATTAGGTATACAAATACTTAAGAGAATAACAAAAACCAAATAATAAACAAACAAAAACTCATGGATACATATCACTTTAAGTGTATGCACTTTTGCATCAACATACTGACACATTTGCAATACGCAATACATACACATGTTAACCCTTATAAATGTACAAATGGTTGTTTATACAGCATAAGAATTTATTCTATAAAATACCTTGCAATTTATGCATAAGGACACGCAATATTCTTTATAACAAAATCAAGTCCTTTATATGATATAAAAAAATGCACACACGTTTATTCGTTGCAAATTGTTGTTTTTTGTACATGAATTAGTATGTTTGAGTATAAAAACTAATTCTTGAATAGAAACCCTGACTAAAAGTTGGGCTATCGAAAGTATAGTTCATTTTTAAAGATTAACTTTGTTAGGAACTATGCATGAAACTTATGTCGCTAGGAGACAGTCAACCGAAATGATATTAGAAAACGTTTAAAATTCTATCTACTTTGTTCAATTAATTCAAATCACCTTATAAAATTGTTAAAATGTTTTTATTTTAGTGGCTTTTTGGTAAAAGGCAAATGCTACGAACATTACAGTCTGCTGATACAATTTTGGTTACAGTATGTCATTCAGACTTACACAAAAGAAACGCCTCCTTTTATCTCATTTTAAGACAATTTACTCATTTGTTAATCGAACAAAACGTTAGATATACGTATAATTAAGCCACCATTACATTATCGACAATTTAATCTCTTCTTAAGAGTCATTTTATTAAAATTTGTCATCACATGTTTTGTTTTTTTTTTTTTTTATTTATGATAACATTTACAAGGCACTTTTTATAATTTTTGAAGAAAATTCAACATTCAACTTCATTCAGGCGTTAATTTGAAGAAGTCATTTCTTTCCCCCCTTTTTGCTTAATAATCTATTCACTCGCTTTCGTTTACTCATAAATTTATTCATCGCTTGTAAGTATAACTGTCATAGAGAACATGTGTGTGAGTTCCCTTAATACAAGAATAAAGAAAAATTAATACGGAAAATATCTTCATTTCAAACAAGTGATGATGGAAATTTTCAATATTTGATATCAAGTAGAAAATGTAAATGTATTGCTTTGTAGGTATGTTCATACATATGGGTTATGTATGTGAATAAAATGGATGTTGTTTGTCATTTTGTTTCTTGTCTGTTCTGTTCTGTTCTGTTATTTTTTTTTATTTTTCTTTTAGATAAAAATCAAATCCCCATACATGACAAAGCATCATCAATGTCATTTCTGTTGGGATATTGGAACTTTAGTTTTTGTATCTTTATGCATGAATCGTATAACATCAAAAAATAATACACCCATGAATACTGCTCTGTATGTGCACATATCTACACACTTTTGTAAGTGTGTGTATGTGTATAAAAATAAAACATGGAGTTGCTGGTTGGTTGAATGTTAAATGTCAGTGCATAACGAAAATTGTAAGAGCAAAAAGTCATACGAACAAATACACGGCAATTATCTGAATACACAATAACTAAAACAATAGCATTAAACAATAACAATTCAAAAAAAAAAAAAAGGATATTCACAAGAAACGTACAAAAATAGCGATGATGATGGTGCTCTACTCGAAAAAAGCTACATTTTTATTATACTAGGAAACAACAACAAGTTGTAACAATTTAATGAAATTTAATGACGATTGGATATTCTTTCGTCTTGTCACATGGTGTGTTTTGATAGTATCGATACTATTGCCCAATATAATTGTAATCTTCTACAGGCTTATAGTGTAGATAATATTAAAGTAGAGGGGAAAACTAAAATGTTAAGGAGGGCAATTAAACGTGTAATTAAATAAACACAAAACCTATAATATCTTTGCACCCGCAGGGCAGACGTCTTGAAGCAATGTGGGTGCTAACTTACAATAATGCATATAGTTTGTCTTTTCCCTATGTGTAGAAGCAGCCAATGAATTCAGCCACTAGGCAGTTTTTACTCTCAAAGATACCTATTGACCTCCATTTTTAATGTGGAGGGTCGATATTCTTGCTCTAGTACTGAATGCAACATTTTATTGATAAGAATGGGAACAAGAAATAAAAAAAGTGATAGATAATCAATCATCGTAAAAGATGGAGCGGTTATCCTTTGAGAAAACTCCGGAAACGTTGAGCCAATAGAGAGATCGTATCACGCTGAGATGGACAGCGAACCCTTGACTTGACTTGTTATAGTAAAAGGAACCATCTCCATGCAGAAGTATAAAGTAGTACATCTCAGAAATGAATGTTTAGGAATTCTGGGAATGGTAATCAAAGGTTGTATGCAGTGAGCAATTATATAAACTTTTTGCAAAAAATAATCGAAGACGATAGGGAAAGTTAAATTCTTTGCTTTATGTCATAAAATGTCTATTGCAAAGATTGTATTCTCACCGCTGTCTATAGCAATTATAAAACAATATTTCATAGCTAAAACAATAAAATTATATTTATTTATGGTAACTTAACCATACAAATTAATAAATATTATAAAAATATTTAAATTCAAAAGAATTTCTATCAACTTAAGAGAGCTTTAAAGTAAAGGACCTTTTGGACTACATTTATCGATACGTGGCCTAAATGTTTTCAAATCACTTGATCTTTTAATTTAATACACAAAGTTCAATTTTATTCATAACCACTTTATATAAACCATAAGTAAATAGATAAATATTTTATAAAAGTCATTGAAGCAAATGACCTTAAGTTTCTGGTAAAAATAATAGCAGCCATAGTAGCCATAACAGATGATAATGTTTATCACTTGACCACAAAAAGAACTTAAGATTTAGCAGACAAAAGGAAATAGGGTTGAAACACTTTTCCGATCCAAGCGAAACACACTTTCAAATAAATATGTATTCCAAATTTAAATAAGATAAAAGACTATTTAACTTAAATACATACACAGATACACTCGGCCTTTTATTGTTTTGTGTATATACTTGAAAAATACTTGCCAACATTTATATGTTTTCTTTAAGGCTTTAACAAAATAATTTTCAATTTTATCCTTATTTTATAGTACGAAAAGGGTCTTTAAGCATTAATACTTAAATGTTATTTATTTCATGCTTTTAAGGGTACTAAAGTTTGCTTCAAAAAAAATATATTTTGTATACAGTTTGCTACAAATAGAAATGTTGAGAATGATAAACTAAAAGGACAAGAAATGAAACACATCATGTTTGTCTTGGAGAAGGTCAACAGTCAATTTCCTTTAAGATGATTGATTTATAAATGAGCTTAAATTGATCCCAAGCAAAATGCTTATCCAAAAGCCATCACTTAAAACACGAAAAAAAGGAGGCCATATAAAAAAAGAGTTATTTTTTTTGAACAATTACAAAACGACCATGTGAGTGTTAAATTAATATGAAGAGTGAAATTGTACTAGTTTAAAGCAATTAATTTCATATTTAAAATAGTTTGTTGAGTTTTGAAATAATATGAACAAAGTTATTTTTAACTCTATGTTAAACGTAAAGTGTTCAAGTTCATGCATATTCACGGTTCCTTTAAATGATTTCATATCGTTAGTACAACCTTCCTTTAGTTGTGTCTTAGAGCACATCCATCTAATTTAACTTGACATTTAGTTAACTGTTACAAAACTTTGCTGTTTTGCTTCTATGACTTACAATTTTAATTCACATGTAAGATAAATAATTTTTAGACTTTAAGCACTTTAGTATAAATAATATTTAATTTAAGCAGTTAACACCGACAATAGTTTAACCTGTCCCTTCAACAAGCAGTAGAACCGCCAGCAACAAACGCCACTAACACTTTTCATTATTTAAATTTAATGCAGCTGTTGCATAATTAATCAAGCTGTTGAAAAAAAAACAAAAACCAAAATAAAGTAAGTATATGCACATACACATATTAGTGAATTAAGGTTTTTTATATTTTTTTTTTTAAAATATAGTAAAGCTCTTTAAAAAATGATTTATTTCAATTTATCTATATTCAAAAAGAAGCACTAAAAAATTAATACAAAGTTCAGAAAGTAAACAGACAAAAAATTACAAAAATCACTTTGATTTTAGTTTAAACTTTTGCAACGTTAACGTCTTTCTACCAGAAAATATTTTTTGTTTCCATGTCCCTTACTAAACCAATTAAACTTGTTAATTAAACACTTAAAAAGTTTCATTCTTACATGTCACATAAAAAATAAAATTTTTAAAAACTTCTGCAACGTGTTAAAGTGAGAGAATTAAAAAAAACTGAATAAAATTTAACAAGATGTATTGAAGGAAGAACAAAATCATAATTTAACATGTTCGAAGATGTGAGAATTTGCCCAATTCATAACCCCCTTGTAATGTACTCTTGGTATTATTTTTGTATTAGTTGACAATATTGTTAGGCTTGATGTTGGTAATTTTCATTGAAAGATCTTGTTGAAATACACAATTTAATTTCATATATTTTGCAATGTTGAATTGTATGCATCAGGGATGGAAAATGTATTTCTAAGCAAAATCATTAAAAAGTAAGGAAATACATTATTTTTGTATAGGCCTCGCATTGCTAAAGTCATTTTCTGTGCACTAGAAGACAATTTCACAATCATCGACACTCCTAATTGCACAGTCCTTTGTACTCGACAGCATCTTCATTAAAGTAAGGTCCGCTATAGAATTCATACTTAATATGTACCTACTTGTGCTCCTTAGTTCATCGCAAGCTGAGTCTCCCTAATCTCTTTTAGTACGAGGTTCATGATTATCGACCAAATTTACTCGACTTATATGGCTCAATGACATCTAAATTCCCTAAAATCTTTATGTACGAGATCCAGGATTTACCTATGCTTTAGCTAGAGGTGTTAATGATACCCTTTTACCGCGGACCAGCAATTACATCCAGGCATGGCTACTTCACCGCGTTAGCATTCACCGCGGCAGCATTTAAACAAAAAATGATTAAAAATTTTTTAAATTTTTGTATTTAACATTTACGACTTTATAAACTTTCCCATCTCTGATCTTCTATTGGCTTGATGTTTTATATTATTTGACATTTTAACATACAAACAATCGACCAAAAACTGTATGTTTAATCATAAGCATTACAAAAAAAAAAAAGAAAACAGCAACGCGAATCAAATATATTTGTTAAAACTTTTAACAAAAAAAATCAAAATCTCTAGTTTCGTTAGCATGAAATCTACGACATATTAACTTTTTAAAAAAGGATAAATATATTTGTATATTTCTTGATATTAATATTATGCTAATAGTCTAAGGTGTTTTCACTTTTTAATAAAATATTTAATATCATACACATTTAAATTTTAGTAGATTTAATATCCGGCATTTTTGGAAATTTGAAAAAAAAAGTAAATTTATTTTATTCATTCATATATTTCGTATGCAAAAGAATTACCCGTAAATGTTTATAAATAATCATCTCTCCGTGACAACATTATGACACTACAGGTGTCCTTATTTCATTTGTTTGAGTTTTGTGCGCCGTTTTGTGTGTTGGTGTATTTGTGCAATAGTGTTTATATCCTTTCTGTCTCTTCTTTGTGTTTTTACATTGTATATAGAACGCATAAGGGAGTGTGGGTGTCTGTTTTCATGTATAAAAGTGCTTCTGTGGTTATTTTTGTTTGTGGTTTCATTGACTTTGTTTTTATCTTTTTACTTAAATAGTTGATTTGCAAAATCTTATCGTTTACCTTGATTTATATTCAATTAAAAATGAAACCATATTACAGTTTTTATGCATTAAGGAAAATTATATGGAATTTTATTTAATTTATTTATTTTATTTTTTTAATTTTTTTAATCAACAAATTCTTGCTAATAAGTCAGTAGTTAGTTTCTTTTATAATATTTGCAAACAACTTGATTTAATGATATTTATCTCTGCATTTTATCTGACTTTAATTAAAACTTTTAGTTTGCTGCTTTTTCGAAAATAATTTTGTTGTTGTTTGTTTTCCAATTTAATTCTTAATATCTTTGTTTATATTCAAGGTTAAAATTTTATTTTTTTTGTCATTGTCATTGTTGTTTTTGTTTTTAACATTTAAAAATCATTCTTATACAATATTTAATTAAAATCATGTCAAGGATTTTATTGATAAAATCAGCAATGTAATTGCTGTGAAGATAAACTGCAGTGTTTATTCTGAGTTATATTGGCTGAGTTCAAAAAATTTTTACACTAATTTAAGAGAGTTAAAGGCGGCCAAGTCGAACCACAATTAACCTATAATTGTCAGTGATAAGCAAAAAAAAAAATGCCAATGCATTTGCAATTCTAGTTATATGTGAGTTGCATTATTCTCTTTCTCTCACAAAAGAGTAAAAAAAATAATTTAGATTTTACATGGCAATTTATATAACCAGCGTCTAGACAAAAAGCGTTGCATTAAAATCAAAGTATAAATAAAGTCATAGGCAAAAACGGCTCTGAAATATTTTTCTTTTGTCTTTCCAGAACGTCTCATACATTGATTGAAAATCAACACGAAAGTGGTTGAGTTTAAAATGTATATTAAACTATTGTTCAATATGTTATGAGATGCAGAGGTCGTAACTCTCCTATATAATTAAAAATGCATGATATTTGTCTTCTACGATAGGTCTAGATGTACTTATTTTAAATGATTTACAAAATTTTCTGGTTTATAAAAATTTTCTTCGAGATTTTATACATAAAATGTTTCTTAAGGTTGCACTAACAGTTATGAACTTAATGCTTTGAAACTAATAAAAATGTTGATATTGAGAAAAGTATTCCAATAAATAAATTTTACATCAAAAAAAATTTCGAATAAGTTTTTTTATAAACAAAAAAATTATTTAGATAATTTTGAAACCATTTGGCACTTAATTATTTGATCTGTAATCTGACCTTCTTTTTGAAGAAAATTTATTTTTATAAAGATTATTTTTATTGGATTTGAACAGGATCCAAATATTTATTTTTTCCCCGATAAAATTATTTGTAAAAGATTCGCCCAATATTGGGTAAGTTAGATATATAACAAGCATCTTGCGAAATTTCTCTTTTTAAACAATATTTTTTTTTTTTCTTGGTAAAGTATTTTTAAATTACTCATTTTGTCTTGTATAAAATTGGCTATTGTTGTGTTATATATAATTCAGGTAAAATCAATAAAGTCCTGTTTAGGAAGACCACTTGTATCAGTAACAAATGAAATTAAACAGAATCAATTGCGTACGATCTGGATGTCAAAAAAAAAATGATTTGTAACAAATTTAATTTTATTTTGCATATCAATAAATAGCCTGGCAGGCAGGCTGATATTTTTTTATTTGACACACAAACTGATTATAAACTAATCTTTTATTTAAGCACGAACGCACAGCCTTCTCATGTATGATGGTGTAGGGTAGAGAAATAAATTAGAATATATTAAAATCCTATGTTGTTTAAATTCCACGGCAGTTTTAAATATGAATTATTTATTGTTTTAATATTATAAAAAAAGGAAACAGTATTAAAGCAAAGTGTCTATATTAAAGTTTTCAGATTCCAAAAAAATACATCTTGCCCAAAATGGTTTTAAACATGCAATAGTCTTGATCAACATGATGCTAAAATTCAATTATTTATGACACTCCTATATATATAATTTGTGACAATAAAATAAAAATTGACAAAAGAATAAAAAAAATTAAAATTTGATTATTTATTACAAATTACAATAATTTTTTTTTAAAAAAATGTAGTTGTAAAAAATCAATTTAATAAAATAAATTAAATTATTAAATTAAATAATAAAAACTAAGCATCAAAAATTAAATAACATTAAAGATTTGCACTACAAATCTGTAATGTTTTGTAAAATTGTCATTAAACTAACTTTATATGATTTCCAAAAATAGAAAAAGTTTTGCGTTCGTTTGGCAGCAGACGCCAAAAAAATTGACGCCAAAGATCCTTTTTTTCCTGATACAGACACAAATAAACACAAATTCATATATGGAGGAGACACTGTTAAGGCAATGACACTACCATGACGGCGCCACTAACAACCGCCATAAACAATGTGTATGTATGTGTCCATACAAACACATATTTATGAAGTACGTACATAGTTTGAGGGATGAATAAAAAAATTATTAGTCATCTAACATCTCTGCGAAGCATTCATGGCTTAAACAACTAACAGGTGAGTTTTTGGCAAACAAAAAACCAAATTGAATATTAACAAACCAAGCTGTGTAACATGAATACCACATTTTTGATGGCATATTTAATTGAATTTTATTTAAAAAAAATTAACCAACATCAACCAACTTATTTCTTAGCATCTTTAAAGGCAGAAAAAATTAATTTTCTTCATGAGATCTAGTACAAGAGTACATTCAAATTTATCCATTTTATTAAAGTGTTTGTTGGCCTTTTGGGACATATCATGTTATTCTCTCCTTGGTAACGATTGTTGTTGTTACAACTTGGAGACAATTTTGTTTTGGAACAATTCGAAAACTTTCTGCTTCTCTGTTTTAGTTTTCTTAATTTTCATTACATTTCACAAAATATTTTTTGAAAAACAAAACAATGCTTTACCCCCATTAGGGAATTTAAAACAATTAAATCGTTTTGTGTTTATTATTTGTTTTTTGTGTGGAAAATTATTCAAGAAATATCCAGCTAAAACGTTCCATCCTTGAAAGAAAATTTTCAATTACAAATACGCAATTCAATATGTACGAACTAAAAGTACATTTCACTCTTTTAACACTCTGAGAATAACATCACTTAAGCTAAATAAGGCTGGTGTTGAACACTTACAGATTTGCATCAACTTTAACAGCAACTGCTATTCCCTCAGGATACAAAACAGTTTGGAAAAATTTCTTTAAAAAACTGAAAATATTCCATACAAAAGTAAAATGGTAACAAAGCGAAATAAAAAAAATTATTAATATAAAAAGAAAATATTTTTTAGTCAATACCAGAGAGAATTTTAACATAAAACTGCTAAATATCGAAAAGTTTTAGATATTAAAACTTGGTATCTATTCGATACATGAAAACCACAAGCAAAATGAATTTATACAAAAGTTCAAATGTCAACAATATTTTATATATTAGTCGTGCATATGTATGTGTGTAAATGCTTTATGCTCAAAAATAACAAAATAATAATCCAATACTGCTTAGCGCTTTTATACTCTGGCTGAAGTACTTCTCGAATTGTATTGGTAGCGTAAATATTTTTATTAGTTTCCATTAACTCTAATAGCGATAATTATTATGTTATATTGTTTTTTTCTGTATAAAGATGGCAAAGAAATATAATTTGCATCGTGCATGTTATAGAAAAATTAATATATTTATTATATACGTGTTTAAATTATTACATGTTCATTGCGCATTACTAAACTGAGCACGCGACTGTTGTATGTATGTAATTTTTATTTAAATATTTTCATATAAAAAAATATTTAATAGTTTAAAGAAAAGAAAAATATTTACTTTTTTTTTCAACTTGTTCAAAAAACTTTACACTAAATATTCATACTTTCCCAATGAACAAATTTTGCACTAATTCAATGCGAGTAGCATTTTCCTTGACATTCAAATCAATAGCATTCTCCTTTGCCTCCTCAAATACAAAATAGTTTGTCATGAATAACGAATAATAGTTTGTAATGGAATGGAGTGCAGCTTATTCATATATTCATATAAAGTGACACGTTAATTTTTAGTAACACATTAATGTTAAATTCATGTTTCACCTAAATCAAACAAATTTTTTTTTTTAATTTTTTTAAAAAAATTTTTTTTTATTGGATTATAAAACTTTTTTAATTGATTAAATTATATCTGCGCAAAAGAGGTTTTTATTTCTTGTTTGCGTGGCCTTGGATATTATATTGGATATTATCTTATATTCCAAATATTAAAAAAATAGATTTTCATTTGTGCAGGGCCTTATTCAAGGTGAGGTTGATTCTGTATTCCTGCTTAGTAAAATAACTTTGAACATTCTAAGCAGACACACTCCAAGCTTCCGTCTTCTCAGTTTAAAATATTATTGATTTAGTTATGCTAATAAAAGCCCTTTTGGATGTATATGTGAAAACATTAACAACTGAGTACTCTCACCTTATTAGAGAATAAAGGGCCAATGAAACTGTAAAAAATATTTTCGGACCCCTTTAAGGACAATAGTTGATGAATACCTGCAAGCTGTGAAGTCATGTTTCATTCGGGTCGTAAGATACCAAAGGACTAAAAACCCTCTAAGTTTCGTAAGGCTCTACTTTTGGCTCTCTTAGCCGTCAGATTTTGTTGGCATGCTGCCTTACTAACTTCTGCTAGCACAACACACTATATTCGGAGTTTAGTGTAGTTGAGAGTGTTGCAAAGCATCACCTTAATCTTCTTCGTATTTATCTTCAAATCGTCTTTAAATGCTTTGCTCTCAAGGTTGTCGAGTTTAAATGTGGCGATAGAAGTGAAAATGCATTAGCCTTTTATATTGCTTTATAGTTTGGGGTGCCGAAAGCTTTTTCGTGTTTTTAGAACTTCAACGAGAAGTGCTAACACCTGAGAGAATAACGTGATGATCAATGATTTAGATAAAATCGCTTTCGCTTAACTTTTTTCTTTACATCTCTCCTTAATTATTAAACTAAACCATGTATTTCGATCATTATATGATCATCATAAAGACCTATTTTTCTTAGAGTAAAGAGACACATAATTCTAAAACATCATTACAATCTGCAACATGTCGTAAAATATTACCGATAATAAACCACTAAAATTTGCAATAAATTGTTTTAGAATATTTTTAATTTTTGATAGAACAAAAATAAATAAAAAAAATTGTTCTACAGTGGTTTTAATCCATGTTCAAAACTGTAATTTTTAGCAAATTTCACTAAATGTCAGAATTTTTTCTACAGATAATTTTTTTGATGGCCTGGTGTATTGCTGTAGTGTGCGTATAAAACGTACAGTATACAAAAGTACTTTTCCTGTCCAATTACAGTGTAAAAATATAAAATTACAACAACGACTTATGCCTACACCTCTAAATGAAAACTAAAAAATCTCTCAAACACCACCACATGCTAAACACACTAATGCAAAGTTTTACCGGGGCGTTAAATATATTTACACAAATAGACATGAACATGCTTACAATATCAATAGAAGTATTTTGCTGCTGTTGTTCGTTTTTCTGTTTCTGAACTCATGTAGAGTCATAACCTTACATGAAAATTGTCTTCTTTTTACAAATTATAAGTCACATACATAACCACACACTTACATGTCTTTGAGTAGTAGTTGCACTTTATGCATTTTTTTAGCCAAACAAAACGATAAAATGATAAGGCAATAAATGACAAAAAAAACACACACACAGGACTAACAATAGCACTTGTATGATTGTATTAAAAGTCAAGCTGCAATAATACCACAAAATTCATTCAAGACTTGAGAACTGAAAATGTTTAATGCAGAGCTGTTGAGTGTAATAGAGTTGAAAAAGAAAACACAAGATGCTCAAGTGAACAAGAAAACAAGTAAGAGCACTATATTCGGCTGTGCCGAATCTTTTATACCCACCACCAATTTTGTGTACATTTAAAGCACAATAATTATTATTTTGTTAATGGCTTTCTTTGTAGAGGGTGGTTAAATTTTAAATTTAAAACAGAGGCCGAATTACGGCACTCGAACTTGATCAAAATTTGAAAACTCTTATTAGAATCTATATACCTAAAGCATACTCGATCGTTCGAGTAAAATTTCGATCGATATCGAATGCCGTAATTCGGCCCCAGGTCTGTATAAAATGTTAGAACATCTATGAATGCCTTCTAAATTCGTTAAATGAGAAGCATTGCTGTTTATCGCGATAGTGTCGCAAAAAAACAGTCAACTTCGACTCATCATCGTGCCAAACAATTGAGCATCAGCAATGTTATTTAAAATTTGGACTATCGGATCGAGGTGTGCCGTTGAGGTCGCGGGGCCATTTGGCCGATATTTTGTTCCATACATAATTGAACCATACAAATATTATCATTAAAAAAGAAATGATAATAATTTCCTAAATAATTTGTGTTTTATTCAAAATCAACATCGGCCCTTAAAATTTAACCACCCTTTACAACTTGGATATGCTGGTAAAATGTTTTCGTAAATTAAGTGTTTCAGTGAAAATGGGCGTTAAAGTAAGCGTGTCAATAAAATTTCTGCTAATAAATACAACTTAGATATTTCAATATAGTCCGTAATTCTTCCAAAATATTTATTCATTGAGAAATTATATGAATTTGAAATAAAGCATTATATAGGATGTGGGCGTAAGAGTGGGCGTGTCACCTAAATTTTGTGGCATAACAATAACATTGACTAGAAGGATTTCCGTAGCAAATTTTATCATCATACCTATAATTTTGTCGGTTTTATAAATTTAAATTTCATTAACAGTAAATAACGTGGAAAGTGAGCGTTATAGTAGGTGTGTCGAAGTTATTTATGCTAATAAATACAACTTAGATATTTCAATAAAGTCCTTTATTATTCGATTTATAGAGAAATTATAAGAATTTGAGAGAAAACGTTGTATGGGAGGTTGGCGTGTCACATTTATTTTCCGTCAGAAGAAAGCCTTTGACCAAAAAGCAATTCCTGCAAAATTTCAGAATCGTAGATCTAAATTTGTCACTCTTATTAGGTTTAAAATTTTTAACATATTGGAAAATACACTGCGCGGTATAAATTTTCGTACATTTTGATCTCTAACTCCCTTTCTAATACATGCATTTAGGCAATTTTTATTTCTTCCTTATACTCCGATTTAGCCAATTTTCTATTCCAAACAAACCTTGTGTATAAGACATATTCTGGCAAAATTTGAGCCCACTAGCTTTTTCGATGGGACCTCTATCGTGCTTTTAACAGACGGACATACGGACGGACATAGCTAGATCGTCGTCAAATAAAACTCCGATTAAGAATATACATACCATTTTTTTGGTGGCGGATATAAAAACTCAAATACTTCAAAAAAAACACTTTACAAAAAAATTTGTTTAGCTCTTTTACTAAAATTTTGCAAAAAATATTTGACCTTGTGTCACAAAAATTGGTCTACTGATCACGGTCGGATCGTCCCAGGTATACAGTGGGGTATAGGGGTAAAGAGGAGAGTTTTATCTACTAAATGGTGCTAATTTCTTTTTGTTATCTTATGTTTTCTAGAAGTTATGGTGTATTAAAAAAAGGAATTTAGGAAAATTTAGACCTAAAGATAAAAAAAAAATTATTTCTAAACATTATAAACAATTTATTTTCATGTACTAATGGCTAACAAATTTTAAAATTATACAAAACTTATTTCGTTTGAAAATCTTCTAAAAGTAAAATGTTATAGAACTTTAAAAATCAAAATCTTACTAAGAAATTTCCTGTTTTAGCAAAATGCTGAGCATGTCTATTTTAAGTCACCCTGTGGCTCTTAAAATTTAACCACCCTTTACAAAAAAATAGATAGATAAAAAAAAAATTTGTTAAAATATGTATTTTAAATATTCAAATACTTATTTTAAATCTACTGATGCACATTTTTATACCCTTCACACAGTGAAAAAGGGTATATATAGGTTTGTCATTCCGTGTGAAATTTCTACAATTTTGATTTCCGACCCCATAAAGTATATATTTTCTGAAAGCTTATGAATAGGGAAGTCGATTAAGCCCTGTCAGTCTGTCCGTCTGTCCGTCTGTCCGTCTGACCGTCTGTCCGTGTGTATGTTGAAATCAACTTTTTGAAGCCCCCCGACATCGCTTGGACTCGGGTGATATATTAAAATATCAGAAATATTCGGGAGTAGATCGGTATTGAAAATCAGAAACATCCGTGCATAAACAACTGAGATATGAGCAAAAACCCACGACCACCTCGGTTTTTTTTCACAAAAACAACATTACAACAACAACATACATACATACAAACGTGTATACTGGTTAGAGAAAACGTGGCATCGAATCCCAGCTGAGCCAAAAAAAAATTTTTTTCAATTTTTTTAAAATTTTTTTTAAAATTTTTTTTTTTATTTTTTTTTTATTTTTTATTTAATATATTATTTATATTTTTATTATTTTTTTTTTTAATTTTTTTTTTTTAATTTTTTTTATTTTTTTTTTGTTTTATATATATTATATATATAATAATTTTTTAAAAAAATTTTTTTTTTAAAAAATTTTTTTTTTTAATTTTTTAAAAAATTTTTTTTTTGTTTTTTTAACATACATACGTGAATTTATAATTTTACAATGGGATGTTTTTATATATGTATGTTTTTATATGTATGTACGTATTTCATATGGGATGAATGGTGACACAAACTACTGTTATTGCATGACTACACGTTGTGAAGGGTATATAAGATTCGGCACGGCCGAATATAGCACTCTTACTTGTTTTTTAATATTTTTAAATCTTAAACCTCATAAGACTGTGTGTACAACTATATGTAAAGTTGGGCACAAATCATTACTCTAGTTAATTTTTGTCAACAAACTTCGGTCATTTTCGTTTTCACAAACCCCTATAAAATTCCTTTGTAGTTTGTGCAAAAAAATGTTACTAGAGTCATCTAGTGTTCTACGTGATGTTTAGCAAAGACATCATCCTCAGTGTTTGCAAAATGTAGTGGCGCCTTCAACAGATGTCGCCATCTGCAATGAATAAATGCTAATGAATATGACTAATATATTTTTATAAAAATTTAAAAAAAAAGTGGGCGTGGCACATTTATTTTCCGTTATAACGAAGACTTTGACCAAAAAACCATGTTTGCAAAATTTCAGAACCGTACATATAGTTTTGTCAGTTTTATTACGTTTTAAACTTCAAATATACACTGAGCGGTATAAATTTTCGTACATTTTGACCTATAACTCCTTTTCTAATGCATAGACTTAAGCAATTTTTGGGGAGAAATATTCTTTTGACTCGAGAAATATATATTCGAAGTTTCATGACTCTACGTTTATGCGTTTGGACACAATTCCTTTTTTTTCGATGTTTGAAGGACACGGTTTTTTCGACCTATTCTTGCTTTACGAGCTATAACTCTCTTTCTAATATTCCGATTTAGCCCATTTTCAATACCAAACAAACCTTATCTATTAGAAAGATTCTGGCAAAATTTGAGCCCTTTAGCTTTTTCGGTGCGAGCTCTATCGTGCTTTCAACAGACGGACAGACGGACAGACGGACGGACATAGCTAGATCGTCATCAAATCAAACCCCGATTCAGAATATATATACTTTATGGGGTCTAAAATGGATATTTCGATGTGTTACAAACGGAATGACAAAATGAATATACCCCCACCATTTTTTTGGTGGCGGGTATAAAAAAGCACACTAAATGCTCACATAATTAAAAAATACACACAAACACACTCAACACCAAATTACAAATTAGTCTTAAAGTGATCATATGTTTGTAGGACAGTAACACAGTGTTTTGTTAAAATTTGCCTGTGCCAATCTTTCAAAGGCGGCAAGTGTTAAACATAAACACAAACGCACACATATAACTAACCACTAAGGCTTACATAAATACCGTCAACCACAGAAGTTGAGAAAGTGTCTTTCAGAAATGGTAAGATTTAAATTTCAGATCTGTGATTTTGCTTCTTTTTTATTTATTTTTTTTTTTTCTTTTTTATCGAGACCGCAAATAATAAAAATATTTTTTGCTATTTAATAATTTCCACTGAAACATTTTTTGCTAGACTTTGCAACTTGTTTCATTTCCATAAATCTATGTTTATTTATTTGACATTTTTATTATGGTTACGTTGCTGTTGCTTTTATTGTTTTTAACGTTTTTATTTCCTCTAGTTGGATTTATTTTTTTTTCACTTATTCTTTAGGTCGCATTTTGTTTTGTTATTTGGAAGTTGTGTTGAATATTTTAGCTTAACCATAAATGTTTTCTTGTTGTTTTATGCATTTTTATTGTTTTTCGATGCTGCTTCTTTTTTTATACATTTTGTAAACTACTCCTTCGCTCTTTTCCGGTTTAACGTATGAGCATTTCAATTGTACACAAATATGCGGTCTCTGCTATTATTTTTGCTGGTGAAGCTGTACTTGTTGTTCTTTATTTACAGTATAGTTTGCTTTCAGATTTATGGCGAAGACAACGAAAGTGTTAAGGACTGGCAGTAAGTGCAACAATTTTTGTTTAAGTATATAAACCTATTAGACACAATATATTACAATAGTTATAATGCAATTCTTTCAAGTTAAACAAAAATGTATGGGACTTGCCGAAATGTGTCTTGGATAACAAATCTAGCATCATAAAATTAAATACATTTAATTGAAAAATAAAAATACTTAATAAATAATGTATGATTAGCGTAGAAAAGGATTTCAATTTATATTTAGAAATTTTAATTTAAACAATTCGTAAGAGTACAAATATACAAATGATATATATGAGCACCTTTTGTTAATACTCGTATTGTGCACGTATTTTTAGCTTTAGTAGCATTGTCATCTATCAGCTAACACTATACATATTTTTATTTTTGATATGAAATTGACATCTGTTAGTTGACGTTTGCCATCAATAATACTATTCTAGCCAACTGGCAACACAACAGATTTTGAGTTGTTATCGACAGACAACCTATTATTGCAAACACAACTGTTAAAGAAAAAAAAAATTTTTTTTTTAAATTAATAGAACTTTTATAAAAATTTTCCAAAAAAAAGCACTCTGAGCCGCGAATTTATAATTTGAAAAAAAATTTGAGGATAACTAGAAAATAGCTTATGTTTATTTTTAAATCGTAATGCCTTACCTGAAGTCAATTTACAAAAAAAATCGAAAGCAAAAGAATTATTAAATAGGCGATTTTGCAAATACACAAGATGTTTAAAATAAAAAGAAAATATTTACTAAAAGATTTTTAAAATTTTAAGGCTGCGCGAAAGTTTGGTTTTATTCTCCTAAAGTAAAAATTAAATTTACTTTTCTGTAATAGGTCCAATACACGACATATTGATTAAAAATGAGATTTACTGGATTGCGTTAATTTGCTTGTGTCGTGTATTTGTCTTGTAAGTGTTTTATTAAATCAATTGCTTATATATTTATAATTATTCTAAATTTTCGTAGTCAATTTATGAACCAGTATTCAATTTAATTTTATTTTACTTTTAAGTTTGCAGCAAGTTTTATTAGATGTTTTAAAAGATGTTTCTCGAGTTTCTTGCACCTTTTTCAACTCTGTTCTTTTGTTTCGTGCAAAAATACATTCATGGATTTTATAATGAATTCATATGCTTAAAACAAAGCTCTAATAAATTTTGTCTTAATTTGCCAAACAAAATCTGTACAAAAGAGAAACTAAGTAATATTCATTTGAATTAAAGGTTCACTGAACCGTTACATGTTGCATACAAATATTAACATGCACAGACACACACAAAAATATGCACACATATAATCACACACTACACTAAGATCGTAGGGGTAAGTAGGCCTTATAAAAATCCTTATTTAGACTTATGAAGCAGACAAAAGGCCACTGATATCCACACTAACACACTCGCTTCTAAAAACAGAAGACATTCTGGCGAAGGCCCTCTTAAAAACCTTTTATATAAGACTTGTTAAAAGGCTTTGTAAATTTTAAATTGTAAAATTTTTTTTTAAAAGCTTTATATATTTTTCACACATATTTTTAGTGTTTTTTTCTGTTTTGAGTTCAGCACTGTTAAACTCACTCTTTATAAATACGTTTAAAACGCAACTAGATGAATACCTGATCCGAACACGGCTTTAACATTTATTTGAATTTAAAAAATAAACACGAGATTGTATAACTTTCTTTTCTTCCTAAAAAAGAAGAGTTACAATGACTAAGGCATTTTGAGAAGTGAAATCAGAAGCTTTCCAAAAGGCATTTAAGGACAGGCAGGGTAGAATGAGACTAATAATCTAAAAGTAGTTGTAAAATTGGCTTCCAGAAGGCCTGAATTTTGAAGCCCTGTTGATTTTGCCGTTGGGGAAATTTTAATACTCTCTGCAAAACTTGTACACATTGTATTCCAGCTTATATTTATATGCATAAGCTGGAGTGAGTGTAAGTATGAGTATGCAGGATTTATTTGTATTCCCTAAAAGTTTCAACAGTTACATTTGTAGTTGTTGCTATTGTAACTGATGTTATTTGTGTTTGTGTCTTTCTGTCTGTCTATTTTGCTGTTGTAGTAGTTGGTGATGTTTCTTTTTCTGCCTCAATTACTACGTTCACAATAAAATCCCTTTCCATTTCTCCCGTACATATCAGATCTATTTCTCTTGCTCTTTTTGCCTATTCATTTGCTGTTACTCCGTTTCATGCCATTTTTCCATATTTTTTGCTGTACGGACATCTGTATGTAATTGACTATTCTGGTGTGATTTAATAAAGTTAAACACAAAAGTCAAACCACAAAACTATAGTAATAGTTTAATTTCTTGACTCAATTGTAACAGAATATGTACAACAACAAAAGAAAATTAAACAATAAACACAACAGCAATAATAAGCATCATAAATGTAGAAACAACAATTAAAGTAATAGTAAGATAGAGGCATTTAAAAATCATTAAATTATACAAAAGACTACAAATTGCTATTGTGTTGCATTTTAAAATTTATACGAAGATTAAGTAATAAATTGAGGTTAAATTTTTTTCACATGTTATGTGCAAAAATGCGAGAGAATATTTAGTTATTAAAAAAAATCTTTATTGGTTTCGTATTACGGAACACTGCGATGATTTTAGTAAAATCCAAAGAGGGCAACATTTTTTTGTGAGCCGGAAATAAATGGGATCAAGTACATGGTTCGTTTTAACATAAGTTTAAAGATAGATTTTTCGAAAGTAAAAGAAAATTTTACAAAATCTGCTATATGTGAAAAAGGACTTGGTGTATCGAAAAACGGGTTTGGACTTAAAAGTGGATTTTGGTACCTAAAGGGGTGTAGAATAAGATGAAATGAGTAAGATTTCTGATAAAAATTTATTTTCCCCATAAAAACGTACAAAACGAACCTGGGAAAATCGATAAAAATGAGGCATGACGTCACCAAAGTTGTCACCCAATCATCACTAACCATACCAAATCGCATCTCCCAATTGTAGGTGTGTTCACAGTGATAATGGGTTATACAAATTTAAATGCGTTTTTCTCAAAACTTCATTTTCACACACTAGTTCCCTTTTCTCGGAGAAGGTCACAAATAACTTTAATGTTATTTTAAAGACTAAATTTTAAATTGATTACAAATATTCGTAATAAACTGCCTCAAATAGCTTTAATAATTTAATTTTATGTAATTTACTTACTTGTAATGAATTTGTCGCCGATCCCCATTGGAGACTATAAAATTTTAGTTAAACAACTCTGCAAATAAGCATGAGCTTATGTTTCCACATTTATAAGAATAAAACGGGGGAAAAATACTAATAATAGGGTGACCAAATCTTCAAAATTGTAAGAATCCCTATCTCTAATATAAAAAATGTGAATGTTGTTTGATTATATGTTTAGATGTTTGTATTTCTGTGAACTTATCACGCAACTGCTTTTATATCTACGCAAACAAAGTCGTGGACACCTGCTGGACTAAAATAAAATTTTGTCATCATAATTTTCTATAAGGTTTATATCGTTACCTTATATAGAAAAGCCCTAACTAATGTACAAAAGGGCTTGAGTTAGGGCCTTTCTATATTATGGTAACAATATACATACAATTTTTACACATATAAATGAGTACTTTGATTTGTTTTTTGAAATTGAAAACTAAAGAAATCAAGATCGTAAATATTTTCCATTTCAAGGGATTCAGGGATTTCAAGGGAATTTTTAATATACGAACTTTATACAGCAAAGAAATCTTATAGAGATTAAGATCGAAACAAATATCTGATTTATAATTAACAAAGAAAATTTTTAAATTAAGTGTCAAAATTTGTTTTTTCAGTTTAAACCTGATTTGAAGCTTAGCAGTTGAATTCTATGGAAAAAATTAAACCGAGGGACAAATTTCTATGATAATAAAATTAAATTATTTATAAATTGCATTTGTAATAAAAAATATTATTATAATTTATGGTTATTGCAGTCATAAATTATTAATAAAATATACATAAATTATTTTCTATAAATATTTTGTTGACTAATTACTGCCAAACTGTGTGACTTTTTTGAAAAAATCCAAGTGTTCTTGAAACGTAATACTTTGGCCGTCAGTATATCGGATTTGGGTGATTAGCAGAATTAGGTCATGTCATATTAAGATCTCAATAATTATTAACAATACATACATAAATATTAAGAATGTTTAATTTAACTATTTATAATAACGTAGTTCTGTACATAATTACAGACAAATAGATGATAATACTTTTGATTAGCACGAATTTACCAACTATTTGAAGTAAATATATCTGAAGTAATATCAAGCAGTATTTACAAATATAATTTCTACTTATTTAAAAAAACAAAAGTATTTTTATGTGCTCAATTAAAATTTTGTAATTATTCTTTTCGATTGTCATATTTTTTGTGAATTTCTAATAAACAAAAACTTGCAATTTTTCTCCTTAAGCATTAAGCTAATAATAATAAACAATAATATCTAATTATAATAGAATTGGGTTTAACAATTGCAGATTTTATGGTTTCCTATTCGAACAAAGGATTTCAGAGTTATGCTAAGATATGTATGCAACATCCTCCGTTTTATATTTAAGGGTATATCTACGAAACCGCATTTAATTCAAACAAAACCAAGTACTTTTTTGCGTTCATTGCTGTCAATTACTTAAGAAACAACGTTCACTTGCTCCTTTCTTAAAGTTGAATCGACTTTGTAAACTTGTGTGTGTTTAGTATTGTCTGTATAATGCAATATTTCTCAAATTAAAAATACGTCACTAAATTGCGATTAAATTTTAAAATTTACTCATCAATTTAAATGCAAATTGGTCCATTTTGTTTAGAATATATTTAGTTATATGACACTAGACAAAAAATTTCCTTTTTGTTTTTGTTGTATTTTGTATGAATTTATTTAAAACTAGCTAATACCCGGTGTGCTTCGCCACCCCAAATTTTAGTATTTAATTCATATGGCAGGTGCTACGCCCACTATTCTTAATGCACCCATTTTTTCCATAAATGTTTATTTGAATATCAAAGTTGCTTTTGCAAAATTTTACTGCTCTAATCGATATGATTTTCCAAATATACGAATTTTAGTATTTAATTCATATGGTAGGTGCCACGCCCACTATTGATAATGCACCCATCTCTTGCCTAAATGTTTATTTGGGTGTCAAAGTTGCTCTTGCAAAATTTTACTACTCTTATCGATGTCGTCTTCCAAATATACGAATTTTAGTGTTTAATTAATGTGGCCACGCCTACTATTGCAAGTCTGCCCATTTTTTACCCAAATGTTCGTGTGAATGGCAAAGTTTACCGTACTTAATTTGAAAACTCTAGCTGCATTAACTTTCGTGATATATAATATTTAATACTTATTTTTTAATAGGGCGTGGCACCCCGCCCACTTACAATTTCAAACCAAAGTATAGCCTATAGTTCATACAGAAAGATTCTGTGAAAATTTCAAGGAAATCGGTCCAGCCGTTTAACCGTCTATAAAGCACAAACAAACATATAAACACACATTGATTTTTATATATATATAGATTAAAAACTATTACACAGACTTACTGTCGTATTCTTAAAAAAATATTTTTGGTTTCTTAATAGCTAAAATAATGTTTTATTACTTTAGGAATATATTATTTGTTTATATTTCAATTGCACAAATAATATTTTAATTTTGTCAACAATTAGTAACGAAGACTATTTGCCCGTTGATATGTAACGGACGAGAATCTCTTGCTTGAATCATCAAAAATTATAAAAAAATAATGCTTGAATAGTTAATCAAATTACGTTTTCATTAAGTTAATAAAATACCAAATATATTAAAAATATATTAAATCGCAATATGTATAATTAAACATAATTAAACAAAACTTTTTAAAAGATTTTCTTAATGTCCTGATTTTACATTTGACATCATTGTTGTTTATGTGTTAGTTGTATAAAATTTTTATTACAGGAAAGATTTTTAATTTCTTTAAAAAGTAAATTCCCTGCCTCACAATTTATTCTCACATTTTAAATTTTCAATTCAGACCATTGAAAATCACTTGTGATTTTGTGCATTTGTATGCACAATCTTAATAGTAAATTTGATGGCAGTTTTTTCCTGACAATGGTTGCCTGGTCGAAATGGCAAACATTGTTAAATTATAGATGTTTATACAAAAACTTAAGTCATTATCCAGCTATACTTAATAAATTTTCGCAAAACGCAAAGGTGGAAAAATTATTTAACTATACAGTTTTGAAGCCTTTTACTTATTTCTTAAGATTTCGTTATGTGTTACTTCACCTTTTTACTTAAACATTTAAGTACTAATCTTAGAACTTTTTTCTTTGTTCATAAATAATTTTTCCTTTTGAAAACCGTAACTGAATTTTAGTAAAAAACGAACTTAGACGTTTTTTGCACACAGCCAAAGGATATGAAAAATAATCCTAGAGAAAAAAATTTCAAAGAAACTAAAACATAATTTCATATTTATTCTTTCTTTCATATATAACATCTTTATTAAATTGAAGAAACATTTAAAGATGGCACTTTGCCATATTGAAATATTTTGTTCATTTCTTTTTAGTGCCATTTTAACATTTTTTGTTCTCTTTAGTTCTTTTCATTGACATTATTTAACTTGTTAACACTACAAATGAAAATAAAACAACACTTTGACTCATAAAGGATTTCTCTCTCAATGTATGTATGTATGTATGTCTGTGTTAGTATAAAATAACTTTTGTCTATGGTTTGTACGTTAATATTTAACTATTATAAAAAAAAAACATTCAACACAATGACTAACAACTGAATACCTTTTGGTTAAAAAAATTCGTGTGTGTGTGTGTGTGTATGTTAGTTGAATAAGCTTGTAAGAACAATAACAGTTTATTTTTTCATCAAACTGACATGTGTGAAATGACTACTTAACCAGAGCAGTATTTGTTTTATAAACTCATACAATTCTGACAACAACCAGCCAGCTCCAAAGAGTTAGTTACATGAACATGCATGTACTACATAGGAGTGTGCGTAAATACATATGTACTTTTATACATATGATATGTTTATTTATGTAGATAAGTTAGTGTATGTCTTTATAAGAGTTTGTTGGTTATTCAAACTTTTACTTTCAACAAACACTTCATAAAATACTTTACACACAATTTTATATTCTTTTTTATTTTAATAAACAGACTCACACTTGGATAAAAAAAAAACAACACAAACGCTCATATATATGTAGTTGTTTGTTCTATATGAGAGAGCCTAAACCAGTGACGTTTCTTCTGTGATGCCCAGCCATCATCTTTACATCAGGCCAAGATACAGTGCCAAGAATATAATGATTTTAAAAACCATGTCTAATTCTTTTCGTATTTAAAAGTATTGCAGCCACTAATAAAATTATTATATCGCACTTGATCAATCAATAGTGTATTAACTCGAAATTCTAAAATTTTCAGTTGAGGCCAAAAAATGTTTTTCATTGCATTTTAAGTAAATTTAAAAATCCAAATACGCCATGGTAAACAAATTCCATTGAAAAATATATGTACTTAACTTGTGTTTGGTTTTGTTTTCTTGTCAATTATTGGAAAAAACTATTTTTAAGTTACTACCGTTTTTCTAAATTTTTTAAATTAATTTTAATGCAAATTTTATCAAGAATAAAGTATCAACTCAAACAAAATTTAAAATAAAAAATTTGATAATTTTATACTTGAATAAATGATTCACTTTTTATTAAAATTGGTGATGCATTTGATTAAAAACTTTTGTCTCTTATATGTTTAGAAAATGGTCAAAACCTGATTTTTTAGATGAAAGAGTAGAGGGCAACATATTTACAGTTATGAATGTTATTCGCCTATTTTTCGCAAAAAGTAAAAACATTTAAATTTTAAGTTTCTAATCAAGTACGATATATTTCAATAAAACCTTGAAACATAAACACGTAAGATTAATCCGCGCTTGCTCACATCTCACACTTATTTCATATTTTTATAATCAAAAAACTTTCTTAGAGTCTTGGAAGTTAGTTGTTTCTGACACTTGAACAACTAAAACAACGTTATAATTTAATTATATTTTTTCAGTAGAAGGAAGGTGAACTACAGGCTTTATTTAGATCGCCTTATCAGGAAACCTAACGAAACGTCTCTGGTAAACTCATATTTATATGCGTATGAGTGTGTGCATTAGCATGTAAATGTTTTATGGTTAAATGTGTATCCTTCTTTGTAGGTATAAATTTATGTTAGTGGTGTTGCTATTAACTTATACTATGGTTTTTTGGTGTGAGTTTATGTGTATATGTGTAAATAAGTATGTATGCATAAAAGTGTAAAGTATGTGTTAAGATATTGTCACAAGTGTTGACATGTTTATGTGTCTACTGTTGAGGTTTAACACGTGGCTTGTTTTAACAATTAAAACCAATTGTAAGCATAATGAAGTTCCTTATTCCTTTAATTTTACCCTTAACCACATTAATTTAGTTATTAAATTTAAAAATGTTTTTTTTTCTCGAACCTTTACATGGTCCCTTTAAAGCAAACTGATTTGCGAAAAATATCAAAATACCAGAAATTACATCATAAATATAAAACCAATATGATATTAATAAAAAAGAAATAGTGTTTTAGATATCATCTAAGGCTCATTTAATACATATGTGTTATTATTATTTTTATATGCTTTATAAATTTGCGGTTAAATTGCCTTTAATAAACTGCAATTAAAATAACACAAAAATCTAAATAATTAATTCTTTGTAAATAAAGTATGTTTAATTAATAATGAACCTTAGGAATTTTTTATAAATTTAATTTGTACTTAACATACACAAACATTTAACGTTAATTATTTTTAAATGCTTAACTTTTCAGAAACGTATGCTTGCATACGTGTGTGAGTATGTCGAAATTTAAAGCATTTAATAATTATTTAAACGAATAGAATATAAATACAAAATTCATTATATTTAAAATCATTTCGATTTTAATTTCCACATTAATTCTTTATTGTTTAGTTATTGTGGTTTTTAAGTGTGGCAAGAGAAAAACAATAAAAGCTCAGATACAATTACAAATGCATATGGCAGTTGTTACAGTCTTTAGCCAAAAACAATTATTGACGGCAAAATAGAGTAAGAGAAACAGCAAACCATAATAATATCCATAACAATTCCTGATAAAAACCTCAATTATTACAGTTATTAAATATTATAATGTGCCAGCAAACAATAACAAAATATTCAAATTTTCTAAACCGAAATTGGCTTATAATATTTGCTGTAATGCAAACATACAGTTGTCGTATTTACTTAAATTTTTTGTTTTTTAAATTAATTTTTAAAAAAATACTTTTTTAAATTTATTTGTCTTTTTTTAAAAAAACTATAGATTATTAATTTAAAAAAAATTATTTTTTTTTTTATTATAATTCTAAAAAATAATTAACTTTAACTGTATAATAGAATGACACTTTTGTAGTATTTAAATAAATGACTGAAACTTAGTTGCATTGCCGTTCATTTAATAATCATAAACTAAACTAGTTTACCAAAATGTTTGCAAAATAAATCACACAAAGCAATTGTTTCATAGACATAAAAGAACATATCGATGCCTTACTTCCTCAACCTCGTAACTTAAAAAATACGGTTTTGACTTTTTCATATCAAACGATTGTTTCATGCTTTAACTAAAAAAGATTAGTATATTATTACTACTAATATACATAAATACAATCAATTCCTTAATAAATGCATTTAAACTTTTAACCAAATACCAAAGTATAAAAAGATTAACCGGTTTTTTTTTTTCTCTCCTAAAAAATTTTATTTTTTAAAATACGAGGTTGAGGAAGTAAGGCATCGATATGTTAGTTTGTATGTATAAATTGTATATGTAGATCTGCATATCCTAAATCCTTTTTCTAAACTTTTCCAAAATTCAAACAGTATAGCAAAAAAATACTTCAAGATTTTTCTTTATTTTATATTTAAAAGAGTGTCAACTTAGTACATTATTATCCCATCTGACCATTTACCGAAATTCTTTTTTTAACGTGTTGAAAGTTCTTTTATTTATTTATTTAAGTATTGAAAAAAAAACAACACTACAAAATATTTTAATATTTTATTGTAAATATTTGTATGATGAAAAAAGATGAACAATTATCAAAATACAATTTAAAAAAATATTTAATTTAAAAGTTTCCCTAAACCTAATTTAAAACTAACTTGTGCCCGCGACTTCGTCTGCGTAGTTATCGGGATAAAAGGTAGACTTAGTAGTAACTTTGATTGTTATTTATATGTTTGTCAAATTAAGTTTTATTCCACTCTGACATTTTTGCGTGATTGAGTTCTAAGTTCACTGTTTTTGCGTGATTGAGTAACAAATATCCAAACATACAAACATTCACATTTATTATATTAGAAGGATTGTAAAGTACAGGGTAAGCCAAAAGTTATTATCGCGCTTACAAACTTAAACACTTTTTCGTATTTATATTTTTTTATATTAATTTTTTTTATTATATAAATAACATCTTAAAAATAAATAATAGAGAGGCTTATAACTAAACAGAAAACAAAAACATTAAGGGCCGTATTCATAAAAAATATTTTAGGTTTATTAAAGGCTTATTTGACAGATGTTGTAGAGAAATTTGTCAAATAAGCTTTTAATAAACCTAAAATATTTTTTATGAATACAGCACTAAAATTTTAGTATTAAAATGCAAAGAGTAATCGTCGACATTTAAACGTCAGAATTTTGTCCTCTGAATCAATGATTTGTTGCTTAGTTTAATGTCACCGTAAAAGATTTTTCTTAATCCGGTAGAACGTTTAATTTGCACTGCGTGCAGAGTAGAGTGTTAAGGAAACAACAAAACATCTTCCACAAGACATTCTGCTTAGCCAGAAATGGCCTTTACATAACTACGGAGCATTTTAAAAAAAGGTAATTAGAAATAAAATTAAAAGGTAACAGAACTAAAACTCGCATTTCATCGGCTAAATTTTATAATTAAAATCCAACAGTTTTCTAGAAATTAAATCAAATTTTATTGAAGGTCATGTAGGTTTTGGGATCATTAATCAAAATCAATTTAACCCTGTTAGCTGTATAGTATGCTATAGCATGACATCTGATAATATCATTAGGCTCTAATTTTTCGAAAATGAAGATGGGAGAGCTGTAACCGAAATAAAAAAAGCCGTATTAATTTACTATAGAGCATTTTCAACATCCTGTTCTTAGAAACAGATCTGATATATGGTTTCACAAGGAAGAAGCTTCTGCTCACACTATCCAAAACACAATGGCAATTTTAAGTAAAATTTTTGTTAAGCGAATAATTATTTATTTATTGGCTAGTGCGCTTGCCAAATTTACCAATCCCTGACTATTTAATCTGTAGCTATTTAAAGGTGCGAGTATATGTGAAAAAGCCCGAGACAATCCTTGAACTCAAACCCAACAGTATGTTGATACAGCCACAAATTAAAAAAAAATGATAAATGATACTTATAGCCCACCGAAATAATAATTTCATTTGAGATCTTTTTTATTAATAAAAATATTTACAAGGTCTATATTTGTATATAATATTTATGTATAAGGTCTATCGATATCAATTATTGTTACACTTGAAATTGTTGCCTGTTGAAGTCCTTCATTGCATTTAAAAGAAAGAATTTTTATTATAAATTACATAATATTCATACTTATATTAATAATAAATTTTTTTTAAAACAAAAAAATAGCAGCTACTCTTACCAAGTAAAAAAAATATTTTTGAAAGCAACAAAAGCTGCTAGAAGCTTATTGCAATTAAGTGAGGCAAAGAATTTATTATTTTTGCTTCTGAGCAGCTCATCGTGAATAAACATCATATATTTTAAACAACTCATGGGTATATCTAAGTTCACATATGATAAAAATAAATTTAAAAAATATAAATAAATTACTTTCTACGCCTCCTAATTATAATAAATTTTTATCATAATTTTGCATTCAGCAAAACTAAAAGCCAAATATAAATTTAATTTTTTTTATAAACACCACCCACCAAAAAAATTTATAAATGCATGTAGATTTTGTTATTCTGTTTGTAACATATCAAGATATTTACTTTTTACCCTATAATGTGAGTCCTAGATTCATTTAAGGACGATCAAGCTATGTCCGTCCATCTGTCCGTCTGCTAAAAGCACGAGAGGGTTCGAACAGAAAAATTTAGGGAGTTGAAATTTTGCCAAATTATGTCGAGTACATCAAAAATTTTAGTATTTTAAAAAAGGCTAAATCAGTTAATTAGGAAAATAGTTTAGAAGTACGATTCTGAAATTTTGCAAATATAGCTTGTTAGTCAGTACGGAAAGTTATGGCCTCCCATATATAACGATTTTTCTTAATTAAATATAATTTCTCTATGAACAAAGATTTTTGAAAGAAAAGAGACTCTAAAACGCAATTCCTGAGTTGACTTTAACTGCGGAAATTACTTTGACACGCCTATTTATACGCCCACTTCTCAAATATTGTTGTTAAAAGAAGTCGGTAATATCACTCCTACTGTAATAATACTAGGCTTCATTTTGAGAATAAATGTAAGAAAATAAATTAATACCAATAGAGTTGTTAGCAAAGTAATATCTTTTGTGGCAAAAGAGTACTACAGAAAATTGTTGGTGGGCATCTCAAATTCTCAAATGGAAATACCGCTCTTACCTGTTAATATTGCTTGTGTTACACAAATCATGTTAAACTTAGTACTTATGTTGGTGGAGGGTTCCTTAAGTATGAATTAACACAAATTTATTATTGACCGTTAATTAAATTTTCAATTTTCTTTCACAGCTTTTTTATTATATTTTGATAAATAGTGTGTTTATTGTATATTACATTTAAATTCGTATTTTAAGTGCTCTTGACAATGTTACATTAATTAAATTATATTTTAAAATATGCTTTTAAACTATTTACAGATAGAGGAGTACAAATATTTATACACACAAGCATATTTTATATTAACATATTAGCATGCATGTATGTATGTTAGCATATATGTATGTATGTATATCAACTGAAATATTTTTTGCTGCTTTTTCAATTGATAATAATGTTAAAATCATATTTATGCTACATTAACATTAATTAAAATGAAGAAAAATATAGAAATTACTATATACAAGTACGTCTACAAAAATAAAACTACATATCGCACTTGATCAACAAGAGGGTATTAACTCAAAATTTTTGAATTTTCAGTAGAGTCAAAAAACTGTTTGTGGCCACATTTTAACAGAATTTAAAAAATATACCATAGGAAGCAAATTCCATTTGAAAATATATATATTCATTGTTTTTGTTTTAAATTTTACTAATCATTGCAAAAAAATCTATTTTTTGAGTTAACACCATTTTTTCATGAAAAAATTTGAACAATTTTTTGATAAAAAGAGTCACATTTCGAATTAAAATTATAGAATAAAACAAATTTTATCAAAAAAATAGTATCAACTCAAAATACAACCAAATATAAATAAAACAGTTTGATTATTTTTAACATAAATAAAGGCTCAAATCAAAATAATACCTTTTTTATGAAAATATACGTTTCTTACCTATTTCAACTTTTGTATTAACTCGAAATAACACCTTTTTGTTGAAATAAAGGTAATCACTACATTATCATGAATATGGTCTCAAAAGTGGTTTTCGAGATGAAAGAGTACACGGAATACGTTGAAATTTTTACAGTAGATAGATATTGATGTTATTTGCTGATTTCTTGAAAAAAGCGATATTTTAAAAATTTCGAGTTAATACCCTCTTGTTGATCAAGTGCGATATAATATGTATTTTAATTTTATAAATAAAAATTAAAAAATTGTTGAGAAAATTTTAAATAATGAATATTTTTTCTGCCGCCATAATTTTATTTGCACCTTAGACCAGTAGGTAAGACAAACGCTCTTGTCCCTATAAGCCCATTAAATGAGGTAAAGTTAACACTTATGGTCTTCGCCGCCATTCCAAGTAACCAGGAATGTAGCTCCAGACTTCATTTTTTTTTACGGATCATCGAAAAGCAACAATAGCATTTCTGGCCCCACCTATATCTTCGAGTTCTTTAGTACCTTTTCATATCTTTAGCTACCTTTAAATTCTATTAAATCTATTTTTTAGTTTTCGTTTCCAAGGATAGGCAATGTCCTCGTATTCTACATGTCTATAAATATGGCTAAAACTCTGCTCTCGCATAATCTTAATTTACTTTAATCTACTACTAGGATCGTTGAAACTCTTAACTTGCCAATTTCTGCAGAAATCCTAAATGACGACAATAAGTTTTTTTTATTCTCTTTTTAACATCCAGGTTAATATTTAACTGTTTCATCATCGCCTGACTGCCTGCCTTATTCTCAGAACTTTCTAACACCTTCCACCTGCCTCTTCTTAAAAAAAAATAATGCCTTGGAGAAGCTGCTATAGCCTTCTTTAGTCCTCCAACTTTATCTCTTTCTATACTGAGGACATTTTCATTAGTTCTATCCATATTATATAGCTTATGGAGCTAATAAGTACCAGCAAAAAATCTTATTGCTTCGGAAGGTGGTTGAAGTATTCTTTTTACCTGTGTTTTGGTTTCGTCGTTTATTTTTTTTAATTCCTGCCTTCAAGCCGTTATGTTTTTACGATGATGTGTTTGCCATTCATGTAAATATCGAGAGTTGCTTTTCAAGCAGTCACGTCCTTGAGGTTGAAAGAAAACCTTACCAGTACATGTGCTTACAACAGAATCAGGCATTATTCTGAGTATTTTATCAAGAGAATAAATAAAGCCAACTGAATGGTAATAAGGCAAAGAGCAGTCCTCCAGATCAGCCAAGGATTCAAAAGCCCGGACTACTGACTTGAGATTGTCATTCATGCCATTTTCACGTGGCAGGATTGTTATTTCAAAATTATTATCAGTTTTGATGCTAATGTCGCCTTGAATTTACTTAGGCATACATGCAGGCGTTACTCACACTCTTATTAGGAGCAGCGCATGCCGCTTTCAATAATCTTAGGTCTCAGTTCCTGATGTTGCTGTACAGATAGTAAGTTCGCCCTAAACAGATATTAAGTAGCTGTCCAGAGGTTCAGCATGGAGTCCACGTGACAACTTTATTTGAGTGGTAACAAGGATCCTCACCTCGCAAAACATTGTATCACCTGATAGCTCGCACTGTAAAGGAATATTAAAGTAGGTGTAAATTTTTCAATAATTATTAAATTGCAGTTACTTGTTCGCAAAAACAAAACAAGTATTCTTTAAATAAAATGTAAATCAAAAATTTCATAAACATGGCGCACTTAGCTTTGAACTGAAGTCATTTTGTTTTCGTTAAAGGTATGTGTATTCCGCAAATGTCCACATTTCTTATGTACATAATTAAACCAATATCAGAATGATATAAATCTGTTTTATCATTTAATTTATTTTACTTGCCGCAACACTTTTCATCATTAATTGATTGTGCTGCTTGCCATTTAAATCTAAAATAATTTGTAAGTGATAACAACTATACGTACATATATTAAGAATCTTTATATGAATGAGTGTGTGTGTGTGTGTGTCTATGTATTATCATTAGAAAATTTATTTACGTCACTCAATCACATTGTCATAAAGAACATACAACAACGATGAGTCTCCGGACGACCATCTTATTATTGTCGCAATCAATGTACCACAGTCATTGAAAGATTATATGGCACTACTAATAGATGTCTATATATCGCCATTATAGTGTAACATTTATCGTGGACAATTTGTCAATCATTGACAAATTACAAAAATCAGACGTTGGAATTGCACAAATCAGTTGAACATAAAAGTTTAAGACAAACTATTTTTTTTTCATTTAACTCCACACAGATATTATCATATGAATGTTTAAAAAGACCAAATATATTAGATTCATGTATAATTAAAGATTATTCTTACATAAATATCTCAAGCTGAATTTAAAAAAAAATTTGAGAAATCAGTAAAACTTTAACCACTTGACGTCATTTATGGTTTAACTGTGTGAATAAATAGAAAAAGGCAGCCAACAGCAGCAACCAATACAATATTTATAAAAATTCTTCGTGTTGTTTAGCTTAATTAAAATTCTTGCTAACTTTAGAGAGTTTTGCAGCCAACTAACTACTCGACATCTAACTCGTAACGCCAAAAGACTACAAAAAAAGTTTTAAACAAAATTTTACCAAAAACATGCATACAAACAATTCACATCAATGTGATCAATTTATTTTAACACAAACTCTCATACATTTATTATTTATGCATGTTAATTGTTGTTGCATGTGTGTTTACCCTGCCAACAAATGAAAATATAAATTTAAGTTCAAGTGAATATAAACGTTGAGGTTACTAGTTTCTACTTACTTTATGTTTATGTCGGAGTACAGCTATTTTAAGGATCACACTATTAAAGTTATTGTTAACATGACTTCATCATATATGCTTAAGACTATTTCAAACGAAACACAAAGCAATGTTTCTCCGTCAACGCAACTGATATTCTTTTTTATTGGCTTTATAACCAAAACAAAAATCCCGCATTTTTAAACTTTAAGCTTTTGTTTTGTTTTTTCATTTTTCCGACATATGAATTCCACGCCAAAAAACTGCTCATCTCTTGAGACCAACACCGAATTTCAAATTAAGAATTTCAAGCCCAGAAAGAGCGTTCTGAAACGATCGAAACAAATAGTAGTCGGTCATATTAAGGTTTGTTCCATAAGGCGGGTGAAAGAAAACTTCCCAATATCCCAAATATCGCAAGATGTGCCAATTCTAACTTCAAACGAAAAAATTTAATTCAGTGCAGATTTCATATGATGATCTGTCAGCAGCTAATAATATTTTCGCCAGGTTTAGCTTAGCGTCATGGATATTGGGCTTTGATATCGACTAAACATACAATTTCTTACTCTTCGGGTTATTGTAATGGATCTATTTCTCATTGCAAGTAATGATTTGGTGCAAAAATTATTTTCTGTTATAGAGTTCAAGCAGCATTTCAGATATTCAAAATCGTCTTTCAATTTCTTACCTTTTTGGATACCCTTCCATTAGAGATTTGATAGCTGTGTCAGTCACTTTCTTTGAAACAGTTTGACTATTTCTTTTTAATCTTTAATATTGTGGAACACTTTTTTTTGGACTCTTTGAATGAAGACCATTAATTTTTTTGGTAAATTTTTTGTGGAACCAATTTAGATTATTTTAAAAAATTTTAAAAACTTTATCACAGATTCCTTTACGTCATACATTTTGATCAAAAGTCACAACAAACCAACATGATTGATATTAAAACTAATAACCGACATATTTTCCAAAGATAAGTAGATCCAAAAGAAATTTGAATTTTGCTTTTGAGAAATGTTTGCAGGCAAAACGTGTGTTTAATTTTTTTCGATCTCACTTCTTAGTAACACAAAACTAAAGACCTGATATATTTAAGACATCAATCCAAAGAATTTTAAATCAACTTTGTAGTACATAGAGAATTAATATTTTTCTGTAATACTTTTTGGCAAAGAATGGCAAAGAACGACAAAGGCAGAAGTTTTTTAAACAATACATATGTGGGGGTAAAAATAGTTTTGTATCCTTTCGAATAGAAATTGTTGGCTTGGTATATGTGCGTATTAAGTTATTGCCCATCATCTCCAACATCAGCTCAGAAATTATTGTTGTGTAACTAAATATAAGCAATAAAATTTTGCTTTAGTTTATTAGCACTGACGATGTACTACATTTCGTATTCAAACACACAACGTGCTTCGATACTTCAATACATTCATACATACTCGCAAATGTATTAATATGAGTGTGTATATTTGCGTGCATTCATTTCATACTACGTAAGTTTTAACAGCAGAAGTCAGAATAATATTTATTTTGTCAGTAATAAATATTTTAGTGAGAAGGAATTTCTATTTATGATACTTGTAATAAGTTACTTTAAACTAATTTTTATCAATTTAAATATTTTTAAAAGACTTTTTTTTTTTAAATTGCAGATTACTTTATAAAATTGTGAAGACGTGCTATTTTATTGACCCAAAGTGTTAGTTCATATGGACTTACTTACACACATACATATATATTTCTGTATTAAAACGTGTTAGTTAGTTCATGTTTATGTATGACATAGCGATGATATTTCTACATACAAACAAACATACGTAAAATACTTGTGTGTGTTATAAAAATATTTCAGTTATGCATATTCACTCACGACTTTATTGAACTTCAGTTATTGTTGCTATTTATATCTATAAAATTGAGTTTGTGCCCGTACACACAATTGCATGTTCAATTATTATTAATATTATTTATGTGTGTGTGTTGCATATTTAAGGACGCTCCAATCGAAATACACGATGCTATTTGTAAATAAAACAAGAAGCTTTTAGAAAATTATCTCAATATTTTTGATTGTGATATAAGGATCATTGACAAATATGTGTGAAAAAAAATATCGGCCAAAAGCCAAATGTCAAGGTTTCGGTGGCATACTTCAATCAGATGGTCCATATTTCCAATGACAATGTTGATGATCAATTGTTAGACACGACAAAAAGTCTGGGTTGACGCTTCATCTATCACAAGGTCGTGAACAACAGCAATGTTTTTAGTAGAACGAATTAAACGAGCATGCACAGGTGTATTTACATTTCCTTTAGAACCGTTTTGCTGAAATTTGCAAGTAACTTTTCCGATTGTGGACACATTTAATCCATTATTCTTATTACAGTGACTCACAATTGATATAAAGCATTATGGTTGGACCACCTTTTATTTATAATTGTTAGAAAAGTTCAGGTGGGTTTTTAAGCTTTAAATACATTTTTCTTCACAACAAATATTAAGAAATAATAATATTAAGTTACAATTAAGTACTTGCTATTCAAAACAATATTTTTAGTGTAATGCATAATAGATGAATGGCCATCATGTTACAAAATTTTTAAAACAGTGCAAAAAAATTTTATTTATTTTAATTTTTGATAAATTTTAAACTTTATGTAAATTTAGAATACGACACAGAAGCACACCTTATGAAGAATGTCATGATCGAAACTTCAATTCTAACTAAACCACAATATGCATGAAGTATATAAATACACAAATTGTATTGTGAATAGCCTGAGATTCTCCATAATTTCGAACAAAGATTTAAACTTTTAAGCCTAGCCTTTATTTACTTGAAAAAAAGCTTCCCGAACACTGTGTCCATTTGCTACCTGCATTTACAATAAACTCCAGCATATGAAATGAACCACAATTGTGAACTTTTTCCCCAAATAATAAATATCTCTTAATATATGTAAGTGTGTGTTTGTGTGAGTGATGCTTTTGCACATGTTATCATGTGTGCGCTGTTACTAAGCGCAAAGGTGTTAAACAAAAATATGCTAGCAAAGCATATTGGCAATAAATCAATATAAATGTTTTCCTAACCAATTGTTTATTCACAAACTAATTTAAATATCTTATTTCAGCATGAGAAAAAAATATAAAAAAGATATTCATATGGCATTGAAGAAATTTTATCCAAGAACCCATCAATTAATTATTTTTTTTACTTCTTCCATAAAATTAAATATATCGAGTGTTAAGTGTTAACATAATTGTCGTACATAATTTTGGTTTTTGCACTGATTCGCGAGTGTTGTCCAATATAATTCAGTTATACTATCTAACCGATTTAAAACACTTTAGTAGGTGTTAGTACCATTTTACGGCAATGGTTAATAGAAAATGTAAAATGTGAATGTTGTTAAAACACTATGTTCTGTTTTGAGTTTCCTCTCCTCCACGAGCATCCACCATTTAGCGCAAATAGTTCGAATCTCTATAAAAGAGGTGTTCGAATGGTAGAGCACAGCATGCATTTATATGATTATTTACGTCTGTGCATGGGTATGTGTTTGTTTGCTTATTAAGCACTACTGTGGTTAAGAAGTTTGATTGTTTAATCTTAACATAATAGATGCACTGGTAAAAGGATTCATTTATACACGGTTTACATACATTAATTAAAGCCAACATTTGACTGCACAGACATAAGCAGGTATCAGATGTAGATTTGCAAGTATTCATTAACAATCGCCTACATGCAACAAAACTAATTGATTTGTAAATGAAGTCTGCAAGTAGGAGTAAGCAAAACATGTAGATTAAAGCGATGTAAATGATAATGTAATTATTCTGAACCTTTGTGGGTAATTATGAATAGGAACTCTTAAAAGATTCTTAAGATAAACCAAAACCAATAAAGTGCAAGGTGAGGCAGGAGTCACGATGTGGTTTAAAAATTTAATAACTTTTTTAATTAAATATATATTTTTGTTTTTTGTTTTAGATTGTATAAATAACATCTAGAAAATTAATTAATGCAGAGATTTACAACTGAACAAAGGACCAGATCAAATTGGTTTTTTTTAAGTAAATCGTTAACGAAACACCAGAACAATCAACCAAAGGCTTTTAGCTCAGCTAGGAATGGCTCGTACTTTACTACACACGGATTAACGACATTGTCAACAGTTAAATAATTATATTTATTTATTTATAGTTCACAGTTTGTTTGGTATTACATAAAAACTATAATTTCGGACTTATGACCTTTTAGCTTAACCTCAAACCATAATGAGTTTTACTCTTGTCTTTTCATTATCCTCAACATATTTTGTAGTTAAGAAAGTAGAAAAAATTTATGTTTAATACAAAATTAATAACTGCAAAACAAACAAAGAACTTCCAATAACTTTTGCTTTTAAAAGTCATTAGTTTTGCCGAATATATAATGAAAATTTTTTAAATAATAATCCAATATTTTTTTGATTTATTTAATTACAAAAAACTTAATTTCATGCATGCAGTACAAGCTTAATTAAATTAATACTAAAATACTCTTCTCATAAATGTTCGATGCGAATAGGCACAAATGTGTGATACAAACAACTTTTTATATTCACTTTATCTCTATACGCTCTTAAAACACTAATATTAAGACTAAAAGAAAAAAACATAAATCCTTAAGTAAACAGCCTACACATTGGCGACAAATGAAAATTACACAAAATCCTCTGCGAAAAAAAAGAACATGAAAAAAGAAAAATTTTATAGACATTTTTGTTTATACTCTATGGAATAAAGAGAATTATTTTTTATATTCAAGCTTAGATATTTGGAGTCTAGTCGACTTAAGGTTTGTAACAAAATTCAAAATATATACATTTTTCTTCCGGAAACTTATGACAGCAGAAAGAACCTTAGGATTAATTTATATCCCATAAGCAACAAACAATGTATTAGCTGATGGCATAATCTTTACGACCTTTTTACAAGTATGACGATGTCTAAACAATAGTTAATTTTATATAAAATTTTTAGTTTCTAAAAAAACTATTTGATTAATTAAGCTCAAAATTACACATATCACCGGGTTCAAGCTTCACTTTAAAATTTTCTAAATCATTTGCGATCCAAGAAAATTACTACCTCAATTCATAACTAATGATTTTTTAAGAGCCCAATTTAAGGAGTTGTTAGTATATAAGTCCAATATATGATTCAAATTCGTTTTGGTCCGTTACCTTGACATCCATATCTTTTACATCCTGTTGTTGTTGCTTTTGTAAAAAATATATGCGCACATGGATGGCACTTTAATATCAACTTGAATAGCTAAACGACCCATTAAATAAACTTCTTTTTCCTTTTACAGACATCTTTCGGTTTTTCGGCTTAGTTAATATTCAAAAAAAAAAATTAAGTAAAAAATAAACAATGAAAATATACTTTAAATTTAGTAATAAAAAAACAAACTATAAACTTTTTTTTTAAAGTAATATTAACAAGATTTTTTTTTTTTTTTTTGCTTTTTGTTTAATAAAGTTTGTGTCCTTTTGCGGAAACGTTTCATTTTCATTTCATTCTACACACCTAAACTATATTTAATTTTCAGCCTGTTGGTTTGGCTTTTATATATTTCTGTCTTTGTCTCTAATTTTTTCATTTTAATTATATTGTGTTTTTATTAGCTAATTTAGTTTTTTATTTTTCTCTACTCCAGCATTATTTTTTCAACAAAAAGGACATTTTACAAGTTCCTTTCATTTTAGTTTGTATTTTCTTTTTATTTCTCTCATTCTACTGTTCTATTTGTAATGAAATAATTCTTTTGTCTAGCTGTTTTTTTTTTTCAAATGGCAAATACCAAAAACCGAATGTTTACTTTTAATTAATTTCCTCAAAATGTTTGTTACAAAAACAGAAGATATAAAAAAAAAAGAAATGAAATAAAATAAAATGTTAGTAAATGGCACAATTACTATATCACTTACTAAAGCGCCTTTAGCCAGGACATTAAATGTTGGTGCAAAAACAAATTCTTCTTATTTATTGTTAAAACAACTACAATAGGATGCACAAAGGAAAGTACCAGCAAAGAATACAATTGACAGGATAAAACCTTAATAGTGGTTGACCACATTGCAAAGACAAAGTAAAATAAATACCCTTAGAAAGTTATAGTTTTTTTTCTCGTTTTTACTTAAGATAACTCACACAAATTAAATAAATTTTAAATAAAATGGAATATAAGCAACATAACATGAATACATTTCAGCGATATAAATTAAACGGCAATCAAGCTTGAAATAACAAAAACAATACAAACAGGTGTTTAAGTTTAATAGGAATAACTGTTAGGGGTATCTGTTCAGGTTTAGCTGCAACGCACTTTTAAAAACAAGTTTAACACGTTACAATACACTCTGTAATATTTTCAAGGTTTAAAAAAACAACTTTAAATCTAAAACATAAACATACATGGGTCAATTTCAAAAAAAAAACGTACACATCGTGTTTTTTTTGCTTCTTTTTAATGTTTTTTTAATTCGCCGGTAGGAGTGGCCAATTTATGTAGAAATTGATGAAGATTCCGGTGGTACTTTTAGGCTCTCAAAAAGATCAATATTTTTTGAATTTTTTTAGGTTTTCTATGATTTCTATCTTGAGCGTCACACACCAAATATGTATAAAAAATCGCTAAAAATGCACAAACATTTGAAATTCAAGCTTACTACGATGTTCTTTTGTTTCTCAAGATTGACTTTTGCGAAAATCATCTTTTCGATTATAAACACAAAATCACGATTCACCTTGATTTTGAATTTTTTTTTAAAGTGACTAGTTATTTTAAAATTTAAGATGAAAAAATGAAAATTTTTGGTAAAAAAAAAGACTTGAACTTAGAGGTTACTTGCAAAGTAATAGGCTTGTAACAATTAATTTAAAAAAAAAAATAATTATAAGCGTTTTAAGGAAAAAAACTAAGTGCGACGCTCAAGATATTTTGTGACGCTCAAGACATTTTGTTGTACGTAATCAAGAAATAATGCCAAATTTAAAGTGTAACTAAAAAAAGTTTATTCTTTTACAAAAGGTAAGTAAAAAAAAAACAAAAAATCTTCAAAAAACAAAAATTTTCATACAAAACTAAACATATACATATTCTTTGATGTCTTTAACAAAAATGGAAAAAAGGAAGTAATTCTTGTTGTTTCACTCTTAAAAATTAAAAAATTAAATCATAATTAAGCATTTTAAGCTATGAAGCAATATATATCAAAAGTGATGCTCATGAAATATTTGCCTATTCTGATTTTTTTTCGTATGCAATTTATTTCTCAAACTCACAAATTATAAAAAAATGAGTTGAAACCATGTAAACAATGATTGTCAACTTCAATTTTTTACATTTAATATATTCACTTTTAAAAAAATTAGCGTGACGCTCATGAAATTTTATCGCGCCCTTCCATGGTGTTCACAAAAACTACGCAAATGCACACTTTTTTACAAAGATTTTTTTTTTCGCTTTTTCACTTTTGTAATAATTAAGGTTTGTACTTTCCTTACGTTATTTACTTTATTTAAATGCAAATTGAAAACTAGTAATATTACTTGAATTATAAAAAAAGTGACGCTCAATGCAAATTGTGGGGACAACCTTTCTTTGCAACACCAAATTCGCACTAATTCAGTTTTGACGACTATAACAAATGAAAACACAAGAAAGAAACTCAGTAATTCGAAAACTGTTATTAAATGTTGAATAGTTACTTTTTTCTGGATTTTATTTAATTTTGTTTCCTAAAAATTCTAACGGGGGACACATGCTTTTGTATGGAAGGAGTCCGAGGGAGAAACAAAACACCATTCTGAATAAACAAAAAACAAACATACAAATTTAAGAATTACGTTTTTTTGTTACATATTCCTCGCTGATCACTCTCAATTTTTTTATTTTTTTGTTGTTGTTTTTTTTTTACCTTAAATAGTAGTGTAAAGTGCGGGGACACAAAAATTGCCTCATCAGTGTCACTATCAATGCCTTAATTGTGCATGGATCTCTCTGCTATTGACATACAGCCTTTTGATCACATTAACTCGACTTATGCGCTGCATCGGCATCTGAGTCTTCCTCAACCTCTTAATGTGCGATGTTCACGATTTTCCTGATAATACCTTTACACCCCGGAATATAAATAACACCAAGGTGTAGACACTTCGCCAATGTAACATGCACCATAGGGGGGGATACAAAAATGCAAAATAACATAATGATAATCCAAATAGTAAGTGTCAATTTAGAATTCAAAAACTTAAGTTACTACGCTGATCTTTGAAATTTAAGTCTGTTATTAAAAAAGAAAAAATAAAAGTGTATTTTTTTTTTGAATTGCTGGGATCTCGGTTAATTTATTATTAAACGCAACAACAAGTATATGTCCATATAATCTGAACATTGACTGCATTGCTGATATAAAAATAACATAAAAATATATTGGTTCAATAGTTCTCGGTAAAAATGTCTACATACAAAAATTTAATAAATTTTATATATGTGCTAATGTATATCTACTGCAAATATATTTAAGACGCTGTTATATTAATAATAGAGAACTTAAGATTTGTTTCCTTTATTTTTATTATTTGCAAATAATACGACTGAAATGCCTGACACATGTTCAGCTTTCGATACGGGGAAAATTTTGCTTAATAGCTTTAACGGTTTGTAAGATCTTTGCAACAAACAACGACACTATCGATTTTTTATTTGTATATAAAAGAAGATAAATATTTAAAATTAGAAAAGACAGCCAGATCAGAACTCTTAGAAAGAGTAACTAGACACACAAAAAAGAGAGAGAGAGTGTATGAGAAATGTGTTACAAATAAAGTAAATAATAGGCTGAGTCAACATTATGTCTTATGTCTTTTTTTATTCTTTATAATAAACAAATGTCACTTCAATATTTAGTATTCGATAAGTTTAATGTTGCGCTGCAGAGTATTTGTTGCAATAAAAACTAAATGAAAATTTCGCTTGCATTTGTTTCCCTGTTACTTTTTAATTTTTTTAACAAACAAAAAAATGTTTTTGTTAATATTTATTTTCATTTTAGTAATAAATTTCTAGTTACAATGTCGTTATGAATCTGCCATTACTTTATTTGTATTTTTTTTATTACACCACCAACCAATTAAATATAAATTCGAAAAATATTTGAACAAAAGTATTTTCGAGGGTGTCAGAAATCTATTACAAACATTTAAATGACAATATTTGTCATAATTTTTTTTTCATGCTTCTATTATGCGAAATATATGCATTTTTAACTGTTCTATTTATAAAAATCTATAAAAAAAAAGACTCACAAGCATATTTGATAGAAAAATTCAAATTTTGTTTATTAAGCAAACATTGTAATGTTTAATTTTGTACATATTTTCTGTGATTTATTGGAACATATTATTTGTCTAATATATCATTCTATTATTTATTAGAAATAAAAAAATACTTGATTTTCTAAAAAAAAATGTATTACTTTTTTAATTAAATATTTCATTAAATTAAACAAACAAAATTAAATTATGAAACTTGCATATACATTTTTATTAAATTTATTAGAATTTTGTTTCTTTGTTGTATTTGTTACTCAAGCCAAGTAATTTTGATTTCTATTTATTTAAAATTTACTTCAGAAAAACTTTATTAAACTTTTCATAATTTATTTAAAAAACATGTTAGATGGTTAGATTTGCCCATGTCAAATATTATAACTTTCACAGAGTGCACCATCATGTAATGATCATAATTGATAATTATATGGTGCAACAAACTTCATAACTTGTTTAAAAAATTCACAATTTTAACTCTTAATTGACATTTTCTTTTCATAAATTTTTTTAGCCAATGGCGTTTTGGTAGTTGACCCATTTAATAAAATTTTTTGTAAAAGTTCTACAGACACATATTTTCTATATACGTAAGAAACGTTGCAAGAAGTTTTATAGCAGTTGCCAAATTTGAATTTACTTGGTATTAAACAAAGGCAATCCTGTTCTTTCGCTCATTACTCAGCCCATAAAATAAGCACGTAAATGATTTTCAATTTTTTGAAACATACACATCGATGGTCACAGATAGAAAGGCCCAAAGTCGAATTTTTACGAAATTGAGTTTTTCATTGATTTTAATACATTTCACACAAATACACTTCGATAACAAAAATGAATGCAATAGCACCAAAAATAAGAGTTTCACAAATAATTTCATTAAAAAAAATTACATTATGATAATATAGTTTCTATTATTTGTTTTTACTTTTCCCGTAAAATTACAATTATTTGAGTTAGGGCTTTTCTAACTGTGATCAATGATATAAGAGTGTAAATACACAGGGACAGATGGACAGAACGTCTTAGCTCAATCAATTTGTCAATTTATAAGTATTCAGAATCTTTATACTTTATAGGGTCTAAAATCAAAATTTCAAACGGCATTTACAAAATTATATATCGTTGGTCACAATTAGAAAGGCCCTAACGCAAATAATTGCAACTTTACAGAAGAAAGTAAAAACGTTATAGAAACTTCTTAAGAATGTTACTTTAACCACTATTGCATTGAATTTTTGTGTCAAAATGTATTTTTGTGAAATGTATGGCAATCAGTTAAAAACTAAAATTCGTAAACAATACGAGTTATGGTCTCTCTACTTGTTATCATAGATATACCCTTTTCCACTCTCATAAAAAGGGTATAAAAAATATAACTTACTTTATATTTTTAAAACACCGTTGAGTTTAATAGCTGATTTCAGCATATTTCAAAATAAGGCATTTATTTTCTTTTAAATTAAAAATATGAAGCAGGATTCTAGCAACAAAAACAATATTAATGACAATTATGAAAATGATCGCCATAATGATAAAAATATTAATAATTTCAATTTTACATTTAACTAAACATATTTATAGTTAAATACATACAAACAGAAAGCAAAGGTCTAACTAACACTACACATACACACAAAACCTATAAATAATTGTAAAATACACTTAATAACATAATGAAATAAAACATAAATAAAACGAATACCAAATAAGAACGTGTAATAACAGTGTAATGCATTAATTTACATTAATCTAAATATGACATAAATACATACAATCACACACACACATATATAATTATGAAAGCGTGTGAAAAGCAGAAGAAAATAAATTAAATAAATTATATAAAATTTAATTTTTTTGCTTGCATGTACTTTGGTGTTTGTTGTATTAAAATGTTTTACACAATCTAATCCATTTAGGGTTTAAATCAAACTTTATTATTGATGATTTGTAGCTTAATTAAATTTAATATGATTTTTAAATGCTTATTACGAGAAAAAAGAAAAACGTGTGATTTCGAATCCAATCCTTAAAATGATTCTAACGTAGACAAAAGAGACACGTTGCTCTTTGAAACAATAGATTAGCTGGTACTTCTATAAATCCTTATTATCCAATTAAAATCGCTTTCTTTTATTAACAAAAAAATCCTGGTCTCGTAATGTCAGTGGTGTTTATATTATGCTGGGGATATCACAATCTGAAAAGATAGAACATTGCTGAAGCCTTCTCCTACAGCGTAGGATAACCGAGCTAATCACCACAGCCAGAGATATTTGTATGTGCAGGGAATGAAAGTAACAGAAAGTTAAAAGGCAGGTCTATAATAAAACCTCACATATATTTATTTTACACCTAAAGAGTTTTTATCCTCAAAATTTTCAGTCGACCATCGAACAAACTTATGTGTTACCAAACCACATAACTTCTCGCAACACTTTCATATTTCATATAAAAAGTATTATAAAAAGGTACTCTTAAATATATAATTCTAAATAAGAGGTAATTTTTTCACTATTTAGTTTTTCAAGGTTATATTCTCAGACCGATCGATACTGTATTATCAGTGTGTTTGCCAAGTAGAATGTAAGTCGCGGTATAGACTAATATAAGTCGGTGACTTTTCCCGGTTCTAAATAGCACAAGGAAGCTGAAAGTGGTGCACAGTAATACTACTTTATTCAAACTTACAGCTCACCTTGACAAATTCAAGAAGGACAAGGATCACGTCCAAGAACAATGGATTAACAAAAAGGTTCGCGGGTTCGGTATTCATCGCGTTAACGGAGGACAACGTCAGAATATGGATACTAAAGAGAAAAAGGATAAATTTAATAAACTTTCTTCTCTTATTAAACGTGGCATTACTGTCATTGCAGGAGCAGCCAAAGGTAAAACTACAAAAACTCTGGCCTCGGCTTATTTACCATATAAAAATCAGCCGGGCAGGAACGTGCAGAGTGTGGTTAGTTATATAGGATGATTAAAGTTTTTCTTGGTACTTAACTGTGACATCAAACCGGATCACAGTAAGTGGGGAAATAGTGATTAAATAAAAGGGGTAAGTTACCCTTTGATTTCATAACAAATAACAAAACCTGATAAAGACTTAAGTTAGGTTAGGTAGAACAGGCAGCTGTTTTACAGCTCACTTGGGTCCAGTATATTGATCCCTTTGTAATACCTGAATAGAAAAGTAAGAATAGAATAGAAAAGAAGCAGACAAGTCCAGAGTCTCCGGCGAGAATCGAACCCGCAACCCCTAAGCTAGCAGAACAGCACACTGCTGACTAGTCCATCGGGGCACTCATAAAGACTTAGAGGTGAGCAATTTTTACATGAAATATTATTTTAAAAGTCAATGGAGCAATAAAAATCCAAAATAAAAAATTTATTAACTTGTGTAAATTTTCTGTTTTTGTTTTTTTTTTTTAATTTTTCAAACCTATACGTTTTATTATTAATTAAAAGTTGATTTTCCAAATCATATTGCTAAATTTTATTATAATACGATGGCAAAATTTTCAAGTACGAAGAGTGACCAAACAGTTCAACAAATTTAATATAAGAATATGCAGGAAGCACATAAATATATTCAAATATAATCGTAATTTAATTCTCACGTTCTAATTCTTTACGCTTTTTGATTTCTGAAATTTCGGTTGTGTTCTTACATTTTAATTTCCCCCCATACATAAGGGAAAATTATATTCTTTTTTTTAATTCAAAATTCTACTACACCGTCTAGTTCAAAAATTTACTATAAACACTTATTTGCTTTAAAGTTTCAAAACTCAGAGTACATGCCAATGCATAAGTACATTTATAATTGTTCATAAACATATTTAAATAATTATAATATTATTATTATTATTTTTCAACTTTTTAATGGCATACAATTGAGTGCTGCTCTTTTATTTGCACTTGTAATGGGCCTTTATATTTTATGTTTGTACTCTCACCCAAAAACCTAATTAAAAATACGCTTTGTTTTATCATGCATGCATGACCGACAACATGTCAATGTCACACAGTGTTATGCCAAACCATATTTGTGTATGTTTATTTAAATAAGTATATTTAGATGTAAGTATGTGGCTAAGTGCGGTTTTATATTTTGTTAAAAAAAAGCAGAGGGAATCTAAAATATTTAGAATAGAATTCACAGCCAAGATCTACAAATACATTTACTACTTAACAGTAGATTTTAAATCGTTTTTTTTTTTTTATTTTAATTTTTATGTTAAATTTAATAACTTTTTGTTGGTGTTTATGTTTCTTTCTATTTTACTTATGTGCACTAATGTATGCATGTATGCTTGAAATTTTGTTAGAGTGTTTACAAGTATGATTTTGTTATAAAAATATTTGTTTAGAGACTGTGGCATCAGCAAATACACAACTTTATGCCCATATATTTATTAAACAAAAAATTAACAATTATTTTGGAAAAAAAAAAATAAAAGAAAACCAACTTAGTCCATGTACACATTTAGTTTTAAGTGATTTGAGAAAAAAATTATTATTACGTTTATCAACTCGAAACATAACAAGTAAGAGCACTATATTCGGCTGTGCCGAATCTTTTATACCCACCACCAATTTTAAATTTAAATTTAAATTTAAAGTACATTATTTATTATTTTCTTAATCACTATGGAATAATCTCTTTAAAATAAAATATGTATTACTTTCTTTATAGAGGGTGGTTAATTTTTAAGGGCCCCTGTTGAAGGTGAACCACACATAAGCACCAAGTTTTTTTTTTTTGCATTTCATTTGACATTTCTCAATCTCAGACTAACTTAATTTGAACAGTGAAAAAATACACAAATGCGCAACGCGTTAAAGTTATTCAGGTTTAATTATTTATTTTATTTGATCTCTTTTTTTAAATTTTCATATTTAAATATTCAATTTTTGTATTTAAATTCTCAATATTTCGCTACTCCTTCGTGTAGCATCTTCAGGAAAATTCATTATTATTAATTATTAATTAATTAATTAATTAATTAATTATTATTAATTAATTATTTGTAAATTAATTTTCAGGTTTAATATTCAGGTTTTTTTATGAAAATGGGCGTTCAAAACAAAATGCATTTTATGCACTTCGTAATTCTTTTGATCAACATATCCTGCCTTCTTAGTTCGTTGAATGGGAACCACTGCTGGTTTTTGCGATAGTGTGGCAAAAGAGCAGTCAACATCGCCTCATCATCATGCCAAACAATTGAGCATCAACATTGTCATTGAAAATTTGGACCATCAGATACTTCGATATGCTACTAAAATGCTTTTGTAGATGTAGTCTTTCAATGAAAGTGGGCGTTAAAGTACGTGTGTCAATAAAGTTTCTGCTAATAAATACAACTTAGATATTTCAATATAGTCCTTTATTTTCCAAAAAACTTTGTCAATAGAGAAATTACATGAATTTAAGATAAACCGTTATATGGGAGGTAGGCGTTAAAGTGGACGTGTCACCTAAACTTTTTCGCACAACAATTACATTGATTAGAAGGATATACGTAGCAAATTTGATCATCAAACCTCTAACTTTGGCGGTTTTATGAGCTATTAAATTTCATTAACGGTAAATAACGTGAAAAGTGGGCGTTATAGTAGGCGTGTCAAAGTTGTTTTTGCGAATGAGTTCAACTTAGATGTTTCAATATAGCCCTTTATTATTCCAAAATTTTTATTAATAGAGAAATTATATGAATTTTAGGTAAAGCGTTATATGGGAGGTGGGCGTAAAAGTGGGCGTGGCACCTTAATTTTCTGGCACAGTAATGACATTGCCTAGGGGGATATACGTAGCAAATTTGATCATCATACCTCTAATAGTGGTGGTTTTATGAGCTTTTAAATTTCATTAACGGTGTATAACGTAAAAAGTGGGCGTTATAGTAGGCGTGTCAAAGTTATTTTTGCGAATGAATACAACCTAGATGTTTCAATATAGCCCTTTATTATTCCAAAATCTTTATTAATAGAGAAATTATATGAATTTTAGCTAAAACGTTATATGGGAGGTGGGCGTAAAAGTGGGCGTGGCATATTGATTTTCCGTTACAAAAAAGGCCTTAACCAAAAAGCAAAGTGTGCAAAATTTCAGAGTCGTACATCCAATTTTGTTGTTTTTATGACGTTTTTGTTTTTAAATATACCGAAAAATACACTGTGCGGTATAAATTTTCGTACATTTTGATCGATAACTCCTCTCCTAATGCATAAACTTAGATAATTTTCAGGGAATAATATTGTTTTTACTCAGGAAATATATATTCGCAGTTTCATGAGTCTACGTTAATGCGTTTGGACACAATTTCATTTTATTCGATGTTTGTAGGACACGGTTTTTTCGACCTACTCTTGCTTTTCGAGCTATAACTCTCTTCCTAATATTCCGATTTAGCCCATTTTCAATACCAAACAAACCTTGTCTATAAGAAAGATTCTGGCAAAATTTGAGCCCCCTAGCTATTTCGGTGCGACCTCTATCGTGCTTTCAACAGACGGACAGACGGACGGACATAGCTAGATCGTCATCAAATCAAACCCTGATTCAGAATATATATACTTTATGGGGTCTAAAATGGATATTTCGATGTGTTACAAACGGAATGACAAAATGAATATACCCCCACCATTTTTTTGGTGGCGGGTAAAAACAAGTACGTAACCAAATCAGTGACCGTGTAATTGTTTTTGTGATGAATGTATGTCAACATGGAATAATAAATAAAATTTCTAAATAATTCTTGAATTGCAGAAAAACTTTTAATACAACTTGAAATATGAAAAGGACTTTAAACTGAACAACTTTGCTCTAAATATTTCTGTTTTTTAACATTAAACACATATTTATGTAGGAATTCATTATCTGAAGATTTAATTTATTAACAAAATTTTAATTCTTGTTAATTCACCTAAATATGCTTCACTTAACGCAGCAATTAATCTTTAATATTTTTACATTTATTTTTCTTTTAACAATTAATTTTTGAATTTTTAAATGAATAATTTATATCGCAACATGTAAACATACATATACACATACATACATACATTTATACATGTTTGAATTTAATTATGTCGGTTCATTAAACAACTCTATATATAACTTTTAAATAATTAATTAAACCGTTGTTAAAAAAAAGTAGACAAAAAACAATCATCAATTAATATCATTTATACGTTTCGATATCAAATAATTTGCTTTGCATGTAAATACGAAATAAATAAAAAATTACAAGAAGTATTGGTCGGTCTGACTTGACACTCTACATCTTAATAATTTAGAAAATTTTGTTAGTCTTTAAGTAATTTGTTCTTAGTATTTATTTTAAAATCTACTGACAATTCGGCATCTAAACTCATTATTTTATTATGGCGATGTCATTGGAGGCAAGTTCTTACCACGCTCGCTTACAATTAGGAACTCAAATAAAAACTTACCACCCTCACTTGCAAATAGAGACTATATTGAGTACTTACATCTATAGCAATAAATAAATACTTGATTTGAATAACCGAAATAACCCATTAATAATATGGGCTAACGGAAATCGTTCGTAAATTCGGTTTGATTATTCTGCAATACGGTTTTTTGGATAAAAAAATCAGTGAAAATCGACAAGTCATCAATTTGTTAATGAAATGCTTTACCAAAACTTTATTACTTATGCTCCAAGTGTCTTAAACTAAATGAGAATTATAAAGAAATATTTATTTAAATGGCTTCTAGCAAATATCGCAACAAGAAATTGTATTGTGTGTGTATCTAAGCAAATGTCTGAAAATAAGTACTTGCGTATCACATTATAAATCAAGTCATTACTAAAACACTGCCTCCTACGACAGACGATATGTAAGAGTCATTGAAAAGTATGTTGTTTAGAAAGAGCAAGTAATTACCTAGTTTTTGCTGGGATTCCATATTAATTGTAGTTTTTCATCATGTGTAGGGCAACAACATAGATGGCCAGGAGCAAATTTTTCTTTGAAAATTTTTACAAAAATTAACAAATGAAAATCTATGCTAAATGTATAAAAAGCATTTCTGTGTAAATGTAACAAACAAAATATTTCCCCCACATTTAACTTTAACAGTATTTTATTGTTACAGTTTTTATATTTCAAAAAAAAAATCTTCTTCAACCATGACACTGTATAGTATCTGTACGTCCCTATAGTTGTTTAAGTGTGTGTATTTTTTGCATTTATCACATTGTAAATGTGAAGGGTAGTAAAATGTGTGAGAGCAATTAAATACAGTTTATGGTATTTAAAATACATGCACGCATATTTTTTTTTGTATATTTCCCAAACACTTTACAAAACACCCTTCATAGCCATCATATAATCTTACACAATTCTGGTAAATTAAAAAAAAAATCAATAAATGGAAATCTATAATTTATCATAAAGAAATGAAGAGAACAACATTGTAGCAATAGTTTTAAAAACAAGAATTAAAGAAGCCAGAATTAAAATTAAGCTTCTGTGTTATAAGTCATTATAATATTTTTATTAAATACACTTTTTCATTGATATCTTTTTAATCTGTTGAAGGAATAAAGTCCCTAACGAAAAGGGAACTAATCAAATTTGGTTCTGTGATTGATTCATTGGTTGAAATACTGGTAAATACTAACATGATATTGTCTTATATAAGAGTTAGACAATCGACTTTATTAAGATAAACGGTTCGAGTTATGCAATAAACCTGTGCAAATTTGTTCTTATTAAACATGCTGTGAATATGCGAAATTAGTGTTTGTCATTTAAAAACTTATTGAAAATAATTTTTTTTTCTCTCATGAATTTATTTTGCAATTAGAAGGTCCTTCACTCAATCAATTTATTATTATCACTTTTTTGTATATTCTAAATTTGTATTTATTATTAGAAATTTTTATTAGAAATGTTTAATAGTTTTCTGCTACATAAAATTCACGGTGTCAAAATGGCAAAAAACAGCTGCTATCACTTACTTATTTCTGAGCAATATTACTCATATAGTTTCACTCAAGCCTGCTATCAGCTCTCTATCGGCGTCTCTATGGGCGAAATAAAAGTATCATTCCTCCATCTTAATGGGATTTGGTTCAAGAATTCATTTGCTACAGTACAACATAATTGAAAATGCAGGATATAGTAGTGAAAAGATCATATATAGAGATTGAAGATAGCCGGATCTAGAACTGAACCCTATGAGAGACAATTATTAAGATTTTAGAGGTAATTTATCCATCTATCGTTTAGAAATACAGTTACAATTCGAACGTTGCGTATGTAAAAATTTATGTATTGTAAATTCTACTGCATGGGATACATTTGGTAAAATTGAAGTTGAGGTCCTTTTTCACATGGATTATTTTACGATTTAGATCTACAATGGCAACTGCAGATTTTTGTTTTTGATCAAAACAATTTTTTGCGTTCAGAACAGACAGGGAGTAGGGCCATTAAGCTTTTTATATAGTTTTTTACTCTCTTTGTTCCACCACGAGATGGATTTATTATGAAAACTCCTGTGATTATACCTTCTAGCTTAGATATGACTTTGTGGTGCTGGATGATGTATTTCAGCTAGTCGGCGTTTCGACAGTTCAATCTGAGCTCGAGAATAGTCAGAATGATCGGAATTTTAACTCATTGTAACCCAGAATTTTACATGACCACTGGTTGCAGGATATGTATGCCAGAGTAGAGGAAAACAAAGTCCAAATCTCAAATCGCCGAAAACTACTTAACATACCGATTGAAAGTCGTACGAAAAAGATTAAATATCACAGTGAATTATCACAAAAAACAGCATTTCAAACTAAAGATTTAAAATAACTTTCATATCTCGAATACATACTTTTATACAAAGTCATATTTCGTATGACATTTTCTACAATACAAATTTTTAAGAATTAAATTAAATTTGTGTTCTGTTTATCTTAATTCAAACTATTATCAGCCAAGACTTGTCTTAATATGGCTTTTAAGATTTGCAAATGATGAATTTTTGTAAAACTCAACAAATTTATTTTGAATTCATTTTCATAATCATCATGACCGTATGTCTGTAATGCATGTAAATGTGTAGAATTTGTGGAGTAAAAAAAAAATTATTAAAATAAATTTTTTATGAATTTTCTAGATTCAGAGAATGCTTCTCGTTATGCATAAATGGCTAGTAAATACACAATCATATCATACATGCATATGGCAATGTATGTTCTAAAGCATATTACAAGCACAGGAGAAAATCTTGACAAAAATTAAATAATGAAATCCTTTGTGTGCTTATAAGTAGTATATTAATGTTAAGGACAATATATTTTCCTCTGCAGGATGGGCAGAAAGTTGTCATGGAGTTCAAAAATTTAACAACGTTGTGGTTAAAAATTTCTTTTATTTTTTTCCAATTCCAATACATACAAAGTTGTGATATTTTATTTTTTACACTAGGTATGAAAAACAAATTACACTGAAATGAACCCTGTTTTCATGTCATTCAGCCCTTCATGTCGCTGCAGCGATCGAATTTCTTAGAAATTGTTGGATTTATGTTCAAATATAATCCGTTCAAATATACTCGCTCTTTTAATTCACCCCAAAGAAAATAGTCGGCAGACTATCAATCTGGCGAAATCACTAGCCAATTTACAAGGTTCTAGATATTATTCGCTCTACAAAAACTTTAAATAAAAGTGCTTTTGTATCTTGGGCTGTGCGGTTAGTTGCACCATTCTGCTGAAACCACATCTAATGTCTGTTTTCAAGAACAGGATGTAAAAAATGTTCTATGATAAACTGATACTGCACTGTATTAACGGTTACAGTACTTATATTTTCAGTTTTTAAGGAGCAAGGCCCAAAAGTTTTTTCAGGTGTATAACATACCATACTGTACAATTAATGGAGCACAATTGGCATTGATAAACCAACAACCTACAGTTCTTCATCTTATAAGAAAAGCCACTAAAATAAAAATTAGATTACAAACAGACTTTCAATAATGTTGATTTTACGTCTGGCCATCTGTTGAAACTTAACTGAAAATTTTTGACATTTCTGATGCTTTGCACCAATTGCATTTTAAAACAAAATAACAGTAAATCTTCTCTTTTAAATACGCACTAGTGACATACGAGTCATTCCTAGCTAAACAGAACACCTTTTGGTAGATGTTTCTGGCGTTTCGTTAACTCTTTGCTCTACAAGTTTAATACGTTCCATAGTGAAAATTTTAAGTATATTCAACCGGTTAGCAGCAAATCTTCTACAGTGCCATCTCAGAGGCTTATATGAATTAAAAATGCAGTGAACCATTGCTTTTGTGAGAAAAATTTTGACTTAAAAATGTCGACGATATGATCGTTGAGTTAAAATAATTGATCCTTGATTTAACTAAAATAAAATTATTATTCTGGTCCTGTGTAAAGTTGTGAATCTCTCTATTATTTATTTTCTAGGTGTTGCTTATATAATCTAAAATGAAAAATAAAATAAAACTATATACAAAAAAGAGTTATTAAATTTTAAGCCCCTAGTGAATTTTTTCACACCGTGTATTTTAGAAATTATCAGAGGAACATGGTCCTTAAAATACTATGCACACGAAGCATAGAAATTGAATTTGCCTTAACATACAAAATTAAATACTTAAAAATATTTGCAACATTTAACAAATACTTACTCGCAAACTTAAATAATTAAAATTAAAACAAAATATAAAATTTACTCTTATTTATTATTTCACAAAAGAAAAACTCCAATAAAATTTATTTAATACGTACATAAACTAAAAACAGAATTCTAATGAATAGTTTTCTATTATTGTGTTCATAGGCGCAAATATACCATTCTGCGGGGGGAAATGCCCATACAATTTGGTTTGCAACTATAAAATAAACAAATCATGAAAAAATTATTCAAAGTTTATTCATTTTCATGTTACAGCTGTGGTATTATAACTCATATCAATATACAGAATAATGCAAACAACTCGGAATTTTGTGACTCATGAATTGTGTACTTTTGATTAAAATTTAAGATTTTTTGGAAAACAATTAAACTAAGAGAAGTCCAAAAAAATTTATTTTATTTTAGCTAATAAGTATAAACAAGAAGATTGCATTGAAGATTTAACACTAATCAATAAAAAAAATCTTAAAATTTTTTTAAGCTCGACTTAAGACTGTCAAAAAAAATGAAAAAGTTATAATTTAAAAACTTTGAGAATAAAGTCTGAAAAAAAAACTTTAACCCTTACATCTTTAAGATAATATATTTAGCTAAGCTACTTTTTAGTTTTGTTAGTTATTAAAGGAGTTTTCGTTGGTACCACTTGGCTGCGTAATACTTTACACCAAAAGAAGTTATCAACACAAAATATCTACAAAAATATATTTCACACTTAAAAAAAATCTATAAAATTACAAACAAAAATAAATTAATATATTATAATAAATTATAACAGGGTCCCACAAAAAAGCGTTTCATGAATTGAAAATAATTTTTATATTCCTTCGAAAAGTACTTCTTGAATCGCTTTCCTTGCTCTTACCTAACTCTACGAGCGCTCCCAGAAGACATAATTTTTATAAGTGGTATGCCACTTTGTAGCTCTCTATTTCTCAGTTAAGAGGCGCTTATTTTACCCATACGTGAAGCAACTTTATCATAGCTTTTTCTTACTTACTGCTAAAAAAAAAGGTTGCAGTAAGTATGTAAAAATCATTAAATTTTTCCTCAGCTGAGACACTTTGTTTTGCCTTCGATTGCAAACATTTTTAGCATTTCCATGTACGAAAGACAGTAAATGAATAAAGTTTGCACTGTTTACAAAATTCGAAAAATAATATTGGTAGAATTTCTTCCTCTGTCGTACACGTATCAACATTTGAGGCAGAATTAGTTCTGTGTTCTATGAATCAGCTGTTTTGTTGCTGTTCAGTTGATAATCTGCATATGTGGTTTGTTGTTCCTTTTTCATTCTGCTCTGTTGTGGACAAATCTGTACAAAATAGAATTCAACGTTCAGTAACGGCCATTGATAGAGAAATAGCTGTTCTTAAAGTGCCTTTATTTAAAAGGTGGCCGAAACAGAGAGGTTCCCTTTTCTAATATATAAAGTCTGACACTACAAATTGTCTTCTTTATGTGAGGACTTCGATGAGAAAAATATCTGTAAGATTACCTTGCAAGGTAAGGCAAATAAAATTTTACAGAAGAAGTAACTACAAAAATTTAACAACCGAACGGCACATCAGAGAACGACAGCAGAAAGTAAAGACTACTGAAGCCTGTATTTCCTCCGAAATTTTTAGTATCTACCTACAACGTTTGCATGCTAGCCGCTATAAAAAATACATTATGTTTTGACCCATACTGTCAGCTATCTATGTGAGAAATCAACACAGCATCATTAATATTTGGCACGAAGTGAAATGTTAATACTCGTAGCTTGGAGAAAGTCGCCTTTGTTTTACTACTTTAATAAACATTTTATAAAAATTAGCTGAAAATTATATCGGTTGGAGAGTGGCATCATTTTTCAAACCATTAAAATCAACTGCATTGCAAACCTTGTATGTGTGTAAGCTTTTATAAAAATATATTAAGTGGAAAAAGCCCAAATTTAATTGCTTTGTACTAAAGTCCACTAAAATAATCATTAAATTGTATTGTAATGGAAATTCTATAAAAAAGGGTTGGCCTTCAATATGCAAATACAATGAACTCAGTTTAAGTTTTCGACCTTCCTTCCCGAAATATATCAGCTACGCCAGTGGTTGTGTTGATTTTTTTTTTTTTTTGTACGATTGTTAACTACAACACCAGCGCATTCTGACAATATCTATTTCAATTCTAATACAAACACAATAAAATAGTAATTTTTATTTTAGGATTATGCGTGCTTTATGTGACACGGTCAGCAAATATATTGAGAACATAAATAAATTAAACAAATTTGAAACAGTTGTTTATGCATATGATTTATATATTCAAAATGTGAAAGCAAAAAAAACTCAAACTATAAAAAACATATGCAAGCGTTGTGGTAAAAATGCGTTCTTCATGTAGAAAATTTAAAATCTTTCCAAAAAATTAAAATGATCTTAGATCTGCCTTATTTATTTTCTTTTCTTTTTCCAATATATAAAAATCAATAATCGGAATAATATGTTTTTATGTCACATGTCAGCATATGGTTTTGCTGAAAGGTAGATATTAACATTGATTTCGATATAATAATATCTTCGTTCTTAGTACGATTTTCCCACACGCTCCATTAAGAAACAATGTCAATTTATCAAATCTCACAGCTGTTGATAACATACAGACATAAACACGTTAAGAAATAAATAAATATTAACTTAGCAGCAATAAGCAGACAATCTGTCTACCATGTAAAACTGCTTAAAGCAACAACAAAGCCAACAAATGTTTAGCAACAAAACCGAGTTTGTCTAACCCTACTTTATTACTACAGGAATTCGTTAAAGTTGTCAACTTTTTCTATAAAAACAATATACTTCATTCTGTGTCCGTTTGTTTGTGTATGAACAGAAAATTAAAAAATTCCCCTCACCCTTGTTAATAAGAGAACATTACAGGGGACACACATACAACTCTACAAAATGTTACTCTTTACATTATACAGCACGTGCCATTAACGGAGGGTGGATTTTTTTCTAATATTTTAAACAACTAGTAGTAGTGTTTTCAAAAATACAAAACATAGAAAAAACACACAATAAATAAATACACTGGCATCATAGCGAATGGTTATAAGCTGTCTAATCGTAGTAATGCAATTATTTTTAGAAAATTTCCCCCATTTTTAAGGTTGACAGCAATTTTCCAGTTATTTTATGCGACGTTTATTAAAAACTTAATTTAGGGCCAAAATATTGTGCCAATACTACCACCACAAACACACACACAGATTTATACTGCACAATGGCAAATATTGATTTTATTACTCCGTTTTAATAAATCAAAGTTTCATTGTCTTTAGTGTAAATGTGTATGCGATAAATAAAAGGGAGGTCAACGAAAAGTATTTCAACAGACTTAAGCAAATAAATTAAATGGATTTTCCTATTGGTTGTGTGAGTGCGTGTACATGTGTTTGCTTTGATTTGACTTGAAAATAGTTAATGATGGACTATTGTTTGATTTGATGGCAATATTGATTAAAGGAGAAGCAAAAACAAACACATGTCCACAAACGGTTAACATCAGTAGAGGCTAGAATAATTATAGTTTTATTTAAGATTAATATTACAAAATGCATGAGTAGTGAAAGCAAAATAATATAGAACAATAAAAACATTGAGCATAAAAGACTTTCAAGTTTAAAAATGACAAAATGTTTACAGAAGTGCACGTGTTTCACTAATGCATTAGTAAACCTTGTACATACTGAAATCAGTAACACCAAACTTACTTTTATAGCTGGTGTGGGGATCATAAGAATTTTCTGTTATTTATTAAAGGATGTGCCAGCCTGCCGGTCTTTCTTTCCTTTATGTGCAATTAAACTGCACATATCATTTTACTCAAATAGGAAGTATCTGCCACACAAGTGGACTTTTGAAATGCCTTAAAAATTCTCATTACGAACAAGTTTTAACCATCAAAAGGTGTTTTTTACAGCCTACAATTGTCTTTAGTAACACATAAAACCAAGTTCCTGAAATATTTGTTAAACAACAAAATTTCTTTAATATTTTGCTGTAGATAACAGAAAATGTGTTTTTTTTTTGTAAAAGAAAAGGCTCTTTTTACCAATCTTGCTTTTTGTTTAGTTCTTGCTGCTGGTCTACTTGCAAAACCTCAACAAATTGCAGTCCACTTATAGTTAGACACTCTTCCACCCAGAGATAAAAAAAAAAAGAGTGATTGAAGAAAAATATACCCTGTTCTGACAAAAGAAAATCATTAAGCAGAACTGAAAATAGAAAAACTAACAAGTTTTTCAACACCTTTTTTACTTTTCTATTCTTTTCAGTTGTTTGTATGGTTTGCACTGGTAATAGCAGATTTGATGCAATATGACTAAAGTAAAACGTATGAGTGTATGTATGTGTGTGTGTGTGTGTTATGCGAGTGTGTATGTGCTCCTCTGTAAAGTCTTTAATTTAAAAGTAAAACAACAATGAAGGCAAACAAAAAAAAATAACACAAACTCAACTAAGCATAGCCTGCATACAAAACAACACTAACTGACCTTTTTTTTTTTTGTTTTGACACAAACAAACACACACTTTCCTACACATTCAAACATTTGCAGTTCATCTAAACCTGTGTAGTTTTATAGACAAACAAATGCATACAGTAATGCTGTATGAACATTTGAATTTTAATTTCTATACACAACTACAAACATGCAAAAATAAATGTATTTATAGATGCATATTCATAGCTATGTAGTGTAGGAATGTATGTAAATGTGTGCGTAAATGTTTGTAAATATTTTGTACCCATAGTTGGTGTTACTGACTGGTAATTTGAATGTCATTTTTCAGTTCATTTTTTTTTTCTCTTTCTCTCTCTAACTTTATTTAGTAACAGTCAGATTACTTTCTTTCTCTTTTGGCATTTACATATGTACTTATATGTGTATGCGTACAGGTATGTGCGTTGTGGAGGAAAAGTTGTCCTTAAAAAAGTGACACTTTAAGCAAGGTTTGTTTATTTGGTTTGTGTAGTGACAAATTAGTCTTTAGTCAACACATTTTTTTAAATGAAATATATTTTTCTGACTCAATCTTTAAGAATTGATTTATTTAAATAAGTCTCTTAATTTATTTAATAATTTCTTGGAAAAAAATAGTGCTTCATCTAACGATTAAAGTATTTTTTTTTATAATTATTTTACATGTACACATGTGTTGCAAAAGTCATAAAAGTTTTTTGTAAAACTATAAACGTTTGAAGGACTGTACGAGAATTTTCAGCTAAAGACAGAGGCGCCCTAAAATGTGAATAAATAACTTAGAAAAAATTTTCTGTTGACTCCACATTAATACAACAAGTCCTATAAATATATTTTAGTTGCCTGTAAATACCTTTACTTTAGTCACACAAAGCGTCACTTAAGAAAAACTTTCAGTTACAGAGAAAAAACATTAAATATTTCTTATATATAATGTAGGGATATAACTAGCAGAGACCTTTATTTGATTAGATTCTTTTTATTGTCATTACAAGTCCGGATATTTTGCAGCTATATATCTATTGCAGAATTATATAAGCCGCGATAGTTAATACTCTTGGGTGTTAACACAACATCCAATTCAATTAGTGATTAAGAGTCATTTCTGACCAAGATAACGATACATTTCACTATTGAGCTTAAATGGGTATTTAGTTACTCAATGGTTTTCCGAAGGATTAGCGAATAATGTAACTCTTTTTATTAAAGGGAAGTTAACAATATAATTTCTTAATCACTATCAAAGAAGATTTTGTAATGCTCCTAGACGAATATTTGCATCGCAAGATATATTAGGGCATGACTTAATAACCGTCGTAAGAAGACACCAGTGTAATATTGTTCCAAACGTTCAATGTTTCTTGGCAAATGTGCGCGCTAGTACATTATTTGCTCTTTTTAATGAACATTTTTTTTAATTTAAAACGACGAAGAGGAGATCGAACTTCATTGTCATACCTGAGATCTAAAATTGTTTAGAATATTTTATTTTGAGGGACACCTAAAAGGATAAATTCACTTCATCGTGTTTCTTCTTACAAGAGGTTGGCTTTATATTAAAAATATTTATTTCCTAGTTAGTACCCTTGTTCAGATATCACATCTAACGACACTATTTTGCCTTAACTACCTTTACCTACTACTCTTGTTTCATATACTCAATGATACCATATTTAGAAAAGCTGAATGTTGTCATTCATGGCCTATTTTGTTCAAAACTCAACAACTAAGAATATGATATATCTTTTAGACTTTTATTGAATGAGATTTTTAAATTACCCTCATACCTAAACAAGAGCGTTGAGCGTCAAGCGTTGGAGTTTTACATGTGTTTTGTTTTTGTTACAATAACAAAAAACATGCAAAATTTCAACGCTTGACGCTCAACGCTCTTGTTTAAGTATGAGGGTTAATAAGATCCGCAATGCAAACAGCTATCTAAGGTATTAGTTAAAAAAAATTAATTTTCATATTCCATAAGTCAATGATACCATATTTAAAATTAGTTTTCATATTCCATAAGTCAATGATACCATATTTAAAATTAATTTTCATATTCCATAAGTCAACCCACCCATAAATCCTTTGACTCTCAGATATGTTATATCTTACCTAAATTCATTACTCTGTCAATAACTAATATTTAATGTAAAAGTATTCACGAATTTTAACCTTTTTCTAGAGAAGCCTACTTTTTTAGAAAACTCAATAATTTAACAAAATTTTGCGAAAATATTATTTTTAAAGAAATGTATCGTAACTATAACCCATTTCTGTATAACCTCCCTCAAACACCGCAGTTTACACGTTTCTGTTTTTCTTAAACACACACCGTATTCACTGACGTACAATACAGCAGGAGTTTGAAACTATTTTGCAACATATTTAGAAAGGCGTTATAAATGCTTTTGGTAAGAAGCTCAACAACTTAACTTAAGTACACATAACGTTGTTATTTTAGTTTGAAAACAGTAACAGAAAAAAAAAACTGAAAACAAAATGTTTTCTATTTGCTCTCGCCTTTTTTTATCCACCATGAAACTAAAGCCAGAAGTGATTTTATGGCATGTTTTCAAGACTAGTGCGGCAACGCAAAAAAAATACGAAGAAAATGAAAACCACAGCTCACGTAATTTCAAAATTAATGCTTAACACCAATAAACCTCTACCGAAAATGAATTTAAGCAGATAAAAGTATATTGTAAAACAATCGTAAAGGTTCTATGAGGATTGTTGAGATGTTTTTTCTTTAATAAGACAATTGAAATTAACTACTACAAGAAAGTGTACAACACACATACGTATTTTTTTTATCAATTTATATTGACCTTTGTCTACACTTGACCTTAAACCATAAGTATGACTTTATTTTAATTTAAAAACAATTTCTATTTTGTTTAAACTTAAAATCTAAGCACGCACATACATGTTTCCCTTATTATTTTTGGTTTGCTAGTTCACATTTCAGTTTCATGCGGTTCATTGAGTACATACACACACAGGCTTTTATCCCTGTTGTATGCTGCATATTTTTGACTAAATTTCAATTCGAATGAATTTATTTCGCATCCTGTGTTATGATATTGTTAATACTGTTGTTGTTGTTGCTGTTGTTGTTATTACTGTTGTATCTGATGCTGCCAGTGATAGTGTTTAATGTGCTGTTGCTCTTGTTATTATTATTATTTGCTGTTAGTTCATGAATTTTTAATTTACACGTTTAACCATAAAAATTCATTTATAGTCAGCTATTGTTCCATGTATTTGCATTTATAAGCATGTATTGTAAATACCCACACATACTCTTATTTGATTGATAGACGATAATAGAAAAGTTCGTTATAAATAAATACCAACTCACATATGGTATTCAACTTATATCCGGTTTCCGGCTAGATAGTTGAGAATAAAAAAAATTTAATATTTAAATTATTTTGTTTATTTAATTTAATAATAAATACATGTAAAAATTTTAAGTCAATTTTTAGTTAAAATAACACACTCAACACTTTTTTATATGTGTTTAATTTTTCACTTTTATTTAAATCTGCTGTGTGCTAAATTTTTATTTTAAAAATTTTCATGACATTGTGTCACTTGGAAAAAACTATCATCCATTCAGCAATATACATACTTTCCTGCGACAAATGTTCGTTGGCTACAATTAATTATATTATTTTAAATATTTTTTTTCGTTTTTTTTTTTCTTAAACAAAAAAGGTGCCACTTCTAAACACAGCTGTCAACGAGAAATAAACCTCACTTCACTCAACATTAAAAGCATAACAAAATAAAATCCTACAATAAACAAAAATATTCTTTTAAAAAAATGTATAATTGAAAACAAATTTTTCTTTTTTTTTTGCTTTAAATTTTGCCAGAACCAACAAATTTAAAGTAAATATTTTATAAGGCCACATGCAACAGCATTTGTATTTTGTAAATAACTTGAAGAAATTAAAAATATTTTACTTGGCCAGGAGTCTGTATGTAAACAACTGTTGAAAGGTTGTTGGCCAATAGCGTAGACTGCTAAAAATTCTCTTTCTACATATTCTCACTTGTATATTTATCGTTTGGTTTTTAATTTAAACAGTAATTACTTACCTGAAGCTGATTACAAATACATGTGTAATGAAATATCTGTTACTTCAAGTATTGGCTCCACGAAAAAATTATTTAATTGCATAAATAGAAAATAAAAGGTGTTTGTTATAGAGGAATTAAATTTAGCAATGGAATAAAAAAAAGATAAATTTATAAGTAGACATTAAATTTACATTATTCGAAAAAAGAAAATATGACTGCTAGCATATGACCTTCAGGACTGACTCTGACCTCTGGTCTAATCTGGAGGTCCAATTTTCGATGACAATTCCCAATATTTGCAATATGCGGCGAATGTTGTCCTCCAAGTGATCAACCGTTTCAGGCTTATCAGCGTAGATAAGCGACTTCACATATACTCATAGTCTGGCGAAGTTCTTCGAGCAAAATTACTGGGTTCAAAACATAAAACTATGCAGTTATCAAACATTTCCTTTAAAAAATCAATTATAGAACAAGCTATCAGACATGTTGCGCGACATGTCTTGTTGAAACCAAAGCTCCTGTATATCAAGGTTGTTCAATTGATGAACAACAAAGCTAGTAGCTTTTACCATTGACTTTAATGTTCTGTTCCGTAACAAAAGTACGGAGCAATGATTTCATTATTCAATAAAGCACAACAAACAGTCATATTTTCTGAATGCAATGGTATATCGACATAAACTTGAAGATTATCATCACTACAAGGCAATTTTGTTTACTGACATATCCTTCAAAGAAGAATGATGGACGATTAAGTTGACTGTAAAATAGACATGTGCGCTAGACTTATGTCGAAACGAATCATGATTCTCAAAATAAATTTGCACAATTCGGAAACATTTTTCTGTCGTCAGTCTATTGATGCTAAAACGCCAAACCAAACTAAACATATATCACTGCTGACAAAATGTCCTCCATCTTAAACATTTTTGCCTACTTAAAATTTAAAGCCTCTATAATAACCATCCGTTTAATACATTTAATAAATAGTAAATTATCTAGAGCTTAAAACGAATCCTTATCAGTTGTTAAACAAAAAATCATGTCTAAATACAACCTTTTCTCAATACGTTAATCGTTTTTCAAAATTATTAATTTTATAAACATTAAAACATAAAAGCTGTGAATAGTGTTACCTCCCCCTTAATATGAAAGTACTTTTTTTCACACACCTGACACATCTTATGTAGGCAAGTCAAATTCTTGCGACAGAGTTAACGCTTACGTGAAGCAACCGATTTTAAATAAAAATATAAAAATTTGCATGAACACAGCCAAAAATTAGAGATGGCGAAGATGTAATTTTTCAGATGTTCGACAGATGATGAAGTAATTTAATGTAGGTGGAAGCACTCATGACTTTTACGAAGACGTGTCATTAAAGATCACGTGCTTATATGAATAGGAATGTTTTACGTGGTGCCTATTCGACCGTAATCTAGTCCTAAATGATATTTAAAGCTAAAAATATAACTTAATTCTTACAATTATTTTTTTCTATTTATTTATTTCAACTAGAATTTTTTCCTGTAGTAAATCCAATAAGCTTTGAACACCAAAACTATAAAAGAAAAAAAACTAAAACAAGAAAGTTACCTTTAATTAAAATTATATAATTCAAATTATTACACCACAGCGGTAATAGTGACTAAACTCTCTATTTTGTTTTTACTAAAAAATTACTATTTTTGTAAAAAAAATTATATTTCTTGTTTTGTTACACACATTTGATCTGTGCACGTATTAGTAGCAACTAGAGATGGGTTTAGACCTGGGTATTTACCCAACGCTGGGTATTTACCCATTTATACCCACTTTCATACCCGGGTATTTATTTAATTCGGGTAAATACGCATTTGAATAACAAATACTCGTTGTTACGTAGAGTAACAGAAATGTGAACATCTTCGAATTTATTTTGAACATATTTCTTTTATGTGTATTTATTGATGCGTTTTACTCAGATAAGGCAGTTTTGACTGATCAGCGTGCTTATGGGAATTTAATGTAATGTGTGGGAGTGATGGCAACAACAATGCTGAAGCAACTAGAAAGACTAAATTTTCGAAACCTAAGCTTGAGCCTCAGGTGCATAAAGAGAATTTGGTTCCTTCACTTTTAAATATTTGTTCCCAGCGAGCTGTTTAGATTTAGCACCCACAGCTTCATTCACTAAAAAAAAAGAAACCGTTTAACAACACAAAGAGCAGGAAAAATAACATATATGTATATATCGTCGTTCGTAAATTATTGTGTTCTATAAGTATAGGTTTTATGCGTCACATAGAACACAATAATTTATGAACGACGATATGTATATCGTGAAACTGGAACTTTTTTTAAAAAATAAGTTACTACTTTCGGCAGAAAGCACGCACTCCACTCAATTTGAAAATGCCATGAATTCTTCACCAGAAGGCACTCAAGACTATATCCCTTCAACTTCCACAGGAATCACGCACTCTACTTGATATGAACTTTTATCGGATATGGACAGCGACAGCGATTATGATTAAATTTAAAAATTATTTCATTTGTTATTAACAAATCTAATTTATAACAAAAAATTAAATTCTTTAAATTTATTTAAATTTTTCTTTATTCTAATTTTTTTATTCTAAAATTGCTTAGGTAAATACCTGGGTATTTACATTTAAATACCCAATTTACCATTTAGGTATATATCCTTGTCCCATCACTAGTAGCAACTCAAATGACTTAAAAATCCTAAAACACTGAACAAATTTTAATATTAATATCAATTAAACGCATTCATTTGTTAATCCTTTTCACTATTAATTTCGAAGTCCTGAAAATGTTATCCAATTTTTCAATAGCGTTTAAAAAAAGTTGTAATTTCTGCTCATGTTCTTTTAGTTTTGAAACAAAAAGTCAATAAGTCTTTTCCATGTGCACAGTATGCAACAGATGTAAAATAATAATTTCGCAACATTCATTTCTAATTTATCTAACAGTACACACTACCACATAAATAGAATTTTTATCTAAGTTTGTCTTATATAGTATGTGACCTAATATAATAATGCATTTCACTGCCACAAATTCACATCCTGTGCAAGAGTGCTAAGAAAAGTTTAAAACCAACGACCACATTTCTATTGGATTTGTGTCTTTATCGCATTTTCTTTACACAACCTAGACGATAGTCGCACAAAATAGTGATTGTTGAATTTTAACCCTAATAGATGCTAAAGAACAAACTATAACATATTTGTCTTTCAGGAAGTCTTCGGCTTAAAAGGTTTGTTAATATAGAGCTGAAGCAAAAAAAAAAGAACGAGATAACAAATTGTCCAATGTGCAGACATTGCTATTAAAGACTTATTGAACAACTCCATTATATTTGTTTTTGTCCTTATTTTAGTTTCGTTTTTCATTTTTGGCTTATTTTGTTCTACGTTGTTGCACACACACACACATACACAAAATGAGAAAAATATGTTTTTTTTAAGTGGCAGTGTTTAACAAAAATAAACATTTTTTTTTTTGTTTTTTTCTATCTCGCTTTTATATTCTCTCTATCTGTCGAATTTATTGTTGCAAGTCTATTTTTACAAGCAAAATTCTATATTTTCGTAAACCTGATTGTAAAAAAGTTTTCTTTTCATTCTTTTGGCTGCCATTGAAAATTTTCTACTGATTTACTTTAAGAATTAAAGTAGTGTCTAAGTAGCATTAGCAAAGTTTATTTTTATGTCGCTGGAAAAATATTTCTTGTCGTTTTCATTGTACTTTTTACTACAATTTGGTTCTGGTTTTTGTTAGTGTAATACCGTTATTCTCTCTATTTTTTATTTTTAATTCTGTAACAAGAATTTAAGTGAATAAATTTAAGCCAAATCGATGAACTTTGTCAGCAAACAAAAATCATGTAAATTTTATTTTGCTCTTCACAGAAAGTAAAAGTATTTTATTGTTGTCAAGCAAAGCAAAAACAAAAAAATAGACAAGTTCAATGTCAGTTAAAAAGTATTACTTTGTACGTGTTAGTTTGCATAAATAAATACATGCACTTTAACAATCAAACATTTACATAAATAGATGGAGAGGTAACTAGTAGAATTATAAATTTATTCATGCAAATTAAAAAATACTACATTCTTGATAATATTATTGGAAGCAGCAGCATATGCTTTATAAATTAATTTTAGATTAACCCATATTGTATCAACGTTGTTGATCATTTGTGATTAGAAATATTTCTGTGGCAAAAAGGAATAACTGGGCAAGACCACATTAGCTCAAATTGAGATAATCACACCGTTGCATTCCAGGCATTTAAAACAATGCCCCGGGGGGTTTTCAACTATTTTTAACAACTTCAGTTATAGCAAAAAAAACTTATTGTCTATATTTTTATAACAAACAATAGCTAAATATACTTTATTGCTATATTTGTACTGCTTTGTAGTCTGTAAGGATATAGAATCCATAGGCTCAAATAAATCAAAAATAAAAAAAAAAATCAATTCGAAAACCAATATGCTCTTTAATTTATATAGCGTAGAATTTGTATAATAGTCTTAATTTTTGTAAATGGAATCAATTTATAAAAACCAACTCAAAAAGTTCCTCGTTGCGTCATATTTGGTAGTGAAGTTGAATTTTTTTTATATACTTATAGAAAAGTTGTCACTAAAGGATTTTTAAAGTTCCACTTGGACAAACACAAAAATAGACTTAAAAAGCCTACTGGTAACTAGCATAAAATTTGAAAATAAAGAGTCGTTATTAATTTAAACAACAATTGAAATAAGTTTAACAATACATATTAAAACTACCTTAGCAGATCGCCTGACATCCCTTAGCATGGCAGGCATAAATGCCAACCACTGGAATAATATGTGCACTAAATTTATTTTTAAAAAATACTTATCAATTATTTTTATTAAAAAACTGCGTTCACTTCTCAATTATTTATACTTATATTATTAATTATTTTATTTTTAATATCAAATACATTATTTTTATTGAAAAATTAAAAGATCAGTATTTAAAATTCGCTATATGGTATTTCAAAAAGAGATTTAATTTTAATAGATTAAAGAATGAGTGTCGTCGAATGTTTATATAATTGTAAAGAGGAAAGCATACCATTCATAATGAAAAACTATATCTGAAAAATGACAGCCACAAATACGCTTGCGTTATTATATTATTTTCAAAAAATTTTCCATTACCAATTCACCTCGATAATTTTGCAAAATAGATTTGTTTGAACTTTGAGAAATGATTGTAGGCCATTGTACAGAACTTTTCTTCTATATAGCCTCAAAGAAATTTTATGACATTATTAAAATGTTCCGCTAGTTAAAGGTTGGAACTTGCAAGACGAATAAATAGCTTATAATTATTACAAATTTAGTTAAACTAACTAGCTTGAGTAAACCGTCATTTAAATTGCCTCTCATTTAAGATAAAAACGACGTTATAATAATCGAAAACTCTTTATTCTTCCGATAAAATCCTACCTTTAGCTAACAGCAAGTTGTAATAATGGCCTTAAAGATGTTAACTTATAATATCTAGGTGGCATTCTTTTTTCAAAAATCACTCACACGAGAAACTTTTCAAGCAAAAGAGCAATGATTTTATTTTTTATGTAGATATGCCGTCATCTTGTTGAAATAAAATGTGCTACACATCACTTCTATCATCTTCTAATTCTGGGCCAAGGCATATTTATTCATTAGGTACTCTTGATTCGTCAGCTGATTATTTTTTTATTACTTATTTTTAATTTCAGCTGTCATAAGACATAAATAAAAAACAATCTTCTCTCTTTTCTAATTAATTTCAAATGTCAAACTTCATATATAAAAAATGTAAACAAAAAATTCTCTCCGAACTGCAATTACCTGATGAATAAATATGCCTTGGTTCTGGGCATAGCTTTTGTTTGTAGAATACCGAGTTGCTAAGATCAACGGAAATTCGACAAACATGATTATTTTTAAATACTTTAGGTTACAACAACAATATTCTTAGTTGTCTTTGAGTGGTTAGTTAATTTCTTTACGCCGCTTAACTTTTTAACCAATTTTACAATTGCTTTAACTTATGTTCAGATAGATACAATGACACATGCGAAATAAAAGAATAAAAAAATTGGTCGCTGTAACCGAAGACAACCTCACTGATAATTACAATTAGGAACAGAGTTCACAATAAAGCGGTCTCTAACTATCGAATTGAAATCAGAGGCAAGAACAGCCCGTGTCTGTGTGTGTCAAGTCCTGCTATAGCCCAGTGATTGAGAACTAGACAAGCAGTTTTCACATATAATTAACCACAAAAAAGAATTTAAAAATTATTTTCCCCGATTTATAATAAGCCATGAACATTTTATTACGATTAAGATAATTATGTAGCCCGGTACAAAATGGGTTAATTGTTGTGTATATCATACAATTTACTTTTCACAACAAAATTTCTTTTAATTGAAAAACAAACAAATTTCCACACTAAACCAACTCAGCTGCCTCGAAATGTTTATAAATTTAAGTGTTTAAAAAAAAAAGTTTTTTTTTTCCTCTTTCTCGTTTACTCGCTGATAAAATGATAAACATCTAATGAATCAATAGTCATAAAAAATAAAAACAAATAGAAAATAGAAAATACATGTCATTGATGTTGATGCCATTGCCTCCTTGCCTCACTTGTCACTAAAATATTTACCTTGTTCAAATAAATCTTTATCCTATTTTGCTTAAACAACAATTTGTTGTATAAATATTAGCATTGAAAATCAAATAGACAAATAGACAAAACAACCACACTTACTAACATAAAGCTGCAAACTAAAACAGAGAAGTACTTAATCACACATTTGTCAGCAAATAGAGCTAGCGAATTGCCGAAAATTTTCTTCCAAATGTGATGTACAATAAATACATGTACCATGAATAAGTGTTAGACAAATTGGTTTGTTAACTAGAAAATTTCGTTGTTTAGTTAGTTTAAAAAATTTAATTTAATATAAATTTTTGAAAATAAATTTTTTATCAATAAAAATGGGAAAATGTACGCAAAATTTTCAAAACTTAAAAGCTAGTATTTTTATTTTATTTAAATTCACTCCACGAATCAAAAATAATACGTTTATAGCACTCTTTCAAAATTCACACGTATAAGTTGTCAGAATTGTACCTATTTTTGATACTCCTTTTAAATAAAAATTTTTAGATTTTTTTAAATTATTTGATAAAACATTTTTATACTTTCAAGATAACAAAAAAAGTTACGCAAAAGTGAAAAATACTAGAAAATATTTTTTTTTTAATTTATGGCCCAGAAGATACCTTTTATATCTTATAAGTTTGTTATTGATCCAAATTGAGATTAATAATGATACGGGCTCAAAAGGTACTTATTCCACTTTTTTTGAACTTGAAGACTATTGATTCAAGTTTGAATTGAAAATTCTGCGGGGCACCCCGAAGGTAATTTTTCTCGTTTTTGTTTTGTTTTGGTATTTCCTAAGATAATAAGTCTACAACTTTAAAATCAGAAACTAGTAATCCAAATTAAGATTGTCAATAATATGGAGGAAATTAGAAAGTATTTTTCCTTATATTATTGTACTTTTTGTAATATTTGTTTTATGAACATAGAATTCTGCATTAAGGGTCTGTTAATTTATTTTGGCTCATTTTGAGAGAATTTTAAAAATCTGAAATTAACAATCATTGATAGAAAAAAACTAGAAGAATAATTTTTTTGTTTGAAAAAATAAGAATCTAAATATTGCACAAATAATAACAAAGTAGCAAAAGGTATACTGCTGGTAACACTTACACTAAACAACAAGAGAGCTTGCTTTTGGCACTTATCAAATAGAGCTGATTTGATTTTCTTACACAAATTTTTAAAGGCCCACTTCCATAACAAAATTTTAAAACAAATATGTTATTTCCTTAAAAAAAACAACAAAAATCAAAAGAAAAAATAAAAAAATCATTTTGAAAATTAACTCAATAAAAAGGATAACAAATCCGAAATGCTGTGTTAAATGCCTTTCTACAATTTAAATTACATACTCACATCTATGTACCTGCTAAAAGTTTCCAACATTTAAACGGAAATTTACAATCACTGCTACTTTCCTGCTTCGTACTAGTATCCATTTAATACTCTTTACTTAGATAACTAATTGCTTTTAAATTGTTTTTATACTAATTTTTACTATTAATACTTTACACTGTACTACACAATTGCTAAAACCCTTTAGCCAGTGTTCAAAATTTTCAAAACATTAGAATGAGACAGGGATGAATACAAAGCAAAATAGAGATGAAAAAATAAAGCATATTGTACAAAATCATCTTACATTTATTTAAGTAATAAATTCACTTTATTACCTTGTCAATTATAGTAGATCCTTAAAGCAATTACGGTCAATTAAGGTGTATGAGAGCAGATAGTAATGGCAACTGTTAAGTATTTGTGTAGTATCAGATGTATTTAAATGGATTAAAGAAGTACTACAATCAAACAAAAGGTCATCCAGTTAAAAACGGGTTACTTTTTTTGTTTCTTGCACTTCATTGTATTTCAACAATTGATTTTAGGGAGAAAATTATGATTCCAAGGTAAAGGTTAATTAATATGATTTGTTATTATATTAAATCTATTAAAATTATTCTAGCTACAAGACGCAATGAGAAAACGTACATACGTTGCCATGTTTACTTGTAGAAGTTATTTTTATAAACAACTTAATTTAAGCTTTTTATATGTTGTAGATAGTAAGAAACTCTATAAATGTATAACAAATCATTGCGGTTAACAATTTTTGAATAATTTTTTTAAAAAATTAAATTAATTTAATTTTTAATTTGAATCTCTAATATATTAATTTTTTTGTGATTACACTCCTCCGAAATGGTTCGACTGATTTTCATGAAATTTCGTGTGCATATCAGGTAGGTCTGAGAATCAGTAAACATCTATTTTTCATACCCCTCAACGCAACGCCTTTTTCACGCCCACTTAGGTAAGTCAGACTTCTCGACCGATCTTTTTTAAATTTTCAGATAATATAACTTAGACTTTGGTATGTTTAATATGAAAGTTTTTTTATCACGTTTACTTTAACGCCCACTTTTTTCAATTTATGTACTTGTATCAATATAGTTTTTAGTATTTTTTTTTTTAACTAAGATAGATTTGCGTACCATAGAACACATATTGTTTTAAGTTTTTTTCGGTGCACTCAGAGTAAGTTAGTTATTTTTTTAACTGAAAAAATATTTCCTAGAAATACTTTATATGGCAAAATAACGCTTGCCGTCTCAGCTAGCTTTTTATTAACTTCATTTAGTAGAACTTTAATTAGGGTCAACACATTCCTGAAAAACCCGTAGTTGCTAAACTGCATACTCAAGTAAAAAAAAGGGCATTAGAGTACTCTATCTTACAAGCAACGAACAGAAGTTTATTTAACACGATTAAATATAAAGTTTAATTTAACGTTATTTATCTTTTATCATTTAACTTTCTAAAAAGTTAAATGGGACAAATATAGTACAAATTTAGAACCCCGACTCTTTTAAATCCCTACAATATTAGTGTTATAAAAGGGATTGACTAGTATAAAACAGCTAATTTAGCTAAAATTCAAAATCAAAGATAACGTCGGGAATAATAAACTGAAATGGTATATAAAATAAATCTAATCTAATAGGGCTTCGGGTATGCGTGCTATGGCTATGTACATGACGCATTCAGCATTGCCGAATATAGCCTTCCTACTTGTCCTAACTTTTTTCTATTGCCGAAAGTAGGTGTTGTCTTTTGTAATTTTTAAACAAACCAATAGATTTTAGAGTAAAGAACTTGACATCTCAAGACAAAAACATCATACCACATGCAATACAAATCGAACTTGCCTTGCAAAAATACTTTATATTCAAAGGTTTACAGAGAACTATATTTCCGGTACTGCTTTTTATACAAAAAATATTCATACATTCATATTTACATCTACAACTATATTGTGTTTAGTTTTACTCATGTTTGTAATATTGTTAAGTCATGTCTGTGGCCATGTTATTGCAACTATACAATTTTGTCCTTGTACAGAAGTCAATATAAAATTGCGTTAAATCGTAACCAAATTTTGTAATTAACCCAGGAAAACGTATACCATTTGATCAAAATAATTTTTAATAAATAATGAAAAGTATATTGAAATTTCTTAAATTTATTTTGGAAGCCCCTGATGAACTCATGCAAGTAGAATTACATATAGTTTTAATTTTATAATTTGCCAGGGATTACTACATTAAAGCATTGAATTGCAAACCAAAGCAAATCAAAGTCACATACAGCTTAAAAGGTTTTTATATAATTTAATTAAAATTAACAAGACATTAATATATTTATCAACATGCATGTATATAAACTAAAACAATTTTTTTTACAAGTATATACTTACACACACACACATATGTAAGCATCACAAATATCAAAACCTTTTATAAAAAACTATTAATAAAAATGTTTGCAATGAGGCGACAAAACAACATCGTAATTAAATTTTTAAAATGCAATAATGAAAATTATAGAAATAAAGAAGAAGGACATATTTGTTTGTACAATCAAGATGAAAGGAAAATATAAACATAAAATTTTTTTTTAAAAATTATCATGATGTGAGTAATAATTTCCACCATTTAGAGAAAGAATGAAAAGTACACGTTTTGATGAATTCTAATGAATATCTGTTGTAAGTTTAAGGCTGATAACTCTATTCACACATAAGCTAAGTATTCTGCAATCAATCGATCAAGTCGATAGGCTATGAAGAACAGAGATTTTGCACAATTTGCAATCTTAAAGATACGAACCTTGTACTCTCAAAAATGGAAATTAACAATTAACAATAGTGCTAAAAAAAACTCGTTAGTTCACAAGGTGTTCTATTAAAATAATATCAAAAATTTTTTTAAATTTTAAAAAGGTTTAAGCATTTTACAATAAAATTAAATAGTTCAAAAAAACTATAAAATTTATTTTTTTTAAACTATGAAAACACGCTCCCAAACATTATATTTATTTAATAAGATAGACCAGACATGGCCGAAAATATGTGACCCCTAAGCCGGGATAGACTTGAGTAAAAATCAGAGAATAAAAAAGGAAAATGTTACATTTTATCCTTCCTTATCTAAGCATTCTCGTCACAGAATAATTTATATTTAGACTAAAGTTTTTATAATCGTAAAAGAGAAACGTGACTGACGTATTCATCATCGCACAGCCCAAACACAAAAGGCTAAAGACATAAAATTTGGAAAAATTGTTCCTCTTTTGATGTACGTACATTATCATCGAGAAGAAAAATTTTAAAATTCACACTTTAAAAGGAAAAAAGTCGGGAACCTTATATCTGCTTAACTAAAAGTGATATAGAATAACTTGAAGAGGTATTGTTATTGCTAGAAAAAAAAACTTGTTCCATGAATCATGCAAAATAATAGCACTCACTTAGTTGCAGTCTAGTGCAAATTAATAAAAAAATGTCACTTGAAATCAATTCATGCACACCATTGGTATGCCTAAATATAGACCGACCGGCAAAGATACAAATTTCGTGATAGAATTTTCAGTAAATTTCTACAAAGTCACTAAAAAATGTAGTATTAAAAGAATGTCCCAAAAATATTATTGTATGTGTACTTCGCGGTTAATAAACTGAAAAAAAAATTTCTTTATAAATGTACATTATTTTCCATATACATATACTTATGTATGTGTAAGATACATAATGATTATATAAATCGACTAACCAAAAATTGCTTTATTTCATAATACAAGTTAATGCAGTTACATTTTCACCACTCGTATACACTATTTCACATAAACTGTTATACACAGAGAGTTAAAAAGTAATTTTATATAAAAAACTGTGTACTGACACCTGTTGATTATAAAAAGGATACGTGAGTAATATTTCACAAGGGTTAGTTTTTCTCTTCTGGCTTCACACAGCATTCTCTCTCAAGATAATTTAAGCTCTCATCTCCGAATTTTTCCTGAGGCAATAACCTAAATACAAAAGGCTAAAGTTATATTTATATTCACCACTACTACTCTCAAAAACGAAGAGAATGACACCCTTTTGCCGACGTATAGAAATTTACGACAATTTATTATTCATCTAAAGGAATCACAGCTATTTATTCTGTGAAGAAAAAAAAAACTTACCACAATTTCGTGTATTAAATAAAGAAAAAAAAATATACGATTTTCCTTAACATCCAACAAACGTAGTGCAAACATATGAGGAGAAAGAACCTTTAGTTGATAATTTGCTCCAAAAGCAAACGAACGTGTCTGGTGTAAAAAAAGGGAAAAATAACGGCAAATAAACTAAAGAAATTTGCTAAAAACATTTTAAGTTACAAATAGTATTTAGAGAAAAATATTTCATGTTAATGAAAAATAACAGGAAATAAATTTAAATATTTTAAAATACTTTAGATAATACGAGTGTTTAAGAAAAATAAATTTTCCTGATAGTTATTCCATCTATAAAAAACATAAAGAAAACATTTTAGTGGCATTAAGTTTTTCAACAAACAAGAAGTTCATTCACCTTTTTGCACAACATCAACAACAACTGCAATGAAAACAAAACTCCAACTCATATACGAAATGTTCTGAAAAAAAGTGGTAAAAATTCATTTAAAAATGTCATGCAATTTGTGCTTTTGATGGAAAAGTAAACAAGAGAAAAATCCTTTCATTTTTTGATTGCATTTAAGTGTTTATATTTATGTATGTGTGTACATTTTTGCATTTCTTCGTATGTGTGTATAGATGTGTATAATTTATTATTCTTTGTTGTTGGTTTTTTGGTTCTTTAATCAACTTAAATGTCGACTTGTCATGATTCTAATGAATATAAATGATTCGCAAAAAAATTTAAAATATAAAAAAAAATAAAATCATTATTTTAAAAAAATTATAAGTAAAAATTATGTTAAATCTGTGTTAAAATGAAAATACAAAAACACTAAGAATTTACAAACACAACAGTTAAAGGATAATGAAATTCTATCAATAAATTGGTAAGTATTCTGAAAATCTCTATGCAATCTATAAGACTTAATTAAGTATCATTGTGCAAATTTAGAACTACAAGAATAGTTTAGCTACGCCAATGAGAATCAGATGATCATGGGGAAAGATTTCACCAAGACATGTAGCATTTAGAAAAGCGGTACAATGGAAAGTGCTTAGAAGAAATAATTTCTGATTTTCGCTGATCGATTGTACGAGAAACGTCAGCTTAATATGTGAAGAGAAAAAACTGCAAAATATTTGTGTTAAATATCTTTTTTTTATAAGTTTCAATTTCCTACAAATTATTTTAGCTTTAGGTACCATGTTAACAGTATACTTAGGTGTATTTACTTGATCGTGTGTAATACAGGTGTCTACACTTAATCGTGAATAACATTAATATTCGGTAGTTGATTTTTATGATTTATACAAAGAGAAAACAGTATCGGTTGTGAGTACCGCAATTGTTTCCAATCGCATAGTTTTGCCGTGACAGTAGAATTTGACGGTTATATCTACAGAATTTCGTTTCGGAATATAAAAATGAAGTCAGAACTAATAAATTATGATTCTTGCAATAGAAATTGTATAATCACACACTGAAAAAATTATTTTACATAAATTCAATGAACCCCATTCATTGACTTAATTTCATTGATTTTTTTGCACAAATTCTTTGACTTAACGTAAAAATACGTTGTTTGAAGGAAAAAATTCATTTAAATTCGAAACAAGAGTTAACGTACATATGAACAGTACTTTAAAACCATTCTTTAAATTTTTTTCTTAAAAAAAAAAAAGTAATCCTGTTCTTTAATTTAACGTATTCATTCGTTTATTTTAATGGTTACGTTCATAACTTTATTATATAAAATTTGTTTAAGTAATGGTTCTTTGATTCAAAGTACTAGTACTTTGATTTAAGAAAAAAAAATTACTTAATGAACACGTACTTTGATTCAAGAGACTTGTACTTTAAATTAATATTTTTTTTATATTAAATTCAACGTTAAACTGTTCATTTTTAAATTTAAATTAATGAAATAATACTTTAAATCAATGAAATTGTATGCAAAACTTTACATTTTTATATAAGTTAACGTATGGCAATTCATTGATTCAACGTACCTGTGTCTAAGGTCAAAATTAGTACACTTTTTATTCGAAACAACGAATGTTTTCTTTGAATTTATGTACCTTTTTGGTTCAGTGCAAATGAAAAGTTCAATTGCATGAACTGAACCATTCGATTGGCAATGAATGTGATTTTCTGTTTTCTGGGTGTAGCTTATTTTATTCACAGTATTTTTGCCTTTCTGAAAAACTATAAAAATGACAAAATGTTGACGTAATAATTTTTTCAAGACGTTTTGGAAAAAAAATTTTACTCATTTTGCATGAAAATAAAATTATTGCAACTAATTTCTGAATATTTGAAAATATAAAAAAAAAACTTTGTTTAGCTGCCTTAAAGAAAAATTGTTATAAAACATTTGCTTGTTTTTTGATTAAAATCAGACCTACAGTTCTCAAGGTATGATAAAATATCAGACATGCCCATAAACAAAATCTGAACCCTATAGAGAAAACCTTAAAGCGTACTTGTTTAAAGGCGGGAACTTTATTGTCTGTTTTGCAGAACAGTGTTATCAATACATATGATAAAGAAAATTTTATTATGAAAAAAGAAAAATTTCCCCCCCAGTATGAAATATGAAATATATATGCCTTAATGACAAACTCTAACTAATTTTGTCAAACAGTAGCACAACTAATATTTTTAAGGTGAAAAAAAAATCTCTTAAAATAAAATCGTTTCTGACATTAGTTTATACCTTAAACGATAATTCTGGAACAAACCAAAATTGAATTATGCAAATGGCTTTAAAATTTAAGTTGTATTTATTGTTTTATAAAATAAATTAAAGTATAATCATAATTTTTCGCATATAACAATTTAACTTAACAAAAGTATTTATGCCCTATGGCAACAGATACTTATGTCAAGAGGCAAGTGGCATATCTTTAAAAGTTATTTACTTTTTGGCAAGCAATTTTCTTATTAATTTTATGCACATGGTTACCAGTGAAATGATGTGTCTCTCCTCCTGCAAATGTTTAACAAAACTTTTTATTTTTTATGAATGTCTGTATATTCACAAAATGTCCTAAGTGTCGTATTGTTATTTTTCTTTCTAAAATTTTTATATAAAAAAAGTATTGTATAGTACTGATATTTGTTAACCGACTTTGTTTTTTTACCTTGATATTTCAAATTAAGAATTATAAGACAAAATTCCTTTACATTCTTAAAAAAGTAGTCTCAGCGTAATATTTTATTAAATTTTTTTCCAATTTATTTTTTGTTGTATTTCTACCAGTAATATTTCACAGCTCTGATGCACGTGATGTGCAACAGAAACCAATATAAAAAAAATTCTATTAAGACAATATGGCAGGGAGTTTTAACCTACAGCTACGTTCTGCAAAAAAAATTTTAGAAATTTAAAAAAAAAAATTAAAAAGTTTTAGAAAATTTTTAAAAAAATTATCTAAATGATGGCTTGCTAGTACAGCTTTATATCAATATTTCAGTTAAAGGAAAATGATATCGATTCACCACAAATTCTTCTGCTTTTTAAAAAAGAAATAAATTACAAACTACACCACAAATAAGTATTAAAAAATTTAAAAAAGCAGTCGCTTAGCAAACTACATACATGCAGTGACACGTTTGTTACTTGCACAATTCTGACTTTGTGCACTTAAAAATAATAATTGCGCAATTCACAATCTATGCTAAAAGATACATGTGCGTCGTGGTAGTGTAAAAAATTTGTTGACAATTTCTCCATTAAATTTTTATATCTCATTTACAACAGTTTTACTTATTTTTATAGCACGTCACTAAATTACATCAGAAATGGAAAAATTAATCCTATGTCTGTTATTCTACAATATATAGAAGTGAAGTTGTTGCGACCTACGACTACTACAACAGCTTGTTAATTGAGCAATTGTCTTTGGAAATTGTAATGTTAAAGCTTAATGAATCCATATAAGTGTCTTGAGTTTAGAATATTGCTACAGCTTTTTCAACTACTGCTTCTAAACTGATTATTATTAAGAACATTGGGCTTCCCTCACAATACAATTTTCTAATTAAAAAAGTCGAAAATATTATACCCATACAAAAACAATATTAGTTACCTTCTATTTTTACCTATGAAATGGATTTCTATTACACATTCAGCTTCCTGGAGAATAAAATGATGTTGTTTAAAAACAAAATACTATTAAGACTGTTTAAATGCAATAATATTTTTCAACTTTGTTGCCTATTTATAGAAACTTCTGCTAGTTATTTGATGAAAAAGAAATGGATTTTTTTGGCGCCTTAGTTTTCTGCATCTGCTACAATATTTCACGCTGAGTAAGGAAGGGTTTTCGTAGACTTGGTCTTGCCAAAAGAGTTTCGGTCATCTGCTTTTGTGACTTTCATCGGTTTTATATAAAAACGCCTTTTCTTGGCGGATCATCATCACTCATTCGTAAGACGTGTCTAAGACAGAGTAATTTTTAAAATTTTACGCATTTTACTATTGCTTTGGGTTAAAGTGATACCGATATTCTCCATATATACAGATTAGTTCATATATTCTCTCATACATATTTTTCTCTCAAATGCTCCAAGAACAACTTTGTCTACTTGATCAAGTAGCCATGCCTTTATCCATTTAGAAGAACGGATAGGATAATTGCCTTTTACATTGAAATCAAAATTTGTCAAGAGAGGTTCTGATTTTAAGTTTCCTTTTTAGCCCAAAATAATATACAATACTGAATTATTCTATTTACTACATCTTGAAGTTGCCAGCATTCACAGATTGTCTGCAACTCGTGAATTATCTAAACCCATTTTTAAACTAATATTCAAATTTTTAATCAGGCTTGAGTTACTATTTTAATATTCTTTATTTTTACAAAGAATTTTTTAATTGTGATAAATGAAGGAATAAATCTGAAAAATTATATTTTTACCGACACTAGCCGAGTGGAATGCATTTTCGAAACCAGCTACGATTTCATCATCAGCACTTTCTGATCGGTGGTTACATGTTGGTTGTAAATATCATCTATTTAACTCCCGGGACCTAAGTTAATTGAATTCGGTAACTACTTGAGTTTTTTCCTTTTTTCGTATATATTTTTACCACAACGAGTTAGATTGAAATTTTAACCAAACAGCAAGCATTTTACTTTTGTTTGTTATTATCTTTCATTTTATCACTATTTTGGTCCTGCTCTATCCACCAGTTAGGTAGCGATAAGAACAGATAATTGTTTTTAACAATCAATGTTTATAATCATTTGGTTTATTTTCTGCATTCCACTCGGCTAGTGTCGGTAAAAATATAATTTTTCAGATTTATTCTTTCATTTATCACAATTAAAAAAATTCTTTGTAAAAATAAAGAATATTAAAATAGGAACTCAAGCCTGATTAAAAATTTAAATATTAGTTTAAACAAAAAAGTTGAATAAAATAAAAATTCAATTTGCTTAAACCCATTTTTGCTAATACGTTTTTTACACTAGCAAAGGCAGTAGTAACATTTCGTTATGTTCGTCCCATGATCTCAATATCATCGGCATATGTGATCAGCATGATACTCTTGGTGAATATATTGCTGCATCTATTTAATGTTGCATCACGTACGAATTTCTTTAATCAAATATAAAAGAGATCACATGACAGACTGTCGCCCTATCTGAAGCCGCATTTGATGGGGAATGGTTTTCTCATTTTTACTAATGTTTTTGTATCAGTAAGAGACATCCTGCACAACCGAACTTGCTTTGCAGGTCTACCGAAATCTGAAATTGACTCAAGCTTTTTTTCATGTATGACTTTTCTGCTTTAATTAACTACACAGATGGTTATAAAAATGTACACACATAATGAGCTATCTGGATAACAACAACAGTGCACATTTCACTGAATATGAAGTATCGCATATTTAAAGAACTATACCATCTAAGATATTTTTACTTTGTGCGGGCATAATATTTACTACTAAGATAAGCCAAGTACTGAACCAACGGAGGTGGAAGTAAACGATGTTTCAAAAACCATTGAAATAATAGTTTTTTTTCAGCCATAATAAATAGAATTTATATATTAAAATTCACAAAAAAAAAATTTTTTTTAGACATCAAATAAATTTGAAATTGTTGTTCCAATAAGTTAAATTACAGCAATGAACATATACGCCACTTTCCGTTGTACTACGTAGTACATTAAAAAGTCTACATATTTCCTTCTTAGTAAATAGTTTAATCATTCAATACAATTTATATAAATTAATACAAACTAACATATTTGTATAATTGAACTTGTAACTTTTCATTTGTATCGACACAGTACTTTAACAACTTATAAGATACAAGTACGAGTGGCTTCACCAACAACAGCCATTAAAGCTGTTGAATAGAAAATGATATAGAATTTTTTTATTGCCTTTTTCATACCTACTTCTATTTCTTTTTTTTGCAATCTTTTTATTATTACTGTTTTTTAACAACCGACCAGCAGCAAGTCATCCCGCTAGTCAGCCAGTCGCTTGGTAGGTCGATCAAAACCATTAGGTAGTGCAAATCACAGAAAGAATAAGCAAAAAATGTATCTTTACATCAAGGCTTAAAAACTTTAATCCTACAAATAATATTATTTTAATAACAGCAGTACGTTTAAATTGAAGCAGAACTTAATTTTAAAAATTGCAGAGAAAATTTTTGTTTGTGTTATTGTAAGTGTATAGAATATATATGTGTATGTATGTGTGTATATATATGTATTGCTGAACACTTAATATTTTTATTTAACTTTATAGAAAACGAGTTGGATGCTACAAGTATGTGAAGTTGAATTCAGTTTTTATCAACTGTTATTTTTAGCACTTCCAGAATACTCTTATTAAAGTTTAGTTTGAAAACCTGTCGATTTGGTTTTATTTTATACAGAATTTTTTTTCGCTTAGTTTATACTCTATTCTTCTAAGGCAAGAGTTGCTCTTTTATAGATTTTATTTAGTGTGTAGTAATTTTTTTTTTTCTTTATCTCTCTTTTATATTTTCTTTCAACTAAGTCCTTAGGTAAATTTTCTAATTACTTATAGCTGCCGGGCAAAGATACGTTGAAATGAAAAGTAAAAACGAAATATATATAATTCTACTATGTTGCACGAATACCTAAAGAATGTATTTAGTTGGAAGGACTTTAAAATACGTCCGTATAAGAATAAAATAAAAAGCAAATGTTTGTTATAAGTAGATTAAAGCTCAAAGTTATAATTTAGTTTTCATTTTCCTCTATATTATTTTTTAAATTATTTTTTACAATTATAAATTGTATCTAATGCAACTTTCAGTGGCTATAAGGTGGGAGTCAGAATGTGCGATTTAATAAGTTTTAATTTAATGCTGTATTCTTTTTTCAAGTATATGTAGCTCTGCAAGTATATAAAAATTTTTTTATAGCTTTCTGGTTTTTGTTTTCTGGTTCAAATACCAATTTCAATTTGTTTTCTCTTTAAATCATTTTTAAGTTTTAACACGCAGCATTTCACGCCAGTACATTTTTTACTATTTGGTGCTTTTAGCGCACCACGGCTGCTGATGTTGACTAAATTGATCTAACAACCATGCTAGGGTGCGTTTAATACCGATTGATTTAACACTTCTGGAAGTGTCCTTGGCCCAATTTTATATTTGTTATACACAGCTGATATACCTCTTTTACCTATAAACAGCAGAATAGCCACATTTGCAGATGATACCTGTATAATATGTATTGGTAACAACGAAGAGGAATCATCGTCTTTATTACAAGAATCAGTGAATAAATTAGTCAAATGGACACAAACACGGAGAATAAAAAATTAATGAAACAAAATCTACCCACGTCGATTTTACCTATAAAAATATTTCGTTCAACCCAATAAAGATTTTAAATACTACGGTCCCATATTCAAGTTGTGCCAAATATCTCGGCATAACGCTTGATATGAAGCTTAAATGGACGCACCATATTAAAAAAAATGAAACTGAACTCAATTTGAAATACAATAAAATTAAACGGCTTATTGGTAGAAACTCTAAAGTATCGATTGAAAATAAACTCCTTATATACAGTCAAATTTTAAAACCAGTTTGGACCTATAGAATCCAAATGTGGGGATGTGCTACTAAGAAACAAATAGAAATCATGCAACGCGTCCAAAACAAAATTCTAAAAAACATAGTGAACGCACCTTGGTACATCATAATTGAAGATCTGCATAGAGACCTCGGAGTAATGAAAGTTACGGAAGTGATAAAACTGTTTGCAACTAAGCATGTAATGCAGTCTCACATAAACCCAGAAGCTTCTATCTTAAGCAACGAAGAAATCTACACAAGAAGACTACAGAGAACTAAGCCACATGATTAGCCGCAGATATTGCTTAACTTCAATGAGACAGAAAAAAATTACTTGTTGGTCATATAGACTAGGTGTAATAAGATGAAATGTATATGTCTGTATAATCCTTTATCATTTCAACAAATAAAAAAAATAAAAACTTTCTGCTTAATTTATAACTTAAGTGTGAATGATATTTAACTGGCAAAGAGTTTTTAGTTGTAACTCACCCTTATACAAAGGATCTTATATATTAAACTTTCAGGTTCTTAAGTCATGATTAACTTTAAACTTTAATGTTCCTACCTTCTTAATTTGTTAAATCCTTCATCTGTAGTTCCATAGATTTAACATTCTGTTTGTAATTTCTACAATATTCAGTTTCCATAAAACCTCCCATAAAACTTAGATTTTATGAAACCTTATGACTAAGTAAGTTTATTGGGCTATGTCAGTCTGTCCATGTGTGGGTTGAAATTAACTCTTCGATGCTCTCACATGTTACACATACCAGTATGTGGTATAAATCTTTTGAAAATATTTCAGAAAGAATTGCTATTCAAAATCAGCACAATCACCTTGTAATCTCCTGATGGCCTCAATTTTTTTTTTTTTCTAATATATTTGATTTAAATATATCAAGTTCCTTCATCTCTTAATTATTTTTGGAACATGCATGCGACATCCGACATCAAATTGCAAGTCGTAGTCTCAAAAATTATTTCTGCCAGTATGGGTACCAAATAAAAGGCCTTAAATAGAAGCAATTATATATACATATAAAGTTATTTTGAATTTGTCCCCTTTTATCCCCACAATATTGGTATTAAATGATTGAGCTTGACGAATAAAATACAATATAAAATTTAAAAAAATTTTAAAATAAAAATTACAAAAAAATTATTTCCCTAAAAGAGCCAAAATGATCGCGAAATAATGGATAATTATATATAAAATATTTTTTTTATATAAAATACGGAGATTGAAGCTGAAATTAAGTTCAACATATAACTATTTATATTTAGTTCAGTTTAAAGTTATAAACTTCCGCAGTGGACAACAAAAATCCTAAAAAATACTTAAACAAAAAAGTTTTTCTTTACACTTCAAATTCATATGTGTCTTTTTACAAACGTATGAAAATATAACGACTCTGCAATTATGTGTCTTTTAAAGTTCATTTACAAACATATGTATTGTAAACAAATTTAAAAAATATTTTAATCTCAATGTTTTTGTTTAAACGTACAAATAACTTCAATTTAAAAATAAATATTTTTACGAAATCGATTGTGTTTATCACACTAATTGCATGTCAACGTATATTGACACATTTATATAAACATTACTGGGAACTTGACAATTTCTGTGAAAATTTCTATAAAAATCAATACACACATGTTTGACACAAATTATTTATAGTCGAAGCATAAAAATAAAAAAAGCATATGAACCAGTAAAAGATCAATACTTACCCAAACATAAGTATAACATATTATATGCATGTATGTATGTATGTATGTATGTATGTATATTTGATTAACAAATGAAGAACTAAATGTGTGCGCTAAATGTACACACACGCCCATTAGATAATGAAAACCAAAAATTATGTCATAAAAAGAAACTTAAACGACATTACTAAGTTGTATGTATGTCTATTTAGGGAAAGTTATTTGGTGTATTTGAAGGCAAGATTTACCTACTGGCATGTCAACCATTACATTAAAGTTCCAACAGGGTTTTTAAGGATTTTTATACATGCAAATAATATACAAAACAACCTGCTGTATTTAACACACATGTAGACAGGCAATAAAATAAACACTTGAAAGACTTCAATAAACGAACACATTCGCATGTACACGTGATTTTATAATATCAGACAGACTTACGTTTACTTCTGGCATCAGTAATATTTAAATTTAATTCAACACAGGACATATGAAACATAAAAATCAAGTGAAAATTACGTGCGAGCTGTTAATAAAATATTGCCTAGAAAATCCTATTCAAAGGAAACTTTGAAAATTAAGTGTAAATATTTGTTGAACACATTTTTGAAAAAAAATAAATAAATAAAACGTTAAAAGGAAATCAAAAATAAAACAAATATTTTGCTCTTTCTTTTATTAATTTTATAAAAAGGAGGACAGAAATTAACCTTGACAGTGATCTTTTTATAATCAATTTCTTATTTTTTTTTTCTTCTTCTTCTAATTGCAGATTTTAAAACGTGTAACAGAGACATAACTAAGCAAGTGTATATTCTTCCGAGCTACAAATTTAATGATTACGAAAAAATGCATTTAATAAATTTTATTAATTGTACCCTTTTTTCATTATTTTATTGCATCATTAATGTGGGTGAGTATTTGCATATCTTTTTAAATACAAAGGGCGCAAATTTATGTTGTTCTTGCAATGGTTTCTGTTAATTTAAATTTTTATCAATAAAAAACCTAGGGCCGTATCTTCCAACAAAATTTTTAAAATAACCAAATAATTTTTATACGAAGCCAATAGTCTAGCTCATAAATAGAGATAAAATATTGATAACGAAATATCGTAAAAACTTTATTAAATTTTCTTGTTAAAAGGTTTGCTTGCCTTTATTTATACCCTTGTACAGTAAGTGTAAGGGTTGATATCTACAGATTTGTCATTCCGTGTGAAATTTCTATCATTTTCATTTTCGACCCCATAAAGTTATATTTTCTAACAGCTTATGAATACAGGAGTCAATTAAGCAATGTCAATCTATCCGTGTGTTTGTTGAAATCTACTTTTTGAAGCCCCTAGATATTTTCGAGACTCGCGTAGGGTACGAAAATATCAGAAATATTTGGGGACAGATCGGTACTAAAAATCATAAAAATCGCTTTCTAAACAACTGAGATATGATGAGAAAGCCTAGACCACCTCGTCTTTTCACATCAATACAAACTAGATGAACTAGAGGTTCGAATCTCAGTTAAGACGAAAAAGTGTTTTTTTTTTCATTTTTTTTTTAATACATGTGCATGTATTTAACTCAATTTATAATTGTGCAATGGGATGTTTTTAAGCGGATCAAGACATTGTAAAGATAATAAAACATATATGTATTTATGAACGTATTTCATATTAATGAGATGAGTGGTATGTGAACGGATATATAAAATTCAGCACGGCCGAATATAGCACTCTACTGGTCTTTGTCTAATTTTTTACTTTAAAACAAAAGGTAAAAGAGATACCGTTTTTGTAGAAAAATCTTTAATCGATAAAAAAAATCATAATTTTTTTTTTTGAATTTATAATACATATATGTAAATGTTTTAGAAATTAAAAAAAAGGAACTAAACTCCAATGTTGTTATTGTTACTCAACTGTTAACTTTATAATGTTGGGTGTCAGTAATTTTGTTATTTATTTTTTATGCAGAAATATATGTATATGTTTCCAAATTTTCAAATGTGATTTATTTTGTCAAAAAAAAAAAAACATTTTGAAATTTTTTAAATTATAAATTTTTTCACATCAATTTTTAACAACGGTCATCCTGTGGTTTTTGTTTAATAGGCAAGAAGGCTTTCTACTATAAATAAACTAGCATAACCTCTTAAAACTTTTTATTAAATAAAAAAAAAACAATAATAGTAATAATAATTTGTTTATTCTTTATAAAATTTTATTACTACAGCTAATTTCAACTATCAATTACACAGACATTTACTTGTTAAATGCTTTACATTTATTTTTTCAATATTTCATTTAAATTGCATTTTTTATTAGAAAACTATGCACGTTTCTGTATATAAATTCATATTTAAAATCTTTTTAATTAAATTTTGTCGTATTTAACACATAAATTATGTAAATGCACTCATTATAATAAAATTAATTTTTTATACACTAACAGTGACAGGCGAAAGTATTCATACCCTTATACACATACGTTAAAAGTGTAGGTGGGAAAATATAAAAACAAATAATGCTACATTTATCAGGTTAGGGAACGTAATAATCAATTTTCTCTTTTATGAAATACAAGAAGCGTGAACCTTAAAATTTCTATAAATAAAGATTATTTAAAATGCTATCATTAAAAGTCTAATATCCTGTTCAGACATATACTTTTAATTGTTTCAATTTAGTGTTGATTGAGCAACTAAAATATGTGTTCACACATACTCAATTTATCTTACTCCATTAGCATTTGATAGCTATAAAAATACGATGTATTTATACCAAATTAAATAATGCCTTCTTTTCAGTGTTTTTCCTGTTGATAAAATATATTTACAATTATATTTATACATACACATATATCCTTATAAGTATGTATTTGAATTTATTACAAACATTTTTTTAAAATTTTCATCAAACATTTTCCATTTTCTTAATTTTTATTTTTTGTATATTTATTTGTTTGATATTAGAAATGCTACCTATACTTACTGAACATACTTCTCAAGAGTTGTATTTTGAGTTTTGGACAATAAGTGAAACAATTAAGTATATATTGCTCAATTTAAAAATAATTTTCAGTATGGTAAATTGAGCTCAATAAGGTCTTTAATTGCGATAATGTTATAAATTGACAATTAAGGCACGTGTGAGTAGTATAATCCACACATCACCACAATTCCGTATGTTAAAAGTGCCTTTAATCTCGACCTTATTTCATTCTAACATAACAGCAATACTTTCCATGGCTTCATAGTACATATACCATATTCTGCCTCTGCAATTATATTTAGACGGGATCATATTTAAAGAACCTCAATACCGAACAACAATCGAACTACAATGGCACTTGGAATATGAAAATAAGTCATCACATGATAAAACATTACGTTAAAAGAAGTAAATCTTTTAAAAATAAATACCACAAGTATCTTCTTTGACAATTAAGTTTTCGTTTTTCCTTATATTTTTTTTTTTTAAATGCCAATAACAAATCATACCATGATAAAAAAAATAATAGTAAATTAATATTAATAACAATTTAAAAAAGATGAAGGACCGTATTCATAAAAAATATTTTAGGTTTATCAAAGGCTTATTTGAAATTTCTCTACAAAATTCGTCAAATTAGCCTTCAATAAACCTAAAATATTTTTTATGAATACGACCCGAAATGTTTAGACGGCACTCAATTTCTAAGCAATTTACTAACTTACACATGTGCATATAAAACGTTTACAGACCAATCAGCATAAATAGGGTTAAGCGCGGATTATTAATTAGAAAGAGTTCAAGTACCATTATGTATAAAATTTAACATCACTACCAAAAAAAAAATAAATAATAATAAATAGGTAGCGATGCTTTAAAAGTGACGCGTTGAAATTAAGCATTGTAAGAGAAAACTGAAAAAAAAGCCAAAATGGCTAAAAAAAAGTTTGCGTAGATAAATCATATTTATTCCAGCTTAAGTAGATAAAAAGTTATTAACTGGGATCAATTAAGCAGAGATTTCAATTTTGTTTTCAAGGTTGAACAGGTAGTGTTTTTAGAAAAAATTAATGCTGTCATTCAATGGCAAAGAATCCAACAGGAGCGGGAATTGAAAAAAAAATAATTTTTATTTATTATTTAAAATTTATTTACATACAGGGGATACCCATACGTTCCACTCCTATGCCTATGGTTGAAAAATAATAACTACTTTATAGGGTGGCTTTCGAATCCCTCTCTAAGACTTCGTTAAAATATTTACTATGCCTTAAGTGGTAGTGTGCCTCACTACTGTACTTCTGCAGATTCAGGAAAAATTATAATTATATTCGGAAGACTGATAATTCTTTAAAGTGAGTAACAATAAAAAAAATTATGTTTTGCACACCAGATTTTTTTTTATTCAAAATAAAAAAAGTCGCTTTTTTTCTAAGATCATTTACTAATTATTTTGAAAGTATTTTAAAAACACATTTTAACAAGTGCAAATCATAAAATCAACAAAAAATATTATTTTAATTAAATTGTTTCAAAAAAAAATTATATAAAATAAAAAATTTTGCTTCCCCCAATCATGGTACAACATGAAAAGACAACTATTTTATTTTGATTTAAAAACAATTTTTAAACAAATATGTGTGATAGTAAATATTTTGTTTTAATTTTTTTTTAACAAACTAACACAAATGACCAACTGAAATTCAAATAATATAATTATAAAATAGACAAACGTAAAAAATTAAATAAATAAAATATAGAAAAAACCCAGCAACAAACAAAACGATTTTATTTATTTATGTGGTTGACATGCAATTTTAGTTTCACAAATTTATTTTTTCCAATTCGAATTCTTTGCACACAATAAATTGTTGTTATTGTTTATTTTAACAACTAGCAGCCGAAAAGGGGGTGAACTAAATTGCAGCTGACCATAAATACAACATATTTGCAAAACAACCTGGTAACACAAACAATTCGAAACAATTTAAAACATAAATGTTTTAAAAAATACACACATTGTTTAATGAGAACCTTTCGCATGGCCTAAAGACTTTGATTGTGAAGTTCAACTTTAGAATACTGTTCATGAAAATTATTGCTTTGATAGTGAATTTCTTTCTTTATTTATTATTTTTTTAAGTTTGAATCTACATAAAACAAAACTTATTAAAAAAAAAATTATAAACAAAATAACCCACTGATTTAATTCAACATTTATTATGCACATACTTAAATGGTATTTTTATACCCTTCACACAGTGAAAAAGGGTATATATAGGTTTGTCATTCCGTGTGAAATTTCTACAATTTTCATTTCCGACCCCATAAAGTATATATTTTCTGAAAGCTTATAAATAGGGGAGTCGATTAGGCCCTGTCAGTCTGTCCGTCTGTCCGTCTGTCCGTCTGACCGTCTGTCCGTGTGTATGTTGAAATCAACTTTTTGAAGCCCCCCGACATAGGTTGGACCCGGGTAAGGTATTAAAATATCAGAAATATTCGGGAGTAGATCGCTTTTGAAAATCAGAAACATCGGTACATAAACAATTGAGATATGAGCAAAAACCCACGACCACCTCGATTTTTTTTTTCACAAAAACAACATTACAACAACAACATACATACATACAAACGTGTATACTGGTTAGAGAAAACGTGGCTTCGAATCCCATTGAGCCAAAAAAAAATTTTTTTTAATTTTTTTAAAAATTTTTTTTAATTTTTTTTTTTTATTTTTTTTATTTTTTATTTAATATATTATATATTTATATTTTATTCGAACTTTTTTCTATATATTAAATTTTAATGTGAACCATTTTTTATTTTGGCTTAAGTTCATTTGTTTCTTTATTTAATTTTATAATTCAAATTAAATTAAATTGTAACCATTTTAGGAATATTTTTTCTAAAAATTATTTCCGATATTAGCCGAGTGGAATGCATTTTCGAAATCAGCTACGATTTCATCATCAGCACTCTTTATCGGTATACTACTATGTAACTTAAAATTCCTACTTATGTTACAATTGAATGAAATTTGAATTAGTGAATCTTAGTATTAATTTTCATATTTTGTTGAATATTTTATTTCACCTATCAAATGACAATTCATAATTCAACATGTTCATATTCTTCTATATTCGTAATACATTTTCGTTATGCTTTCAATATCCATCCTTTGGCTGGAATTATTGAAAACAAGGTTGTATTTACATTTTCATTTATATAAGTCCATCTAGGTGATAGACACTGAACAATGAATTCTTGAATGTCATTAACACCGTGCCATGTGTGTTATAATTATATATTTATATTTTATTCGAACTTTTTTCTATATATTAAATTTTAATGTGAACCATTTTTTATTTTGGCTTAAGTTCATTTGTTTCTTTATTTAATTTTATAATTCAAATTAAATTAAATTGTAACCATTTTAGGAATATTTTTTCTAAAAATTATTTCCGATATTAGCCGAGTGGAATGCATTTTCGAAATCAGCTACGATTTCATCATCAGCACTCTTTATCGGTATACTACTATGTAACTTAAAATTCCTACTTATGTTACAATTGAATGAAATTTGAATTAGTGAATCTTAGTATTAATTTTCATATTTTGTTGAATATTTTATTTCACCTATCAAATGACAATTCATAATTCAACATGTTCATATTCTTCTATATTCGTAATACATTTTCGTTATGCTTTCAATATCCATCCTTTGGCTGGAATTATTGAAAACAAGGTTGTATTTACATTTTCATTTATATAAGTCCATCTAGGTGATAGACACTGAACAATGAATTCTTGAATGTCATTAACACCGTGCCATGTGTGTTATAATTATATATTTATATTTTATTCGAACTTTTTTCTATATATTAAATTTTAATGTGAACCATTTTTTATTTTGGCTTAAGTTCATTTGTTTCTTTATTTAATTTTATAATTCAAATTAAATTAAATTGTAACCATTTTAGGAATATTTTTTCTAAAAATTATTTCCGATATTAGCCGAGTGGAATGCATTTTCGAAATCAGCTACGATTTCATCATCAGCACTCTTTATCGGTATACTACTATGTAACTTAAAATTCCTACTTATGTTACAATTGAATGAAATTTGAATTAGTGAATCTTAGTATTAATTTTCATATTTTGTTGAATATTTTATTTCACCTATCAAAAATGTATTACGAATATAGAAGAATATGAACATGTTGAATTATGAATTGTCATTTGATAGGTGAAATAAAATATTCAACAAAATATGAAAATTAATACTAAGATTCACTAATTCAAATTTCATTCAATTGTAACATAAGTAGGAATTTTAAGTTACATAGTAGTATACCGATAAAGAGTGCTGATGATGAAATCGTAGCTGATATCGAAAATGCATTCCACTCGGCTAATATCGGAAATAATTTTTAGAAAAAATATTCCTAAAATGGTTACAATTTAATTTAATTTGAATTATAAAATTAAATAAAGAAACAAATGAACTTAAGCCAAAATAAAAAATGGTTCACATTAAAATTTAATATATAGAAAAAAGTTCGAATAAAATATAAATATATAATTATAACACACATGGCACGGTGTTAATGACATTCAAGAATTCATTGTTCAGTGTCTATCACCTAGATGGACTTATATAAATGAAAATGTAAATACAACCTTGTTTTCAATAATTCCAGCCAAAGGATGGATATTGAAAGCATAACGAAAATGTATTACGAATATAGAAGAATATGAACATGTTGAATTATGAATTGTCATTTGATAGGTGAAATAAAATATTCAACAAAATATGAAAATTAATACTAAGATTCACTAATTCAAATTTCATTCAATTGTAACATAAGTAGGAATTTTAAGTTACATAGTAGTATACCGATAAAGAGTGCTGATGATGAAATCGTAGCTGATTTCGAAAATGCATTCCACTCGGCTAATATCGGAAATAATTTTTAGAAAAAATATTCCTAAAATGGTTACAATTTAATTTAATTTGAATTATAAAATTAAATAAAGAAACAAATGAACTTAAGCCAAAATAAAAAATGGTTCACATTTAATATATTATTTATATTTTTATTATTATTTTTTTTTAATTTTTTTTAATATTTTTTTATTTTTTTTTTTTATTTTTTTTTTGTTTTATATATGAATATTATATATATAATAATTTTTTTTTTAATTTTTTTTTTAAATTTTTTTTTAAATTTTTTTTTTAATTTTTTTTTTAAATTTTTTTTTTTTCGTTTTTTTAACGTACATACGTGTACGTATTTCATATGGGATGAATGGTGATACAAGCAACTGTTATTGCATGACTACACGTTGTGAAGGGTATATAAGATTCGGCATGGCCGAATATAGCACTCTTACTTGTTTTTATTCATCGTTGTTAATGGTTAACATGTATACTTTTCATGGGTATTTTATGATCCGCTTATTGTAAAATAAATCACAATTAAAATAAAATTAAGTAAACTTTCACTTAAATAAAGCCGCAAAATTGTTATTTAATTATAACAAAACAAAACAAATACAATAAAAAATATCCAACATTTATTTAATTAATTTTCATTATTTACGCACAAAGTAAAGGTGGATAGAAAAAAAATCAATTTACTATTAATCAATATTTATTTAAGTAATTAATTTGCAATAAGTAAAAAATAAAAACAACAACAACAACATTAATTTAAAAAAACAAAAAATAATATTCTGAGTACATTAGTAGAGACAACTTTTCAAAGCAAATTACCATTTCGAATTTACAGTAAAATTATAAAAAAAAATTAGTTACACGACTCTATTACGAAATGTTTTGCTCTTTTCCTAAATTATCGATTTTAATGAAGAAGCTTCAAAATTTCAGTATAAATAACTTCAGTTAAATTGTTCTCTCGCAAACATACAGATATTTGAGAAAAATATATTGACGCAATCAATATCGTGGACCCAGCTGATCGGTAGAGCTTACAAGGCTTATAGATGTATTGAAATAAATCCTTTTATTCATTAAAATTTCATAGAAGCAAAAACGTCTCACTAAATATGTCGTTACCTTCACTTGTAAAGGAGCTTATTTATTTTTAAAATTTAATACATTTTCAGGGGAGAGAAAAAAATAAAATCTATAATATTTAGATTTTAGCTGCCGAACTCATAAAAAATATTTTAGGCTTCTTAGACAAATGTTGTACAGAAAACTGTCAAATAAACTTTGAATAGATCTGAATTTTTTTATGGATAAGGCAGTAAATCTGTAAATGCAGTCGATATTTAAATATCACTGCATAATTACAACTAGAGAGCCAATATTAGTAAGTTTTTTTTTTGAAAACGATGTAATATTGTTTACCCTATTGCACTGCATCAAAAACTAAATTTTCAAAAAGTGTTGACTTAACCTTTTTACGATATAATGTGAACGATGTTTTGATGAGATATATGTCAAAAATTAAATAAAAAACTCTGTGTTGGTGTCTGTGATAAGTAATGCCACTTTAAGATAAATGTTACTGCGAATAACAAATCCCCAAAAATTAACACTATCAATGCGAATATAATTAGGTGGCAGCAGTTGCTCTGATAACTTTTATTTGTGGTCCATTTCTATTTACAATCTACGCTTTATTTTTTGTATTTCTACTGATTACCAGTGTTTAAAACTATGTTTTTTCATATAATTTATTTTTACTTTTTCGTGATTGTTGTCGCAGCGACTTCACCTAATTAAAACCCTAAAAACGTATGATCCATTAATTTTCAAGTTCAAAAATAAAAATGCCTACAATATATAGAAAATGTTGTCCAAAAAACAACAATAAGTTTTGGTTGTAGTAAAAACGCACTACATTTGTCAAATTTGTTTAAGTCCCTTTGATTTCCCAAACCTGGCTAAGGAGATATTTATTTCGGTACTAATATTTTTTTCCTTTGAATTAAAAAAAAAGAAATTATAAAAATGCAAATAAAAAATTTGTATATGAGAACTGAAACTTAAATTAATTACATTACAAATTTAGTTTATGTAATAATGGGCGTAACTAGACCATTCTGGAAAGTGCAATGCCCTCCTCTCAATTGTTTAAAAAAAACGTTAGAAAAAGTTAACTATTTACATTTCATTTACATATAAAATTAAATCAGTTTAAAGTTTTTCCCCTACCAGAAAAAAAAAAGTTTAGTGCTTTCGCAAACCCCAGAAAAAAGTTGTAGCTGGGCCAATGACTGTCATAAATTTCAGAACAGAGGAATAAGAGTGCTATGGTGTTGAGATAAAATTATATGGAGATTTCTACCCCTGCTACATGAATTCACCATGACATATATTTTGTCGAAAGGCTATATTGTTGTTATAAATTCTACTTAGATACAGGTATATTCCCGGCATATTTATAAGGCACGAATCGTTTTTAATTGCTATAAGAATAAAAATAATTTTTAAATAATAGTTATCAATGTCAAACTCCTTATAAAAAATGAATCTTTCCTTATTATCTGTATCTGAAGTTTGACACAGATATAAGAAAGCGAATTCTATCAATTTTCCTTCTGTGTGCACCTTGCTAAGAATACTCGGCTGATCATTTTTGCTCTCTACCATCTCTTTCAAATTTCATATAAAAATTCGTCTGTGAATTTTTTTTATACTAAGTTTGACATTGACAAAAAGACACCAAATTCAATTCAAAAAACTTGCCGATATGAGTAACTTAAAAGTTTATCACTTCGGCTTTAGCGCTAAGCACACAAAATTAATGAAAACTACAGTAATTGCTTGTCGAAGCGCGCAAAAAGATGAGAGTTGCCTCCATGCTGCGTTGAACGTTCTTTACATGATATTTTGCGTATAAGTACGTTCATTTTATCTTTGATGTTAAAGCGAAATTGTAACGCAAATTAAAGCAAACAATTTTTTTTGCACGGCATTATAGCCATGCTTTTGTCTGTCAAGAACCAACTTAATTTCATACTATCTCACATAATTTGTAGAATATTCTTAAACTGATATTAAATTTTAAAAGAATAAACAAACTAAATTATAAATTTTCCTTTAATATATAATTAACAAATTTTTTTTAATATTCTACACTCAAGCAAAAAGTCAATTTATATTATTTTAATCATGTGCATCACCATGTACGTATGTTCATACATCAATATTATATACTTGACATTTTGCTGTTTAAATTAAATTATTTTTTTTAATATTTTCCTATTTTTGCTATTAAGGTGTTTTGTGCTGATGTGGGTACGTTTATGTGCATTTTATAGTTTTGCCATAACAACCAGAAGTCTGTTTAAAATTACCAGCATTCTGCCACAGAGTGTTTAATTCAAAAACCTGTGGATAAATTTTTTTATTTGTCATGGGAATTTTGCACAACACAACCCATTGAAAATAAGCTTTTAAAGCACAGCCAAGTTTATGACAAATCTTTTCTCCAAACGTAACAAAACAACAAACAACAAAAGCAAAAGAAGAAATATTTATATTAATATCAGGCAGGACTATAGGCTCTAAAAAACAAAACCAATATAAATATTATATTTCATCTAAGAGCTAATCTTAAATTAGATGATGATCATGTTGCAAGTGCATCTAAGGAAAAAGACAAAATCATATTCAGATGATGAAATAAATTTGCGTAATGAGAAACATTATCATCATCGTTATTAATTTTATTGAACAAGAGTGCAGGTATTTGTTAACCATTCATGTGTCGTATTATTATGCGCTCTTACTGGCATATGTTCTCTATATTCGACACTTTTCTTAAGCTTTACATACACACACTTGTATATACATATAAACTCACGTGTGTGTAAACTAAGTTTGGTTAAATATATAAAGGGTGTTTTTTAAGACCTATAAAATTTCAGATAAAGATAACTGTGAAACTAGCTGTGATATATAAAAAGTGTCTTCAAGAAAATTACTATGCAAAGACTAACACCAAAAAAACATTTAAAAATGGTGCAAAATTATTTCAAAAATTTAAATTGTACTCGCCAAACTGCAATGAGTTTAAAGTGGGCATAATCTTTTCTTTAAGCAGAAATGGTTCCAACAAAATGGCAAAATATACCATAAAGCATATGAAAACAACGCTTTGTTGAGCTAAACGTTTAGTAACCAAATTATCTCAAAAAATGGGCTTGTAAATTGTTCACTTCGTTCGTGTAATTAAACACCTTTTAACTACTTTTTGTAAGCGTACATCTATGCTGAAAGAAAAGAAAAGAAGCTTACATTGGAGGCACTATTGACGAAATAAAACCGGGTATACTCAAAAAATTGGGGCAACATACAACCTACGGGATGGCAATCATAAATGAAGTCCTTATGCCAAAAATTATTTGTTAATATTGAATTCCATAAAACCCGTAAGATAATAAAGCTTAAATAGTAAGTGCTGTAATCATACAAAACAGATATTTGAACCAAATGTTTGAGTAACAATTTGATTATGGGTGACTGTCCCTAACTGAATTTTAGTTTCTTATAGTTATGGCATTATGGCACGTCCAATTTAAGCTTAAAATCAAAATTTTGTTAATTTCATTGAATTTGTTGTGTTTAATACTAAATTGAAATTCTATACTCTTAAAAAAACACAATAGTTATGCACGTATGTGTGTATAAAAGTCAGCAGCTGTTTTTCGTTATACTTATGGAGAGAGTAAAGTTTGTGATGCAAGCATGAGTGGTTGTTGTCTGCATACATCAATAGCAGTAACAACATTTCAATACAGACGCATCGTAAAAAAAAGCAAAAAAAAAAAAAGGAAATTCTCTATCGCCACAGCTTCTTTTATGTAAATTTATACGGTGATATACCAATGTTGAATAAGTACATTCCAGTAGAATATCAGTTGAGTGGTAATCTACGTATGTAAGTATGAACGTAAATAAGTATTGTACGCCAAGTATGTACATATTTGTGTGGTGCGTTTTATAACACTGTTCATTTCTTAGTTATTGTACTTTCTGCTATTACTCTTATTGTACTTGTTGTTTTATTCATTCACTTTAGCTGCTGTTATTGTTGTTGCTGTGACAGACCTTCAGATTTTCTTTCATCGTTTCGGCTCTTGAAGAAATTCTATTTCAAAACGTATAAACTTGAATAAATGTATTTAAGTGTGTGCGTATATGCAATCTGCTTTTGTATGATTCCACTATGCAGTACTTTTATAGACGTGTGTACATGTGACCCAGCTGCAGTTGACACGTTTTGTTGTTAAAAGTTGATTAGACTACTGCTACTGCTACTACTACTACTACTACTGTTTCTACAACTACTTTTAACATACATACAAATACAAAATTTACCTAATGTTGTTGGTATTGTTGGCAAGTTGTACTCATGCTGCTGGTGGTAAAATGTACACTAGTTCTACGGGTATAATTTAATACTACTACTGCTGCTGGTAGTAGTTCTTATTGCTGGTGATGTTGCTCCATATTTAAAATCATTATTTCGGTTTTGGCCTTTATTCTGGGCACTAAAACCATTCATGGCTAGAAAATTAATAAGTAAGTGAATGTGCTTGTATGAATGAATGCTTCTGGGCTTCTGATGCTTGGATGCAAGTGGAAAAAAATGACAATCATGACGATGATGACAACATTTACTATCAAGTCAATGGCAATTCTACTTTTCGAGGTTAACTGTAGAAAATTTATCTACAAAATATACATAAATGATTGTATAACAACAGATGTTAAAGTGGTTGTTATTATTCTTTGGTAAGAGACAAAATACTGAGACGCCTTGCGAAATGTAGTGCAAAATATATGTAACGAAAATTTTCTAGTTCAAAAGAGATTTATAATTTTTTAAACTTAAGCTAAGTAATTTATATAAACATTATAAGCAAGAAAATAATTAATTTAGGATGTAATAAGTGGACATAAGGTGTGATATCATTAGTTGAAGATAATTTCTGACATTTGAATTTAGCGACGGCGGCTTGCGAACGCCATTCTATCGACTAAAATTTGAACTACGTTTCGAATTTTTTTTATTACCCTTCTTGGTAGCATATGTCTTCTACAAAGCAATTTCATAAAATTTCTTAAAATATTTATTGCAGCTCTCTTACATGGATATAGTTTTCGTGTGCCAAAGGTTGGTGTCGTAAAATTAAGTCTATTGCCTATTTGTCATTTTCGTTAACAGGTTGATGTTCTAGAGGTCCCACTATAATAGGACTGTCATCTTTTTTTTGGCTAGAAGCAATGCCCTCCGCGTATTTTGGTGTAGTGGTGGGAAACTTTGCTAATCTTTGATTTCAGGGATGGTGGCTGCCTGACCTTTTACCAAAATGATATCTCCTTGTTCCGTTGCTAGGAAGGGGGTATGCTAATTGTGGATTTGTATTTAGATGGATTGTCTGGATGGGGGTTTTTTTAATACTCGAAAAAACATGTTAAAAAATTCCGTCCATTGCCCTCTAATAGGGTTTATTTCATTAATACTGCATCGAATGTTGGCATCTGAAGGATCAACCGTTGCTGGTTTTTCATCATAGACCAAAGATTTTACGTAGCGCTCATAATGCAACCCAGACATGTCAAATCGCAGAATATAGACGAATCACGGGCTCAGTTTTAGGAAGAATTCGGTTACCAAATGATTAGCTCAACAAAGTGATGCTTTCCAGAGTTTCATGGCATGTTGCACCGTCTTGGCGAAACAATTTCTGCCCAAAATGAATAGCAATGAAAAATAATATAAAAATCGCCTGATTATGCCATGATAAAATACATTAAAATTTAAAGTACACTGAAAGAAATCTCTTATACAGTTTAGTCAACAATGACTTTCGTATTGTCTTTCCTTCCTTATCTAAATTGCCTCTCAAAAAAGCCACATAAAGTGCTTCTCTTTGCTTCTGGAGCATTTCCTATTAATTATCATACTTTAATATGTGAACTGAAACCTGTACATTGGTTTACCTCTCAGATACATTTAGCTGATGTGGCTCTTCAGTACCTTCTGCACTATCTTCAACATAAAGCATGTTTATCTAAACTACTACAGTAATTATTCTTACTTATAATGCAAACCTGAACCTCACAGAATTGGCTAAAAACACAAACATGGGTTTATGCGACACGAAAATCTATGGGTCATGTTCGTAGACTTTATGTATGAAGTATATGTCTTTCATGAAGTTTCAGTGTGGGAACCTTAAGTGTACAGCGAGAATTTAAATAGCAGGATTTTATGAAGACGTATACTTGTGGCAAACCATTAATCCTTTCACAGTATTTTTTATTAAGTAAATTTGTTTAATTTTTAAATATATACATCTTCATCTATTCTACCGTTTGTTTTGGCAGCAGACGAGACAGAGCCATCCCAGATTTAACTAGTAATCGGTTTTATATAGCCGCAGATTGAATATATTCTCCAAAATAGCCTGTTTGTTGAACCCTAGTTGCTTGTCAGTTTAACAGTAATAAATTAATTTGCGCTGCCTTTACCGCGTTTTTATAAAAACGAGCTCCATGATGCTGTCAGCTTTCCAACAGAACAACTTGATCTGTCACCATCAACAATTGGTTGCATTTAGCACGAGACTTCATCTATTTTTTTTTTTTTTTTTTGCTGGGCCTTTCTTTTTAGTTTTTGACACAATTTAATTGTCTTCTACCAATTGATGTTTTCTGCTTTGTAAAAATGTATCTAAACTTAAAATGCACTGTAAACTTTTTTTCAATACAGGCTAATGCTCGTATATACATCTAGTATATGTGTATATTCTTACTCATATTAACGTTTTTTCTTGAAAATCTCTTTTTTTTGTAGATTTTACTTAAGTAATTACAAACAGCTGAAGAATTGACTATCTCTTATATTAACTAGTATCAACAGATATGTTCAACTTGTTTAAAATTCCCAAAAACAAAACAAATACAATTAAATAAAACAAAATAAAATAAAATAATATTGATATATAAATAATGAAATTTTATATAATTTTAACAGCAATACAATAACATTTTCACAACATAATAATGTATCTTCAATGTATAATATTTGTTGTAAGCGATTGCATGCAACACGCTCAAACAAAGTATTAGTACATATATATACATGTAATGTTGTATATTTTTTGTTTGCTACGTATTAAGTAAATGTTGTAATCATGGTTGCTGTTGTTATTAAAGAAATGCAGGAATGCGGTTTTCTTTTTCTTTTGAAATTTTTTTCTTATTTCTTTTTTCTTGCCTGTTGTTGTAAGTTTTTTAGTGAGCATTACGATGAGAAAGGCAGGCATACAGTTATCCCAAGCACTAACACATATATTTTCAATTCATATCGAAAAACATATACATGTACAACATGTTTGTATGCATTCACGCTAACTGCACAGACACACACACAGGCAATCTTTACAAAAATGAAAAAGAATGAAACAATTTTCGGCTTATTTTGAAAGGGAACAAAATTCCACAACAAGTGAAAGTAGGTTGGTTGTTTGGGTTTATACGTTGTTTTCGTTGTAATAAAAATTCTTAACATACTTTTTGTTTTTATTGTTTTATTTTAAAATTGAAGTACATATTGAAGTACGAGACTTAAAAGAAATGATTTAATGTTGTTAAAAATGTTTACAATTTTATTGAAGAAAATTTTTAATCATATTAAAGAGTATGTGGTACTTTGTATTACATGGCTACGAAAAGTTTTTTTTAAGAAAAACAATCGAATCTAATTGAATTTAAAAGTGGGTCTCGTCGCTAAAGATGATTATTTTTTATAAAAATTGGCGATTTCTTTTCACCTAGTAAACAAAATGTTTTGTCTAGAAACAAAAAATTTAAGTGCTAGGAGGGGTTACATCTTGTAAAAATTCAAAGTTTGATACAAACTAAAATTTAAAATTAAAATTTCCTCAATTTTTCTCTACACTTTTAACGACAACAAGAAGACGGTTTTTAGATCCATATACGCAATGAAAAATTAAAGTAACTACACATTTACAACGATCATACATTATTTTATGTACAAATATTTATTTATAAGATACAAGTAAAATTATCTTTATTTTGTTTTATTGTTTACTTCATCACGAAGGTCAAACATTTGTTTGAATTTTATTATTTGATTTTTGCTTTTAATAAAAACTTCGATATGGTTGTCCTTTACAAAATTATTATAATAAAAAGATTATGCTATATTCGGAAAAAAAAATTTATATTCAAACGCACTTAAGATTGAAAAAAAATCAATTATTGTTATGTTAAAAAAATAGTATGATTACATAGCAATCAGGTTTTGATTTCTATTAATAATAATTTGTTTTCAACAGTTTTTCTTCTTTTTAGATAAATTATTATTTGAAAAGTTTGTCATGTAAGAAAAAAAAACAAAAATATAGAAAAAAATCATGGAATCGCAAAAAGAAACGATAAAATATAAATATAAATTTTTTTAACAAAAAATATTACCATTTTTTTATAATTGTTCACTGGGATATTAAATATCTTTAGATTTATTTTTTATATAAAAAGATATATTATAAAACTTTGCTTTATTAATTTATAAATATTTTGAAGTAATTTTGGGAATTTATAAGCAATTTTGGGATTTTGAGATTAAATATCGTGATCGAGTTTTTAAAATTTTATAGTCAAGAATATATTATTATTTATGTGAAAAGTATTGCACTATTCTAAAATCCAAGATATCTCATAACTATTTAATATGTAAGATTTTTGCACGACAAACCCACAACTTGCTACTTTATTTTTATATATTTAACTGTAAAAATCTTTCTTTTCTTTAATAAAATGCTCCCAACCATAAGATGTCCACACCTTAATTACGTTTAAATACTGTAACACAGCGTATGATTAACAATTAACTCAAGGCTAATGGACAATATTACTCATACGTAAACGATAATTGCCTATTCATTTATTATTATCTGTTAATAAATATTAATTTCTGTAACATTTTTGTTGACAAATTGCTATTGAACTTATTCTATAATCTCTATTCTTTCACTTGGTAGGTGAACACGCACACACACACACACACACACACTTGCAAACATATTTATATACACAAGTATGATTATATTAATTAGTAAATCATTACATTCTTCAATATAGTTTTCTTTGTCTGGTTGTGTATATTTGCGTTTGCTTTTATGAACTTGTATAAGATATATATATATTTGTGTGTATAAATTAATTAATTAAAGTTTCAATATAATAGTAAGACAATGTTGTCTTGATTACTATTTCTATCTATTTATTGTGTTGTCACTGAATTACACATTTCTACAAACAAATATAAATTTACCTTTACCAACAGCGCTACATACGATTTTACAAGCATTTATCTATGCGAGAGCTTATATTTGAGCCGTACATGAATATTCCTTTACAGACATGAATATGCATTCATACCCACACTTATTTATATAGAATTTATTGTGAAATATAATGTAATTGTTACTGTAACTGTTACGCATCCTCTTTGTGTTAGATACTTGATTAATTTATTTATTAGCAAATTGTAATTAGTACAGCATATCCAATTACATGAGAGATACCGATTTTGATATTATTTAAGAATGTGCAGCATTGTATTGTTATTTTATCTTTAGTATGGATTAATGAGTATGAAAGATTTATATTAGTTCCACAAAATAATATTTAAAATTTTAATTTATTTTTTCAATGAATTTGTGCTTTCCATTTGGATCTAAATTTATAATATTCATGCTGCGTTTATTTAATTATACTTATATTGAAAAGTTTCAACACTTAATATGTATAATATTTCATCTTTTTCTAATCTCAGTGCAATATTTCTGTACGCTTTACTTCCGTCTGTCTGGATAATGCTTAATGCAAGTATCAAAACATTAATGTTACCAACCATATAATCCATCAACAGCTGCCATTAACACTCACAAACATTAAATGACAGCTTGACTTAAGCTTCTAAATTTTTTTATTTGCGTTCGTTTTTGCTTTTTACGCTTTCATAATAAAGGGAATAATTTGGTTGTTTTATAATAACAGCTTTCAAAAACATGCAATGGTAGACAGAAAATTTTTGAGTAAGATAAATATAACTTTTCAAGATCTTTTAGTTCATTTTAAACATCTTATTTAGTTTTAAAAATTAATTTGTAATTAAAGAGTAAAAGCTTGAAAATATATTTTAGCTATCGATTACTAATTATCGTTTCTAAATAAATAATAGAAATTTATGTTAAATCTCTTATCAATTAAAAGCAGACCAAAAGTCATTTACAGTACGTCATTATATTCAAAAAAAAACTTAATCTCTGAAAAATATTATTGACAAAATTTTTAATTTTTTTATTTAAGCTTTTAAATATTAGAAGAAAACTACTAAAGCTTGCTCCAATTATTTTCAGAAATTTAAGCAGTTATTTAAATAACATAAAAAACCCATATTTTTTGCTAAAATAAATTTTCAGTTTTAATATTTTCCGATAATTTGAATACAAATTTACGTTTGGAGAATTCTAAAAATACTTTGGGGAATAATTGCACAAATGCTCGTAAACAAAATTATATGCCAAATGATGCCACTTAGAGGCAAATACAAAATGCAAAACAAAAATAAAAATAAAACAAAAATAAGTGAAACTAAACAAAAGCGCTACAATTGAAAAAGAGTCACGTGTACACAAGGTATGGAATAGTTTAGTAATAAGCTTCTCAATAATTGCTTTGGATGCAATAGACCCTTAATTTTATTTGGTTAGAAATTAAATGCATGAGATAAAGTACGAGAGAAGTTAGACGAAGGCAAGCAGCTGCTCATCAAGTTCAAAAATTTTTTTTTTCTTTAAATTTCTTAAATAATTACGGATCATTTCTAAAATATATAAGAAATTGTCTTTTATTTTCTTTCTCTTTCATAAAACTAAAGAAAAAATTTAGTTTTGCAAAAGTTTAATTGATTTTCAAACAAACAAATAAACAAATGGCCACAATAGAGCCATAAATTAATAATTAAGCCTAATTAAGATAATAGAAAAGCTTGCTAGAAAAAAATTTCAAGAAAGCAATTTATTCAATACTTGAACCACCTTGGCATACCGTTCGTATATTTCTATGGCAGAATTTTTAACACGTAAATATAAGAAAACATATAGTACCATAATGAAGTACATAGTACCTCACTAGGATCTATCTTTACGTGGTTATAAAATTTTATCTTCTATATAATTTTACATTTTGGGTTAATTTTAATATACAAGCCCCCTTGATGGTCAGATGTATGGAAGAGTATAAATGTTTAATAATGTTAGCGATAGAAATCAGCTGGAGGTTAGTCATGTGTACACACCGGAAAGGAACTGTGTGGGTCATATATTAAAATTTTATTAAATTCTAATCTTCTTAAGCAATAAAGTTAGATAGCAGGTATAACGGAGAGGTATAATTGAGGGGCCTTCTCCTGAATTTTTATCTATCTAGAAATAACTCTCTTATAAAAAACTTTGAAAATATGTTTCCCTTTTTCTCACACTTCAAGCACGATAAAGTGCCTTTTGGCTCTGTTTGAACTTTATTATGCTTTTTATTTTTTTTTTTAAATTTTAGAAAATAAGAGATTTTTTTTATGAGGTTCGTGTCTATTCCGTACATAATATTCACATAAATATAAATGTTCATTAAAATAAAAACCAAATACTTAGAACCAAAACACTCATAACAAGTTATTAAACATAAAACTTAAACATTTATAATTTTTAATTATTTACAAATTTACAAGCATACTTTATTTACCTATAATACCAAAGAACAAATACAAACTTTGCATTTATACGCTAAAAATGATTTAAACAAACACTTTATATATGCCAACGAAAATCACTTGCATTTACTTGAACCAACCAACTACACAAAACAAAAAATATAAAAAAAAAATAAAAAATATTTTATTAAAAAGGATGCTTTTCATTACCGGATATTTGTACAAAAGAATAAAATTCCACACACATACGAACATATTTTTTTTTACAATTCAAATTATAGAATATAAATTTAATTTCTATTTTTTTGTTGTTCTTTTTACCGGAACAGGAAAAATAAAACACAAAATTTAATTTCCGTTTAAAGTAAAATGGAGTAGAAGAAAATAAGAACACAATGACTTGTGGCACTCTCTCACTTTTTTCAATTCTACTCTTATTCACTTTTGATAAAAAGGCAAAAAAGCAAAAAAATCATGTTTCCACGAACCATTGATATTAATTATTTATTGCAAAAAATTCACAGCATAACAGAATCAAAGATAAGTAATTACTTTTATACAAAAGTAAGAGAAAAACTATTTTCCTTTTTCATTACTCAATTTAATTATACGTTTGTGCTTTTTTTTATTTTTTGTTTAAAACTATTACAAAGAAAATGAAGTATTTTTACAAAGTATTTCATGTGTCTTCATATATTTGTCAGCAAAATATGTGATGGTTGAATAAATATAAATATACTTATTAGTAATAAAAATTTAATAAGATGATTTTCTTCCTAATTTTTTTTTTTTAATTTTTCTTTTTAACTTTTCATATGTTTCCTTTCAAGTTGTGTTTACAATTAAAGTGCAATATTAATTTTCTTGTAGCTTTTCTTATATTTACAACAACAAAATTCTTTATAAACAATAAGTTTTTCCATTTCGCCAGTTACATAAACTAGGTTTTTTTTTAAGTTTAAAAAATCTTAAAAAATAATTGTTTTAAATTTGTTAATCAAACGGAAAAGCTTTTTTTTCATCTTTGTATGCAACTACAAAAACAACTCAATTTCTTATTTTAAATATTTGATTTAAAACTAAAACAAATTATAAATATTTGAATATATTTTTACAATAAAAACACTTGATATTAAAAGTATTTTTAAGTCCATCAACAGGATAATTAATGCTGGATCATGTTAATCATTTGCTTTATTAAAGAAAAAGGCATTCACTTATTGTTACACAGAAGAATCTATAGAAAAATAAATTTATCTTAATCAAGAGTTGACTATTGTGTAAATGTTGTTTTTCTTCTATAAATATTTTAAAGTTTTGGTCATTGGTAACCACTTCTAGATGTAAATTAATCTGTGTTATATGTATGTTTTAATGCTTAGAAATTGAGAACCCTAACTCGTATTTTTTACGAAATTTAGTTTTTCATTAAATCCAATACATTTCATTCAAATACACCTTGACACGAAAATTTAATGCAATAGTATAAAAAACAGTTTTACAAGTAATTTCACATGAGATGTAACATCACTATGAAGTTTCTATTACGTTTTGCCCTTCTCTTGTCAAATTGCAACTATTTGAGTTAGAGCCTCTCTACCTGCCATCAACGGTATGTAACATCCTTATACTTATACATTAAGTTTTTTTAAAATTTTTTATCATTAAAAATTTTATTAATAATTTTAATACAATTTCAAACCAATATTTTATCGATTGAATTTTTCTATCTTCAGGAACATCTAAAAAGTTTACTGTATTTACATAAGTTTAAAGTAACTGCATACCCTCCACGTAATGACATCTTTTTTTTATAAATAAACATCTGTAGACATTAAACAACATTACAACAATTTTAAGATTTTCGATTTATTATTGAGAAACTAAAAAAATTTCTTATCTTTAGTTAAAATAATATATAAAAATTGCACACATATATACATTATAGTTGTAAGGGTTTTTAAATTTAATATATCATTTAAATTTTAATAAGAAAAAACAGTTTTTTTGAGATAATAAAAAAATTTTATTTCAGTTTGCTAAAAAAGATTCTGTTTAAAAATGAAAATTCCCTGGCAAGCAGGTCCTCAATCTTTTACCAATATTCTCAATTATATTTTCCAATAAACTGTTGTCAATGATTGATATCTGCTCGATAATTTTGTTTTAAACCCCTATACAGTTACAGAATTATTGCTGCACACTTTCGATTTCAAAAAAACCGTACAAAAAGGTGTAAAATCGAACGATCTTGGTGGCCAATTCACTTTTTCTCTTTGAAAATTAATACGATTTTCGAACTTTTCTTTTAAATGATTCATTATTTATTTTGACGTGTGGCAAGTTGCATGAAATATGAGGCTTAATGTTGAAACCACATGTAAAATACATCTACGTTATCAATTGAACGCAAAAAAAAACTTTGGTTCACTTCTCTTGAGCAATTCGCATTGTCCATTGATACTTAAAGTTTGGACACCCTTTATTTTAAAAATCTGATTAATAAACTATATAAAATATTGAATAAAAAACAAAATTCTAGAAAACGCTAGGCATTTTTTCATAGCCATAACGTATACTAATGAAAGGCAGAAATTGCTATAGTTCAATTGAGTAAATTTCATATTATTCAAATTCACTTGGAATCATAACTTATTTTACTTAACGCACGAATATTGGATATTTTATTAAGTTCAGGTAAATGGTGTTTATGGTTTGTTTTCGTTCAACTCCATTCTCTCACTTGTTTAAGTTTTGTCAAGAAATCAAAAAATTCAACGCAATAAAAACTAATATTCACTAGATATGTAAGAGAGATAAAACATAGTTTTATGTATCATGTAACAATGCGAGAGTGCAAATGATGAAAGCAAACTACTAATACAACAATTTAACACCTTGAGACATGAATTATAAGATAAAACTTTCTAGCGAATCAAATATAGCTATCCCTCATAAAAGCTTATTTTCTTACCTGTATGTGTAATAAGATGTGTATAGGCGATGACCAAATATATTGGTCTAATTTCTAGGTTATTTTGTATAAATAATTAAATAATATTTAAGTATATGTTTCCTAATGGGTTTTTATTTATTATTATTGAAATATGTATATATTGACACATAACCGACAACATGAACTACGTTTCAATCTCATATACAAAAATTATAATTATGTCTGTAGGTTAGATCATGCCAGAAAAGAAGTTAGCAATACCCCTTCAAAAAAAAAGGTAATTTAAAAAAAACAAAAGCATAACGAAAAAAAATAAAAAGCCGACATCTTTAATCGACATATAAAATACTTGTTTTTAAGGTGAAGGAGCCGAAAAATTTTTTGTTTCTGCCTTCAAAGTGGTATGCTCTAATGTTCATACATGTGTTTACATTAAACATAAACATATATTTGTCAATTGGTAATTTCGATTAGCTTACTTAAAAGCAAAACTATTTTCTCTTATCAAGCAATTTAATCAATATTTAGACATACAGATAAATGCTCATATAAGCTTTGATTGTTTTTACTACAAATTCATACACACACATACATAAGTTGTCATCCTGTTGGATTTTATCATCAAATATAGGAAAGGAATTAAATAATGTTTCTTTTTTCATAAATATTCTACAAAGAAAATCCATAATTGTGTTATACAATCAAATCAATGCATTTATTTTTTATTATTTTTTTTTTAATTTGTCAAAACTTTGTTATGGAGAAATAAATTTTAGGCTTATATTGACAATTACACAGGTAAACTCTAGAACATAATATGATTTTAATTAGGTCTTATTTGTAGCTTTGTAAATATTTTTGTTTTTATTCTACAAAAATTCATTGTATGACCATAACCCCATTTCGACGCTTATCAATACAACATTGAATTATTGATGTTGAGTATTGAGCTTACAGCATTTTGAAAAAAACTTGTAAAACTTTGTTATACCTGCTCATCGTTTTCATAAATAAAAAATTTATTATCACCCATTTAATTTATTTTTATTATTAAAATTTTTATTTATTATTTAAAATCTCTCTCCAAAGCACTAATAAATATTATATTAAACTTTCATAACACTATTTCACCTACATAAAAATGAATTCAAAACTGGCTAAAAAATCAGCACCAGTAACATCACCAACACAAACAAAATGATTGCTGCAATACAAAAAACAATAAAACAAATAGAAAAAAAACAGCAACAACAATGCATGAAAAGTGTTTTGCCAAGCATTTAAAATTTATTGTCGTATAACTGAGTTTTTCTCTCTCAAATACATAAATACAATAGTTGTAGTAGTGCTCGTAATAAATGACAAAACGGAGGATACAAAAAAATTTTCAAATGCTAATATAACAACAACAATAAGTCAACTATAAAAAATCAGTTTAGTTAAAAATAGCAAACGATTTCGGTACTAATAACAGCAACAACAACAACTACAGTAACAAACAAACAAAATCACGTTTCTCTCATGTTGAAAAATGGCAATTTTTGCGACAACAAAAAAAAATCACAAAAATACATTGAGATTAAAAAAATATTTAAAAAAAAACAAAAAATAGTGAAAAATAAAATAGTAGAAAAAACTACATAAAATAACCAGTACTTTGTTATGACACAACATGAATAAAAGTTAATGACACGCCAACGCAAACTAACAACATAAACAAAAAACAAATTAAAGGAAAACACAAACACCACTAACATGATAAATAAAAAAACAATTTAATGAAATTGTGACTTGATGGAATTAAGACATGACTGATACAGTCCATAGAGCCCAAACACACATACATACAAAGTTTTGGTGCACTTATGAACCAAAACATTTTAAATTGAGTTTTTTTTTAACTGATTGTTCGCTGTTAACAAGTGACTATCATTTAAAGCAGAAGCATTAAGAAAATAGAAAAAGGAATTTTTGTTGTTTCAATTATAGTCCAGGGGAAATGGGTTTTTGACGAAAATTTTATTTTATTGGGGTTAAAGTTACTTAAAATGGATAAAAGAAAATTAGAAAGAGATCGAAAATAATTATTTTATAAAAATTTCCGCAAATTCTTCTTAAATACAAAAAAAATTTAAATTAAAGCTTTTAAATATTTTTTCACTAATTTTCTTAATTTTGGTCAAATAAAATTATATTTTTAAAATTGGGTTAAACTGAGCTTTTCTAGTTTATATTCCATTACGTTAATGTATAGTAATCCCATTTTTTTTCATTTGAAAAAAAAACACGAAATTACTAAAAATAAACATGTTCGTTTGTATGTCTGTATGTATGTTTTTATGTATGTATCTGTGTATTTGTATGTATGTATAAACATTTATAAATTAAAAGGTCTGACCGCATTTAAAAGCAAATTAACTAAAATGAATTGCTTTTTAATAAATCAAATAGCGATTGTCATAGAAACTATCACTAAATGCAACTGAAAGTTATTGATTGAACAATTTTATACAAAACACATACTTATCAAATTAAACATTAACAAATACTTAAACAAACAAATAACATCGGTATAAATGTTTATAAACTGTTACGATTTTAATTATTTTTCTGTTTTCTACAAAAAAGAAAAAATAAATAATTACTTTATGTCCTTTTTTCTTAATTGAAATCATTACATTTTCATTTTCAATTTAATTATGTACTTTGCTGTCATCAACACTAAACAATTCAAAAATTAATTAATTTTCTAAAACACATCAATTTTATTTTTTACAAGTATTGTTTTGAAATTGAACTTTATTTTTTAACGGAATTTTACGTGTGTTTTTTAGAAGACGTTAGAAAAATTATCACTATATTTTTGTCAATATTTTGAGAACTATTTTCTGGAGGCATATCAAAGTATAGAGAAAAAACAACAGTTTACTCAAGAACTTATACTAAATAGATTATAGATTTTTCACTTTTTAAAGCAGTGTCAACCAACATATACTGAACTGAAAATAGATTTAAATTCTTAAAAAGGTCTTCCGACTTATAGATCTTGAAAAATTTCCTTTAGTCTTTTAAAAAAAAAAAATATTATGCTTAAGCTCAACCAAAGCACCTCTAATGCTTTTCCACAAACTAAAGCAACTGAGCTAATATCATAACGTGTTCACAGAAATATTGTAAAAACTTAAACTAAGAATTTTTAAAGATAGCTCTTAAATTTTTTTATATCTTTATTCTTTTAATAAAAAAATTATTAAAGAAAAACTTTTTTGGTTTTAAAATATTTAAGAAAAATGAAAATATTTCACTTTTGTATGGCAAAAACTAAAGCAACTCATTTAATTTTTTTTTTATTTTTTCAATTTTTTAAAATATCTTAATAATTAATAAAAATCTTTTATTTTGCAAAACAGCAGCACATCTATGAGGCATTGAAGTTATTATTTTTTGAATTTTGCTTTCTAAAATGCTTTCCCACTCTTCTTTAACTTGGAGGAAAAAATTTCGTTTATTCAAACCCTAATCACGTTTTATTTTTTTATCTACCATGTCAAACAAGTTCTCTATAGGATTAAGGTCGGGTGACTCAGCTGGCCATTAAGCTACTTTAATATTTTGGTCTTGAACTCAAGGCTTAACATATTTCGATGCATACTTTGGATTATTATCGCATTGAAAAAATCCATCCGGTAGGACGTCAGCTTCCAAAATATTTTTGTCGAGGTAGCGGTCCATTGTTTCACTAATCACACACAAAGGCCCGATTCCATTGAGTAGAAAATACCCCAACACCATTTTATTCCCCCCACCATGCTTAAAAGTTCCCTTGCAGTACATAAGGTCTAGCCACTTCTTTGGGGGTCTTCGAACGCATTTGTGTTTTAAGTCAAATCTTCTCAAGTTAGATTTAAATTTTTCATTGGAAAAATAGATACTCCGCTGTTTATCAGCAATTCAGCGCAAATGCGTCTTAGCAAATTCTACTCACGATTTTTAGATTTTAATATTTTGGCATTCAAAAGAGTCAGTTACTGCAAACTTCGAATTTTTCTTAAAACTATAATATACTGTATGTAAACGAAAAATCACAAAATTTTTATTAGGTAAGGGGCTCAATCCCTAATTGATTGAATATGGAAATACTCATATAAATATACTTGCAAAGATTTTTTTTTAATTAAATAAATAGTTTTGATTAGGAAATTTTTATTTCTTTCTCAGTGATAAACCTTTTTTTATGTTCAAGAAAGTATTTTTTCATTTAAGTTTTTTCAATGGTCGAATGTAATTAATCCTTGAAATTATACAAAAAAGTCTTAAGTGGTAAACTGCAGTTTTTGTTTGATACCAAACAAAATATAAATTTTTCTGTATTATTGTTTAAAGAGCAAATAGTTACGATTAGAAGAAGTTATGCCGCACTGATTTTTGCGGAACTTAATAAAACAGAAAAATTTAAGAAAACCCCAGTAAAAAAAATTATACTGTAATTTTTCACTTAAGACCTTTTTATCTAACTCCAAAGAATTCCGAGAAAAGAATATTATGCACTACAATTAACTGACAAATACTCCGTAACAATTATAACGTAAAATTCCAATATCTAATTTTGTCGATACACATAAAGAAAGCTTCAAGCCTACGATTTGCTATATACACACACACACACATTCACACAAACAGAAATGCAAAGGCGTATTCATGCCTATCGAAGACGGCATAAGTAAATGAATATTAAAGGCAACGTATTTAAGTTACATGCACTTTCTCACATAACCGAAACCCATTAGATCATACATATTTGGTTTGTACATCAAATTTCATACAGTAATCAATAGCAATTACAGCATATCAAAGAACTCCTAAGAGCATCATTAGGATACGCATGTTAGGCTAACATATTAAAATGCAAAATTTAAAAATGTTTTGGTGTTTGAAACTGTACATACAGGCGATAGTTAGCATTTCAGCTGTATACCAAGGTGTTGTACCACAAAGTGCAGCCAGTTTGTGCCCAGACACACCTTGAGATACATAATTTGTCTACACCCAACACAATTTAAAGCAGCAGCGTAATCAAAATTATTAAATTATTTTTACATAAATCTCAACAAAACTATTTCGAAAAATAAATAAAACGTGTTTGTTTGGTGCTTTAGTGTTAGTGTTCTATTCGCTGAGTGTGCTTTTCATTATACTGCTAATTTTTATTCTATTGTTACACTTGTACTATTTTATTTGAATTCCCTAAAAATCTAACCATTGTTTAACGACAATAATGGCAAGAATTAACTTAATGAACAGCATTGTACTAATTAAAGATTTTTAATACACAAAACAATAAAATCAATTGATTGCCCCGAATAATGTATACATTGAGAAATATATTATTAATTACCATTTAAATTGAAAATAATAACGATCATTATGGAAACAATTGTACATGTGAAACACAAAACCCATACAAACGGGCAGAGTAAAATATGGCAATTACTTGTACTGCAGTTGTAGCAACAAATTAAAAATGAAAATAAAATTCAACACATATACACATAATAAATATGAACATGCATACATTTGCAAGTGAGTGCAAATGTAATACAAATTATACTGTCACAGACTTTATATGAAACAAGTGTATTTTTTTTTCAACACTTAATATTCAAAGTAAATATTTTTTTGAAAAAAAAAAAAATTCCCATGAAAACTTTTACATATTTTTATCACTTTATGCATATACAACGAGTATATTTATTTAATAAATGTATTTATAAAAGTATGTAGATATATTTGTTTATCTCAGATACACACTTTCATTTATGAATATGATTGTAATAAAAAAAAAAATAACAACAATCGTCGTTATTGTATCAGAGCAAAAAAAATAAATAAAACAAAAAAGTTTTCGTAATAAAAATAAAACTATTGTAAATATGAAAAACATAAAAATTATATGAAATGAAAACGAAACCAAGCGATATATTAAATTTCTGCTTCAAAAAATATACACAAAATTATGCGAAAGAATGTTGGCAACGGCTTTCTGTCGATGTTTAAATGTATGTGCATTTCTGCACTTACTGATATATACAGACATACATATTGGTTATACGCATACAGACATATAGTTTTAACTTTATTGGAAATATATTGCATTATATTTCCTGTCATATTGTTATTGATGTTTACGAAGACAAGTAGTTGTACTGTTTTTTTTTTCAATTTGTGCATTCGTAAAAAAAAAACTATTTTATCCTGCAGCTTAAATTCCAACACTTACCAATAGTTATGATAAAATTTTACGTAAAAAATTGTCTGCATTAGGCAGGGTCATGTTTAAAATAATAATAATATAGTTCATTTAATGGTTTGTTAAAGGAATATGTAGTCACAACTTTATTTGCTGCTATAGCCTTCGTTTGTTCTCAATTAATGTTTGGGCATGTTATGCTTGTTATGATCATCTTAACTCTATAATCGACTAAAACCTTAGAACTTTTTTTATCAGATCTGTTTTATGTTTTCCTACACTACTCGTATTAACAGTTTATTACGTTTGCGAAACCTTATTGCTTGAACACTCTTGGAATGTTTGATTATTTTTTATTTTTATACCCGCCACCAAAAAAATGGTGGGGGTATATTCATTTTGTCATTCCGTTTGTAACACATCGAAATATCCATTTTAGACCCCATAAAGTATATTTATTCTAAATCGTGGTTTGATTTTATGACGATCTAGCTATGTCCGTCCGTCTGTCCGTCTGTCCGTCTGTCCGTCTGTTGAAAGCACGATAGAGGTCGCACCGAAAAAGCTAGGGGGCTCAAATTTTGCCAGAATCTTTCTTATAGACAAGGTTTGTTTGGTATTGAAAATGGGCTAAATCGGAATATTAGGAAGAGAGTTATAGCTCGAAAAGCAAGAGTAGGTCGAAAAAACCGTGTCCTTCGAACATCGAATAAAATAGAATTGTGTCCAAACGCCTTAACGTAGCCTCATGAAACTTCGAATATATACTTCCTGGGTAAAGACAATATCTTTCCTCGAAAATTATCTAAATCTATGCATTAGGAGAGGAGTTATCGATCAAAATGCACGAAAATTTATGCCGCACAGTGTATTTTTCGGTATATTTAAAAACAAAAACGTCATAAAAGCAACAAAATTGGATGTACGACTCTGAAATTTTGCACACTTTGCTTTTTGGTGAGGGGCTTTTTTGTAGCGGAAAATCAATGTGCCACGCCCACTTCAACGCCCACCTCCCATATAACGTTTTACCTAAAATTCATATAATTTCTCTATTAATAAAGATTTTGGAATAATAAAGGACTATATTGAAACACCTAAGTTGTACTCATTAGCAAAAATAACTTTGACACGCCTACTATAACGCCCACTTTCACTTTTGAATTGTGTCCAGACGCATAAACGTAGTCATGAAACTTCGAATATATATTTATCGAGTCAAAAGAATATTTTTCCCTGAAAATCGCTTAAATTTATGAATTAGGAAAAGAGTTATAGATAAAAATGTACGAAAATTGCACAGTGTATATTTCAAATTTAAAACGTAATAAAACTGACAAAACTATATGTACGATTCTGAAATTTTGCAAACATGGTTTTTTGGTCAAAGTCTGTGCCATTTATTGTACTGTAGCTAAATATAAGATAAAGATGATAAGATAGATGACTCTACTAGCAACTACTAGATGGCATGCTAACAACTTATGCTTATGTTCTCCTTAAATTATGCTCTATTAAAAATGGGAATTTAGGAAAATTTTGACCTAAATAAAAAAAAATTATCTCTTTATTACATTATAAAGAATTTATTTTCATGTACTAATGGCTAACAAATTTTAAAATTACACAAAACTTATTTCGTTTGAAAATCTTTTAAAAGCAAAATGTTATAGAAGTTTAAAAATCAAAATCTTACTAATAAATTTCCCGTTTTAGAAAAATGCAGAGAATGTATATTTTAAATCACCCTGTGGCCCTTAAAATTTAACCTTAAATTCACTTTCTTCCTCTTAAATTCATGTAAATTCTCTATGAATAAAGATTTTGGAATACTAAAGGACTATATTGAAATATCTAAGTTATGTTTATTAGCAGAAACTTTATTGACACGCGTATTTTAACGGCCACTTTCATTGAAAGAGTAAATTTACAAAAACATTTTACCAGCATACCCAAGTTATAATGGGTGGTTTTATTTTAAGGGACTATGTTGATTTTGAATAAAATTATTATGAAATTATTATCGTTTATTTTTGTAATGATAATATTTGTATGCTTCAATTATGTATGGAACAAAATATCGGCCAAATGGCCCCCCAACCTAAGCGGCACACCACCATCCGATAGTCCAAATTTTCAATGACACTGTTGATGCTCGATTGTTTACCACGTTATCGTGAAAAACAGCAATGTTTCCCATTCAACGAACTAAGACGGCATTCACAGATGTTTTCACATTTCATACAGACCTGCTTTGCAGACATTTAAATATTTTTTACAATTCTCACGGTTGTGGACGAATTCGAACGATTATGTTGACCAAAAGAATCACGAAGTGCACAAAATGCATTTTGATTTGAACGCCCATTTTTATAAAAATCTTTAATATTTAAAAGCGTTGCTCGATTGCGTATCTTTCCACGGTTTAAATTGAGTTAGTCTGAGATTGAGAATTGTCAAATGAAATACAAGAAAAAAGTTGAAGTTTAGATGTGGTTCACCTTAAACATGGGCCCTTAAAATTTAACCACCCTCTACAAAGAAAGTGATACATATTTTATTATAAAGAGATTATTCTATAGCGATTAGCAAAATAATAAATATTGTGCCTTAAACGTACACAAAATTGGTGGTGGGTATAAAAGATTCGGCACAGCCGAATATAGTGCTCTTACTTGTTTTATATACTATATACATTTCAAACGTTGGGTAATTGTCTTTTAATAAAGCGGGATTCTTTTGTATTGCAAAAAAAAATTACATTTAAAATTTGTTGCAAAAATAAGAATATTTTGTGCAGAAATTGTTAAAAAAAGTCTGAAAAAAACGCATTGATAGTTTTTCTTAAATTGTATATAATGCATTGACACTATTACATGATCTAGTCTACTGTACTCACAATATGCAATGTTGTTTTGTAAGTGATATGTATGTATGTTAGTGTATGTCAAAATATGTTGCAATAGGTTTTAAATGTAAGATTAAAACATATATTGTACATGCTTAATAATAATATTTGAAAACTACTTATTTTTTACACACTTCTATTTATTTGTCTTTAACTGTTTTAAACGAAACAAACAAACAAAACCTAATTATATACTGTATTCAATTTTAAGCTGTTTATAGATAAACTATTATTGTCCAAAGTCTTTAAATAAAAGTCGATAGAAACAACGTCTTTATTTCTATAAAGAAGTTAAAATATATTACTGTTACACAATTAGTTTTATTAGCTTTAAATTTTATTAGTTAAGTTTAAGGATTAGATTAGATTAGATTAGATTAGATTAGATTAGATTAGATTAGATTAGATTAGATTAGAGTAGATTAGATTAGATTAGATTAGATTAGATTAGATTAGATTAGATTAGATTAGATTAGATTAGATTAGATTAGATTAGATTAGATTAGATTAGATTAGATTAGATTAGAGTAGATTAGATTAGATTAGATTAGATTAGATTAGATTAGATTAGATTAGATTAGATTAGATTAGATTAGATTAGATTAGATTAGATTAGATTAGATTAGATTAGATTAGATTAGATTAGATTAGATTAGATTAGATTAGATTAGATTAGATTAGATTAGATTAGATTAGATTAGATTAGATTAGATTAGATTAGATTAGATTAGATTAGATTAGATTAGATTAGATTAGATTAGATTAGATTAGATTAGATTAGATTAGATTAGATTAGATTAGATTAGATTAGATTAGATTAGATTAGATTAGATTAGATTAGATTAGATTAGATTAGATTAGATAAGATTAGATCAGATTAGATTAGATCAGATTAGATTAGATTATATTAACTGAGATTTTAATTTACAACTTTAACAACTTTTTAATTTATAAACAATTCACATTTTGTAGCCTACTTTCACGATATTTTAAAAATGTCTACTTCTTAAATTTAAATTTTTTTTTTTTAATTTCTCGTTCTGGTATTACAGCATACATCTGTATGAAAAACCTACAGCAAGTAGTAAATAGTTGTACATAACACCTACATAAGTAAACCTTAAGTTGATTAAATAAACCATTTAATATTCAAGTGCGTTTAAATAAGCATAACTCTTATAACGTTAATTTAACTTAAAATTATTAAGAACTGCTGATTCTTATTTGCAATAAAAGAATCTCTGTTTGTTTCAAGGAGATAAACCAACATTTTTAATAGGTATAAACGTAACATTGTATTAAAACTTATTTAATAAATCCTGAAATTGATGGTGAACGTTTAGAGTTTTTATTTTTTTTTTTTAAATAATTTTATAAAGCATACCTTCATACCACACAAATTCAAATTTTGCAACAAAATTTTCAAAAAATAACTTTCTTTAATTCCATTCAATTCATTAATACATTTATTTTACTTTATTTTCATTTAAAATTTTTTTATTTATATCTTTTCGCTACTTGTTGCCACGTATGAAATTATGTTAATCGTAAAAGAGATATAATTGAATTTGTAAATTGTCACATACAATTTATTTATGTTGTTTATCTGTACTAGCATTCTTATGTGCAACCAAAGACAAAAAACCATCGGAAATTAACTGTTGTGGTTTGAATGGTTTCAAAAATAAATAATAAAAAAATAAAACATTTTTAATTTCAAAATGATATTAAATTTGCTTATTATCTTTCATGGATAAGTTGTAAATAAAATTAATGAGAACGAAAGAAATTTAAAAAACGCACTGGAAGTTTTTATATAACAGACAAAATATTTATTTAAGAATTAAGAAAAATTAGTTTTGGGTGTTTTTTAAGAAATCATGAAAAATTGTTGAAAAATTTTTACACCAATTGTACGAATTTTAATTCATAAACATGTACTAATATTAACAAATGTAATTACTTCTCAATAACTATTCTAAAGTATTTAAAAACTGCTGAAGAAATATTATGTTAAACAAATCGAGTTTACTTGTGTACAAACAAATCTAAAAATGTTTTAATTTGAACTTAAAACAATTTACTTTACGCTCAACTTTCACAAGAAATAAAAACGGAAGTAAAATGAAATGTGATAAATTATTTTGCAGAAGCAAAAACTTTATTTTTTTCCAACTTTACAACAATCAGTACAATTTGTACAAATTAACATTTCACACTTTCTAAAACAAGTTGTAACTGTTACGTAAGTATTTGCATTCACACATAGAAGTAGCAAACATAAGACTGTATGTGTATGTATTTTGCAAACGCCACCACTATCTTTATCGCCATCATCATATGGCTTTGATTCTTTCTTCATTTGTTCACTTACTCACTCACTCACTCATTCATTTATTCATTCGTTTATTCCAACAGTCATTCATTTCGTTTTCTGCCTTAACCTATTAAAGCCCATCATTTATCACATTCAATTTCTAAAATGTAACCATTTATAAGAAAGGTGTGCGTGTAGCCAACCATAAACTACTTAATGCCAAAGATCCCTACAACTAAATATGTGGTGCGAAAGAGAAAGAGAGGGAGTTATAAACGTTTAGTTTCAATTAATAAAAAGTCTTTGCAGGCGAAGAAGTGTAGCTTGACACTTGACAAAAACGCCGTTCGCAATAGAGACGAAACTCGAAGCAAAAGAATCAACACAAAAAAAATGAAACAATGTTAGTGAAACACACTAATCACATCATGCTATAAAACAAATAGTCCAAGACAAACATTTCTTAGCATGGAATACATTAAATATAATTCTTGCTGTTGCAGTGAATGGTTTTTCTTTAACCAAATGCTTGAAGTGTGACTTTTTCTAGAATTCTAACGTTTAGACTTCCTAACGTTTTAAAAAACCATTTTTGTTACCTTAACTTTAAAAAAAGGCAGTCAAGTGTAACAATTTTAAAAAAAGTTATAATTGTAACTATGATTTTTAACTATATTGACCAATTTTAATTTTTATTTGTTACATCTCAGTTAAAGCATAAGTTGATACAAATTGGTTTTTTAACTAGTGGACACCATATTAACAAGACTACAGGACTAGATTCAGTGCCTCTTTAAATAATTCTAATAATAAGCCCTAAGATATCTCATCACATCATTCAGTACTTGTTTTCTTAGGATTGGCTGCCACATGAGGAAATTCACAGAGAGGATTAAAATATTTCAGCCGGAAAATCACTGCATCCATCCAGAAGGCGCAAAGATCGCTTTATTTTTATCCTGTCAATGAAGATATCAGATCCTAAAATCGCTCGTATCAAACCTCACGAAGCTCCCTATAAGATCACCTCTACTCCACTCACTCCTGAAGGGAAATAGAGCTTTATTCTTCCGTCAAAATTAATATAGGGGCTGACCTAATCAGATGATTGTTTCAAGATCGAGGACAGACCGTCTAGAGTCCCCGCAATGTCATAGGTTTTTGATCTTTAATATCCAGATGCATTGAACCTTACTGGGCATATTATGAAGGTCAATGTGATCGAGGTGCAACATAGTGATCAGTACCTCTGATGACCTAGTTCGCAAAGCACCCGTAATCCCAATCCATACCGATTTTTTGAAGCTGCACAATTGTCCTATAACATAATTTGGCAGCCCACCATACCAGAGATCCAAAATTAAGAATGAACTGATAATTAAATAAACAACTAAGATAAATTAAGCGAGACTTATGTAATACTAATTACACCTAATTCAAGTTCGAAAATTGACTGTAATAAGATTATTATATACAAATTATACAAATTTATAATTATTCGTACTAAAAAAAATTAATACAAATATTTTTTGCGAATTTTGCTGCATTTCAAAGGAGTATATCGCAAAATACCTCAGCATTTAATAAATGTGCATAGCTCACGGTACACCTTTTCTTTCTAGAATTTTATGTTGTCAGTATTTTGATTTGATCAAAATAAGTACAAATAACTGACTACCTGTGGTTCGCCTTCTCACTGGATTGCATTCTATCCCATTTTTTATGTTTCTCTTTTTTCATGTTTGATTCGTTTTATTTGATTCTTTCAATTTAACATTTTGTATGCAGAACTTCGTAACTGTCAGTTGTCATTAAAAAGTAGAAATAAAGATAAAATTTGATTTATTTACTAAATGTTTCCAGTTGATGTTTTTACATGTTTACACTAACACATCTACAAACATTTGCATATTCAAATGTATATGAAGTGAACACACATATATAAGCATACTTTGCAAAAAAAGAAAACGGTTTTGCACCCAGCGATAAAAAGAAATGGTACGTTGGCCTTATAAAAGGCCTTACTACCATACCCATTGCATACTGATTTCTGTTTTACAAAAGTTCTTCTATTTGGACTTGTAGGAGATCTTCTGACAAAGGCCTCTTAGTGATCTGTTAATAGAAAATCTAATTTTCATTTCAACAAAATTATTGATTTAAAAAAAATCTATTAAATTTTGTATATATATTTCGCTCAGTTTTTAGCTCCGCAGTATTCAACTCACCCTTTAGAGGCTTAAAACATAACTTAATAAATTCTTATTAATTTTTTAATGTTTATATTTGTATTTTATATTTTTTTCTGATTTCTTTTAATTTTATTTACAATTTTAAAGGTTTTGCTGAAAAGCGAAAATTAAAAAAAGAATTATCGATATAACCTTTCTTCCCTTCTTAAAGAAAAGAAGTTGCAATGACTATCGGATATTTCAAAGGGAGTATAGAGATGCTTTAGAAGACTTCTTCTGTAAAGAAAATGTTAAAAAAGGTTTAAACTCTCAATAGGCCTAAAGTGTAAAGCCCTCATGCTTTTACCACTGGTTACGTACATTTACATATGCAATACATTTGTATGCATGCTTGTTTGTTGTGTGACTTGTAGGTGTAAATACCGCAAAATGTAGTAAGAACGACAAAAAAAACTACCAACAACATTGATACTGAAATAAAATTAAAGTTTTATTCAAAGTGATTGATTACTGGTGTTAAAACTTACACATGAAATGTAATTTTTTATTTTACATATATTTTTGTTTTTTTTTAAATGTTTGTTTGGCTGTTTGTTTACACATTTGTTTATTTGGTTATTTGGGTGTTTTTGGTATAAATGTCCAGATGTGTCGAAATCTGTCCTTGTTTACATACTACATCATCATTTTATTCAAATAAATCGTTTTACTCAAGTTATCGTTGTAAAAGTGTTTCCTTTAAATATTAATGATTTTTTATTTTAAATTTTTTTTTCTTTTAACTGGAAAACAATTAATTTTACTTTAATAAAAACAATATATAAAAAGCAAACATTTTTATTCTTATTCTTCTTAATTGTGAGAATGTAAATATGTGAAATTTTATACATAATAGCGTCTATCGAAAATCAGTGTGATGTAACTATCCAGATATTATGACAGCTTAAGTTTTGTTACTTGAGGTTTCATAATTGCATAAGTGAAAAGTACAAAGGTTTTGATCTCATAATTTTTTAATTTCAATAAGAACATGTCAGTTTTATTATCCTAGCATAAGGAATCTTAAAAAATACTAAAACGGGAATTACCAAAAATCAATTTAGATTGCAAGAATCCTTGGTTTACTGAATTGAAGAACAAACGAAAACAAATCGAATGATTAAAGGAAATTTTTAGGCGCTCTTCTTCCTTTAGGAACGATGAAAATTATATATAAATGAAAGTGACCCTTTAAAACTTTGCACTTTAAAAATAGCACAGTTTGCAAAAGCAAAAATTTTCTTTTTTCAAAAATTATTTGAACAGTTCCGTTATTGAAATTCATTTTTAAACTTCCACTGTCACTTCTATTCAATGCTAGTGATTAATGTTTAGTGTACAATTTTTCTTTAATAAATTAAGGTTTCAAATTACTACAAACATTTTAATAAGAAAATTTCTGCTTTCAATAATTACAAAAGAATTTTTCGGGTAGAATTTTCGATACGATTTTATCTTAATAATACACTCATTTTTACGTAACTAATTTGATATTTTTGCGATCAAATTTATTTATTTATTTATTAATATTTTTGTGCTAGACAATAAGATCGTTCTGAATAAAAATATCTCCAAAAATAAAAATTTTTTCACTTAATACTCAATTAAATTATTGTTTTTATATCTTGAAACAATAAACATTTCTTTTTTTACCACTTTTATAAGCACTGGCCACACTCACATAATTGCTTTTGTTAAATTGACATCCATTAAAAATTCCTCATTTCATGAAAATTTCCTAAATTAATTTAGTTTAAAAAACATTCTATTAGAGCAAATTTGTGATGCATAAAAATAAAATCACTAACCATGAAATCAGTCTCTTAACAACAGATTTATACAATAATAATATTTCTTTTTCACACAAAACAAAAGGCAATACCTCGACAACAGGCAAAACCAAACCATCCTTTAGCACAACAGTTCCAAGTTAATATACACACACACACACATACATAAAGTAGAACCACAATCTAGAGAGAGAAAAATAACGCCAGAATAAAAAAAAGTAAAAAAATCTTAACACATCACAAAAGTCAATTCAAAATCTGTATAATAATATGTCATTTAATACCCATTGAAAATGTCGTTTAAAGCTAAATAACAAATCATTTGTTTTACTTGGAAACAACAGCAACAAAAAGCAACAAAAACAGAAGCAGTAATATTTTCCAACTTATAAATATTAGCACACATACAAGCACATCCGAACAAAGATTTGAGGAATTTAGAGAAATAAAACAAATAGCACAAATTTGTAATGTAAATGTTAACAGAATATACCAAAATAGACAGCTGCAAATACAACAACAAATATAAAGAAACAACTACAAAAAAAACTGACAAAGATATTATTGAACAAACATGGTCGTTTGTTTTTATTTTTCTTTTTTCAGGGAAAAAGTGAAAAAACTAAATGGAAATAATATTGTTTTACCCAAACTGCAAAATCACTTTTATGAACATGAACACTACCCTAAAAATCTATTTTTTTACGTTTCGCAGAGTGTTTGATATAAACTTAATAAACTCATTTATTTTAAAGAGAGCATACCAGATAAACTCAATGGACAAAAAAAGGGACATCTAATCAAAATCACAAAATTTTGACAAAAAAAACTGCACAAGATTGATGACATTATGTGTTGTGCTGCTTTTACACACACACGCATACTGACATCAACCAAAATACTTTAACATAAAATTGTAAATGACAAAAAAGAGAGTTACTACAAAACAAAAGGTTAGTACAGGAAAACAGAATTAAAAGCAGGAAAAAAAACATAAACAATTCACTTTTTCATGTGCTTGACAAACAACTGCAAATAGTGAGTTAACAGTATATTTTTATCATAAAGTATACAAACAACAACAACAACAGAGCACACCATACATTTATACACATACGTGTCTATCTGTGTATGTGTGCTTTTTACATCAATATATGATGGTATTTATTCTTTACATATTGATTGCAATACAGAAAGAAAAAAACTACATTTGCCAAAGGTACTCTATGCATGTTTCGTAGTAATTTATCGGCACAGACACATCCACATATGTACGTGCACGGGTCGCCATAACAACATGTGATGCCAAAAATACATCCCAACATCAAAACGACAATGACCATCATTTATCTTGCAAAGAACCTCATCTTACTTTAATAACCAACTCCATGCCACCAAGCCGATGGAGAACCCAACTTTCGTCTTTCACGTACAATGACTACATTAACATGTGAGTGAGTGAGTGAGTGTGTATAAGTAGAAATATAAAATATTTAAGTAGATCAACACATACATATAAACAGCACGTTCTCCCTTTGCCTTACTATTTGTCTTGTCGTTTGTTTTTGGTATCCTCCTCTCACAGATCCCGCTGTCTTTCTTTGAAATACAAGCAGATGAGGTGCTCAGATGTTTAAGCATTTATAACAATAACAAAAAACGAAAAATTGTTTACAAAAGTCCGGAAGATTCTTATGAACAACAAAAAATAAAAAAAGAATTTCATTCTATAAAAGTGGTGGGTGTAAGTGGCAATAGCAATGGACATTAACCGAAAAAGGAAGAGAAAAATGCTAAAATACTTCAAATCTTTTTTGCTAGAAAAACCTTGTTTTACTGTATGCTTGCAGCTTTCTTCATATCCAAACTCAATTATTGCTTCGGACAGATGCATTGGAGACTATGTACTTTTATTTCGACCATATCAAACAGCTTTTATTGAAGATATTTTGTGATGGATTTGGTATCATTCTGATTTAAAATATAATTTAAGAGAAAAATTCCAAAAATACATAAACAAAATTTGTAACTCAAATTGAGTAAAATTTAAAATTTTTTCCATTTATACAATTCTAGGAATTTAAGGTTCCAATAAATTTAAGTTTAACCGCCTTTAACATTTTAACATTGAAATCCAACTCTAAGTGAATATTTAAGCATAATTTCGAAACGATACACACATATCTTTACAGAATTTTGAGACGATTATTTAGCTGTTTTGTTTAATCTACAAACTAAAGTGAACAATCTAATAAAAGACATTACATCTTGTAGACAGTATATGGTAATAGAAGGCACAGTGTAAAACAAATTTGTTAAAAATATTTTAGAGAATATCCCAAAAAGGGCATTAAACTAGTACTGAACTAATTTCACTGCTTTTAAATCTCACGATACTGTATCTTATTTAATCAAACACCCCATCAAATATTTCAATAAATTTCATTATGTATACTTAATTTTCGCCATTATCTGATACGTTTAATGCTCACCAGTTATTTGAATTTATTTTAATGCTGCTAAGAACATTTAAACAAATTTAAATTTATTTGATTCAACATTTTTGCCTCTCCTCCGCCCATTATTCATGCAGTTGTAACTAAACTCTTTAACTTAATGCTGATTTTCACACAGATACACGAACTGAAATATAATCACTCACTCAGTTACTCACGACGATAGTTGTTAAGCTGCTCTTAAAGAAGGACAAAAAAAATTACATGATGAAGTTGAAATGGCGACTATTGGATACTTGAAACTTTCGAGTATGCTTTAGAAGAAAAAATATAATTTCGTTAGCGCTTTTTTGCTCTTTCTTGCACTTGAATAAAAAACGTATTTAGACAAAAAAAAAAAACAAGATGTAAAGAACTAAATGTTTTTAAAGCTAAAAAGGGAAAAGCGAAAGAATTGGAAAATGTGAATGTGTTCTTTCTTTATATATTTTTTTTTTAATTCTATTTTTTGAAATTAACAAAACATTAGCAAAGAAAAAGGAGGAAGTATTCGTCTTTTTTTTATATAAATTTACATAAGGGAGTGAGAGTCGCAAGAAGTAAACGTTATTAAATGCTTAATAGGTCTACTAATTCAAGTGAAAGAAGTGGTCTTTAATTTATATTGTTAGTTGAATTTATTTTCTTCTGTGAATACTAATACCAGTATCAATTATACATCAAACAATTTAAAAATTGCAATAATTTATTTAAGCTCAATAATATGTTTTAAAATCCTAACAAAAGATTATTCAGTCACGTATTATTTTATTCGACAATTAAATTAGGAAAGAAGACTTAACTTAATGTACTTAGTGACACATTAGCAATTCAAACATATTGCACATTAAAGGAATTTTCAATAAAGACAGTTCGAAATTGGAATAAGATGTTACATATCCGTTATATTTTTTTTCATAATGGGACACAAATATTAGTTATTGTAATTTGAATGACACTGCCTGATACATCTGGCTATTTGGACTATGAATTTTATTTATTTATAACTTAAAAAAATCCCACAATAAAATTACAGTTGGGATGGAATTTCATGAACTTGTTGGTAAATTTATGTCAGCTACCACAACCATTTATTATTTGTGCGCAATGTCCGCTGTGCCACATACTAGTAATGATCGTTTCGTTTATTTTCATCTAAAATAAATTGATTCCCATTGATCTGTAGCATCTGTCATTGATGGTGATAGCTCAGCCAATTTCGTTTTCCAAATCTGTAAGTCTAAAGTAAGCACCAAATCGAGACTTTTATTTACATTGTGTGCTCTGTTAACTCCTATTTAAGACTTTTTTATATTTATAAACGAAGAGGCAAAATTATGCCTATTCGCCATAAATTGATTTTCTGCCATAACTGATGTACTCTTTGAAATGTTTGATACTCACGCAGTAATCAAACTTCGTTGTCTTTGGTTACTAACAATAAGTTAATTGATCAATTTTATATTTAATATTGCTTGAAGAGTTGGTTCAAGATCAAAAGCAAATGTTTAAGTCCGCAAGAAGTTTTCATTTAATATCTTTTGATGTACACCTACAAAGTGAATTAAATTTTTGCAACTAAGTAGTGAAATAATATACTGTTTTAAATTATTTTAAATTGCTAAACTCATGCATTTATCAGCTAAAATGAACCCTACTACTTCATCGTGCAGTTTTATGCTGGATAGGCATTGGTTGACAGCTAATACGGATATCTGCATTAAGTAACTTTTTTTGTAAAAATTTTGGGTTACAAACAAATTTATAGGTGCCAAAAATTGCAACTAGTCTAACTAAAAGCTTTATGATTTTAAAAAAATAATATTTAAAAACAAAAACCAACAAGAGACGATATCTTTAGGAGTGACGAACTGCTTTTCTGTTATAGTGCAGTTCAGTATTAACATTATTATTAATTTCCCAACGCACATACGCACACACACATATGCTTTCATTTTTTTGCTTTACCACATTCATATTTAAACCACCATCAGAGTATTTAAAAAAAGTACTTGTAAGTCAAATAAATAAATAACAAATATTGGTTTAAAATTCCACGCATTATATACCACTAACTCAGATTTGTCTTAAAGCAATAATTCATTCGTATTCATAAGCATTTACTTACATCGTTAGTGTGTATTCCTATGTAATTCCTTACGTTTTACTTCTTGTATGTAAATGTGTACAAACGTTAAATATTTTAATATTTAATAGACACGTACTTACTTGTACATTTGTTGTCATTGTGTGTTGTGGATGGGTTGTTTTATGTTACATATTTTGCACGAGTTTTTGAATTTGTTATTCAGTATGCTTTTTTTTTTGTTGTTAATGTGTTTTGTTATATTGTATGAGCGATGACAGATGTTTGTTTCTATCAAATTTGATGGGGTATGACTATCCTGTAGCACGAGTTAGATAAAATAAAAATATTTATAATTTATAATTTAGTTTATGTGTATACATCATCTTGAAATCTTTTTTTTTTTTTAAACCATTGAGTGATCAAATGATATAAATTAATGCTCATGTTGAGATCATTTCCAAGTAGGTAATTGTACTTATATTATATGTTTAATTAACAAACTAGTAAAACTGATATCAGTTTTATTTTTAAAATTTTAAACCTTTTCGGCGGATTAATTATCCAGTGTGTTTTCACTATAACAGATATATGATCTTCTGTACTGCGTTCGATAAGTTAAATTAAAATATAATTTCAAATTGCAATTAAAATTAAATTAAAACACAAATAGTTTAACCTGAATATTTCCAGTACAATAGAAATTTGCTAAAATTGTTCCAGCTTCGAAAGCAGGAAATGAATATCGCCGATTGCAATTTTCCTTAATTTTTTTGTGAAAATTTTTTATATAAAAGATTCTTATTATCATTTTATTGACAACAACCTATTAAATAATCATCAGTCTGATCTTGACGTAGCTGTACTACAGCTCTAACTAATGTAATATAGAAAATTCGTCCTAACCTATAAATGAACAAATTAATGCTCTTAGTATTATTTGACCACACAAAAGCCGATGATAAAGTGCACCATTTAATCCTATGTATAAAATTGTTAAAATTATTTAAGTTTTTTATGTTTTCTGTTAAATTTTATATCGACATACCTTAAAAAAATATGTATCAACAGTTGAAAATTGTAAATCTATATCATAACCTTTACAGGTAATTAAAGAAATTCTATAGGACTATTTTCTAGCACCCATGCTATATTCGTTATATGCTAGCAATCTTCCTAAACAACTTTCTTATTCTAAAATACATGTGAATACATGTGCTGAAGGCTTCCAGCTATATCAAAGCAGTTTTAAAGACTCAATTGTTTCAAAAATACAAGAACTATATCCTGATCTATATAAAATATTTATATGGGCAGCTAACGGTTTGCGACTTAATCCAAATAAATCAAAGTGCATATTAATAAGTAAAAAGCCTTTAAAAAAAAAATATAGAAAATCAATCTCTTGAATTCAGCAAGAAACTTAGAAGTAAAATTTAATTAAACCTTATCTTGATTGAATCATATTACGCAGGCTTATGATAAAGTATATGGCATGCTACAAAGTCTTTGGAGTACTCAATTCTTTACGGTTCTGCAACTGAAAATACAACTTGGCAAAGCATATCTCTTGCGGACACTTTAATATTCGTCTTAAATTTTCACTGGTTGTATGAGAACACAGATCGTAACGTAAAACAATATCACTCGCTACATATTTTCTTAAAAAAAATTTGATCACATATCACAATACACCTGTCGTTTATTTAAAATTTAATTTTAAAACCGCCTTCAGATTAAAAACCATAATTTTTTTCATAAAATTATTATGACGAGAAAGCCAAAATAACTCTATGAACGCTTATATTTTTCTAGTTCCTGCAGATGCAAAAATATAATACAATTTCTTTATCGTGACCAACCTTCTGAATGTCAATATAAAAGGCATACGACTCTGGAATCAAACTAAAAATAATTTGTAAATCACTATCAAACCTAAATGGATAAGAAATTCACTCATGGCATATTTTTCGCAATTTTTGGTATAAATTTTTTTATTTATTTTTATACCAAATAGCCTTTTGCCGTATTCATAAAAAATATTTTAGAATTGAAGGCTTATTTGGCAATTTTTGTTCACCTAACAAATAAGCCTTTAATTTCCATGTGTATCTAAAATATTTTTTTATGAATACGACAGTTCAACTTTATTAAATTTATGTAGTTCACTAAGAATATAGACACTGTTATATATGTTTAGCTTGACTAGTCTGATTGTAATACTTTATTTTGTAAGAAATTAAACCTTGTTGTAATAAAAAATCGAATTGATAAAACTACAAATAAAAATCACCTTAAGTTTTTGACTCAGTACTTATGAAAAATTAAATTCCACTTAGACTAAAAAGTAAAACAAAATATCTATTACATGTAAAAAAGATCATTCTGAAATAGTTTTTCAATAAAAATCTGTTTTACTAACAACTATTTTACTTTGTAGCATGTGCTTACATTTCACATATTTATTTTACTTATTGTATAACTTTGCTTTTATTAAAGGCCTTATTAAGTATGTATTTCAAAATCACTATTTCAATGCAAAAGCCACTCTAATGCACACATACATACGTTACTAAACATACAAGCACAAACGCACAAGTGCACAATACGTCCTTTCATTTTATTTAGCAGTAGTCATTTCTAAATCCTATTTTCCTTTTCAAACTTTTTCACAACAACTGTATAGTGAAACGTACATGCATATAAATAAAATGACTTTGTTTTCTTTATATTTTTTTTGTTCGATTTTCAGTTTATTTATTGCTTGACATTTGTGCGCTCAATTGATTTTCAATCATAGCATTTTTCTTTTCTCTTCACAAAGCTATTCTACGAATGTATTTATTCATAGTTGTAGCTGTGGGTGTACCTTTGCACACATTTAAGTACAAGTGTACGATATCTCGTTTGACTTTTGAGTTTTTAGAATTAGAAGAGCCAACTACACGTTCCGGGTGGTGTTAACGATAAAAAGAGCTGAAAGTAGTTGGTTTATGTATAACCAATACATAAAAATTATTCTAAATATAAACATTTAAACATGAGTTTAATAGGAAACAAGAACAACTTTTTTATTTCTAGCCCCCGTTCCGTAACATAATGATTTGCCATAATGTTAATGCTAATTTAAGTATGACATGCAATCATCACGATGGTTGTCACTGTCATCATGATGAACTAACTGCCTGCTGGAATATTTAGTTTGTTTTGTTAAGGTTTGTTTTTTCCTCTTTACTCTTTTAATTAATGTCAATGTTATTGTAATAAATGTTTTCACTTTTGTTTTTAAATGTGGTTTGGTTTTGCATATATTTTTACAAACAAACTAAAAAAACATTGTAGTTTTGTTGAGATGACTGATTAACAAACGTATAAGTTGTTAAGTAATTTTTTTCCATACCGGAAACTAATTAATATCATGGTTAAATCGTCGTTTTATGTATCTTGTCGGCAATTTATTACAATAAATTTACTGATTAAATGGTTTTGCTTAACTTTTTTCCCTCTAATGGTTGCGTTTATAATTTTATAATGAGCATTTAATTAAAATTTTAAAAAAATTTATATTAATCATAGCAATTGATTTTTAATATTATTTAAACTTAATATTATTAATTCATATAATTCATAAAATTAATGCAATTCATTGGTAGTCACATCATGTTTGTTATAACTCAACCTAGTTTTTAAGTACGAGAAAAATTTAACACGTCCACTTTTTACAATTTATCTAGAATTGGAGAACTCCTCAACGACTTTGATTAATTTTTTGGTTTTAATAGCACTACACAATAGCGTTTCTGATGATTCTGTTGTGTAACATGAACTAATTCCAATTTTTTGATGAATATTTTAATTCCGTGAATGAAACTTCAGTATAAGCTTTAGTAAAAAAAAAATTATAAAATTATAAATAATTCTAATGAATGCTCCAACAAGAATCAGCCATCATGTCTGCATTCCTGTAGCGCAGTAACGTTCCTCCATGTTACGGAAGTCCTCATTTGCCCTGTTCTTCCCTTAACTGCCCAAGATTTACTGGAAGATAGTTCAGGTGGTTGTAAGGAAATTTTAACTTGATGCTCATGCTACATACAAGCCTTTAAAAGTGACTAATCAGTGGTTCGATCTGTTGAAAATATTCAGAACTTTTCCTATTTCTCAAAAAGTTTTTAACAAGCTCATCAGTCTTCATCAGGATCAACTTGTGATCTCAAGGTCAATACAAAAAAAACAACTGTTGATATAAATTAAAAAGATGGAAAACATTCATTTTTTTTATATTAAGTTTTCTTATTTTTTAGTTCTTGTCCTTTTCTGGAATTGTCAAAGTTCAAGACAATTCCAGAAAACAGAGCAAAGTCGATAGAATCAGAACAAAGGACGTGATGACAACACAGTGATTTCAATGATGTAATTTATAAAAACCTATAATTTCTATTTGGTTTAAACGTAGTACGAGATAGCTTTTTTTTAATTTTCTCGCAGAAAGGGGAGTGATCGACTCATACGAATTAAAATTCTATTCATGGAAATTATTGCATAACTAAAGTCAAAGTCTGTCTCGTAATGGAGACAATGCGGAGCCTTTGTTGGGACCAACAAAGCGATTCGGGTTTTACCAGTAGGAAATATAAATTAAAAATTATGTACCAACACAGAGAGATTTTGATAAAAAATAATAATATATTTTAAAGACTGATTTTATTGAAAATATTATCATTCTCTTACCATGATGTTGTTATTAATATCGTAGTACGGTTTGGGCTCTAATATTGCTTACACCAACTTATTTATTTATCATTAAAAATTGTCTGGTCACGTTAATCATACGCCATCGTATTCAACTCATTAACACAAACTTTTATGTTTTTGTTTTTTCATTATTTCATTTAAGTAGTTTTAAATTTGTATTTCCTTATTCTACATTAGTAATAATATGAAAATATACCAGTTTAACTAAACTGCTTAAGTACAAATACCCTTAAGAATCTTCATCACATTTTTCTTATTTATTTTTATTTTAATGCCCAAAGCGTTTAATGTCAAACATTTGACTTTAGCAGAAAATAGAAAAGTAAATAAATTTAAGTCACCATGAATCTGTAGGCATAAAAGTACAAAAATACATAATATTTTTGTTTTTGTTTTTGTTATTATTATACATTTCTTTGAAACCCCCCACAATTGTTCTATTCCTTTAAATAACTTGCCAAAAGAAAAAAAAGTTGTTTTTGTTCTCTTCTCTTCATATTTTATTTTGTTATGTTTTTTAAAGCATTATTTACTTAGTTGATGTTGATGTTGTTTTTGTTGTTTTTGATGTTGGTTGGTTCGTTGGTTTGTTGGTGTTAATAAAAAAATCAACACTTGGCATTAACATGCAAGTGGCACTCCAGAGACATTTACTTTTAAATTGTTTCACCACCACATCCACCAAATCTCTTAGCAGCTCTAATGTAGTTTTGAGCTGTACAAGGGAAAAAAAACTTTGTTACGCTTTTTTCTCTGTTGTTGAACAATTAACTTAAGTTAACTTTTAATTTTATTTTGATTTTGTTATTTTTTTCTTCTGTTTTTTATATTACCATCAAATTGTTTTACTGTTGTTAGTGTTTAGTATTAAATTAACGTACGTACGTATGTACGTTAGTGTGTATGTGGGTAATAAGCTCGGTGGTGTAATAATTTTGACAAACAACCATATGATTTTGTGGGTGTTACATATTTTCTGTTTAATTTTTTTTTTTTTTTTTTTTTTGTGGGTGAGACTTTGCTTAAGGAGCTCGTAAGTGCAGAAGACCGTACTGTTTAAGTTTATTAGCATTTTTTGTTTCTTGCAACTGAATTTAATGTAAGTGATAAAAGTTAAAATAAAGTTTTTTTTCCTTTCCTAAGATTAATTGTTTTACAAAGACACAAACTCAAGTGGTTTATTGCAGAAGTAGAAAAACTTTGATTTTATTATAATTAAGCCTCAAAGTTTAAGGCAGTATTTATTATTATTTTTATACTAATTGAAAAAAAAAATTTAACTAAATAAGTAAATATTTAAGTTAAAAAATTATAGAATTTGTGTAAATTTAATTGGTTAGAAAAATTATAGGAAATTTTTCGACAATTAAAAAAATATTCTCATTAGTCCAGAGACGCATTACAAAAATAGTTTTTCTCAGTTTCTGATAAAAAAAAATAGTATGTACTATTTTAAATCTGTTAAATATCGTATTAAAAGGAATAATCCTAGAATGAAAAAAATTAAGCTCGTCTGAACAAAAAATAATATCCTTGAAGAAATGCATCTTTTAATATTTTTATATATAAACAGAAAGTGCAAAGTACACGAAATTTAATTGACTTTTTGATTTGTTTTTAAATTTTAATTAATTTTAGTATTACTTTCAACTGAAAATAAATATTTGTTTTAAACAAAAAAATTTCTATCAGTTAAAAAAAAAAAAGTGATTAAAATATTGTCTAGTTTTGGTATTTTTTTAAGAAATGTTAAACTTAATTCAATAATTATCAAATAACCTTTTAAATAAGGAGCAGAATATTCAAAAAATGTGGTCAATGTGCACGACAATGATGAAATATTCTCATACATAGCAATAAAAAATATATTTTATTTCTAATATAAAGAACTTCAGCATTATAATAGATGTGATCAAAGTCAACATTTCTTATGGCCCGATACCAAACTTAATCAGTAAGTAAATTATTATATTCTTTCGCTCAGTTTAATCAAGCCTTTTTAAAAATTTCTTTATGTATTGACTGTGGATATCAACCAATATTGTTGGAATTCCTGCGTTTAATTACACTTCTAATTTCCACTATATTTATGGTCGAAGTTTAATTAAAAATTTATGAACATATGAATGTAAAAATTAAAAAATATATGTAAAAAAAGAACATTGTCCTTTCGGGAAAATTTTTTTTAAATGGGTTCAATAACTTTTAGAATTGATATATTTCAATTTCAATTTATTCAATACAGTAATATCAAGCCCCGAGGGGCAAAATAACAATATAATAAAATATAATAAATATTTTATGTTAATTAATTTTTGACTTACTGATTTATTGATATAATTGACCAGTTTTGCAATACTTTTCTAATTTAAATTATTCATTTTCATTCAATAAAAAATTAATTGTTTACTTTTAACCTGTGTTGCCGTGGATAAATAACTTTGTAATTTCGTTTTTTATTTCTACAATATTTTTATTTTGAACCCATAAAGTTATATGTTCTATCAGTTTGTCCGTGTGTTTGCTAAAAATCAACTTCTAGAAGCACCCACATGAGATATCAGTCTTCTGAAAATATTTAGTAAGAAATCGCTGATTAAATTCAGCAAAACTGCCCCATAAACTTCTGCGAAATAATCAAGAAAATTTGCCAGCTTCTGTTTTTTTCCATATTTAAATCACAAAAAATAACACTTTCAAGGCTAAGCATAATGTAAAGACAGATTGATTATTATTTAAAGATATGATATGCCACTAAGGTTATTCTTAAAAACTATTGCTCAAAAAATTACTCACTATTCAGCTAAGTTATAAGCAAAATCTCCTTAGATTATGTTTATATATTTTTTAAATACATGTAGGGTGATAGGAAAGCCGGACTTGACTGACGACAACTACAGATTACTTATGGGAACGACCTAGGCTGCTGCGCATACGGACAAGCCAGAAGAGTTTAGTTGTAGACAAACACGCAAACAACAAGGGACAAACGAATACTTTAATAAATTTTAATAAACATAAACCAAAAAAGTGTTGCGTTTCATTTATTTTCTACATATATTAGGTTTTTAAATCTCCTAAATAATTCACCAGAAAACAACTGACAAATCGGATTGAAACTGAGTTAAATGCAAAACAATGCAACTGTTCTTATATTTTTCCAAATATTTAAAAACGAAAATCAAAATTTTGCAACTTCTAGATAACCGAGAGGCTTTAGAATGTAATACATTAAAAAAAAATACAAAATGCCGCTTAATAAATTTATAAAGCATCACATTTAGTAATTAAAAGTAGACAACCTTTAATTTCCCAATATTAATTTTAAATTAAAGAACTTGACCAGAAGAATATAGTAGATAATGGAAAGGTGCAAAATTCAAAATAGCGTGGAAACGTAATGCGTAATGTTTTCTAAGTACCATCAATATGGGTTCCAAAAGAAAGCGCTGGATTATTTAATTTTGTAAAAAATTTTAAATAAAATATTTCGTCGAAAAAATTGTGTATAACATCAAATCCGAAATCTTGAATATGCTACGATAAGCTAAGTGTACATGATGACAGGTGTTATTAGAAATAGCACTCTTACTTGTTCGTATTATAGTATTCCCTAGAAAGAACTGGATACTTAGTTGTCCAACATTTAGTCTGTATACTTAAAAAAATAATTCTTGTTATACGGTACTATCAAGCATGTCTCTTTCTAATTTCCCTCGCCTTGGTTACTTTTTCTTTTTGGTTTTATATCAGGATGATCCGGTGACTAGTAAATGTTCTAGTTTGCCAATGTAGAGGTTGTTGGTTTGTCCCCATTTGAGACTATGATCTCGAAAAATGGAGGAGAAAATGACTTTCGTTACTCGGCTCGAATAATATTTTTTATTATTTTTTTAAATAAAATAAAAATAAAAAATCAATAGTTTCTTTAAATGACTTATAAATTACCTCTCTAATAATTGTTAATTATTTAGATAACTATTTAGATTAATTTTTATACTTATTTTATTTTCCTTCAGACATTTCACTGGCTTTACGTGATGTGCGCGTACAAATACCACATGCTGTTAGAAGAAGCGAAAAGGCGATATTAAAGTGTCTCTATGACTTAGAAGGTGACAGTCTATATTCAGTTAAGTGGTATAAAGGACGACGAGAATTTTATAGTTTTACACCCAAAGAAAATCCAGCCATGAAAGTTTTTCAATTTGCCGGCGTTAAAGTTGATGTAAGTATGCCACAAGAAAAAAAAACATTTTATATACGCTTCAATCTTAAGTATCAAAAGTTTCTTGCTAATAATAGTCAAACATTAAAAATATTTGAAACAATGAACAAATATTTTAAATATTTAGCATATTTTCGACCATCACATGGAAGTTTTATTGAAAAAATAGAAAATAGCACTTTACCAGAAGTCTGCCTATTTCTTTATTACACCACAACCAATTGTACAAGGAGAAAAAAAGACAATGCGAAATTTTCATTTGCACATTCAATAGGCAAAAGTATTTAAACTATTTCCTTTTTTTCCCCACTTTTAATATATGTCACTTAAGTATTTGCTAGAGGAGTATGTTTTTCATTGTTTGACAATATACACAGATGGTACTTGTAGTTATTAAAACTTATTTTTATTCATCAGCATTCATTTTATCTACAAACTCTATGTTTTTATGTCTTGTGGCAAAAGTATTTGTATTAGAAATTTGTTAAGTTCTGCAAATGTAAATGCCTTACTCAATGACACTAAACATAATCTCAAATACCACACCAAATAATTTAAATTATCACAGCTTAGTTAATCTCGCTTAAGAAGGAGTGCCTTTCTTCCTTCTGTAGGATAAATAACAAAACCATGAACAAACTTATAGACACACTCCTTTTTGGTAAAGCGTACAAAGCAACCATTGGCATGAAATTGTTAAGAGGTTTTAAATGTTTTTTTTATCTTATTATTTTTTACGGCTTTTTATTAAAGTAATTAAAATCCATTCTTGGCTCATGAATATTAATTGAGTTTTTGTGGGTGACAATGAGTGGGGCGACATTAGCAAAATACAAAGTGAAAGAAGTAGAAAAAAAACAAGATTTTCTAAAAGTTAGTATAAGGAATTAGTTTACCAAATAGAACAGGCCAATTTACTGAACTTAAGCTGGTTTTGAATCTCAAATAAAAAAACACAAATTATCTCAGGAAACTAAGAAAATTATTAACTTCAAGTCACATTATTATTCGTTTCATATTAGTATTTGGTTAACTATTAACTTGGAAATTTTGAAATTTTCTTAGTGTAGTTTTGTTAAAAAAAATCCTTAAATATAAAATCATCTCCCAAACCTGTGAAATGAAATGCAACGTCACAACAAATAGTGTTTTTGATATCCTCAGAGTATAGTATTTCATTCAACATTTCACAATACAAACTACAAACTCCAGGCTCTTAAACTTTTGAATCTTCTAACTATTTTCTCTTTAGAGATATAATACAAATACCATTATAAGCATTTACATAAATATACAAAAATATTTAAGCATAAGCAAAAGTTTCATGTCTATTTAATAGTTTTTTCTTCTTTCCTTTTTTTTTTTTTTTTGTTTCGAAAAGTTCATTCCAACAGATTTGCACTTCCGACTCTAAAATGTTGTTTGCTGTTGTATACTCTTTGCCACTAGTTTTATTTTTATTCTTTTTTATTTATAATTTCTGCTAAATTTTTTTAATGGCTTTTGTTACTGTCCTACAGTTTTTATGTACCCTACACTACCGCTAGTTTTGCAAAATTATTTATAAAGGCTTATTATTCGTTTTGTAACATCGCGATATGTTCATATTAAATTTAATTATATGTGCAAAAAAACTCTGGTCCTTGTTACTTCCTTAGCTCTCAAAATAAACTAACCCAAACAATAAACTGAGTTGCACTCAAATTGTTGTCGAAAATGAGCTGAGAAAAAATTAACTAAATGATGAAAATTGTTTATTAAATAATTTCACACTAGTGGAAATCATTAAAAAATCTTATAATAACGCTTAAGTTTGTAAAAAAAAATAACAGCGAAAACCGTTCTTTTTAGGCCCAATTTTCATTAAATTCAACAATAACATACTGTTCAAAACAAGGAGCAGCGGCCAAATTAAGGCATTCGATCACGAACGAAATTTTACTCGAACGAACAAGTTTGCTGTGCTTTAGGTATAGAGATTCTAATAAGACTTTTCAAATTTCGATCACGTTCGAATACCGTAATTCGGCCCCAGTATTTTGCCCAATCGATTATTTATTTTGCCTCTAGTCGGCTAAGTAAAACTCAAACAAATATTTTGCTGTTAATGTTTTTGTATTTCGCTTCCTGCATCCCTCTCTCTTGTTCACTCACTATTTTTTCATATTGCTTCTCTGTTTATTTTTTTGTTTTTTAACAACACATTTACAAACGAAGAAACAAAATAATTATAATTGAGAGTGAACTTTTTATTCACTTGAACAAGCTGTTGTACGCTATTAAAAGTCATTCCATCCACAGAACTGATGACATAAATAATAAAAACATTTTAATTTTAACTTAGGACCTCCAAAGAACTGAAGTCGGCCCTTAAGAAAAACATCTTCAGAAACCAAATAGTTATGTGCAGCTAATGTAGGCTGAAGCTTTTTTTTAGAAATTATTGATAGATGCTCTATACTAAGGGCTTTTGAAGAAACTTTATGATAAACTCTCTTCAAAATAATCTGCATTTCTTATTTCCGCACTTACATAACCTTAATAATATCGTATTGTTCTATGAGCGGGTTTCCTAAGGGAACATGGAAATGTATCCGTACAAGGGGGTGCTCTACTGAAGAGATACGTCCACATTTAAAACAGTTATTATGGCATAAAAATTTCAGACAAAAACATACGAAATGTCTATTCGTAAGATTTTTTTTTTTTTGTCAAGTGGGTGTCTGTGTCTTCTAATAAGAGAATTTATTTAGGAAGAACGATTGCAATCAGTGTTCATTCAAAGTACATGCACGCTTAACGGCAGTATCCCTAGTTAGAATTTCAATGTAATTTTTTTTCTTTAAAATTTTTGACAACTTCTTCACCATATTTATTTCTTAAGTATACAAAAAAATTTATATGTTTTTTTTGTTTATTGTGAAAAAATTTAAATATTTCTTTATAAATATGCTTTCTAATAGAAATCTGAGAAAATTACATCTGCTAAAAACACCATAATATATTTATTGGAAAGATCTGTCAACAATTTTCTGTAATTTTTGATGGCTTCTTAAGCAATATAATTTTAATTCTTTTTTTTATAAGTATTTAGCAAGAATTTGTTTGAATTTGAAGGGTATTTAAAATTCACCACAAGTAAATATGAAATTCTAAATTGTTTAGTTTTTGTTTTTTTGTTTGTTTGTTTTTAAATTCAAAACAACTCCAAACAAACTTTATGCTTAAAAGATTTTTGTTTTTATAATAGTTTAAATGTCCAGAAAATTAGCAAATTTGAATATTTATACATTCGCCAGTAATACTCGTATACATGTATTTAAGTGTGTGTGTGTGTATGTGTGTGAGTATGTATAAATAAATGTCTACATGCAAATTAGTAAACTAAACTACATAACTAAGCATATGCTGATATGTTTTCATATTTTCAACCATAATGAACCAATAACAACAACAATGGCTACAAAAATAAACACACGCACACTTATACACATATGCATGTATTTATATCGCAAAAAAGTTTATAACGTTTTAGTGCTATTCATTTGTTTTTACACAAACTTGACTCTCAGCCGGAAATAAATATGAGTTCAGTGTTCAGCAAACAGGGATACAGAGAGTAGAGAGTAGAGAGTGATTATCATTAGAGTTTTTTACCTTGTAAGAAGGAAGTCGATATGAAAATGTAGTCCAAGTTAAATGCACGTACCTAAAACTTATCCTTTAGAGTTTAAACTTTATTACAACTAATAGTGTCGTAAAGAGATTTCTACAAATACATAAATTTCATTTGCCGAAAACGGAGCAATTTTGTAATTATTTACATTGTGCTAAATATTTGTCTTTTATGCTGAAAGCTGTGAGCAAAAGTTTTTTTATAATCATATAATCAGCAGTAAATTTAACATAATGAATAAAGTTTACCAACTGCAGGTGAAATGTCATTTAGTTTTTTATAATTTTTATTTAAATTGTTGATAATAAATCATATTTCGGTATTAAATAAGTAATTGAAAACCACTTGCTTCTAAACTAGATGGAATTTTCCTTCCACATTTTAAATATCAGCATTTAAATTTAAATCGAATATTTTAGCCAAATTTAAAAAGTAATTTTAAATAAATCATGATAATTCTAGCGTAAATCTCACAACAAATTGTTAAATATTCCACTGATTGTTAGGTGACCCGAACTTTACAGCTTTTGAATCTTTTCATAAATACAAAAACACTATATAAAATATTCTAACAACACCTACAACAAACACCACTCACATCTGACTAAAGACCCACAACAATAGATGGCCAACAAAACATGCAAATATAATCAGCAGCATAAATGCACAAGCATTCAAACATACACAAATCAACAGTGTTACCGTGTTTATACCTTAAAACCGTATAACAAATGAAAAAAATAAAAAAAATAAAATACAAGTAAAAAGAAGTATTTATTTCACAAAACTATGCATGTGAATATAAAACATATTTACATACATGCATATTCTCGCAAAACAATATCGGGCGAGTGGATTATAAAGAGAAATAAACCTGCTCCACAACAAAAAAGTACACTGCACTTTTACCACAACTATTTCTGTGCTTCGTCATATATGCTGTATAATATTAATATTACATTCATACAAATAAAAATCGCATAGCAAATCCTTCCAGTCGTAAACAGTATACTAAACAAGATCTATGAGAAAAGTTTTCGAAACAAAAATAGAAGAAATACTAAAGCAATACTTTTTACAGCTTGTTACGCTTTTTGTTTTGTTAACTATTCGACTGAAACGATTTCTTATATGTACTTGCAAATGCACAAACAACTTAAGTTACTTGAAGAGAAGTGAAAAAGTTGTTTGTAAATAAATGCAAATTTTATAAAGAAAATATCTATGTACGTACGTACGTATGTATGTATGTACGTACGTATGTATGTTTGTATGTAAGTACGTACGTATTTATGTATGTATGTATACAAGACCAACTCACAGGTTAAAGGGATTGTTTACAGCCCTTTACAAATATAAACGCATTGTTTCAACAGTGTTTTTTTTTAATTTCGTTCATTAGTATCTGTATTCTTCCTAACAGCCTCATAATTAAACGATATTATTTAAAGGTTTTTTCTATCGTTCTTCTAATATGTATATTTACATTATATAGTACTAATATTCTGATATAAAATAAGATACATTTAAAATTAAAATCTGTATTGAAATAAATCACTTTCAACATAGTTCTCTGACATGATTAAATCATTTTCTGAATTAAAAAATTTCAATAAATTTCGAAAAAAAATTAAATATGTATTAAAAAACGAATAGGGCCCTCCTTAATCGTTATAAGAGAGATAAAGAGCTCCTGGGATATTTACAACAGAAAGCAGTGGCAGCTAAAGATAACTATATATCTTGGGAACAGTGCAAAAAGCCAACCGTCTTTTTCAATGTCCACACCGCCGACGTTTTTGTCGTCTTTAAAAAGCTCAAGAAAACCGCTGTTTATTTTTTTAGTTTAAGTTGATTCAAGAAGACAATTGAGTCAGTAACATCTTTTTAGGAAAATTGTAATAAGATCAATTTAAATTTTTGATCCGCCGTTTTCATTTTGTTATAGCCACCGCCGTCAAAAATTTTGCCTTTGGAAACAGAGAACGAGGAGGAAATTCTGTATAGAGGAAGCATCTGAGTGGGAAGGCCGCAGAAGATGGCTCCTAGGAAACTTGTCTTAAAGTGATTCGAAAATCTACTGGGGGCATGACGGAAACAATGCTGGAAACTTTAAATTAGATGACGGAGGTACATGTTGGCAGGAGTTTGACTACAGCTGATTCATGGTCTAGTCTGACTAAGCGAAATAATACTGAAAACAAAACTGTTTTAAGTAATGGGACTAAAATAAATGCGATATTTTCTGCAATATTACAGTGGGTCCTATACAATTTAATTGTGGTAATCAGAAAAAAAAATTGTTGCTTGTCTTTCGATAGGACATAATCCAGTGGTACAAAGGAAAAATATGGTTGTTTTTCTTCCCAAACCGAAGACAAGGGAGGATAAACGAGCTTCTATGCTATTTAAAGCACAGGAAAGGGTGGTGCCTAATTTTTTGAAACTTTCAAACATAAATGCTGGAAGATCAAATGCTATGCTTTTTACACGGAAAAGAAGTAACAGTGGACCTGGAATAATGATGTTAAAGCAAAGATACAGAAGCCAAAAAAGGCTTCACATTTCTGTTTACGGGTTTGCAGTCAAAAGTGAAGAATCTTGCCTTAGGCTGCATATTCGACAAACCCTGCAACCTACTGCCTCTCATGGGACAATTAAGGAAAACCTGAATGGGGCTTAGTTAATTTCTTACATAGATGCAATGCCAGGATTCTTGCTATTGAACAACTCTAGAAAGCTTGGAAATAAAGTAGCACAAAGCTTACTCACAAAATAGCATTATTACGTCGCTGTCAATGGCATGCAGTCGCAACTGATCAAATCGAAATTCAAAGAAAACTTTACAATCTCAGAATTAACATAACCAAGATCCTGCAATTCACAGCACATCTCACACCGCGACAGAAAAATAAATTGTTCTTTCGCATAAATATTATAGGCCTTTTCGAAATGTTTTGTTGATATTTAATAAAAATATTTTGTTTTATGTCTCTTTAAAAAAAATTTAAATGACTGTTTAAAAAAATGTCTTCGTATTTCTATTACACTTCATGAAAAAGCCAAGTTTAGTAACAAGAGTTTACTAAAAGAGATTTCAAAAACATTTTCACTTAAATGCCTGTTAAATATTCACACCTCCACAAAGACGATTTGAATCTAATACTTTAAAACGTAAAGCATCTCAAGTGGGTGAGGCTATAATTCAAATAAAACACATACGTGGTAGTTTTCCTTACTCTCTTCATACATAAATTTTTTCCTCCAAATACGATACAAAAACCAGTCATTTAAAATTTGCTTACAAATTCTGTTGCAGCTACAATTTGTTTTTTGTACTACCATACCTAGGACAGAAAAGACCTAAAAGCTGCATTGTCAGCAGGCAAATTGTTGCTTAAATGTTGGCTATAAGTAAATGTAGAGGAAACACAGAATACCAAAATTTAAACAGGAAGTAAAAAATAGCATTCAGTTTATAGTTTTTTGTGCAAGTGCTAGTTTAAGGCGAACCTGTGCTAAGGCAGGCACTAAACTTTTCTGTGGTAAATTCACGTTTCTACCACGTACAGCAGACACACATACTCGACTGCAAGCTGCAACAACCAAAAATTATAAAATCTCAAGAAACTATAAACTATTTTTTATGAGTATGAGTGTGGTTTTCACAACTTTAGTTTTTTGGGCTATTAGTTTTCTCTTATTATTTTTTTTTTTTTTAATATCATCCTGTTTTAATATTTAAAATAAATTTTTAGCAAAATTTGCAGTTTTTTACATGAGTGCATAGGAATGTATGTGCATGTAGACATTAACATGTAATTGTATGATAAACGATAAAAGTATGTGTGAGTTATTTATGTGTGTAGTAGGTGATTGTAGTACTGGGTTTTCTCAGTGTATGCATGTTTGTATGCATTTTTAATGCTCGACATTGTGTTTGGAAGTTTAAGTATATTTGCTTTTTTATATTCATAAAAAAAATTATTTAATAAAGATTTATGTTATGAAAACTGACTGACTGTTTCCTACAGTATTTTATTATTAAATATAAAAAATATTTAGGTAAGTAAAAACATTTTTGTAATTAAATAAATTCTTAATGTAAGACTTTCAAATTAAAATTTGTTGTCTGGAGGCCAGTATGCAGTTCCATCTGAATTTCAAGCACGATATTTATAATTTATCTCTACACGAAAAAAATCTTGTAGAACATTTTACAAAAAAAATTAAAGAAATGTACGAATGTTCAGAAAATATGTAAATGTGTAGAAAAAATTGGAAACATCAAAAATTCATTCACCGAAAGTTTGTTAGAACATTTATTTCTCTTTCAGTCGGCCGAAAAAGAATCTCTGTTATGTGTAATATTGGCCCTTTATTAGTCAACAAATGTTAAAAATTGCTTTTACACTTCTTTTCATCTGCGTGTTGGCAACCGGATAACAGCCTGAAAATTTTTTAATCCTGTGTTTCACATTATTTTTTTTAAAGGCCTAAAAAACTATTCTACTTTTATTCCGTACACATACTGAAAGTATTAAAATTTTATTTACAAAAAAAAAATAATTAAAAATAATTTTTAAACATGTTATACTTCCAGAATTAAAACTAATTAAAATTTTAAAACTTCATATTGAAAATATTTTTTATAATAGGTTACTCGTTTGAATTTTATTTTAGCGTTCATCTTCCAACGAAAGCCAACTAGTTTTAGAGTCAGTTAATGCAGCCACTTCCGGGAAATACAGCTGTGAAGTCTCAGCCGATGCTCCCTCATTTCATACTCTAATTGGTGCAGGAGAACTAGAAGTTGTGGGTAAGTAATATAAACGTTATAGAAAAAAAAATAACAGCATCAATTACTTCAACATATTAAAAGCACCTTTATAAATTTAATTAATTATTTTTTTTTAATTTTTTTTAAATTCTAAAAATTTCCTAGTAATCCAATTTCCAAAAAAAAAAGACTGACCATTTTTCTACACATCGAATACAATCATGTTGCATTAAAAGCTGAAGCTAAAAGCTGACATTTTTCAATGAAACTAAAACAAACAACAAAAAAGCCATTAAAACAGCTTTCATACATGTTGGGATTTTAAGGAATAAATTCTATCGATAAGAACAAAAAAAAACTTTTGCTAAAATCGTTTCTAACGTTCAATTTTATTCAAGCAAACATTATCGTGTTTTTTTCTTTCTTGTTTTATGCAATACACTCTCACTCGTACACACACATACATATATTTTATTTGTTCACTCTCTTTTCTTTTCGGCTAAATATGTTTACTATGCTAAACTGGGTTAATGTCATGTTATTGACAATCATTGGCAAAGACAGACCAAATTTTGTATATTCGTGATGAAAAGACACACTTAATGGAGAGATGTATTTTTGTGTAGAACAATTTTTTTTGTTACCCCCATCTGTCTTGAATTTAAAATCAACAGATAAGTAAAACTTTAACATTTTAATAATGAACAACCATCAATGTGATTTTTATATGAATGTTTGCATTTATAAACATGTGTCTGTTTGTATTGTAAAAAAAAAATTGGAAATGATGTGTGGAAAACAATATGTGCTGATATTAAAAATAAAAAATGTATTTCCCACCAAACTATCAACATTTCTTAGTCTAGTATTAAATTTCACAGTACGCGGCGAGCACTTTTGTAACCAAGTGCCACAAAACCTTTTAATGCATTCATAGGAAAACACTCACACGGATTAAATTTTAAACAGAATATTCATACATATATGTAAATATTTTCTAGGGTTCCACTTTACAAAAAAAAAACCGTTTCCGGTTAAAAACTTAAAAAACAACCAAAGTTAACTGTTTTTATTCATGTATATTTATCCTCAAACAATCACTGAACAATCAAACTTGTTCTAAAAACAAAAAGTTGATTTGCAGGAAAACAAAGTAATTCACAAAGATAAGGAACTATTTATGTCGAAAAAAAACCGTTATGTTTCGTAGAATTTATTTTTCGAACGGGATGTTATTAGAAATTTTGAGGATCAGATATTGACATTATTCATGGTAATAAAATTTATTAAATTTGTTTTCCTTATTTTTAGTCCTGTTACATATAATTTTGTTTCCTTTTTATACCCGCCACCAAAAAAATGGTGGGGGTATATTCATTTTGTCATTCCGTTTGTAACACATCGAAATATACATTTTAGACCCCATAAAGTATATATATTCTGAATCAGGGTTTGATTTGATGACGATCTAGCTATGTCCGTCCATCTGTCCGTCTGTTGAAAGCACGATAGAGGTCGCACCGAAAAAGCTAGGAGGCTCAAATTTTGCCAGAATCTTTCTTATAGACAAGGTTTGTTTGGTATTGAAAATGGGCTAAATCGGAATATTAGGAAGAGAGTTATAGCTCGAAAAGCAAGAGTAGGTCGAAAAAACCGTGTCCTTCAAACATCGAATAAAATGGAATTGTGTCCAAACGCATTAACGTAGACTCATGAAACTTCGAATACATATTTCCTGAGTAAAAACAATATTTTTCCCCGAAAATTATCTAAATCTATGCATTAGGAGAGGAGTGATCGATCAAAATGTACGAAAATTTATACCGCACAGTGTATTTTTCGGTATATTTAAAAACAAAAACGTCATAAAAGCAACAAAATTAGTTGTACGACTCTAAAATTTTGCACACTTTGCTTTTTGGTGAGAGGCTTTTCTGTAACGGAAAATCAATGTGCCACGCCCACTTTTACGCCCACCTCCCATATAACGTTTTACTCAAAATTCATATAATTTCTCTATTAATAAAGATTTTGGAATTATAAAGGGCTATATTAAAACTCCTAAGTTATACTCTTTCGCAAAAATAACTTTGACACGCCTACTATAACGCCCACTTTTCACGTTATAAACCGTTAATGTAATTTAAAAGCTCATAAAACCGCCAAAATAAGAGGTATGATGATCAAATTTGCTACGTATATCCCCCTCGGCATTGTCATTACTGTGCCAGAAAATTAAGGTGCCACGCATACTTTTACGCCCACCTCCCATATAACGTTTTAACTAAAATTCATATAATTTCTCTACTAATAATGATTTTGGAATAATAAAGGGCTATATTGAAACACCTAAGTTGTACTCATTCGCAAAAATAACTTTGACACGCCTACTATAACGCCCAGTTTTCACGTTATAAACCGTTAATGAAATTTCAAAGCTCAAAAAACGGCAAAATTAGAGGTATGATGATCAAATTTGCTACGTATATCCTTCTAATCAATGATATTGTTGTGCCAAAAAGTTTAGGTGACACACCCACTTTAACGGTTTATCTTAAATTCATGTAATTTCTCTATTGACAAAGTTTTTGGGAAAATAAAGGACTATATTGAAATATCTAAGTTGTATTTATTAGCAGAAACTTTATTGACACGCCTACTTTAATGCCCATTTTCATTGAAAGACTACATTTACAAAAGCATTTTAGTAGCATATCGAAGTTATAAAGGGTGGTTACATTTTAAGGGCCGATGTTGATTTTAAATAAAACACAAATTATTTAAGAAATTATTATCATTTCTTTTAATAATGATAATATTTGTATGGTTCAATTATGTATTTAACAAAATATCGGCCAAATGGCCCCCCATCCTTGGCGCCACTCCTCTATCTGATGGTCCAAATTTTCAATGATAGTGTTGATGTTCAATTGTTGGGCATGATGATGAGGCGAGGTTGACTGCTCTTTTGCCACACTATCGCAAAAACCAGCAGTGGTTCCCATTCAACGAACTAGGAAGGCATTCACAGATTTTCTAATATTTTATACAGACCTGTTTTGCAGAAATTTAAATATTTTTTACAATTCTCCCGATTGTGGACGAATTTGAACGATTATGTTGATCAAAAGAATTACGAAGTGCACAAAATGCATTTTGATATGAACGCCCATTTTTATAAAAAACCTGAATAACTTTAAAGCGTTGCTCATTTGCGTATCTTTCCACGGATCAAATTGAGTAAGTTTGAAATTGAGAAATGTCAAGTGAAATGCAGAAAACAAGTTTAAAGACTAGGTGTAGTTCACCTTCAACATGGGCCCTTAAAATTTAATCACTCTCTACAAAGAAAGTGATACATATTTTATTATAAAGAGATTATTCCATAGCGATTAACAAAATAATAAATATTGTGCTTTAAATGTACACAAAATTGGTGGTGGGTATAAAAGATTCGGCACAGCCGAATATAGTGCTCTTACTTGTTTTTTTTTAATATCCTGATCTTTTAGAGGACTACGTGTTTTACTCTAATGGTATATCCCTATTTAATATGAAAAAAAACGGGTAAATTGCTGACCTCAAAAAGAAAAAAGAATCTTCCAAAAACTATTTTATTTCAATTGTATTAAATTCGAATTTCATATGAAATAAAAAACATTTTGATTGCAAATACATATTTGCAGCAATTTTAATTCACCTCTATATTACAAAATAATTATTTAAAATAAAAATCGGATAATTATGATTTTGTTTTACTAAAAACAAATTAAATTAAAAAAAGTAAAGAAAAGAACTGCAATTATATATTTATAATTATTTTTTCTTACTAAAAATTTAATACATTCAGCATTACTAGTATCACTAAAATTTAGCTGATTGCTGAAACAATCACTTAATTTTTAAATTTCATATTTTAAATAAAACATTAGCGGGAATGTCCTTTATCAGTTTATTAAAAAAAAAAGTAAAATGACGTTAATTACACATCGAGTGTGAAAAAAACATAATCCAAAAAAAATAATAAAATAGACTTAAGCATGGCGAATTCAATATGGTGAACTTATTAGGTCAGCTGATTATCAGCTGTTGACTACTTCTAGGGACCACTTGTCAAATTTTTGTGTATTTTTGACATGTCGTTTTGTTTTACACTAAAAAAAAACACGTTTGTATTTTTTATACCCTTCACCTGTGGTGCACAAGGGCATATATAGCTTTGTCATTCCGTTTGTAATTTCTACAATTTTCATTTCCGACCCCATAAAGTATATATTTTCTGAAAGCTTATGAATAGAGGAGTCGATTAAGCCCTGACCGTCTGTCCGTCTGCCCATCTGTCCGTGTGTTGGTTGAAATCAACTTTTAGAAGCAACTATATGTTCCTCAGATCTCTATATGGTATCAATCTCTTGGAAATATTCAGGAATGAATCGCTATTGAAATTCAGCACAATCGCTCAATAACTTTCTGAGATATGAGCAAAAAACCACGACCACCTCGTTTTTTACACAATTACAACAACAACATACATACATAAATATATGTAAAAACCATACAAAAAAAGAAAAAATTACAAAAAGAAAAAATATTAAAAATAAAAAAAAAATAATAAAAAAAATTACAAAAAAAAATTTTAAAATAATTTAAAAAAAAATTTTTTAAAAATTTTTTCAAAAAAATTTTTTAAAAAAATTAAAAAAAAAATATAAAAAAAAAATAATAACAAAATATAAATAATATATTATATAAAATAAAATTTTTTTGGCTCAGCTGGGATTCAATGCCACATTTATTCTAACCAGTATATACATATGTACGTATTTGATATGAGATGAATGGTGATACAAACAATTGCTATTGCATGACTACACGTTGTGAAGGGTATATAAGATTCGGCACGGCCGAATATAGCACTGTTACTTGTTCACTTTGTAGTTGTTTTAGGGAAGAGTTCACCTTATTGAATTCGCCTTGGACTAAAGTATACAAAACAAATGTAAATTTTGTTCAAATTCAATAAATTTCAAAAACTTAATAAATATCCAAATTACAATGAAATAAATTAAAGTTACTAACAAACATTTTAAAACTGCATTGAATTACACGAAGATTTTTTTACACACTTCACTTAAGAAAACCTTAAAAAAAAATTAACAAAAATCATGCATTTGAAAAAATTATTTAACCATGATTTTGCGATGCTAATGCACACAATGTAAATGACAGTAAATGAGCAAAAAACACCCGTTTCCATATCTGAGTAACAGATGGAATTCTTATACGCAATAATGGATGAGTGATTGCCCAACTGCCTTCATGTCACTCTCTTTATGTATCTGTATCTAGATGACAGGATGGCTGGCTCCAGTCGAACAATTTAATCGTCTACATACCTGCCTTGTACATTCCAAAACCAGCATTTGAACATTTATTTATTTACGAACTATTGAAATAGTTCTCGTTGGTCTAATGGTGTCTTCTTCAATAAAAGGTATTTCGCACTAAAAACAAAATGAAGGAAAAAAAACTATTAAGATTTTATATTATAGAACAGAAAAAATGCTCAACCATGATGTCATGCTTGAGGTGTTTGTAAGTAAATTCCATGAAAGAATATAATATACTTCGAACATCAGTAATGGTGTGTTTATAAGTGTGAAATGTAGAAATTTATTGCTAAAAGCACTTAATTTTGATATAATCAGGAGAGAGTAATAAAAATTTTACATTTTTTTTTAGACAGAAATAAGTCATATTCTTCTAGAAAACAATCTGTAATTTTTGTATGTTTGTCTATTTTTAATTGATGTGATATTAATTTTAGTGTGCGTTCACAAAATTAACTTGTGGTAAATCTAGGTTTATCTTTACTTAAAATAGAACCTTAAAATAGACTATGTCTGTTTATGAAATATTTATGGAAAATTTTGTTGATGATGCTGACAGTCATTAATGTCTCCGTGTCTGTCTTAATGAACACGCTTGTTTCAAAAACCACTGATCGGGCTTTGAAACAATCTAGTGTGGATATTATAACTGTTTTAAGTAAAAAATAATTTTAACTAAAAAAATTATTACAGAAAATAAAATCCATTAAACCCTATTTAACCGACTAAAATATATTTAATAATGGGATAATTTAAGACATTCTAATGAATATGGTAGGGGCTAGGCATAGGGACCGGGACAACAAGTAGAAAAAATATTATATAAAAGAAATATTTTTTGTTTCTAATCTCAACATTAGCATAAGTTATTAGCGAAAAAATACACAAACCAAAAAAAGGCCATAACAGATAACAAGAATGCTAATTGTTGAAATATACGATAATTTAAGGTCAGTTCAATATTTATATAAAACGACAACTTATTTAGTGAAAATTCAATTGTCCCGAAAAAGTAAAATTGTGTGAATTGCTTTACCAACAAACAGACATACATATGTCAATTGAATACGTTTTAATATTTATTTACAAATTAACTGCCTTGAAAATATTTTTTTATTTTTGTAAGCGAATTTTAAGTCAGCTAAGCATTAAACTGAAAGTTTAAACATAAAGAGCGAACAAAAAGATTAACTGCCGGTTTATCTAAATGCGAACGAAATTTTCATTCTTACAAATATATTAAAAACAACAACAAAAACTAATAATTTATTTTTGTATTTTACGTATTTGTTAAACAGGCTATAAATTTAGATTTCAAAATGCTGGTGCAAACACAAATTAAAATAGATTTCCAAAGAAAACTTACAAGAAATTGTGATAGTGCCTAATCTGTTTACACACTTCACCATCATGCTCATATACCATGTAAAAGATGACCGCATGATAGCGAGGCCTAGATTTAAGATTAAATTCTATACGCCACTTCGATTTATTATTTCGGACGCCATCCTTTGTTTTTGATATTTACAAAGTATTTTTATAGCATTATAAAGTATATTATAGTAGTCAAGTTCTTTCATTTTATACTCATATCAATTGGGTTGAGAAAAAAATTATACGCCATTTTGTTTCGAACGCCATCTTGGATTTAACACCTTTTCAGAGTTCACTATATTCTACAGGTAAAACCTTTTCATTTGATACAAAACTTGTAGGGATTGAAGGAGGCAAAGCCGTAAGTACTTTATTTGACTCCTATGTCTGCCATTTTATTAACAACTTCATTTTAGTTTGTAAGTTTTTCATAGCTGAATGTATTTTTCTGGTCAAGGCCTTTAATTTTATAACCATATTAAGCGTATTGAAGGGGGTAAATTATTAAATACTAAACCCACATATACATTTACTGGCGGCTAAAAATCGTTATTTGTTTGAAAAATTTAAGAAAAATACCGAATCAATTGTATTTTGGTGCTTATATCTTAGTCAGTTATAAATGGATTTTTAAGTTTTTCTCAGAAATAATTCCATAGACTACAGCTTTCAATCTGGGATCAATAGCGTGTGCCAAAACTAGCAACTTTGCGAACATTATACATATAAAAAACATTTTTTTTTTATAAAATATGTTTGCCTCTAACTTTACTGATCAGTGACCATTTTTTTATAATTTTTTTTAAATAGCCATAGAATCAAATTAAAGATATTTAAAAGAAATGCATCTGCGAATAATTCAATGGCTGAAAAAAAAGAAGTGCAACACGCTTAGTGTACATCACAACTGAATATTGTTACTTATGTTTTTTAACTCAGACAAAATATTATGCACCAACAATACCATATAGCTGTAACCTTCCATTAATGCCATAAAATATAATAAATGCTGGGTAACAATAATATACAAAAACTTTACAAAAAAAGTCAATTAATATTTTTTTTACAAATCTGATAAGAGATGTGCAAATGATTTAAAGCAAATGAATTTAAGCACAATATATATTTCTGCTTTCGTTAAACAAAAAACTTTAATTTTATTTAATAAACAAAAAGCATTTAACACTTTATAAAAACACGGAACGTAGAACATAAATAAAATTAACACTTGCATGTGAAGGTTGAACATTAATTTTAAAACAAACATTAAAATGCCACACAAACCCAGTAGGAAATTTGTTAACAGCACAACTATAAAAATATAAATTAATAGTAAAAAAAATAATATTCTAATTAATTTTAAATAACTTTAATAATTTAATTTAATTTAATTTTAATATTTTTTTATTTCATCGTAATTAAGCCTGACATACAAACTTTGTGTTTATTCTTAGTAATATATTCGATATTTTTATATATCAGTAGTAGTAATAGTTTTGTGATAAGTTTTATGTTATCATGTAAAAAGGGTAATTGATAGAGAGATGATTAACTACCAAGTATATTCATTTATATATATACAAACAAAAAAAAATAATCAGCTGGTCTTTCACCACCATCTCAAAAAAAAAACAACACTTTGTGTGCAACGAAAAAAAATATTTTTTTCTTTTATTTAATAATTTAGATTTCTTAATTTTAAACATTTCATTGTCGTACAGAACTCTATAAAATTATAAAAAATAGTCCATGACATTCAACAGTAACTTTATTATTATCATCAGTTCTATTTTTTAGCCAGCATAAAATTTTTACATGAATTATTATCCATTAAATAAACACACATACATGCATACGTGTTATGCCTTTTTTTTATTAACACCTCAGTGATTTTCCACTCATTTTTTCAATATCATTATCAATATAAAAAAAAACAATAATTGAAAACTAAAAAGTTTCTACCGTTTTCATGTTCTACTAGAAAAATTTGCTGACTTTTTTTTCAAGCTCAGCAATTAATATACAAAAGTTTTTTATACCCTTTTCTCTGATTTTTTGTTTTTTTTCTTTTATAGCATAGAAAATATTTTTTTATTATATTCAATTGATTTAACTGTAAATTTTATTTTTTTTTTTGTGGGAAATACATTTCGAAGGTCTTTTTTCTGAAGGTGCTAAAGTGTCAAAAGTTGTCATTATGGCAGGAAGGTTGGCGAGAAGAAAAATAATTACAATTTCTAATGAAAATTTTTTTTTTCAAATTAATTATTTCATTGGATTAAAGTCAAGTATATGCAGAAAAAAACGTGATTTTAATTCAATATTTTTGCAAGTAAAAATTATAGTTTAATCAATTTTATACTAAAAATGTATAAATCAAAATGCATTTATCAAAAAAGGTATCAAAGAGAACATAAATCGAATATTGTTTATTTAGTTTTAACCACAAACATGTGCATATCTGGTGCATTTTGTATTGCCACGATAAATTTGTATTCGTTGATTTCAAGTGCATTTTTTATTGGAGCTATTAGAAATTGAACGACGGTCAAATAGAGTGTGTGGAACATGAACATCTGTATAGAAAACTTTTCATGGTTCTTTCTAACTTAAGCAACTTTTGTTCTCGCTTTACATAAATTTTTTTATACCCGCCACCAAAAAAATGGTGGGGGTATATTCATTTTGTCATTCCGTTTGTAACACATCGAAATATACATTTTAGACCCCATAAAGTATATATATTCTGAATCAGGGTTTGATTTGATGACGATCTAGCTATGTCCGTCCGTCTGTCCGTCTGTTGAAAGCACGATAGAGGTCGCACCGAAAAAGCTAGGGGGCTCAAATTTTGCCAGAATCTTTCTTATAGACAAGGTTTGTTTGGTATTGAAAATGGGCTAAATCGGAATATTAGGAAGAGAGTTATAGCTCGAAAAGCAAGAGTAGGTCGAAAAAACCGTGTCCTTCAAACATCGAATAAAATGGAATTGTGTCCAAACGCATTAACGTAGACTCATGAAACTTCGAATACATATTTCCTGAGTAAAAACAATATTTTTTCCCGAAAATTATCTAAATCTATGCATTAGGAGAGGAGTTATCGATCAAAATGTACGAAAATTTATACCGCACAGTGTATTTTTCGGTATATTTAAAAACAAAAACGTCATAAAAGCAACAAAATTAGTTGTACGACTCTAAAATTTTGCACACTTTGCTTTTTGGTGAGAGGCTTTTCTGTAACGGAAAATCAATGTGCCACGCCCACTTTTACGCCCACCTCCCATATAACGTTTTACTCAAAATTCATATAATTTCTCTATTAATAAAGATTTTGGAATTATAAAGGGCTATATTGAAACTCCTAAGTTATACTCTTTCGCAAAAATAACTTTGACACGCCTACTATAACGCCCACTTTTCACGTTATAAACCGTTAATGTAATTTAAAAGCTCATAAAACCGCCAAAATAAGAGGTATGATGATCAAATTTGCTACGTATATCCCCCTCGGCATTGTCATTACTGTGCCAGAAAATTAAGGTGCCACGCATACTTTTACGCCCACCTCCCATATAACGTTTTAACTAAAATTCATATAATTTCTCTACTAATAATGATTTTGGAATAATAAAGGGCTATATTGAAACACCTAAGTTGTACTCATTCGCAAAAATAACTTTGACACGCCTACTATAACGCCCAGTTTTCACGTTATAAACCGTTAATGAAATTTCAAAGCTCAAAAAACGGCAAAATTAGAGGTATGATGATCAAATTTGCTACGTATATCCTTCTAATCAATGATATTGTTGTGCCAAAAAGTTTAGGTGACACACCCACTTTAACGGTTTATCTTAAATTCATGTAATTTCTCTATTGACAAAGTTTTTGGGAAAATAAAGGACTATATTGAAATATCTAAGTTGTATTTATTAGCAGAAACTTTATTGACACGCCTACTTTAATGCCCATTTTCATTGAAAGACTACATTTACAAAAGCATTTTAGTAGCATATCGAAGTTATAAAGGGTGGTTACATTTTAAGGGCCGATGTTGATTTTAAATAAAACACAAATTATTTAAGAAATTATTATCATTTCTTTTAATAATGATAATATTTGTATGGTTCAATTATGTATTTAACAAAATATCGGCCAAATGGCCCCCCATCCTTGGCGCCACTCCTCTATCTGATGGTCCAAATTTTCAATGATAGTGTTGATGTTCAATTGTTGGGCATGATGATGAGGCGAGGTTGACTGCTCTTTTGCCACACTATCGCAAAAACCAGCAGTGGTTCCCATTCAACGAACTAAGAAGGCATTCACAGATTTTCTAATATTTTATACAGACCTGTTTTGCAGAAATTTAAATATTTTTTACAATTCTCCCGATTGTGGACGAATTTGAACGATTATGTTGATCAAAAGAATTACGAAGTGCACAAAATGCATTTTGATATGAACGCCCATTTTTATAAAAAACCTGAATAACTTTAAAGCGTTGCTCATTTGCGTATCTTTCCACGGATCAAATTGAGTAAGTTTGAAATTGAGAAATGTCAAGTGAAATGCAGAAAACAAGTTTAAAGACTAGGTGTAGTTCACCTTCAACATGGGCCCTTAAAATTTAATCACTCTCTACAAAGAAAGTGATACATATTTTATTATAAAGAGATTATTCCATAGCGATTAACAAAATAATAAATATTGTGCTTTAAATGTACACAAAATTGGTGGTGGGTATAAAAGATTCGGCACAGCCGAATATAGTGCTCTTACTTGTTAATTCTTGCATCGAAGAAAACTGAAGCAAATCTAGTGTTTTTTTAATTTTTTTAATATAAATTTTTAGCTAGATAAAAATACGTGTGCTGAGCAACATCTTTTCTATTTATTTTTTTTCACATTTGGAAATACATTGTGAAATTCATTTATTAATTTATTCATTTCATTTCTAATGTACAATACACATACATATATAATGCTAAAATATTTTAATTTTTTCTTTTAGTAGTTCCAGGCAAAGATCCTGTGATCACCGGTATACGTTCACGCTATAAAGTTGGTGATATAGTGAGGGGAAATTGCACTTCATCTCATTCCAGACCAGCCGCCAATATAACATGGACCGTAAATGGCTATGAGGTAAATTTAATATCTATCATTTAAGCAATAAAACAGTAAGCGTTTCAAGTTTTTAATAAAAAAGAATTTTTTTAATATAAACTTCAAAAATTTTTATTAACAATATTTTACATGCTTATTTTGTCAACTTTAAGTATAAACTCAAAATAAATATTAAAAAATTTTTTGCATATATTTTTGAACCATAAAAATAATTTGGTCAGTTATTGACCACAAATTATTGTCGGAAACAAAAAGAAAAACTACCAAAAGCAAAGAACCAAAAACAATATACGTATGTTTCATTTAAACAAGCCCCATAAAAATAGAGAGCTAAACAAATATGTGCGCATTTGTTTGTGCAGCGAGGACGAAAAACAAAAACAAATAAATGAAAAACTTTTTGAAAAGTAACAAATCATACATTCACAACAACAACTTCGGATGTTTAAATAGAAAAATAAAAAAAAGATATAACAGCAAAAATTACAGAAACATACAAAGCCAAATATACATAAATTTTGTCCAGGATAAAGTTTTACTTAAGGGGATAAATAGTCTCCCAAAACCTATACACACCAACAAACAACATCCCATATACAAACACATTTAACAACCAAAAAAAACTGGGAAAAAAACAAACAAGATTTGTTCAAATTGACCCAAAACAAAAAGAAACTCAGACATATAGTTAAAAAAAAAAATAAAATAATGTCCACTTAAGATGCTGTTGTTGCACAAAAAAATAAAAATAAAAAAATATTAAAACAACATTAAACAAATGTGTGTATAAAGAAAAACATATAAACACATTAACATTTATGCATATGCATACACAGATACGCACAAACACATGCTGTAGCAAAATATAAACAATAATGTGGTTAAAATATCTCTACTACTACCTTCATTACAATGACATTAAAATGACCAAAAACTAAGAGAAAAATAACAACAGAGGAGCGTTTGCAATAAAGGATGTGTACATATAGAACATTCATTTAGAAAACAACAACAGCAACAAATTAATAGATAAACGTGGCAAATTAAAAGTCACACTTGCACTTGCTAAACCCATACACTTACAGCTTCAATACTTAGACACAACACTCTATCTGTGTATTTAAACAATTTTGTAAATTTTGTTAAATTATAGTTGTATACTTAATGCGAGAGAGTTTTATGTGTGTACGAGTATACTGCTGCTGCTGCTGCTGTTGTTCTTTATGGTTTAGCATATGTTTTAAACAACATTTTTACAACACTGTGTTTTGTTGTTATTTTTGTTTTCGTTTTTGCAACCACAAGTCCTGCTTACCATTGTTAACATATGCTCCCAAGTGCAGACAAACTTTTTCACGTATAGTTTTATAATGAACGCATCTGTGTGTCGTAGTTTAATGCCAGCCAAAAAGTATTCTTTTTTCATATTCTTTTCGTTACAGTTTTTTCTTCGCTGTTTTTTTCTGTTTTCAGCTGTCATGCTTAAGCGTAGTTAAGCTTTTGTTCCTCTTTTCTTTATGGGTAATTTGTGTCGCAATGTTTACTAAAACAGCATATTTTTGGTAATTTAAGTTACAATTACCGAATATCCCTTTTATGAGGAAACAAACACAACTGTGTACATGTCGCAACAGTAAATAACCCGTTTTCTATGGGTCTTTCCATCTAAAAGTGGTTGGGATACAACGGAAAAATATAAAATATTAAATTTTGTGGGAATCTATAACATAAAACTGTGACAAAAGATCACGTGTTTTTTTTTATTGGTTGTATTAAGCAGGCGTAACAGTATGGTTGGTCACAAGCCCTTGATTAAAAAAATTTCAAGTGCAAGTATAGAATTTTTTTAGTTATAAATGGTGTTATGTACTGCAATGGCAATGATGGTATATGTGTATGAATTTAATCATATATAATTGCACAATTCACAACCTATTGCAATAGTTGTACATTGTAGTAGCTTGTACACATTTTGATGATAGTTTCTCAACTATTTTATTATACAACAATTTTACCTGTTTATAGAACTTTCGCCGGTGGTCTTTAATGTGCAAAAGTAATTATTTTACAACCTACCACTCCTATGACAGGTTGTGAATTAAGTCGTTATATAGTAAACATACGTTTGAGTTTCTTTCTCGAGCTTTTCGAGTAGAGTATTAAGGATTTGGGGTTTAAATTATTTTGCAAGTTTGATTTAACAAAAATGTGATTTGATAATTTGAATTTAATATCATCCATGAACGTCCCATTGAGTAAAGAAAAAAATATTCGCCAGATTCTAATTAAATTTGTATTGACGTTTGCTATAATTTAGTGTGCTATTATATCGTATTGCAATACTTTCCTGAAATTTAGAAATATTGCACTGTGCACCTAAATTTTGTTTGGTATTTTATAAAAGGTAGAATGTGCAACTCACCAATACAATAACAGTTTAAAAATAACGCTGATTAATTATGAAACAGAATTAAGTCTGCAAAAGTACAGCAGTTGGCAGTAAAGTTAAATACTGAATTTTTTTCTTGTCAAAAATTTTTTTTAATTACCTAAGATACCTAATACTATGTTCACACACGTGCCTCAATTGTCAATTTATAATATTATCGCAATTAAAGTCCTTATAAAGCTCAATTTACCATACTGAAACTTTTTTTTTAAATTGAGAAATATATACTTAATTGTTTCACTTATTCTCTAAAACTCGAAATACAACTCTTGAGAAGTATGTTCAGTGAGAAGAAAATTCTATAGGTGGCATTTCTAATGTCAAACAAATAAATATACAAAAAATAAAAATTAAGAAAATGGAAAATGTTTGACGAACATTTTAAAAAAATTTTTGAATAAATTCAAATACATACATATAAGGATATATGTATATGAATAAATATAATTGTAAATATATTTTATCAACAGGAAAAACACTGAAGGGAAGTCATTATTTGATTTGGTATAAATACATTGTAATTTTACAGCTATCAAATGCTAATGGAGTAAGATAAATTGAGTATGTGTGAGCACTTATTTTAATTGCTCAATCAACACTAAATGGAAACAATTAAGAATATCTGTCTGAACAGGGTATAAGGAAATATATAGCCGTTTCGTTTAAAATTTCTACAATATTCATTTTTCACCCTAAAAGGTGTATGTTTTCGCACCACTTGTGAAAAGGGGGTAAATTGGGCAATGTTTGTTTGTCTTTGTATTGGTTGAAGTTAAATTTTCTAAGCCTCCACGTGTAGCACAAATCTGTGTGTGGTGGATATATTGGAAACTCAATCGCTATAAAAACTACTGCCTCTCTTTCCCCAAATTTTTACCCCAGAATTAAAATCTTGTTTTTTTTACTATTTATTAATAAACTTAGTATGCCTCTATGGATATTCATAAAAAAATTAGAAAAATCGATCATCGATCGAGTGAATTTAGGTAAAAGGTAATTTTTAAATATATTAAGTACTCAAGGATCCCAATTCAGTTTTAAACATGATAGTGACACCAAATTGGAGGCCCTAGTCTCGAAAGTTATTTTTGAGAAAAACTAGCAAATCGGCCTAAAACTAACTGATAAAAAAATTTTTAAACTTTTCCTAAACTTAATTAATTTATAAACGAAAATTAATTTTTCCCACCTTCAGACAATGTGGAGGGTCAATATGGACATCACATAAAAGGACTTGACTTGCCAAATACAATAGACTTTAAAAAATAGAAATCCATGAATACCGTCACGATAAATAAAGAGCAATAAATTTATATTTAGGTAAAATCTAATAATTAAAAATTTACCTTCTAAAACACCCGCAATATTAGTATCAAATGAAAGGACGTCCAAAATAAAATAAAGGACACATTGTTTTTAACCCCATAAATATCAAAATACAGAGGCTTGACTAGAATAAATATTATAATGAAGGATAATTAGTTCTTATGTTTTGCTGCTCCAAAACAACAATCAAATATTGGATTGTTTATAGAACATACGAAATTATTGTAATATGGTTAGGAGAGCTATTGACTTAAAAAAAATGATCCTCAAATTAGATATTCTGTTTTGCAGTTGAATTCTGCGATGTATTTTACGTTACGTAGGAATTCTGCTTTATCATTTAAATGTTTTCAAATGAAGTCCCATACGCTTTAAAAACTAAACAAAAACAAACTATAAACATGGTAAGCCTTAAACATTCACACAAATTCTAGATATATAGTATAGCAGCATTGTTTAAAAAAGTTAAGATTTAAATATAAAAAAAAACTTGTATTAATTATGACTTATGACATAATAAACAGAAAGTTGTACAAACAACAGCCACTGCAGTATATTTGAAAATTTAAACACAAAAAGGCCAATTAACAACTAAAAACTTTTTAATTTTAATAATATTTTTTTTTACAAAATACAACAAATTATGCAAATTTCAAAAGTATTACAAAAAAAAACTGAATAAATTTTAAAAACAAAATAACTATTACTTTGCTAAAAAGAATATTATTTACTCGATGGTGTTAAAAATGTTAATTAAAATTTTATTGGATATTATTTACCAGCTACAAAATGAATAACTTTTTCAACATTCTGCTTTGCCCTTCTTGGTAAAAGAGCAGCATTTGTGAATGCTTGTACATTACTTAACATTTACCTTAAGCTAAAACATAAAATTGACCTAGTTAAACTAGTTGAAAACTAATATAAAACAAGTAAGAGCACTATATTCGGCTGTGCCGAATCTTTTATACCCACCACCAATTTTGTGTACATTTAAAGCACAATAATTATTATTTTGTTAATGGCTTTCTTTGTAGAGGGTGGTTAAATTTTTAAATTTAAAACAGAGGCCGAATTACGGCACTCGAACGTGATCGAAATTTGAAAACTCTTATTAGAATCTATATACCTAAAGCATACTCGATCGTTCGAGTAAAATTTCGATATCGAATGCCGTTATTCGGCCCCAGGTCTGTATAAAATGTTAGAACATCTATGAATGCCTTCTAAATTCGTTAAATGAGAAGCATTGCTGTTTATCGCGATAGTGTGGCAAAAAAACAGTCAACTTCGACTCATCATCGTGCCAAACAATTGAGCATCAGCAATGTTATTTAAAATTTGGACTATCGGATCGAGGTGTGCCGTTGAGGTCGCGGGGCCATTTGGCCGATATTTTGTTCCATACATAATTGAACCATACAAATATTATCATTAAAAAAGAAATGATAATAATTTCCTAAATAATTTGTGTTTAATTCAAAATCAACATCGGCCCTTAAAATTTAACCACCCTTTATAACTTAGATATGCTGGTAAAATGTTTTCGTAAATTAAATGTTTCAGTGAAAATGGGCGTTAAAGTAAGCGTGTCAATAAAATTTCTGCTAATAAATACAACTTAGATATTTCAATATAGTCCGTAATTCTTCCAAAATATTTATTCATTGAGAAATTATATGAATTTGAAATAAAGCATTATATAGGATGTGGGTGTAAGAGTGGGCGTGTCACCTAAATTTTCTGGCATAACAATAACATTGACTAGAAGGATTTCCGTAGCAAAATTTATCATCATACCTCTAATTTTGTCGGTTTTATAAATTTAAATTTCATTAACAGTAAATAACGTGGAAAGTGAGCGTTATAGTAGGTGTGTCGAAGTTATTTATGCTAATAAATACAACTTAGATATTTCAATAAAGTCCTTTATTATTCGATTTATAGAGAAATTATAAGAATTTGAGAGAAAACGTTGTATGGGAGGTTGGCGTGTCACATTTATTTTCCGTCAGAAGAAAGCCTTTGACCAAAAAGCAATTCCTGCAAAATTTCAGAATCGTAGATCTAAATTTGTCACTCTTATTAGGTTTAAAATTTTTAACATATTGGAAAATACACTGCGCGGTATAAATTTTCGTACATTTTGATCTCTAACTCCCTTCCTAATACATGCATTTAGGCAATTTTTCTTTCTTCCTTATACTCCGATTTAGCCAATTTTCTATTCCAAACAAACCTTGTGTATAAGACATATTCTGGCAAAATTTAAGCCCACTAGCTTTTTCGATGGGACCTATATCGTGCTTTTAACAGACGGACATACGGACGGACATAGCTAGATCGTCGTCAAATGAAACCCCGATTAAGAATATACATACAATTTTTTTGGTGGCGGATATAAAAACTCAAATACTTCAAAAAAACACATTACAAAAAAATTTGTTTAGCTCTTTTACTAAAATTTTGCAAAAAATATTTGACCTTGTGTCACAAAAATTGGTCTGCTGATCACGGTCGGATCGTAACGGGTATAAAATGGGGTATAGGGGTATAGAGGAGAGTTTTATCTACTAAATGGTGCTAATTTCTTTTTGTTATCTTATGTTTTCTAGAAGTTCTAGAAGTATGGTGTATTAAAAAAAGGAATTTAGGAAAATTTAGACCTAAAGATAAAAAAAAATTATTTCTAAACATTATAAACAATTTATTTTCATGTACTAATGGCTAACAAATTTTAAAATTATACAAAACTTATTTCGTTTGAAAATCTTCTAAAAGTAAAATGTTATAGAACTTTAAAAATCAAAATCTTACTAATAAATTTCCTGTTTTAGCAAAATGCTGAGCATGTCTATTTTGAATCACCCTGTGGCCCTTAAAATTTAACCACCCTTTACAAAAGAATAGATAAATAAAAAAAAAATTTAGTTAAAATATGTATTTTAAATATTCAAATACTTATTTTAAATCTACTGATGCACATTTTTTTTAATATTTTTAAATCTTAAACCTCATAAGACTGTGTGTACAACTATATGTAAAGTTGGGCACAAATCATTACTCTAGTTAATTTTTGTCAACAAACTTCGGTCATTTTCGTTTTCACAAACCCCTATAAAATTCCTTTGTAGTTTGTGCAAAAAAATGTTACTAGAGTCATCTAGTGTTCTACGTGATGTTTAGCAAAGACATCATCCTCAGTGTTTGCAAAATGTAGTGGCGCCTTCAACAGATGTCGCCATCTGCAATGAATAAATGCTAATGAATATGACTAATATATTTTTATAAAAATTTAAAAAAAAAGTGGGCGTGGCAAATTTATTTTCCGTTATAACGAAGACTTGGACCAAAAAACCATGTTTGCAAAATTTCAGAACCGTACATATAGTTTTGTCAGTTTTATTACGTTTTAAACTTCAAATATACACTGAGCGGTATAAATTTTCGTACATTTTGACCTATAACTCCTTTTCTAATGCATAGATTTAAACAATTTTTGGGGAGAAATATTCTTTTGACTCGAGAAATATATATTCGAAGTTTCATGACTCTACGTTTATGCGTTTGGACACAATTCCTTTTTTTTCGATGTTTGAAGGACACTGTTTTTTCGACCTATTCTTGCTTTACGAGCTATAACTCTCTTTCTAATATTCCGATTTAGCCCATTTTCAATACCAAACAAACCTTGTCTATTAGAAAGATTCTGGCAAAATTTGAGCCCTTTAGCTTTTTCGGTGCGACCTCTATCGTGCTTTCAACAGACGGACAGACGGACAGACGGACAGACGGACAGACGGACGGACATAGCTAGATCGTCATCAAATCAAACCCCGATTCAGAATATATATACTTTATGGGGTCTAAAATGCATATTTCGATGTGTTACAAACGGAATGACAAAATGAATATACCCCCACCATTTTTTTGGTGGCGGGTATAAAAACACTATCTAGAAGTAAGAGTAGCAGGTAAAATTTTGCAACGCTTATTAAAACTATAAATTGATATCATTATGCATTTGCTTAGTTCTTTTATAATTAAAATAATTATTTATTTAATGTTTTTCTTTAGTTAGTGTAATTATTTTATCTGTTTTGTACATTCTTCTGTCTTCTACTCTACTTCATTTTAGACGAATCCTGCTCATATACGACACTTTAAGCCCCACAAGGATCCTCGTGAATTAGAAACTGTTATATCAGCCATACATTTTGTTGTAACACCACAACACTTTATTTATGGCAAATTAAAGGTAAGTACCAAGAAATCTCTATGCACTTTTATGCACCCAAGTACCAAATATGCAAAAGGCTGGAAGTGTTTTATAAAAAAAAATGAAACTATTATAATGACAAAGTAGAAGACATTAAGGACTTTCATCTAATTTTTTTTTTTTTTTTTTTTTTTGTATTCACACTTTTATGCACTTTCTTCAAGGTATTTGAAGTGGTAGGATGGCATATTTAAACATACCAGACATATGCAAAATGTTTGAGAAATTTTGTTAACAGTATCGGCTAAAATGCATGATAAATTTTATTTAATTGAAAGTTTTTTTTTCAAAAATAATTTAAAATAATGCTCGCTTACCTGACACCTTTAGGAAATATACACACCCTAAACAATTAGATTAAAAAGATGAAAAAGATTTCATTTATACCGGGTAATTTTTTTAACCGTTTCGGGTTTGAACATATGTATAGATTAAAATAGAAAATTTTCAGCATTGCATGAAATATTTCCTAGGGGGCAAAAAATTAATTCCTACCCTTTATTTTTTTAAGATTATTTCATATAAATATTGTCCACCGTAGTTTTTATCATTCGTGAGCACCAATTTTATCATAGATTTTCCCGATTTTTAGCCAGTACCTCAATACTGGCATCTGGAATATTGTCTTTCAGGGCTTTATCGCGGGGTCAAATCTTCTTGGCTTCTATTAGGCCAAGTGCATTGTCAGTATAGGGTAGACAGGTGGAACTTACACCTTTGGTTTCTTAGAGCCACAATTTGGGAAAGCAAGTTTTATCTGTTACCACAGGAATAGATAAGACCCGAAACATTCTCTAGACTGACTACTGGTGAGGTCTCTTCCAAGAGTGGTTATCCCCAAACTGAAAAACTAACTCGAAATAGGTTAATTGGCTTATATCGGACTACCGGAAATCACTAATGTTGCTGAGTGCTGCCACTTTATCAGAACAAACAGAAACTGAGGTTTTAATGCTCGAAAACGTGGTGGACCTGTGGACTTCGGGCAACCATAAACATATTTCTCTTTTAACAGAAATAGTTACGTGGTAAGTTTTTTATCTGTGATAAATCAAGTGAAACAGATTCGGCTAAGACCATCATTACATAATGACACATGCTGCATGTGCTGACGTTGTCCAGAATACATACTGTCATCCAGGCCTAGTTTGTCCATATCCCCTACAAAAAATAGTCTAGTAGAGTCAATTACAGAAGCAATTATTTTACAGAAACGCTATGATAGTGACAGTATTAATATCTTTATAAACTATGGGTTTTTTTCCCATATCCTTTTTTTCATTAATTTCTGAAAAAACTTCTACTAAAAATTAATATTAAAAAAAAATATTTTTGGTATATTCACAAGGTGTGTTATCATGCAATTTTGGAATTTCCTAAAATTAAAAATTATTTAAAAAAAAATTTTTTGTTTATTGTAAAATGTTTAAACCATTTTAGATTTTTTTAAATTTATGACTATATGACATAACGACAATTCTGTGGTTTTCATGGGCAACCGCGTATGTTCATTTTATACGATTTTGAGCTAATAATGCCATATTGCTTGGTTTTAGACGGCCTTTACATGATTTTAAAAATTTTTCAAATAAGATGGACCTATTTCGATTATTTTAATGGCATAACAACGTAACTTCTATATATATTCAAAAATCGTTCAGCACTAACACGGTTTTGTAGCTCTCCTAAAAAATTTGATTTTAAGACATACGTGGTTGCCCATGAAAACCACAGAATTATGCACACCTTATGAGTCCATCAATTAATTCATTTAACTAAACTTTGGAGATCTATTTAAAATGTATTCAAGAAAATAAAAGTGTTTAATATTCTTTACAACAAACACTACAATTATATGCACATTTTTGTGACAATACAACACTGCTATAATGTTGAATATCGAAAGAATTAAAAAATTTTAAAGTTTCAAATCTATAGCACATACACACTAACTAACAGTAGCAAAGGAAAACACTGTTAGAAAAAAGACAAGGACAGTATAATAACTCTGTCTAAATGAATCCAAAGAGTAAAAACAACTAAAAGGCTCAGAATTTAGTATAGAAAAAGTGTCCACTAATTGTTTGTTATTTAAACAACAAAACCATAATTTTTAGAGGATTTTATAAAACACAAACTGAGGCAAACAAGCACACAAGTACACAAACAATCGTAACAGCACAAATGGCACAGAGAAGAAATACACTAATAATAGTCGGGGCACGTACACTGCAACATTTTAATGGTTAATTATTATTTTGTTTTGTTCCTTTTTGTTTTCCAATGACTTTATGGCGGTTTAACATTCATATACAGGCGCACACATGCCCACACACATGGTATAGCATACATTCTTTCATACTTGTATGGCTTATGAGTATCATAAGCATCTTGATATTCTCAATTATAAATAACAAATAAGCATACAAACACACATACAGACGATATTATAACCATAGAAGGACATCTGATATCCAGTTTTTTTTTTTTTTCAGTTTGCGTTAAACCACACTTATGCATACATACATGCACACATTCGCATTTATAAACACATTAAAGACAACATTGAAGTGCCATAAAAAGTGAAATGTTTACCATATTATATGTTGACTGCCAACACCACACAACTGCCACATAATTTGGTAACATACGACAACATACAAACAATATCAATGAGTTTTTTATAATGAGTTTATCTTCATTTTTGTGCGATAAGGCGTGTGGATACGGGTGTGTGTGTGTGTGTATGGAAGATCTGTTAAATCATTAAAATTCTTAAAGTGGTCAAAACATAATTTTCATTGCATGCAAACATCGAGTTTTAATTTGCTGCACATAATTTATGGATGTATTAAATTGAATTAAAAATTTAACATTTTTATTTAATTATATTTGTTTTTCCTTTTTTACAGATACGTTGCACTGCTTTTATACACGATGTGTATTGGAAATCAACTGAAAAATCAATAGAAGAAAATCGTTTCAATAAGGCAGGTAGTTCAGATGTGGTGCATAAGTTTTCCGAAGATTATTTTGATCTGGATGAGGATAATGTGGTTGATCGTTCAGACACCTACATGACACATATAAAAGGTAAATTTTTTTATATAAATGAATGATTGAAAGCAACATTTACCGCCTAAGTAGAGGAATATTGGCTTTTCCAGTGGATATATAATTTTGTGGCCTAAAACAAGAAAGGCGAAGTTGTTAAAAGTACTTGGCTGTGTTTTTAATTTTCTTTTCCATACAAAATCTTCAAACATTTCCAACAATTAGTTGTGAATTTAATTAAATTCTCAAGATTTTTGTTAATAAGAAAACTTTAAAATTTTCTTAAATGCACATATTTTTCTTTGTTTCTGTGCTTTTTATTTTATATCAAAACTGTTTAAACTAATGCTTTAGATTTCGCAGTAATAACCATTGAGATTTTTCAGATTTAAACCATAATTGGCGTATTCATGAAAAATCATAATTGTTGTATTGTCATAATGTTATAATTTCTCAAACATTTTCAAAGTTAATAAAACAATATTGTATTGTTTATAGCAAACTTTTAAGTCTTTTTTATATTTTAAAAAATTATGACACCTTATGAATTCACCAAATATAAATATTAAAATCTTAACTCTGCTACTTTTTAAAATAAATTCAACTCTTAATTTGTCGCCTCTGTTGGTTCTGTGTGCAAAAAAAAAACTTATTTTTTTTTTAATCCATCAACTTTTTACTTCTTTCACGGAAACACATGTTTATAGATATATTTCATTTCTGTCAGATCGGGATTTTTTTACACACATTGCTAAAGGAAGTATGACGGAAAAATATAAAAAAATAATTTGTTAAAACTAACAAAAGATATGTTTGTATATGTGCAGCAGTGCTTATATCTACTTACTCGTAAATCTATTAAAGTACATTTATATATGTATATAGTAGTTATGTATGTATGTAAGTATATGGGTTATGAGTGAGTCAGAAATAAATACATCCGCACAAAGTATTTAGTACGAAAAATGTAATAAACGGAAAGAGCAACAAGTTTTGCAAAGAAACAAAAAACGACTGAAATAAATTAAAAAGGGGAAAATAAATAATGAAAAAAGTAAAAGTTTTATACGAATTATAGATACTACTTAGTTACACTTGTATGTTATATTACTTTTACACATATTTATTGTGCAATTTAAGAGATAAGAGAGATTTAACACAAACAAAGGTGTTGCATATTTAAGGGGGGACAATTTCAAGTAAATCATTTTAATTACTATGTACTCGGGTTTATTGCATCCTTTAAGAACAGAACTGTTACCAAATTGCCATTCACATAAAAGAAAAATTAATCTTTAATATTTACTTTTTTTAGGATTTAAAAACGTATAACTACTTCAAAGAAATGTCAGAAATATTTAATTATACCTGCAAAATTTAACAATAGTTTTACATAGAAGATTAAAAACATAAAAAAAAATCTATAAACTTCCAATTAAGCAATTGCAGAATTTAAGTAAAATAAATTTAAATTTTTTTCATAATCTACAATTATTTAATTAAAAGTAAAATTACAGTTTAAACATCAATTTGACTGGGGTATGGCTCGATTTATTTGTAACACACATACGTGTTTAAGCAGTAAGTGTGAGAATTGTAGCCAGTATTAACTTTAAATGTTCTTTTAATGAATAAAAAAATAGTTACTTTGGTTTAAAAGCAATAAAATTGTTTTCAACTAGTTTAATATTAAAACCCCTGAAAGCAAAAGTTGCAAGCAAATTACCTCCGATTTTTTAAATTACCCTTAATATTCTGATATCTTTTTTGGACGCATCAAAATTTTTCTTAAAAAATTATTATTACTTATTTATTTCTGTTCTACAACTTTATTTCTGGGACCTTTTTATCCGTTTTATGGTCAAAATTCTCGGTTAATTCCTGATGGAACCACCAGAGAATCTAAGATGAGGTATAGTCAGCAAAAAGACTACTTTTCTTAATTAAAAATACAAAAAAAATTGTTTAAATATAAATTTTTTTGTAAATTAAATTATGCTCATAATTTAGTTCTGGTGAAACTCAGCGAAACATTTTTTGTCACTGGAAACTTAAACGCAATGTGCATTGCAGATTTTTGCAGCAGATTTTTGTTTTTATGAACGCCATTAAGCACATGTGGTGCGAAAAACGATTTATCTATTTACGTGATTTAATACTGTTATGATAACTGAAAAAACAGGAATAGGAAAGGTCATTCATTTTGAGTTATTCTGATAAACATAAAATACATAATTCGTTAACTGGAGTCAATTCAAACAAACTTATTTATATGCTTAAAACCCTATCGAAATGTTCTCATAAGCGAAAAATTATTATCAATCTATGTGTCAATTACAATAGAAAACTTAATTTTCCCTTGTCTAACTGTCCGCATTGTGGTTGATATCAAATTTTTGAACACATCCTGTGTGTACGTTAGGTTTACTTAGTAAAAGGTATTAAAAGTTTGTCACACCTGATTATAATATTCTTAATTGATTTTTAATCTTACTTACATTTATAAAATAAAATATAAAATATAAACAGTTGTTTCTTGTATTGAGCTTGAGATCACTTTCTTTAAAAAAAATAGTTTTAATTTTATTTTCCGATATTTTTTTTTGTTTTTTTAAACATTTTGTTTTTTGAACAATTCTAATAATTTAATTGTTAATTGTTGAAAATTGAAAAAAACTTTCCCTGAAGAAGCTAACCAATATGGTAGCGAAATATCGGAAAATAAAATTAAAACTATTTTTTTCAAAGAAAGTGCTCTCAAGCTCAATACAAGAAACAACTGTTAATATAAATTAAAAAGATCGAAAACATTCATTTATTATATAAAATATAAAATTTTTTGAGCTCTCATCAACAGCATATTTTTAATAAAATGATTTTTAATAATTATATTTTTCTACAATCGAATATTTTAAATTTTATATATTTTATACATGTACGCATGTGTATGTGTGCTACTCAGCAAACTTTGTAAAAGTTATAAACATACATATGTCCTACATTCTAGCATTTTTACACCTTTTTAGGTCAATTTTTGCAGACTTTAAATTTGCTTGCAACAGTATAAAAATCATGCATAAATTTTTAATTAAAAAACAAACAAGAAAAAAATCATTTTTATTTTTCTACTTTTTCTTCCGTTTTGCATATTTAGGTGATGTATCCTCGCTCAATGCCAGTGGCTGTTCAGCTTTACATAAATGTTCATGCTTTTGGCCACGTTTAACAACACTTTCACTTGTAGTGTATGCCGTTCAACAAATGCTTCAATTATTGCAACAATTGTTAAGACAAACAACAAAAAATACAATCATAAAAACAAAACGAAGCTCAAGCAATTGCCAAACAATAAAAACGAATAGGAGAGCAAATAAAGAAAAAAACAAAAATTTAATAACAACAAAAGCAACGACAAAGACAACAGCAGCAACAGCAACGTATATAAAACAAAAACATATAACAAGTTCTTTAGCAACAGAAGTGTCAACAATTTGTTATGAAAACAAAATGCAACAACAACAACTTAAAGAAAATAAAGCAAAACTAGAAGAAAATTGGCCCAAAGAAAAATATTTTGAAATAAAGTTAATCAAGAAGAAACATCAACAAAAACAACTGCAAGCAAGAGATGAAGAAGAATGGCAATTTAAATCCAAACATAAATACACTTCAACAAATAAACACTACTACTCCCACAACAGGCAACTGCAAGAACAACAACAATTGCATTCACAATTGCAGCCAGAGTGTAATAAAACTCTATATGAGAGCGAATATAATTTAACGATGGCAACAACTCAAGTAGCAAATATTTTTTCAGTCAACATTGTAACTTTAGCGCTTGTCTTAAAATTTTTGCAATATATTTGCTATCAAGCATTTGCCACATACCATAATTTATACGCACAATCTTTTACAAAAAAATTCCCAAATAACTGCTCAAATAGTTTAAATACTACAGCCACTTGTCTCAACACTCGCACAATAACTGGCAACAAAAAATCAACATTAAAACATATTTCGTTAGCTATAACAAAACAAATATATAAAACAACAATAACAACATGACTTAATAATATTTGCTGTGAAGATGATGGAAATTTTTTTTATATATACATACATACATATACAATGGCAACAACAACTTTACTGCAACTAAAAGAGAAATATTTTCTATAATTTTTTTATTACATGCGAATGTATGTAATTGTAACTGTTAAAGGTAGCTCTTATCTATTACAGTCAAATGCTAAGATGTGTATGTGTGCTGCCGGCTTAAATTCAGTAAGAACAAACTCTATTTAAGGTAGTTGTGATGTTATGAGCAAATTAAATTATATGAACGAACTGGCTTACTTATTCGCTTGCATCCCGAAAAATGCGTACGGTTTTATTCGAAGTTTAGATCTTAATTAGACGATTTTTTTTATGCTGAACATGTTCATTCTTCATTTTATTATTTATGCAAAACGTTGGACAAAACACACGACGCCATCCTCAATTTTAAATCTTTAGGTAGTTAAGTGTATTCAACTAGTCAAGCCCTTTAATTTGATACCCATTTTGATTGGGATAAAAAAAATGTATCCGCATTTTGTTTATCGGGCGATTGTGCTGAATTTCAATAGCGATTCATTCCCGAATATTTCCAAAAGATTGATACCATACACAGATCTGAGGAGCATATGGTTGCTTCTAAAAGTTGATTTAAAAAAACACACACAAACGGACAGACGGTCAGGGCGTAATCCTCTATTCATAAGCTTTCAGAAAATATATACTTTATGGGGTCGGAAATGAAAATTGTAGAAATTACGAACGGAATGAAAAAGCCATATACCCTTGTGCACCACAGGTGAAGAGTATAAAAATATTTAAAACATTAACTGACCTGTAGGCAAAAGCACATTTGCATTGACATTATGTTTGCTATAGAACGATTGGGAAAGTCACGGTTCACTAAATGATCGGAACAATTAAGTCTCGTATCATAGAAAGAGTGTGACTAGAAATTAAAATATATTTAGTATAACATTTGAAATGTGCATGTGCATATGCATTAAATCAATTCTTATTTTAAAACACATGAGTGAAATAAAATTTGTTTAATTCATGAAGAACTAACAATAAATTTAAATCATTCTTTTACAGTTCAAGTGTCCAATCAATATCATTTTCATTAAAAATGTATAAATAAAATCCCATACATTTTGCTTATATTCATGTATATAAAGCAGACATGACGGTATTTTTACAGTAAACAAATTAGTAAAGCAAAAGTATTGTTCAGAGTAGTCCGAGATTTGTATTTTAAATCATTTTATAGAAAAAAAATTATTTTAATAATTTGGACTTGTGTCGTTACTGTATTCAGAGGATGGAAATCTCATAACTTCTGTGCAAAAAATCTTGTTTAAAAATTCTTGCTTATTTTTAGCTTAATTAACCAACACTCTTAAACAAATGAGAAGTGTACTAAAGAATAGCAATTTGATTCTGAATACATGTCAATTTTTTGTAAAAAATATATTGTATTGTTGTTTTTGTATTTCGCGTTTTTTATTTCTCTGTCTTACATTCTTAGTAATTGTTATTATTTATCGTTTAAAAATTTTGTTTCTTACACAGCACGAACAGGCAAATAAGCGAATTCAAGTTAAGAAAAATATCAAAAAAAATTCTCGAATTATATAAAACAGCCTGTAATACAACAACGTGGTTTGAAAAAAATATATAATTGTGTGTATATTTAAGTAATATGTATTTTTCTCACATAAACAATGTCAATCTCTGGTATATGCAGACGGTTTTATTCATTTTTGTACTTCTTCATCCCACTGTGTGTTCATGTATGAGTTGGTATATGTTTGTTCTATAACATCACATGTTAAAAAAAATAATTTTGTTTTATTATAAAAACATATTTTTCATTCTTTGCTATTAAAACAAAATGTTGCAATATTGACAGAATAAAAAAATTCTCTTTTCGTAGACTGTGTTTGAGTTTTTTTTAATAATTTTGCATATGAAACAGCCTTTAAGCATTAATTTTCATTTTATTTTCTTTAAAGTTTGAATACAAAGTATATAAACACGTATATGGTATTAATAGTAGATACCTACTACACATACATATGTACGTACAATTTTTGAATAAATAAATCCTAACAAAGCAAAAACATTCAGGTAATACAAAGCTTGCAAAAAGTTTTTCAGTTGAATTTTTTTTTATAAAAAAATATATAATAATGAAAAAATAAATAAGCAAGCACCTTTAACATCTCGTAAAACTTTACATAGATGTGAAATCTATAGGTTGTTATGCTAAACCAAATTTGATAGAAATCACCTAATGGCATATTGTGTAACACTCACAATGTCCTAGACACCACGAAATCAAAAGCAGTTACAGCAACAGAAAAAACAAACTCTTAATAAAGTCAGTCACAATTTTGTGGTTTAAATTACAAACCGTTGAAATGTTTCCATTTTAAATTGTTTGCCAAAGTTTTTATTTTGATACTTTTCTATAATTTTTCCATGTCTTAACCTGTATATTGTTTCCCTTTATGAAAGTAAAATAATATTATTTTCTACACAAACGTTTTGACCCCAAGTTTAAAAGTTTTTTATTTTTTTATTTTTTTATTTTTTATTTTTTTTTTATTTAATAGAGAAACAGTGTGTAACCTTTAAATGGTTTCTTATAAATACAATTTATAAATTTATAACATAAACAGTGCTACAAAAAAAAACAAACGTACATTAAAGTAAAATACAAAATAAATTCATAAAGATTTAAACCAGGCTTCGAAACAGAAAAAAATTGTATGAGAAAAATTTCATTTAAAAAAAAAATCAAAAAAAAAAAATATGTGTTAAATGAAACAAAAATAAATTGAGTAGACATTGAAATAGCAAAAACAGATTGTAGATAAAAAGTTAAATTATAGGAAAAAAAATATCACAATAATTGAATTAAAAAATGCACTTTTGTTACTTTAAGTACCATAGTTTTTATGTAAATAAATATGTTTGTACATGTAAATAAATATATATATATATATATTACTAGGCACATTTAAAAAAAAAATAAATAAATCTGTTTATAAAATGTACGTAAATACTTGTTAGTTTTATTTAAAATAAAGTAGTTTACAAAAAAAAAAAATATTGTAAATTATCCTCTTTAACAAGCGAAAGCCCTTCAAAACATCCAGAAATTATAAATTAATACTACATTGTCGACACACAAAAATTGTTTTAAAATAAACTATGTTCAAATAATACTTGAACTTTAAATATGAAAAAACTAAACTAAAAAAACAACACTTTAATATAAATAAATGCAAAAATAAAAAGAAATAACATTAATGTTAAATGTTTTTTTATTTTGCTTAAAAAAATAATTTATAAAAATATAAATTAAATAAATTTATAACGAATTACAAATGTATTATAAGTTAATGTTTAAAACAAATAGCTTTGTATACCCATTACCCGTTTGATCTAAGCGATGATAACATTAATAGTTAAATTTTTATAACGCACGTTAAATAGAATCTATTTGAATTTTTAATATACAACATTTCTAATATATTTTATCCCAATCTACGTTTCCTGAGATTTTTCGTTCTAACGTGCTTTTGATAAACAAAAGTAGAAGAACGGAAAAAAAACAGCTTGTTGAACTTCGAATAAAATACAATACGGCATTTGAACGCTATCGAATGTTTAAGTTTGCTGGGCTTTTGGTAAAAAAAATTCTAATAGAAATTCTAACATTACGACATTCTAACATGACAAACTGTTAACTTTATTGGATATTAAACGAATATTTCACCTCAATAACTTTTGTTTTTCTTTGTAGTGGCAGATATACAACCCCTGCAGATAACACTACTAGCACATAACGCATGTAAATAATACTCCGTAATGGACTACGAGTAGTCCAAAATTCAGCAAAATGTATAGATAACACATCTCGTAGGGAATCTGTATTTCTTTCTTCTATTCTATTTCCTACTAACTATTTCTTATTTTCATTTACTATATCTTCAGCAACCCTCTCTCCTACTCTCTTTTTTTCAATCAATCCACTATCTTTCTTATATAAAGGAAAAGACAATGGACCATATTGGTCTCCAAGTGTGGGTGTTGAAGGTGGCTCTTGTTTCCTGCATCCCTCTTTCCTACCTACCGCCCTACCTACCATGGATAAAACATGATCAATTTAACATTACGATGTTCTAGGGCATAGAAGTAGTCTCAAATTACTTTTTGTCATTACTCGATGGAGCGCCTACACTACTGTTATACACCTCTTTACAACACTACAAGTAATCGTATAAGCACGATATATTGCCGTTTGACTACAAACTCTTGTTTGAAAATGATATGGTCTATGACTGCGTTACATAGAACCATATTTTAAGTAGTCCATTTCAGCTAACATAGTTCACGTAGTCCAGTATTATCTGCAGTGACACTACAAACCAATACACATATAAACCATTAAAAAACTACATTAAAATACTTAAATTTGTATTTGAATATAATTATTAACAAAAAAAATTCAAAATTACTTGTAATAAATAAATTTATGTATATGAACATGTTAATAGTTATTAATTGAGTTGGTTGAAGTGTATGAAATTTCTCACTTACTTACACACATACCGCATAAACTGTAAAATAAACACTTGAATTAGTTTAAAATTGACTACGTGTATTCAAATACATACATACAAACGAATACTAGATATTTATATAATTAACAAACAGATGTATAAATAATTAAATAATTTATATTTACATATAAACAACTATTTACCAGAAATATATTTACATATATGGCAACGATATAATTGTATAATTAATTTTTAATAACTGTATTACGAATCTGGTTTAACAATTCGTTTTTTGTTCAGTTTGGAAGATGGCACATATATAAATACAAATAAATTGCATGGCAATTTAACATCGACATCTGTAGCATTGTTGAAATCCTAAGGTGCAACTGTGTCATATTTAGTTTGTAACATAACTGTGTGTCAGAAATTAAAAACTGGACATCTGATAATGTAAGTCGTAAAGGTGTCACTATAATAATTTAAGGGATAACAAATAAAAATTTATGTCACAAATTTAGTCACAATATGACAAGCAATTATTTTATTACTTTACTGAGAACAAGACAGTAATTTCAAAATTTTTCTATTTGAGAATTATTTTAAGGATAATTATTCTTTACTACAAAATGGGCTGAAAATCCACCATTGGTGTTTATGCGCATAGTGTGAATGCACCCAATTATTGGTCATTAATATTTCTTTGCATTTCGCAACTTTTTTACTTCCTCATTTGTTCTCTAACTAAATATTCCTACTGGGCAAAATTTATTTTTTAGGGGAATAAAAATAAAAGCTTGTATTGATTTATTTAATTAAAATTGTAAATAAACAAATAACAACAAGCGCTTAACAAACAAAAAGAAAGTAAAACCATCACAAAAATAATTCCCTGAAAAAAAGTAATTTTGCCATCAACAAAACGAAAATTTTTTAATTTTATTAATTTAACCCTTTCGACCCGGATGGTACATATGTGTACCACTTAAAGTTTAAACATCTCTCGAAGGTTCAAATTTAATGTTGCTTGGTTGTGAAAAGTACCATATAGTCTTTAAGTTTTCTTAAATACATTTCAGTATGTGCCGTTATATTATTTGTTTTTTTTTATTTACGGTACCGTTTTTTGTGACTTAAAACGCAACTTAAGTGAAGTGTATAATTGGTTTTTGCATAATATTGTGCGTGAAATTGCAGAAAATATTCAAAATAAAGAAGAATTTAAATTTTTGCGGCAGGTAAATATTTATAAAAAAAACATTTGTTTTATGCTACCATATGTACCATTCGTATGGTATGGGTGGTATACATATGTACCAGTCGTCCGTTGAGTATGATATCCTGTCTTCCAGAAAATGTTTTATTTTCCGAAAAAATGGATCCCGAAGACATTCGAAAAGTTTTGGAAGATAAAGCTGATATTACTAGCGATTTAAAAGATTTTTCTGGAGGAAACTCTGAAGAATTTGTACCAAATGATGTATCTGTTTTCATCGACAACGAAGATTCACCAGTTGACGAAAGCTCTGTTGCAAGTGGTGCCTTTTGCGAAAAAGCCCCCCCATAACAGTTTTCCTACTTTTTCTTTTACCAACAAGTTATATATTGCTTAAATAACCTGCTGATTTTAAAAATTTTATTTTAGCATTGCTATTCGAATGTCGGGTCGAAAGGGTTAAGTTTATTTTCTTGTTTACAATAAATAAAATAAAAAATTTTTTTTCGCTCTATGGTGACTTTTGGTCCAGAATGAACTTTAAGATTATTTAAATTGAATAAAAAATCTCGTGGTAAGAGAGTAAAAATTTTGAATTTTTAACATTTTTAAACGAGCTTTAAATATAGAAAATATTTTGCTGAAAAATATAAATATTGAGAGAGAATTTAAATAAATCTAATAACGACAACTGCAAAACCTATCAAGTCCAAATTAAAGCTATTTATTCAAAATTATCATGTGCGATCACAGAGACACCTGGTTTTTGCGATTGTATTAAGATATGCAATACTTGAAAGCTTCTCTCTTTTGTTACACATAATCCTTTTAATTATCTTATATTAAAAAGAAAGCGGTGGGGTAATAATTTGTAATAAGTACAATCTTAACATAATTGCCATTTATATGGTACAATCTTACAACTAAGCTGATGAAATTTTCAATAATATTACACATAACAGGTATACTTCTCAGTATTGATGTATTTCACAGATCACATTCTAAAGTGTCATGGTACTTAATCAAATATTCCAACAAAAACTAAGGCAAGAATCTGTTAATAACAATACAAGTACTGTTGTGAATGGCCTAAGTTTCAATGTTAATAATTAATAACTTGTTAAAAGAGGCAAGCAAACAAAGTTGTATACATAATACTTAATAATTCTGTTAGTGAATAGCATTTACCATTTAGTTTTAAGTCAAATTTAATATAACAAACATATTAAGTATTTAATGTGTAAAAGGTAAAAAATATAAAAATATAAATGTATATACTACAAACTAAAAATAAAATATTATACATATACATACATACATACATACCAAATTTAAAATTTTTATTTCCTCAGTAGAACCATAAGGTAGGTAACTCGTCACGGATTTTTTTCAAAGAAAAAACTTTTAGTCTTAAATTTGACTTACAGTACAAACATCACACAGGTAGACATATCTATGACTCTCAATTACTATTAAACAATTGAAAAAAAAGTTAATAAAAATAGACACAAAATGATTAACAATTAATTACTTAAACTGTCTGCCATTATAGAAATGTTAAAAAAATATATAATTAAATATCACATGAGAAATAATAAAATCAATTAATTTGGAGTTTCTTTTGGCACATTGATTACCAAATATTAAACAAACAAAAAAACTCAATTGCAGAAATTGACTTTAATTATTTCTTTAACATTTGAGTTTTATCAATATTTTAACGCTTTAAACACTTTCAGGCAAATACAAATAAATGGCTATACTTAACCTAAAGCCTACAGAAATATTACAACAACAAAATACTGCACAGTTTTGTTATACAAAAAGTTCTATAATAAATGTACTCCTACATGCATGGACAGAAGCACACTAAAAGAGAGAAGCAGAAGGCTAGAAAAAACAAAGAGAAAAACATTCTGAATGTTAAATGAACTTTGGCTATTTTACGTTAAATCACCAGTTTTAAAAATGGACAGAAGAATTGTTTTTATATGCATAGACTAGCAAACACATGCATGAAGAAACATCAGCAAAAACAACAATAACAAAGGAAATATTTACCCTATAGCAAGGTGTTAACAGTTTTATTAAAATTTAATATTAAATTTTCTTTCTAAAGTTTTATAAAAAAAAAACCATCTATAGCATATCGTAGTGCTGCAAAGACTTCACTTCAACGTAAGTGTAACAGAAAAATTACGATAGAATTAATTTTTCCATCTCTGGTATATTTAAGTCTTTAACGTTATATAAGCATAGAAGATAAATTGTTGTACAAAATGTTAATAGATAAATATTATCAACAAAATGTGTTGCAAATAAAGCAAATATATATTTGATTTATTTTTATCTTTAAATAAATCAATTAAATTCATGTACATGTATGAAAAAAAATTTCGTGACTATAAGATTTATTACTAATAGTATCCCTACAACTATTTATTTATGTAAAATGTAAAAAATGCGATCAATTTAGTTTTTGATTTCTCTATACTCTATCAACGTAATTTCTGTTACATGGATTAAAAGTCAAAAAAAGGCTTCAGAAATTCGTTTTAGCCAAATACATAACACTATTCCAGTGAGTGAGTCTATAAAGTAAAATATAAAACAACAAACTAGATTGACTTGTGATTTTTTTTAATTTATTTTTTGTTTGTCGTTTTTAATAGTAACTTTTATTGTGGATGTACAAAACGGTTGGTTGATAAAAACAGCAACAGCAGCAGAAGCAACAAAAATATTTACTGCGTAAACATAATGTGTGTGAGTGTGAGTGTGGGTGTGTGTGTGTTTTATTCTTACATAGCAATTTTTAATGCTCCTCAATCACGACAAAAATCCATTAATACACTTCACAACAGCAATACAATACAAGTGCACGAAGAATAACGGACAAAGTCCTTTAAAAAAAAACCAAACGCAGTAAGAGAAATAAAAACTTTGCCCGGCCAGAAAAACAACTTATCAATAGATGAATGATGACGCCTGGCTGCAATTCTAGCTAAAACCGAAATTAAATTCAACTTATTTGTAAAAGGAAGGAAAAGAGGTTTATCTGCAAAAAGAAAACAGAAATTGCCTAAACTATTTTGCCCCCCAAACAAAAAAATTTTTTTTTTCTTTTTAAATTTCTTTTTAATTGCAAAATTTAAACAATTATTGTTTAAATTGTAGATAATGTTCTTGGGAAATATTTTTTCTTAGATCTCGTTAAGTGCTTTAAAGAATTTCGCACAAATCCAATCAAATATCATAAATAAATTTGAATAACAATTAAATTTTACTTACAAATTACAAATTTTGCTTCAAGGCTTTTTGCAATTTTACAAGTCGCCTGTAAATCTTCTTCAGCTTTTAGCAAATCATTGCCTATATTTAGGCTAATCTTTAATTTTACATTTCCTTTACTGCTGCTTTGTTTGTATTCCAAAGAATATTAAAAAAAGAATATTCTAATGGAATAATTGTTTTAAATGTTTTAATGCAGAGATTCCAAATTTTGGGGCATTTTTCTTTAACTCAACGGAATCGATGCGAGCTAAGGCCGGACATGTGAAATAAATTAAAATTTGTAAAATATGTCTATGATTATGTTTGCAGAAAAACACCTTTGATAACAGAACATTTGACAGTTTTCATTACCAAAATTCTTTATAATTATGTTTTTTTCACACATATACACAAAGAAGTCAAATGCTTTGACTTATTCAGATTTTTGTATTTTTTATTTGTTATCATTAGCGGAATTCACTCTTGGTAGCATTTTTGCAATTAGTGCAAATATGCACTAATTTTTTTCTACCAAGCGTGAGTGCATTTTTCATGTGTGTTGCAAACTTATGGCAATGAGCTGATTTTTTAGGTATTTAAGAAACAACAAATCCTTTTTTAAATTAATAAGTAAGATTCTGTGTTTTAATATTTTCCGAAAAGAAAATTAATTAATTTTAAATTAATTACAATACCTAAATCAACGGAAAAATATAATTTCACAATTTTCAATCCTGTAAGTAAAAAAATTGTGTATCTGTTGTGCAAATTTGTGTGACATTACTTTGCACTGATTTTTAGTTGTGCATATTTGCTCAAGTGATGCAAATTGCAATTTAATAGAATTTGTTTTTGTAGTCGTGCACAAGTTAAATTGTTTGCTAGACTTGCACGGTCTGTACGACTTGCGAGGTTAGTTTGCATCAAAGAGTGAGTTCCGCTATTAACTTTTCACTGTAAAAATCATAATGACTGAATGCTGATTAAACACTCAAATAATGAAATAAATTTATCTACAACCATTGTTACTTGCTAACGCAACTACACCAAACTATTGGCATCTACTCTGATTACAACATCATAAGTTATCATTTCTCTAAACTGAGCATTATATAATATAAAATTTAAATGAAAAACATTGGGAAGCACTGCATTATGCTTTTTCAATCTCACACAGCCATATATATAATATTAGGAGCCTGTAAAAGTATATGCAAGCTGTGAATATGTACACGCGGAAAAAAAACATGTTTACATCTTGATCATAATCGTCGAGAGAATACAATAATATTTATTTATCGCAAAAAAATTAAAGATACTTTTTATACCCGCCACCAAAAAAATGGTGGGGGTATATTCATTTTGTCATTCCGTTTGTAACACATCGAAATATCCATTTTAGACCCCATAAAGTATATATATTCTGAATCAGGGTTTGATTTGATGACGATCTAGCTATGTCCGTCCGTCTGTCCGTCTGTCCGTCTGTCCGTCTGTCCGTCTGTTGAAAGCACGATAGAGGTCGCACCGAAAAAGCTAGGAGGCTCAAATTTCGCCAGAATCTTTCTTATAGACAAGGTTTGTTTGGTATTGAAAATGGGCTATATCGGAATATTAGGAAGTGAGTTATAGCTCGGAATGCAAGAGTAGGTCGAAAAAACCGTGTCCTACGAACATCGAATAAAATGGTATTGTGTCCAAATGGATCAACGAACAGTCATGAAACTTCGAATATATATTTCTCGAGTCAAAGCAATATCTCTCACCAAAAATTACCTAAATCTAATCATTAGGAAAGGAGTTATCGATCAAAATGTACGAAAATTTATACCGCACAGTGTATTTTTCGGTATATTTAAAAACAAAAACGTCATAAAACCAACAAAATTGGATGTACGACTCTGAAATTTTGCACACTTTGCTTTTTGGTGAAAGGCTTTTTTTTAACGGAAAATCAATGTGCCACGCCCACTTTTACGCCCACCTCCCATATAACGTTTTACCTAAAATTGATATAATTTCTCTATTAATAAAGATTTTGGAATTATAAAGGGCTATATTGAAACATCTAAAATGTACTCATTCGCTAAAATAACTTTGACGCGCCTACTATAACGCCCACTTTTCACGTTATCTACCGTTAATGAAATTTAAAAGCTCATAAAACCGCCAAAATTAGAGGTATGATGATCAAATTTGCTACGTATATCCCCCTAGGCAGTGTCATTATTGTACAAAAAAATTAAGGTGCCACGCCCACTTTTACGCCCACCTCCCATATAACGTTTTACCTAAAATTCATATAATTTCTCTATTAAAAAAGATTTTGGAATAATAAAAGGCTATATTGAAACATTTTAAATGTACTCATTCGCAAAAATAACTTTGACACGCCTACTATAACGCCCACTTTTCACGTTATCTACCGTTAATGAAATTTCAAAGCTCATAAAACCGCCAAAATTTGATGTATGATGATCAAATTTGCTACGTATATCCCCCTAGGCAGTGTCATTATTGTACAAAAAAATTAAGGTGCCACGCCAACTTTTACGCCCACCTCCCATATAACGTTTTACCTAAAATTCATATAATTTCTCTATTAATAAAGATTTTGGAATAATAAAAGGCTATATTGAAACATCTAAAATGTACTCATTCGTAAAAATAACTTTTACACGCCTACTATAACGCCCACTAAAACAGACAAAATTAGAGGTATGATGAGGAAATTTGCTACATATATCCTTCTAATCAATGTAGTTGTTGTGCCAAAAAGTTTAGGTGTTACGCCTACTATAACGCCTACCTCCCATATAACGGGTTTTCTTAAATTCATGTAATTTCTCTATTGACAAAGTTTTTGGGAAAATAAAGAACTATATTGAAATATCTAAGTTGTATTTATTAGCATAGACTTTATTGACACGCCTACTTTAACGCCCACGTTCATTAAAAGACTACATTTACAAAAGCCTTTTAGTAGCATATCGAAGTTATAAAGGGTGGTTAAATTTTAAGGGCTGATGTTGAATTATTCAAATTATTTAGGAAATTATTATTATTTCTTTTTGTAATGATAATATTTGTACGGTTCAATTATGTATTTAACAAAATATCGGCCAAATGCCCCCCCCCCCCCATCCTTGGCGCCACTCCTCTATCTGATGGTCCAAATTTTCAATGACAATGTTGATGCTCAATGGTTGGGCACGATGATAATTCGAGGTTGACTGCTCTTTTGCCACACTATCGAAAAAAACAACCATGCTTCCCATTCAACGAAATAAGAAGGCATTCACAGATTTTCTAACATTTTATACAGACCTGTTTTGCAGAAATTTAAATATTTTTTACAATTTTCCTGATTGTGGATGAATTTGAATGATTATGTTGATCAAAAGAATTACGAAGTGCACAAAATGCATTTTGATTTAAACACCCATTTTCATAAAAAAAACCTGAATAACTTTAAAGAGTTGCTCATTTGCGTATCTTTCTACAGATCAAATTGAGTAAGTTTGAGATTGAGAAATGTCAAGTGAAATGCAGAAAACAAATTTAAAGACTAGGTGTAGTTCACCTTCAACATGGGCCCTAAAAAATTTAACCACCCTCTACAAAGAAAGTGATACATATTTTATTATTAAGAGATTATTCCATAGCGATCAAGAAAATAATAAATATTGTGCTTTAAATGTACACAAAATTGGTGGTGGGTATAAAAGATTCGGCACAGCCGAATATAGTGCTCTTACTTGTTAATATTTAATTTATTATTCTGTGTAAAAGGTTAAGGCTTATATTCATAAAAAAACGTAATTGGAATTTATTTTAAGATATTTTTGAATAAAAAATTTGTGATTAGTGTAAATTACAGTTAAAACTTATTTTAAATTTTATGAATATCGACGTAGGTGTTTGCATATTATATTTATAAGCAAACCGTAAAATATTAAGTGTAACAACAGTATAGTTGTTAGGCAATCAACTTATAAAATCATTTTAAAATATTTTGTTTTCAACAGCTCTTCCACATTTTGAATAATTTTCATGAAAGCTTAAAATTTCTAAAAAAAAATCATAAATTTTAAAGATATTTAAAAAATAAGAGAGCATTAAAAATGTAATAATTAAAAAGCTAAAAAATAATGGTTGATGTTTTAACCATTTGGATTTTGAAAATTAAAAAAAAATGCATACAATTTTCATAATTAAAAAAAATATTTATTTAAGGCTTTAAATGAACGCCTGCCATTTACTTTTTAAAGATTACTTCATGTAAGTGCTGCCCGTAGCAATGCTGTAAATAGTACATCCGTGAATTCCAATTTTACTTCTTCCATCATTTCGAACAGTTTCTCAGCAGTTGAACTGTTGTCTTATAGGGCTATAATTATGGCTGGCTTTTGCTTGTAGTAGAGTCAAATCGAATAATGTTGGCGACATTACTAACCAAATTAGTCTCTTAATAAATTCAGGGAATGGCGTTCCGTGCAGCACATCATAGCCTTTTAAAATCACATATCAACCAGGTTTAATTGTTCAATTTTAGGCATGGGTCGGTAAGTAGACAGTACAATGGTACCTCAATCCATTGACTGCAATTTTATGATTTGATATGTTTTGATTTTTATAAGCACTGGCCTATACATCACCAATATTAACCTCGGTACGCACTCTTCGAAAGTGAAACTACTGCTGAATTCGGTAAAAACAACTAGAATAGCCTGCTTAGTGGGTCGACTAAGACGATCAAAAAATGGAAAGAAATTACGAAACATCAAACTTATACTATTAATTAAATGAAAATGTATAGTTTTTAATTGAAAATATATTGTAAAAAAAATTCAATTAATATTTATTAAAATTCCTAGATTTTTAAAAAATTATTTTAATTATTTTAATCACGCCTGTAGTTGAAATTTAACATAATTAAAATTAAGTACATGCAATTTTACACATCTTGAAACTGGTGGCATAACCAAACATCAAATTTTCAAAAGTAGAGAGTGTGTATCGTAGATCTAGTCTCAAAGAAATTTTACTCTTAAAAAATTAAGGATTTTATCCAACACAATATATCGGGCTGCAAGATATTGACTACAGTCCCGCTCTCAATAAAATTCATGCTCTCTAAGATGAAAATCTATTTATAGTTATGTAAATATGTACTTTATAAACATTTCAACTGCTGATTGAGCATTTTTTATAATCCTTTATATTTTACATAATGAATTAAAATTATATTAAACCTTTCCTTTAGAATTAATTCTTGACAACAAAAAATGATTCTATTAATTTTATTTTTCAATATTCTATTTTCAACTGACAGAAAGCTCTAAATTTTCTTGAAAAATTAGAGAAATATCAATTAAAAAATTATTTAAATTAATTCAAAATATAATTCAAATTTAAAAAAAAATAAATTAGTCACTTAATTAAATAATTTCAAGCAATATTTTTGTTGTGTAGGTAACGCTCGTTGTTAAAACAATATATTTTCTTATTTGAGAAATTTTTAAAACAAAGTAAAGGCCGTCTAAAACCAAGCAATATGGCATTATTAACTAAAAATAGTATAAGATGAACATACGCGGTTGCCCATGAAAATCACAGAACTAACAACCACTTTTAACCAAACTTTCAACTACTAGCAATCGTATTATAATCGAACATCGAATCGTTTAATGTAGCTTGATATTATATTCATTTCAACCAGGTTTTTCTTTACGTGTAAGTGTATGTATTAATTTATTCCAATTTGATATGGTAAGTAAAGCATTTTGTAAATTAGCACACAATTTTACAGTTATTGTTTAAATTAACAAGATTTCTTCTTATGACTTACAGCAGAATTTCTAAAATGAATAATCTGCATAACAATTGTACTTATTAATTGTGTAATACATATTATTGCCAAGGACAATTGGCAAACAAATGCAAATCTACAATACATAAGTCAATAAAATGTTTAATACTATAGAATTACTCTTTGAAATACAATTATGCAAACAGCAACAAAACATATTCTGGTAGTAAAAATATTTGTTTTCTTGCAGTTTCTTTATAAATCCAAATGCAAAGCTACTTATTCTGCCATATTCATTTAAAGTATTTTAATAATATTAAAGTCTTATAATTGAAATGAAATAATTATTGGTTTTTTTGACCTTTTATAATAATATATGTTTAATAGTTTTTTAAGCTTAAGGTCCTTTTAATAATAAAAAATCTTTTTGTTTTGTTTTATATTATTTGATCAATATTTCGCTACTTCTTTGTGTAGCATCATCAGGATAAACGTTTTTTTATTATATATTAGTTTTTTGTTGGATTTGTGTCTTGATATTTGTTATTTTGTTAATCAAACTATAAATTTATTTACAAAATAACAATTATTATTGTTATTTTCAATTTTGTTAATCAAACTATAAATTTATTTACAAAATAACAAATATCAAGACACAAATCCAACAAAAAACTAATATATAATAAAAAAACGTTTATCCTGATGATGCTACACAAAGAAGTAGCGAAATATTGATTAAATAATATAAAACAAAACAAAAAGATTTTTTATTATTAAAAGGACCTTAAGCTTAAAAAACTGTTAAACATATATTGAAATGAAATTGAATAAAAAATAACAATAATTAAATAATTTAATTTACAACAAATGTTTGGCTAATCATTGTTGGACTTAAATACTCGTACGTACGACCGAAGGTATAGTCTCAAAAAGCTTTCGAAAAAGGCATAAAGTGTAATTGTTTTTGGACACATATTCAATTAGCTGGCATACATACAGTTATGTTGCTTCTACAATGCACTGGTATTCTTAGCATATCCAAAGTAAATGTCATTGTATTTTTGATTTCAAAATATTAATTTTTATACCCTTCACACAGTGAAAAAGGGTATATATAGGTTTGTCATTCCGTGTGAAATTTCTACAATTTTCATTTCCGACCCCATAAAGTATATATTTTCTGAAAGCTTATGAATAGAGGAGTCGATTAAGCCCTGACCGTCTGTCCGTCTGTCCGTCTGTCCGTCTGACCGTCTGTCCGTGTGTATGTTGAAATCAACTTTTTGAAGCCCCCCGACATAGGTTGGACCCGGGTAAGGTATTAAAATATCAGAAATATTCGGGAGTAGATCGGTATTGAAAATCAGAAACATCGGTACATAAACAACTGAGATATGAGCAAAAACCCACGACCACCTCGATTTTCTTTTCATAAAAACAACATTACAACAACAACATACATACATACAAACGTGTATACTGGTTAGAGAAAACGTGGCATCGAATCCCAGCTGAGGCAAAAAAATTTTTTTTTAAATTTTTTTAAAATTTTTTTTTTTAATTTTTTTTTTATTTTTTTTTTATTTTTTATTTAATATATTATATATATTTTTATTATTATTTTTTTTTATTTTTTTTTTTTTAATTTTTTTTTTATTTTTTTTTTTGTTTTATATATATTATATATGTATATAATAATTTTTTTTTTTTTAATTTTTTTTTTAAATTTTTTTTTTTTAAATTTTTTTTTTATTTTTTATTTTTTTTTTGTTTTTTTTAACATACATACGTGAATTTACTGTTATTGCATGACTACACGTTGTGAAGGGTATATAAGATTCGGCACGGCCGAATATAGCGCTTTTACTTGTTTTTATCTATAATAGATATTATAAAAATAATTTGTATTCACCTTTCTTAAATGAAAGTAATAAAATATTCTTTACATTGTTGTTAAATTTTTTTTTTAATTCAACTCTTGTAAACTTTTTTATTCTCTCTATTTTTATAAAAGTATTTTTCTGTTACTTCTTCTTTCACTCTGTTGTTAAATGTATTGAGAATATCTTATAAGAAATTTCATAGTGAAACAACAATAAAGTTTAGTTTTTTTATATGTATGAATTTTAAATTTACGAAATTTAATTAAATTGTCTTTCAGTAAAACATCCATTATATCTAGTCTATAGTGAAAAGTTCTTTTTATTTTTTTGATTTTGTAGTCTGTACATGTTATTTAAATTTTAAATCTTTTACTCTCAAAATCCATTAAAATCCACACGTGCCTTTTTAAGCGGTAAGCATGTCAAAAATGACAATTTTTTAATCCTATTGTTTACACTTTTTTCTCATAAATTTTGCTGCCTAAAATGCTTTTTTGCCATTTAAACCACTTGACAACTTTCAATTTCAATAAATGAAATATTAAGCTGTATGAACATATTCATAAAAGCACTTACACATACATTTATGTATTTATTATATGTGGATTTTATATGCAAACAAATAAGCAATCTAAAAAAAAAATTAACATTTTAAACCAACAACAACAACAACAACAAGTCTAAACAAGGCTATAAATCCGCACACCAACCGGCAGACACGCAATAATTTTTGCAAATTATAAAAAAAAAACCTGCCAGCATACAAGAACGCACAAATCCACACACAAAGATATTACTCCAACTCACACTGTTAAAAAATAGACACATTAACACAACATTTAAATTTAATACATTATGGTGGCATAAAGTATAAGTACGGTTAAAGTGTAAAGTTATAGGAAAGAAGAAAATCAACACCACCAACAACAATATTATAAAACATATACGTACTTATATTCAACATAACAACAACAAAAATTGTTGGCAATTTCCTGATGAATTAAAAAACACACAATTTCCGCCACAATAAAACAATACATTCATATACATGTACATACGTATATAAGTATGTAAGCATACATGTGCTGTATATAAATATGTTCTGGCAAGTGCATCTATACCCAACGGATAAAATCCTCGTATACAAGAGAGGCCTTCTAGAAGGAAACTGTATTTGAAAAATGTTTAAAGGTTGTTTCTTTTATACCCCTTAATTTAAAGTAAAAATTTACTGGGAATAAAGACTGTCTCAATAAGAATTTACTTTTTAAATTTAGTGTAGTTCTTATGGTGTAAGTGGCAACTCTTAAATTTTGCAGCATTTACATATGTTTATTTCGATTATTAAAAATTAAGCGCTTTATGAAAGAACAATGCTTTATAATTGTGAAAACTTATAAAAAGAATTTGGAAAACTATGCTTAAACCGCTCCCAAACTTTGAATAATTTTCGATCATGATAATGACCTAATGTGTCAACCCTTCGAAAGAAATTACTTCAGCAAAAATTTTTCACAACTTAAAATATCATAAAGCTTATGCAAAATTTTTGACAGAAGATCCCAACCTCATACAACAAAATTCGGTTTACCAAGGAGCTCAAAGTAGCAGACCACGAAGAGCGCCTACAATTCGTTCAATGCGTAATAGAGCAAAGTTGTCTCAATGCCAATTCTTCGAAAAAAAGTCATATTTTCCAATGAGCTTCATTTCCATCTAAATGTTTAAGTTAGTATGCAATATTGTCGTCTTTAGGAATTAGAAGGCAAAGATCTGGTCGCCATGTAGTTTCAGCAAGATGGTGCCACCTGCTATATCTATAAAAAATTGTCCCAAAAAATTCTAATATCAACTAGTATTGTAATTAAACGCCATGTAATTTTTTCTTGGAGTTTTAGAAATCACGGGCTTCTGCAAATAAGCTAGAAACAATTATTGAACCCAAAGGCGACATTCAACGTGTCGTCGGTGAAGCACAGCCACATCTCTTTGGAAAAGTCAAAGCCGTGAGAGCAATTAACAGATATTTTATTCCATACTTAATGGAATAAAATATCAAAAGATGTTTTCTTTACGTCCAATAAAATAAAAATAACAACTAACGTGTCATTAAAAATTATACTAAAATACTCATAGTAATACGTATAATTCTCATTTAGTTTATATAAGGTCTAGTATAAACAGACAAAGTTTTAGGAAAGAATCCGAATTTTTTTTGTGTTCGTTATAATCTCCAGCGTGTGTTTTTGCCGTATCCAAATGCAAGGCCCTCCTCCCTAACTCGTATTTTTTCCATAACCGAATACAAGGCCTCTCGCATTTTTCTCATAGTCGTCGTAATTTGTCGTATCCGAATATAAGGGCTCTCCAATTTTACTTATATTAATCTTAATATGAATGCATATTTCTAACGCTCCCCTGTAATCATCATTAGCATCTGGAAAAAGTTTTCATTACTACAAAACTGTGTTTCTTTTGAAAAACCAACCACCAACTTCGTGTTTTATTCTCAAAGCAAGCAGACCTTTAAAACAACCCGTTGGCAGGCTGAGCTCTTCCCTGGATAAAAAATGCAACTGCACCAGACATTATTTCTTTGGGTATAAAGGGTGCTCTTTTTGTACCTTATTTTAATATAAGTTTATTTTGTGACAGGTACAAATAACAAAAATCTTCAGTAAAGTTTGCCATTTCTCAATGAATATGAGTAACAAACGAACAACGATTTGGACTGTGTGAAAAAAGTGTCTCCTAAATAACGTCCATTTTTTGCGCGTCATAATCAACCTACCGATTTGGCTGTTCAAGCTTTTATTACTAGTTTCACTCTATGAGGCATTAATCTACCAACCCATATGCGAAGAGTACGTAACGAAAAAAATTTGCTGATGCATCGGCCGGCGTCATGAAGATCGCAATAAATTTGCCTTCTATATATCACAACGATATATTGCTGATTTCCACATAAGGCCTCATAGTAGGCCAATTTACTTACACCTTGCTTTTCGTCGCTAGTTACGTATTGCTGTTTGCATGTATAAATAAGCAAATAAATAAATGCTTACGTATATAAAGAACTCAATAGTAAATGTGAGTGATTGTTAGTGAGTTGTATGTAAGTGTGTGTCTTTTTACACATGAGAAGTATCTGAAAACAACAGCATTATTTTATAAATAAAAAGAGCGCTGTCAAAGAGGTTTGTTTTGAATGTGTTATTGCTAACACATCCCTACACACATTGTTTGAAAGCAGTAGGAAAAAAATTATGGCTAAAAACAATAAAAGCCACAAGTGAGCAAATAAAACCCATATTCAGGTTCATTTTCGTCAGTTTTTATTTTATTTTTATTTTTTTTTTGTATTGTACGTATTTACGTTTTTGTTGTGTCTTAATAAAGGTTCACTTTTTTCAAGTCCCCATATACAAACGAGTAAAAAGGTTTTATGATTTTCTTTATTACGTATAACAAAAACAATAACAACAACTGTGATATACAATCAGTAAATGACTTCATAGAAAACAACTCATATTTCAATTACAATGAGTGAATACGTATGCAGGAGTATATTTGCTGGTAGAGAGATGGTACGAATTATATTTTAAACACCCAGACAGAACAATTACTAAAATGAATACTAATAGGTAAAACTGAATAACAGTCAGACGACTTTTTCGAAAATACAAACTATATTACTTATGATATAGGTTAGGTTAGGTTGAAAAGGAGGGGCACTAAAAGCCCAAACTCACGGCACTTATGACCAATTGGCATGTTGTGCGCTCCATATGAATAGAATAGTTAGAATAGAAGAGAAAGGGAAGCAGACCAGTCCAGAGTCCCTAGCGGGAATTGAACCCGCAACCGACAAGCTAGCATAGCAGCACACTACTGACTAGTCCACCGGGGCACCCATATTATGATTTAACTACTTTATTTCACAAATTACAATAATATAATTGCAAAACATATCGAAATAACGATAATTTTCACAAAAATGATATTTTGTGTATCTATATATTAATAAACCGATATTTTAAATTTTCGATGTATCGATACGTCCATCTTCTTTTCAGTATATCAAATTCGATATTTGTATCTCAACTTACTTGTTTTGTGTTACTTGTTTTTAAAAAATCTCTTAACTTTCCAAATAAAAATAATATCTACCCTTCAAAGAAGCCAAGGCTGATATAATTGGTAATAATTACTGAACTTTAATTTAACCCTTAACGATAAGAAATTTGAATAGTAAAACGCGCCTATCGACGAGCTTAGAACTAAACGGAAAAGATGCTGTTCTAAAACATTCAAAACAAAATGGACCATTTATGTATTAAACAGATTGAAAACAGAAGGCTACCTAAACAGCACCAGCACAAAAAAACTTCAATTTGCTCTGGACAGAAAAATGTCTTATGTCTGTCATAAAAAAAAACTAGAGCTCCTACTAGAGGAGATGTGACCCGATTCTTTTAGAAATCACTGGTATAATAAAGTTGTTTTAAAAGCCAGTATATTTGATTTTTTTTTTTTTTTTTGAATAAGTCAAAGAAATATGTCCGCCGAAAAATATCTCTACATGCCTTTTCATGTATATGTATGTGTTTGTGTATCAGTTCAATTTCCACATACATTTACACACAATTTCTAAAGGTGAGCAAAAAAAGAATCTAGTGCAAAATCAAAATTAATGAACAAGTATATGAGTGTATATCTGAATGGAGAAAAACAATGCATTATTGCATACATCACTAAACAAGTTGATTGCATATTAAAGCAAAATGACGCATTTATAACGCTTCCTGTACAGTGTATGGTACAATCCAAGCAGTCAACCAACCGTTCATTCGCACACACAGGCTGTGCTCTATGTTCTAGCAATAAAAAAACAAAACAAACAATGTGGGTTTGATATTTGCAATGTAAATGAAAATGGAAATTTCTAAAGCAGTTTATAAATATTTTTTGTGGCTTTTGGGGCCAGCAACACCTTCCTTTCATTAACAAACACATTTTAAATCTGCAATGCATAAACCAATAAGACCTTAAATTGTTTTGCTTCTTTTCAAAAGCTAATTTAGCACATTTTCTTATATTTTACAAAGACTTTTTTCACTTTCACAAACACGCCTCTTTTGCTTACATTGTTTTGATGTTGTTTTGTTTTGTTTTCCATTGTAAGTAGTTCAAGATTCAAAATCAGTTTGCTGTATGTATTACGTATTTTTGGCATTTTTTATACTTTTATAATCTACCAGCTGCTTATCATTGTGATTATCCTTTTTTTCTGAAGTATTATGTGTTGTTGTGTAAGACGTGGTAATATTACGGGATGTAATTTTTCTAAACAAACACTACTTTAGTAATGATGGTTCTTTAGTCATGTGGAAGCGCAAAACAATTGTTATGATGATAATGAAAACATTTCAACCAAAATCAACAATGAAAAATAAAAGAAAATTTTTCCATTTTACTATTAGAATTGAAATGAAAAAAATTATCAGCAATATTGACAAAAGGTTGCACGAAATAATTACTTGAAAAAGTAATATGAAATTCTAACCTAATTTTAATTTATATTCCATTTGAGGTACTAACCAGGAGTATAATTATTTAATAATATGTACATATGTAGATAAAGAAAACATGTTTCCTATTATTAGAATTTAAATAAAAATTCTATTTGTAGCTTAATCATCAACTTTTCTTATTTACGACTCAAATATGTGTATTTTTAAAAATTTTATTTTTTTTTATTGCTCGTTTTATATGTTGTTTTTCTACAATAAATAAATAAATATTTACATATTTCACAATCAATATGCAAATTATTGTTTATTTTAGAAACAACAAGAAAAAACCTACACAGAAAATCATTGATAGTTAGTTATGACCGTACATATGTATATGTATAGATTAGGGTAATACCTACACACATGAAAAATATTTTTTTTATTTTGCATATTTTTAACTAGAGTTGGGTTTATTTCATTGAATTACATTTTCCACTACTTAAAGTAGTAGAAGCAAAAATACTGTATTATCGACTCTAATATTCAATGGTAGTTAAAACGAAATGCACTAAATGAAACGATTTTAGTGTTAGTGGAAATCGAGTGCACTAAATAAAGCGAAGTTAGTAGTATTGGAAATTGAGTGCACTAAATGAAGTGATTTAAATGGTAGTGGAAATTCAGTGTACTAGATTTCGAGTCCATTACCACTATTAAGAATTAGTGCACCAAATTTCCACCACTACTAGAACCGCTTCATTTAGTGCACTCAATTTCCACTACCACGAAAATCGTTTGAGTTAATGGTTAAATATTTCCATCTGCTACTAGTGATGGATGCAATATTGCTGTATTAATGCTAAGTTATTTAGTGGTGATGCTAATAAATTCAATGCAAAAAATCCAACTCTTGTTTTTAGCTAATAAATGCCCTGCTCTTTAAATGAAAGAATAATGGCTAATTAAGTTGTCAGTTCTTTTAACAACGTGTTATTTTTTATAGAAACACTTACATTTATATATTATTTATTTTATGACTTTATGTACAAAATTGGTATACTTTTTTTGAGAAACTTTCCACTTACGAAAGGTGGATTAACTTTGTATCAAAAGAGATTTTTCAGTCTTTTTTTTTTTTTTCAAAGTTTTTCACAAATCCATAATATGCATAATGACAATTCTCAATTAGCAGCACCCTTGTAAAGGGGATTTCAATAAGATCATTACTTTTCTATATAAATAAATGACAGTCAATTCAACTGTAAGTATTGAATTGAGAAGCATTTCATTCTTCCTAAATTTTTATGTGTCCTCCAAGTTTTCGAACATATTATTCCTAAGCTTTGTTATAGCTTTTACCTTGCACAAATAAGCCATGAATTTTAGATAATTCAAAAAATTAATAAAACGGTGTTGAATGGCATGAGTGCCTGTTTGTAGAAACACATATGGCTTAAAAGTTTGGTTCTGTAAGATACAAACTATTTTTATTTTATCAAAATTAACCTCAAATAATTTGCAATTCCTCGCACTTATAATAAAAATTAAACTTTTGGTAACACCCTGTATCGTAGTATTGATATCTTCTTAGTCTTTGTTGAATTTTAGGTAAAACCATTGCTATGGCACAGTTACATAATAAACATCAATAAGCTTTGGGAGGCACTGCACGTTTTTATTATTATTTTTTTTTACAAAACAACTCTTTAGTGATTTTATATCAACAAAAAATTCTAATTTTAATGAAAGACTTTAAGTTGTTCTTTACAATGTTCTAACACATAAATAAGGTCAGGACCTGTTAAGGTTCAATAATGAAAAAAAAATATTTTTGACTCCTTCTGGGTAACTGAACATTCACTACATCCACTTAAAGGCACTTTTATAGTAAAATGTCAGCGAGTCTAACAAATATGTGTTACTGTGTCTAGATGTCCCCCGGCGGTAGGTCTCCTTGGTTGGTGTCAGGCAAAGGTGTATTGTCAGTTCCAAGAGAGGAGGGACTCACTTCTATGGTTTCTTGGACCCATAATTTAGGAGAGCTATGACAAAGAGTTTATATAACCGTAATTTGGTGAACTTTCATGTGCTGTAAATTGCATGCACGGCTCACGCAGCATTAGACATTTTAAAGAAGATGTTTTTAATTTCGATTATTTGGATATTAACTGCTTCTAACTGATTTTTTGTTGCGCTCTTCAATATGTTAAACTAATATAAATAAAAAAAAACATGTTCATGTTTCTATTGAAAAACCCTTTAAAATACATCTTGTACATACAAAAATGTCAGCTATGAAATTAGTTAAGAAAAAAAAACTGTTTTCCTAGAGAACAAATATTATGTCAACACAGAATGTTAAACAACTCTATAGTATATATCAAAGTTTAAATAAGCTTGTTAAAGAAAAGTTAAGAATTACACATCAACAACAAGACAAGTACAAACATTTAAAGCCGTTAGAAAAATCAAAGTCTTTCATTGATTCATTCATTCTTTATTCAGCCCCGACGGCTTAAAAACTAAAATAAAAATAAAACTCAACGTGTTGAGCAAAAGTGTAGAAAACCTATCAAAGTCTACATAGAGTATACAAAACAATGACAGATATTTAGATTACTTTATGTTGACTTTTTAAATAAAGCTTTAACAAATTACATATTCTAATCAAATAGTTATCGTTAGATGTTATCAATGTTGTACGTGATAATAGAGAGATTAGAAATAAAGTATTAAAACTCTTTAATTAAAGCTCACATACGTTGAAGGATTAACAATTGCACTGCACAAACAAAAATCTGCATAATTAATGGCGGATTATTTATAATATCATGCTGTGTAAAGAGATTTTTATGACAACTGTATAAATGTTTGAATATGTGAAGGTATTTTAAAATAATTTACATTAAATATGCATGCATGTGTAGTATGTGTAGTATGTGTAGATGTTCATCAACATTTAGTAGTGAATAAGCAGTTTGGTGTTTTAGCTAGAAGTGAATAGCAACTGTAAATGCACTTGTAATAAACTAAAAATCACTCAATTAGCAAATCATCTAATAGATAAAAATATCACATAAACATTTGGTAGTGCAAAACAGAAATATACAAATATTAATTCCTTAAAAATAACTGTATGATGATATCAGAGTATTTTAGCTCAAACACATAAAAGAAGAAGTTACTTTTGTGGTCTTTTAAAAAAAAGCTTTAACCCTTTATCTTATTACATGGGAAAACGTTTTTGTAATTTGAAACGTACCTTAAATAAAACACAAAATTTTTGGAAAGTTTTATTAATGTTTCATTCTTTTAATTCACACGTTTATTCGAAAACATTAATAAATTAATAGATAAATTTATAAAGATTTACTTATCCTCCCATGCCTTTTGTTTTATGAATAATAAAAATGTAAATATTCAAATGGCAATCAATAAAAGCATTGAAGCAGAATATTGATGCATATTTATTCTACAATATAAAAACACATACATAAATAAAACAATAACATCAACAACAACAATAACAATAATAAAAAACCATTTGAACTTGAAACTATAGATTGAAACATCACTTAACAATTCGCACTTTATTACATATTTTGTTTTTTATCACTGTAGACTGCTGTAGGCCTGAGATGGTGTGGCAATAGATTTGATTGTTTAGATTTTCTTTTTGTTTCTTTTATTTAGGACTGATTTTGATGTCTGGTATAACTGTTGATTACTTATAACAATCAACATCAAAGTAAAATTTCAAATTTAAATAAATAAGGCAACAATAACTGTCTTACTACGTCAAGTTTTCATACTCGTACCACAAAATTAGTCAATACAAGAAAAAGCAACCGAAAGTTAACCAAAAGTTTTAATCAGTTGATGTTAAAAATTTGCAACAAACACAATTTTCAAAGGATTTATATCTATTGTTTCCATATTTGATATCACTTGTAATAAACTTGATGCATAAACAATTTTACAGTAAAAGCATGTGTAAGTGGACACTAGTCTGTTAACATCTAAAACTTTGTTTTAACAGCTTTTTTTGAGTAAAAATATTTCTAATACTCTTATGTTTTTCTTACCATCATTGGCGTAACTAAACCATTTTGGGGGCACAATATCCTCCAAAATTTTTTTTTGCAAAAGAATAAACTATTAAAACTTAATAAACATATAACATTAACTCAGTTTAAAATTTTGAAGGAAAAAATTTTAAAAGGCTTTTGCCATCCCCAGAAAAAAATTTGTAACTGAGCCAATGCTGACTATTAAAAATTTTTTTTATTTGAATCTGTTGAACGCTTATTAACCATCAGACAACAAAAACGGATAAAAGTATGGATATAAAATTCCTCTTCTCATGAATAGATTCACTAAGAAGGGATATTTTGAGTTCGAACGTTATGTTGGTGAAAATTGGTAAATTCTATATCCTTCTATCAGATAAACTAATATATTGATTTATTAAAAATACATCGATATCAACTCAAAAAAAGCGTCTGGTTCTTTTTTTAATTTGCATCACATAAGGGTTGAACGGGCAAAAACTTTGCTACTTTTTAAGTATCCCATGTAATATCTAAGCCGAAAAGAAAAAAAAGTTAAATTTTGTTATTTACTCATGCATAGTGGGTAAGAATAATCTCTTTATTTTGTTATTTCATAAATCTAGAATTTTTAAATAAAAAACTATAAATTACGGTACGTTTTTCCCATTTTTTTGTGCTTTTTTAGTTTTCTAAGTCCGTAAATAGAGAATTTTGAAATTTAAATAATTGAAAGTAATTATTTGTTCTATTTTTCAAAGTTGAGATATCAGAATATATAGGAGGCTCTTAAAGCACTCTTTTAATTTTTTTTTAAATTTGAATATTTTTTATATTTTACATTTGTACACTTAAAAAGCTACCAATTGCGAAATGTTGGTTATTATAAAGAGTTTTTTTTTAGAAACAAATAGTGACCTCAAGCTCAAGAAAAAGAACAAAATAACTTTATTATCTCTCGTATGAGCAATATTTTATTTCAATTTATTTATTTACTACAATCCTTTGTATTTATAAGCCAGATTAAATTTTTGATAACATCCTGTTGGTTATGATAAATATTTTTAACTTAAATTTTTGAGTTTTGTATTAAGTTTTAAGCAAATCCACTTGATCCACAACGAATAAAATAATAATAAACGTCTCCTTATATAAAAACCTGTTGGCCAACCTAAAATATCAAGTCAACAAAACAAGGAATCTACTAAAAGCCATTAGAAGCACAAAACTGGCCAATCAAATAAAATATGGGCTTATAATTTATTATTCTCAAACAGAATCTTTCAAACAAAGATTTATATTCCCATAACGATGCAGGTACCATCTGTAAACAAACAAAATTCATTACTAACGCTAATAGTAAAATCAAAAAAAAAAAACTAAAAAAAGGTAAAAAATATATCTACGTCGAACCTACGAGTAAAGAGTAAAAATCTGCACATTGTATAAGAAAATACATTTTAATACACATTTGTATTAAGGCAAAGCTTAGAAATGAAAAGGTAGAATGAAAAAAACAAATGGCGACATTGTATACCCACAAAACATCATCGATATTGTTGTAATAATTGTCATCAATATTATTGCCTGTGCATCGTACCCGCATCATCATCATCATCAACTATTCGTACTATAGGAGAATGTTAGCAGCCATACAACGAGATAGACAAAAGTGCACTGTTAACCACGACGCGAAAATGTGAACTTTATTGAAAACAAATCAAATGAACATTGATTGAATGTAAAGCCAAAGCAATCAGCAACTATAGCCACTAAACTTGGTGCAAAAACAAGCTACAAAAACAACAACAAAAATAGCAAATTGTAACCAGAACTGCAATGAAAACAAGAGCAAAACAAGGAAAAGAGAAAAGATGAGACAGCCAACAACCAAACTCAGTCCAACCAAATTGATGGTTGGAGGTTACATTAGCATAGCCAGAGCATCTCGCATGCAAACTACACACATACAAATAAACACATTAAATGACAGATATGAACATGAAACATTGGTTTAGTTGCGAAATTTATTAAAGTCTTATACAGAAATTAAACCTTGTTGGCCAAAACAAGCCGATACAGATATTTTTCAAACCATTAAACAAACATCTCTAAATAATTCATTTTTTTTATTTCTGTATAGACTCTATAGACTAAACTTTTGGAATATATTTTCAAATTTTTAAATGTTAAAAAATAGAGGAAAACGGTAGTATTTTTTACTAACCCTTTCTCTTTTGTCTGTATGGTCCAAAGTGGGTGATGCCGTCTGTTAACAATTTGCATATTTTACAAATCGTTGAACATGATAGCTGGCAAAAGAAGGAGGCAAAATTAAAACAAACTCAAAAACAACAGCAGTTTTAATAACAACAAATACCTCAAATGCGAGAAAACCACCTCCTGGCAACCAATATTCATTCAAATGTTAGACATTCCAACCAACAAATATGTGTATAAGAACGAATATGTGTTGTATGTGTAAATACATACAACTACCCTCAAAATCATGTCTAAACCTAACGTTTCACATGCAACATTGTGTTTTGATGTTGTTTGCTTTAACCGTTACTGCTGTTTTTGTTTCTTTTTTCCTTCTTGCAGTAGTTAGTTGCCGATGTTTTACAAGTGAAAGAGTTTGTAACATAATTTTACCTCTAGATAATGGCAATAATGATCATAATAATGTTTATGGTGATGGAAGCGTATGAAACGACTAAAAACTAGTCAAGTTTGTCAGTCTACTCGTTCAATGTTAAAATCATATATGGGTGTCTCCATAAGTTCAAAAAACAATGATAAAAGCAGGCGAGCCCGATTTATTATCATATAACCAAAATAAAATTATAATTCAAATATCTCTACTCACTAAAGTAAAAATCAAAGAGTGATAAATGGCAAGACTACTTGCAGTTAATAATTTGAAATTAATAGCATTTTCCCCTTATGTGTTCTAGTATTATTTTCTTGAATTTCTTTAAATTAAATTACTAAATTCAGTGGAAATCAACTTAATATTTTTCACAATTTAATTGCTTTGTGCTGACATTCCACCACATTTATACCACAAAGCTTTATGGAAACCCTTTATGTGTGTGTGTGTGTGTGTTTGTATATGTGTGTCTATGGCGTTTTCATTACCAGTCAAATTGTGGTTTTTCGTATTGGTTGCCATCAATGTCATCATTGTCATTGTGGTTGTATTTTAGACTGCATTCGAAATCATATTTACAATACTCACAAACAATCAAATACATACACACTTATACTATAGTTATTAAAAAGTTTAAAACTATAAAATTAAATGGCACTTGGCAAAATCTATACCATTTTACTCTCAATGATAAAATCATAAAAATCTTCAGAGAAGAGATAAAAATTAAATTATAATTGAAAGTACAGAGCCTCATAAAATTTTAGAAATCTTTAATTTTTCTAACAGCAGGTATTAGACATATTGAGTATATTTCAAAGCTAGAAGTTTATTTGATTTTTAAAATAGATGGACAAACATATACCAGAATATCGGCAAAAGAAAATAAAAAATTTGTGTATTGAGTTTCATTATTCTATTCAAAAAGATTAAAAAAATTTTTTTTTATTCAAAATGCTTTTTGTTTAGGACATCTATGTTTGTTTAGTAACAAGTGTGTTTGTATCTGTATGAATTTTACAGTTTTTTTTACTAAAACAATTTTTTATTTATTAATTTTTTTGTTGGATTGAGTTTCAATAAAAACAAAAATTTGCATTTTCATATCTCTTGACTAGTCACCATGATATTGCTTGCATTTAATAAAACACTCACTAACGCACACACACACACATAAAGACTTGTGCATTTGCTCACATATTTGAATAAAAAGCAAAAAATATAATTTGAATGATTTTTTTTTTCTTATTTATTTTAGTTTCTTTTTAAAATTGTGATGGTTTTTATTTTTTTTTCTCTTCTTACTTTCAAATTCTAATTAAAATTCCATAAGAAAATTACCAAAAAAAAACTATAATTTATGCAATAAATCAATTTTAAGATGAACAAATAAAAAAAATTGAAAAATGGGTAGTAGACAAATTACAATTACAAAAACTACACCAAACTATTGACTTTTCCTTAAACCTTCAAACTTGTCAGCTTTAATTTTAACAAAAAATTCTAGGAAATTTCATGACGATAAGTGAAATGTACGCAAAATTTAAATTTAATTACAAAACACTTAAGGCATGCCATTATTGATTGCAATACATATAAACAAACAATTAATTAAATATCAGTTAATTAAAAAAAAATTATTCAATTTTATTGCATTAACACATGTGATATGTGTTGCAATGAATATTTACTATGAAAACAAATTGACGAGAAATTCAAGAATTTAATTTCTTTAACAAATACTAACACAAATAACTTTCCGAAATAAATATAAAGTTGAAAAAATTCAGTTCGTTGAGTACATAATTTTTAAAATATTTTTTTTAAAGACGAGTCAGCATTACATCTATATTTGTACTGCCGCAAAAAATTTCTCATAAGTATCTGGAATCCAGTTGGATAATTAGAGTTCCTTTATATCAAGTATTTTTTGAGGTACTTTTTTAAATCCCGATGTCAGGCATATTTATTCATCAGGTAATCACAGTTCGGAGAGGATTTTTTTGTTTATAATTTTTACGTATAAAGTTTGACATAAATGAAGGAAAAGAGTTAATTATTTTTATCCATGGACTTTGACACCTGAAGTTTAAAATTTGTAATAAATAGCTGATGAATTGCGGTTACCTGATGAATGCATTTTCCTTGCCCAATATAATTTGAAGTTGTAAACAACAACAAAAAGAAGAAAATATTATTAAATATTCTTTGTTATTTTAAGGTGAATATATAGAATTTACATTCGATACCGATTTCGGGAATACGTTCACTGCGACTTTTCTCACGAAGCGCCTTCTAAGCATCCATATTTGAGCCACATATTCAAGTATTTTTGCCCCCAAAACGCCTCAAAATCAACTCATCATAAAATTTTGATTTTTAAAAATCGATGGTTGCACTTAACGTATAGTATGTAGCATGATCCAGTTGTAATCACTTCTCTTACGGAACAATGTCATCTATATTTTCAAGCAAAAACTCATAGAGAACGGTAACGATCTCCATTTACCGAAAACAGAAGAACTGGAAGGAAAAAGTTTCGTTATTGCCACATTGTTCATTACTCCAGGTGTAACGGAATCATATGAGGCAAAATTATCTTCATGTTAAACAGGTACTCTTGGTAAATTTCGTTTAAACATCAATCGATCCTAGATGATTTAATAGAGTATACTGATTTTAAATATCAAAAAGTAAGCGCCGTATGTGAGCTCGTTTGAAAGTTAATCCTTTTCGAAGTTATGTCATCCTTTAAAAATATCCTATATTATAAAGGAATTGTGCGAGGTTTATCAAAGGCATATGGGATGTCTATCGCCTTGATATATTTTCCAAGCATACTGCACCACATTTGAGTGTCCCTGACAGCTTGCTTAGTTTCTATTTAATACTATATGCAAATTTGCTCATCCTACTTAGTTTTAAATTGTTCCTGATAGCCATTTAAAGACTTTTAAAAACGCATGATTATTCTGAAACCTAGATGATGCAGAGTTTTCTATGTATCGAGGAATACTTAGTTTATTATAAGCCAAAATAGCTGATCATCCGATTAGCTAAGTTCCTGTTCATACATGAATGTTGATCCGGTTTTAGATACTTGCAAGCAGAAAACATTTTTGTTTTAGATTGCAATCGATTACTTCCTTCGTTTCGTGTAACAAACGAATGTGCCCATTTGACTTAAATTTATAACGTTTTAGTAAATATGACTCTGACTGTTTCATTATTCACAAAGTGGAATATTTCATAATTAATTAGCCACAAACATCACTAACATTGATTTTAAATAATCGGATTTGACAAAAAATTTTAGATAATGAACCCAGCAAGAAAAACCCAAAAAGTATGTTAAGTAGCATACACTAGTTAATTAAAATTTAAACAAATTTGAACAAACAGCATAAAGTTCATTATAAAGTTCATGTTTTAAATTAAAGTTTTTTCTGCATTTTTTCTATACCGAGATAATAAACATCACTTGGAATTTCTGTACTTACAATATAAAACTTAGCGATACTTTAAGTTCCTCTATCGATTACACTTTAATAACAAGTGTTGTTAACAATCGACAGATTTTTTTTTTTTCATTTCAGTAACATTGCAATATAATATTTCTTTCTTTCAACTTTTAATCTTTATTCCTCCTAACTTGTCACTCACTTCTTAACAAAACAAACAGAAGGAAGAAGAGAAGAGAAAATTTTAAATACACACTCTATAATTTCTTCGAAGTCATCTTTATTCTTAACTTTTTTTGTTCATATTATTTCATTATACTTGTACATCATTCAACTTTTGACTTTATTACATGCTTATAATCTTGTTGGCAAATGTTCTTTTGGCCTATTGAGTTGTAGCAATGATAAACTACAAGAGAAACAAAAAAGTTGGAAGGCAAAACCCCACCAAACTGGTAGACAATTTATATTCATCTTTTTCAATTTCTGTACAGCAAAGACATTCCTTAAGTTACTAGGTGCCACAAAGCACGCACATACACACACACATATATAAAAACAACAAGAAAAAGCAAATATTTATTTATGGTTAAGAAGAGCTACCACGATGAAGAGATGAAACAGCATTAGCAACAAGAACTACAATAAAAATAATTTTAGGAAACCATGTCCAAACTCCACTTTACAACACTGAGTGTTTGGTTTATAAATGTTTGAACACAAAAACAAAAACTTAAAAAAAAATTATTAAAAAAAGAAGTTTCCTTTTGTTCAAGTATGCAAAGAAACAAAAAACTTTTGTTATAGTTATAAGGAAAACTTTAATACATATTTACGTTCATGTACCATTATACTTATCTCTGCATGTAGGTATTAGTAATATAATATTTAGAGGATTTTATTGTCAAAGTATTAGTGGTATTAGTAATATTCGTGTGTGTGTGTGTGTGTGTGTAGGTTTGCAGTTCTTAGAAATTGTTTCATAAGTTTACAAAGGTTAAATAAAGAATTTCTCAGTTTATCATGTTTCGTAATGAAAAGATAAAAAATGGATGCACTGTAAAATACATAACCATAATATGGCCACTAAAAATCTTACAATTCATAAGAAATGAACAAGATAATAACAACAAAAACAACAGCAAGAAGAAAATATTAATATAGAGTAACGCACAAGGAAGCAACAATTGAATTTATTAAAGATTTACTATAAGTAGTCCTTTATGTAGTGCAGCACAATATAAACTGCTTATTTTATTCTCTTGATAATATTGTTATTTGTTACTTTTCTTTACACTTTTTACGTTTTTTACCCAAGTCGCCTTAATGAAAAAAAACTTGATTTTATAAAGATTAAAACATAGTTGTAGTAAATCTTAAAACTAAAAAGAAATCTTATTAAAAAGCACAATATAAACAATAGTAACAATTATTATACAAAATCCGATAATTCGTACTTGGTTTTTAAAAGGGATTTTTAAATTTGAGAGTCTGTAACGCTATTGTTAATAATGAATTCTGCCGTTGTACTCTCATTCAGAAGGAAAATGGCTGAAAGATCTGCAATTCTAATTCATATATTTTCTGTCTAAATGGATGCAATTTTTCAGTTAAAATAAATTAATAGGAGTAATGTTTACATCATATTAACAAAATTCTGTGCCAGAGTCAGTTATACAAGTTACAGAACTGGCATCATGCGATTTTTTGGTACAACTTTAAATAATAAATTCTAAAATATCATATTTAATTATAAAACAGATATCACCAAAATAAATATGTAAATAGTAAAATTCAAAAATAATTCTCCAATAATATAAATCACCGATAATATAATATTAAAATGGAGACTTTTAGAACAAGCTACTAGTTAACTATATCTTAAGACGATCTTAGAACTAAAGTGTTCCGAAACGCTTTCATCAGCATGAGCAAAAACTAAGTTGGGAAAAATTTATTTGCGATGTATCATATGTCTCAACCTTTTCTATGGCTTAGAGGCCTTTACTATTCAATAAATTGTTTCTTTTTCGCAAAAATAAGATCAAAGCATTTAAAATGTGGCCACATTAACGCATTTTTTTAATTTTAAAAGAAACTATCTACTGAGATTTTACAAACACAACTACAGAAAATTTAAAATATAAAGAAGAAAAAATTTTTTTTCTTTGGCTTGTTATGTGAAATACCATTACAATTAATTATTTAAAAATAAAACCTACCTACCTGAACCCTAACTGAAGGAAAACTAAAAGCAAAAGAACCTATGGGGTTATTTATCATGAGGTTTGATTTTCCACAGTCTTTTTGTCAGACCACGTATGACTCATATCAATCACTTGTGCCTAGTATCGTTTGACTAGTCATAATGGAAAACTAACTCCACAACAGTGTCTCCAAATTGTTTAGCTGTATTACAAAAAACAGCGTTCTGTGATAAATGTTTCTCTGATTTTTGTTTTTGTAAAATACCACCCAGATCGTGCGATAAAAACTTAAAAAGTAAAATTTTAAGGTTTTAGTTTTAAGTCAGCTTTAAATAACGCTTAGGAGGCCATAATTTTGTTTATGTTATTTGCGAGATATCAGCTGTTATGTTCTAACGAGTCGCCTAAAAATTTGACCTTAGGCATGGTCTATCTCAGACGTAGTCATGGCCATCATTTACGTGATATTATTTTCAAATTGTAAGTGTCATGAATTATTCTTTAACTTGATAATACAAATTTTAAGTTCACTTTTAAATTGTAGGGTTTTATTTTTCTTTATAAGTCAAGCCTCATGATGAATCATTCACTATTTGCTAACAATATTAAATTTTGTTTTAACCTACAACTTAATTTTTTTTTAAATAAAATTTTATCTAATGTGTTTTACTCTGCTAACAACACCTCGTTTAAACAATAACATATACATTCATACACAAATAATTTTTGAACAAATACATTTAATTATTCTTTGCAAAAACAAATACACTCTCGAATTAATTATGCATAATAGATGTCCTAGTAAATATTCACAATATACTCCTAACACATGCTATTAACTATAAAACCATATCTTTATAAATATGCTTGTATGCGTGTACATACATACATATGTACAATATGTTTTTCTATTACTAGCTTTCTTTATTGCACTGCTCTAAACAATATTTTTTTTATGATTTTCTATACGGGAATATTTATTATTTACTCATATGGTCTACTCACAAACAAAAAAAAAGAAGAACAGAGAAACCAAAAAGAAAATATGTTCTATAATGAAAGTAGAAAAAGGAAAAAGTCATAAAAATTCATAACAAAATTTTGACATACTTACATATATAAGTATTTATGTGTGTTATATATAAAAGGAAGTTCAATATACATACTTACAACATACGATAGACAATAATAATAACAACAACACTGCCTACGACCATATAAAACAAGCACTTAAGGCAATAAGTCAAAAAAAAATATAGTCACACAAGCAAATGCAGCAACAACAACAAATGCTAAATGGCAATAAATAAGGCCTACTTATAAAAAGCAGGAATTTGACAAACCCAGTAAATAAGAAGATGCAAAAGGAAATAGGAAGAAACAAACAGAAATGTCTTCCTAAAGTAATATTGAAAAAAAAATCAAGATAAATAATAGCAAAAACGAAACAAAACAAAAACTAATATAAAGTGTTACAAGTGCGTTCAATATGGTTAAACAGTATCAATAGAGAAGAACATACGTGTTATACAGTGTCTGTCCCTAAACACATCCCACTGGGTACTAATTCAAGGCATACATACAGACATGTATAGGCCCTTGTATGTATAAACATATGTAGGGGGAGTATCAAAGAAAAACTACATCTGCTGCTTTTTCGATCCCCTTCGCTTCTAAGTGATTTCTTCGCTACCAAATCACTTTCCAAATAAATTTTGCGCCAGAGCCAACGTAGAAACATTTACACGCCACCGATTGGATTTAGTCAACAATTCTCATCTCACACTCCCTTTTAATCGCAAACATTACCTTCAGACTCAGGTCCTCCATAGAATCCACAAAAAAATTCAGCATCCTCCAGATGCATTCCACGAATACCATCATCCTCGCTCAGCAACCTTGTCAGATGGAATTTGAAGTTTTCCCGAATATTGTATTAAAACCAAGTACCTTTACTACATCCTTGCTCATATGGAGGCTCTCTGAGCACCTTACGAACCTATCTGCAAATGCTTTCCTCCATCCGCCTTTTTACAATTTTCCTACTGAAATGCTTTAAACTGCACTAACCCTTTATCAAACAATTATGCGTACTGATCCACAGAATGTAGTTGCAGATCCCTTCTTCGCTAGTTCATCTGTAGCTTTATTCCCGCTATGCCCACATTTCTCTTAGCCTACATCAGCCTCACCTCATTTGTGGAGGCACACTTAACACACTCAATCACCAAAGAGGAGTTCACATCTAAAGACTTTCGACAAGCATTTTCTTATTTTTTTATTGTTTTATATAATTTGAACACTTGCACATAAATATAAACTCAAGAATTAGAAATCAAATCACAACAACAAATTCCCAATGTTTTCTTTTTTTTTACAGAGTTACAAAAACTGCCTAACTACCAAAGCTTTTAGTCCATTCATCGGAAAATAAAGCTGTTTTTGGACTCAGTTTCTATCTAAGTATATCTTTTCAAAGGCGCCTTTTACTTGCATAAAATGGCTTTTGATTTCTACCACCCACATTTGTATATATTTTGTTTATATGTACACACACATATGAATAAGTTATACTATTTATTTATGACCATCTTTTGTCCTGTATAACAAAAAACACACTCTTACTACTCGTTTGCTTGTCTCGTTGCTGTCCTGTTTTTTTTTCTTTTCTGAGATAATTTAGTTATAAAACACAACCTTGACAAAATATCACATCCGCACAATAACAACAATAGAAAATGAAAAGAAAAAAAATGACGAAGTAAATACAATTTCAAACACCTTTTGTGCAATTTATTATTAACGGCTGGATTTCTATGTATGCCTGTATGTGTACGTATATGTTTTGTTTTGTTTTGGTTGTTTATAATATTCTCATACACGTAAAATCACATGTACACATGCACGTACACTTTTACATTCTTATAAATATTGCATAGTGTCCCTATAACGACAAAATACCAAAGGACATCCTATACGGAAAGGACTCCTCTTGCTTTAACAAATTTTAAGAGAATTTATTATTGGTGGCGGTGTAGCAGTTACTGTTATTGTTTTGTGCCTGTCGATATGGTCTCGTTTAGGCCGTAAAGAGTATAAATAAATGATTGCCATAAGAAAACTATAACAAAACAAATATTTATGTGTATGTGCATAACAAAAACTTACTCCAAATATTGTCCAAGAAAATTTATGTAACGACATGTGTTAGCAGATGGATGTTGATCGATGAATACCCTATAGTTCGTAATAATTATATAAGACGATACGGTTTTACTTTTTTCATGTTTCCAAAAATTATAAAAATGTAATATTCCAACAGTGTTGATAGGACATTTTTATAATTCTCACCGTTCACATTATTGTTTTTTTTTTATTTTATTTCAAGGATTTCAAATACACTTTATTCTCTGCGGCTTGAAATTTTAAACATCACATATAAAAAATATAACCAATAAAGTATTTTTCTAATAACTACTTTCAGGAATTATAATCAAAAATTCTTTTGCACAGTGTAGTATTTTTAAAAACAATATGACAATAATCACAGTTGTGTAACTGCGTATTTGCAAGATTTCATAAGATTTTGTTAGAATGAATACTATCAACTTCATTTTAGTTCGTAGTTAATTTTAGTTGAGATATCTAAATTTTTTTAAGTCTCCTGGTTGTCGTTCAGCTTTATATATGCTTTTCAACAAACAAGCATACCGAAGATAAAAAGGGTTTGCGGTCGAAAGTGAAGAATCAGTCTTAAGATTTCACATTGAATTTGCACGGAGATGGTAAGGTTTGCAATCACATAAATATCTGTTGTATGGTGGACGAAGGCCTTTCAGGAAACAATTAGCCGAAAGTTGGATTAGGTGTAGAGGATTAGCTATATGCGATGCGAATGGTACCACACCAACGTAAGCAGTGGAAGCAATGCTAAAGTGATAAAATATAACATCACTTTGCATTCTAGTTCCTGATCTTACAACTATTTCCCTTATTAATATGTCCAACGATAGCATTATCAGAATTTCGATTGCACGTTTTATCTCATGTTCGCATGGTCCTCAAAAAGCATCGCGGCCGGGGTTAAGTAAAAATATTTGGATTTAATAAGAGTATGATAAGTTTGATAACTGTGTTAGTTACGATACACGTAAACTTTAAATATCATTTAAAAAAGATGCAGATCGCGGATAATGATGTTTGTAAAATATCAGCGCATATAGTATGCGAATATCCAGCATTAGCTTGCAGAATAATGAATATCGCAGGCAGGCACTTATTAAGTGTTAATACTTAATGGGACCGCAGACTGAAGACGATGCTTGTTTTTTCGAAAGACTATGCGATGAACATTTTCGGCAATCAGCAGGAAGGGTTCGAAAAAGAATCTCAAAAAGTGGTCGGCTTCAGTATTACTCCTATACACACATAAATAGATAAATAATTTACACATTGTAAGACATATAAAAAATTATAAAATTGTACCACTGTACTGTAGAAACTTTTTTAAAATAAATTGCAATGAATTGTAAAAATTTTAGAAAACTAAAAGTGAGAAAAAGGCGGGGGGACCAATAGAAAAACATTTAAATCCTTGTAATTTTTGCTAACTTTTTTCTATCTTTTGGTGTTTCCACGTTGCAAATAATTCTGAACAGTATCAGTAATCAGTCGCATTTTGTCCATTGTACCGTTATCACACATATTACGTAAATACTCATTCACAACCACAATATAAATTGTAGGGTATTTCACACAGTTTATTTTCTTCTTGTGGTGTTTGTTATTCTTGTATCCTTGTTTAGTGGTTTATAAATTTAGACAATGTTGACGAGATTGTTGTTTATCCTCCCTTATTTTTTATCACTTATTTTTTGTCATTCCCTCGTCACATCAAGTTATATTGTTTGTGGCATAGAAATAAAAATAATTCTTAAAAATCTGTTGAACTTTAAATTTTTTTTTTTATAAAATTTTCCAGTAAACATTTCGTATACTATGTAGTTCATGTCGAAAAGAAAACAACTACAATTTAACGGAAGTACATTTAAACTTTATTTAATACCTTTTTAGGTTAAGAGTGTTATACTTCCTATTTGACTTTTTCATTTACAGTCTTATATTGTGTTTGCTTGTTTTATACGTTTACGTTTTTTATTCTTTAGCTTGTAAGAAGTTATGGAAAAAATTCAGATAATAAACATGTTTCAAGGGAACATCGAAATTTTTTAAACGGCTGTTTCATTTTTTTTTCTTCTTTCTTAAATAAGTGAATTTTTTCAAATTATTGATTATTAAGTGATAAAATACGACTTAATGACCAAGTAGTTAAGACAAACAAGTATGTATATACTATGTTCATCTTTGTTTTTATGATGTTTAAAATGGAATGGAAGCTGCTTTTTATTATTTTTTTATTTTTATATTTAAATTTTATTTTTATTTTTCGAAGAGGATTAAAAGAAACTTTGTTTTGTTATGAACCATAGAAAAATATTATTAAGCTACTTAGGAAATTGAAGAATTATGTTAATTTCAATGAAATGCAATGTAATTTCAAGTACTTACACTATAACAACAATGGAATTACATTTAAACTTTACAATTATCTTGATGATAGACAAAAATTTTATTTCCTACAAAAGAAACATGATTTTTTCATACAAGTGAAATACATTTACAATTCATTAAATACCAGTCTTATGATCTTTAAAATATACACACTTTGAAACCTTTATACGAATCTAAAAGAATCAGTTTTGAAACATCCAATCGTTAGATGAAAATGGCTTATACTTTATTAGCTGGAGGTCTGGCTCATTTAATTTAGAAGAATTACATTCATTCTTTATCTCTAAGTGATACCCATTTTTTGATTAGCCAACTCCTTAATTAATTTTCTCCACATTTATAAATTACCTGCCAAAAGTTCTTCCATACAAACACTTGATTTCGTATATGCTTATGTATATTATCAGTCTGCCTTTTCTTACTAAAAATAACAAATATTGTTGTTCTAGTTATTTGAATATCTTCTTCATATGAAAAGCTTCTAATTGTTTTATGTTTTTTTTTTTCTTGTTTTCTTTATTTTATTTTACTAAATGTTTTCCAAAGTACCTTTAATTATTGTTTTATGGTGTTTTATCTACTTCCAACGTACTCTTATCTTAGAATATAATCATAAATTTCAAGTTAATGCAATTTTACCTTCTCATTTACTGTATATACAGCCATTCTTTTTGATTCACTCTTATTAAGCTTAAGACATTAACAACAAAACACAAGCAATAATAATAATAAGACAAAAGCTAAATAAAAGAACAATACAATACAAACAGAACAGAACAGAACAGAACAACAAGTTAAAATGGAAAGATCCATTAACGTAAATAACAACAACAACATCAATGTATTGTTATTATCATTATTAGCAAACATTGTTTTGGCACATTATTATAAATACAACAACATTTACATTTACACTTATACACGTATGCATACATACATATGTATGTATGTATTTACACTCCCCATACCCTTCACAATTAACAAAAGAACGGCTTTTAAAAAAAAAATATTAATGAAATACATAATCAAAGGTACTCTTTCAGTATTGAAAGTATTGAATATTAGCCCGTTTCCGTAACAAAAATAAGAAAATCATGATTGAATTGAATGAATATTAAAGCATTTGATCACGATCTAAATTTTCCTCTAACGACCCAGTTTTCTGTGCTTCTGTTATAGAGTTTCTGATAAGAGTTTTCAAATTAGACCTCTATCGAATTCCGTAATTTGACTTTTAGATTTAATTTAATTTTTTTAGTAAAAAATATAATTTCACATTCATGGTTCATATTGCAAACAAAACAAATTAAATTTCTGATTCAATAAATAAATTTTGAGAACCAAATAAAATTTCATAAATTCATATAAAAAAAATTTAAAAACAAATTTTATCGTCTTATTTAATAAAAATCAACTGTTCTTCGCTGTTAATCGTATCACTTAATAACAACGGCGGCACCAATTACTCTTGTAATGTTTGTCATAACCCAACTTTGGTTTTTACAAAAAAAAAAAAAATAAACAATTACCACGCCTACTTTAATGCCTACTTTTTCTAATTAAAATCCAGGATAAATGTTAAAGGTATTAGAATAAAAATTTTCATAGTTGAGCTTAAAATGGGATGGAAAATTACAATGGGCGTGGCATATTCAGTTTATAAAAACTACATTTAATTAAATATCAATATAACTATTACACTTATAATCTTAAAATTTGGCTTGTTTTACTTTTATCCCATTCTCTTATTCCAACAAAATATCGCTACTTTTGGATCAGGAAAAGTTTACCCCCATACAAGAACCTCAATACATGGTTCATTTCAGGAACAATAAGTGCTAGAGCTCCCAATCCTTGTATTAGACAATTTAATAAAAATTCCAAAATAGAAACTAGCAGAAGATATTAGTTTAAGATATTAGCAAAATAATATATAAGTTTGAAAACATTCCTTTAATTGATCGACCAAATATTTTCAAAATCAATTTGAAAATCTCAAACAACTAAACAAAACTATTTATTGAATGAAAATAACCTGAGACCCACCACGTAAGTAGAAGCTTTACCTTAAAAAAAACTTCCTAAGTTTACAGCATCTTTTAATTAAAAAGAATTATAAAGATTAAAAGACTTAATAGAAATGAATATATTTAATGAAAACAAGCACTGACATTAATTTCTTGTTTTATCTGATGTGCTTATCTAAGAAAATTATTAAACAAAAATATTAATTGAAACAATGAAATCAATTTTAGACAAATATTTTTATCTTAAAAGAAGATATATTGAATCAAAGGAAAAAAAATAAATTATATATTTTCATAAAATTTATATAAAACTATAAGACTGAAGCTTATATTTAAAAAAAAATTTAAAAATATAAAGGTACTTCATTTGTCATGATACTACAGAGTACTAAAAAATCGTACTAAATCTTCTATTCCGCTGTTAACAACCTCTTGTCGTATATGTACCTGCACACACGTGCCAATGTTAAACAATAACACTTCATAAGAATTTCATAAATTTTCTAATAAAAAATCATGCCAACTGAACACTATAAAAAAGTGTATTAAACCTAAATGTTTTATTTGTCGGTATATGTGTTTGTAATATATTCATTTATACACTTAAACACTTAAATGCTAATTAGCAAAACTCATAAATAAATAATGAAAGAGTCACAAAAACTACCTAAAAAGCATACAAATTAACCAACAGACATGTGGCTCACAAAATACTTATAAAACAGGCAATAGTCTCAACACACACATACACAAAACAAACAAATTTTAACTTACTTTCACACATGTAGAAAATATTAACAATGTAGAGATTTCAAATGACATTTTCATACTCGTACAATTAAAACGTAAAACAGATGACAATAAACAAAATGATGCTGCCTTTTATATGAAAACCAGAATTTATTTAATTGCTCGTAATCGCTGGAACGGGTAATTAATCTGATGATAAATTATTTAGGAAATTCATTTAAAATTACAAATGTATGTTCGGGGGGAACTTAGTTGAGAAGAGCGTGCAAAAAAATGTTGAAACTTACTACAAAAGTAGTGGTTCAAACGTGGCTAGAGCAACAGGCTTTCAGTGCTGTCCAATGCATACGGAAAAAGTGAAAGTTTAGAGCACATTATGGTCTGAAGGTATCACTGTGCCATATCTTTTTCTTAAATGACACTGAAAGCCACGTTTGAACCACCTTGTTTTATATTTAATAAGTTTTAACAATTTTTATGAGTTCTTCGGCTATTAAACGATCCATGTTTGTAAATGACAAACCTTTCACTAATCAAATGACACTTTAAATGATAGATATTTAAAACCTTACAGCCTTACCAGATCGGCAGTTTTTAAGCCACCTTTATTTCCTTAATTTCCTATTACAAATATCGAGTAAATGCCTAAGCAGTTTCTTTGCGGCAATGCTATTAAATTTTTTTTTAAACGATGTGTCGTTGTTGGTGCTTATTTGATATTATCTGAGTTACAAAACGAAATAATATATAAAAAACTATATAAATAAACCTGCCGAAGTGTATAAATTTAGTTAAATTTTCATCATTACTTATATGAAACTAAATTGAAGAAGTAAAATCGCTATTGGAAAAAGGTCTTAACTTTTGACTTTTTTACCTCTAGTTCATCTAAATATATTTTTAAAAATTCTGTTTCATCTGTTTTATATTATTACCACTAGGTCCAGCATCAATAGCGTTTGATGATCGGGATCTTAATTAATTTGTATATCAGCTATTTTGATACATTGTTGAAATGTTATTCCAAGCTACACATTTTTTATAATTGTTCTTACCAGTATACTCCGGTAATATTGACTGAAAATATTGAAAATTTATTACTCCTAAGTTTTTCAGAGCATATCTTTAATTGAGTTCTTTGTAGCACTTCTTGTTTAAGCTAGGAATCGTCACCATCTTTTGTATGCAACAAGTTGATAAACAAAATAACCGGTCACCCACCGACAATGACACAACCAACAAAAAAAACTTTTCGGAACTCAAAAAATACAGGCTCCAAAAGCCATCAACTTACGCTTATTTCTTTTTCTAAACACCTTAATTACTGTCAACTGTAACCCTTAAATATTTTGAGGGCACCAGCCATGAGACATCTTTTGCCAAAACCACAGCATGAAATGCAAGTAAGATATAAATATTAACGAAACAATTTCGTAGCAAAATTCCAATAAACAGAGGTGCACAACAACAACAATAATCACCTTTAAAAAAATAGAAGAAATACATAGTGCATGTAGATTAGGCCGATAATATGTATCTAATGTCAAACCAATTTCCTGTTATGGAGGAAAAAAAAAAATACTTTTTTAATATATTATTTATTTATTTATTTATTCATTCAACTTCATAGTAATATAAAAAGTCTACAAGGCCAAATAACAGATAAAACAAATGCCTTTAAGTTCTATTACAAAAAAAAATTTAAAAAATAAAAGGATTCTTGAATGAGGGTTCGAGGAAAGTATTTCTGGCTACCAATCGTACAAGTAAGAAATTTTGGCATCATTTATGTAGAAGATTCGATTTATTTTGCATTTTTGTTAATGACTTTCATTCTACAAACATTAACACTTAAAATATATTTAACAATATTCAGATCTTGAATATTCATTTACATTATTATCAATGTAACAGGCTGTGTGTTTTGGCATAAAAGAATAAATAAATAAGTTCGCATATTTAACTGTGTAATTTAAATCGATTATGATCGATTAAATTTGTTTTAAGCAGTAGTTCATTGCTTCTGAGAGAGAGTTAAATAACTGATATAGTTAGTGCTAAACAAGGACTCAGTATCCTCAATGCTTTTTTATATTAATCTAATGTCTGTCTCATACTACTACTACTACTACTACTACTACAATATAACTACTTACATTACTTATAGGTACCCAAGCAGTAAAAAAATATATTAAACAATTTAAAGTTTATAAAAGTATTGTTTGTTCTCAGCTTCATTTTTTTTTAATTTTTGTTTAAACTTAACAATAACAACAACAACAAGAAACAATCGCTAAAAGCAAGGAGAAGGGCAAGCGGTTATTGTTATTGTTGCTATTTATAATGTTAGTTATTGTTATTGTGTTACTGTTGTTGTTGCTTTTGCTTTTGCAGCGCCATGTTCAGTTTAGACACTTTTAGACACTTAAAAGCTCTTAAGTAATCCAATTACTCTCACATGTCATGTATACCTTAAAAATGTTACTCTTCATACTAAGCAACAGCCAAACAACCGAAGCATTCATCCATCCATCTATACACCTAAATATAATGCCTGTACTCCTTCAGATTTCCCCACGCACACAAATAAACACACGTATTAGAAGCTATCCATACTTACAAGGATACTGGAACAAACACATTAAATACACATACATATACTAAAGCATAATGGTACTAAGTATAACAATGGTACTTGTAGCAGTTTAACTATATTACATTGTTTTACAGTACGTCTGTAAATACATACATATGTATGCAGGTGTGTCTGTGTTAAAATAGATTTGTGTAGTTGTCTCTGTTAGTATTGGAATGTGTTTGGGTAGTTGTGGCTTTTTGTGTTATATAATGATAGTGAATGAGTAAAAAATCTAGAAGAACAAAAAACATACACACACACATAATCTTTAGTTTTCTTCTTTTCTTTTTTTTTTGTACACATTAATGTACAAAAGTCTCTATGTGAGTTTCTAATTTCTAGGTGGTTCTGGGTGTTAATAATAATTCCGCAACACACACACTCACAATAGTTAAGCAGGTGTTCTATAGATGTGCTCATAAGTTTTTCATTTATGAACTTCCATCTACAATACAGTAAAAACTTTAGCTAAAGAATTTCTTCTCACTCTCTATCACGTGTAAATGTTATAGAGTGTGTGTGTGTATTTTTGCAGTCTAGGGATTTATAAAAATAAAATTTATTTACTCACGAATATGCATACATTTTAACATGCTATTGGTATGTGTGTGACGGTGGAGGTGTACATTTAATATAGTGTAGCAATTTTTAATTAGGATTAAGACGTAAAATTAATAACTTAAATTAAACTAAATACCAAAAAGATTATAACTGATTATAATGAGCTAATAATAGGAAAATGTTGGAAAGTATTAAGATCTTTCTCTTGTTTTTGAAAAAAAATACATTTAATTTGCCAGCGTTTCGCAAGACAGTAAATGCTTTTGCTGCTAAATATTTTTCTTTAGGAAAGTAGTACAAGAATTAAAAGTTAAAATTTAATATTCAATAAAGCAAAATTTGTATATGAAAAAATTTAAATAAAAAAAATAACTTTTGCGAAAGAGAGTCAAGTAAAATTCAAAATATTCTATTTATATTATTTATAAAGTATTTTTATTTATTTAATTTAATTTTTGTTAATTGTAAAAATTATCTCAAGTTGGATATAAAAAATATTTTTTTTATTTATAATGAATTTAAATAAATTATTTATCTAGCAACGAAATTTTTTTTTAAAAATTATATTCCTATAAGAAATGTCGCAGTGGTTTTATGTAGATCTTTTCAAAAAAGACTTACTAAAAAAATTGTCTGTCTCGTCCGCTGATTATGACACTGCTTATATGAATTTTGACAAGCCGTTTAAAATTCCACAACCCTCCTGGAATGAGCAGAATAGAATAAATGGGCCGTAGGCTTGGATTCGATTTCTTTCTGGCGAACTAGGAATAGAGCTACATATCTTTCTGCCTACCAAATAAATGTAGCGTTTTTCAGGCTGAAATATTCCCTATGCGGGAGGCTGTAGCATACTAAATGACAAGAATATTCACGGAAATATAAGCGTTTTGAAAACAGTCGGCGGCATTTCTGTCATTCATGTCATGCACAACCACATTAGAATTATTCGGTCATTGCAGGTAAGAGTTGTCAAGGCTTGGTTAGCTGACTAACATTGCTCTAGTTTGGATTTCTGGTAAAGAGCGAGCTGAAGAACTAACCAGGGATCTGCTTTAGATATCTCCAACGCAGTGCTTTTGAGCACTAGCAAATGCAGCATCTCCAAATATTTTCTTAAAACTGAAACAGGTGGCGTAAACTGGAGACATATAGTTTAATAAAGTTTACTTGTTCCTCTTAAAATATCAGATATACATTACATCTTACTGGTCGAGCTTGGTAGGACATCTCAAGGAGGAAAATATGCAATCCTACTCGCACTTCTCTTGGATGTCTAGAAGCTGTATGGATATGAAGAAGGAAGAATCGGTTTTCTACCTTCTCTGCAAATGTCCTGCTCTGCAACTATATACCAGATAACCTTTCTGAGATATTTGAAGACAGAATAAATTATCTTTTGAGATAACTGATGGCTACGAGGTGAATCTTGTCTTAAAATTGTTGCATACTCTTGGATTTATTTAATTAAATGTAGTTTTTGGTTTTAAAATAAAATAAAATTTTTTCCCAAACATTGTAAATATGTGTATTTCAATCAAAAGATTATATTAAATATTTATATTAATATAGATTTAACGAGAATTTAATATTTTGTATCTGGTATATAGATATGGGTATTTCCAATACTACACAACAAAAAGCGATAAAACATTGTAACAATGTCACTAAGTATTTGCATATGTATATCGTAACTATGCGGTAGATTTGTTAGTTCTTAATAAGTATGCCTTTAGCTTCTACGAAAATAAAAATGAGCTAAATTTATCAATTCTTTTCTTTTTTGGGAATGACATTTAAATCTATACGCGTATATGCAACTATGCATATGCATGCGTCTATGTGCACTATACACACTCGACAACAATCACAACATTTTAATCAGAAACAATTATTGATAAATTATATAAAAACTACAGAGGTATTATTAATTCAATTAAATGTTTATTTGAAATTCAATGAAATGTTTAATTAAAATTCAATTAAAAATTTTTGATTGAATAAGCAAAATAATATTTTGTTTCTTCCCATTGCAGTTATATGAATAAAATTCTTTTAAATTTTAACGAGAGAAATAAACTTTCGAATTCCATATAAATGTACAAATCAATTAAGTAAGAATAAAAAAAATTATTTATATAAAATGTAACTTCCTAGAATATCTAATATTAACGTGAATACGTCAAAGTATACCCAGTGGCGAATTTAAGCGAGATTATCACAATGACAATTTCATCAACGAATCATTGTTACAGAATCAGTATCAAGTCGCAATTTGCACGAAATTATCGTAAATGAAAAATTCGTTGATGAATTTACGTGACAATGACACTGTACTTAAAAAAGTTATGAGTGCATAATATTATATAAGAGTGCGCTAATTAATCAGAATTTTCTGTTATTTCAATTTGTCATCGATGACTTCACATCGTCAGCATTTGCAAAAATTAATCATGATGACGTTCGCCACCGGGTACTTAGAAACACAAATACATTTTGTGACGACTGTTTGTTATTTACCGGGTGTATTTAAATACTTACGGTATTTGTGCATCCCTACAAAACTTTAAATGTTTTTTTTGTGCTCTTAGAAGAATGCACAAGTTGAATTCATCGAACACTTGTAAAGCTTGACTTAACTGACGTTTACTTGTATACAGTTTGAATAACGTACATAATACTTGTAAACTTTCTAACGTAACATTATGATTAAACTTATATAAAACAGTAACGGCAACAACAACAAGTATGAAAAAAAGTTCTACAGTCATAAATGCTACTACTCACAATAAACACTGCAAAAAATAAGAAAAAACGATTCTAACACATACAACATTAGTTGGTGAAATTTTTGGCTGTGTTAGTGCATCTCTGAAAGCATAATATAAAAAATGTTCAGTGACACAAACATGGGGGAGCACCAGGTGTGTGTTTTAATACAGACTCTAATAAAACACTTTAAGCATACGCCCCTGCCTTTCATCATCATTCTTGTTTTCAATCACCTTTAAAACTTTTTACAACTAACTCTTGGATAAAGATGGAGTCCTTTTTTTCCTTCTTATGTTTTAAAGTGGCAGCACTACTTTAAAACTCATACACGTGTATTTGAAGTAGGATAACTACACAGTGGTAAAAAAAACAGCTGCTATAAAATAACTACGAGCAAAGTGTGACTACAAAACTCATTTCCAAGTGATCACTTTCTACCTTTAGCATCTCGACAAGAAGATTCTTTATAAAAGTGTGCATATTGTGTGTGCATGTTCATGCAATTTTCTTACTTATGCAACGTTTTCTTTGAATCAGAAAAGTGAAAAGCGTTAGTTTTTAAGCTTTTTACAAGGCAACTCTTACCAAAATAAAATAAGAAACAATAAGTTTGTTCGTAAGGTTTGTTATCCTGTTCTGTAAAGCGTGTTCTACTAAGGACTAGTAAATGTTTGAAATATAATCAATTAAGATGTGTCTGAGGTACAATAATATTTTCTAGTTTAATGTATGAATAATGCAGGGAGTATGATGTGGTACAAATTACCTTAAAAGTTACTGAATAATAAACAATATTTCCTGCTATTATTAAAAACCCCTTTTCAAAATATTTAACTACACATACATTTGTATATGTGTTATTATATGCATCAAAAAAAGTTTAATTTTTTTTTTGCAAAAAGTATTTTCTTTTAAACAAATGTTGGCAGTGTAAAATTTCAAGCATCCTATAATTTTTTTAATTTAGTTCAATCTTCTGATAATTGTTCAGGTATTTCTAAAATATCCTAGGAAGGTAGGTAGGTAGGTAAGTGGAGCACCGGAGGGTGAGACACACCTCTGACTTTCACACTCGAACAGCCGTTCGGTTCATTGCGTTTCCCTTTTATAAAACAGAGAACAGAAAAAATTAAAAAGAAAAACAATTATAAGAATAGAAATAATAAAGATGAAATGAAATTAAACACAGTTCTATCAGACCTTAATTGCTAACCACCTGATCGCCATGAATAATCAAGTGATATTCTCTAGTTAAAACTCCGAGACATTACTCAACTCTTCGTGAAATTGCTTACCTAACCAGCTAACTCTATGGTTATGTAGTTTTGTGCGCTGACTGACAACATCCTTCAATGTTTCTATCTCTTCCTTATCCTCACACATGCTACAGTTCTCCGGAATGTTGTGATCCGATTTACTGATCCGAGCCCTTACTGAACAGTTTCTATAACCCCATGAGTGGCCCTCAAACATAGAATATTCAGTTTTAAAAGTAATATAAAGTCCAACGAGCTTAACTTGGGACATAAGCCTTTTCACATCCTGCAGTTACTTCCATTACATTTTTCCATATTAGTCCTGTCTGATATCTACTCCCCAATTCACTCAAAATAGTGGCATATCGATAGCCTCACCATGTTCCTAAATGCCTTACACTTGCACAATTATAAAATTGATTTCACAGTATTTAACACAGTGGCTAACAAAATCGACTGTTAATTTAATTTATATCAATATGTTTTCTTACTTCATAAAGGCCACTTTTCCGTTTAGATGTTAAGAAGCACGAAATATGTTATACGTTATTATGGATAAAAAAAATCGAGAACACCTGATACCTCAACCTGAACAAGGCAAGTATTTAAACTATATTTTTTTAACAAATTATTTCGTTGTGCAACTACAATATACATCTTGTATGCCGTGCCACGAAATAACTTGCATGAGCATGTAGAACGTAAAACATCTTTTAGACATTTTACACTAACTACTCTAAATTGTTTTTTCTTACAATTTTCTGTTATAACCAACGATGTTAATGTTTGGTTAGTTTGTTTGTTATTTTGGTATGTATGAAGTTTTAAGTATGGACGGTTGTCTGCTCTGGTTAACACACTTAAATATACGTACCTCCGTGTAGTAGAAATAATATTTTTTTGTTTTGCTCCACAAGCTGAGTAATTTCTGTCCTTGATGTAGTTTGGTCAAAACATTTCATTATTTATTATTATGTCATCTTAGTAGTTTCTTAAGAAACTTAAATTTTTTTTTCATCGTAATAGAAGAGTGGCAAGTAAAAGTTTTTTATTTTTTGTCCCAAAATTTTAAGTAGAAGTGAAATAAAAGGTTATAAAAAAGGTTATATAAAAGGTTTTTTAACATTATGTTTAGAAATATATTTACAAATAATTTGATATACTTTTTGAGGTAATGTGTTAATTTTATAAACTTTTCTTCTTTAATATTAAAAGGAAAGAAACTGTTTTAGATGGAAAGTTAAATAGTATGGAAGTTTTTTGAAAAGAAGGCTGATGACACTGCTGTATGTTTTTTATGTGTAAAGATAATTTCATGTAAACGCCGAAGCACCAGCGGATTAATGCGTCACTTTAGATCATTGCTCAAAAAAATCTGGGAGAAAAAGTTTGCTGATATAAAAAATCGGAAAGAACTTCCCTCAAAAATTAAAAAAAACTCAGCCCACGTTACAAATATTTCAAAATTTCCATAAAGAAAGAAGGAAGTGGTCAAAAAACTCAAAATATTATTTATGTATTTGTTAAATGCACTTGTAATTATTCGACCAACATCAGTAGAAAGAGAAAGAGTGTTTCTTTAGCAGGGCAATTTGTTAATAAAATCAGAAATAGACTTTGAACATATTAAAAGATTATTTTCTAAGTCGTTTAAAATTGTTACGTTATATTTTTTTAATTATACATTGTATTTACATGTTTTTGAAATTGAATTCTAATTATCTTATTTTTAATCTCATAGCTGAAGTGCTCATATTTGATCTCGGTTCCTCCCTTTAAGCCTCTATTATCTTACTACTAATTTCTTCTTGCTCTAACAATTAGTAAGACGATAAAAATGATTTTTCTACAATATTTTTTTTTTAATAATTTTTTTTTTTAATTGGCCATTATTCAACGGTGATTAGCAATATTCCTTTTTACCTTAACATTAAGTGTTTTTTTTTTTTTGTAATTTAATTTTTACTATCGAAGAGAAAAATTAAATTTTAGATTCAGGAACGAAATTAATAGAACTAACTAAAATCTTACATGATTAGGAACCATCACTATAAATTGTTAATTAAAATAAAAAATTGTATAAAAAATCAGTTAATTTTTAATAAAAATTTGTTTGAAACAATATTAAAAATAAAAAAATTAAAATAACAATAAAAATATTTGTAGAGAATTAAATTAGTTTGAGGAGAGTTGTTTAAACAAATTCTGATAATAGTTTTCAATTACATTAAAATACTTTTAGACAGATTGAGAAGAAAGTTTGAAAAAAAATCAACAAGATTATAGAGAAATATTGCAGCTAAATATGTGAATACCGCTATTAGCATCTATTAGAATTAAAAAAAAAATAATTCAAAATGAATGTTAAACAAATTTTCTTGTTTTCCAGTTTCATTATCTTTTTTCTTAATAAATTTACACTAATTCAAATCCACCAAACTCATCCAATAAACTTTAAACTTAAAGAAACTTTACAGCAAAGCTCAAATGATAATCTATTCAATTTAAAAGAATAACGAAAAAAAAAGAAACTTTAAAGAAGAAAAAGAAGAATGAGCTGTTTTTCACTCACTCGTAAGAGGAAAAGTGCCACTTAAATAATAAAATAACATAACGACTTAATTTAAATGCAAACAAAACATGAATACAAATGACTTCCTGCAACACAACGTATTAAAACAACAAAAACATATCTACTAATAGAACACAACAATACGTATAACAAACCGCATACAATTACAAACGCACACATCATAAGATTTATAAGCGAGGAAAACACGAAAAGTTATTGCGAATACAAATAAGCCACAAATACATTCCTTCAAATACATTACAAATGTTGTTACTATAGTTTTAAAAGTTTTTTTTTATCATTTTCCAAAAAATCATCAAATTAGCTAATGTCAGAGCATTAAAAGCATTTTGCTAGAAATGCATTTCTGGTATGAAATAAATTTCTGGTATGACCTCGCATGAAGAAAAGCAATTTACAGTTGCATATGTATACATTTGGACGAATACGAATACTTGTGTAGAAAAAAGCAACAAAAATAAAATATGCAAAAAGCAGACGGACTGATAGACAAACTAATATTCAGACATAACTAAGAGTGAAGAGACTATGACTGACAAACTGTCAAATGAAACATATTCATGTATATTTTCGTATTTTAAACTAGTCCAAATTTTACAGTGTTAGTGTGTGTGTATTAAGGTAAATTCATACATGAATTCAGGTACATGTATGTGTGTGTGTGTTAGTATAACTTGTATATTTTAAGGGGCGTACATTAGTTTGTTTGTTTGTTTGTTTGTTTGTTTGTTAGTTTCAAGTGGATGCAAAAGGAAATTATGTTTTAGTTGAATTGAGTTTTATGTTTGTGACTGCAAGTTTATATAAATTCACTATAAATGTCTCTACGTATGTATGTGTGCATTTTAGTTGTTTATTTGTTTGTCTATAGTTTTAGTTGCATACTCACATGTCGAGGTGGTAATTTGCATAAAATTTCCCAACAAACTGAAAATTACACATTCATAGGACAGCAACTACTCACTCACAAAAAAACAGGCACACACAAACAATACACACTCCTACAAAAACACTCAGACAAACAAATCTGACTCAGATGACTCTGTAAAGAAATGCAGTTTTAGAAAAACATTTAATATTGTTTGTACAAACTAAAAGTTAACAAACCCACAAAATACATAAGTATCAACAATTGTTTACCAAAATGTATATATTAATAAATTTATTTATTATTTCAATTTCTTTTTTTTTTCACTTTAAATTCATTTCCTATAGAAAAACAATTATGTCTTTCTTCCAGGTTTGTTGCCAAAAATGTTACAAGCATAAAGTGTTTGGAAACGATAAGATCTTAGGGCTAATGTTTATTTTATATGTATTTAGGCTTAGAATAACCAAAACAGATATATGTGTATAACCAAGTTGTATGTGTGTATGATTTAATAGAAGTTTTTACTACTGTTCTATTGTTGTTTTATTTACTCGGAAAGAATCATCATGTACATGGACAGTAAACATGTGTTATTTTACATTATTTTATATGCATACTGATACATATTATGTAATTTATGTAGGAACATTCATACGTATACTTTTATGAGCATGTAGTAGTAATAATTATTTGCATATTTAAGTTTGTATATGTCGTTAAATGTACTATATTCTATCAGCCATTGTATGCCAATATTATCAAAAGTTAATGCTAGATTTTAATCTGAAAACGCTAAAAAAAATTAAAATAAGTATTTAATATTTATTGCCGATTATCCTTAACAAACAATGATCATGTTGCTCTTGCTATATGTAATATTAATTAGTTAAATTTTTATTGTCTAACTTTTATATGAATGATCTTTTTGTGATACCTGATGCATGGGATGTTGCGTGTAGCTAGTCCATCCTCCACCCAGAGAAAAACTGTTTAATTATTCCAAAACAAACTCAACGCATGAAAAAAAGAGAATGTAATAACATCGACATGATATATTCTTGTCAGGTCATAAAGAAAACTTTTCCCCCCGATGCCGAACTCCAAGATCCGCCAGAGCTGGGTAATTTCAGAAAATATATTAAACAGTCTTAACCTCTTTCTCGTCGTGACAGATTATGCAGAGCTCATTTAAATGCAGACTTACTCTTTAGGCATGTACTCTAGGATATAGTGTCCAGTAAGGCACCAACAAGTCCCGGGAAGAGAGAAAAAGTCGCTTAGGTGCCCTCGTTTGACGGTTGTCCATTAATGGCCACATCTGTCTTGCATTACACTGGTATCAGCCTCCGCAAAAAATCATGTCCGTGCGGATCTGTATAGTACTTGGATTTCCACTGTCTTCTAGAATAAAAATGGTAAAGCAGTCAATGTGTCAATCTCCTCTGAGTGGAGAAGATTCTTCGCTAGTTCATCCACAGTGCAGTTTCCTATTACTAGTACCCATATGAGCTCAATATAAGAATATCTCTCCATTTCATTTAAGACCAACTGTAATAAGCAGCGCTTTATAGGTCATTGTCAAAAAGTCTGATGTATATGGAACAGGCAAGTGCATTCCACCATACGAAAGCTCCGTCAATAAGAATTTATTTAGCAATCCTATCTATCAGCCAGACAGTGTTACTTGCAAAGTGTGATAAATCACCTCCTTGTGGTGTATCCCTATTGCCAATACATTATAGTTACCAAATTTAATTTGCTAAAAAAAATCTTAATTACAGTAACAATGAAACCGTAGCTGGTATCGAACATGTATTTCACTTGGCCAGTATCGGAAAATATATAATTTCTCTGTTTATTTTTTCCATATGAGAATCTAATTTATTTATAAAAGAAAAAGAAAACTTTAAAAATACAAACTCAAACCGGATTTAATAAAAAATATCACTTGTTTAATATATATTTTTGCAGCTTAGTGAAAATTATAGATACAAATTTCAATCTTATTTAACTGCTTGTAAAATGTAGCAAAATATATGAGATATTTAAAAATATTTAATATCGAATGCTTTTAAGTATTTAAAAATGTACTTACTCTTCCTAATATAACGATTTTGGTAAACCATCTTCTGAAAGTAGACTCTTTAGAAAGTAATTTAATCTACATGTCAACGAAATATAAGTACGAAAGAAATACAATATCAAAGCAGTTAATGCAGATTTAACTACCAAACAGCAACAGTATCAAAAACCGAACTCAACGACAACAAATCATGTTGCAACGTACTTATTGCAAAAAAAAAATAAATTTGATGGTTTTGAAAAGCTTTATTACAGCAATGAGACAAAAATTATTACAAAAAACATAGAGTATAAAACGCAACACACACACGCCGTAACTTTCCTAAATATAAGGTACTATACCCACATATGTACTAATACATTCAAATGTTTGATGTGTTTGAAAAATGTAGTTGCATACAGATACAAATGAGTACAAAATTTTAAGCTTCTACATGTTCTACGTTGTGATGATGGCGCAAAAACGCCAAACTAAGTTAAACCAAATGAAGCATAGCTTTATGCTTGTGTCTGTACGGTATAACATAATTAAGGGTATTCACTTAAAAATAAATTAGAGATTTATTATACATATGTATATCAAAAAATTTTAAAGAAACTGAATTTAAAACTTTTAAAATTCTCTATAATTTTTTTAGTTTTTTGATGATATCAAATTTAAAAATTTTTTAAAAACCTACTGTCAAAATTGTTGAACTTTTTTTTTTATTTCGCACAGCTATATATTTTAAACATAAACAGAATTATCAAAGAGCTGCCGTAGAATTTAAAAAAGAGATTCTAAAATTATTTTACTTTTTATAGTCTCCCCAAAACTAACTTACAAATAGTAAATATATTATGAAGTAAAAGCAAATCAAAAGCAGAATCCCTGTTGGCTTGTGATGCAATCCATGTTGTAAATAAGAAATGTTTAACGTCATAACGGAAGATCTATAGAACTGGTTTAATAAAACTAAATGAGCCTTGAATATGGTTTTAAAACATAAAGCAAGTAGTTTGTATTAGTATAAATTTTATATGCATTTATATATAATAAATACATTTTTAAGGATATTGTTAAATACAGTGAATGCTCGATTAAGCGAAACTCTGTTAAAAAATAAGTTTTAATGTTGTAGTTAATTTTTGGAATTTCAACAATATTCATTTCCTACCCCATTTAGTATATATTTTCTAAAAGCTTATAAATAGGAGAGTTAAATTAGCAGTATCCGCCTGTCTGTGTGTTTTTTGAAATCAAATTTCAGAAGTCTCACATGTTGTACAGACTTATGTGTGTCAATTTTTTGAAAATATTTGGGAGTAAAACCTTATTAGAATCCAGCACAATCACTTCATAATTTTCTGAGATATGAGCTAATAAATACGCCTGCTTCTGTTTTTTTTTCTATATCTTTACCACAAACATAAACATTTTTCAGCCTTCAGATAATATATAGACAAGTATGTTACTATTTTCAATATGATATTTCTCTGGGGTTACTTGTAAAACAAAAACTTGGACAAATCAGCAACAAACAGACAAAGTTAAAATTATTTATAAAACAATATGTGTAAATTTTTTTTAGCATGTATAAAGTTCCAAATTTATTTCTGGACACGCAACTGACACCAAATGGCAAATCGTAATTTTGAAAATTATTTCTCATAAAAAATAACAAATCGAGCTGTAACTGACTGAGATATAAGCACCAAAATACAAATTATTCGGTGTTTATCCTAAAATTTACAAAAAAGGTAGCAAATGAAGGAACATTAGTAACAAAATATAAAACACTATAAAGAAAATGCCGTCGAACAATAAATGTATATATGCATGGGTAAAATTTAGCATTGCAAAATGTAGCCTCTCAATAAAAAGCTTGACAAGTAGAATAAAGGAAACTATGAAAAGGTTTCAAATAGAAGATGGCAACATAAACTTATTTCTTAACCACATCAATTTGGGTACAAAATGAAGGGGTTTGACCAGTAGAATACAGTAAACTATGCAAAAATTCAAAATCAAAGATGGCATTAAAAATAATATACAAGTTTGAATATGACAACAAATCTAAAATCCAGTCTTACTTCACGATATTAACATTATATCTATATACATAATGCTGAGAGACATTATCAGATTCGGCACAGCTGAATTAAGCATTTTTACTTGTTTTTTCTTTACGTTTGATTTTTCAGAGAATTTGATTGCTTTCAACATGTTTTTAAAGTCAATATCTTAAAGTGGGGTTTAAAAAAAGCGCTGTATGATAAGATCAAATTAAAAACTTGAATTTTCCTAATATTTTTTAGACTTTCTTATATTTTCATTATAATTTTTTGTGCACCACACATTCAATTTTTTAAGTCTAAAAGCAAAGCAAACAATATATTTAAGAAAACTGAAGAACTTGTGTCAAAATGAACTCGGTTTTTTGTTCATATTCTTGCATACTTTACTATCTTGCTTTAAATGCTTATTTTTAAGAGTTCTTATACTTTATTTGCATCATATCAAAAAAACCTTGATATAAGTACCACTATAATACAAAAATTATTCATATGAAAACGAGCCGATCAAATACAACGACGTTGAGCGTTTAATTTGTATGTCTTAAAATAAATAAATGGTTTTATTTTTCATTTATATCAATAATTGTTTTTTGTATTGAGCTTGAAATCACTTTTTTTTATAAAAAATAGTTTTAATATTATTTTCCAATATTTCGCTACCACATTGGGTAGCTTCTTCAGGGAAATTATAAACAATTATGAACTTAACAATTCGAAAAAAAGAAGAAGCTACCCAATGTGGTAGCTCAATACAAAAAACAACTATTGATATAAATAAATAAAAATTTAATAAAAATTAAAGCATAAATGAGTCAAATATTGTTAAATTAAAACCACTCTATATATAAACCCAGACTTCAAAATAATTTTTGATATATTTTTACTTAAAGCAATTTCAGGAAAATACTTGGACAGACGGATGGACATACAAGACAGACGGACAGAAATTTTAAGAATTGGTATTTTGCATCCTAAGTTATTTCTTAATATCCAGGCACTTTTTAACAGTGTTTTTTAAACCATTCGCTGTGGCATTAATCGAGCTCATATTCAGCTTAGGAATTTTTTATTTTATGGCTACCAAAGCAATTACTTACTAAAAGAAAAAATCGGATCCGAGCATGGACTAAGCTGATTCTGTTAAACTTTATTTCTTAGGTTAGGTTAGGTTAGGTTAGGTTAGGTTAGGTAAGGTTAGGTTAGGTTAGGTTAGATCCGGCAGCCGCCCGAAGGCATAGCGGACTTGGGCCCTCCGAGGGTCCCGTTGGGATACCGTAGGCACCATCGCCCGTTCGTCTATGTCCTCTGGCCGTCGTTCCTCAGCCATCCTGTCCTGTTCACGAAGGTATGAATCTTTCACAGATCAACTGCGGAAAGACAAGTTCTACTCACAAGTATTCGTTGACCTGGCGTCTCAGGTCCCCGAATGCAGGACAATTGCAGAGAAGATGTTCAGTCGTCTCCTTGTCTGTCTTAGACTTGATGCTTAAAATGGTATAGATTTTAAATACGCATATCATTCGCTTTAATTAGTATTGAGAGGAATCTGTAAAAATTTTTTCTCCCTCTTTGTTTTGGAATTTTGTTTACAGCTGCATACAAAATGTTCATCATACACTGTTTAATAAAACAAAAACACTCACAAAATATTCACTTATACTCATTGCATATATGTACATACATTTACCAATTTCCGTTTCCTTCTTTTTTAAATATACTCTTTGTGTGATAGCTGGGGTACAAGGATTTGTATGTCGTTGTTGCATGAGTATGTAGAAAGCTATTGCAACGTTCATGTGTGCTCATGTTTATACTTCAAATTATGCGCATTTTAACAGGGATATACAATTTTCACTGAAACAAAAATAAGGACGTATTATCCTTGAATAAAACATTATTTATTATACGTGTATCAGTGTTTGTGTTTGAAAAGAAAGCATAAACAAGGTAAAGTATATTAAGCTTGTTTAAGAAGAATCTGTTAAGCGTTTTTGTTATAAAAAAAGTTTTTTTTTTAATTTTATAATATATAAAATTACAATTTCTATGTTTGGTCTCAGCGCCACAGGGGCATTATGGAGACAAATTGATAGCTTAAGAAGTTAAAAAAATATACTTATTTATATATTATAATATAAGTTATATCTTACAATACTTAAATACTTGAAGAATTTAAAATAATGTTCTTTGCTCCTAACAAATCATATAAGCAGAAGGATCTAAAATCAATTCAATTTATAAAGTAGTGAAGACTCTAAACTCTCTCCTTCTGTAAATTACATATATACTAACTATTTTTACTTACTTACTGTATTGTATTAAAAAGGAATAAATTGCTATTTATACTGTCGGCAAGTCAGCAGACACTACTATGCAATGTGATGTATTGTTGATGTACTTATAAAAGCACCAAATAGCATTAATTTGGTACTTCATGGTGTTAAGTAAAAAGTTTATTTTGTTTTTTCAATTACAAAAGTAATAATAATAAAACATGCAGATGACTAAGAACAGGAAAAATGTTGGAAACAAATGAGAGATAAATATAAAATTAAAAAAGTCCAAATCTCTAACTTGAGTAAAAACGTACGTGGACAAGTTTTTATCGAAACTGTTGAAACGTCTGGTAATATATAGAAAAATAAGAAAACCTATACCTACAATTGCATTTAAATATTTAATTTTTTAAATACAATTTTATATAATTGCTTTAAATGCAATATCTCAAGCCCAATATTAAATTAAACTTTAAGTTAAAAATAATTTTAATGTAGCCCCTGTTGTTCGCCATTTAAAAACATAAAATATTTGACATTACTGTTATGCAGCTTTTTAATAAGAAATCTACAATCCCACACCAATACCACACCCTGGTTAATTGTGTAAAACTACCCCTGTTTCCTAAATGTTTGATGTCAAGCAATAGCAATAAAAGAGAACCGTAGTAAGCGAAAGACTAAAGTCAGTCATTTGTTAAGAAGCACTAAATAGTTGGAGGGTATGCCATGAAAATTATTTGCAATAAAATTGCCGCATACAAAGTTGTGTTTCGAGAATGACATCATTTCGAAGTCATCATCTCATCATTGGCTTTTTATTGACATAGTCATGGTAAAATGTTTTTCCTTTTCCGGTCTACAAGTTCGTAATATTTGCAGAAAATTGTCATTTTAAACTAGACAAGTAATTAAGTTTAAATTGTTTTTTTTTTTTGGTTTTTTGTGTAATACTTTATGATCAAGCTATTTCTTCTCAACCGTCATTTTTATATTTCTCATCATTCACAACATCATTATTATGAAACAAAACATACGAATTTCGACAGTCATAGTTTTAATGAATGTAAATGCATTAAGTGCAATTTTTGTAAATGTTTTTGAAATGAAGTAGAGAAGAACAAGATGTGAAATCTGAGATCCCAAAAACTTGCCAATATTTAAGAATTTTTAGTTTACACTCGCACTGTACAGCACTCTCTAGTCAGTATTTGCTAAAGTGACACAAGGATTTTTTTTCGAAATTAAAATACAACAAAACTCTTTTAATTTCAAAGATATACATATCTACAAACACAGTGTACATACAAAAAGGTTCATTCATTTTAAACTTTTATTTTTCAATTATTGCAAATGGAAAATTTGTGTTTATTTATAGACATGGTTTACTTTGGCAAATAATTATTCGGTGTTGACTTTGACGTTTAGAACTTTCGACAGGAATAACTGTAAAACTAGCTGTCATATAAAGCGTATTTGACTTTTTTCCGTATACTTTGCAAATCACCATGCAAGTACTTACATCATAAAAAACGTTTACAAATCGTAGAAATTTCGCACTCTATTCTCCAAACATATTAAATACTTCGTCAAGTTTACAGCACTCATAATCGTCTATTTGAGTAGGTAATATGCAGCGATTCATGACCACATTCACTCTATAGTATAATATTTATCCAAACCGAAATCATACCGTGCGCTCAGAAGAATCAATAGCCGCTATATGTAGAAAGATCTTGGTCTACAGATTCAACTTTTCCAACAGTTTATTCACGAAATAAGACAACTAGTTACAGTAGAGTGTTAGAAATTCTACTGGCTTTACATATCCATTTTAAATACAGTGAACATTTATTTCTAGTTTTTAAAATCTAACAAATCCTGTATTGAATAATCAAGTTTAAAAGAAATAACTTTTAGTTAATAACAAATCTTAAAAAACAAAAAAGTTTATAAAATTGTTATGTCCCGCTGTGAAAGCAAAACTCTTTGCCAAGTTTTAAATTTTTGCTTTATTAGAAAATCAAAGTTATCGGGATATTTTTTTTAATGGATCCTTCGAACTCTAAAAGATATTTTCTCTTCTTTTCTTAATATTTAAATAAACCTATTTTTATAAAAAAAATTAATTGTTTTATAAAAATCCAATTTTTATAAAAAAAAAATTTAATTTTTTTATAAAAATCTCCAAACCCCAACACTTTTACACCTATTTGATAATAATTTAATGTTACGATTTAAAATTATGACAACATACATAAGTACATTAGCGCATGAGTATCTTATAGGTGCAATGACCTCTATTTGTTAGCTTGCCAAATAACGAAAAAATATCTTCCATGTCTCGCACTTATAGATTTTGTATAATAAATTTAATACTCATATAACTTTTTTCGTTTCGTACTACATATTTATATATTTATTAAAAAAAAAAAAACAACAATAACAACAACATTCTATAATTTATTAGCAAGTTTAATTTTTTGTCTCTCCAGATATAATGTACGTACGTACCAGTAAATAACAAATAACTTTTACGCTTAAACATTTGGTATGAAAGAATCTCAGCTAAATTTTAAGACAACCGTTTACCAACTACAATAGTATAAACATGTAAGCGAATATATACGGATGTGTATAATGAGTACATCTATATTAAGTATGTGTGTGTGTGTGTGTGTGTGCACAACGTTAATCTCTTGCCAAGTTTTGTAAACAAACACGTCATTGATTTTGATTTAAGTGTTGCGTATTTGTGGCGTCATTTTGTTGTCTCAACTACTTTTTTCATTTGTTTATTTATTTGTTTTTTTTTCTTTCTTTCATGTTTCTATTCACTCATTCATTCATTCATTTATTCCAGTCGTTTGTTTTATAATGTAACTATAGAAAAATATTTACTTACATGCTACATGCAAGTATGTATGTCTGTATACGTCTGTCTCTTTTGTATCAAGTATAGAGGTTTTTTTTTGTTTCCTATTTCCATTTACAAGGATGTTCTCTGTAAGCTTATTTATTTTCATGTAATTATTTTTTAAATAAATAGACATATTCCGGAGTACAAACATATTTGCTATGAAATAAAAACGAGGTAAAATTTATTATAGCGGAAATGAAAATTTATGTTCACTTGTCAGCTGGCTTGTTTAAGTATAATGCCAAGACGACTCAACTTTTATGTTTTAATAAGAAGATTTAATGTGCTCGTATTAATAAAACAATTTAGGCATATTAAATTAGTTGATATTACTTAAAGCCAACAAAAAAAATAATAATAACAAAAATAATTTGTGAAATTACTTTTCCATTTATTTATCTTTTAAAGATTGAGTTCAATCGATTGCTGGCAATTTTCATTAGTTTTGTTTTTTCAATAAGTTTTATTGATTCTTTTAATTTTTCTTTTAACAACTTTCTACGACTATAACTTCCTTAACGACCAATGTTGCACAGAAATAAAAGCTATATTGAACATTTATTGAATTTCCAACAATAACTAACGTTATTGTTGACAAGACAACAACGACAAGAGGATGTTAAAGCAAAAAAAAAACCTATAAAAATCCTACAAACAAGAGTTATTCCGATGACTGCATACACTCGTAAAAATAAACACCCACAAAATTATTTTATTTCAACGAATGCAACTCTTGTTCTTTTCTTAAAAAGACACACAATCAAACCTACACACATACATAAACAATTTTAATAGAGACACAAAGCTAAACGAACAAAATGAAGTTGTTGTTGTCTTTGTGCTGCTGAAATGGAGTTTGGGGAGGATTGGAAAAAAACGGCATAACTAAAATAGTTGTAGCACAAAACAAAAAAAATTGAATGTTGTTCACAAACATAGGGTTGCAGTAACTTGATTACGTGGTTTAACATAGATCTATCGACTTAACTTGTATAAACTTTTGGCGCCTTACTGGCGGACACATTGTCGACGGCATCAACCTTAGCATCAACAACGTTATTGTTGTTGTTGTTGCTGCTGTTGTCTACCCCAAACAAAAGTGTCATCAAGTACATATTGGATAGCGAGTATTGGGTTTGCTTTTTCAAATTCACTAAGAAAATTACACTGAAAAAAGTGAGGTAAATACATTAAAAGTGAATAATTAAAATGGATTTTATGTAGATTTTATTGACGGATTCTAAATAAATTACAATTGCAAAATTTATGTATGTATAACATAGTAGCGTTATTTTAAAAACTCTGTTGCTATTTCGGTGAAATAAATTCTAAATTAATATTTTCATGCATAAACAATAATGCTATAAAAATATTAAGTATCAATTGAATTGTGAGTAAAATCAAAATTTAATTAAAACTGTTACCAAAACCATTTCTAGAAACAGAGAAAAAAATTATTAAGTCCTGCATTAGATTATTTTCTGTTAGGACTAAGATATCGATATTCAATAATGGGATATACATAAATATTCTGTGTTAGAAAAAGTTTGAGTCAAATTCAAAAACCATTAAAACTTATTTTTCTTAATACATAATGGCTTGTTCCTGGTAATAATGAAAAAATCATGTCTGCAACCGCTCTGAGAAGTAACTAAGCACTAAGTAAGCAATTCAAGAAAACCAAATTTTTAGCAATACTGAGGGTTACATAAAGAAATGTTTTTCAGTTTTTAAGAAAAATTTCTTTTTAATACATTTCATTGCACAACGCTAAAATTTTTGACAGCATTTGAAAGGCATTACCCTAATTGACATAACATTTATATTGTCAAGTAAAAATTTCAATTTTCCTAAAATATATTTATTTATTTATTTTGATTTCTCAAATTAACATTACTATAACATCTTTATAGTCTTTCATATTTGCATTATGATGAATTTTAAATACAAATTGATTTGTCTAATATTGTCAACTACTAAATATGATTCATTTAATGGTAATAATAAACATTTATGATATTCATAACAAACGTATGTACCGATTTGTATGTGTGTCTGTAAATAATATGTGTCATCTGTTTGCTTTATTTTCAATAAAAATTTGATATATTTCTGTTAATATTAAGAAAATACATTTTTCTCTGTATATTTAAAACAAAAATACCACATCCTTTAAAATTAACGAATTTATTTTAATTTTTTTTTAATACAAACTGTAACAATAAAAATAAAATATTTAAATAATGTTAAGAAAAAAAATATTTAACGAACTTCGTAGAAAAGCATACACATACCAAATAAACTTCTTGCTGTTAAATACACATGCAAACATTGTAATTGCCTTCATACAGACTCACACACACTTACGTTTGAGTAAGAGAACACACGCCACAATTTATTAAAAAAAATGTGTGTGTTAATGCGTGTGTAAAGTTGTTACGACAGTCATCTTAAAATGACTTTAAAAAAAATAAACATATTTAGTAAGCAGAAAATAAAAAATTACAGAAATATATTATTCTTGTTCGTCATAAATTTCTTCTCTCTTTATACCCACCACCAAAATCATAGTATATTTATTTTAGTTCCCATAAAGTTATATTTTCCGAGCCCTGGTTTCATTTTAGGATGATCTAGCTATGGACGTTAGTTTGTCCGCCTATTGAAATATATTTTGCCACATTTGTTAAATATTGTGGTGAAAATAAGATTGTAATATGACTTCTATTGTAAAAATACTTAAAGGTTTTATTTTAAGACTAACTATAAGGAAACAAATTCATAGTAAATGGATCTAAAACAAGCAAAGTATTTATTACGTATTTTGGTACAAAGAAGTTATTCTAAAGTGATGTTTATTGGTATAAATAAATTAAATTTATAATAAATAAATTTGTCGCAAGCGAATATAGCGAATTCAACAAAATATATTTTAAAAAATTAGCTCTACTTTCCCAAATAAAATTTAAAAATTTTACTTTAATTATATATTAATATTTTATTCGAACTTTTCGTTAAAAAAATTAAATAATAGAATAAATGAACTTAAGCCAAAATAAAAATGATTCACGTTAAAATTTAATTTTACTTTAAACAAATTTTGGTGATTATTAATGTAAAACAAACAATAATTATTGTATTTATTGTATTAATGTATTATAATTAATAGTGAAATGTATGGTTGATTTGTAAAATCTGCTGCGTGTCAATTTGTCATGATTTTCTAAACTTTTAAAATGGTTCAAAAATACTGCATTTTTAAAAAACCATAATGTTAAGTACATTTTATTTAAAAAAAACAGCAGACAGTTGTCCGAGGCCTTGGGCCACGGACTGTCCCTGCAGGCTGTGTCAGAGACACGGCCATAAAGTTTAGCGTAGAATACGCCATCCGATAAGACAAAAAACATATATAACAATAAATGATAAATAATATAAGCAAATGAATTTACTTATTTAATAGTTACTTTTGATAATACACATAAGCTTATGGTAGGAAGAATAAGATAAATATGTTTTTAAATTAAAAAAAATAAGGATAAATGATAAATAACAGACGCAAATCAATTTGATTATTTGAAAAACTAAGTCAATGGTTGTGTTATCAATAGTTGTGGGAGCTTCGTTTCGAATATAATCCAAATTAAATGTATCGCTCATATATGTATATCGCTTTCAATATTTCATCAATCAAAACAACAAGGTTTGTGTCCACACTGAAACAGCAGCATAGTTTGTGTTCACGCTACAAACTCAAACACTCAACCAAACACCATACATATGGTTGAGTGTATGTGTTTAAACAATTTTCATTTGAGAAATTAAAATATTAGGAAGATATCAACCAATATGAAATGTATATCAAATGAAAGATAACATCTTCATTTACCTACAAAAATTTTTTTAAAAAACGTTATCCCGCCGTTTCCTCATAATCAATGAAATAAAGATTACAACAATAACAATCTGACATGACTCCCTGTACCGTAAGGTAAGACGCATTGTACGCCAAAAAAAATATAGAAATTATCACATACATATTTATAAAACCAAAACCTCTAATTTTTTATTACATTCATAAAGCAGTGGAATTGTTTAACAGGCTTTTTCACATATTAAAAAAAAGAGAGCTTCTAAGTCTAAATAAATATTTGAGCTCCCTAGCGGAAATACAATAAAACAAGCCTTTCTTTTTTATTAAATACTACAATAGTTTTTTTTTTTTTTATTTTATACTAGCTTGTGCCCGCGACTTTGTCTGTGTAGTTATCGGAATAAAAGGTAGACTTAGTATTAACAACAAAATAAAAATATTTACAACACAAACAACCCGTTAAGGATGTGCTATGATGAGTTTGCAAACGACTTTGCGTTATTATCGTGATAAAAGTAGCCTATATGTTAATCTAGGTTGTTAACTATCTATGTGCCGAATTTCATTTAGTTCCATTCAGCCGTTTTTGCGTGATTGAGAAACAAATATCCAAACATTCACATTTATTATATAAGTGGGACTACATTTGTTTTTTGTTCTTTGATTTGATATACATTTTAAACAAATTTTCTGTCTAATATCGCAAATACATTGCTTATACTCGTACATAGATTTATTTTCGACATATTTATTCATCTTTATTTTTGTTTGTGTTATTTTATTATTATTTTAAAAATGACTACACATATTTACATATACAATACATACATATATTCTTCCTTAATTTTTTTTTTTTTTTTTGCTAAAAATATTCACTCACTTCCACACTTATGCACATACAAACACACAGTTAGAATACAGCAGAAACAATAAAGTGTTTACGCATTTTTCAAGCTATTTTTCTGTTAAAACAAAAACAACAATAAAAATCCTTTATGCCAAACTCTACATCCACACTTACACACAAACACTCATGCTGTTATGGACACACATCTAACATAGACGAATGGAATGTATTCTATAATTTAAAATGTTTTTTTTATCAATTTTATATTTCCACTATGTAAATTTTTCAGTTTACAAAGTTGTATTTCAAATGTTGAGTATAAGCTGGTATGTATGTATGTATGTATGTATGTATGTATGTATGTATGTAAAGAACTTTCCTATACAGTGTATGTAAGTGTGAGTGAATATTATATTGTATGCTTTTTTTATTATGCATGTTTGCATACATCGTTCAAAATATACTTATCCAACAACAATACAACACAATTTAAGCACTATATAACAACTACAAAAACAACAGTAAATATATAAATAAAAAGAAAAACATTGTAAAAAAAATGTATATTAATGTTAAGTTGATTTCCTTTTTTTTTTTTTTGTTATTTGAGTTGTGTTTTTGTTGTTGTTGCCGAATTTTGTTTATGCTTTTTAACTACCCTCATAAACTTTTTAACAGGCAATTGTTACAATGGCGTTAGGTAATAAAAACACGCTTTTGTTTACGGTTGTGTATGTGTATTAGTACAAACGGTCAACTTAATTTTCACACTTTTTATAGCCACCATTGATATTTTATATTATTTATTTTTAAATATTTAATACACGAATTCCTTACAAAAAAAGGGAATAACCATTTTTCAATTTTTATTGAATTATATTATTTGATGTTTCATATTTAATTTTATTTATTTTAAAAAGCTTAATAAGTTAAGTAAGTTAAGTACTACTCATTGCATTTTGTCATCTGTTTTAATTCCAGTTACTGCCAATAAAACAGTTGTTTCTTAAAATTTTTATTTACATATGAATCTAATTTATTACATTTGCAGCCTTTTACGCTTTGTCACGATGAACGCAAGCAAAAAATAAATAAATTAATAAACAACGAATCTATTAGATTGTGACACTAACTCACACAGTTTTATATGGGACAGTACGAATGATAACCACAGGGACTATTTTGTAATTATTTTTGGTGGAAGACAGGGGAAGGTACGTAAGCGTATCAGGATACCGAAAGGAACAGATTGCTTAAAAAAACTTTCAGGATATAAGGGGATTTTCCCACATAGAAATACGATAGAGATAGAGTTGATAGTATAAGAAAAGAAAAGTTTAAAGAAAACAATGATTGTGAAGATGCAATTAAACTCTTCTCATCGCCTTCAAACTAATAGCCAGAGTTAAAAAAAAATAATGATAATAGTAGGTAGGAAAAACAGAAAAACCCACGTAAATGCTACCAGATATTGTCACCTGAACACATAAAGGCCAATTAGATTAAATACATATTTACATCCAATACCGAATGCCAATTAAAGGGTGCTGGAAGTGGAATCGAAGCTGGTTTCGAGATTCTAAAAACTTACTTTTTCAGATTATTTATTTATTTATTTATAACATACAAAAAATTTAGTTTTATATAAAAAAGAAAATTTAAAATAAAATAGAGCAAATAGAAAATAATAATAAATTATTTTTTTAAGTTAAAATTTTTCAAACAAAATAGAAGTTTTTATTTATTAAAAATAAATAAATAAATAATTTGTTATCTTTAAATATAATTTAATTTATTTAATTAATGTTGCTTAAAGCAAAAAGAATATTGAATTCATGAAATGTTTAAGAATCTTTAATTAGGTCATTTTGCCATAAACCTCAACATCAAAGACTTAAAATCAATAGTTAATTTACCTACAAAATGATTGAATTTTATTTTTGAACATGCTTTTGGTTTAAAATTGATGTCCTTCAAACCACACACTTTTTTGTAGAGAAGAAAAATTTCAATAAAACTAAATAAAATGCTTCTTTTATGGACATTTTATTTATGTAGATTCTCTGTTGATATTAAACTTGAAATGTACTTTTAATATTTAGCCTAAAGCTACACAAAATAGCCCACACACTAGCACAGAGACATCTACACATATACACTTAACAATTGTTGTTGTTCTTGTTGTTTTTATTTGCCATCAAATACTATATAAGTATGCTTAACCCTTGTTGTTGTGGCTACCACATGCTTGCAGTTGTATGTACTTGGTCGTATTTACAAGCATTTATTTTATTTTCAATTTATTTTTATTTCTTTGTTAAGGCACATACTTTAGTCTAGACTTGTTTGAAAGGATTCTCAGCTATAAAAACCTATAAAATATTTTTGAAAGTTTTTTAATATTATGAAAATCTAAACTTATGTATGTATGTCTGTGTTACCATAAATGTTTACTGCTATCATCGCATTTTGTTTTTTTGCTTTGTACAATAAATACATTTTTATATTCTTTTAATACACGTATGTATGTCTGTACGACAATACTTTTGCTTCTTAAATACATGCATATTTATTTTTCCTAAATTCTTAAGATATTGTATGTAGATAATGTTGTTTAATAAAAAGACTTTTTTTCATGAGCTCTAAGTGTTATTATGCTTAACTAAGCTTTGTGCATAAATATTTCATATGCAAAGTATTGCAAAAAAATATAAACAAAGTTCTTAAGTATAAAACGTTTAGTTTAAATCTTCTTGCTAAGAAAAATGTAAAAATTAAAGGAATAAACCATTTATGCAGCCGCATAAAATTTTTTACCCTTTCTCATATAATAATTTAAAAGATTCTTGCAAGATTTATGCAAAATTCTTAATTTGCAGTGATTTTATGTAGTAGAAAAGAGCTGTTCTTCTCCAGATTATTTTCCAGATTTGCAACTAATTAATTATTGTTATTTATTAAATCTTAAGAAAAAAAAACTTTATTTTCAATCACCTTCAAATTCGTAAAATTTTTCCGATCAATATGAACTTGTGAAATTTATATTTAATTTATATTCGTAAGTCAACTAAACGAAAATGACATACAAATTGTTTAAGGCTTTTCTACATTCCTGGCGGCATTATGTCAATGATACAAAATTCTACAATCCCTTTATATACAAGTACAAAAAACGAAACAAAACATGTCCATTTAAATTACACCAAAGCAAATGCCAATATCTATAAATTCTCCAAGAGTTTGAGAAAATTTTGGAAATTTTTCAATAGAGTAATATGTGTGTGTGTGTCTATGTGTGTGTATGTATATGTGGATACTCAATGACTGAGAATTTAATATGTTGGGGTGTAAATATTTAGCTTCAAGTATATAATACTTATGTGTACAAGTATTTGTTTTATGTCTTTTGTATTTTGTGGCTTTCATGCCACACAACTTTTACAGCTCACATCGCCACATACACAAATAATTATTAAGTATAGTGTTTAGATATGTATATATTGCATAGTATAGATTTAATTTACTTTGATTTATGGCAATTGACATTATAAGTAGGTTTTCATATAAATATTTAATGAAACGTAAATTATGACAAATCTCTTAACACATACACACACACATGTTACACATACATATTCAGAGATACTGTATGTATATTAAATATATTGCCACTTCCACAAACACTTTGACATTCCTAACACATTCTTGTGTGTATGTGTGTGTGTGTGTATGTGTGTAAATATATTTAATACAAGTATTCAACCAACACTGTTAGGGCAATAAATATACTTTTCATACCGCACAATCTGATTAATGTTCTTAAATTTTTTATGTTTTAGTTGGTTTTTCTATTAAATACTGAGAAATTTCAATATGTATGGTACCCTAATGTTGCTGCTATATTTATGAGGTATTTTATAATAAAAATACAAAAAGATTTCACTTAAAAATTAGAACACTCCCAACCATAAACGCAATAAACGAAGATACAATGTTACCCTAACTCACTTTTGGTAGCAGAATTGCAATTAAAGCAAATTTACATTAATTTTTTTCTAAAAAGACTGATTATATATTGCTAAAAGAAAGATAAATTTACGGCAGCCGCAGATTTCAAAGAGATTTTTTTTAAGATTTTTAACTTTTATAAAAACTTTTAACAAACAAAAAGGCCTCAATACAATAAGTAAGTGAACTGTTTGTCTTTTACAAATTATTATAAGATTACTTTTCACTGATTTTTAGTTGTGCACATTTGTTCAATTGAAGCAAATTGAAGTTAAATATCTGGGTCAATAAGGAGAAACTGCGTATGTCTCGTTTTTATAAATTTTCAGGAAAGCACTTTTATATTTTTGAGTTAATTTTTAAAAATGTACTGCCTCTAAAGTAAATATTATCAACTGAATTCTGCTCTATATTAATTAAAAAGGATGTTGATTTTAATATTAAGCTAATTATTATTAAGCTTAATTATAAGTAAAAATAAGTTCTTTTCTCAAATGAAATTGTTCTTTGAAAAAAATATAGACAATGAGTTTTTACGCTATAAATTCCTGTTAAGTCGTCCAATATACATAGTTGAAAGTTTGCCCGAGGGTAGATATGAATTCCGGAATTGCAATGATTTAAGTTCAATTTTAGCTTAAGTTGACTTAAACAATTTTTCCTTTTTACCACAGATATATTAGCACAATTCACAATCTTGTTTATCTGTTAATGCAAATATGCAATTGTTAATAAGTTTTCTTTCTGTATACTTTGCTAGTGTAAAGTCATAGGCAGCCAATTCATGGCATAATTTTGCAAAGTGAACTTCACACATATTCTTAAGCTCAGCTGTTTTATATATTTGTCTATAAGACACCAACGACTGCAAATGCGTCGGATAATCGCACACTTTTTTCAGGAGTTATTACCCAGCAAACATGCAGGTTTATTGTTATTTCTTGAATATTATTTTTTCTTTGCATAAATAAATATTTTTTTTGCAGAAGTAATTGTTGTTCATATAATTCATATATTTTTGTTTTTTTTTAATTTAATTAAAATATTATTGACCCTTAAAAAGAAAATCATATGATATTTGTTGTTTATAATTTAATATAAAAAAATTATAATGATTTTTTAACTTAAAATAAAAAACAAGTAAGAGCGCTATATTCGGCCGTGCCGAATCTTATATACCCTTCACAACGTGTAGTCATGCAATAACAGTAGTTTGTATCACCATTCCATATGATATACGTACATACATATAAAAAACATACATATATAAAAACATCCCATTGTAAAATTATAAATTTTCGTATCTATGTTCAAAAAAAAATAAAAAAAAAATTTAAAAAAAAAAATTTTTTAAAAAAAATATAAAATATAATATAAAATATAAAAAAAATATAAATATAAAAAAAAAATTAAAAAAAAAATTTTTTTAAATAATTAAAATCTATATAATAAATATAAAACAAAAAAAAAAATATTTAAAAAAAAAATTAAAAAATAAATAATAATAAATATATAAATAATATATTAAATAAAAAATAAAAATAAATAAAAAAAAAATTAAAAAAAAAAAATAAAAAAAAATATAAAAACATTTTTTTTTTGGCTCAGCTGGGATTCGATGCCACGTTTTCTCTAACCAGTATACACGTTTGTATGTATGTATGTTGTTGTTGTAATGTTGTTTTTGTGAAAAAAAATCGAGGTGGTCGTGGCTTTTTGCTCATATCTCAGTTGTTTATGAACCGATGTTTCTGATTTTCAATACCGATCTACTCCCAAATATTTCTGATATTTTAATACCTCACCCGAGTCCAAGCGATGTCGGGGGGCTTCAAAAAGTTGATTTCAACATACACACGGACAGACGGTCAGACGGACAGACGGTCAGACGGACAGACTGACAGACTGACAGGGCTTAATCGACTCCCCTATTCATAAGCTTTCAGAAAATATATACTTTATGGGGTCGGAAATCAAAATTGTAGAAATTTCACACGGAATGACAAACCTATATATACCCTTTTTCACTGTGTGAAGGGTATAATAACATATGAATTGTTATTTTTGTAAGAAAACATTATTTTTACAATCTTTGATTTATGCCGTTTACAAAAGATTTTTTTTGTTCGAAACGCAAAATATTAAAAAAGTGCATTATATTTCAAATGCTTGACGGTTTGTTAACTGGATAACTCGCTCACCAATACAACCGCATTTTAAGCTTTAGCTGACTACGATGTAAAAGAGAAACATCCTTTACTATTTTGCAATGGCACTGATGCAAGACTTTTTGCTCAAGATTGGTCATTAAGATATTTTGCTTTTGTAGTCTTGTAATTGGTTTTTTTATTTATTTTTATTTTTTTTGTTAAGACTTGCACGATTTGCACAGTTTCCATGGATAGTTCCGCTTTTATAGGTTTAACAAAATGAAGGATAAAATTATGAAGGGTCTACTAGGTCGTATTATTTTACCAAGTTTCAATATTTTGTAGAGTTACTTTCAATCACTCTTCTTATCACTTATCACTATTATTTAATACTTATGAATAACAAAATCTTCTCAGTACAGTAAAACGTACCAAAAAAATTTTGTTTTTAAAGACGAGATACTCTAGCAGAAGTATACAATAGAGCAAAGCAAACAATTTATTTTTACTTTAATAGGATTACAAATGTACAGTTGCAAGTAATTCTATAATATCTTCTCTCTTATAACATTTTTGCTATGTAAGTAGTAGTTTACTTTTGTATATAAAGTAGCTTACTCTGGTTTTTGTAGAATTTAGCTTGAAAATATATTAGAGCAACACTCTCATATGGAACTCTCCCTATATTTTTGTTTATAATAAAATATACGCAGACGTTTTACTTTGTATATTGATTTAATGTAATTTATATTTATTTACTATTATTTTCTTCTTCATCAATAATTTCATTTAAACCAAAGATGTATGTATGTGTGTGTTTGTGTTTAGTAAAATGTTGGCTTATACAAGTGTTTGATTTTATTACACACATGACCATTATGTATGTCTATTAATGTGCGTGTCCACAACCTTTAAATATGGGCTTTTTTCATTTATTTATTAAAAAGGTCAATAAAATGTCACTTAATTTAATGTCTGAAAGAAAGTATTTTGTGATACTGTCCAATCAAACTTATTTATATACTTTTATGCATTTGTTTTTATAAAATTAATGCTGCATAACAAATGATACACTCACTTAAGTGCTTAAAAAAGTCAAAACCTAATAAATTCGGCCGTGTCAAATCAAATAATTCCCTTCATAAAGAATACATTGCAGTGTAGCCATGATTTCAGTCTTAAGTCAATTTTAATTTTTATTTTTTTTCAATTTTAAATGAATTCTAAATAGTAAACTACCAAAATATTTGCTGTAGAAACCCACAAAATTTCTTTAACCGTTATTTGTATTCAAAATATTTTTTTATAAAAAATTTAATTGATCACAATACCAAAATTGCATACCAATTGAGTTGACAAAAGTAGTATTAAAAATTTAAAAAAAAAATTATTTACTTTTATTCTACTAATTGACAAAAACACCTGTTTTTCCAATTATTGCATTTTATAAATATTTATAAATGAATGCAGTAAAAAACATAACAAAAAAGTTGATGATATTTTCCGGTGAAAATAGTTTTTTTTAAAAAAAACCAAATAACTTTATTATGTGTTAAATATAAATGTTAAAATTAATAATGAGAGTATTTTAATTGTGTGATTTTAAAACAAATTTATTAATATACAATATTGGTGCATACAAACATAAAGGCAAATATAAAATTACGTAGATCCGTATGCATTTATGTTCACACTATACATACATACATACATACATACATACAAACAAATATAAAACAATCTCAATGCTCATGAAATAATTGCAAGCAAAACAGTTTAAATTTACAGCCACAACTGCAAACTTTTGACACTGAACAAATTAAGTATAATAATATGTATGTAGAGTATGTGATATAATAAATACTCCCCCTACATACATATTTATTTGTATGTAATAATAGATACGTGCGTTTATTGCTTTTGTAACGATGAATATGTAGCTTATTTGTGCATGAAATAAGAATGTATAAATAACAACAATTTTTTTCTCTGCAATCTCATTCAAATTCAAACCAATACATTTACAATTGCATATAAAACGGCTTGAACAAAAGTATGCTCGTTTATGTGGTGTGAAAAAAAAATATTAAAATTAATTTGTAAAAATCATTTGTTATTTTCAATTTATCACGAAAAAAATTACACCTCATGGTTACAAATGATTGGTTAAAAAATACATTAATGCTTTTACAGTGATTGTATTTAAAGTAAACGTCTGTTCGTCCGTCTATTTATATATTTTTGGTTTTTATATAATAATTAAGGACTTGCATATACCAAACAATGGGAAGTTTCTTCAGAGTAAATACACACTTAAGCCCCTTGCACGCAAACAAATATTAAAATTTCTTTTTCACAAGGACTCATATTTCAAAATACCTGCGTACACTTTTTGTGGTTCATTACAACGACTCTACTTACTTGTATATTTGTACATGTAAAAGATTTATTTTATTTTTTATTTTATAAGACTAAAATATATTTCAGTAACTATATCAATTGAAAAAGATTAATTTTAACCTGTTGTTTCTCATTATTAAACATAAGTCACTTGAACCTGTTGTGCATTACGACTCTCACATATATTTTTTTTTTATTTAAGAACATCTAAAAATAATTTTAATTAAGCTGTGGGTCAGCCAAAATATTTACAATTATTTTTAAAAATTCTTAAACTTTTTCAATTAAAACAATGTTTTTTTAACAAACCTTCTACAGCTATTAAACAATTTTAATTTGTTTAAATTTAATTTCATACGAAGGCATCTTTCAAAATATACATTGAGAGATACTCACATCGATTAAAAACAACTGAAACACAGTAAATATGTATATCATTCATTAAAAAAATAAAAGATATTTTAAAAGATAAACAAGTTTGTATTTTTACACATGATTGAATCTTTTATATCAATACGAATATGTCTTTACATATATACAGGTGTATGTACACATACAGACATATTTTTATACATAAATGTTGTTCGAGTATTGAGATATAAATGCATATATGCAGGCAATACATGTAGGTTTATGTATATTATTGTATGATATTAATTTACAATATTTATTTAATCGTCTTTTATTATGTTTGCAAGAAAAACAAGTAAGATAGATATATTCGGTCACGACGAATCTCATATACCCTTCACCTAAATTGCAAAATAGGTGAAAATTCCAAGAAGTTCCTACGAACAGATTAAGCTAAAATCGTTTGATAAAATATACAAATTAACGTTAGTTCGTGTTTCACGAAAAGAGCAAAAAATTTACTTCGACACACAGTCTGCATAAATTATTTTAATAAAAAATTTGTTGTGAGGAAAATGATACTCGATCAGCCCCATTATTTTATTTTAAATTGATGAAGAGAAGTACTTTTTTTGCATCCCTACTATGGTCTTTACAATAAAACCACTTAAATAAAAAACTTTATTTATTATTTTTTTTTAATATCTAATAATTTGGGAGTTTTACGCTAAAAAAATCTTTTTGTCACACCCATCACCTGTGATTCCAACGTAGCAAGCTTTGTCATTTCGTATATAATTTCTAGAACATTTATTTCCCACCAAAATAAGAAAGTCGATTTAACAGGGTCCGTATGCTGTGTGTTGATGAACTTTCATAAGCTCCGAGATTTTTTGAAAATGCTTTGAAAGACATTGCTGTTGAAAACTAGCACAATCGCTCTCAAAAAATTGACGTTGGGTAATTTCTATACCTGCTTCTTATTTTTTTCAAATATGGTATGCCACCACGGCTATTCCTAAAAACTGTTTGACAAATCGGTCACTAATCGGCAAAGTTATAGGCAAAAACTTATTTCACAAAATCAATTTTGATTTAATTAATCTAAATCAAAACTAGCGTCGCAAATAAAAAAAATAAAAATAGCGAACAACATAAAATCTAAAATCTAGCCTACGCTGCAATGTGATGGTAAAGAGTATTATTATATTCAGCATGGCTGAATACAGCACTCTCCCCTATTTCATTATTCAATGAATATATCGGTTTGAGAAAGCATTATATACCTTTACCACCCACGATGAGGAGTACAAAAAACATATACACACATATTTAAATTAATTTTTTTACAAGATTTATCTGAAGCTCTCATTGGCATTGTAGGAGTACGCATGGAAAACTTAACAAGATAATCAACCATGTACAAACTACAGTAATCTACAATAATAACAATAGTAATTAAACAAAGAATTATTTTGTTTATATTTTTCCTTAATCGAAAATGTTTATAAAATCAATTTTCATTACATGACTTGTATGTTGTGCAATAAACTTTTTTAATTTGAGTAATTTCTGTGGTCAGTGATTGGTGAGATTTAATTTTTCATTTTATTTTTGATAGTTATCTTTCTTAATCTTTTTTAAAAACATATTATATGCACATAGACAAAGAGCAGACTAATGTGCTCTAGCTGAAATTTTAACTACTAAAGTTTTGAATGAATCATGTAAGTAGTTGTAACGAGACTGTTGCTCTGACTAAAAATAAGCAAACTCACCATCACAAAATTTAAGAGAACTTTGTTTTTTTAACCATAAATCTTATTAATATCTATTTAATATAATAGTGTGTTGGTGCAGTAGTTAGAGATTTAAACTTCAAACCAACAATCCCTGGTTCAATTTCATAGCCCTTGACGCTTATACTGCTGTGTAAAATGTAAATATTATAGCAATAAATAAGACAGATATGTAACTAGTCTGAAGTTAGAACGGTCTACAGGCTTGTGGCAACTAAATTCTGAATCGAAAGATTAATTTTCTAAATAGTGGTAATAAATTTTTAATTGTTAGAATCAAAATTACTTATTCTCCCTACATTGAGATTACTTTTGTACTTTCAAAACATCTATACTTTACGTTTAGCCAAAATTCTGCTTATCGCAAACGAAACTATTTTCTCTGTGTATCTACTAGTATCAATATACACATGTGTGTGCTCAAGAGTAATAAGATTTTAACAAAACAATTCATGTGTAATACAAATAAATATATTTTTTGTTCTTCTCTGCACATAATTTGCATTCGACATGTGTAAATACGAATAGCAAAATTTTTCAAATATATATTGAGATAGTTGTTGAATATTTTTTTCAACAAAAGTATTTGAAATAGTAAATTAACAAAAAATTTAATTAAATAATTGGAAACATATATAGGTTACCTGTAACACAAGAAAAAAATTATATCTCTTCGTTCATATAAATAAACTCAATTACTCCAATACATAAATACAAAATATTTTAGCATATAAAATCATATAAATCTAAATAAAGAAAGAAATTGTTCAACTTTTATGATTCTTGGTAGAAACACAAAATGTTGAATCAACTGTAAACTTATTTACAATGTATTGAATTCAGCTATCAAGGATTGCAAACAAGAACGAAAGGAAACAACAAATGCTTTTTGGTATGATAAGCTAAATATAAAACACTGCATCTACATCTAGTGCTACAAAGAATCAGTGAAAACAAAAACGGTCTTTCAACATGACTAAATCAGCATTCTGGTGCTACCTTATTACCTATTAATTACGAAATTCTTAGACGTTATAAATGGCAACTAGAAATGTTTCAACTCATTCCAATTTCTTTGCTAAGAACATCTCAAAATGCTGTAACCTGAAAGAGCTGAATATGATGGACTTGGTAATTAAAAATTAATAAAATTGTTGATCTAGTGGCAACACACTAAGATAAAAATATAATCATTATCTTAATGTTCGAAAATTAATTATTATTTTGAATTCATAAAATTTTCAGTAATAATTTACGGCAGTATGCCGTAAAGCTAGCATGTCTTTGTAAAGAAAACGTATCCATGAGTACTACTTGGACTTATATAACTTGTAACAAATCTATATTTTTGTATTCTGGTATATCAACTATTGATGGTATATCAACTACTTTTACCGTTTTTGTATTTATTTGTACAGAACATAATTTACTTCAGTAGCTGTTGCTTACATTTTTCTAATCGTGTTTATAAGTAATATGTCTTTTAGGTTTTATAAAAACTCACCATAATTTATATTTTTTTAAGATAATAAAAGTATGTTGAACTTTCTGGGTTTTTGCGTATGACACTAAAATTTTTTTTCTTCACAAAAGCTTGCAAAGCTTTACTAAATTTTTTTTTTGCATACATCCGTTGATTAATAAATGAAAGAAGCAAAAAAAATTTAAAAGCATTCTCAATTTCTATGACAGCTAAATATATAAAATTAATCAAAATAACTTTAAAACCTACTTTATATATGTTTTTGAGCACATGCCAACATATTTAATAATATTTTACTCAAATTTGCTGACTCCTTAAAGTCTACATAGTTTTGCTCATGCAGCATAGATCTATAATGAATTTATTTTTTTTTTGGCTTTAGACTTTTTATTGATTTTGCGGGGAAAAAATGAAAAGAAGGCAAACAAATTATTAAAAAATCATTTGAACCCTTGATATAAGTTAACAAAAAGCATAGTATATAAATATGAGTATTTCCAAAGAAAAGCATCTTTAACTACAAAAGTCTTGTGGCGCCAACATTATTACTATGATGTTATAAAATTTTACAAGAAACAATAAGACCAAGCCAAATCAAATCGCTAACATGTTTGTACAAACATAAATATTATGACTCTGATGGTAATTTAAGTGATTTCAATGGTTTCTAAACGTTAGCTCACTGTACGAGTGCTTGACCAGCTTCCTAGTTCAGTGATAAAAGTCAAATTTATTTCGTGTTTTTTACTTAAAAATCAAATTTGTAATAGAAGTTATTATTGGTTTGTTGGAAAGACGCACTTATTTGCAAAATAAGATTTTTGTTTTCTCTCAACTTTCTTATATTTCATATGGTAGAATTGTTAAGTTTTATACATGCACAATAAAAAAAACTACTTACTTAAGTATTCATAAATTTGTTTTTAAAAGTGTTATTTGTAAAATGTTATTTACGATATGTCCAAATTTAAAAAAATTTAATAATAAATACAAGGCTTTTTAGTACTCTTTTCTCTGCCTCTTTTACTTTTTACATACGTATACGTAATATTTAATAAGTGTTTAATGAAATAACACTTATACGTACAGATGGGCATCCATACAAAAAAAGCTGAACCAGTCACCCCTAGAATCAAAGATATGACAATAATGATTCTAAAACAGGAAAAAATAATTTTGCCACGCCCCAAAATACAGCACTTTTTTGTTTTTTATATATAGCGCCGCCATTTAAAGTCCGATCTCATCATATTGCATAGCATTGTTCATGGCTTTACTATGGCTTCATTTTTGCCCTGGGTGACTTTTTAATCTAACGTTAAATTAAAGATGAAAAAAATTGTTCAATAGGGGGAAGGATCCGAGATTTAATGAATGATATTTTTTTCTAAATATTTTATTAAACCTATATATACACACTTCTAAACGCAATGACGTAGAGTTATCAAATTACGCAAACATATTAAAAGAAATATGTTAATTCAAAAATTGTTTAAATGCGTATATTGCTAGAGGAGTTACAAAACGAAATGTACGAAAATTTACTCGCACAGTGGTTTTAGTCTATTTAAAAATTAAAACGTCATAAAACTGACAAAATCAGGTGTATGATTCTGTAATTGGACAAATGTAAGTTTTTGGTTAATACTATTGTTATAACCGAAAATTAAGATGATACTCCTATTTTACCGCTTAACTCCTATATAACGCGTTTTTTCCTGAAATTATATAACATCTTTATGGAAAAAAATTTTAGAAGAATTAGAGACTCTGCATTGCAATATCTAAGATGAATTTATTAGCAGAAATAACTTTAACCCCGACTACTTTAACACCAACTTATCAAGTATTGTGGTAAAAATATAGATTATATCACTTCTAAAGACATTAAATTAATGCCAATTTAGGCTTAAACAAGGAAATTAATATATATTTTAATATAAAGAATTTATTGTTCACTGATAAGACTTAAGAGATGTCAACAAAATAATAAATTTTGTATTATAAAAGTGCTACATAAAATAGGTGTTGGGTATCGAAAGTTTGGCATAGCCAAATATAATACTCTTACTTGTTTTTTATCACAATTTATACATCGATTAAAATGTTTTAATTTTAGAAGTTCCTGAATAGTCTTTTCTATATAAAAAGTCTTCATAAGTAGTTATAATTATGTTATTGCAGGAGCCATTTTTATATGATTATAGTTCTTTAATAAAAAGCTTATTTTTTTCAATAAATAAATTTTCATAGTTGTTTTTGAAAAACATGTAAAAGTCGTAGACATGACATTTGCATATAAATAATAATTTTAATAAAGTATTATTTATTTTTAAATATTTTTTGGAGAGTTTACAAACTTACGAAAAATTGCATTGATTGAATGTTGACAAAAACATTTCTGATAGGCAATAATATTTCGTAAGTATTTCACACGAATTAATTTAAGTATTTGGAGTTTAACATTAGTTCGCATGAAACATTGAACAGAATAAAAAGGCTTAGATGTTAATTACACTGGTAGTGTACCTTTACTACATAAAAGTCTCTAAAACTTTGTTTTAATTAACATATAACCAGATGGACACAACTAAATCCACTATCTAGTACATTTGGTTCCAAAGTGCATATTTTCTCTAAAGTTGCTTTTTGTAGAAATTACAGACAGAATGACAGTTTTATATAACTAAATATATTTTTGCCACTCATTACTTAACTTATAATATAACAATTTATCATTAAGATTATTTACCATTTAATATTACATTCCCTTTATATTCTTTTTTGAAGAAATTCCAAAAAACTTTTACTTGCAATGCACACATTTAATTAAAACATAAGAGAGGTTTACAAGTTTATAAAAAAATTTAAACATTCATGTTTTTTTTTCAACAAAAAAATTAAATAGTAAAAATATTTTCCCGCAAAACAAAAACAAAATGAAAATATGTACAATAACATTGTTTTAAACAAAAATAAAACAAAACAGAACAAAACAAAAAATTATTTTGCAAATGGAAACCGAATAGCTTCTAACAAATCATACCTATTTCTTTTCTATTCCTGCTACGTGTTATAAAAACCACAGTAACTCTGCAACTAACAACACCAACAAAGAGAAAAAAATGTGTAATTGCAACTAAAAAAATACATTAACACTAACACACCAGCATTTCAGAGTTTATTTAATTTTTTTGATTTCTATTTCTACCAACAAAAATGTTGTTGTTGTTGACAATAACATAGTTACAGTTGTTGTTATAATTGTTGTTGTTTTATTCGATTTCAACACCGTAGAAAATGTAATGTTAGCTGCCTCAACACCAACCATATAATTGGCTAGTGTTTTAAACAATAATACAAGGAAATACTTGTGTACTAGGATTTGTCGACTTTCACAAAAACTATAAACGGCATCAGGCAACATGAACATGCAAGTGTCAGAAAGCTAAAACAAATTTTTTAAAGTCTTCAACAAAAGAAAAAATTAAAAATCAACTGTAAGCACAAAAAAGTATGTCTATTCCAGCAATGCGTACCTTAACGTTTGTAGTAATTTTTTAATTCTTTATTTCGCTTCTTTCGCAAAGATACATAAGTATTATTACAATAAAAATTCGCAATTTTTCTAAATATTACTATAAAAAGTAAAATAAATAAGAATTAAAAAAAATTTATATAAGTCTAGAAAATAACTAGACTTCTTTTATATATTAAATATGTATATGTAAACAAGAGTCCACAATTAAGCAATTGTCCCCAGTTTGTATAAAAGAAGGAAAAAGCTTTTTAAAGTAGTTATCATATCGCACACTAAATACAAAAACGTCACAACTCAAAATTCTCAAATTTTCAGGAGAGGCAAAAAACTTATATTGTAAAAGTGATCGTAATATTTAATCTATTTTGACTACTTGTGGTTTTACTCAAGGCATATTTATTCATTAGGTAACCGCAGATCGAAAAAAAATTTTTTTGGATTACAATTTTTCAATATGTAGTTTGACATTTGAAACAATTAAGAGGAGAGATAAATTTGGTTTTTTTAGCTACAACTTTAAATAAAGTGATGAATAAATATTAATAAATAAATATTTTCTATAGATTTTTTTTTTATTGTATTTATATGTGAAAATAAAATATTTTTTTGAGTTGTCTTTAACTGGTTAAATGCTCTAAATTCTAAATATTTATTGTACAGTTAACTGAACTCACCTTTTTCATTTAAGGAACTACAATTTAAGACAATATACCACAAATTTTATTATTTTTTATTGTAATAGTGGCAAAACTCAAATTACCACTCTTAATGTGAAAAACAAATTTTTTGTTCTTGAGCAGATTGACCCAGCTAAAAATAAGATTTCTTAGTTGATCATACAAAAGCAATGCAATTTACAGAAAAACAGTCATAAGAATATTTTTCAGTCAAGAAAATAAATGTTTGTATTAGTTACAAATGTGTGGAAAAAAATTTTAAAATTTTTTATTATGACATTATTGTAATGGTGTTCGATATGATTATTGTATGTCATTTTGAAACAAATAAAATTTAAAATTTATTATTTATAAAATTAAATTTATCTTAAAAACTAATAAAAATTTAATTTAAATAAGATACAACAATGCAGTAAATTCGCTAAATATGATTAAATTTAAAAAAAATCGTCAAGTTTAAGCAAAAAGTTCACTTAATATTCTTACATTTACAGTATAATTTAAAATAATTATAGAAAACACAAAATGATATACTAAAAATTGTTGCACGCTTAACACGACAGGAAAAGTGTAATATTTAATAGCCACACCTTCCATTAAAAAAAACGGTTACTAACAATAAGCTTTTGTATCCATAAATTTTGTATGAGAAAATTATACACATGGCATGATAAACTATACCAAAAACTTTAACTTTTAGAGAAATGGCATTTAACTTTCAGAAATCAAAAGGTTTGCATTTTGTTTGTTATGTAAGTACGAGCTCAAATATACCAGAAAAAAAAAACAAATACACACAAGTATTTGTGGCTGCTATATATTTACACTTTTACAGCACTTTCACTTATAATTGTTATTTCTTTAAGTACAAATCAACAAACTCTATCCTGAATAAAAGTCAAACAGTTTGAAATTTAATTGAAACTTTCTCATGTTCTATTTTAATTATTTATTCTTACAACAGTCAGATGTATTCATAACGCTAGTAGATAAAATATATTAATTAAAAAATAAATTAAAAACCAAATCTTTACGGTTATGAAAATCTCATAATAATTGTTAACTAAAAGTATACAATTGTCTATGGATTTATATGTATGCGATAATAGTATGTGTACATGTATAGTTGTCTGTATCTATACATGTTACACATACTGGTTGTATGAGAAACTATTAAATAATAACAATTTATGGCACTACATCGTAGTACTAGTAGCAGCAGTAGATAGAAAGAACGTTATCTTTGGGGCATCATAGACAACACCCAAACAAATGAAATCATAATAATGAATGCCTGTTATACGATTTGAAAGATAGAAATGCAAAACTTTAAACTCATACCCTTTCGCAAAAAAAAAATAGTTCACAACCATGAAAAGAATAATTTCATAACTGTAAAACAACACTATATAAATATCAAATATATATTTTAGTGGGCATAAGAGACTACAAGGGAACCCCTACATGGCACCAGTGTTTGTTTATTAAGACGAAGCTTTTTTCCTTTCTACAAGCATTTTTTAGAGGATCCTTTAATAACGGTGTTGCCAGGTTATTCAGTGTGATTTTAGTGGGAATTCCATGGCACAGCATTTCGTATTTGGCGACTTTTTTTGGTGAATTTCGCTACTTAGTAGTTTGGTGAAATAGTTATTTACAGATGACAAGGTGTAAAGGAATAAGCCAATCATAATTACCGTTATTTCTCTATTCTTGTGCACCGTACATGTTTAATGTTATCGGAATGGATGTTTTTTCTTTTAAAAGCGTTTCACGGGGAAAGTAGTCTTAAGCTACTACCATTATAAACGCTTGATATTTGTGTTCACGCAAATATTTTTAAGGAATTTTTTATGAATCTAGAGTGGTTTTATGCTTCTTTAGTGGGAAGTTAAAAAATTACCTGGCAGCACATGCATTTTTGGTGTAAAAAATCTTTGAACAATTGCTTATGAATAAGGTAGTATATTATGTCGGCACAATTTAGTTTTTCATTATAAGTAATAAATGTAAATCGTTTTCTTCTTTGCTGAGTAGTTAAGTCTTCTTCGTCTTTATATAAGACCTTTGCAATCGATTCGTGTTGACTTTTAACTCAAAGCTTAAGAACATTTAAAATACTTAATTTAGCCATGGAACTAGATTTATCTACATAAAACGTATTTTTAATATATCCATGGTTCATCTATCGAATTATTAATAAACAAACATAATTATTTTTAAATAAGCTTTGGTTGTAGGGTACAAAATATATTTATAAACACCTGCCACTATAGTTACAGTTACAATTACAGTTATACATACAGCAATACAGTTCAAACTGTAAATAAAATAAACAGCAAAAAAAAAAGATACAACAACTACTACAAATAAAGAAAAGTTTAACGAGCACGTTCATTTATTTTACATCAAGCGAATAAAAAGTACAACAATAACAACTACAACCAATAGCATAAACAGCAGCTACAATCTTCACTAGCAGTAAAAGTAAAATCTCATAATTCCATTGTATTGCTTTATTTCTTGTTATTGTTGCTTTTGTTGTGATTAATGCCTTCGGGCAATGGAAAGTAATTGAGTTTTTTCCCTCATCCAGTCATTTGTTATTTTTCTATTCTCTACCATTTTATTCCTATTTTTTTTCTCTTCTTGCCGATTTCGTCAGTAATGATGAAACAAAGTGCTGACTAAATGGGATAAATCTGTATTTTAAATTGTTGTTGTAGTTCAAGTTTTAACACTTTGATCTTTAGCTGATTTTAAATGCTGCTGCTACAGCTTTTTGTTGTTCTCATTTATAGTCCTCCCCCCTTATGTTTGTAAATATTAGTGGTTGGCTTAAATAAGTAACAACATCATACAAACACACATACACATATGTGTGTGTGTGTGTGTGCGTATTTATAGAAACATATATTTGAAAAGTCTTAAGGTTAAATCATCATGGTGTTAAGCATTTAGCGTAAACAAACATGACTTTTACTTGCTTCCTAAACGCAACTCGAGGCTCAATTAATTAAATGTTAATTAATTGATTGTCTTGCTAATGAAAAGCATGAAATGTTAAAAAAAAATTTGATTTCAGGTGTGTTTTAAAATTATTTTTATACATTTTGTATAAATAATTTAAATTGGAAACTCATTAGCAGATTACCTGGATTTGTGTGCAAAACATCTTCAGTAGGAAAATGCCTGCAGGCTAACGTGCGGCAAAGAAACTTTTAAGCAAAGCCGCCAGCAGTTAAAGTTGCAGGTACTAGCAACAAAATTAATTGTAAATTTTCGTTTAATAAAAAACATAAAGAGTAGAATTTTTAATAAAGAAATGCTTATGTTCAATAATAGCTGTAAAGTTTTAATATTGTTTGTAACAGATTAGGATTAAATGATAAACACAAGAAAACTTCTAACAGATATAAAATACCTTTTAGAAGTAAATTTAGGCTGACGTTTTCATTTGAAATACAAACTAAATAAAATGAAAAGTATACACATTATTATATAAAGCTTTATAAAACTGAAATAAGTATTAACAGACATACTGTGTATGTATATTTTAAATTTTAGATACTTATATGTATATAAAGGGTGGGCCATCTATCGGTTTAAATTTTACCCAGCGGCTATTTCAAATCGGGCAATACTAATGTCATTCTATTCTGTCACAAAATTCAGTTTATTATCTCCGCTGAACAAAATAAATCGATTTACGCTTGAGCAACGTTGTAATTTAATGGAAAATTATTTTTAAAACAAAGACGATTGGTCGGAAATTGCACGAAAATGTAGTGAAAAAAATTATCTTTTTATATGAAGCTCATATTCATCTTGGTGGGTACGTTAAAAAATTTCGGTATTTATTGCTTAGAAAAACCTAACGTGATCTTACAGAAGCCAGTGCAGCAATTACGAATGACTTTGGTATGTCTTGTAGAGCAATATAACAACCGATTTTTTTGTGCTCTCTTTTCAAGGTGTTGATATGAACGATGTTTAGTTTCAACAGGATCTCATGCCACAATCGATTTATTGCGTACAACGTTTAATTAACCAAAATTGTGATATCAATTGGCCGCCAAGAATATGCGATTAACACTGTTGGACTATTTTCTGTGTGGTGCCGTTTAAGACAAGTATTATGCAGACAAACCAGAGGCAACTGAGTATTTGAAGGCCAACATTTGTGATGCCATTGGCTTGATACAACCCCATACACACGAAAAAATGTTCGAAAATTAGTCCGCTATTATTATATTTCATTTCTAACCAAATTTTTGCAAAACTTCAAACCGTTTTTGTTTTATTGCATTTTTAAATTTAAACTTTAAAACGGCCCACCCTTTACATTCATATGTATATATTTTTTCAATTCCCACATTACCAAAATAAAAAAATATAATTTTTTAAAATATTAACACTTCTTGCACTGCACTGGCCAACTTTATTGGCTAAAGAATTTCTTTGGAGAATATTTTTAACTCTAACCCATAACATGTAGTGTTTACTCCTATACATTTGCTATCTTGCGTTTAATCTTTCAGTCTTATTTTGAACATTTGAAAAAAAAATACAATCGTATACACAAAATATTCTGACTTGTTGTTTAATTCAAGCACGTGCATGTCATCATGAAATTTGCAATACATGAAACATATTTTTGTTGTTTTTTTGTTGTTCGCTTTTACATCCGCGTTGGATTAATTTTCTGGACTTTCCAGTATTTCTCTAGTATTGGGATGAAATTTCTTGTTGATTTCTCCTGTGCTGATAAAAAAATATATCAAAGATATATTCGTGAGAAGAGCCATGACTTTGGTAAGAATTTTAAAAATTCAAGACATATAAACAGAATTTACTCTTCCGTCATGTCGCTGCATCCGCTATGAGTTTGTATGCAAGTATATGGATAGTATGTGTGTGTAAAAAGTGTTCAAGATTTTCACATGTGCGGGATGTTTTCTGGGTAAAAAAAGTAATTCAAGACTATTTTAAAACGAAATTTTACACACATGCTGTATGAGACTGTTTTGTCTGCATGATGAAATTTCACCAAAAGGACCATACGAAACGGAAACGGAAGTAATGTGTCAAACAAAGTCTTGTATGCTTTTTATGACAATTGTTAAAGACCGATTCTGTTGTTGTTGATGTTGGAGGAAAGATAAGCACAACAAGATGGGATAAATGGAAAATTTATTATGTCAGATCAGATCATTATACAATTATTTTTGAGTGAAAAAAAAAGAATAAAAATTTTACGTATAAAAGTATGTCGGCATTTGTTACGGAATTAAAATAAAATTACGATTTAAACTAAAACTTTAATTTTATAAAAAAGACACCAAAATATTAAAATTAAAAAGTAAGCAAACTTAACAAAACTTTTCGTAAGGTAACAGCATAAGTTGAGCTAACTGAACAACAGTTGATATTCATAATATGTTTTTGAAAATCTTTACTCGAATTTTTTACAAAATGTTTATGCTTAAAGTTTTTAGTTTTTATTGAATCTGTTAAGCAAAAAGAAATTTTCAATTATTTAAACAAACAGCAAGAAAATTATATACATTTTTTAATACATTCTTTGCTTAATAAAAGTAAAAGTTTTATAGCCATAAGTATACTACTTACATACATATGTATGCATGTATATATACATATCTGTATACTATAGTTTAAACATTTTTATTAAACTTACAATAGCCTTATCAAATACAGATATTTTTTATCTTTTGCAATGCTATTCCTCTTTTTTTTTTCTTTTTTTTTTTCTTCGTTTTTTATTAAGCCATAACAAAACAATTGCTGGAAATCCTATTTACTGGCTGGCGTTGTTTTAACAACAGCAGCAACTGTATATTTAACTGTCAACAACATAATAACGTTGTCTTAACACAAACAAAAACAAAATTTTTACAGCAATGAGCAACTGGAAAAATTCAAAAAGAAACTTATTTTGTCTTACATTTTGTATTATTATTATTTTTTTCAAAAACTTGTTCCTTCTAAATGCATTTACTTATTTTTATGTTGTTGCATACAAAAAAAAACAAAAACAAAATAAGAAACTAAAAAGAACAACAAACTGTAAATATCTAATAGAGCATATAACATAAACATTAAATAATGTTGCTTGGCTGCATGCTTTCCGGACTAACTCTATTTATCTGATTGTTTATCTGTCTGTCTGTCTGTCTGTCTTGACGTCCGTCTGTGCATTTCTTAGTCGGTTTATATCATTGTATATCTGTTTCAATGACTGTTGGCTGGTAGCTTGTTCTGTTTGTTTGTAGTATATTTGTCTGAAGGTTTTCATTGCTTGGCTGCCACTTCAATGGTCGGCCACTTGCACAAGTGGTTAAACACTAAACTTTATTTATATGAGCAGCAATCTTTGCTCTGGACCAACAAACAGCAAAAACACAATAAACTGTTTTTCATTTTGTCCTCTAAATAAGTTGGGATTTGGTTAAGTTTTTGTTATAAAATCAACTGATTTTTCCTACAGAGTCTCAGAAGTAGTTGTTTAATGTCAAATTTTCCTTTAAGCAAGGCAAATTAGGTTGGCATTTTTAAAGGTTTCTCTAAAAAAAAAAATTAAGAATTGCTAGCTAAAATTTATTTAAAAAATCTCATCATTAAAAATACTAAGAAAAATATGTATTTATTACCTTCAATTTTTTTTTTTTTTTTGTAAATAAACATTATGGTTTTAATTCTGTTAATAAATTATTTTATCACCTTTTCGCCACTTTTTTGTTAAATATTATTTATGTTGTCTGTGTAAATCCCGCCATGATATTTAATTAGATTTATAACAAATTACCATAACGTTACTACAGTTACAGTTATAACTATGCAGATATAATGAGCAGAGAAACCAAAAAAAGGTGTGTATTTAGAAAAGCAACAAAAAATACTTCTGATATGATATTTATTCGAGTAAAAGGAAAGGACTTAAATATTTTAAAGTCGGTAATGAAATTTTGATCTTAGAAACCTTATTTTGTTTCATTTGGTGTTATATAGTAAATTCTAATTCAAATCCTACCTATTCTATCTGCATCTCTAAATGTCACACAGAATCCATATTTGTGGTTTCCCTGATCATAAGCTTTTTGCTGATGTGTCTACCTAATAGGTGGGTATCTAGGCGAATGTAAATAAAATAAAGAAATGCAAAAACAAAGCATTTTTTGAGGCCATGTTGACAAGAGAATATCATAAGCAAATGAAGAGGAAAAGAAATATTTTTAATATATTGTAATTTAATTTAATGCTAAGGTTTACACATCATTAGTAACAAGCATAAATAATAATTTTCTATGCTGTAAATAAATTAATTTCATACTTCTCCTTTTTCTCTCGCCTTTTTGCTTTCTGCCTGCCACCAAGTTTGTTATTCCATTCGAAACATATCGTTATATTATTCCTTAAGTATACTTATCCTGTGTACGATTTTAACATTATTCTTTATATGTTAGAATATTATGTGGGTACTATTTGATAAAAAGATTTTTTTTTCATTACAAATAATTGAAAATAAAAATGTTAAAGAAATCGGTCCACTACAAAACAAATTTACTATGATTGAAAAGCCGTTAGTAAATTTAATTTTCCAGAAAATTTTTAAAACCTATAGATTAAAAATAAAAATTAGGATCACTTTCCGCAAAGCTTTTTTTTTCTCAGGTTTGAACTTAGAAGGTTCAAAAATGTAGATTAATTTAGGATCTCATATTTGTAGTAGACTCTGTTTGTTAAGGTTTAGCATAGATTCGCTTCCATTAATCATTAATTTTCGCGCATTTTCGTTAATAGTGAGTACATAAAATTCGGCTTAAATTGATAAAGCAGCCGTCTAAACAGCAAATAAATCATTTTAATGACATACAGTGACACTCGAATGAAAAAGATATCACAAACTTAGATAGCGAATAAGATGGAAAATAAGAGATATATATTTGCCAAAGAAAACGAAAAACAGATGACGGAATAACAAGCAAAGTATTGAAAATTTGTTGCTATAAAAAATTTGTTGTGTAATGAGAAAAAATTATTTAATATTAATTTTTATTGTCTGTAAATGAAGTAAAACAAAAAGAAGAACGAAAAATATAAATTATGAAAATGAAGCGTAATTAGGCTTATCACAGGAAATGGCATAAGACACTGTGTGTTTAAACGAAATGTAGCCAAATGCTTAAAATACAAATTAGAGATTTCAAAATTGATGGCTATTCATCAAAACTAATGAATATTTTAAACTTATGAGAATTTAGTAAGGAAAAGGGGGTGCAAGAAGCTAAAAGACACTTCCAACACTTACACTCGGAAACCCATGTGGTCCGCTACTATTTTTGACTAATTTCAATCTTCTTGTATATTCAGCCAGACTTAACATGTCCCTGGCCGTCTTAAGGTATATGGTAATAAAGTCGAGTCCACTGTTACTGTAGTTTCATCTCTGCCACTCTTGTGATATCATTTGTACTAAGAGAAGAAAGTATAATAAAATTTAAATGTTTCCTCCGTGAACGCGGCAAACAACATATAGTTCTTCACCACCAACTCGTAAACCTTTTTGCTGTTTATCAAAGGTTTCTGGATTGGTTCGACTGAATCTGCTTCACTGTGGTGCAGATTTATTTGCAGCTAACTTCTTAAGTACGTATTACTTCACTGTTTGGTTTTGGCTTTAAATAGCCACAGCCTTTAACCATCTTAAGAAATTTTCTTATCGCATTTGACGAACTTGACGACATTTCTTTGCGAAGGACACCAGTTGCCACAGCTCATCCAAAAGTTTATCTGGCACACATTTTCGGTTTGGTCATTGTCCACTACAGTCACCACCACAATTTTGACAGAGGTAACTCTCGCGCAGCGACAGAGTACGCTGACTAAGTAGCCGGCATTATAACCGATCCATGCCCTAGCGTCTGGAAAAAGATGTTCGCAACTAGGAAAATTCTTAGACATATCAAAAACAAAATCTTGAGAACCGTTAAAAAATTTACAATTTTTAAAGTCTACTTTTAGGAATAAATTCGGTCACAAATAAGAGAAAGAAAAACATTCTTTTAAATAACTGTACTGAGATAAGATGTGATAACAACAAAAGCTTTCATTATCTGACTAATAGTTAAAAGCAAAAACAAATATATAAATGAAAAAGTGGTTATAAAAAGGTGAAGAATAATAAAGAATGAAAAAGGCTTAAGATGTGGTAGATTTCATTTTCATCACTATAACAGTAAATAATTATAAGAAGAAAAGCGATTTTTGATTTAAGTTTTCTATTTCACTAAGACTTATGAGATATAAAGATGGTATACATATACATCCAACGCCAAACATTCTGATCAAAGAGTGCTGATAATGGCAGCAACGGTGATTTCGAAAATATATTCTTCTCTTTAAACTTTTTTTTGAACTTTTTTTTAAATCTACTTTTAAAAATGTACTGCTTATGAAACAGTTTTATAATTATGAACATAAGAGTAACATGTAATTTTTATTTTCACTTTTTTTCCGTGCCCCAAAGTCAGTTTCAAGTTTTTTTATTTTTGTAAAATATTATTTCAAATATTTTGCAACAATTTATTCAACAAATACTACCAACTACTAAACAAATTGAAAAAGTTTTGTTGCAATAAACTTTCTCTGAAGTTTTGGTAACTTAAAACTATTGCGCGATTGCTTCCAACACACACACACACACTTACTAAGAGCATGCACTCAGACAAACACATGCATACCCAGCAAACCAACTGAAAAGTAAAATTTAACTGAAGAATAAGCATATAATAAATTCTTTTATAGGCATACGTATAATAAGAGAGAAAAAAGTTGTAATTATATTAGTTAAATCATATTTTTATATTATTTAGGAAACAAAAATTCTTGGAAGATGTGTTAAATTATATTCATAAGCAAAAAGAAAATTATCTTGTTTTATGCTAAAGATAAGCAAAGTTTCACTTTCGCTTGTTAAATAAATATTGACAAGCCCTTGACAACAATATTTACGCCACTTTTCAAAGCTAAAAGAGGTTTATTAAAAACAATTTTTAAAGCATTTTGATTTGTTGGCATGCGATCATATTTACACACATATAAACATATTTAACAAGACAAAAAAAAAGAAACAAAGTATTTGAACAACAAAACTGTCTCATGCGTAAAAATAAGGCAACAATAACAACAAGAGCGACAGTAGAAGTGCATATTTTTACACAGTGTTACACACATTTGCAATGACTTTTTTTTAATTTTTAACCATTTTTTTTTTTTGTTTTTCAATTTAAATGATGTAAGATTTTTACTGAGCTTCTTTGAACGTCAAAAAATTTTGCATTTGAAAACAGTTAATGAAGCATTGTTAAAAATAATCTACAAAAAATCTATTGGTGAATTCAAAGAAGTCCTAAGTGCCTTAACTTCAAAACGTCATAATTTTTCAAAATTTTTAAAAAGTTAAAAATACTTTTTATTCTTTATAAAATATTTGGAACATTATGACATTACGACTCTTACAAGTTGTTGTGAATAGGCCATACGAATTTTCTTAATATTCTTAATAAATAATTGCATTTACATTTGTTTAATATCGTCACAAAATTCAATATAAGTAAAATAGAAATATTTAAAAAAATAGTTTGTAAATTTGCATATTTTTTCTAAAATTACAATAAACAAAGCAGAACTTATTTTCACTTTATTGCTGGTGTTTATTTTAATTCTCATTCAAAGTCCTTGTTTACCTTAAACGATAAATTTAATAATAAAAAACCAAAAACTTTTATGATTAGCTCCCCTAACTTTAGAAAATGTTTCCACATAAAATAAATTTATCAAACAGCTTCATTTTTTTTGTTTTTTTTTTTGTTTGAGTGGCTCCTTTAACTTTAATATTTTATGTTCATTGACTATTATAAAGTAACGCTTACTATGGTGTTTTCTTTTCCTTTGGCTCCCCTCAATTTTTTTTTTTTTTTTTTTCAATAATAAACTTTTGACATCACTTTCGTTCTTTTCTCACTTTTCTATTTAGTAATAACCAACCACTAAGAGGGCATCAGTTTTTTTTTTCGGAAGTCAAAGTAATATTTGCTTTCATAAACTTCTTTTTTTTCTATTTGAACATTATCTTTTGAGTGGGTTGTAGTACAAGGTTTGTTTAAACTTTTTTGCAAACTCCATTTTTATAAATGTTAAAAAAAACATCTAATGGGTTTAAATTTCATAAATTCAACTAGAAAAAAAAAGTTAATTTTTTGCTTACCATAAACAGTAAAACCTCCTCTGTTGCCACCGAAGTGGCAACGATTTTCGCCATTACGGTTAATTCTTAACTCTTCTAACAACAACAACAACCATTACATACCAGCATCTTGCTCTGTGGTTTTAGCACTTTTAACCAGCTGGCTAAAAGAGTATTTATTTTGTTGCTTCTTACAAGAGGGTGTATGCGTACGTATGCCATTAATAGTCATTAATTAAGCGCTAATTTATTTACTAGCCACTTGGGAGTAATTTAATTTTTGACAAAAAAAAATTAAATAATAAACTATGAACTGGGATTGAAAGTGGCTGCAAAACATACACAAAAAGTTGCAAAAAAAATATTTTATTGTGGTATTTAGTACGAAGAAATTGCTTAAAGCAGCAAAAAAATTAAGTGTTTGTATGGGAGAAAGTTGTGCCGGTAAGATTTATATTTGTTAATGGCCATGAAAGTTGAAAGATTTATTTTTCTATAGCTCAATCAATTATTAAAAGTCAGACATAATGGGCAAATGAATACTTGCACGTATATTTGTAGATTATTTCATTTAACTTTAATACAATTTTAGTTGCCAAAATAATCAATTGCTGTTTAGAAAAAAGTTTTAAGCAATTTAACAATGTTTAATAAATCTTTTCTTGAAATTTTCAATATAAATTAATCAAAAATTGTACCACATTTTTATATAGTTTTGCAGGTAAATAATAGAACACAACTGCGCTAAAAAAGATTTTGTATGTAAATTTTGTAATGTGGAATTGTGTTCGGCTTGTTTTTATTATTGGTCGTTTTTTCCAACAACTTAGTTCATAAAATCTCCAAACTCCACCCAAATTAGATTGTAGTTCTTGACAAAAACAACCTTGAGTAATCAATTCACCAAAATCTAGTGTAATCTAGTATCTACAAAATTCTTAAATAATATTCACGCCAACTCCTGCCACTGACGCATATATAAATACTTACGATTACTAAAATACTATTATTGGGAACAACTACAATTCTCATTAAGTATGGTTGGGAATAAAAACAACTTAAAGTGCTACAACAGTTGGCCGTGCCCAAACTGATAATACCCTTAAATATCACGTACATAGGCTTAGTGAGCACATCGTAGCATAGCCTAGATTTTAGATTTAATGTTAAATTGCTTTATTATTTACGACGCTCTCTTTGATTTAAAATTCTAATGTAGTTAACTGTATTCTTCCAGTCGAGACCTTTAATTTGACATCCATACTGATATGTCATTCGTTTGTATATTTTAGGAAAAATATAGCAGCAGTAGTATTTTTGTTCTTATATCTCAGTTAGTTTCAAACGCATGTCTTAGTTTTCTCAGAAATAATTTTCGAGGATACGGCTAGTAATTTGATGATTGTGCCCAAAAATTATTTTTTATTTTTTATTTGATATTTTAAAAGAATCTATTTTTTTCAAATATTTTTTGCTTATAACTTTTCCGATTAATGACTGATGCATCGAATAGCCCTGGAGGCCTATCATATCTATAAATAGTAACAATCGTGTCTAAATATTATTCTTGGGCCGTCAGAGTAAGTCGTGTTTTTAGCTCATATCTCGGCAAGTTAAATTTTTTAAATATTAATAAATAGCAAATATTTTCAAAGGATTTGTACTATACACAGGTCTTTGGAACATGTAAAAATTATATATGGAATGACAACGCTATGCACTATAGGTAAAGAGTAAAATTTAGATGCAAATGGGAAGAAAAATAAAATAATATCGACTGGTCATCCTTTACTCAGTGGTAACCAGATGGGGCCAGAACTTCTTTTAGCAGTTAGTCGACCGATAGCCGAAGCATTTAACTCAACAAAACATTCTCGCAACATGTTTACTGTAATCATACCACAATTGAACTTTATGATTGTGGCTGAAACATAAATTTTTTTTAAAGTATCATGCAACTGACAAATAAAAGCTAAAAGCAAGTTAATGTTTTATCGGTTACAACCCAACCAAATATTATTTCATTGTCACAAGACAGTGATTTTTTAATTAAATTATTTCAATTTTATTTTAATTTTTTTTAGCAGTGAGAATTTAAAAGGAATCTGGAAAGATTAACTGCCTGTTCAACGATGTCAAAAGAAAACCCAAGCGAAATTTCATTCGTACAAATATATTGAAAACAACAACAAAAGCTAAAAATTTGTTTTTCTTTTCAACGTGTTTATACGAATAAAATTTCGCTTGGGTTTTCTTTCGACATCGTTGAACAGGCAGTAAGTATACTTGGGATAAACACAAAAATTGCTTCACAATTAGCTATTCAAATACATCAAGTGTAGCTATTTGAAGATACAATTTATTTTGATATTTACTTTCTTCCATTCCAATTTTTCGCCACAAATTCCTAAAATAATGTTGCCGTTCTTTCGTAAAATGTATTTCTTTTTGTAAACAAAATCAAGGTCGTTCAATTCGCTGTGATCTTTACTACTAATCTACAGTTAATACTGTAATAGAAGTGTACAAGTTAACGACAATAAATGCTTCCACAAATAGTTGATTTCAGTATATTCACACTATTACAGTCGTTGTAAAAATTACAACGTAAAACTATTACGATAAATATTTTAAAGTCACATTTCTAGTAACAAATCCTTAGAAATTTACAAAAATTTTAAAGTGCATACTTATATTGTTTTTAATAAGCTTTATGCAAAAACTTTAGTCTACGACTACTGAACTAATAAAAATAAAAACAGCACCACCAAAAAATATTCAAGCGCATCTCTCCAGGTTTAACCAATAACCAACCCTTTCCCAACAAAACTATTTATATAGGAATTCTTTTAATTATATTGGCATGAAATACACGACATGCATGCACATCTGCTTGTATGTATGTATGTATTGTATAAATGTATGCAATTCCTAAATGCTACAGGCATGTTTAAGTATGAACAAATATGTACGTTGTTTGTTGATGTTGCCTGGTTTCATGTGTAAGTATGCGTGCTGTTCTCTGAACGTAGGTTTTAGTGGTAAATCTGGGTAATTGAAAATGTGGTATGTGTTTAGAAATGAATTGGCAAAATTGAAAAATGAAGGCAATACAAAAGGTACATGCAGACACACAAAAATAGATATAAAATAAATATTGTGAGATTTTTATTATTTAGAAAAAGAATTATATACTCAATTATATTTATTTTATCTTACAATATTTGTAAAAATAACATCGCAAACAAGTTCTGTTGACCTTTTCAAGCAAGAAAAAAGAAAAGCGGTCATTGACCGGATACTAGAAGATGAAAAAATTAATGTTACAAAACAATATAAAAATAAAAACAAAAAATTTTTTATTACTGAATACTACAAATTAAATTTTTAGTATTCCATAACAGTGAAAGCTCCCGTAGGCGAACGCTGACAGTCACAACAGATTTTACCCTTAATTCATTTGATGAAAAAGTATAAAGTGAAAAACAATTTTTAATATTTAATTTTTATAAAGAATTGACTGAATAAGTTTATTTATTATTTTATTTATGTTATTATTTTTGTTGTTGCCTTTTTGATTAATTTTATTTTTCTCTTACAAATTAGTATTTATTTCCTTAAACTTTTTCTTAAACCTCACAAAATCCCCTAATGTAATATAGTAACTTGATGTAATAAAACAACTTGAATTCAAATGAAAAAATTATAGAAAGATGAGAAAAAAAATGTATAAATAAATAAATATGGTTTTATAATAAAAGATAGTATTGCTTTATAAACCATACACATTTTCCCTCAAGTATTATTCGCTTATGACTTTTGTAGAAATCTGCTGACGAAAAATATAAGAGAAATGAAAAAAAAATATGAAAAGCAACAACAAATAACAGCTTCTAAAAGGTGTCTTTGTCTGAGAGAAAAAAGTATATGTATGTTCGTACATTTGTTAGTTGTTAGTTGAAAAGATGTACGATGCAACGGAAACACTTGTTGGTGGCATTGATGTTATTGCCGGTTCCACTGGTCTTGTTGGTATTGGTGTTGAAGAGAGCATTACAGCGTAAGAAAATAATATACTTAAAAATAAATGGTAGATTGAACAAATGCTACTCAACTTTAAGGCAAAAAAATATAATGAAATACTACAACAACATTGATAACGTTAAGAAAATAGAATAGAAAAATAAAATTGAACAGAATTATAGCCATATTATTTATACAATGGGTAAGTAAATATAAAAAATACAAGTTAAAGATATACAATTTGTATTTAAAAGAAAAAGGACGTACTTGAAATATTTGGTGTATTCACAAGAAGTCCTTAGTGTCGTCGTATTGTCATTAGTTCATAATTTCACAAAAAAAAGAAAAAATTAAAATATATGTAAAGTAAAATTTTAAAACCTTTAAACGTTTTTTTAAATTATAACATATTGAAAATATGTCTCTTGAGGCAGCTTGAGAATTCACCAACTATGTTTAATTTATTAAATAATACCTAAAGAACAAAATTAAATGTGAGGAGTATAAACCGGTGTTTCTCAGAAAAACGCCCAAGGGCGAAATTCTTGTATTTATTAGTGTCTTATACATGTAAAGCCAAAGAGAAAGAACTTAAGTAATATTAAAAGTGTAGCCAATGAAGTATTTTGCAACACTGACTTCTTAATTATACATTTTAAGAAATATTATACATGTAAAAGAGTCACACTGAAATTCGAATCAGATTTATGTTTCAGTTTACAAAAATCATTTAAGAATTGGTAAAAGCTAAAATGTTATATTTTTTAATAATAATAATAATAAACTTAGTGTTTCAAAAATTTCAAACATTAACATAAAGCAAAATTGGATATAAATATATGAGATAACAGTACCCGAAACGGCAACACTGAGTTTGCAAGCTGTGGTTATTTTACTCAATAGACTTGTGCCAAACAGCTCATTTCAGTGACCGGTTATTTTTTTATAAATCAAAAATGAACTAGGTTGTTCATTCAATTCAGTCACTCTTTTTTATTTTAAACCATATTTTTTGTTTACTTTTAAGCTCAAGACGTAGAATGTGTCAAATATAATAGATATTTCTATATGTATGAGACGAAAAAAATTAAAAAAATTTATATAAACAAAACAAAAACTTAAGAAAAATTCCGAAAAAAACAACAATTGCTAACAATACCACGGAGATTCAAACTTTAAATCAAAAAACTTTTATTAAATTATATGGCATTACTTTAAAAAAAGTGTAAAAATAAACAAAAAGACACGTAATTCGTATATACCCTAATTGAACTAGAAGATTAAACTTGGCCATTTACGGTCAATGGAGACACCTATCGTATAATGATAACCGATTTTTTTGTGTCCGCTCTTCATGGTATTGATGTGAACGATGTTTGGTTCAACAGTATGGTGAACCTGCCTCACATCTTATGCCACAATCGATTTATTGCGGACAACGTTTAATGGCAGCTTAATTAGTCAAAATCGTGATGTCAATTGGCCGACAAGAGGCTGCTATTTGACACTGTATTATTATTTTCTGTGGGACGCCGTTAAAGACAAGTATTTCACAGACAAACCAGAGACAATTGAGCATTGAAAGGCCAACATTTGTGATGCCATTGTCGAAATAAAACCACATACACTTGAAAAAATTCTCAAAATTTGGTCCAATCAAATGATGTACTGTGAGGCCAGCCGCGGCAGTCATATGAATGAATTAATATCTCACTTCTCACCGGAACAATTATGCTTCACAACAAAAAAATTATTATGGCAAAATAACAAAATGTTTTTGTTTTATTGCATTTTTAAATTTAAACTTTAGATGGCCCTCCCTTTACATGTTGCACAGAACTGTATGTAGTATTAAGAACTATTCTTGAAATTCAGTACAATCGCCCCATAACTTCCTGAGATAAAACCAAAAAAAAAACTACTGCTTCTGGTTTTTCCCATTTTTTTAACACAAAAAATAACATTTTTCAACCCTAGAATAACTGTAGACACCTTCGTTAGTACTTCTAGATATGATATGCCTCTAGAGATATTCGTTGAAAATTTTAAACAAATCGGTCACTAATCGATCAAGTTATAGGCAATTATTTTTTTACATAATATATATTCATATACATAATACAAACGAAAATCGATTTTTCAGCTTCTTGACACTAGAGAGGCAGTATGGATATTAAATTTTGAATTGAAAAAAAGTTATTAATATCAAAAAAAAGGGCTTGGCCAGTAAAATACAATACACTGTGAAAGAAAAATTTTTTAAAAATCCAAGAAAGCTTTTTATAAAATGGCAAACATGTCGCGAATATAGTAAAAATGATCTTTTACTCTTTAACCCCCCAATATTGGTATAAAATGAAAGGGCTTGGCCAGTAAAATACAGTAAATTATGATTGTAAATTTGTAATTTGGTTTGGTGTACGCACATCGTTACATAAAAATACGAACCAATCATATCATTGCGTGGGTTTGACACTCACTGCTGTAAACAAATTGTAAGAAAACCTATCACATATGTGAATGCTTTAAATTTAAACAAAATATTTATTAAAAATGTTTAAGTTAAAAACATCTAAAATTATAATGGAGGTAAGTGCATATATTTTTTATAATCTACTCTTATTTATACGTAATTTTGTTTAATTCTTTCTTTTATTTTTTATACTTAAAATATGTAGTAAACAATTATTTTTTTATTAAAAATTTCAATATGTTAATGCTTAACGAAAAAAAGGAAAACAAATTTTAATAAACAGTTTTATTAAGCAGACTTTTAGTTGCGAATTTCTGTACAATTGTTAAGTATGTTTTTCTTATACTGCTAAAATGTTTGCATAATTTTCAAATTTCATTTCAACTTAATAAAGTACAAAATAACGACTTCATAAACTAAGTTTATTAGAATGTTAAATAGAATTATATTACGTTTGATAAATAAAATCTAGCAAAGTTAAGATTTTTCTAGCATAATTTACGGCGATTTCTTATTTCTTATTTGTTTTTTTTTTTTTTTTAATTTTAATTTTATATTACATTAACTTTTTCCTCTACCATAACGTCTTATATTTTTTCCATTACCACTTAACGTGATCCCAAATGTATAAGAGACATCCTGCCGAGTACTGTAATATATTTTTTTTATTTTTTGTAAACCAAACGTCAAACTCCAGCACTCGAAAAAATTATGTTTTTTTTTTAACGAACTTATGAATTTTTATTTACTTAACTTTTTTCTGTGTACGTACAAACTAAATATGTAGAAGCGGAAAAATTACACATTCCCTTCCAGCTACGCAGTAGAAGCTTTAACTGAAGACTGCCTGCAGAGTTTAGAGTGCGTTTTTATAAAAAGTCATACTGTACTAGTAGCAAAACACTTACATATAATGTTGACATATTTTATAAGGTATTCATTCGTTAACTTTATTTGCCTCTTTCAACAATTTTTTTCCATTTTTTCTGCTTTTTGTTTTCTTCTTCTTCTTCTTTTGCAGTTATCATTTTTTGTAGCTGTATCTACATAAAATCCTTTGAATTACGGCCATTATTTTGAATTAGTTGTGTCACATACACAAACCTTCACTGTATGTTGCAAATATATATCTGTATACGTCGATTTGTATACACAAGTGTACCGCCATATACATATACGACAAAATAATAACAATAATAACAACTACTACTGGCAAGGAAGCTAAAACAAACATCAGCAACCTTAAATTTTAAGTGTTTAAGTGTATGTATGTATGTAAGTTTTGTAACTGTTACATTAAGTAAAGCATCATTTACTATGTACATGTGTGAGTGAAATTTAATGTTATATTCCAATTTTATATGGGTTCCCTGGCTTCCTTTCCCCGCTGTTTTTTATACCATCTATTACAGTAGTAAGATTGTGCATATATAAATTTATCATACGATTTGTTAAAATACAATAAAATATTAATTTTGTACCAGAAAAAAATGGCTACTTAAGGTAGCCATCTGATCTGACTATTGTACAAATATAACAAATTTTTTTTTAAAATACTATCGCATATTGACAAAGTTTCTAAAAACTATGCAATAGTTGATAACAGATATGTTCTTAACTTGGTTTCTGTTGAATGATGCCTTAAAGGGTATATATTAAAGTCGTGATTACTTATTAAAGAATTTTTTATAAAGCTTTCAGTGTGTATTTATGTTTCTTGTTTATATATTAATGCCTTTATTTTTGCTTCTTTTTTTATTTTGTCAAATATAAAGAATGTGTCTGTAAATGCCGTTTTATCATAAATTTCTTCATAACTTGATTAAAAATGTTAAAAAATATTTTTAAATTTTTAATTCTTTTTAATACAAAATATTAGTTGACGAATGGCATTTCTTTTTAATAAAAAAATTTCTTTAGATTTTGTTTCGTGATGAAATTAAAAATATTATGGGCGTTGTTATGTAAAGAAAAAATAAATTTAAAATTGTTTTTAAATTTAAAAATTACAAAATCACGAAATTTAAACAGACAAACTTTCATATATATATCTAAAATGCCTTCACTTTAATTTTTTGGAATATAAATTAAAAAAAAATTTAAATATTGTAATAATTTATAATACAAATATTTATTCAACTTGGATTTATTTAAAAGTCTTACTTCTTTAGAAATTATAACAAATTTTTGAAAACAGCTAACGTTTAATTTTCATCATCCTCAATCGACCTTTTAAATTTCAAATAAAGTGTTCCTTTAATCACAACTTTTATAAAAAAATATAACACGTTACTTCAACCCAACCATTTTTGTTCATTTAGGTTCTCAATAAAGTGTATTACACATATTTCTAGTAGCTCGTTGCATTGCTTTGATAGGTAATTGTTAGCCATTGACAATAACTAAGAAATTAATTGAAATTTTGACATTTATTTATTTCATTAGCAAGCAAATAAATCTGAAAGGAAATTAATTCCAACTAAATATAAATTAATGTAATAAATTTCAAATAAATCTATAAGCAAAATCTCAATATATTGCAAAACATCACATTAAAGCCTTATTACACCTATACAATCCACATATAAACACACAATTACACTTGCAAATATATTGTTGTGTTTGCAGATTAAAAAAAAAACTGAAGTGGTCAAAAATATATCAAACAACTAAAACAGAAACAGTTAACAATTTCAATGCAAACCGGAGACATTTTGAGGTAATTTGTACATAATTATATTTATAACGCAGATGTGTGTAAATGTACACATGTAGTTGTGTACAACAGGAAATAAATACTAAATGTATTTATAAAATATTATGTCATACCTTATGTATGCGTAATTAATGTACGTATGTATATGTATGTTTGTGCGTTTAAATAATAATTGTTTGCTAAATGTATAACATATTACTTCCTGATTATCTAATTTACACAAACATACAAATATGGGAAACAAAGAGTATATCGATGGTTGAAGGTAAAAAGGCCGTAACTCGTATTTTTTGGGAAATCAGTGACTCCAATACATTTGACATAAATACACCTTGACACAAAAATTTAATTCAAAATTATCAAGAATAACAATTATACAAGCAATTTTACAAAAGAAATTACATAATGATAATACAGTTTCTATTACGTTTTTGCTTTCTCCGGTAAAGTTAAGTTTTGTGTTAGGGCCTTTCTACCTGTGACCAACAATATGTAAGTGGGTTTGGGATACGGCGAAATGTAGAGGTAGAGTTAACCCAACTGAATTCATTTACAGTTGTATTATCATTAAGCTATAATAACAATACTATTGAGTTAATGTTTAAATTTATGACCAAAATTGTTTACCAAACACCAAAATACCAAAAATTTCAAATTTGTAATACATCTGTACACATACACACACACACACACACACACACACAAACGCACATTTATATTGCAACAAAACCATATTACTCATTCTACTCTTGTAACGTAAAATTACAAAAACCAAAAAAAAAACTTCCATTAGACATATACACATACTCATACAGCAGAGAAGGGCATGAATTCATAAATTTTCTTAAATAATTCTTTAAATTTCATTAAAAATATTGTATTGTATTTTGTATTTAATTTTTTCTTATTCTCTTTTCTCTCTATCTCTTTTTCTCTATCCATTTTTTACAAATTACTTTTAAAGTATTTGTTATATTTTTATTTTGACCAAGTTGAGTAGTGCAAGGAAAAATATATAAATCATTTTACCGCATTCAATTAAGCTGCTAGTATTTGTGAGTAACTTTATTGTTAAAAAAACATTATTGTGAGTGTATTTACTTCATATGCATTTTTGTTCACTTAAACAAAGTCAGTCTCTGCTAAGTATGTTTATACGCATAAATAAGTAAGTGTATGATTGTGTGAATGTTTGTTTATCTCTATGTATAACTGTAATTGAAACATAACTGCACACCACAAAGCAAAAAAAAAAAAAATAATACGCCGTGCAAAAAACCTTCACCATAAATAGAAACTATTGCAGTCTAAAATATAAGCAATACTATAGATTTCGATCAATTATTGTAATATTTTTAAAAATTTTTGGTATATTATGACTTTAGGAAAAAACACTTAGGACATCTTGTAAATACACTAATTAGGATAACAGTGGCAAAACCCTGCCACTGGTTTTAAAGTTGCAAGAAAAAAATTGTATTTAGACCAAAAAATATTTTTTATAGCTGGCGTATTTTAGCATTTGCAATTCTGTCACTTTTTAATCAATGTTTATACCCTCCATCTGTGGTGTCAAGGGTATATGCTTTCTCATGCCGTTTGTAGTTTCTGCAATATTCAATATATAAGCTTTCTGAAAGATTATGAAGAGGGAAGTCGATTGAGCAATGTCCATCTGTTTGTGTGTTGTTTACAGAAACGCCACGTCGTTAATTATCCAAAAATTAATAGTTTTCAAAAAAACAGCAGAATCTCTGTATAAGTCTTTGAGATATGAGCAAATAACCACGACTGTCTTTATTTGTTCCGGTATTTTTACCACAAAGTTTTTAATTTTTCGTATGTTTATTACTATTATTAAATATGGACTATCTACAAAAAACACTAAGACTATTTATAAAATAATTGGGACAAAATATTTATTAACCTGCAAAGTTATAAACAAAACTAATTCGGAAAAATATATATTTTTTTTAAATAAGTACATCAAGTTACTAAAGGTCCTAATAAATTTTTGGAAAAATTGCAAACCGTTGTTTCGAAAATTTTTTTTCAGAAAAAATAATAAACCAGTTTGAAGTATATTGAGATAAAAGCACCAAAATACAAAATACTATTTTGCCGTTTTTTTCCTAAAACTCAGAAAAAAAATCAATCAGTTTCTAGATACCCGATAGGGTCAATATGTTTATGTACTGATAGGACTAGACAAGCAAAATAAAAAACTTTATAAAAAAAATTAAAATCCATAACGACTGCCAACAAAATAGCGTAAAATAAATTTATATGTTAATCGTATCAAATATTTACAGCCAAAATATTTAAAATCAAAAATGGCGTCAGAAATAATAATAAAATAATAATGGTGTATTACATTTAATCTGAAATCTAGGCTAACCTTGAGGTTAAGTGTACCTTATGCATGTTAGTGGAGGGTAATTTCAGAATATAAACAAGCCTACTGCTTTCAATACATAAAATCCAATTTAATCGTACTATTAATGGAGACAATATGCCCAGATACCCTAATCAGTAGTGTGAAAGTTTGTCAGTCTAGCGGTTGCAGGTTCGATTCCCGCCAGCGACTCTACTTTGTCACATTACAACGAGCAAATGGGCTTTGCCTTTTAGCTAGGTTTATTAAATCAGAATATAATTTGTAATTTTATTGTAATAAAAATATATACATAAACTTGTAATAAGTATACCCTGTCACAACATTATGAAGAAAAAATTACGAGGCAAAAAAATTTAAAGCTTAACGGCCCAGAGAAAAAATATTTTAAACTTAATACAATTTTACAAATCTAATTTCTTTGTGTGTATGTGAACACAAATACACTTGCAATTATCTATATGTAAATTCAACATTATTTATTGCACTCGACACCAATAAGGTTGTAAATCTTCCAGTATTATTTGTCCTTCATTTTATTATTTACACGCACACTCACTTTAACTTATACACACATTCTTATTACAACAACAAAACTGGGTGTAAGTAAATGTTAATGTATAATTGCAAAGGAAAAAAAAAGAATAGATGTAGAGAATAGTTTGTATGTCTCTATATGTAATATTTTTCCCTGCTTAAACTCTACCCAACAGTTCTTGCATCTGTAACAAGATAAACCTTCAATCTTGAGACTTAATAGTTATTTAAACATTCTTGAGCTGTAGAATAATAATACTTCTGGAGGCTGAATATAAAATAAAGTTCACAAAAATTCTAAAACGTAAACAACTATAATTCTATCACAAAGAAATTGGAATTAATCAAGCTATATTCAGATATTCTACTGTCAAGCAACAGGGTATTCAGTTTTAAAACATATATGTACATACTTACTTAAAAACAAATGGTGTTTTACACAGAAATATGTAAATATCTTTCATAATTCTCTTATGAATGTTAAACAATATATGCAATTTATTACACACATGTAAGATTGTATATTTATGTTTATATTTTAGTTCATTGATATATTTATGATTATTTTTTTTTTCAAATTTATACTCGCAGAGCATTTATGTTTCACAATATGAACGTAAGTAAGTAACTATGTTTGCGTGTGTAGGAGTTTAAAATTTTACAAATTTGTTTTGTGATTTTGTAATTGTTTTTAACGTTTTTCTCTATTCAGCACATTAAACCATGAAATCAATAAAACAGCAATAATTGTTTCGTTTTATTATAATTTTAAATCATTGTGTGGCATGAGACAAATTTAATTTTATTAGGCCTGATATTTTAATGTAACATGACTTTTTGTTTTATCTGTTTGTTATTGTTTGTCTATAATCAGGTTTTGTGGCCGATTGTATAAAACAAGTAATTGATATAAATTGTAGTTAATAGTAGTAAATTGAGTTGCAAAGATTTAAAAGATTTTAAAAGTACGATAGTGGAGAAATTTGCATTTTATTTCTAATATACCATACATGAGAAATATTGAGAAATAAGTATCGAAGTCACAAACAGGAAATTTTTTTGAAAGGTTTGTGGTTCAAAATCATAAGCTATCCTAACAGAAAAATAGTCTACTTATTAATCCTTATAAATCTCCTAACTAAAAGTTTTAAAATTGTTCATATGCAATAAATAAATATATTTTAGTGTTGTGTTTTAATAAATTCAATAACTTAGAATTGTCATTCAATTAAAAAATTTTTAAATATTAGTAGTTGATATTTCGTAGAAAAAAAAACATTAAATAATTGTTAAAAACGCACCAAGAACAGTGGCAACAACACTGTTACAGAGACGTTTCAATAACCTTAAAACTAGTAATTTAAAAGCTTTGCTGTAACGTTTTGTTTTAGAATTTCTTTTAAAACCTCCAAAAAAATTTTAGTTGTTAAATAAATAGGCCAAAGTCTATTGATTTAATTGTACACAAGTTTTTACACACACTATTATTAAACTCGCATTCTTAAAGCGAACTTTAAAAAAATACCGTAATTTTATCAAAATACTATAATGACAAATTAAATACTGCAAAACATAAAATTATATTCTCCCAGACTCACGTTCAAATTGAAATTCAAAATTTGTTATTAATACACTCAACATTTATTGAAAATATTCTGCACTATAAGTGTGTATAAATTACTATTTTATATTTTTTTATCTACACGTATGTATGTCGAACGAAGTTTGTGTCTGTGTTTGAAATTTGTTTTTAAGCGTAAATTAATTACAGTTCAGTTTTCAATTTATAAATAAAAGTTTTATAATTTTATTGCACTACAAACGCAGATACGTTGAACATTAAACAAGAATTGTTTCATAAACACCTAAGTAGAAACGTACATATGAAGTTATGCGCCATGTGCTACCAACCTGTAGTTGGTTTATTGTGCGACAATAAATTATGTACGATTGGGAATATAAACGAAAGCAATTTTAAATAGAGACTCAAATAAAATTGCATTAATGGGAAACTTTAAAAGAATTCAGCTTTAAATTGTTTAAATAATTGCTCAATTCACAGCCTGTCGGCGATAGTACTTACTTTTCCAGCGGCATTCTAAAAACAAAGTGTTAGTGTTGTATTAAAAATAATGAAGAAGTTACCATGAAAATGTGTACAACTACAACGACGTACAACTTCTACAATAGGTTGTGAATTGTACAATAATTTCGGAAAATATAATAGCAAGTAAGAATAATTTTTTTAATATTTTTAAAGTTCGTTATTGTTCCTATTTATAAAGATTATTTTTTTATTAAAAAAATAAACTCTAATTTGTATCTAGTTCTAGTAAATTTCTTTAGTCAAAATAAGTAGGCAACATTTTTATTTTGCATAGCAGATAAATTATTTAAATTGTTTGTATCTTTTTTGTTTTTTTATAAAATTATTTTAATTTTAATTGTTCCCATATGCTTTACACCATTTATAGATTTTGGTTTAATATTAAACCACAACCACATTAAACACATTGACGACTGCACGACTACAAATGCCGTTGGCTACGTTCATCACCCTGTTGCCAGCAACTTAATTATATTGGAAACGACAAAAACAGAGCAACATCGGAAACAGCCGAACAAATATATATTTCAGCTATGCTACTTTGAAATATTTCACTTTTATAAATAAAAAGTTATGTATTTCTAATATACTAAGAACACGTAAATATATAAAAACAAACAAATTGATTTGTTTGAAACTTCTTATTGTTTGTTAATGCTTTTATAATATTTTAACCTTGTGGTATTCGTTTTTATAAAAAAAATAATTTTTGTTTCCTAATTTCTTTTACTTTTCTGAATATATTAAAAAATAGAAATTAGTTAGTCAATTATTGAGCCGCTCACTTAGTGCTTACCTGCTTCTCAGAGGTCTACTAGAAGGAACGATTTTTTATACGATGTCCCACTTCGAAGGTAATTTTTTTACAATTTCAAATTACAATCCCAGCGATAATATCATTTGTAGCATGGACAGCTTAATCATGTCTTCACCTTACATACTGCTAAAAAAAAAAGTAACAGCCCATAAGGGAGAAATACTTTTAAGGAAAAAATTACTATTTAAATAAATTTGTCTGCTTTTTTCTAGGGCTCAAAGAATATGTAGTACGGAAGACATAATTTATTGTGCTTTCCTATGCATACGATTTAAGCATTTCCATTGATGCAATACGGTAAGGGAGAAAAGTCTGCACTACTTACAAAATTGGAAAAAAATTTTTAATGCCACATTTCTTATGCAACACTAATAAAAATTTGTTCTTAAAAAATGTCATACATACTTAAATAAAATAGCAAGAATTTTAAGCTTCAAAGATAATTCCTGAGAAAAACTAACAGGTTGGTTTGAAACTAACTGAGATAAAAGTTGATTTTTTAGCTATTATCTTTTTTTCAACACTGATTTAAACAGCTGACGCATGTTTCGTGTTTTGTTTCACTGTCAAACATCTTCAGTTTGGTCTATAATTTAACCATGAATCGTCTTACAAACAAACAACGCTTGCAAATTAATGAATTTTATTATCAAAATGCGTGCTCTGTTAAGAAAGTTCATCGCGCGATTCTTGTGTTCAGCAACGAAGCTAATTTTTGGCTCAATGGGTACGTTAATAAGCAGAATTGTCGATTTTGGAGTGAAGATCAGCCAGAAGCATTACAAGAGCTACCAATGCATAAAGAAAAAGTTACAGTTTGGTGAGGTTTATGGGCTGATGGCATCATTGGACCGTACTTCTATGGTGAATGGTGAGCGCTACCGTGATATGATATCCCACTTTTTTTGCCCAAAATGCAAGAGCTTGACTTGCATGACATTTGGTTTCAAAAAGACGGTGCCACATGCCATGCATAACGCTTAACAATGGACTTATTGAGAGGCGAGTTCGGTGAACATTTTATTTCACGTTCGGGACCGGTCAATTGGCCACCTAGATTGTGCGATTTAACGCCTTAGACTATTTTTTGTGGGACTATGTTAAAGCTCATGTCTATACACACAAGAGAACATTGAAGCATTTATTCATGAGATACCGGCCGAAATGTTGGAAAGAGTATGCCAAAATTGGACTAAGCGGATGGACCATTTGAGGCGCAGTGACGGTCAACATTTGTATGAAATAATCTTCAAACATTAAGTTATATGGACCGTACTATCGATTCAAATAAAGATTTCATGAATTTTTCTAAATTTTTTGTGTTTTTTTTTTTAACTTTCCTATAGCTCTTAAAAAATCACCTTTTATAAGAACCAAAATCCATTTTTTTGCCTATAGAAAATAGAGATGGTCAATATGAATATCACTATGAAATATTTTTAATCCATAATGACAGCCACTGAAAAATTACGATTCAAATCTATGATTTATAATTGCAGCCCTTTTAACACCCTCATAACAGGTATCAAGTGAAAGGGCTTGACTAGTAGAATACAGCTAATAATGAAAAAGTTAAACCCCAAATAAGGTGCCATATATAAACAAAAAATTTAGCCTCGAAAATATTAATAAAAAAATGAGTATATCTATGTACATAGAAGTACATAGTGTATTATTAGATTCGGCACAGCCGAATGCAGCACTATTACTTGCTCTATTTAAAATATTAAATATACATTTTAGTGGGTGATTTCGTTACTGACACTCTTATAAATTTAAAAATTACTATTAATATTTACAAACACACATTTTCCTATTTTTCATTTAATATTTTTTTTGAATTTGTCCATTGACAAAAATTATTGAACTACAAGTTAAAACACAAAAAAATAATTGTTTATTCCACATTTCATAGAATAAAAGTCGTTGCCAAAAATAATTATTCAATTTTTTGGTAAATACATATCATATTATTAATTGTGTGTGTGTGTGTGTGTGTAAAATAGGCATTTAAATGTTGGTATGTATGTGTGTGTGTAATATGTTATATGTGGTTGTTTAAGTTCTACAATGGATTTCCGTTTTAATTAGATATTTAGTAGCCATATTTTCCATAATCGTTATCAAATATTATTATTCTAAATTATTTACTATTAATATTCGAGGAAATATAGAAAAAAAGTGTAATATTTATGTATATTGCATAATAAATATAATACGGACAATCAATATTTGTGGTTTTTGCCACTAAGAGGCATTTGTTTTGTAGTTTTTTTTTATTTTTGGTATATTTTTTTATAAAATAATTATTATTATTTTTATGAGTAAGCTTATAACCACATAATATAATCATTGTAAATTTAATGCAGTTGAATGCATAAATTCTAATATATGAACATTTTATTTAATTTATAACAAAATGACTTTAAAAACTGATGTTTCATCTGAATGTATTTATTTACGGATAAATATCAGAGGTGTTTAATCCCAGTAAAAACTAGGTAATGACTTGCTCATACTAAACAACATACTTTTCAATGACTATTGCATATCGTCTGCCTTACGGAGAAGTGTTTTAGTAATGACTTGATTTATAATGTGATACGCAAGTACTTATTTGCAGACATTTGCTTAGATATACACACAGAATACAATTTTTTATTGCGAAATTTAATAGAAGCCATTCAAAGAACTTTTTATAATTCTCATTTAGTTTAACACGTTTAGGATATAAGTAATAATGATTTTGAAAACAGCGACAAAGCATTTCATTGACAAAGTGATGACTTATAGATTTTCACTAATTTTTGAGTTTCAAATTAATGTGTCGCAGAATAATCAAACCGAATTTTCGTCATTCTGTAAGTCCATAATATTAATGCGTTATTTAAATTATTTAAATCAAGTTATTATTTCTCGCTTTAAAAGTAAGTACTTACTTAAGTTGCTATTTATAAGCAATCGATAATAAGTACTTATACGACTTCCTATTTGTAAGCGAGGGTGATGAGTACTTATTTTAGTTCCTATTTGTAAGCGTGTGTGGTAGGACTTGCCTCTAATTGCATCGCCTTGTTAAAATAATGGCTTAAGATTCCAAATTGTAAGTAGTGAAGAACTGTTTTTAAGTACATTCAACTCATTATTTTGTTATGTGTTATTTTGCTGGGATGTTTAAAAATTAAATACATATTTGTTTGTATATTTTTTTGGTCATAATAGTGGCAAGTGATTAAATACTTAATTTTTCACACTTTATTAGATCAAAAATAAAAGACAAGTAAAAATAAAAATTTATTAGCAGTTTCTGTGCAAAATAATTTTATTTTACATTAAAAAACTTAAAAATTTGTTTAATTAAAAACAATAAATTTTAGATGAACCATCTTATTAAGCATTAAACGTGTTTATGTTTAAAAAATTATAAATTTAATTTTCTCTACATTCTAAGACAAACATATTAGCAATAAATTATTTGTAAAAAAAACTATGATAATGGTGTATAAAGTCAGAGATCTAAGACAGAAAAGATCACCTTTTAGAATTTTTTTCAGTCTGTCTGTCTCTCTGTCTTTCCTTTTCTATCTTCAATTTGAGACGTACATACCTTGATTGCTGGATTAATAATTGTGCTACTTTTTATTGTGAGATGAAAGTTTTTTTTAAAAATAAAATTAAAAAAAAATAACTCAATTTACCAATTTTTATTGGGTATGGACACCACAAAAATATTAATGGTTAAAAAAAATTTATACAAAATGAATGTATCGATAATCACATTTGGGTTAGATTTTTATTTTTTATTATTTAGGTATTATAAAGGTGTCTCAGTTAAATAAGGTATGATATAAAATATCGAATTCAGTATGGAATAAAATATCTGCCAAATGACCCCCATGGCTCTGATGACAAGCCACAAATATGTGCCACACAATGTGCCAGTATGTTGCCCATGACGCATTGGATTTTTGATTTGAGCTCAGGAATTCTTTCTGGTTTATTCGCATAAACTCCAAAGAATAAAATTACACGGCAGTAAATTTGCTAGAAACCATTCAAATACATAACTTTTTATAATTCTCATTTAGTTTAACATGCTTAGGTTATAAGTAATGATCTTAGTGATCATTATCATCAGAAATTTGGAGATAATTTCTTCTAGAAATCGTTGCTACAATAAATGCTTTATTTTGTATACTACGTGACAGGTGGCGATGTGTTGCAGAACTCACATATCGCTCGGATCCATGCCATCCAGTTAAGACTACAAGAACTACGTTGTCATAGTCCTGTAACGAATGCCTTTTACAGTCACCGCAACTTTGATTTCATCTTCAAAAAGGTAAGCTCCAGTCACACCACCTGGCCAAAATCCACATCAGCCAGTTAGTTGCTCGTTGTAGGTGCATTCATTTCTCATGAATTGCGTTAGGATTTTCTGTTCGCCAAACTCGACTATTTTGCGTATGCACGAAGCCTTTCAGATGAAATTGCACCTCATCGGAGAAGATGACTTTTGTACAAAAATTTTCAGTGACTTCATTTTGCTCTCTTACGCGTTAAACTTACAGCCGACTTTTTTTGTAGTCTGCTGCTTTGAGCTCCTGAGTGAATTTTGTACGCATAAAGATGAAGTTTTTTTGTGAAAATTTACTGCGTACTGCTGCGTAAAATTGTAAGTTGTTGTGAATTAATACCGAATTAATTTATTCGGGTTTTCGGCGACATTCTTGTTTACAACAGCAGTTTTTTAAGAGACCGACCGCTACGTCTTATTGTCTACAAACGTCCCAGTTTCACTAAATTTGTTTATCACTCTTCGAATGGTTGACACATTAGGTGCATATTCTTAACTGATTTTTTTTAAGTTTAAGAGCGGTTTCAAAATAACACAGTAATAACGTGTTAAGCATATGTGATGGCTGCCATATTTCCGAGTTGCTTAATTTCAATATGTGCATTCTTACTCAGACACTTTTATCGACGCAGTCTCGCCACATAGATGATATTGCAGGCACGGCAATAATTTTAGTGACGCTATAAGCACTTACAAATTAAAGCCTTCATACTGCTAAAATTTATAATATTATTTGGCTCTGTTGAGAAATTTTTTAAAAAAATTTTATAAAACTTACACAAATTTTAAATAATTTCTTAAACATTTTGAAACAATTATTTAAGCTCTTCATTTTTGTTAAGAAAATTAAGATTTTATAAATTGCCTTAACTTTTTTTATTATCACCTTAATTTTTTATACCTGAAAACTTTTCCTTGTTTGTTTGGTATTTTATCTAAAATGATTTAAATAATGTTGATTGTTTTTTTTTTCTGGTTGCCACCTCCCACCGAAATAATTTACTTGCTTAAGCATTTTTTTGTTTTGTTTCGTATATTACCACAATCACTTAATTGTTTGGCATAGAATGTCAAAAGCTCAAAACATAAACCTACATACATACATCCTTTTGTATCCTTTACAGATAGCTTCACACATATATAAACACAAGAAAATAAAACAAAATTGCCTGGTAAATTAATATCCTGTCATAACCCCAGTGTACATTAACCTGGATAATTACAAAAAATTCCTCTTTTTTTTCTCCAACTTTTAGAGGTATTTTAATATTACTTTGTTGTTTTTGCGGGTGTGGAGTAAGTCAGTGCCGTTTTTTTTTTACAGCCAGCCCTATTATCCTTTAACAACATTCATTTTGTTGTTTGAAAATTTTTGTTAGTGTTGCTCTTGAATAATTTTATGTAATTAGCCTAAAGCATCACTTACTCCACTGTGATGTACATTTTTTTGTTCAATATGTTGTAGTTGTTGCTGGCAAAGATTATTCTTTTTTTTTTTTGTGCGTATGTAAGGTTGAGTGTGTTGTAAGAAGAAATGTGTTATTGGGCATGCAGGCATAAAAATGATGTTAATGAAGATAATAAGATTACAACACTATTACTACCCACCGAATACAATAGGAAAAATAGATCAAAAGGAGCACTTTGATTACTCTCGCTTTCACAAAATCTTTATAGCAACTTTACAAATGATGTAAACAAAATTTGGATATTTATTATTGGACGAAAAATCTTAGTTAAGTAATTCGTATTTAGTTACAAATGACTTTTGTACATAAGGTTGGGACTGATCTACAAGTATTTTTCCTTTTTTTATAAAATTTTTTTAAATGAAGTAAATCCAACATTAAATACTTATTTCCTACAAATAAATAAAAAATTTTCTCATTTAAGCACTCTTTAGAAAATATAGAATTATTTGTTTAAATTAACAGCCAAAGAAAAAATTAATTGTCATTTTGTTTTAAGCAGAGGGTGCCTCGATTGCCCAGACCGTACGTTAGCGAAAATAAAATTGTCGTAACAAAAAAAGTTTTGAATTGATTAATATTATTTACATCATTTTATTATTTATCATAATTTAATGAAAAATTATATCTTGTTAATTAATTTTAAGACTAAACGAAGGATACCAAAGATCACTAGCTACAGTTACCATATCAGCTCTAAATTATACTTTAAAAAATATACTGTTACGAATGAACAGTTTGCAATACCAACATTAACTTAATTGCACATTTATTTATAAAAATCTTTCTCATGTTCGCTTAACTTCAACGACAATATTTTTTCTCTCAGTGTACTGCTTAGTTTCAGTATATTTTCTTATTCTAAACAATTAATTTTATTTTTAATAATCTCTTGTGCTAAATGTAACAAACTAGAGTTCAGTTAATATGGGTGAAAGAAAAAAGAAAAAGCTGTACAAAATAAAAGTATTCTTTAACGAGCTATTCATAAAACAACCTGCACATATAGAAAAACAAAAAAGAAATTTGTAGTTGTATAAACGTTTATCTTTGTATTCGTAGAAGTAAATTGTTGTTTTTTAGTTTGTATATATTTTGTGGTTTTTTGTTTGGCTTTCACCATTTCAGCGTAAAACACAATAATTTCCGCCAATAGCCTTTGGCGTTAAATCCTTCCTTCCTTCCTTCCTTTCTGTGTCTCAATAAGCTTTGTTTTACCCAAAAAATTGCTTGAATGGTTTTTATTTTCCCGCTCTCTTTGTTTATTCATAAAAGACCGTACACCGTTTGTAAGTAGATTTTTTTAACTGAATCTCTGGTGACGTTGATGAGGAAGATGGTGATTCAGTAATGTTGTCAATATTGTTACTAAGGAAGCAAAAAAAGGTACTTAAAATTATTTTTGCGATTTTTTTACATAAATTTTAATCTAATTCATTTCATGGTAAACAGATATTTTTTTAAAATTTGTGATGCTTAATTTGCCATAACAAGCTTGGTGTTAACTTCCCAAAAAAAAATATTTTTTTTTATTTTAATTTAATATTTGTAATTAACTTTTATCAAAATATTATAATAAGAAATAATTTTTCTTTTATTTTTTTTTAGCAAAACCGCTTAGTACACTTAAAAGAAAACAGCTAAATAAGAACTACATCAATATGATTTTACTTGTTTTTGTCTATTCATATTTTTGTTATGCCCGCCATTGTTTCAAACAAACACCAGACAGCCTGCTAACGGTTTGTCTGGCTACATGCTTAGAATTCTAGACCTCAAAAGAGATGAAAGTAATTTGTAAAACATAGTTGGTAGTAGTTGTTGTAGTTTCTCTTTTTTTTATGTTTATGATAGTTTTAATCTCAACTTTTTTTCTTTCATTGCCTTTTGCTAATAAACGCTTAAGGCTTGAGCATAGAAATCAACTAAACAAAACAACAACTTAAATAATGAATTTTTATCTTAATTTCTTTGCTTAATACAAGAGTATTTAGGAATTTTATAGGTATTTTTTCTGGTTGTTGTTATTTTTTTTTTATATTTTGTTTTTCACCAAGGGCTTATTAGACCGAATTAATCTTTTGGTGCGTGAAACATTCTAACATTTTTTACGTGCTCCGCCAGGATACACTTGCACAAACGAAAACATATACATATTGTACGTAAATATTTGTATTTATAGAGTTCCATGCCAAATATTTACGTACTTAGTTGTTTGTATATTTATTATTTGACTATGCGTTTAATGAAGCCTATTAAGTTTTGCCAATCCTTTGTTAGAGGGATTGTTTTATTAGGCATTCACACATGCCAACCGACATATGTTTCTTGTCTATCTTTATGTTTGTTGTAGATAATTGTATGTAATACGCATACTTATGCATAAATCTGATGCTAAAAATTGCTGTGTATTTGATTTAAGTAAACCAAGTTGATGAAAAACTTTCATTTACCTTTAAGGCATAATAAACTAAATAAATTGCTCTTGCTTAATTTCTGTTTTAATTTGTGTTTTACCATTTATAGCCAACCCATTATATCATGTGTATTTAGAATAACAAAATTTACTTGTGCTGTTAACAAATAAATTATATCAGATTATGTCGAGCATACTTAATTACTAAACATAAGAAATAGTAGTTTGCTGGATAAAATCACAATTTACATAAAAATTTAAACAATAATAAAACTTATTACTTTAAGAAAATATTTTATCACATCTATTTCTTTCATATGCATAACTTTTAGAGAAATGTTTAGGGAGATAATTCTTAAAAAGATAGTAGAACTATATAAAACGATTTAGGAAAATATAGAGATCGGATTTGGCTCTTTTGTTTTCTTCGTTTAAACCGCATCAAATTCGAATGGTAATAAAAAAGTATAAATGTAACAAATTATTAATTTGTCGGATGCTTAGAAAACTTTATGGTATTACTTTTTAATTCAAACTTTTTTAACTCTTGAAGTTCGCAATTTATGGAAGTAAACTCCTCTTACAACTTGCTTATAAGAGGCATGTTTTTATCCCAAGATTTTTGGTATTTAGAAAAAACAAGAGCTAGTAGGAACAAAGCATAGCCTATTAATTTTTTTAATATTATTATATCTCTTTCAAGATTGCTTTACTGCAAAGATATTTGCTGGGATATGGCCACTTAAAAGTATTTCCTTTAGAAAAAAATCGCGTTTTAATTTAAAGTTAAATTAAATAATTTTAATTTTTAATTAATAATTAATCCAAAAGTATGTTTGACCAAAATTATGTCTTTATTAGCTCACAAATATCATGGCATTTTATAATAAAAAAAAAAAACGACTGCGCATTATTGACGCCATCTTATCGGATTAATTGTTCACCACTTTTTCGTGCCTGCCCGGTCTTTTTTCGTCAATAATTCGTCTAATATTGGCTTTCGAATGATCAATCCTCGCTGCTTTATCTGTAGTCACACAAAAAGTATTCCACAGGTGTGAAATGAAACCAACGAGATGTCCAGTTCACAGGTCCATTTCTTGAGATAATTCGATCGCCAAACGTTTGGCACAACAAAATATTGATTTTACAACCTGTATAGCATCTTGACGTCTTGTAATAATGTCTACTTCAAATGATTTGTAATGACATGAGCAATAAAAAGTTACGAATTATATTGTAGCGTTCACTATTCACGGTAATATTGGCACCGGTTTCAAATTAAAAGAACAATGGGCCGATGGCGCCCACAGCATATAAATCGCACCAAATGGGAATTTATTACGATGTTAAAGAATCTCAAGAGTCTCATGGGGATTGAACTCTTTCCAAAAATGATAGTACATATATACCCGTTAAGTTAAAAATAACCCTCATCGCTGAAGATGATTTGACAATTAAAATATGTTTATTCTCAACGCATGCACCGAATTGATGTTCCACTGGCTTTAGTTGTTACGCCAGTTTGACCTTATATGGATGAAGGACAAAGTCGGTTTTTAAAATTTTGTAAGTATTGGAAGGGCAGATACCAAATTGCTGTGAATGCCGTTGGATCAATAAATTTGATTTCACTATCGCACATACGTCTACGGCGGCGATGACTTATTCTTTAGGCATGGTACAGACTCGATTTGAATGAATATTATCCAAGAGAGTAAACGTACTTATGAATTGATCCTTATTATTGATTTCTTAGATATACGATTTTTAAACGTTGTTTGTGAAGGTTTTTGCATGGTGATTTGTCAGTCAAACACACTTTATTAGTACGACTGCTACTTACAGTTATTCCTTACCCGGGGTCTCCACGTAGCAATATTTATTACCAAATTGATATATGTAGCATTGCATTTTGCAATCATTGCTCTGCTGATTGCTTGAGCAATTATTGCTGCAATTAGCTGTCAAAATCCTTTTAATTTTCTTTGAAGTCTTTGTTTTTCTTTGCAGAAACAAAGGAAAATTAAAATAATTTTACCTGATAATAATTTAGAGTGAGATATTTAAAAAAAAAACGATAAAAATTTAAACAAAATTATTAAATTTTATAAATAAATTACTTGTGTCGTGTTCTCCACCCAAATGAAAATAAACACACTTTAGCAATAAAGTGCCGTTATTCTTCCGAAGTTTTTGCTTATGCTTAGCAATGAAAATTGCTACGTGGAGACCCAGCGTTAAAACACCCTATATTTCCTATAAGCTAAAATAACTTTTATAACTTTTCTGATGATTATATTATTAATCCTGACTTAAATTTAAGGTCCTGTTAAAAATATTAAAATAAAATTATTGTTTCATTTCATAAAAGGCTTGATAAACTACAATATATTTTTTTTAACAATTTTTAAGTTTAATTTTTTACTTCTTTTAAATGTACCATGATGTCTTTAAATGAAAAACAAATTTCCAGGAAAAAAGTTAAAGTAAAAGATGAATAAAAGTTTCCTAATCCCTCGTGAATTAAAAAGTTACAGCCACTGCTAAAACTAAGAATGAATTTAATTAAGTTTAAACCATATTTTTATAATTGTGTACTAATACGTAGATTCTTACAATTGTTTATCCTACAGACCATTCCACTACAATGTCTTTATAATAACGAGGGTTGTAATACAATTATTAATCTCATATAAAAAAATACCGTTCGTTGGTAATCGTATAAGAATGGTTAAAATTCGTGTCAAAAAAAACGTTGTTAGTGCCAGCAAAGCAGTTCGGGTGCTAGTGAAGTTTAATTCTAAAAAAAATTTACAATTCTGTGGCTATAAGAAAAAACTGCTTATGTCTGTTTTTATAGTTTTTCAGGATAACGCCTTTAAATTTTTTAATTGATTTTTATAAATTGGTTCCCTTCAAAATAAAGGTATTAATATGAATTTTAAACTGTATTAGTTTAAGAGTATATGGATTTCGTATATATAGTTAAGTTATAAGTTTAAATAAGTTATTATTCCAAACGATATTGTTCGTTTGAAAAATATTAGCAATATATTTTTAGGTTATAACTTTCTGTAAAAAATTGGTCTGAGGGTAGATTTAAATTGCGTGATAGCAAATTTAGCTTATATCGGCTTAAGCAGTTATTCTCTTTCGGCGCAAATTGTTATGAAATTTAATTTAAATTTTTTTATAAATTTTCTTAATTATCTATTTAAGAATTTGTTTAATCTAAAGAAAATATATCGTCGGCTTAATATGCTCTCCTGCTAACTCCCTTTCAGCAAATTTTACAGGAGAGACAAAAAACTTCTTATATTTCATATTTATAGCTTTAAAGTAAAACCATAGTATTTTTCATGTTTGACTACAATCTATAAAAATAAAAAAACCAAAAAAAAAAAAAATAAATAAATTGGAGTTAGTAATAAACACTGAACTAATAATGCACTAGGATTAGCAGTTATTCTTACAAAAATTTTTCTCTGAGAGGTTTCTTATCAAGCCTTGTTACAAACTTCAAGTCTTAAATTAAAGAAAAACTACATGCTGGTCAACGAGGGACATCAAAATTTCAATTTAATTAAAAACCGGACTTAGCAGGTTTGGACAATATTTTATTTATAGAAAAAATATCTAAAAATAATTTTATTTTTACGGAAAATTTGTTTTCAAATCTCCGTTTTTAAAGGAAATATTTGTTTATTTTTTATGTTGATAAATTTATTTTGATTATTTGAATATGGAAAAAAGGAAATTAATTTTTTTTTTTCATTGACACAAACTTTATAATTAAACTGCGTATTTTCAAATATATGCGTGTGTGAAACAGTCTATTGATGCACATTATGTATTTATGTATATGTATGTATGTATGTATGTACGTATGTATGTTTTAATAAACAACAGAGTATGAGTAGTAATCAACTGCTATGTTGCATGTTCTTTTATTTTATATTTGTTTTTGTTTACCAAAAGACATACCAATTCATTCATGGCAATATAAACATTAAGGTGGCCCCCTTTTTAAAGTGATTAAACTATTTTATATACTTAAAATTAAATTGCATAAAAGTAAAAAAGTAAAATGTGTTAAAAAAGTAAATGCCCAAGAAAATTTTTACTTTAAATAGTTTACAATTTAATCTCGAGAATTTTATTAATTTTTTTAAGTCATCTTAATGTACTTCTGTAGCAACAGTATGCTCGCAGGTTGTTTGCAATATTTTATGAGAAAAAACGTTAAAATGGGCATGTTTATGTATGGTCTCTTTCACTTATTCTTTTTTATTTATTTTAATTTTCACTTCATGTTATTTCATGCCACTTGTTTGTTTGTTTAGAGATTTTAAAATTATTTTCTTTTCATTTATCTTCTCTTTTCTTAAATAATTAATACCACGTTTAGAAATTCTATTTGTGACATTTTAATTAAAGGAATTTAATTTAGAAAATAGGTACCATATGCACATAACTCTCTATACACACATGTGAAGGAATTTGTATGAATAGTTTTTTTAAGTCCTTGTGTATTTTTTTTTTATGAAATAATAAAAAAAAATACATAAGAATGTTCGTTAAATATTCGACATAACGGCGATAGTCCGACTAATGGCTATCTCTGAGAAACGAAAATATTCATATCTCCGAAAAAGGAATGATATTAAGATTCTTCTTGACCAGTCACATCGGTAATTGCGAAATGGTGATCTAATTCGATCGACTTATTCGGCTTATGTGGGGATGAGCAGGAGACTGTCTCTCTACGCTCTCTACATAGGATCCAAGAGCAATATTGATCTTTACTAGAGGTCTGAGGTGGTCATAGAGCCACAGAGTAGATCTAGTATCTCCTATTTTTATTTATATCTGTGGCTTTCTCTGTAGATCTCTATTTCATTATTTCTATTAACTCGTAATTATAATTCAGTTCTTTCCCTTTTTATTCTCTTTCTAATAGGTCAATCACAATAATAATAATAATAATAATAACTAATAACTGTAAATTTTCGGCATAAGTAGCGTCATGTCCTTTAACCTAACCTACACATGACATACGTCACAAATTCTCAAATAAACTTATTCTTTATGAACACTGCATCTGGTATTCTATTTAATATTTCATGCGAACTGCTGTCAAGCTTCATATAGAAAAATTCGTATGAAATACTCATGGAATAATGTTACCTAAGTAGAACTTCCTTCATATTCATGCAACATTTTATTTCGTATGAAATTAATTGAACAATAGTTCTTTTGTACAAAATTCAAAGCAAGAGCTAATAAATTTTTTTATTTGCTCGATATAATTATCATCAGTCAATCGCAGTTCGGAGAGAATTTTTTTGTTTCTGTTTTTTTATACAAGAAGTTTGACACTTGAAATAAATGAGTGAATTGTTTTTTATTTCTATGGACTTTGACAGCCTAAGTTTGAAAAATGTGAAAGAAAAACTTATCAGCTGACAAATCCAGACTACCTGATGTATAAATTTGGCTTGGCTCGATTTTAAAACTATTTTTGTAAGTTCCATTCTTCGTGTGAAATAACTAATGTTACTCAGCATATTTTACAAATTTAAATTTTTACGCTTTAGACGTATTATTGCAAAACTCCAGGCGAATAGGCAAATCCAGAGAACCTAATGTAACTAAATATCTTAATTTATCCCTTTCAAAGACTGTTTGCTAATTAAAGTTTTCGACAATATTCTTCGATTATTTTGATTTACCTGAATTGACAATGCTACAACCGCAACTGTGTGCTGAACTCAAACAAGGAGATCTCAATGGTATGGTATTTGCGAGATGCTTCCAGTTTCAGTTAACAAGTTTTCTAGTCATAATAATTCATTATCTTGGGCAAATACCGCCAAACTCCCGCCTTAATTCCTTTTGAACAAAAACTAAGCACTGCAAACCATGGTACCGCTGCACTTTCCAAATTCTCTTTTCAGTATCCCGAAAAAAAATAATTTTAAATAGTAATCATAAAGAAATATATGCTGATTACACCTACATTCATAAAAAAGTTATGTTTTGTTTTTGTAGCACGATTCGTTCAACACCCTGTATTTGCATTTGTATTCGTCTTAAATGATAACAACGATTTGTTCTCATATGCTGCCAAATTGCGGCAAAATTATAACAGCAGCTCTTCGAAACTTTGTTTTCAATTTTTAACAAAGGCTTTTGAGCTATGTGCATATGTATGTATGTTTGTTTGTATGCTTTTTTGTTGTCATACATATTGCACATACATGCGTTCATTCAACCGTCCGTCCATTCGTTTATATCGAACACACATTTTTGTATTTTCGTAAATCAATTTCTGTATGTGTGTACGAGTGTTGTTTGAAAATATTCTACTTATGTTTTTAATTTATGGCACAAATTTGCCATTTGACAGTTGCCAAACGTTTATCAATGACAATACAATTGAGAAATAATAGTAACAACAGAAAATAGAATTCAGCAAACAGATAATAGAAATGAAAACACGCCAAACGAAGTTGTGTATAATTAAAGCAAGATGAATAATTTTTATTATTTTTTTAATATATGTAAGTATGATCATTAATTACATACAAAAACATAAGTATGTTAATACCTACACATATGTATTTATGTATAAAATTTTAAGAATGCTTTATTTATCTAAATTTTATTTAAAAGAAGGGTACCTCCATTAATTACATACATCGTATATTTTTAAAAATATGTTTAAGTTTTAATATATAGAAAATTTTGCTGACTTAATTTAAAAGTCGATTATAAATAACATTCAAATTTCAGTTATGTTATTAACCATCGAATTAAACTTTACTATTTTAAAAGCAAGATTGAAGTTGTCATCTTCATTAGCTTGTTTGTCAACTGGAAACGTCACCGTCAGGTTCGGTTTCTCTTGATAAATGACCTATTAGTTTATTTTGTTTTAAAAACAATATTTCTAAGACTTGTTCTTGAAATAGTCATAACGTTGTTCGCTTACAAACCCATTTAATCAAATTTCATGGCGAAGTTGCTTCTTATACGCTGTATTTAAATGGAAAAATTTTTCCAAATATTCTTCTACATCTTTTTCAAATGTCCGTTAAGAATCAATATCAAACTGCTTTTGAACTATGAATTTCATTTTACTTGACTGAGTGTTTAGATATCAGAGTGGTTTTTTGCTAGACAGACATATGGGCATAGAAAAATGCTTTTAAAAGAATTTTAACTATTTTAGACTTTAAATCATATTTCTCAACTTAAATATGGTTTGGAAATTTTTGTCCACTCTCGTTTGTTAAATTATACATTACTAAGGGAATCCCATAGAAATTTATTTGAAGGAATCATTATTCAATAACTGTTTGCCAAATTAAAAACAAATTTTTTCCATCATTTGTCTACACTAACATCATTATAAATGATCATAAACGAAAATAGCTTGTTTTTCTCTATTTTTTTTTTATTTGTTTTATTATACTTACTACTATCAATTCGTAGTACAGATTTTTTATTTCATCATTTTGTATGGCTGTGTATGGCATGCTTTTAGGCGTTCGTAGTTCTATTTCTTAATAGTTCTATTGATGAAGACAAACATTCATTATCAACTGACTTGATTTCGTATACATTAATAAGATACACACAACTGCAGTACATATGTATGTAAGTATGTATGAAAAAATGGAAGCAAATATTGGCATTTACTTATATGTACGTGTGTATGTACAAACATACGCACTTGCATATGAATGATATTTACTGGTAAACTAATGAACCATTTGGTAATTAATCACAGACTCAATTTCACATACACACATATATTTACATCCAACCACATATCAAAAAAAATTCTACTTCCACATTTCATATGTATGCAAACAAATATTGAAAAACTAATGGCATGTATATCTGTGACACATTTCATTATACATATGTACATATGTTTTTTTTTTGTTGTCTATTTTTGATTTAAAAAAGATTTGGCAGAAATGTGTAACAAATTTGTTGGTAAAATTACTGCGGGGCGTATGATTGATTTTTATTAATTAATATTAATCATACTTATGCATCATTAAGGAAATGAATTGAATGAATAAATAATACTGAAAATGGATAATTCGTAGTACTTAATCGAAATTGCTCTAAGTTTTACATGAAATAATCTTTAAAAAGTAATCGCAAGCATTCATTTATTTCTCTCAATAAATATTTCACTTTTGCAAATTTTCTATGTTTTTTTTTTGAATTTTTATCATCAGGTAGTCTTGTTTCGTCAGCTGATTATTTTTTTCTTCACTTATTTTAAATTTCAGCTATCAAAATCTATAGATAAAAAACAATTTTCTCTCCTCTCTCATTTATTTCAAACGTCAAACTTCATATATAAAAAATATAAACAGAACAATTCTCTCCGAACTGCAATTAGCTGATGAATTAATATGCCTTGGCTGAAACAGTTAAAAAATCACAAAGTATTTCAATTTTGTATGGATTTTTTCAGTTTAATTCTTTTCACTTCTAAAGTTGATGTTCGAAGTAACATCCACAAGAGTTTCGAAACACAGTTTTTAAATGCCGACTGTATACAGAAAAATATTAATATAAATTATATTTATGAAATAAATATCTTAATTGATTTTGCTTCAAAATAATACTTTTTATTAAATCAAAAGTAATATTTTAAATTGAAAAAATATAAGAAAATTTTTTATTTAAAAATCACTGAACAACTAATTTAAATTTTTTAATTTTTTTATAAAATTTCTTATTAAATTTTAATTTGATTTGTTTAAAATATTTGTTAAATCTATCATAATTTGGTTTTCCTATACAACAAATTAAATAATCAGTTAATTTAACATTTTTAAACACCTTTTCCTGTGTAACATTCAAAAGAAATTCTAAATTAAAAATTTTAAAAATATTTAAAATATTTTTTTTTTTTTGTTATCCTTTTTAACATCTTAAGAAAAAAGACAAGTTGCTAGTAAATTCCGAATAAATAAAAATTGCATAGAACCACCACACACACATACGCAACAAACATTTTATTACTTGTATCGTATGACTAATATTAAGTCTAAATATAAAATCCTTTACATATACTTTCTTACACACACTCAAAGAAAAACCTTTGTGGTCAATATCAACGATGGCATTGATGGTTATGTCATAATAACAGTATCATCATTTTCTATTTCCTTAACTTACTACTCAATACGGCCAACAAACGGAACCAAAGGATACAACTCATTGCAGAGCAAAAAAAAACATACTTACAGACTGGCGTCTAAAAGGGAATGCATATTGAAACTAGTTGACTGTTAGAAAAAAAAAATAAATAAAAACTGTCACAAAAATATGCTTTCAGATAATATATTCTTATACACACATATATACATACATACATACATATAGATTTTACTACTATTGGCCATATTATTATCAATTGTAAATCAAACAATTTACAAACAAGCATCAATTTACTTAAACTCTTGAGACTAAAGTTCTTACTTTTTTCTATTTCTATTTCTTTTTTTTAGTTTGCCTCTGCAAACCACTAAACATACACACGTTATAACAAAAATGCTCTAATACATATCTACAGATAAAAGTGGTAACACAAATAAAAACACTGAAAGAAATTACTGTATTAAAATATTATTTATATTAAATATAAGAGACTAAAAAATTAATTTAATTAATAAAATAATTAAAATTAAAGTTGTTCACTAAATTAACTCTAAACTCAGCACTGATTATTTGGCCGTCAAAATATTATTACTTACACTTGAATATTTTTCAAATTTGAACTTTTTGAAGTGTATTTTACTTAAAAAAATATAAGAAATAAACATTTATTTTTTTTCCTCAACCGATAAGAGTGGCTACTACGTACTATTATGGGAAATAATTTTCAAGTATTTGTTTGTGTTTTGCATTAGTTGAATTGAAAAGTACTGTTCGTTAAATATACCAAACACTGATGGAACCTTATATCAAAAGAGAGTGAGAGAGAGAGAGAGAGTGCGGAAAATGCTACGGCAAAAAGAGAGGGAAACTATTTATAAGTCACAAAGTTAAAAAATGTTTGTTTAAATATTATAAACAAATATTGGAGAAAATATGAGAATTATGAGCGTAGAACTAAAAAAGTACACAACTAAAACTCAAACACATTTGCTAAAAAGGTTGTGCATTGTTTAAACAAATATTTAAATTTATGCTTACAATGTTGCGCCCAGTTTCAAGAAAACATTTAGAATAGCTAAAGAAAATTTAAGATTTTGAATAATACAAATTATTATTTTTTTTTCGAATTATTTAATGAGTTAAACTTGTGTTGTTGCATAACTATTTGAAATGGCCAGAAATGTTTAATATATAATTTTTATTTATTTATTTTAAACATTTACTTATCTAATGTCAAACTTGGAAGTATTTCTTATGCCTGAGAGAGTTGGTAACAAATCATTTCATTAAATAAAGGAATTCTTTTTACTACAAAATAATATTAAAAGAAGAAGCATCTTTTTTGTTTAAATGATTTGATTACCCTATACCATTATTGCTGAATATTTGTATCGATAGAATTGTAAAGGACATTGCCAATTTCGGTCTATAGAAATGTATATCATTTAGAGATTTATGTAGTTATTTCCACTGCTTTATTATATCGCCGTTATCTAAAGGCATTTTCACCCAATTTTTTTTTTTTCTATTCAGTTCTGTTTGAGATAAGATTTTCTGAATTTGTGTGTTGTAAGCTCCTTGCTTACATCGCAGTTTACATATCGAATCATCCCGGGTTTCACTATAGTTGCCTTGCAGTCCGTGATCCGCGATTTCTGGTATTAAGAAATTCTATTCGTATTTCGAGATGCGTTCTCTTAAGGTCATAAGAGATTATTCAAGTTACAATTAGTTGATGAGCCATTAGAGTCTTTCCAAATTTTAGTTTGACCACAGAATGGGCTCATTAAATATAATATCCAATGCATTATTTCGTTTGTAAAGGAGGAAATTGCAGCATTTTCTGAGTGTGATTTGGATGCAGATCGCAATAATGAGGAATTTGAAAGTGATGGCTTTAAATCAGTCATGAATTTGCAATTGTATGTGTAAGTTTCACTCTCTCACAATATACTTGCGACTGACAAGTTTGTTTATTTTCAGTCAATGCGGGCGCGACGTTTTGAAGGATTAAAAGGGACATTTTGCTTAAAGTCTTGTTTTGCCAATAGCAGCTATAAATCGTTAAGGCGAAATTGTCAAATAAATGAAGAATTTTTACCAGATATTAGGATCAGACAAAAATTTTGGTACCTTTAGTACTTTAATAACAAGACCAATTTTCTGACTTAAGATCTGATTAAATTATCACATAATCCTTTGCAGCCTTCCTAAGAAGGAATTTATAAAACCTTATGCAAACTTCAAGGAAAATATTATTGGCCTAACATGGCTGTTTAAGTTATAAATTTCATAGGAAATTGTGACAAATTGTGATAAAAAAAAACACCAATAGATAATCAAAATGTAAAGCAGCATTTCAAAAACTTTTCACTGACTTACTTGGACTAAATCTGGGATAATAAAAATTGTCAGTGCACGCACTTATAATCTGTAGAAACGTGAAATTTAGTAGTATGTAAAAGGAAAAAGTTTTTAAAAAAGTTGTTTTTTCAAAGCAATTTAATGCTAAATTAACTCTAAATTGTGTGAAGGCTCGAATTGAATCTGCATTAGGGAACTGTTTATATAGATTGACAGATCTAATTTCACAAAACGGATTTAAAATGGTAAAATTGTAATTTTTGTCCGACTACTACCGTGGGTCGTGTCACACGTGGCAACTTGAACTTTTAATATTCCTAGAATGCCAAAAATAGTTTCTTTATATGTTACTTGTTTTATTATATGCTTGTTTAGGATTTAACCAAGCATTGTAGTTGTGAAAGCTAATAATATTAAAAATATTTATTTTTATCAAACTCAACCCGTTTTACTCAAAATATTCATTACGGATACAGGGTATTTAACATGCAGTACAACCGAATAAAAATTTTTCTTTTTTTTTTTCTTCTTCTTCTACTCGGCATTAGTACGGCAATATTATTTAAGTAACCATGGCCAACAAAGACACAAGCAAGTAAATACAAAATGCAGCATAACTATGTATGTCTGCTTTATAACAAAATTACACAAAGGAATTCGAATATAAAGCGACAACAGAAAAATATAAGTAAAAGACAATATTTTAAGCCGATCAAACTTGCTTTAATATATACATACATAAATATATTTTATTCTTTATATTAGACCACTCATGGGCGTTTTTTCTTTTACAAAATTAATAATTTTCTTTACTACAATAGATTAACTTTTAAAGCATTGAATTAAATTAAATCTGGAAAAAATTAACTTTAGCTATTTTGAGACCAAAAAGCGTTGTGAAAAATTTTTATTTCTCAATGTTTAGCACATTAAGTGATTAAACCAAAATTGCATAACGTTTTCTTGTCATCAAACAAAATATGTTTTTTTTTAGCACACAAAGAATATCAAATTGACAACATCCTACATTGGATCCGGAGATGGCATGAAAACTCCTTTTAAACAGTTTTACTTTGTTACGCTTATTGTTTTCCTTAAACACAAAAACAGTTACATTGTCAATGGTAATTACTCGTATTATATCAAAAAAAAAAAAAGGAAATTCTGTTAAAAAAAAAACTACATGTTTTGCGCTGCAGCTTTGTAAGAATATATTGTGTATATGTGCAACACAACCCTCTAATTAGTTAAATTTGTGGCCCAGTTTGTTATTGTTGATGTCATAATCACCATTAACCGTACACTCGTAACTTCATCAGCAGCATTAGTTGTTGTAGTTGCAAAAGTAGCATCATTCTCATTACGATGGTGGTTGGTTTTGGTTATTATGCACTTTCTGTTTTTAAATGCGACATTAAAAATCGTTTTAAGAGCTTTCTTCAACCCAAACGAAACACCCACATACACTGTATATTCATATGTATGTGTATTTACATTTACATTTACATATATGTAAATGTTCTTGCAAACACTGAAACATTGTAAAAGTAGCATACACAAGTACATAGATTTTGTGTAACTTTTACAGCATTTTTTCATGTACACATTCTGATTTTTGTGTTTATTGTTGATATTAGCCGTGTGTAAAATTTTTTAGCTTAAGTAAAACGGATAATAAGTGTAATAACAATTTTTTTTACATATCGTCTTCTTAAATTGTAAAGAGAGTGGAAACAAATATTTCCTAACTGGAGAGAAAATTATTAAAAAGTGAAATTTTTCACACGCTCACAGTTCGTAAACACTTAAGCCACATCACTTTCAAAACTAAAGATAAAATTATGAAAAATGTGGAATATTATAGTTGAGCTAGCGTTATGCAGTTGCACATCTACACGCGTAACTGATTTGTTAAGTAAAAACTATAGTGGGAATAATTAAAACATTTTTACTTTTATTAATAGAAGAAAAAGGCAAAGGAGCAAAATATACTCGAACAAATTTGTAACAACGGATGCGTAAATTCAACACAACAACATGTTAATTTAAGTGTTGTTAGAATTTTTTCCAAGCAGCATCAACTGATTAACATTTGTTTAATTTTTTTTTTTTGTTCCCAATGCATGATAAATACATATATCGTCAATATTAAGCTTATGCCATAATGCTTTAAATATATATTTTTATTCGAATTATCATGTCTCATGAAGTGAAGCGTGTTTTGTTTAATACCAAACAAAATAAGAATTTTTCAAAATTATTTTCTAAAGAGCAAATTATAAGATTGAAAACAATTGTGCTAGACATAAGTTGTTAGTACCAGAACAAAGAGAAAAAACTGAAGTCCTTTTTCCCCCTTTTCTTAAAGATACAATAATTCAAAAAATTTATATTTAATGCATAATAAGTAGCTAATTATCGATAATTCCATTCCAGTGCATAAATGTAGCTAAAATACGGAAAAGCCTTATTGCCTTGTTATTATCCGATAATCATTAATAACAAGATCAGAACGGATTGTTTTAGCTTTCACTAGAGTGAAATTTTAGTGTGTCTAACAGTGTTATGAAAACCGGTTTTCTAATCATTCTAAAAACCGTTTTAAGTACATGTTTAGCTTAAAAATTATTTGAAACAATTTCACACATTTTGCATCACTTAAATCATTGGCAGCTACAAAAGGAAAGAAAAAAGGATATTTCCTTCCTTAAATCATTTTTTTTTCCTTGTTATAAGTAGTATTTTTGACAGCAATTAAACAAATAATTCATATATTATAATAAAAACTTTATTTAATTAAACTTAAAAATGTACGCCTTCCAATAAAGAAAGAACATTTTTGATTGAAAGTGACAGAATGTATGAAATCAATACGGGCATTGTTGAACATATTTTTATAATGAAACAACATTAAATAAATGTTAATCCATGTTTTAATCAAATATGCATTTTTGATTTTATGTTTGTATACTTTACAGTAAACTTTAAGATGGCGCACCTTTAAAATAAAGTGAAACATATTTAAAAAAAGATGGCAACTGTGTTATTACTGAAGTAAAATTAATTGTTTATAATCTGGGAGTCAGATTCAACTGAAAAATATAGTTAAAAACAAGTGAGTGTGCTACATTTGGACATGCCGAATCCGATAATACCCATTTTTGAATGAAATTAAAAAAAAACGAAAACAATAATTGTATTTTTATACCCTTCACACAGCGAAAAAGGGTATATATAGGTTTGTCATTCCGTGTGAAATTTCTACAATTTTCATTTCCGACCCCATAAAGTATATATTTTCTGAAAGCTTATGAATAGGGGAGTCGATTAAGCCCTGTCAGTCTGTCAGTCTGTCCGTCTGTCCGTGTGTATGTTGAAATCAACTTTTTGAAGCCCCCCGACATAGGTTGGACCCGGGTAAGGTATTAAAATATCAGAAATATTCGGGAGTAGATCGGTATTGAAAATCAGAAACATCGGTACATAAACAACTGAGATATGAGCAAGAACCCACGACCACCTCGATTTTTTTTTTCACAAAAAAAACATTACAACAACAACATACATACATACAAACGTGTATACTGGTTAGAGGTTATTTTAATTTTTTTTTATTTTTTATTTAATATATTATTTTTATTATTTTTTTTTTAATTTTTTTTTTTAATTTTTTTATAAATTTTTTTTTTTTTGTATTAATTATATATATTTTAATTATTTTTTTTTTTAATTTTTTTTTAAATTTTTTTTTTTAATTTTTTTTTTATTTTTTTTCTTTTTACGTAAAGTTATAATTTGAAAATGGGTTGTTTTTATGTATGTACGTATTTCATATGGGATGAATGGTGATACAAACTACTGTTATTGCGTGACAACACGTTGTGAAGGGTATATAAGATTCGGCACGGCCGAATATAGCGCTCTTACTTGTTGTATATCGAAAGGTGAAACGAAAGTACATGTTAATATTAAAAACAAGCCCACTGTGCTAATATAACTGTACAGTTTACAACTTTTAATCAACATAAAATTTTCATTTCAAAGTTTAAAGTTGTGAAATGTTGATCCTTAAAATTGCAATTTAAACTGAAAACTTTTCTACTTTGAAACAATGTAAAATGTACTCATTTTGGATTTAAAAATGGAAAATATTTGATTAAGTTTATGCTAAAAAATTGCGAGCGATATTAAACTAATTTCGAAACAACATAGATTTAGGATTAAAGTTGACTTTAAGTTTTATTTCTACATTTTTCCATATTAAGTCATTTTCATAGATATTTATTTTTTTTTTTTTTTTGATTTCAATTTTAGTGTTTAATATTCCCAATTGGAGTATTATTTTAAATATTTTTGAAAACTTATTATTAACCATATTTTATACGAAATAAGTAAATTAACAACAGACAGCTGTAAGTCGTTTTTGTTAATTTTATTTCAATTTTTATCTTGCATGAACTTGGGACATACATATCGATGGTCACAAGGAGAAAGGTCCACACTCAAATAATTGTAACTTTACAGGAGAAGGTGAAAACGTAATCGAAACTGTATTATAACAATGTAACTTTCTTTTGTGAAATTACTGTAATTTTTTAAACTATTGCATGAAATTCTTGTGTCTATGTGTATTTGTATGTATGTATAGTTGCCAGATTTTAAGATTTTTAGTACCAAAAATATTCTATTGACGATTTGCCGATTTTACCAACAATTTCAATGTGAACAACATGGTTTGGAAACAGAATTCTTTAAATAATAAACTTTCAAAGCACGTTTGCATACAAAAGTTAAATATATCACAATTACAGAGAATAATTTTTAGGACCATTATTACAATTTGCCGTTAGTTAAAGGTAGGAATTTTTGTGCCCGATAAATAGCTTTGCATTATTGAATTTTGCATTTTTTTATTGTTATTATTATTATTAATAATACTAACATTTAATAGATAAAATAATAATAAATGAAGGCCTTATAATGAAAGGCATTTATCGGTTCGACAAAATCCTAAACTAATGGCAAGTTGTAATAATGGCCCTTAGTCTTTTATTTAAAAATTTGTTATACATATACATACATACATATGTTTCTATATAAATGCATATACATACATATGTATGTACATATGTATGTATGTATAAAAAATCAATCTTGCCACATTTACCTACGAATGTAGAAAACATTTTAAAGTCAGATTTATCTTCATGTAACAAAAATAGAAATACATATGTAAGCTGAAAAGATATTTTTAGAGACTTTTCCACGTAAAACGCAACACGTGGTTGTGTGTGCTTAAAAACATGCCTTGTATTCATGAGCTTTTGAATAAATTCGTAGAACACCAGAACAGCATTCATTGTTATTAGAACATAAATAAAATCAATCTCAATCTCAATCAATAAAACCATCTTCAACAATTTCAGTTTCATTGATTTTCTGCTCACATTACAAACTTCTATTTTTTATATAAAAAAAAAATATTTTTTTGGTTCTTAACAAATCTTTTATATTTTTTACTCGTACATACATATGTATGTATGTACATATGTTTTTGACGAAAGTGCCGAATGCAATAATTAATTAATTTTCAACAAAAACTCAAAATTAAACTATTGATGCGTTCGTTGACAATGTCTTCAAAAATGAACTAAAACTTTTATTTTTAACGCATTTCTAGTGTCACAAGAAAGGAAATTAGTTGACATTTTGCTAGAGACATTTGGTTCTAGGCTGACTGACTACAGGGTATTTAAAACAATTTATATATTTACATACATACGTGCCTACATACACAACAATAGTCACAAGCAAATTTTTAACGAAGTTTTCAGTGATTTCAATACATTTCACACACCTCGACACAAAAATTTAACGCAATAGTATGAAATATAAGAATTTTACAAAATTAATTTTGATAATCCAGTTTTTATGACGTTTTTACAATACCTTCTCCTATAAAGTTGCAATTAGGGCCTTTCTACCTGTGACCATCGATATAAGCTTATGAAATTTTGTTATATGCGCTAAACTGAGCAACTATAAAACTCATTAAAATTGTTTCTGTTGAGCTACTTAAAGCAGAAACAACAACTACTTAGATACAATTACTGTTAATACACATAAGCAAAAAGTACCCTTTTTCGATTTGATTATTCTTGTTTTAAAAGTACCACTTTATAGAATAGAAGACTACTTCTCTTAGAAGTATGTACATATGTACTTATTTATGTGTTCATAATTTGTTCGTGTAAGTAAATATGTTTAATGTAATATAAGTATGTTTAAATGTACGTATGTTTATGTTTGCAATTAATTGATACCTACATACTTGCATTAAGATACAAGTACATACATACATCCATACATAGTTTGAACTAATAGTATTTAGTTGTATGTGTATATGAATCTACCTTCTAGTGAACAAATAATTATAGGAAGAATTGGGCCAGAATTGTTTATAGTTTGATTTCTACTAATTAAAGCAAGTTTAACTTTGTATTTTTTACAGTTTGTTGTTGTTGCATATTATATGTATACACACACTATTTGTATCTCTATAAGCTTACATACATACATATGTAAAACTAGCCAGTGCCCGCGACCTCGTCTGTGTAGTTATCGGTACGAAAGATAATAATTCAGATTGTGTTCTATCTGTGCCGCAAATTTAATTAAGTTAAAAATGTCAAAACATTTAAGCGTCCAAGCGTTCATATTTATTATATTAGTGGAATAATATTTTAAATGCAAATATTTTGGACAAAATACTTCTACAGTCGAAGTTGGATGATTTATTTATTTTTTTTTTTTCACCAATACGTTCGGTTATTAAATGTTGATTTTATTCACGATTATGCGAAGACATCTACACAAATCTTAATAATGTAGAAATGATGTTGAAAGAATTATGGGCTTCTTTAGCATAAGATTGTGTGGAGACAGTAGAGTCGTCATATAAAGAGGGCATAGTCAAGCCACCGATAGGCCACTATTTTGGGCGAATTAGGGCGTGGATATCAGATGGGACTGATATGGCATAGAGGAACAGAAGGGACTGCTCTATTGCCAAGGGTTAATTCGGCAGACTCTACGCTGCTCGTGAAAGTGTATAGGATATGTCTGAAGGCCGCTTTTAAGGTTATAACGAGTCATTGTCCAGTAAGGGATGGGAATAGTAGATGTGAACGCGGTACTCCGGATTATTGTAGGAAGTGTGAGGATGAGGAAAATATACAAACGATAGAGCATGTAGCCTTTTACTGCCCAAAACTACAGAATTATAGAGTTAGATGCTTAGATGAGCTTTTCACAATGAGTTAAGTGATATCGTGGAGGGAAAACTAGAGAATACTATTGGATTCATCTTGCGACTATTTTTCCCAGATTTTTATACCCTTCACCTGTGGTGCACAAGGGTATATATAGCTTTGCCATTCCTTGTGAAATTTCTACAATTTTCATTTCCGACCCCATAAAGTATATATTTTCTGAAAGCTTATGAATAGAGGAGTCGATTAAGCCCTGACCGTCTGTCCGTCTGTCCGTCTGTCCGTGTGTTGGTTGAAATCAACTTTTAGAAGCAACTACATGTTCCTCAGATCTGTATATGGTATCAATCTCTTGGAAATATCCAGGAATGAATCGCTATTGAAATTCAGAACAATCGCCCCATAACTTTCTGAGATATGAGCAAAAAACCACGACCACCTCGTTTTTTTCACAATTACAACAACAACATACATACATAAATACATGTGAAAAACATACCAAACAAAAAAAAAAATTAAAAAAAAAATATTAATAATAAGAAAAAAATAATAAAAAAAACTACAAAAAAAAAATTTAAAAAAAATTTAAAAAAAATTTAAAAAAAAATTTTTTAAAAAATTTAAAAAAAATATAAAAAAAAAATAATAAAATATAAATAATATATTAAATAAAATAAAATAAAATTTTTTTGGCTCAGCTGGGATTCGATGCCACTTTTATTCTAACGTGTACGTATGCACGTATTTTATATGGGATGAATGGTGATACAAACAATTGTTATTGCATGACTACACGTTGTGAAGGGTATATAAGATTCGGCACGGCCGAATATAGCACTGTTACTTGTTTAATTTAATTTCTTCCTTAATTTAGCCTTTTTCTAATACTTGCTTTTCTTCTTAATTTCTGTTTTCTCTTTTAACGAAATTGAAACACAATGGGTCTCAAAGAGTGAGTGTTGGAAGTGTCTCTTAGATTCCTTTTTATTGCAACATTATACTCTGCCTAAGACGAAGCCAGCTGATTATTTTTTTGTGTCCTTGAGAATGTCAAACTACATATTTAAAAAATAATTTTAACTCCGGAAATTGTCAAACTCCATACATAAAAAAAGAGAGACAAAAATTTCTCTCTCCTTTACGCTATCACCTTATGTAGTTACACCATGATTAAGATACTTTTTGTAAATTCAAGTTAAATATTTGAAAAAAAAAAAAAATAGAGAAATATTTTTCACTTTTAGAACTTATTAGTTCACGTAAATACATGTTTTCGTCATTAGTAGTTCATCAAGAATAAAATAACTTTGCGAATCAAGAAGTTTGCAATTTTTTATGCTTTATGAATTTTGGTACATATGTATTTATGTATGCACATCATAAAAAGCTGATTAAAAATTGTGCGAAGTAAAATTAATTAAAGTAATTATAATTTATTCAAAAATTTCGATCTTGTTCAAATGACATAATATTCCTGCTAAACTGCTAAGGGCAATTAGATTTGTAGAGCTAAAAAATTTGATTTTATTTCTTAAAACTTGAGTTGAAAAATTTTTGTGACTCAATAAAAACCACAAATGTTTTTATTGTGATAAAAATAAAAATTTAAATTATAGGTACATGTATTTAGTATTTAGTATGTACATACATACATATGTACATTAATATGTATTTATGTTGTACATATTTAATAGCAACCTAACGCAAAAATCTCTCGTATCAGAATAAGAACTTGTTATCGAGTGTGGTATTTTATAACTTTGTGCTAACAAGTTTTGAATTCAAGCAATAGTTTTCAATTAACAAGTCATAACAGAACTACTTAAGATACATAAATATTAATAAATGTAAAAAACATCAACAAAACATGTGTAACACATTCGCATTTTATAAAATCGTTGTATTTTTAAAGATTTCGAAATTAATTTTCTGTATGCCACTGAAGATGTTCGAATGCCAAATAACATGTCCACCAAATACTGTTTGCGAGGGCGAAAATAAATGTGTCTGTATTGAACACATTATCTTAGATGAACAAGTTGATAAGCAAAGCAAAGATAATCTAAATCTTCCTCAACTTCCGTACTGTAACGAAGACAGTTCAACTGTTGCTGACGATATTTACGACTATGAATGGATGCAGGTAGACGAATCTTTAAACGATAAAACGACAGATATTGAGGTGAATACTATAAACACATTAAAAACATATGAAATAGATAATTATACATCAGAGTGTATTACGTTTTACGTAATTCTAGGAATCGCATGTGTTCTTATAGCACTTTTAATTTTATTAATGAAGAGAAACTTGAATAAATTATGTACATTTTAAAGCATCAAATATCGTTTCAAATTTGTGTAATAACCGTGGTGTAATAACATAAGGTGATAGCGTAAGAGAGTGTATTTTTTGTATCTCTTTTTTTTATATATGAAGTTTGACAATTATCGGCACTGAAATTTTTTTAATATATAGAGTTTGAAAAACATTGGCACACAAAAAAATAATCAGCTGGGCTCGCACCGCCACCTGTATAAGTGTATCCTGGTAAACAAGGCGAATTTACCTGGTAAAAACAAAAAATAATTCTCTCTTTTCTCTCATTTATTTCAAATATCAAACTTCATATTTAAAAAATAAAAAATCTCTCTGAACTACAAATATGCCTGGCTTAAAAAAAATAGAAAAATATCAAAACCGGTTTTTCGCATTATTTATTTATTTATTTATTCAACGTAATATAAAGCCTCATTAGCCGAAAGCCTCATTATTCGAAAGCAACTTTATTTTGGCCGTCACATTTTTTCAGAAATGTAGACGACAAAGTTAATTTAAAGGAAAAAAATATATATACAGAGAATCGAGTTAAACAGGTAAAACAGCAGGCTAAATTAAAATTTTCATTAAAAAATTCTGAAAAATTGGAACAAAAGTTTAAAAATTGTCTCCTGTAAAATACTGTTTTTGTAGGTTTTGTTATTTTAGCGGTTAAGGTTCGATATGAATTTTTTGTATGAAGTGTATCACATCCCCTGCTGCGATAGTATCATTTTTTGGTTGGAATAAGATAAATGAGAAAAAAGTAAAACTCACAAAGTTTAAGGATTAAAGATTTTACTTATCCATCAAATAATACAAAAGGTGCTACACTCATTGTTTTTTCTAGCTCATTTTAAAAACTTTAGATATTACAGTATTCTGGATATGCTGGAAAAACTATTGATTTTGTATGGAAGTTGGGTGCCACACCCGAGTGCCCCTGTGGACTAGTCAGTAAAGGACAAGTCAGTTGTTTGGGGGTTGCGGGTTCGATTCCCGCCGGAGACTCTGGAATTGTCTGCTTCTCCTTCTCTTCTATCCTAAAAATTTCTATTCTTCTCTCTATTAAGGCGTCACAATGGACCGTAATGGTCTCCGAGTGAAGGTGTGAAGGTAACTTTGCACCAGCCTTACCTACCTACCTACCTACCTACCTGGGTGCCACACCCACTTAAAATTTAAAAAAAATTACCGGTCTAGCCGTTCTCCGGGCTAAGATAAATTAAAAAAAGTGGGCGTGGTATATTTTTCTTATCGTAAAAATCTAATTTTGGTTATGGAAAATTGAGAAAAAATTTGCGAAATCGGTGCATCCATTTTTAAGTGTTGCGATAACTTACAGTAGGTTTACATGATGAATTTTATGACGTCCAATTTTGGACGTCATTTTTTGTTTGGGAGCAAGCGGTGTAGGGAAGAAAGGGGGGTAGGAAAATAGACATGGTTTCTGTTTTCATGGTTTTTTTTGACACTTCGCTTTACACTTTTTTCTATTCTTTCTGTTACGTTTTATTTTTATATTCTCATCAACTGGATTGTGCTTTTTGACTGATAAAAAAAAAATATTAAACAGTAATTAGTTTTTTCGACATTCAAAATAAAGAAAATAAAAAATATTAAAAATATAAATTTAATAGTCTACAATACAAATTAGAAATTAGACGTCCAAAAAAAACCATCGTATAAATTTGAATAGTTTTTGGTAACAACTTCAAAAAGGAATTAAGAAAATTGGACGTCATAAAATTCATCATGTAAATTGGGTGTTACAAACGATAATTGATTTTTATTTATATAGATTGATTGATAGATACATAGATAATAAATTGAAAAAAAATTATCAAACTTGAAAAAGAGGTATTTCATAAAAGCAAAATCGATTTATGATCTGACGAGATATAAAGAATGAACACCATCAACTCTCCGATAATTTACAGACATGCTATACAAATTTATTCATGAAATACCTATAATTTCCACTACTTAACTTTTGAATATTATTTGTGACACCAGGTTGCCAGTTGTATTCTCAGAAATAATTCATCATCATACATTGGTAAAGTAGCTTAGTGAACGGCTTATCCAAAAAATTTTACGAATAGCTCTACAGGCATTTCATATCTACAAGTAGCAAATGTCTATAAATCTTTCTAGGGCGAAAATTTTTGATTTGTATGGTAAAAATATGAGAAAAATGGCATTCTATAATTTATAATGAAATGAACGAAGGAACATTTTTTTATTAATTTGTTTTTAAATAATTTTACCAAATCTCAGCCTTTATGACAAAAATAACGAAAAGGTGTCAAAACAAACTGAAAACTTAAAAACTAATTACCAACCTAAACAAACCTAAAATTTTCCATGTACATGGACTTGAGGCACAACCTTTAATATTTTAAAATCATTTAAAACTATTTCGTTGGGCTTTATATAACATCGTTCAATTTTTTATTTGTATCAACAATTGGTCTTTTTTATCAAGTATTTAGCCTTATTGTCAGTGGCGTTATCGTATTTTTTAGTACCATGTAATATTTAAGTCAATTAAAAATGAATGCCACCTTTTTGTACTACTGTTTTCGATAGGCAAAAGACAAACGCCACTGACCATAAGGCTGATTAACTCCTAGCATTCTTTAACAAAAAAAAAATAGTTAAATTTTTTTAAATATATAGAAACTATTTATTTCTTGGATTTGATTTTCTTAAGGTAAAATTCCAATTCTTTACCTTCCAAAATGTAGCCATCGGCACGTCCGCATTGACCAGGGCGGGATGAAATGCAGGCTTAAAAAATAAAAAAATAAAAATTATTAAGATGTGATCAATATAAAACTAAATTGGTTTCGTGTTTAACAAAGTTTTTACAGAGCCAATCAGAGTAACTATGACAAGCAAAATCACGCCCCATCGGCTTGTTGAGGAACTTAAAACAAGTCCTTAACAAAAAGAGTTGATAGGATCGCTTTGAGATATTATCATCAAGTTAGTTTGTAAATACTTCGAAAAACAAGATTGATTTTAAAACATACCTAAGAGACGACCAGATACAAATTGATCTTCCAAAGCCTGTTCCACTTTGGCGTATTTTTGACGTTCCAGATATTTTTTCATGGCCTTTTCACTGCGCTTCTTTGTCAGCACATCGTCATCCTCCTTTTGTTGTTGCTTTGGATTACGCTTGCGACCCAAAGGCAAAACGTAGTGTGATTCATACCACTGACGGAAGGGGGTGGCATCAATTACAACAATAGAGTTCTTTACCAAAGTTTTGGTACGAACTAGTTCATTGTTGGAGGCATTGTACACTACATCAGCAACACGAGTTTTGCGTGCAATGCCCTCCGAGGCCCAGGAAAAGTTACCCGTTTCAAGACGGAGGGCACGGAGTTTAGTGTTACCGCCACGAGTGCGAACTTTGTGAATTCTGGGAGCACCCAACTAAAATAAATAAGCATTTTTTTATAAATCTATATAAACTAGGGGCTTTTTTTGACGTATGTGGAAAAATCTATCAGCAGTCCGAACATAAAAACGCTATTCATCAATTGCAAAAAGTTCCGAAAAACCTTTTGGTTACAGTTGACACGCGTTATCATCATTTAGAATTTTCACTCATTAAAAAAAGATATGCGTATTTACTTTGTAAACTTACCTTGGTATTGGCAGCAGGTCGGCCCAACTCGAACTTACGCTTCTTGCGTAAAGGTTTACGTTTGCCACCAGTGGACCGGCGCTTATGTGCACTATCACGGCTAATACCTAAGAGATAAATGATATTAGTCTTTCCAACTTCTCTTACCATCCATTTTAAGAATGAAAATATCAAGTAAAATCCATAAATTCAATTGCATTTGAACCAGCCTTGACTTTCTACCCATATCACAGATATTATTAATAGTATATTAATCTTGCATATATTACATTGTAAACGTGATTTTGGCGGCTTTAAGTGTAATTTTATTAATTTATACTCATGGATGGTTTAAGATTTTCTCGATATTTTTTTCAATTTTTGAAAATACAATACTCACCCATCTTACAGAGAAGGAAAGGAAGCGAAAAAAGAACGAAAACGAATGTATCAAACAAGGGTCATATCTTTTTGTAAAAGATTATTAGAGTTGTATTTTACATATGTCAGTCAATACTCGACTGTGTTCAATTGGTACATAAATATTGTATTCTGTTGGAAAATCAACAATCCGCGCAAATTTATTTCCGAGCATAAGCTCCGTCTCCACCTTGTTACCAAAGTATTTTTTCAATAGGATGAGAACACGACACAAGTAAATCTTAATTAATAACTAAATGTGAATGTTTGGATGTTTGTTACTTAGTAACGAAAAAACAACAACCTAGATTAACATATAGGCTATATTTTTACAATATTCAAACGAATTCGCGGATATATGTGAAAAAATTTTGTATTTATTATGTCGGTTATTTAAAGGTTTTGAGTGCCCAATATTTACATGTCCTGGCGAAAAAAAAATATTAATCATCAAACTTTAATTATTGAAGTATATTTTCTTAAATATTTGAATTAAATTCACGCGAAAAATTACTAAACGGATTTTAATGAAATTTGCCACACAGACAACCTGAATAATTATATAAAGAGGCCACTGTTCGTGCCAGGCTAGTTTATTTATAAAGCTTAATATTTTTATTTTAACTTTTTGTCTATTATTTAGTTTATAATATCTCGCACTTAATTAGAATTATCAGGTAATTGTATTTTAATTATCCTTTGTTTCTGCAAATAAAACAAACAAAATAAAATGAAATGATCCTGACAACTTATAGTGGCAATAAATGCTCAAGCAATCAGCAAATCAATAAATTAAATACGTATAGCAAATAGCGGTCTACACTACGCATTTTCTATAATAGCAATCAAATTTGACGATTGCGGCAATAAATGTTGCGACATGGAGGAATCAAGTAAACAATATTCAGTAAAAGTACTGTAAAAATATGTTTATGTACAAATGTATGTTTAGAGGTGAAGAATACGTTTTGTGTACTAAACAAAAATCTTATATGTTTAGTTCAAAATTGAACTAAATCGTTCATTTAGTTCAATCGCAATTTTGAACTGCGAATTCGCCTTGCATCTGGGCAGGCACCATTACTTTTACAAGTGTGCACTGTCACCAGCAATAAAATTAAATTTAGTTTTTATTTCCGAAACTTTTGACGGGAAATTTATTTTTAGGTGGCATCATATTCTTTACTCTAGTCGAATGTGGTAGAATTTATGTAAAAGAAAATGTCAAAGCGAAAAAATAAAACCAGACGCAATTAAAACTGACATCTGTATGTATAAAATCTTGTAGCATTTTGTTTAAATTAGAAGGAATAATTGAAAAATAAAATCAATTTAAATAAGAAAAAGGTGCGTGTTAATATTGAAGTTGTAATTTAATTTGATATTTTTTAATAAAATTACATAAAAAATAACGTAAAATATTTTTGCAAGATATATGTATACGCATACCAACATAATTATTGTATGAGTAATACAAAGCAAAAATACATATTTATTATTGATTATTCAACATAAATGTAAAACAAAGAAATTAGCATCAAAATTTATTTAGCTTATCACATCTATCAACATATTGTAAAATTCCAGTGTTTTTAACATAAAATAGACTATAAATGGTGTTAAGTAGATTAATTTGCAGAACAAATTTTTGCTTATGCCAACTATCTTAAAATGTGAATATATTTCCATTTTTATGTAGAAATCATTTAGTTTTTGTAAATAATTTGCAAAATATTGTTCGAAAACCAATATTTAAAAATAAATTAAATACAAAAGTTATAAAATATTTTGTGCCTCTTGTTATTGTTGCTATTTTTTTTTTAATTCTAAAAAATTCTATAAAATTTTACTGTCCGTTGCCTACGTGATTTAAAAGCACATATTTTAACTTGCCAACTGTCTGTCTTCCTAAACAAATTGGACCAAAAACAACTGAATAAATCTTGTTAAAATTTGTTATGGAAGTACATACATATGTATGTAGGTATCTTCGTATTGTGATTAACGTATTGAATACTTTTATCATCTCATTTTTTACCGAAATTGCAAAAAAAAGCATAATAAAAATGGTATTAGAAGTTTGATAAGAAAGGATAAATGATTATAGAATGCACTACCAACAAAAAATATTTGCACTAACAAGGAGATCAGAATTAATCTTAAATACAATATACATATATTACATAAACGTGTAATAATAAATTATGTTAAAATCAATTTTCTGATCCTTTAATATTTTTCTTATAATATTCCGTTACACTCTTAATTTTAATTACCACATTTGGCAACAGGGAGATATGCATGTACATATCGATAGTCACAAGTAGAAAGTCCTTTTCGTATATATTAACAAAATTGATTTTTTTAGTGATTCCAATACATATCACCCAAATACACCACGACGCTAAAATTTATTGCAATAGTATTAAAAATTACTGATTTTTGGGACCTTTCTACTTGAGACCAACGGTATGTGCATGCATAAGTAGGTATACACATATGTGTGTATGTAATCCAATATTATAAACTTTATCGAGGACAATTTTTCTATTTCCTCAAGCGTAGTTTAAATATTTTTATTATTTTACAGAGAAAACTCTAATAGCGGGAATCTCACTTGGCGTTTGTAGCTTTATATTACGGGATTTAAATAAATAAATATAATAAAAAAAAATTAAAATTCAAGTAGCAAAAGCAAAAAAAATGTATTTTAAAGTTTTGCTGAAGTAAGAAATTAAATTTACATGCTAAGGTTTTTTGTAAAAATAGGTACAATAAATATTTTTCAAACAAAAAAAGTTCCCTGAATCCCCTACAAGTGTTAACAGTTTACTACTTTTTCTACTCAAAGTGAAAAATCGATGGCTCACGTGGATAATCACTTATTACACATTTTTCAAATTCAAACTCGTCTGAAGAAAGAAAGTGAACTTAGTAACCAAATATTGAATATATGTACATATTTGCAAATTTTTGGTTTTTACACAAAGTTTTTTTAAAGTGTGGAGAAAAATTTCAGATGTTCCACTCAGTTTTTTTTTTTTTTTTTTTTGTTTTAAATTAAAAAAATTTTAATTTAATTGTGGGTGGTTCATAAATGCACATATTGTACTTTATTTATTTCTTCAATAGGAAAAGTTACCATAAAGATGTATCTGCACGAGGGGTTAATAAAAGATTCGGCTATTTTAGCACTTTGAAAAAGGGTTAAAATGTCCTGCCTATCCCAACAGATATATAATAGAATAATATAAAATATTCTATAATTTTTATTAAATTGTAACATAAATAGTAGTTTCAAATTACATATAAAGAGTGTTGACGATGAAATCGGAAATGCATTCCACTCGGCTGACATCGGAATAATTTTAAAAATATTCTTAAAAAAATTATTACTATTTAATTTTGAAAATGTTTTATGATAGTTAAATAATAGAATATAGAACATGAGCCAGAATAAAAAAGTGATTTACAATAAATATAAATTATAATAAAGTTCGAATAAATATTAATATACATATGTATAATAATTTTTCAATATTTCTTTTTTTAGTTTACACTTTTTGAAAAGTGACACTTTAAAAATGGACATAATAATAAGTTCTGGAGGTTCAAATGCCTCTGGCGACAGTATTGGTGGATTAAGCAGCATCAGTAATGGAGGGAATGGTAATAACAAATCCCAGCGTTTTGGGGACTCTACACAAAATAATGGGGTAAACGCTGAAGTCAAAAAAATTTATCAGTAAGTAAATAAAATAATTTAAAATAAAACGTTTTTAGTAAAAAGTAGTTTTCAATTTCTAATACCTTACTTAAATATGTATGTATGTGTGTTTGGTTTCCATAAAAAATTGCTATTATTGCTTAAATTTTATTTTTATACTGATATTTCTTGACATTTAAAAGCGTGTCTTAGTTAGAGTATATATGTACATGTTTTTTTATTATTGGGTCTTATTGAATAATTTCAAATTTTGATCCTGCTTGCGGCAATCGCAGTAGGGAATGGATAATAAGGGCGATTATTTAAATTATTAATGATAATTATATACATACATACATACATATGTATATGTATTACTTAAAAACATTAACAAATAAATTTAACTTTTTATGAAACAAATTTGTATATTTTTCACAGACAACTTTATATTGTAGTCAAACAGTTAGATGATGAAAAAAAACAAGTTTCAGGTATATCTCAATTGTTCAAACATGAATTAGAGCAAAAACGGGCTCAACTTGTTCAACTGTGTATACAAATAATCTTTAGAGATTTTCAATCGATCGGCAAGAAAGCTCGAGAAATTATGTGGCGTAAGGGTTATTATGAATTTATTGCATATGTTAAGAAAAGTTGGGCAAAAGAATTTAAAGATACAGCCCAAGAAAGATGTCAAGAAAATATAAAAAAATTGGAGAAATTTTTATGTGCTGGCATATTAAACTACAAAAGAATTGCTGCAAAAATGGAGGAGATTTATGATTTAGATTTAAAATATTTAATAGATTTTACTATAATAAATGAGAGTTATCTAAAAGAGCTTAAAGATAAAGACCGTCAATCAAAGGGTGACAATTTGGATGTGGATGATATAAATAATTACGCAGTTGATAAAAGTTTGGAGGCGATTTCTTTTGCTTTAGATACTATACATTCATCTCTTTTGAGTTTAGGTGATTTGCATCGTTACTTCCTGGATTTCCATATTGATACGAAATTAAAAATAACCAAGCAGTTGGCGGCAAAATATTATTTTGAAGCGTTTAAGCTTAACCCTGCCATTGGTATGGCCCAAAATCAATTGGGGACCTTATACTATGGACAAAATTATGATTTAGACTCCATCTATCATTATCTTTACTCGCTCGTGAGTCTTATACCATTTGAACTGAGTGAGAATAACGTTTGTAAGCTTTTTGCATCGCATGCTGATTATTTGACAAAATTGGATCCGGATAAGATTGAATTTAGTCTACAGGACTTTTATGCTCGATTTTATCTAATCGTTGACATATTTTTCTTCGACAAGGAGGTGCCCGATTTTAACTCGTTGTGTCACTGTGTCTTGGTCGATTTGCGTAAAATTCTTTGTTCGAAAATTTTTAAAATCAATGATTCGTGTATATTCAAAATTGTTTCGATTCTTTTCTTCTGTCTATCGAAATTAAAAATGATCAATTCTCAGAAAGTTTACTCATTAAATGCTTTTTTGGTCGCTGTGTGTTCAGATTTAATGGATGCATGCATTGTTAATCTCGAGCAGACCATTCTAGCAAAATCAACTGAAAATGAAGAGTTTCATACAATGTATACCAAGAAATTTGAGGAATTTGACATTGTCGTTAGGAAATCTCGCAACGAATATAAGAACTGGTTGGCATCCATAGGCGAGGCTGAAAGAAAGGAGAAAAAACTTACACAGTTGTCGCAAAAAGATTTTTCTTCTGATTCACGCGAGTCCCAAAGATCCCATGATGATTATATTTGCAAAACCCAAGACAGCAACAAGACCAGTAAAGACGATAATAAAAATGACGGTGATCCGATTTCTACAAGATCCTCGGATGAGGCAAAAGAAAGTGATTTAAAAACGCCCCTCTCTTGTAAGAGCAAGAAGAAAGGAATGAAACTACGTAGGCGTCGTCGCAAAATTGCTCAGTCGGATGACAGTTCTTGTTACGATACAGAATCGGATATGGATACAGACTTTTCAACCGACGATGAAGACTACACTGATTTAAGTTCGAATTTCGACACTGATTTTAGTGATATTGAAATTGCTGAAACCGGAGAACCGGATCAAGTCCAAGAAAATCAAATTCAAGTCGAAAATAAACACAAACATAATAATTTGCGCAATTCTTCTCGCCACGGTTCAAAGGAAAGTATTGATTCAAATGTAGGCAGTGTTGGACAAAATTTCTCAGATAACGAGGATATTGTAATCGAAGAGGAAAACATTATCTATCCAGAAGACCAAGATAAACAATTATTGACAACCGCCCCACGTTGTAATTCTCAAGAAAATGATTCAGAAGAACTTTTAAAAAGTTTCGAAATTCTTCAGTTGCACACCAATAACACTGTTTTGAATTTTACCAATTGCGATAAAGAAGTTTCACAGAAAACTCAATCTAACATCCAAAAGCCAATTGAGGACAATAAAGCCGTCAACGAGGAACCGCCAAAAAAAATGGTTTATCGCAACAAATATACCAAGATCAATCCAAATATTATAGTAGACTTTGCCCAAAACGAACCCACCATCAGGGCTTTGAAAATTCTGTTTGATTGGTTACGTATTAACCATGAAATACTTATTGGTTGCTATCATTCAAATCCCGAATTTATCCACAAAATTATGAAATTGTTAAATTATTGCAATATTGATATTTTCACGCGCAAAGTTTATTTTGAGCGAGAATTTCTAGTAACACCGAATGTTCGTCAGACCCTTGGGGATCTCTTTGACGTTCGTGTTAATGTTCCGCTATCCGAAGATTTCGTATTTAAAAGTTTCGATATATTTCAAAGCACCCAAATCACCCTCGACTGGGAAACAACAATACGCGAGAAAGTTACCCCACAAGAAGAGTGTATTTTGCGTATATTCAAAATGGTAGATTTTGGTTTCTTTATATGCAAACAAAAGAAGTTCAATTATCGCTTTTGTGTTAAGGCCAGGCGTTTTACTGAAAATACTAAGAAGAAACGCGAAGAGAAAAAATCATCATCTAGAAGACGGGAAAGACGTACTGCTAAAAATGCTGCCCGAAAACGCGCTGAAGGAAGAACTCGTCGTTATTCTGATCGTAAAAATGGTATTGTACGTAAAAGTTATACCAGCAATGAGGAAAAAGATACTGTCGAAGAGTGTAAACGAATGCCACGTAAAGGCTATTTACGCAATCGTAATACTGATAAATTTAACAGTAATGGCGCAACTGCTGGAGGAGGTACTTCTGCTTCAACTACCACCAATAGTGCGATTTTCGAAAAGATACAATCTAGTAGTGGAGCGGATGAAGAACGCTCCGAAGCGATGTCAAAGAAATGTGAAATATTGGGTAAACTTTGGCTTAAAAATGAAGTGCAAACTCTAGAAGAAGAGGTATGTTTATTATTATACCAATTGGTAAAATTTGTACCTTTCTAATTTCTAATTTTGTTTACTTAAACAGTTACGCAAAAACCCTTTGAACATGATAATGACTCCTTTTGTTGTTGTGGACGCAAAAGCGTTAACAGAATATAATGGAATTGTTAAAAATTTAGTTAAGAGCAAAAAATTCATCGTACTCATACCTAATGCTGGTAAGTTGACTTCCTAACAAGATGTGTGTAGACCACCTTAGTAGTTTGTATATAGGAATGAATGTACATTACGTAGTGATATTTTTAATTTTATATACTTGTAGTTTTCAATGAACTCGATGACTTGAAGAAACGTAGTGAAAATGCTCGCAATGTTATTCGCTGGTTGGAACAAGAATTTAAACATGGCAACCGTCATATGAGAGCTCAAAGAGATAATGAAAATTTGGCTCTATCTTTAATTAAAATACCAAGAAAATTAGGTACAATTATTTACTCAAATAATTACATATGAAAAAGAACTAATTCTATTTCTCGTTTCTCTATTATAGATCGTGAAGCTTCTGTTTTTTTGCAAATTGCACAGTTTTGTAATCACTTGGTTGCTAATCACTCCGATCCCAATGACACTGAATTTCAGTCTAACGTGGTTACTTATTTGTCTGGCGATTATTTGCATGAGAAACAACGTAATCAAAACAATTTTAGCTTTTCTGGTATTTTAGACTCTATACCAGTTAGACATGATCAAATTGCAAACTTCTATGCGAAATTTAAGGCTAATAAAAAATGAATACATCTACGACGCAGGATAAATACCTGCAGGGAAGTAAGCGCCGTCGTCCTAGCTACCGTATTGAGTCGTTATTACTACACAACAAAATGTCAAGAACGTTAAAATGAGAGCAACAACAAATTTACCAACAACCAAGCAACTACAATCCCAAAAAAAAAATTGAAATGCATATTCAAACAACACAAAAAAAAAGCATTTCTATGATAATCAGTATCAATTATACTGATCAAATAGTTATGTTTAAATGAATGTCTTAAAAATCATTAAGATATTAATTATATGCAGTAACAACAACAAGAACTGTTGATTTTAGCTTTCATGCAACATGTTTTGCCACCACCCAAAACAACTTTAACTAAAAATTTAATTTTATTAATTAAAACCAATTGGGATTTAAGGGGCGGTCTAAACGTAATCAATTTAATCATCATTAGAATTGGTAACGAAACAAAATTTGATTTTTGTTAAAACCAACAAATATTAAAAAAAAGGAATGTAAAAACAGGCTTTGCAACTGTTGAGAAGTTGTGAATAAATGGCGTATTTTTTAAATAAATAAATTCTATAAAATTCTGGCTGTTTGCAAAGCCTGTTTTAGGTTAAAATTGCCGATAAATTTCATAACATAATATATGTTTATTAATTCGGAAACTTAATTATGCATGCATTGAGAAATATATTCTCAACATATATTTTCTGTCATAATAACTTTTGGATTCGTTTCTAAATTAAAGTTTTCAATTGCTGAAATAAATGGCATGTTAATGGTGGTATAGCTTCACACTTTTATTATCTTTTTATCTTTAGTACTGTCGTTTTATTTAGAAAACTAGAGGTTTTTTAATCAAAATAACGAGCAAAATGTCTAGAAAAGGCATTACGAGAATGTTGTACAATCGAAGTACATACAGAAATACTCACCTATTGTAATTTTTGTTCAAGCTATGGTGATTTAACTCTTTGTGCAACATTTTGTCGTTTCTACTACATTAAGCTTCTTTCATATTATAATATTTTTCTCTACATAATAATCATTTTATAATAAACAAAAATTTTTGCTTATTCTTTTATTATTTAGTGCTATCTTTATTTTACGCCACATTTACAAAAAGTTCAATAATTACTTTGAGCAGAATTTATATTGAAAAGTTATTCACTAATATTTGCTATTTTAATTTTTTTTTAATAAGAACTAAAAAAAAAACATGTTAACATATTTAGTATTTATCTTTTTAATATAAAATCTGCTCAATAAAAATTTTACTTCAAAAATATACACACATATTTATTACAAACAGAATTTTATACAAAAGAAAAATTGTTGATTTTTACTAAAATATTTACATATGCCAACAATTATAAAAAATTTGAAATAGTTAAACCAAATATTTATTCGAAATTCAGATAAAATACAAATGGTCGGGTTATCTAAGCATACACTTAAAGTATCTTTTAAATTATTACGGTTTGCTTGTAATTTGTTTTTGTTACAATAACAAACAACGTGTAAAATTTTCACTCAGAGCCAACGTTTATTTGCATTCTAAAGCTTTGGTTTATTTGTTAAAAATAATTACATAATTTTTAAACATTTCATGTTCAAAATTTATAAAATCGTTAAAAATTTATTATTTTATAGAATCTGATCAGCTGTTCCCATGCGACTACCTTGCTAAATGTGCGTTATATAAGTTCAAATAGCTTAGTCCTTGTCCATATTATGGAACATTTCTTGCAAAACTTTTTCAAATCGTATTGAAATTGCATTCATGTTCACACTTACGAAAGTAGTGTTATATATTTTTGAAAATGTACTTTCATATAAGCACAATTTTTACTCGATTACAAGAACAATAGGCAATAGTACGTTCATAAAACTTTGTAGTACCCTATTCCATTCGTCTTTCCTCTTTAACAATAAACTCAAAAGTTGTGCAACAAATGTTTCCCGAAACGGACGATGACTAAATATTGTTAGAAACCTTTTTTGTCAGGGATAATTGTTTTATTTTTTTTTTTTTTTGTCAAAAATTTTTTTTTTTTTTTGTCAAAAATTATTTTTTTTTATATAAAAAAGCGATTATAAAGTACATTAATTAAACATACATTCTTAGTTTCATAAACAAATGTCCTAACTCGAATTTTTTGAAATTGGAGTTTTTGTAATTCCAATATTACACAAATACACCTTGTAGCAAAAATTTAATACAATGGTACAGAAGAAGTTAAATTACGCCACGGAATTAATGTTAATAATATAGTAAAAAAGTTAAAAATTAGAATATTAAACTCCTATTGCTACTAGGGTCTCAAATTAAGTTGAGCGCGGTCATAGCTAGTAAAAGATGAATAACACAATTTGTTGAATTTATCTTTAATAAACCAAAAATAAATTTTATTTATAAAAAAATCAAAAAATAATTATTTCCTGCCGGAAAAAAATAAAAACCATAAATTAATTATTTTTGCCAAAATAATTATTTCTGTAAAAAAACAAAAAATCAAACATGTAAAAAGCATATGTTTTTTAATATATGTATGTATGTAGTTAAAACCCATAAAAACGGTGTCGCTGACGTTGTTCTCCGATATTTTCTTTTTTTTTTTTCTTTTCTTTGAAAAATAAAAAAAATTATTATTTTCAGTATATGATCAATATGCCCTTTTACATACATAGTTGTACATGTTCGTATGTATGTGTGTGTCTATATATGTGTATGTATATAAATATTTACTTATGTATATCGACATTTATTAAAAAGGATATTTAAAATTTGCAAAATGCTATTAAGATATATTTTGTGTCACAGAACTCTATTTAAATTATTTATAATTTATGTATGTATTATATTTTAACATTTTGTTCAGTTTCTTAAAAAAAAATTAATAAAATTATTAAAAATGACTTGTCATAAATATGTTTTTTAGAAAATAATTATAGCGAAACTAGCTGTTGCAATTGATGCAAATATGCAACAATTTTTTAATTTCGTGAGTGTATTGTGAGGCAAAGTAAAGGTAGTCTTTATAAAAAAAGATCTTTTTGTTTGTTAGTAAGATTCTGTATCTTAATTTTTCTAAAAAAAGGTAATTAACTTTTACTGAAAACTTTTAACAAATTACAATGCCTCAATACAATAAAATAATTGGGTGTATTCCTAAATGCATCTTGCTTTGCAATAAGAAACTGTAACTTTATCCAAAACGTGTTTGCTAAACTTGCACGATCTGCACAGTCTGCATGGGTAGTTTTTATCAGAGAATGAAATCCGACAATAACAATGTGTGTGTACTTTTTTCAATAAATTTGTAAAACAAAAAAAAAATATACTTGTTTTAAAAAGTTAAAGTTTATAATTTTAGTTTACAAGCATTAAAAACTAATAATATTTAAATATTTCCCCCCAAGACATTTTAATTCATCAGGTAGTCTTGATTCGTCAGCTTGTTTTTTTATCCTTTTTTTAATTTCTGCTGTCAAACTGTATACGTAAATGTTTTTTTCTTTTCTCATTCATTATTTTAAATGTCGGACTTTATATAAAAAAAAATAAACAAAAAATTGTCTTCGAAATGCGATTACCTAGTGAATAAGTATGGCTTGGTATTAATTCAAGGCATATTTATTGATCAGAGATAATTTTTTTATATATATGAAGTTTGATATTTACATACATATATTATTTATAAATGAGAGAAGAGAGAAAATAGCTTTTTGTCGTTTGACTTAACAACTAAAATTTAAAATATGTCAAGACATATTCATAAGGTATATGCATCCATCCTGGCAACAAACACAACAATTAAAAACCACATGCATTTTGTTTTTGCATATATGTATGTACCTGTATACATATGTACGTCACAGAGTTTTTTTCTTTTTTTAATTTTGATCATTTTTTTTAAACTTTAATGTTAAAACTTAATATTATTGTCTTGAAAATTTTTAAAACTTTTTAAACCAACTTTAACTGCAAATTATTTATCGAAGACACAAAATAAAAATTAATTTTGACGGACACAATCATATTATTAAAAAAAACTTGGCTTTAATTGTGAATGATTTAAAAAACAATCAGCGGATTGGATACAAGAACCTTATTAATATACCTTGAAATATGTGCAGAAAAAAATAATCATCTAATGAATAAAGACTATCTGATTAATAAATTTGCCCTAATATTTCCCATAATAAATACCTAATTTTTTAATTCACAAGGTATGCAGTCTTATTGTTATAATTTTTCAAAATTTTAAAATGTTTTAAAAAATGTATTAAAACAAATATATTTTAATCATTTTGAAAAACGACATGATTAACACTTTTGCATAACTAAATTTCATATAAAAGATATATGTATTAAATATTAATAACAATAAATAAGTTAATAAAAATAATTTTTATCGTTCCTTACAATTTTTTTTTTGTTGTATTTTTTATTACCTTTTCATTAAATAAAAGTATGCATATTTATAATTTCAGTTATCAATAAAGTACGATGATAAAAAAAATTTTTGTGTTTTACTCTTTGAAAAATCATGTAAAATTGTAGTCTTTTAAATAACAAAAGAACGTTATATTTTTGGTTTAAAAAAAAACAACCAAAAATGATACCAGGTGCTAAAGAATAATAAAAACAAAGTTACGCATTGCGCATGTTTGTTGTAATTCTGCTCTTTCGTGAATGACGTCATTTCAGTAAACAAGTAAAATGCTAAAATAATTAACAATATTTATGAATAATAATAAAAAAAAAACATTAAATAACAAACAAAAAAGTGATTTTTTTTGGAAAATTAACTTAAAAACGGTAAATAATCATATTTATAAGCTGTAATATGTTCAATAATATACTTTTAAATAAACTATAATGCTTTTATTCTCTTTTAATTTTTATAAATCTCACTGTTTATGTATTGTTTTTGTTAAATGCAAGGCTGATGTGACGTAGCATCTCTTACAGATATACAAGGAAAATTGAAAGATATCCTACACTCAAAGACCCGTATGTGTGTCCCTCTAATAAAAAAAAAAAAAAAAGAATTGAAAATATGATAAACTATATTAAAAAAATAAGCCTTTGAAATACAATTCTAACAAGCCCATGTTGCCTATTTTTTTTTTTTATCACTGTACTCATTTGTACAGTAACCTGGAATTTCGCAATCCCATCTTATAATCTCCGTTCAATGCCCTGTAATAACCCTTATAATGGCATTCAGTCGTACCCTATTCAAGTAAAGGGGGCAAATTACGATATAGAAACGTGCTAGATCAGGTCTTTCTGACATTCACGACCAAACGCACGATGTTAAATGTAAATAAAATAAAAAGTTTTCAGAGAATTATTTTAATATTTTTTTATTAAAATGAATTATTTCAAAACAGGCTCAAGGTCAAGTCGCTACAATTTCCTTATTTTCTAATAAAACTCGTTAGTGTTTTATTAAGTAGGTATTTGTAGAATTTATTTTTTCAATATTTCGAGCGCCTCGTACACAAATAAACTTAAATACTTACTAATGTTTTTATATTTAAATTTGGCAATTATGTGTTTTTATGTATGTGCACATTTTTCAGTGTCTGTTTTGTAATTTATCCTTATGTTCGCGGGAGTATTAATTATATTTAAAATCTCTATTATATGTATATCTCTTCTTATAATTGTCTTCTTGTAATATTGTTGTACCATTTATGTTAGGAGAGTGTCCGCTAATAAATATTTTTTTATTATGATAAAAGGATCTATGACAATATAGGCCAAATGCTCGCCACGGCTTCGTTGGCATATTTCTGTCCGATGGTTCATATTTTTAGTGATACTGAGACGTAATTGAGGTTTAATGTTTTAATTATCTCATCCTTTAGCTCTTGAATTGTTCTTGGCTTATTGACGTACAATTTTACCTTTAATTATTCGTAACGAAAAAAGTCCACATCGGCCACATTGCATTACGTGAGATAACACGACTATTAAATTTCCCGTGCAAAGAAGCCATTGTTTCGTTGACTGTGTACATTTTTATCGGGTATGTGATAAAAAACGATATAGACATAAAACCTTTTTAAAAGCGATGAAAGGTGTGATATATGTATTTACGTAATACAATAATTTTCAATTTTTTTTTTATTATTATACCCTTCACACAGTGAAAAAGGGTATATAAGTTAATACTCCTAATGTTCTACCACTCAATTCGTGGAATCGTAAAATACAAAGTCATTAATTTCTAAAATAAAAGATTTCCCACACTGCCCCAATTTAAAAGGCATAATCTTTCATTGCACCTTTTGCCAGACTAATTTCCCAGAACTCAGGAAATCAGTCTGCACATGCTGTCAACGTATTTCACAACAATATTCTATTTCTTATTTTTCGTTTAATAAATTCCAACTAATTTTACAGTATTTTATTTTTTATTCTCATTTAATAAATTCCAACTAATTTTACAATATTTTATTTTTTATTCTCATTTAATAAATTCCAACTAATTTTACAGTATTTTATTTTTTATTCTCATTTAATAAATTCCAACTAATTTTAAGTCTTTCCCAACACATTGTGCCCCAATCATTATTGTAATTTTTTTGCTGACGATACGTCTACATTGTTTACCGTTTTTAATTATAAAATAAAGTTTATGGACTACACTATTCAGTCGTAGTCAAGTACTCGAAAAACAAACGTTAATTTATTTAACTGGCGCCCAACGTAAAATAAAATATTGTGTGTGTAAGTGTGAACTAGAGAACCTTAGTAAAAGTGATGAAAAGGATTAATTCTCGGTCACCAACATTTTCAAAAATTAAAACTTTAATAAAAATAAAAGACTAAACTCTGAACTAAATGAAAGAAGTTAAAATACATTTTTATAAACTAAAACTTTGAATTAATGAAAAAGTGAATAAATAAAAGAACGTTAAAATAAATCCTCCTTATATTAACTAAAAGAAAACGCTAAAATTATAAAAATAAAAAAGAAACACCAAATAAGAATGTTTAATTAAATTAAGGTAACATTTACCCATCTTTAGCCAAGAAATAGGAAAAAAAGGAGATTTAAAAGCTTTGAACAATTAATATTCTCGCAACCCGCTGAAAAATCATCTACAGCAAACAAATCAACTAACAAATCGACAAAATATCTACAATACAACCATCAAAAAACCAAGCAACAACAGAATCAACAAGCAAAACAACAAAATACCTACATCAACCCAACAAACAATAGAAGTAACAACGAGAAGTTAACAGAAACGACAACAGGATCAAGAAACAAATTAATAGACAAACCAACAAAAACATCTACATCAACCCAACTGACAAGAAACAAACAAATCAAGATGATACAGAAGATAATCATTTTAATGTAAGTTAAGTAAAACTTTGAGCTAAGATTATAAGTGTAAACTATCTTTTTAAGAAACGTGAAAATCAAAATTAAGTCTAAATTAAACTTAAGAATTTTGTAGACAAAAAATTACATTTTCGAATAGTCTTAACAAGGAAAGCAAGTGCAGATTTTCTGAGTAAAAAACATAAACTTCAAACCGAAAGAATAGGTTTATAACTCTGAGTGTAAGAAAAAGTTCCCCAAACTTATGTCCGACTCTAGTTACGACACAGACGGATCTACGACAGAACCTTTGGACTGGATAACCTCCTCGGGGGATTCAGGAGTAGAGTACGATAGCAGACGAACTGAGACTAGACGAAAAGTACCCCTAAGTAGAGAACGAAGACATTTTTATTATAATTTACGCCAACAGAGACTAAACAACCAAAATGGCTAATCCAAATAACCTCATCAGACCCCCGGTTATAAATCCCAATCAGGCTCCGGGAAACCAGGTACCTAACCACCTGGGTATAACTGCAGAGATAGAAGCACGAATCATTAACTTAGTTAGAAGAACTTATGAAGAGGAACAACAGGCTAGAAATAGGGAAGAAATAGTAGTAGATCAGGGAATAGACATACGGTACAACAACGATCTAACGGATCTGGACAAGATTCCAGACATAGTAAAATGTCTTAGAGATTTCTCTGGGAACCCGATAGAATTCGGATCCTGGAAGAAAAGTGTGGAAAGAGTCCTTAGGATTTATGACTCACTCAAGGGAACGCCTAAATACTTCGGAATACTGAACGTCGTAAGAAACAAAATTACGGGCAACGCGGATATTGCACTGGAGTCCTATAACACTCCATTAAATTGGGACTGCATCATAAGATGCCTTACTACACATTACGCGGACAAGAGGGACTTAGGAACACTGGAATACCAAATGTCTTCCATGACACAGGGTAATAATTCAGTACAGGACTTTTACAAGGAAATTTACGCCCATCTGTCTCTGATATTAAATAAAATCGCGTGTATGGAGGAAAGCGAGGCATCCATTAACCTTTTAACAAGAACGTACCGCAACAAGGCTCTGGATACCTTCATAAGAGGACTTAGAGGCGACTTGCCAAGACTTCTAGGAATAAGAGAACCTTCTGACTTACACGAAGCTCTGCACCTATGCCTAAAATTAGAAAACCAACAGCTTAGGACTCAGTATGCAATCAATACTACCAGGTCACCCCCAATTCCACAACGCAAACCCGATAACCATAATCGGAACCGAACTTTTTACCCCCAATTATCTCATTTGCCCCATATACCACGTTACCAGACAAACTATGCCAATCAAAACGATTTGCGAAGATTCAACACACAGGCAACACCCATGAATACTAATAGATATTTCAACTCACAGACAACCCAAAATCAACCGTTTCCATTCAGAAACAACTACCAAATTCCACCTAGACCTATTCAACAAAAACCGCCAGTTCCAATGGAGGTAGACTCATCTTTAAGATCAAAAATGGTCAATTACATGAATAGGCCAGCCCCAAATAACGAGAGGTTTTCAGGCGTAAGACCACTGCCACCATCGGCACAGGTACATCGTCCGGCAAAGCTACAAAGGATCAATAATATCGAAGCAAGCAATACAGAAACAGGTCCAAACGACGAATTAACAAACGACAGTCTGGAAATGGAACGGGTAAATGAATCAGATGAGGAACCGACCGAGTACATAGAACAGTATTTCGGACAAGAGGATAACGGACAAATAAACGAGTATTCTGACATACATTTTTTAGACTAACTTACTCTACTTTACCATATTTCGAGTGCAAGACAGCTGACGGACAAATTCTCAAATTTTTAATAGACACGGGATCCAATAAAAATTACATTCAGGGCTCTCTCATAAGAGAGCCAATTGAGAATGAAATTCCTTTCCTAGCTAACTCTGTTGGTGGAAAGGTTGCGATAACACACCACGCGTTCATTAACTTATTCGGTATTCGATCGGAAAATCTAAAATTCTTTATATTACCTAATCTGAAATCGTTCCATGGTATACTTGGCAACGACAGCCTAAAAAAACTTAACGCTATAATTTTTACTGCGAAAAACTTAATGCTAATTAGGAATTCAATAAAGATTCGCATAAAACAACAGTTATCCCAATCAGTAAATGCCATAGACATCAGAACGGACCATTTAACGGACAACCAGGGACATAGGCTAAAATCAATCTGCCGAAAATATTCAAATCTTTTCTCAGACCCGGACGAAAAACTAACCTTCATCACTACGGTAAAGGCAGAAATAAGGACAACTATCGATACACCGATATATTCAAGACATTACCCTTACCCGATGGCAATGAAAGACGCTGTCGAGGAACATATTCGGAAACACCTCGACCATAATATAATCCGACCTTCTAAATCTCCATATAACGCTCCAGTTTGGGTTGTCCCAAAAAAAATGAATGCTTCAGGAATTAAGGAAAGTAGAATGGTTATAGATTTTAGAAAACTCAATGAAGTCACCATTCCCGATAGATACCCGATACCGGAAATTAATGAAGTCCTTGCCCAACTTGGCAGCAACAAATGGTTTTCCGTTATTGACTTAAAGAGCGGTTTTCACCAAATTAGCCTTAAAGAAGAGGATATGGAAAAGACAGCATTTTCAGTTAATAATGCGAAATACGAATTCACTCGACTACCATTTGGCCTTAGGAACTCGCCTGCGATCTTTCAAAGAGCTTTGGACGACATTCTGAGAGAACATATAGGAAATAAATGTTACGTATACATAGATGACATCATAATCTTCGGTAAAGACGAACAAACTCACTTTGACAACTTAGAAGCAATCTTTGACACCCTACAAAAAGCCAACGTAAAAGTCCAACTCAACAAATGCGAGTTTTTAAAAAAAGAAGTCGAATATCTAGGCTTTATCATATCCACGGAGGGTATGAAAACTAACCCCGCCAAAGTTAAAGCTATCCAAACATTAAAACCCCCAACTAATATAAAAGAGCTAAGATCATTCCTAGGAATGTCAGGCTTCTATAGGCGCTTTATCAAGGACTATGCGAAAATCGCGAAACCCCTTACCTCACTTTTAAGAGGGGAGGAGGGACGCATGTCCAAAAAAATGTCATCAAGGATCCCTATAAGTCTAAATAGCGATGCCTTAGAGGCTTTCAATAAGATAAAACGCACTCTGGCATCAGAGGACGTTATGCTTTCCTTTCCTAACTTCGACCGGGAATTCCATCTGACAACTGATGCCTCCAATTACGCGATCGGCGCTGTTCTAGAACAAGATGGAAAACCTATCACCTTTATTTCAAGAACACTTAGCAAATGCGAAGAACACTACGCCACTAATGAAAAGGAAATGCTCGCCATAATTTGGGCCCTAAAATCCCTAAGGAACTACCTGTACGGAGCGTCTACAATAAAGATCTTTACCGACCACCAGCCCTTAACCTACGCACTCAGCAACAAGAATACGAATAGCAAACTCAAGCGTTGGAAGGCCATCTTGGAGGAATACAATTACGAACTGAGATACAAACCTGGTAGCAATAATATCGTAGCCGATGCACTCTCTAGACCAACACAAATCAACTCTCTGACACCTACCCAACATAGCGACGAAAGTTCATACCATAACCTAATACCTTTCTCGGATACTCCCATTAATGTTTTCAAAAACCAACTTATAATTTCGACTGGCGACCCCTCATACAAATTTGAAATAGTATTCCCTACTTACCACAGACACATTATAACCGACACAGACTTCACGAAGGATAAATTGAAATTATTATTAGGGAAATATTTGAACCCATCAGTGACAAACGCTATCAGGACAGAAGACCATATTTTAGGGAAAATTCAGGACATCTACGCCAAACATTTCGGACAATATAAAATCAGGTATACCAGAATAATGGTAAAGGACCTGATATCTGACACAGAACAGCAGACAGAGATATTAAACGAACATAGAAGAGCACACCGACACGCGAAGGAGAACAAAACTCAACTCTTACAGAAATTCTATTTCCCACAAATGCAAGCCAAAATATCCAGAATAGTTAAACAGTGCAAAATTTGTCAGGAGAACAAATACGAAAGACATCCAAGCAAGGCAGTCCTGAAACATACCCCATTACCAGAGTACCCAGGACAATTTATTCATCTCGACCTATACCATACGAATAATAGAATCATTCTGACCGCAATAGATAAATTCTCAAAGTACGCACAGGCTAAAATTATTAAATCAAGGGCAACCGAGGACATCAAGGGACCACTGCAGGAATTACTAATTTCTTTCGGAACACCCGAAAATATAGTGATAGATAATGAGAAATCTTTAAATTCCTCTGTCATTACCTTTATGCTGGAAGATCAGTTGGGAATAAAAATTTACCGCACTCCTCCATATACTAGCACAGTAAATGGACAGGTAGAGCGCTTTCATTCCACATTGACGGAAATAATGAGATGCCTTAATGCCGAAAAAATTTACAATTCTTTTGAAGACCTTTTACACAATTCCCTTAATAAATATAATCATTCCATACACTCAACTATAAACAGAAGACCTATAGACGCATTTTTCGGAAGAGCTTGTACTGACCCTTCTCAACGGGAAAAGGACAGACTCTTAATCACAAGAAGGATATTAGGAAAACAGGAAAAGGACCTTAAGACTCACAATAAAAACAGAACGGAAATAAGGACTTATAGGCTAGGCGAAGCTATTTTTGTAAAGGGCAATAAAAGAATAGGCAATAAACTAACTCCAAGATACAAACAGGAAATAGTCAAAGAAGACAAGGGGGGAACTGTCCTAACCGAATCAGGAAGAATAATTCATAAGAATTTAATAAGGAGTTAACCCATGCTATTTTGTTACAGGGCAACAATCGCTTTGACCAGACCAGAGACCCAGATCTTAGACTACTCGAACTCGCAAGTTATAGCTACAGAGACAGGACAGTCAAAATTAGCCATCGGAACCTTCAGGATACTACACGTTATCGATCTAGAACAATATAACCGTACATTGACCAATATTGAGGAGACAATTAAGAGGGACATTACCAGAAAAGACTCCAGCTATTCCTTTCTCATACACGAAGTAAGCTCGGCGAGGAAGATCCTTAATGAACTAAGACCCAGACGTTCAGCTAGATCTATAGACGCTTTGGGGACTGTTTGGAAATGGATCGCTGGAACACCGGACCACGAAGATTTCCAAATTATCTCGGACCAAACCAGGAACTTGTTACGAAATAATCAGAAGCAAATAGTTATCAATAAGGCTATTGAGGAACGACTACAGATAATGACGAACATGACGAATTCACTACTTAATACCGTTACAACCTCGGACACACTAAGGACACTAATGGTCAAGGACGTCGAACGAAAACTGAAAATTATGAACGAAGAACTCGTGAACATTAACTATGGTATCCAATGGGCCAAGACCGGCGTTGTGAACTCTTTCATATTTTCCAATTCTGAACTGACGATAGTAAAGGACCTTTTTACCAATCAGAGTTTGCCCTATAATAACCTAATTGAAGCTCTCGAATTTGGAGAGGTCAAAATAGGCTCAAGTAAAAACACATTAATCTTTATCATTAACTTGCCTAAAACAGAAAATACTATTTGCAAAAATTTATTCCTACGACCTGTAAGAAAAGGGAACCTCACAATCAATTTGCAATTTGAAAACGTAATTTTATGTCAAAACTCTATATTAACAATAAAAAGTAAATGTAAAACTTTTAATGAAATATCCTTATGTAAAAGGGAAAACGTTGACAACATCACTGACACTAAATGCCTACCTAATCTCCTAACCGGAATACCGTCCGTTTGTCCGACAACAAATCATCATCATTTGCCAATAATAGAAGAAGTTATGCCCGGGCTAGTACTGCTAAACGGATATAACGGCGTAATCGCAATAGATAAGGAAGAAATTACCCTTAACGGGACATTCCTGGTAAAATTCCATAACACCTCCATAACGATCGGGGACAAAACTTACTTTAGTAAAGAAGTAACAATGGCTCGGCCACTGCCAGCGATAGTCCAAACTTCCAACAAAGCATCTTCCTACGAAGAAGTATTATCACTAAGAATGCTAGAAACCCTACATTTCAATAACTTAGAGGAGATCCGTGATCTGACTCTCAAAAGCAGGACCGCACTCTTCACGAGCCTGACCTGCCCCCTTATTATCGCTATCGGTATGATTTGCCTTTTAATAAAGAAAACGCTTCTTAAAAGAGAAACCCTGAAAATAGAAACGGTCCACGTTCATTCGGCTGACCATCAAAACCATGACCCGTCCAACGCGGACGTTGGAATTTAAAGGGGGAGGAGTTAATACTCCTAATGTTCTACCACTCAATTCGTGGAATCGTAAAATACAAAGTCATTAATTTCTAAAATAAAAGATTTCCCACACTGCCCCAATTTAAAAGGCATAATCTTTCATTGCACCTTTTGCCAGACTAATTTCCCAGAACTCAGGAAATCAGTCTGCACATGCTGTCAACGTATTTCACAACAATATTCTATTTCTTATTTTTCGTTTAATAAATTCCAACTAATTTTACAGTATTTTATTTTTTATTCTCATTTAATAAATTCCAACTAATTTTACAATATTTTATTTTTTATTCTCATTTAATAAATTCCAACTAATTTTACAGTATTTTATTTTTTATTCTCATTTAATAAATTCCAACTAATTTTAAGTCTTTCCCAACACATTGTGCCCCAATCATTATTGTAATTTTTTTGCTGACGATACGTCTACATTGTTTACCGTTTTTAATTATAAAATAAAGTTTATGGACTACACTATTCAGTCGTAGTCAAGTACTCGAAAAACAAACGTTAATTTATTTAACTTATATAGGTTTGTCATTCCGTGTGAAATTTCTACAATTTTCATTTCCGACCCCATAAAGTATATATTTTCTGAAAGCTTATGAATAGGGGAGCCGATTAAGCTCTGTCAATCTGTCCGTCTGTATGTTGAAATCAACTTTTTGAAGCCCCCCGATATCGCATGGACCCGGGTGAGGTATTAAAATATAATATTCGGGAGTAGATCGGTATTGAAAATCAGAAACATCGGTACATAAACAACTGAGATATGAGTAAAAACCCACGACCACCTCGATTTTTTTTCACAAAAACAACATTACAACAACAACATACATACATACAAACGTGTATACTGGTTAGAGAAAACGTGGCATCGAATCCCAGCTGAGCCAAAAAAAATTTTTTTATTTTTTTTATATTTTTTTTTTTATTTTTTATTTAATATATTATTTATATTTTTTTATTATTTTTTTTTTTGTTTTATATTTATTATATATATTTTAATTATTTTTTCAAATTTTTTTTTTTAATTTTTTTTTTATTTTTTTTTTAACATACATTCGTAAATTTATAATTTTACAATGGGATGTTTTTATATATGTATGTTTTTTTATACATATGTATGTACGTATTTCATATGGGGAATGGTGATACAAACTACTGTTATTGCATGACTACACGTTGTGAAGGGTATATAAGATTCGACATGGCCGAATATAGCGCTCTTACTTGTTTTTTTTTTCAATCGTTTTTGATAAATTTCTTTTCACTAGTTTATATTTATTTTATCATCTAGTTGCTTTTTTAGAAGTCAATAGTTTGATATTGGTTTAAAATTGATTCTCAAAATCTATCGAAATTCATCACACCTTTTCATAAGATCGCTTTTGAAACACGATCATACGCCTGAAAATGTTCTTACTATATTTGATATGAGGTTACGCTTATTTACGCTTTAGTATGTATTACAAACAATTTTTGATTTTTTTTTTTTAATTCCCTACAGTAAAAGTTATTCTAAATCGTAGTACATCCTTCTTTTTATAAATAAAACAATCATTTTTTTCTTTCCGCTTGTTTCTGTAATTATATGACTAAATTGTATTTGTTTTAATTCAAATTTAATGTTTTCAGCAGTATGTAAGTGATAACATACAAATGTTTTTTTTTTTCTTTAGACTGAATATTATGGTTTAATTTTAAAATAAAATATATATGTATGTGTATTGGAGAGGCTTGTTAAATTCCGATAATTTATAATTACAAAACTAATATTTAATGTTTTATTATATCTAATATGAACAAAATATAATTAAAAAATCATTAATCATTTTGTAATTTAATTCACTAATGTTTGACTTCCATTGACTAAGTATGTATATGGTATAAAGATTATTTATTTATTATTTTGTAAGTATCTATGTTTAATATTTATAGGTAAAATATTTCATTACATATGTCTAAAATAATTATTTGTTTATATTTTATTTCAATATTTTTCTAAAATATTTTTTTGTGTTAAAATTATTCTAACAACTTAAAAAAAATTGAACAAATCAAATGAACAACTCAATAAAAAAGGGATTATTAAAATAAAATATAAATTTAATTTTAGAAAAAAAAATTTTTTTTCTCAAAGTTTGAAATACATTATTTAATAAAATACAAAATTTTAAATTTTCAGTTAATTTTTTTTAGAAGTAAAAAGTACCAACTATTTTAATTTTAGTTAAAAACGGCAGATCGTTTATCACGGTTTTTAGCTCTGGATATAGTTCGAGCTTTAAAGGCGGCTGCGTTCATCAAATGCTATAAATAATAACATAAAAAAGTGTTATTGTTTTAATTGTCAATAACTTAAAAAAGCATTACTTACTCTCTCTAACTTTGAAGCTTTGCCTTTAGCTGCGCCATTAGTTTGATCAATTTTAGCGCCCAGTCTAAATATTTCTCTAATAAAATCGTTTTCTTTTAACTGAGAAGTCATTCCAGGGCCCATTACAACACATAATGCTGAATATTGGTGATGAATAGCCCATGAATCTAAAACTAAACATTCTGTGCCAAAACGTATACTTATCTCGGGTGAGATATCCTCCTGCAAAAAAAAAATCGTGAAATTTACTATTACACATATTTGATTTTTTAAGAGATTGGGAACCAATGGTCAAACATGTTAGGTTTTTATTTGTAGATAATTTTTATATCAATGTTTAGGATTTTAACTATGTAATATATTTTAATTGGCCTAAGGAGACTTTATATAACTTTGAATAAATAAATAAATAAATAAATAATAAAATAAATAAATAATATAATTTCATTGAATACATGTTCCCTTGCATGTACCTTATAAAGCTGCCTTGATTATTTACAATAAATATGTATAAAAAGTATGCTCCGAAAGTGCTTTCATAAAAATTATTTACATAATATTGTAAATATTTAAAAAAATTGTTTATTTTTCAAAATTAAGAGTTTTTTTGTTTTTAAAAATGCTTGTAACCACTTATCGTCATGACTATGTTCCACCACAAACAAAGCGGTATGACTTTTATAAAAGTCAAGATTCGATTGGCCTAAATGAAAAAGTTGAATGCCAATGCATGGAAGAAAATAAAGTAGATTTTCCTAAAATAAAGCCAAACGAGTGTGCCGTAGAATGGACAGGCGTAGCGCCAATGGGTCGTTTAGTAGATCCCCGAATCATACCAACTAAATTTTCTGCCGAACAACTTGATGCCATGATCGATCAACCTCGCACAAATTGTTTTAATGAACAACCAAATCGGTTTCTTAAAATTTTACGAACTGCTTACCCCGATCTTTATGAGCGTCTCAAGCAAATGCCCAAGGACGAACTTAATCGACGCTTGGAACGCGATCGTTTGTTCACAACTTATCAAATTGATTTTTGTAATATAAATGAATATCCTGAGGGCATATATGAGTCGCTAAAGATTGAGGATGAAACCAGTAAAATAAATGCAAGTAAACTGCTACAACTTCAAGAACCTTGTACAGAATTAAGGGCAAACGTTATACAAGAATTGACTAAAGAAGGTTTCAGTGCCAGTCCAAAAAGCCACGATCCTTGTGAGAAAGCCTATAAACCATTTAAAATATCATTTGCCGACTCTTCGCGCTTTATTAATACTGGCAATAACTCACATTGGCGCACTAACATTTTCAACAAGAGAGCAAAGTTTACTGAATATATGGATACCATTAATAAAACTGGTTGTGTCATCATGAAAAATAATATTCATGATCATCGTAAATGTACAGAAAAGCATTGCAGACATCAGCTTATGCACGCCTGTGCAAATTTAAAGTAAATTGGGAGAAAATGTTCTCCAGCAAAAAGGGTTTTTGATAAAACAAGTTGTATTAAAATTTTATGTATTTTGTACTATTTATAAACATAAATCTAATACAGAGTAAAGAAAAAATATAGCTTTATTTAGGGCCATTACTACAACTTGCCTTTAGTTAAAAGTAGGATTTTGTCTGCCCGATAAATAGCTTTGCATTATTACAACTTTCATTTTTTATTGTTATTATTATGAACTTTAATAATATTTAATGGATAAAAAAAAATAAATTAAGGGTTTATAATGCAAAGCCATTTATCTGTCAGACAAAATCCTGCCTTTAGCTAACGGCAAGTTGTAATAATGGCCCTTAGTCTGTTATCATTAAGCCAGCAAAAAAATCTATGACCAAAAAGTGAATTTGTAGGTGTTCAACTGGTGACGAAGTGATCAAATTTAAGAGAAAACACTAATGATTTTAACATTAGCGTGTCATTGAACATCATGTGTTTACATGAATATATTAATGAACTGCACTAAGTGCATAGAACTCGTGCATATTTGGTGGAAAGCATCGGATATTTCATGAGTTGAATTTGTTTGTTTACATGAATTCTTTAAGATATTTTGCATGATGTTGCATTTATTTTTAAGCACATCATTTATGAAAAATTATTTTACAGCTAGGAAATCTTTTAGAATTAATGCTTTTACACAATTGATTTAAAAGTCTTGTAAATGTAATTCGCCTTCCACTACTTCAAATTTTTTTGCTGGGAATACATTAACATAATTGCGAAAACTTACCTCTAAATAACGCAAAACATCTCGAAAAGTAGCTCTTTGGGCTTTACGGTCACGTTTGGCTCTATATTTATGTGAATCAGTAGCCAATTGTCTGACAGCATCTATCAGTTCGTTTAAGTACTCTTCTAAGAAATCCTCATCGTGAGCTCGACCGCATTCCAAAATTAAGGCTATGGTTTCGCCAGCAGCCATACGTACATCCAAATGAGGAGATTGTAAAAGGCCCATTAACTTTTTAAAGGGTCTAACAAATAAAAAACAAATTTAAAAATTATAATATGTATAAGACTTGTCTGTCACCAAAATGATAAAACAACTAACAAAAAATTATAAATATTAGTTTACTGATTTTGATACGCATATTAAATTATTTATTTATTTATTAAAAAAAACGGTTTTTTCTGGCAGCAAAAGTCAACTTTGTGAACGTAATAAAAAGCGCTATGTAGACGAATTATTTTTTAACGCAAAAAAAATATACCTATTCCACTACTAATATTTTAATTGCTTAGCCAGATATATTCTTGATTTTTTATTTTTTTGTTGTTATATTGTTAAATGTTATGCTAAAGTTTTAGTTGGGGCAGTTTATACTTTCACAAAACTTACGGCAACATAGATTGACCACTAGTCATCCAGGAGACAAAATCTCCTGGCGGTATCATAGTAAGCAATAGACCCCACGAAGACAAAGCCTCAGCATGCAATGTGCCAGCATCAGCATTGACGGTGATAGGTGTTTTATCATCACCCTTCAAATAACTTCCACTAAAAATGCCCTCGAAAAATTGCATTAAAGTCAATAGGTCACCAACATCAACATTACCGAAGAAGTTTAATAAACCCAAGGCAGTACTACATTTAGCGCGGGCATCAAACGATACCGATTTATCCTGTACTGTGGTAAGCAAAAATTGATTTAAAGCCTTGGAAATTCCCTCATCGCTACCCAATTGTAATACAAGCAAAGGTGCTAGTCTAGCGCCCCAACCCTGTTCGGATCCTTTGCCACGACGTATACTTTTTTCTATACAATCGATAAGTGTATCTTTGCGATCATCAACACAGTCAGGCATATAGCGATGCATTAAAATTTCACACATACTCTCCAAAGCCGCTACTCTAGTTTGAGCAGATTTTTCTGTAGCGTTTTCTAAAGCCTGTACAAATTTCTCCTCAAAGCGTTCGTTTACAGACAAATCATCAGCATCGTTAATAGACGACGGAGCATTGTCGGACATGTATGAATATACAGAAGCATTATCGTTTAACGATTCATCTTCGGAATTGGAATCAACAAGACGTCCTAAAATGTAAAAATAAAAATTTTGTGATTAAGTTTTGGTATAGTTTGATGCATTTGTGTTTTATATATATGTATATAAAAGCATACAACACATAAATACATGAAAGATACGTAAATAATATAAAGAAATCTAATAATGGATCTACTCTCTACCACATTCGAAAAAAATCTGTTCGAATTTGTATGCTTAGAACTTAGTAAAACAAAAATGCTTTCTTTCGAATCAACTAACGGAGTAAAAACCCCAACACAAGTCTGCCGAAAAACGAAACAATCCAGATCTGATAAAAATCCGACAATTTATAAAAGGCCTATAAAGGTACCCAAACTGTCACGGTTAGTGCTGGCTCAACTTACATCGTCTTAGAAATTTGGCCTCAACGAATCTAGATGCAAATCAGTGCGATTATTGCTAAAATTGATAGTGGGTGGAGACAGTCAATTAAGATAGTTTTAAAAATTAATATTAACTTTTAACAAATATCTAATGTACTTTACACCTTTCTCCTTAACACCTGTTTAACATTACTTTTCATTGATTATAAAAGTGATATTTGAACTTTTCACATTGTGTAATGTAAATATTAATATATTGATGCATACTTACCAAATGCATGCACATAGCAATATATGTATGTCTCATATGTACATTAACTGTATGAATTGAATTTGCACTTGTATTATTAAACTTTTCCGTTTGTATATTTCAACTACCTCTACGAGTAAAAGGAAAAACATGAAGGAATTGAGAACTAGAGAAAGATAAACTAGTTGGTTTAATTAACTGTATAAAAAACATTACGAAATTAAACTCAACAGTTTACATGTGCATAAGTTCATACATATTTTATTAACAATTTTAAATACTAACAAAAAACTTCCCAGTTATGTACTTATGTACATAAATACATATGAAATTAAGCCAAACCGTTAAGCTGGTTATTAGACTTGCCACTTACAAATCACATGGGTACCTTCAACTAGTTATTATATTTAGTTTATTATTAATTTTGCTCAAATGTTCGAGTTATATTATTATTTGTAGACATTTTAAAATTACGATTGCGTCCGAAAATACTACAAATACGTATTGAAATTTGCCCTCAGAATTTTATATTCTATTTCCTAACATTAATAACATGAAACAGCTAACGTTTTAAGTAATTTTAATAGGTTAACGAAACAGAAAGTTTCATTACACAAAAAAATAGATAACTTTTACATGGAAGCATGCCTAAACGAAATTTCAGTGAGACACTATATGAAGAACAATTCGTAAAAAATACACAAGATATTTCTCTAAATTTCACGCCGCTTTCCAATCAAAAAATAAAAAAAAAAACTATACACTTAGTAAAGTTACAGTAGGTACTATATAAAAAATATTATTGATTCAAAATTGTTTCTTCGAGGGCTGATTTTATTCTCTTTAAAAAAAATTATTTTAAATTTAGGTACCTATTTTTTAACATGGATGATAGGTATGTACCTATATGTAATTGAAATGGAGATGAAAACGATAAATACGATATAGAGGAAGTTTAAGAAAATTGTGAAGATTGTAGATGTAACTAATAAAACAAAAATAAAAATACGATGTTATAAATTAGCAATTTTATAAATCTCCTAATATACATACATATGTTTAACAAGTCATACAAAGTTAAATAATGTATAAATGTATACACATACATAAAAATATATATTGGTATATATAGTACATATGTATATGCCTTTTGTGTATTTTTTATAATAAAATTTAAAATACATATAGGTTGGTATACTATTTATTATTAGGTGTGTTTAGATTAACAAGATTTTTTTCAGATAATTTCCTTTTTTTACTTTTTACGTTAACACAGTAAAATTCTTGGTTCAAAAATAATTAAGATTAAAAATTACAAATACATAACAAAACAAATTTCAAGTGCATTCAAGTACGAACCGATTATTCACTTTCTGTAATTACATTTCTGTGTAAATATAAGATCAGTATCCATAAAAAATAATTTAGGTTTATTTAAGGCTTATTTGGCAAAATTCTTTTCATCTGATAAGGCCTTTAATAAGCCTAAAATATTTTTTTATGAACATGCCAGTTACTAATTGTCCTGATGATATATCGTTCGTTACACGGAAATTTAAATATACCTACTTTATAAAAATACGAGTGTGATAGAAAATGTTTTTAAGAATATGTATCTACCTACGTGATGGCAATAACCACGAATGTAGAAAAACCTTGGCAAAAACAAAACATATACATACATATGTATGTATAGACGAATGAATGTGTTTTATTTAAATATTTTTAGACCAGAAATAAAATCAGATTTTAAAACGTGTGATATTGCATACGTGGATACCTTCTATAAGTACATATGTGTGTATGTACCTAGTTATTTATTTATTTACAAAAATTAACTGACCTTTAAAATGGCAACACAAACATTGGTATGTACATTTAATTAGGAAAGTTTAAAAAATACCTATCACATTTTAAAAAATATTAGAAATTCTTGATTTTGAAGATCATTTATGAATCATGAGTCTATTTCGTGTATTTAAAAAATATTGAGAGTATCTATCATCTGCTGTTTTCATATATGTAGGTATGTACATTTACGATAGCTCAAAAGCTTAATATAGCTTTTTAGTATTCAAACAAATAATTATTTAGCAAGTAATCGTGCATGTATGTACACATTATACATAGGCAGGGTACAATTAACAAGATACCTTTTACTGACAAGCTGATTGATTTTGCTTTTTGCTATATATGTCAAACTCTATATATAAAAACAAAATTATTCATTTTTTATTTAAAAATTTTAATAAAATTTGACATTAATAGACAAATATTTCAGTCGAATTCGTTGTTGCATCTATCTTATTAAGTATACTTTGTTCAAAGATTAAAAAAACAATATTTTTTTTTTATTAGATAGGTATTTTAGTTATGTGATAATTTTTGCAATCTTGAACATACCTTTAGCTCCTTTTTTATTGCGTTTTGGCATGTTTGATTTTCTGTTTATCTTATTTTTTTGAAAGTTTATGAAAATTTCAACAGATCTTAGATATGATGTTATACTAGAAATATGTACGTTTTTTTTTTGCTTAGCGTATCCAAATATTTATGAAGTTTTGTAAGATACCTCTTACGTTTTTAAAAGTGTTTGTTATGGTTGTAGTGATAGGTTATACGCAAACGCACTATTAATTTAGTCAAGGAAAAATTTCCTTTTTGAACACGCTGGGCGATTATTAAAAAAAAAGAGCAGCAACGCGCGCGCAATTTAAGAACTCAAAGAGAATGTGAGGAAAAATATGACATTAAAACACGAGGTACATTTATAAACTTGTAATTTTTGTGTATTTGTGTATTTTTTGAACACTGTATTTTATACTTTTGCTTTAGATTTTTTGTCCAATTATATAAATATTGACTTTATATTAGCACTTTTTTATTTATTAAAAATGTTTACTTTATTTGTTGCTCTTAATCAAGATGTTGCTATGCAAAAGTTTTGATTTTTCCAATTTTTAAAAATAGTAACTTTTTTACTTAAATTTTGCACTTGATTTTGTCTATTTCTTTTAGAAATTACTTGATATCCTCTATGGACTGTTTTTAAGAAGGAATTGTTATTCAATTGCTTTGTGGCCGTAGTATTTATATTAAATTCTTGCACATATAACGAAGATATTTCACATTTAATGAGATAATTATTAACGTTGAATTTTGTTGTTGGAACAAATTTCATGATTAACTGCAATTTATTATTTTTTATAAATTGGTCTTTTTGTTAGTTTCACAAAATAATCAGATTCAGTACGTTCTCTTAAATTTTCTGGGTTTATTCTCAATTTCGTTAAAAATGGGAACTATACACAATGACAGAAATTAAAAATGCTCCAAAAATTAATCAAGATTACTCATTCATTGGTCGTTGGCAAAAAATCGATTGCATAAAAAAACTTGAAAGAAAAATGCAAATCAAAATTGGTATGTTCAATCAATGTTTTTTGTCAAAGAAAATATTTCACAAGGTTAACAAACAAAAAGCTTTGTTTATTTCATTAAACGCTTAGTTATCTCACTCTTCGAGTTTAATTTTACACACACTACTAATTTATTACAATTTGAGAATTTTTGTGATTGTTGTGAAATTAAATCCACATACACACGAAAAAAATCATAAGCGATGTTACCACAAGCACTATTTTTCCGCGAATGAGCAAAATGTCAACAACATGGTTTTTACCAGAGTTGTCAACTTAAAAATTTAAAATAGACGATAAAATAAAAAAATACGCGATTTATTTATTCTGAGTAAACAACTGACAAAGCTGTCATTTCAATAAACATGTCTGTGTTTACATTGAAAGAATTTTTTTTTAAATTTTTATTTTCTTGTTTAATCTTGGTTTTACGTTTACACCAAAATATTTCGTTAAATTAATTTTTTTTTTATATATGCAAGACCAAACGAATTTCAAGTACATGCAAGTATGAACAAATTTTTTTGTGTGGGAAAAAATATTTATGCAAGAAAACAAGGCATATTTATTCATCAGGTACTCTTGTTTCGTCAGCTGATTATTTTTTTCTTTACTTATTTTAAGTTTCAGCTGTCAAAGTCTATAGATAAAAAACTATTTTCTCTTCTCTCTCATTAATTTCAAATGTCAAACTTCATATATAAAAAATATAAACAAAAAAATTTTCTCCGAACTGTAATTACCTGAAGAATAAATTTGCCTTGGCAAGAAAACTTGTTCAATGCAGGGCAAGGCGAAATGAAGGGTACATTTAATATAAGGTCACACACGACGATTATAGTTGGGCAATTCTTGAGTTTAATAATGTTTTTGACAATTTTAGGTGAGGAGAATAAAAAGGGAAAAAATCGCCAATACTCGACTATTTGAAGCAATTTTTTAGTTGAATATTTGACATTTCTTTTCATTCGGTTGTAAATAATTTTTAATTTTTTACTAAAAACGTCAGAAATTAAACGTTTAAAATATTTAAAAAGAATAAAACACAAAAAAAATTATTTTAGTGAAAACATTTTAATTAAAAGCGTTAATAAAAATCAGTTATATTATTTTTTGTATGTTTTTATTATTATTATTGCTATTTACGGCAAAAGCACAAATGTCAAATTGTAAGCAAATAAAAGCTAAACAAAACAGAAAAATTGCCGAAGAAATTGTTGTGTGTGAACATTAAAGCAAGCTAAGAAGAAAATTCGGAAAAAGTTGGACAATTAAAATCGTCGTGTGTTACCTTCGACTTATAGAGGTGGCAGGTCCAGCCCAGCTGACAATTTTTTTGTGTGCCAATGTTTGTGACAGTTGTGTTTAGTTGGTACTTAAATTTTCACCAAATAAGCTCTTAGTTTCAAAATACAAATTGAACAAAAAAGGATAGTTGTACTAAATTATTTTATAATTAATATATGTTGGTAAAAATGTTTCCTTTTTGTTGTTTTATTTTTAAAGTAAAACCCGCTAATCTAGAGCGTTTTTTTAAAAAAGAAGCAAAAATGCGACATTTGGGTGTTGAAACGCGCTAAATCTAGTATGAAATACGCTAAATTAGCATCGATGTTATTTGACCAAGGTACACCCAACAAGGTAATCTTTACTGATTAGCTGAGCTTTTAAAGTGTAAATTTTGTTGTTAAAAAAAGTTGTTCCAAAAAATTTTCAGAAAACCAAAATTTTAGTTACCATTTAAGTGTATCCAACAAAATACTAATTATTTAATCGAAATAATCTGGCTGCCTTGGGTAGTAAAATAACTTGATAAGAAAATTGTGATTATAGCCCACAGAAAAAATTAAAAGTTAAAATTTTAATATTAAGAAGTAACTGGTTGATCAAAAAGAATAAACTGTATCCTTGGGCATAGTTCGAGGTTGAAATATACATACACAATTGCAATTAAAAGGAAAAGGTACCTATTTGAAAAGAATTTTTTTCTATTGTGGCTAGGGAGCAATTTAGTGCTTTTGTGATCTGTAATGACATTTTTATTATTATATTTCTTGTTTAATATTTTTATTTGGTTTTATGTAGGTTTAAATAATTATGTTTTTATTACCAATTAATAGGTATTTATAATTTGACCTGAAAGGCTTCGTATTGCTATGTTGAATAAAATTTGAAATTAATACATTTCTTAAAAAAGTAAACAAAGTTGAATGGAAAGTGCTTCTTAAAAATAAATAAAATATTTACAAATACCTATATTAATAAAGGCAATTTTTTACCAAGACATATAGGTATATGTATAAATATAAATTGGTTTTTACCGATATAATCTTTTTTTGTTTTAATTTGAACTTTAACCTCATTGTAGCCAAGTATTTAATAAACTGAATCTTAGGGGCTTAAATAATACTAAAGATAGTGTTATCAATGAAATAACATATTTATGAATACTTACATATTCGTATTTTATAAGTAAAGGAAAAATGTAATAATCAATTTTTTATTCAAAACGAATAAGAACTAATTGTTTAGAAGAAATGGTCTCTATTCGAGAACGTTTCCAAGCGGCTGTTAATGTGATTAAGGGTTTGCCAAAGGATGGACCATACCAACCCAGCAATGGTATGATGTTAAAATTCTATGGACTCTACAAACAAGCCACTGAAGGTGATTGTCATCAAAGGAAACCCAACTTTTGGGAAATTGTAAACAAAGCAAAATGGGATGCTTGGAACTGTAATCGTCAAATGAGCAAAGAAGAAGCTATGGAGAAATATGTTGGGTGTTTACAGGAAATTATTGAGACAATGTCATTTACCGAAAATGTTCAAAACTTTGTTGGCAGTCTGCAAGGTCTTGAAAATATAAATTTAGATGAATTAGAGATAATAGCACCAGGCATGAAGGAATTGGCAGAGTCACATCCTAATTCACCATTTAACTCAAGAACAAATAGTCCACAACATGGCACAAATGGAAATGAAGATGTAAGTTTATCAAAAGTTCTTTAAGTGAATAAAGCATATAGTTTGTTTTTATTATTTGCAGTTCACTTTAGATGGTCACGAGTCATCGCTAGATAATGTCACTACACCTCTCACAACGCCTGCTAAGAACAGAGAACTTCATGAAACCACTATAGATTATTCACAAACAAATGGCTCAATTGATCAGTCAGACGATGAATACGTAGATCCATTTGATATTCAAAATGAACTTTATGAATCCATGCACCATAATTCAGAAATATTGAAACAGGTGCAGTCAACAGTTTTGCGGATGAATTCTGATTTATCGTCAATTAAAGAACGAATATTTGATATGGAAAGGACAATAAAAGAATTTAAAAACGGAGTTACAAAGCGTAAAGCCTCTATGAGCATCGTCGAAGAAAAGCACAAATATCCTAAATGGTGGCCCTTATCAAATATTTCCCCTCTTTGGTTCGTTTTTTTGGTTTTATGGCCTTTTATTGTGCAAAGAGTGGGTAAAAGTTTATCTAATCCCTCTAAGCGCAAATAAAATTGTCCAAGATTAAATAATTATGTTTATATGTTTATTGATTACAGTGGCTTATATATTTTTGTACAGCTTGGTGTGTGTGTTTAATTATTAAAAATGATAGATTAAATTTTATTTAAACCATAAGTTTTAAATATAAAAACTGTCCATTCCTTTTATATGATACTATATAAAAATATCAAATAGGTATGTTTTATTATTATTTTTGTTAGATTTTTAAATTTTTTATATATTTTTTGTTTTATTATAGAAAAAATATACATATATTTTTAGAACGTAAACATTTGTAAGTTATAGTTGTTTTAAAAATGCTCAGTTTGGCGTATGTATTTCTTGCCTGATGGAACATCTACAGTGGTAAAACCATTCGGAAACTTTTTCAATATTTCCTGCTCAGACAAATTTGGTAAAATCATACAGGTTCCTCCTTGCTGTGTATACATGTACATGTTGTATTAAAAAATAATAAAATTAACATAAATGGTTTGAAAACTTCGGCTTTTAGAATTACCTTCCAATCTGCAGGCGTCGCAACAGACTTTGTGCTGGTCAGTTGCAAGGAGTCTATTACTCTTAAAATTTCACTTTTTACAAAATAAAATTTAAATAAAAAAAAAACTAATGGTATGTGTACAAAAACACTTACTTGAAATTTCTTCCCGTTGTTGCTGGATATAAAATAGACAAACGTAACTTTTTACTATTATCAACTATAAAAACCGCACGACACGTGAGTGGTATACCTTGACCATTTAACTCGTCTTTATCCAACATGTTAAGCATTAAGGCTAGTTCTCGTTTATCATCAGCAATAATAGGATAATCAAATGAAGACAATTCTTTTTACATTTAAAGTAAAGAAAATTATTTCAGCAATGTAGGTACATATAAGAACATTGTTGGAACTTACTTCCGTAACATTTAATATCTTCAATCCAGCCCTTGTGAGAATTTACCGAATCACAGGATAAAGCTATGGGTTTTACATTGCGCTTTAAAAATTCGGGTATTAGTTCAGCAACACGTGATAACTCCGTAGTGCAAACTGGAGTATAGTCGGCGGGATGAGAAAATAATATGGCCCAACTGTTAAATATGTAAAATGTTTAAATTATTTTTTCTTATGTGAATTAATGTATAAATTTACGAATTTTCCATCCACTTATAAAAATCAATTTTTCCCTGACTTGTTTCAGCCTGAAAGTTTGGAAATTGGTCTCCAATATTCAAAGCTTTTCCCGACATATTCTACAATAAATTTGCCAATAAATGTGCCAGTTTGTTTGTTTTTTCTAATGTCGAAATATTTAAAAAACTACCATATAATCAAGGTGGGTTTATTGTCGTAAAGTACTTTCAGACGAAATTTACATCAGATACAAGTTGTCAAATTTTTCATTGCAAATTTAATACATATCGTTGAAAACTACCTTGGGTGTAAGTCCAGGGTACAAGTAACGGTGCCAGCCCAACTAATTATTTTTTTGTGTCCCAATGTTTATAGCTTTAGCGGGTTTCAGAATAACTGCTGTATTCATAAAAAAAGTTTTTGAAGTTTTATATGAAAAATTTCGTACACCATCTGTCAAATAATACTCAATAATTTTTATTAAGTTAATAAAAAATTAAATGAGCTAATGAGTAAATAATTAAATAGGATAAAAAAAAAGAAAATGGCTATTTATAAAAGAGGCGTTGGGTATATCTTAATAATTTATATATATAAAAAATTAGAATAATTTTTCCACGCTAATTTTATCAATTATCAATTCTTCCGCGCTCAATGCGAAAACAGAGTACAGAAAAGGCGAATTCACACATTTGAATTTATTAGCCCAGCTAAGGCATATTCATACAGGTATATGCAACGGCGAATTCGCTGTGATGTTCTCTGTCAAATACCACTTATAAAAAACAAACAATAATTTTTTATACATGGAGTTTGACAGTAGTGTTCCCTATCAGCTGGGCTGATAATTTCACCTGTATAAATTCGCCTTGAGCCCAGCTAATGGGGAATTCGTTGAATTTGCCTAGATTTAACTTGTTAATGCAGGGATGGAAAATTAAATTTTTGTTTCGGAATTAAACAATTAACATAAGTGTACTTTTTTGATAATAAATGTACCAAATTTATGTATATTTGTTGTTTTTTCAACATTTATAATGTGTTAAAAATATATATCCTTTTTTATTCAAATTTTATTAAATTAAACGTATCGTAATATCATTCCCATACTTGATATATGAATTGGTCTTGGCAGAAAACATATACTAAAAAGTTGCTTTATTGTATAAATTCGCCGTTGCATATACTTGTATGAATATGCCTTGGTATAAAAATAATGTTGCAGTTATGGTTAAGTTGTCGGTTGCAGTGTATGTATCATAAAATGCAACATGAATGATAAACGAGGTTGCAAAGTGTTTACATAGCATGAAATATAAATGTAAGAGTAATATGATAAATTTTTAATACGGGCTTAGACGATAAGTGTCGAAAACGTGTGAAACATGTGAATACTTCGAATTTTGTACATACAAATACCATAACAAAATTATTATTTCTACGTACTGAATTTAACGATTCTCAAACAAATTCGCAGCTTATCACACACAAATAGCTAACAAAATCGTTAAATATTTTATAAATCTCCTTGTCGCCAGATCGAAGATTACGATCTCCAACAAGTTTTAAAATCTCCAAGAGAAATCTCTAGATCTGACAACCCTGCTTATAAGTGATACCAAGTCTTTTGATATAAGTGGTAACATACAGTGATCCCTTGACTTACGACCTAATTATTTCTGCAAAAATTCTATATTAGGAATATTTTATTTGCAAATATATCTCTACGGGTTTCTGATTTATATATATATAATGCTTTATCTTGTAGTGTCCATTAACTCCGACCAAAAGGGTAAGTCTATCTTTTGAAATCTTTAGTCCGGCTGCTAATCTTTCTTCTTCCGATATGAATGTTTTTAGTTTTTAAGCGCATACGTTCCGTTAACAATCCAGTTTCATTAACATTAAAAACTTGCTGAGAAGTATATCCATCTTATTTAATTATTTGTTTAAGAGTGTTGAGCTGCATCATTATTTGCGCTTGCAGATTTTCCGACAGCTTTTATATTGTAAAGCGGTGCTTTAAAGTTTTCTAGCCAACCTTCACTGGTATTGAAATCAAAATCGGTTAGTTTTTTTAATACATGTATTTAGCTTTTAGTTTGTTTAGAAAACTAATGATCTTTCTTTGAATAACTAACGTAGTTACTGCTATATTTTTTTGCAAACGCATATTGCTGGCAATAATAAAGGTCTTTACTTTATTTTAAAGCCGAATAACTTCTATTCTAGTTTTTAACGAAATTACATTGCGTTTATTTTGTATTTGAGATGTAAAAGTTTTATTATTAGAAATTATATTGGAGTTCGTAACGTCTGACAAATAAAACAAATATGTACCACTGCATAAGTTTCAAATATCTAAACGCATATATGTGAAACAAATATTAAAAGTAAAAACTGCAATTCCTCCTGTTTTCTTTCAACTTATGAACAACTGTGACGACGCAAACCAAGTTCGAATGTCCCAAAAAAATTTCCGACGCAAATCGGAAAAAAGTAAATGAAGGCTACATACATCAAGTGATTACTGTATTTATGTTGTTTCTGTTTTTAACTGAACAGCTGGTTTTAATTTTTTTTAATTACAACTATTCAAAATAATTTTTGATTTATTAATTAAATTTATCAAAACATTTGACTGATACGTAAGTATCATAGCTGTATAGAAAAAATTAAAGGAATTTTTATTTTTGGCTGAAATTACTTTATATAATTGCAACATTATTATTTTCCTGGACTTTGAACTGGTCATAATTATTAATTTGGATCATCTATTCTAGGTAAGTTTTAGTTTTATTCTTAAATGTTAAAGGTTGTTAGTCTACTTTTGTATTTGGTTTGTTATATACATATATCGAATTCAACTTATTTAAGAAGCCAAGTTATTGAAAGTTTATCTATGTATGTAGGAATTCGTGTTTCAGAATTTAATTAATTTATTTTTCCAAAGTTTTAAATTCATATTATATTATAATTTTTTATCTTTTGTTAGCTATTTATAAAAAATTTGTTTGCATAATGTCCGAATCAACTGAACGTAAGGCAAATCCCATTAAATCTTTTATAAGTGGCGGCTTTGGTGGTATATGTACTGTACTCTCAGGTCATCCTCTAGATACAATAAAGGTTGGTATTTATTTTGCTTTCTTGTTAAAGTTATTGTTTTTTCGTTTATTTATTCAATTAATCCAGAACTTTAAAAACTTAAACTTTTTTGAATTAGGTGCGCTTGCAAACTATGCCTCGTCCAGTTCCAGGTGAACCTCCAATGTTTAAAGGTACCTTCGACTGTGCTGCAAAGACAATAAAAAATGAAGGCTTCTTAGGTTTATATAAAGGTATGTCCGCCCCTATGACTGGAGTAGCACCAATTTTCGCTTTATGTTTTGCTGGTTATGCGCTGGGAAAACGCGTCCAACAGACGGAAACCAATACAAAATTAACTTATTCTCAAGTATTTGTGGCTGGATCCTTTTCCGGTCTTCTTTCAACTATTATTACGGCTCCTGGTGAGCGCATAAAATGCTTATTGCAAATTCAACAAGCTTCATCGGGTGCCGAACGTAAATATAATGGCATGATAGATTGTGCCTTAAAATTATACAGGGAAGGTGGTATTCGCTCTATTTATAAAGGTAGCTGTGCTACTTTACTAAGAGGTAAGTAAGTTTTATATTATTTGAAGTAAATCTTATTTTTTCTTTTTTGATTTGTACATATCCATACGTCATTCTAAATATTTCGTTTTTACAAAATGTGTACTAATCCATACCTTTTTCACTTTCATTACATTCATTATTTCTATTTTATTTACTTTTAATGCTTTTTGTACAAAGTTTTTTCAATCTCTCTCTTTCTATATATATATATATATATATATATATACTTTATAAACTTTATAATCATAATGTAATATCTTTTGTAAATTTGCTTGTATTGTATTGAATTTTTGTGTCGAGGTGTAATTGTGTTAAATACGAGTTAGGGCCTTTCTAGTTGTGACCAATATACATACATATGCATATAAATAATCGATAAGAAAATAAATTTAACAATTTATCCAAAGTAATATATTAAACAAAAAAACAAAATTGAGAAAATTTTAAGTTTCAAATTTTTTTTTATTTAAAATCCATATTTCTATTAGTACAATAAATACATATATATTCAACATTCGGTAACATCGCCACTAGGGCATTACAGAGACAAGTTGGTAAAAAATTTTACAATTTATTTATTTACAAAAAATAAAAAATACTTAAATATATATATTAAATTACATATAAAAACATAATAAACAATTTTAAGTAAATATTAAATTAAAAGCATTTCAATATTTTGTAACAAATAATCTCTTAATTTTCTTTTAAACAACGAAATTGTACGACAATCTTGTAATTGTTGCGGTAAAATGTTATATTCCTGACTACCCGCGTATTCGATTTTTTGTTTAGTAGCTTCCAAGAGACATCTTGACATCCCTAGATAATGACTATTTTTCTAAGTATGAGAAAATTAAAAATTTGCCAAAAATATTTTTTTTTTACAAAATGTAAAAATTTTTGTTTCTGAAAAAATCTTTATTGAAATTATATATACTTTAAAATCTCAGGGTTTGTTACTATGTAATATTAATATTATATGAAGGCTTTGTATTACGAAATTAAATAAATAAAACAAAGTAAATTTTTTGTATATAAGCGAACAGCTAAATTATAAACAAAACGAAATCATCAATATATATTTTATATATGTATATTTACAATTTATTAATGGTGCTTTATTAAAGTTAAAATTTGGGACAACTATTGGACAGAATAAAGTAAAAGTTTTTTTCAAAATAATTTTTAACCCTCAATAAAAATTTTGAAATTAGATATAGTTTTTGAAATACATATACTAAATATAAACACAAAATATTAATTAAGTACTGTCAAAAAAATAAAAAAAAAAAACAATTTCTTAAACAAAAAAAATAAAATTGTGGTTTTTAAAAACTACTGAAAAAATTATAACGTGTTTTTCGTAGCGTGCGTCACAAAGGGTTTACGGCTTTTAATAAAAAAACGTCTAAATTTTTTGGCTGCAAATATATTATTTTAGAATTATCTTATATTTTTGTACATATATAGTTTTTAGGGATTTATTTTTGTTTGCTTCATTATGTAAAGTTCGCTAAAGTTATTATTAAATTTACTTCCTTTTCCTCATAACTCTGAGACGCAAACTACAATGATTTCGCAATAAATACCTGTTAATTTTTTTTTGTTAATATTATTCGAAAGTACACCTTAATCCTACTGAACACTATGTATAAGTTGAAGATATCTCTTTTGAATGACCACAAATGTTTATATTTTAATCTGTTAATACATACGATTGAAGCGATTGAAGACAAAAAGTCGTAACAGATATTGGTAAGACAAGAAAAGTCAAACAGCTCTTTCGAAAAGCACCGAACACTTATCCGAAAAGCAGCACGTAATGTAAAATGTTTTGAATCTGCGCAGATGATGGGTTGAAATCCTATAAAGTTTAAAAAGTTTAGATCGTAATGTAGTGAAGAAATTAGAAGAAAAAAAAACGAGCGAAAAAACTTTAGTCAGATTTAAAAAAAAAATACACCTGTTGTGTTGTGAATAATAAAACTTATGTACTGTACTGTACTGGCAGACTTTTTACAACTTTCGGGTCAAGATTATTATGTGGCTGATGGTCAAGGTAATGTTCCAAACAATACCGGACAGAAAAACAAACAAAATTCCCCAAGGAAGTTTTTTGTGGGGCAAGCCATTTGCAGTTGTGGCAAAAAAGCCACAGGGACGATAAACATATGTTACGGAGTGTACTAAAATAGCTTTTACCTTTGAGTGGTGTCCAGAACTTCGGTGGAAAGGTATTGGGCTCTTGTGAAAAAATAATAAAAGATCGCAGAAAAAGTGTCCTAGGGCATGTTCAATTATAAGCGTAGGTAGGTAGGCAGGTAGGTAGGTAGGTAAGGCTGGTGCAAAGTTACCCTCACACCTTCACTCGGAGACCATTACGGTCCATTGTGACGCCTTAATATAGAGAAGAATAGAAATATTAAGAATAGAAGAGAAAGAGAAGCAGACAATTCCAGAGTCTCCGGCGGGAATCGAACCCGCAACCCCCAAACAACTGACTTGTCCTTTACCGACTAGTCCACAGGGGCACTCAATTATAAGCGTAAGTGGACCATCTTGTCCGAAAAGGTAACGGAAGAGACTACAAAATTTTTAGTGGCAAGATTTTCGAAAAAAGTGGATAAACATTTAAATACCGAGTAATTTGTCAATTTTTAATTTGTTAAGTGAATTTGTACAATATTTGAATAAATTTCTATATATAAATATTTTTGAGAATTTATATGAACTGTTAAAGCTTTATTTAAGTTAATACGAGTATAAGTTTTTTCTGACTCACTCCTTACGCATGTATTTTCCCGTGCACATATCATTAACTTTCAACAAACTTTACCAGTTTGTTTTTTATTTCCTAAAACAGACTTACTAAAAGTTTTGTCAAACTTTAAAAAAAATATCTGAAATAAAAACGAATTAATTAGTAATAAAGACCACACATACGTGCATATTTTTTATTTAGAATTTTTGTACAGGAGATAGTAAAAAAATCATCTTATTAAAAAAAAAAAACAATATTAAACCTAAAAAATAAGACTTTTGTTGCATTATTTTGTTTTAATTAAATATTGAATATTCTTATTTAACTTATGTCTATTTAACTTTTAGGTATCGTTTGAAAGTTCAACTTCGTTCACTGTTGCATTTGCTTTATTTTGTTCGTCAAATACAGTCCTCTTGAAAACTTGATATTTTAATGAATTTTCGTTCATATCTATAAAATTGTTCTTTAGTTTTTCTTGGTTTTGCAATTGCCAAATCGTTCGTCGTTGATTATAGTTTTTAGAATTTGGTGATGGTTTAACCGTTTTCTGCATTTTTTCTTCAATTTTAAGCCAATGTGGAATTCTTTGGCGGGAAGATGATGTAGCTTTTAAATCAATGTATTTTTGGCTACATTGCATTTGTTTACGCATGACATAGTAAACACTGCGCCCCTTGAAATTGTCGCATCTTGGTGCCAAACTCTTATTGAATTTGAGATTTTTTATAGTGCGACATGAAAGCTTTTTGCCAGAAACATAATCATTAATGCATCTTTCGGTGACAGGAGTCTTTTCCTGATTGGTTATTTTAGCTTTCCAATTAAACATATCACAAGAGCATTTCCAAGGATTATTATTTAGACGGGCCAATAACAATTTTTTCTGTTGAAAAAAAGTTTTCGATAGTGACTTCAATTGATTGTCATTTAGATAAATTTCCTCTAAGCTTTGTTGATCGTCAAATAAACCCGGTGGTATGTCTGAAATATTATTTTTTGATAAATCTATAACTTTTAAATTTTTACAACCAATAAAGGCATCCATCGAAACATCCTTTATGTGACAGCTTGATAAATCTAATTCTTCAAGTTGTGAAAATCCTGCAAATGCATCGAATTCCACACTACCGAGAACACCTCGCAATTTCAGTTTTTCCAATGATTTTAAATCCTAAATGTATTGTTAAAAATTAAATTAATTTAATAATTTACATTTACTATTTATGTATTTTTTTACCTTAAATATATTTTGATCTAAACTTTGTATGGTAACATTGTTAATTTCCAATATTCTGAGTTTGGTTAATTTTTTAAACGGTTGATTGCCCCACAACTCTAGAGCAGTTTCAGGAGAACCAAAGTACATTTCCTGTGTTTGATTCATGACCCAGAATGTGGCTGGAAAAATGTAACGTATAGGATTGTATCGAAAATCAACCCGTTCTAACTTTGGCAATGGCGGAAAACTAAGCTCAGTCAGTTTATTTAAATTATTATCGCTTAAATCCAATACTTGCAACTCGAACAGGCCGGCTAAATTTCGATAGTGTAAGTCATGTATGACATTGTGCGACAATGATAAGGTTTTTAGTTGTGTGGCGCCAGATAAGGCGAATGGTGGCACGACAGCTATATCGTTACGTTCTAAGGAAAGATGTTGCAATTCTTCTAGACCCATAAATATTTCCCAAGATAACTCATTTAAACCGCACGATTGTATGCGTAAAACTTCTAACTGTTTCCAGCCGTAAAATGATGGCATTTGAGCTTTTTTTACCTCTTCTTTATACACCTCGTATGGTACAATTTCCAATTCTTCTTGCTCTTGCCGTTGCACTTCGAACAAAAGTTTTTTATCGTAGTGCTTGATATTTGTATCCTCTACATTAAATTCCAAGCTATTGAGTAATTCAATATTTGGTTTATAATTAAAAACTTCCTTAGGATGTACAAGATTTTTTGGTCTTTTAAAGATCTCGGAACCTATTAAAGTGATTGACTCAAAGTTTGCGTGTTGGAGAAAATTTAATGGAGCATCTAGCAAAAAACGTAAACCACGATCTTGAGGTCCACGAACTTCTAAGGTCGTGAGCTGGTTTAGAGGCTTTAATACACTACTGTTTACTACAAGAAATAAAGAAAATTAGTGATTTATTTCTTAACTGATTAGATACCCACCCGTCTTATTCTTTCCAATACCAGTGTATAATAGAACTAAAGCTTGCATGTCATGCGGTAATGCATTAATTAATTCTTCTGTTTTTGTATCCTCTTGTATTATACATGTGGCTTGCTTTATAAAAGGATTAATTAAATAGTTATAATCCCCTTCATTAGACGACTCATTATTTATGGAATCTGTATCATCTTCGTTAATGCTATTGATGCCGTTTTCATTGTCATCGTTTTGCTTTGGCGATAAATACTTCTGCTGCATATAATTGATCCATCGAGATATTGGCAAATCCATCAAGTGAGCATATTGACAAACGCAACCTTGTGGGCATTGCGGCATGTCAATTTCTACGGTTGGATTGGAATTTATATTAACTTCCGTTTCCGGTTGTTTATAAAATTCCATATCAACATTACGTTCATGTTGTTGTTGTTCTTCTTCTTCCTCGTTCTCGTTTTGATCATACAATGATGATGATGATAATGATGATATTATGTCATATTCATATTTATTTTGTATAATTCTATTTTGAAAATTTCTCCAGTGTCTTTTATTGCTAATTTTAGTTTTTTGATATGGAGTCGTTGTTGCTGAGATGCATATATTCTAAAATTAAAAAAAAATCATTATTTTCTTTAGCCTAACTACATAATTAGTTTTAGTTTAATCATTTTCAGATTCTGATTTTTATAAATACAAATAATTGCAATGCAATGAAATTTATTTATTTTTATCCATATGAGTTTAATGCATTAAACACTGATTTTAAAGTTAAAATTGTATGACTTAAATTAATTGTATATGTTCAGTCCATACATACATACATATATACGTATGTATGTATGTATGTATGTATGTATGTATATTAATATATGCAATATGAATGTACATAAATTTATGCATACGCATGTAATTCCATATATTTATCTTTTTTGTATGTAGGCATGTTTGTATGTATAAATTTTTTATCTTTACTCACTATAAAAAATACAAAGGTTAATATTAAAAAACACTTCATATTTAGCAATTTTTCCAATTTAATATTTCTTTTCAATTTGAATTTTCCAGAAATGTTTATTTATCTTAATCCAACATATTTTTCAAAAGTTTCAATATTAAAACAGACTATGTAGTATGGTGCAATGTAAATTCACAATATTTTAATATTATATATTATTAGCGTATAACGTTGAAAAGTCAATATAGAACTAAATATGAATTTTTTGAAAATAACATAAACCGCCTCCACTAAGCAAAATTAAAAAGATTAAACTGTTAAAAGTATTTATATTTTTTTATATGTATTGTATCTAAATATGAAGGAAATCACGACAAAAAGGATGTTGTTATCAGCTAAATGCATGAATATTCTTAAATATGTAAGCATACATATGAATAAACCAGCACAACTACTTCTTTGAAAATGTATTAATATTGTTTTGAGTAGATTAATTTGAGTAATTAAAAATAATATGATATCCAAATGAATATATCGGTGGTTTAATATAAAAAGGACGTATCTCGATTTTTTCTATAACTACAGGAAAGGGAAAAATCCGAATAAAATTTTAAAGAATAAAACAAGTTAGTTTTTTTTAGGTGGTTATAAAATCGTTATTTTCAACTATGGCTCACTATATTTTTTAGGGGGTGATAAGTTAATATGTGGACTACAAGAAAAAGTTACAAATTTAGATATGCCCTTTTTAAATTAAGCCGTCGATATGTACATACTCACATTTGCCTTTGTTTACTTTTTTACGTGTAAGTATATGTATATATAATTCTTAAAAAATAAAAAAAAAGTTATGCCAGTTACCCCCTAGAATCAAAGATATTTTAATGACGATTTTAAAGCTAAAATTTTTTTGCCACACCTTGAAGACAACGGATTTAGTTTTTTGTATATTGTGTCGCCATTTTAAGCGCAATCGAAGCTGGACTACGGTTTCGTTTGAAACTCAGCTAATTTTTTTAAAGAAGATCAAATTCTAGATATAACTTATTAGTTTTAGTTTTTATTTATTTTTTATTGACTTACTCTAATGGACATCATGCAGAAAATATAAGTACTAAAAGTATTTATTAAAAACAAGTACTATTATATACTCCGATTGTTGAACATAAACGAATAAAAACTATTTTTATATGGTTAATGTTATAATTATTACACAAATTTTTAACAGCTTTTTCATACATTTCTACTTTTTTTTAATTATCTGATTATGATTACAAATTTTCCAAAGATGTTTAATTCTGTCAAACAATTAGCCATGTACAGGAGATAGACGTTATATTTTTTGACGAAAAAAAGGGACGGTCTGATTGTTTTTAAACAGTAATGACAATTACGCGCGAGCTTTCACTTCATTAGAGCCACAAAAATGTTAAAAAATAAATAATTTATCATGGACATTTTATAGATAACACAATATCTATATATAAAGAGTCCGCCAAATAGTTTTTTTTTTAAATAAAAAAAAAACTACTGAATATTTTCTGTGTGGCACGTAGCGCCGTCCTGTTGAAACCAAATGTTGCCAATATCCTTCTCTTAAATTTTTGTGAACAAAAATTCGTTCAACATGGCCCGATAACGATCGCCATTGACTGTAACGGCCACTCCTTGCTAATGGCCCAATTTTGCCTCTGGGCCAAAATCCGCACCAAACAGTGACTCGTTTTGGGTGTATCGGCTTTTCAATGTATGCGTGCAGGTTTTCTGTGCCCCAAATGCGACAATTTTGCTTGTTTACATACCCGCCAAGATCAAAATGAGCTTCATCTGAAAAGATGATTTTTTTTGGCAAAATCGGCATCTTCTGTAAGTCGATCGACCACTTTCCCAGCATTGTTCAAGCGTATACACAACCATATTCGTTCAGCGGAAGGATAAAATTTTAAATTATATGTCAAACCAGACATGAGCTAAATAATAATTCATGAAATAAGCACTAGTTGAAAAAAAAAAAAAACGTTAGATGGCGGACCCTTTAGAATTTAATTGACATACGTTGGTTACGCCATAACTAGAGAACGGCCAGAAGGATTTGGCTATTTTTTTTTTCTTAAAATATTCCTTCAAGCTCAAGTAAGGTTCTTACGGACAGTTTTTCTTAATGTGTTCAAAGAGCTTAATGTCTTGTATTTAAATTCGTATAATACCACGTCCAATCACAATATTTTAGTGTAAACTTAATAAAACAAACATAACAAATAAAACTTGACTCTAACTAAAACAAATCAATCAGTCAATCAATCAACACTTGAAAAGTTTTTATCTACAGCTTTTCTAGTGTTTGTGTTATCAAACAAAGCAGAATTTAAAAACAAAACACGACAATGAAATAGACGGTAAACCATAGCAGAAACATCGAGTTCAAAAGAATATGTACAAAAAATTAAAAAATATTGAGCAGCAGGGTTATTTAATAATAACATTTAGGGCAATTTAAAGAGTAAAAAATCCTTTAAGCGGTATTTTCAGTACATGTGAACATGTGACAGAATATAAAAAGTCTTAATGTAAGTTTATTTTTGGTCTAGGTCTACTATCAAAATATTTAAAGATGTTTTGAAAGTTCTATTTCAGTTTTGATGTTTTATTTCATCCTTGTTCTGATTCCGCTTTCTTTTCTTTCAACGTTGTTTTATTTTAAGTTTGTTATATTTTTTAATGTTTTAATCGTAAAGCAAAACACATTTTTTTGAATTTTTTATTGAGAGAGTAATACACACACACTTGTTTAAATTTAATGAGATTGCTTGTAAGCAATTTTTCTTATTCTTGTGCCGCTCTTTATTCAAAGTCTCTACGTAATAAATTTAATTTTATTAAATATAATAAATGATATAGTAGAATATAAGAGTCTACTTTAAATTAGCCTAATGTTTCTATGTGTTGTATAACTACGTTAAATGTAGTCTATTTATTTCAATAGTTTCATTTATGTATAGTATATACATAAGAATATATATGAACATTTATGTTTAGTTACAATTTTTAAGATAAAAAGTGTCCGTTGTGCAAAGTTAATTATTATTAACATGTCATTAATTAAAGTGTGATGGTTATTAACATTTCATTTTCATCTTTATCAGTCATGTGAATAAATCATTATGCATAATACTAAATTATTTAAAAGAAAATATCGAAATTAATTGGACAATTATTAAATGATTCATTAAGATTTACCGGCAAATGGCTGTTACTTCTTGGCATATGAATATTTACAAGAACTTGCCAAAAAACAAAGTGGCAGTGATCAGGTCAGTTTAACTGCTACACTACTTGCTGGTGGTTCTGCTGGTATCGCCTACTGGATAGTTGGTATGCCTGCAGATGTTTTAAAAAGCCGCTTACAAACAGGTAACCTACGTGTATTCAAAAGTTTATAAATTCTTAATAATAAATTTTTATTTTTTGAAAGCACCTGCTGGTACATATCAACATGGTATTCGTAGCGTTTTTAAAGAATTGATGATAAAAGATGGCCCTCTTGCTTTATATCGCGGCATTACACCAATTATGATTCGTGCTTTTCCTGCAAATGCTGCTTGTTTCTTTGGTATTGAATTGGCAAATAAAGCATTTAATAAATTTGCGCCTAATTTTTAGTTCCTTTAATGAAAAAACATATAATATGCTTACAACTTACATATTTTTGAAATTTTATAATTGTAAAAAAAAGAAAAACAAATAATTTAATTATTTTCTGGATTGTGTTATAACATCAACGAAAATGTCGGAATACACACATGCTTTAAGCATTAGAAAGAAAATAAATCTAAAATGAAAAAATCTTAAAGATTTAATCAGTAAAGTTTATAAAAGATTGATATTTCTGAAGAATTTATAATAAAAAGTACACTTAAACCATAAAAAAGGATAAAAACGAATTTTTAAAAGTTTACTCGTACGAGGTGAATGAGCGTAAACGTACGTATGTACACATGTTATATAGCTTATTTATACAAAAATGCAATATTAAGTATTTTTTATTGCTTTAATCCGGAATTTAAGAATAAAACATAAGAAATACATTTTGCTTATGTACCAAAGTCGTATTTTTTAGAGAACCGTTGGCACATTAAAATTGTATGTAGGTAGTGTAAATAAGCCAGCAAAAAAAGACAAAAAAAAAATAGCAAAAACTAACATGAAGAAGTTATAATGCAAAATTCAATTGTCTATGAATTGATTTGATTTAAGAAGGTAAAAATAAAGTAGCGTGTCCTCCAAACTTTCATGAACAAACTAAAAAGTTTTGCAACAAATGTTTTCTTGTCACATTTTTCACTGAAAAAATGATACATGTCGTGTGAACCCGATGAAACATTACTAGTGTGAAACAAGTAAAAGCGCTATATTCGGCCGTGCCGAATCTTATATACCCTTCACAACGTGTAGTCATGCAATAACAGTGGTTTGTGTCACCATTCATCCCATATGAAATACGTACATACATATAAAAACATACATATTTAAAAACCCCCTATTGTAAAATTATAAATTCACGTATGTATGTTAAAAAACAAAAAAAAAAAAAATTTAGAAAAAAAATTTAGAAAAAAAATTTAAAAAAAATAAATAAAAAAAATAAATAAAAAAATTATTATGTATATAATATATATAAAACAAAAAAAAAATTAAAAAAAAAATAAAAATATAAATAATATATTAAATAAAAGATAAAAAAAAAATTAAAAAAAAAATGTTAAAAAATTAAAAAAAAAATTTTTTTTGGCTCAGCTGGGATTTGATGCCACGTTTTCTCTAACCAGTATACACGTTTCTATGTTGTTGTTGTAATGTTGTTTTTGTGAAAAAAAAATCGAGGTGGTCGTGGGTTTTTGCTCATATCTCAGTTGTTTATGTACCGATGTTTCTGATTTTCAATACCGATCTACTCCTGAATATTTCTGATATTTTAATACCTTATCCAGGTCCAACCTATGTCGGGGGCTTCAAAAAGTTGATTTCAACATACACACGGACAGACTGACAGAGCTTAATCGACTCCTCTATTCATAAGCTTTCAGAAAATATATACTTTATGGGGTCGGAAATGAAAATTGTAGAAATTTCACACGGAATGACAAACCTATATATACCCTTTTTATACCCTTCACACAGTGAAAAAGGTTATATATAGGTTTGTCATTCCGTGTGAAATTTCTACAATTTTGATTTCCGACCCCATAAAGTATATATTTTCTGAAAGCTTATGAATAGGGGAGTCGATTAAGCCCTGTCAGTCTGTCAGTCTGTCCGTCTGACCGTCTGTCCATGTGTATATTGAAATCAACTTTTTGAAGCCCCCCGACATCGCTTGGACTCGGGTGAGGTATTAAAATATCAGAAATATTCGGGAGTAGATCGGTATTGAAAATCAGAAACATCGGTACATAAACAACTGAGATATGAGCAAAAACCCACGACCACCTCGATTTTTTTTCACAAAAACAACATTACAACAACAACATACATACATACAAACGTGTATACTGGTTAGAGAAAACGTGGCATCGAATCCCAGCTGAGGCAAAAAAAAATTTTTTTATTTTTTTTATATTTTTTTTTTAATATTTTTTTTTTGTTTTATATTTATTATATATATTTTAATTATTTAAAAAAAAATTTTTTTTTTAATTTTTTTTTTAAATTTTTTTTTTTTAATTTTTTTTTTAACATAAATACGTAAATTTATAATTTTACAATGGGATGTGCCGAATATAGCGCTTTTACTTGTTCACTGTGTGAAGGGTATAAAAATACATACATATGTGTGTGTAAAGTAGTTATATGACAAATTTTAAATTAGAGCGTGTTCTATTTTGATTTGAAATCAATTGTTTTTGGTGGAATAAAACTATGTTAGGCGGTACAATATTAGGCAAACAAAGAAAAAACAAAATAAATTAAAAAAAGTTATTATATGGTATTTTTAAAAATGTTTTTTTTTATAGTTTTAACAATTTTTGTAGATAATACTGTAATAACATTTTGTGGGTCCCTTTTGTATCGCATACAAAAAGAGATATGCCAGATATAATTTCACGTGTACGTGTGAAAGCCAAAAATGTAAACCATTTGTAAAACGCGATTCCATATGGTTCGTAAAAGTAACATGTCATGTCCAATATATCCCGTCTATCAGCAGTTACATATGTACACGTTAAATGGAAAATCTTCCTTTTTATTTTATATAATTTTTTAAAAATTCTTGAAAAAATTTGGAAAAAATCATGTTTTATCGTGTAAAACCCAAATCTAAGTAGATTTGTGATTAATGATAGTGATAGGAATTTAGATATTTTCCGTCAAATCTAGTGAATTCAAAACCTGTTTAGCGGGCAAAAATACGTTTCAGCTATTAGTGAGAAATCGTAAGGAAATTTCTAGGACACGCTGTAAAGTCCGCAAATATTTTTTTGTTTGCAAAATAACCCAAGATGTTTTTCATTAATAAAATAACATTGCATCATTTCGTGGCGCCATGCGAAAAATTTGATTATAGTGTAGCAAAACTAAAAACAGAATATAAGAAATTAATTTTATTTTTAGACAAACTTAACACTTGTTATAATTATAAAACACATAATTTATTACAATTTCTAAACCACAAAAATACAAAAATAATAATATACAAGACATTAGTTCGATTACGTGAAATATCGATAAAAAGTTATTGTGATTTTTTACTATGTTCGAGTGCATATGTAGGCAAACCGTAATTTTTGTTTACGTAATTTTTTCTTCTTTATTTTGAAAAAATTAATCATAGATGTTTCCGCTAACGGTGCATATTTTGTAAGTTATGAAGCAATAACAAAATTTTTAGCAAATACTTCCGGTTCTGAATCTGCGTTCTTTCCTTCGGTCTTTGCTGGCGGTTTTGCTGGGATGGCTTACTGGACTTTAGGCATGCCAGCTGATGTGCTCAAAAGTCGTTTACAAACAGGTTTAAGAAATATTAATTATTTTGTTTTTGACCTTTTTTCTTTAAATATTAACAATAATTATTTCAGTTTAAGGTGGTTTTAAAATAAAACTATTGTTTTTAATTTTATCATTTGCATCAATATTGCGCTTCTACGTTGTGTAGCATCATCAGGAAATAAAATTGTTAAAAAAACAATATTTTTAATTTAAAACGACATTAAGCAGAAATAACTATTGTTAATGGGGTTTGAAAAATTTAAAATCAAATTTTATTTAATTTTAATTTGGTTCCCAACTGCAGCACCGGAAGGCACATACAAACGAGGTATTCGTGAAGTTTTTGTAGAACTTATAAAAACCGAAGGACCATTCACTTTATATCGTGGAGTTGTACCTGTAATGATACGAGCTTTTTCAGCTAATGCTGCCTGTGTTTTTTGGTATTGAACTGTGCAATTTGTTTTTAAAATGGATGGTTCCAAATTTCTGAAATGTGTTTTTGCACCTAAAATGAGAATTTAAAATAACAAGGACGTGTTTTTATGTGTGTAGTATGTGTATTTGATTTGCATGCATTTTTTATTTTATAACAATGTTAACAAAATTTTATTATAAACATATAAAAGATACAATCGTTTTGGCTTTTAAATTGTTTACAAACATTTTTTTAATTGTTTTTAATATGTATTTAATATTTGATTTGACATTTATTATATATATTATAAATTAGACCTTAATTGTTCCAACAAAGTTTGATTTCTTTAATTTATCAATGTTTTTCTAGTGGCATGTTTTAAAATTTTTTTAGATGTTATCATAATTTTGTTTTTTTTTTATTCAACAAAACTCTATTAATTTTGTTTGGCTGCCACAAAAACATTTTTACATTCAATACTTTTTGTTAGATTAGAGGAAGAAAAAAATTAAATAAATTATTATTTTTTTTTATATTAAATGTTTTTTAAATAAAGTTATTCTAAATAATTGTTACAATCAATACATAATTATAGATAATTTCGGTAAAATTATTATTTTAAGCAATTTTTCTATCATGTGAATCGAAATTGAAAACCTGTTTCATATTTTCAGTTTTTGATAGACTATAGGGCGATAATAGCATGGGTAAGACGTTTAAGGCTTTCAGTTCCGGTAAACGTATATTTAACTGTTAAGAGAAAAAAAAAAACACATAAAAAATGCATTATAGAGTTGAAACACAGTATTTTAGTTTACTTATTTACCAAATCATCCTTGGGCTTTTCACTATTATTATTGTTTGTCCAAATTGGATCTATCCAGAACGGCATATTCTAAAATAAGAACGGAAACATGATATAAATTATATTTTCTATATGACAAAAAACTAGCCTATAGGTTACAATTGATTCATTATATTCATAAGGTAAAGTTGAATAAAAAATAAAGTTTTTTTACCTTTGATGGTGGTGTGTCGGGCTTTGGAGGTTCATAAATTGGACACATTTGTATGTTATTTACTAATTCATAAAGACCAGTAGAAGCTTCTGTAGCAATTGGTATAAAAGTAGGTTGGCCTGGTATGGTAAGAGTTTGAGTCAGTGTTGGTGCTTGTGGAGGAGGTATCATCAGTGTTGGCAAATTATTAGAGGTCATGCTAGTGGAGACATCCATAAAAGGTGGCTGTTGATAAATGTTACAACAGTGACGGCGATCCCATAATTTTGTGGTGGGATGTACAGGCGGCATTTGTAATAGTTGTACAGAATTTGTAATAGACATTTCTTGTTGTGGTGTCGGCTGTAAATTTCCCATTGGGTTGACCAAGTTACTAACACTACCATTTAAATCGACATATGAGGACGCCGATGTATTCGATGAGGTATTAAATGATTGATTAAACATCACAGAAGAGTTAAAGGAATTTTCTTTATTATTGGACATGCCTGACATGGATGTGTTAAACATGTTAGAGTGATGAGAGGCTGTAGAATAAATCGAAGAATTGCTTTGATTATTAAATGAATTGCTGCTAATATTATAACTTTTTGATGATGATGATGAGGATCTCGAGGTCTGCTGATAATAATTCGAGGAATTGTGAAATCGATAGTTGCTGTTGGTTGATGCGTAGGAGTTGTTAAAATTAGTAGAATCAGTTGATATAGCACGAGTCTTAGCTGGAGGTCCTTGAGTATTAGAATTACGACTATTATGTTCACTCAAAGGAGGGCGAGACGGACGTAAAGTTTTCTGTTTGTTAAAGGGTAATTTTAAAGAACCAAACATGTGCTTATGATTAACATACAATGTTAAACGCACTAAAACAAAAAGAGGGCAATTTTAAAATTATTTTAATTCAAATATAATTATAAAAATTTAGACATACTCTCCGAATTCGGCACTAGGGATATTTCTGAACGTTCTTGAGTTACACCCAGATTTATAGTAAATATATCCTCATATGCTGTTAAAATTGAGAACAAATTTGGATAACCGAATTCAAATGTTGTACCTATTGTGTAATCCAATGTTGTTTTAATTTCATGTACCATCATTGATGTACGCTGTTCCAGCAGACGTATTACATTTATTAAGAATTTCATAAAACCCGATATTTGCACATAGGTGATATTGTTTTCAATAGTAATCTAAACGAAAATAAATATCAGCCAAATTCTATATACTAACTAAATGCAACACTTGAAATAAACTTGCCTCTAAAGCATGTTTCATGGCACGAACTGTTGATTCCGTAGCATTTTCCTTGTATTTGTCGTTGAAACCTTTTATAAAGTCGCTTAGCGTTAAAGATTTTTTCAGATCATCTGGTCCAACGACAGTTAATTGTTCATTTGAATCTTTTTGCTCATATTTTTCCATATCGTATGCTAAAACAAATTTTGTTGCTTTATAGGAGATATTACGAAAAGCGGTGTCTTTATTGTGGCATGTAATCCACTTACTATCATCCTTTTCAAAAATCTTTTAAAAGAAATAAAACCATAGTTAATATCTTTTTTCTAGAAATATGACAAAACGCTGTTTTAGCTTACCTCTACATAGGGCAGCAAATCGATTGCTTTTGAAATGTCTTTGACTCCTAAAGCATGTGGTGTTATTTGATAGCCATATTTTTTTTTGTGCAACTTCATAACATCTTCCAATTTCATGGATGTTTTCGAAGAACCAGTTGTTTTTGCTATAAGCTCTTCGACTTGTTCGGAGAAAACTCTTCTAGCAACTTTTGATGTCAAAAAGATTTTCTTGTCCTCGTCGTTAGTGAGCTCCATTTCGACCACACCATGAACAGCTTCCATTAGATCGGCTAGTTTTTGAAAACCGTAATCACTTAAACGACATTGGTAACCAAAATGATAGTGATAAGAACGAACAAACTTTTGAAATAATATTGTATACTGGGGAGCGTTGCGGAATAACTCCACGATTTCCCCTGCGAAGATAGAGGTCTTCTCTAGTTCACTAGCGGTTTGCTTGCGCTTGGGAATAGAAATTAAAATGTCTTTGCCATTTTGAACTCTTGATACTACAACAATATTCGAGTTAACAAGGCCATCTAAAATATCGACAATATCACACACTCCATAATCCGTAACATCAAATGTTCTATTTTGAGTTTGTGCAAATATGGTCGGTAATTGCGAAAGAAGAACGGATTTATTACCATGTGCGCGTAGAACTCTTAGTAAATCGGATGTAAAACGGCGTATTTGGGTACGATGTGTTAATGTTATCTGTCGATTTTCCCCATCACCCATTATTTGAACCACAGCGGACAGAGCCTCGAATAGTTCGATCAGTTTTGTATAGCCATAATCTGCAACGCGACACTGTTTTCCAAAGTGATTGTGATATGCTGGTATGAAGCGATTAAATTTCATTGTAGCCTTTGGAGACATTTTTACCAATTCTATAACTTCACGAGAAATTTGATATAATGGATCAGAAATGGAGTTTTTTGAATATATTTGGTTGGATGAACCATTAGTATTTTCCTTATTCGATTCTAGCCAACCCAAAATCTTAATGCCAAAATTATTTACGGTTATTTGTATACCCTGTACGCAACATACTAAATGTTCCAAATTGACACCATTATCATTCGGTATAATTTGACTTTTAAGTTGTCCCTCAATGCAATGGACTAGAGAAGACACTGGAATATCGCCAGAATGATTTTTCAGCAAGGGATGTATAATTTGTTGGATTTCAGCTATGGTCATAAATACATTTGGTAGAGGTTCAATTTCCTGCTCGGCCCATCCTTTATGTTGTTCTCTTTTAAAATGTATGGTGCAGTAAGGAACACTGTGCTGCAATCCCTCCATTAGAGGAGAACTTTCCAATGAGTTGACTAAATCTGGATGCAGGGTAATAAACTTATCTTCATTGTTGTCCGAATTAATAATACAAATGTCCTGCATCTTATAAAGATCTAAAACACTAATAGATGTTTTAAACCGCGATTGAAATAGTTCACGAAACTTGTACATGGGTAGAGTATAACAAGGAACATCCTTAAAAAATATTTTTTTGGAAAATCATTTGTTCTCAATTTAAAATTTAAATATAAGAAATATTGCATACCTTTAGTAGTCCAGCTACTTGACATCTTAGAGTATTTATTTCAGTCAAAGATGAATCACGTGTGTATGACACTAACATCCGTTTATGACCAATTTTCTTGCGGTGTAAATTTGAAACTACTTGCTTGGCAAACTGTTAAAAAAAAAACATATTTTTTTGTTTGTATCTCATTGTAATTCTATGTATATTTGACTGTTATGTCCAGTTTTCACTGGAACAGTGTGATAATTTATTCAAAGTTCACAAATTTATGAATACTCACATACAAATCTGGTACAGTAACTTTAGCGTATGAACTACCCTCAAATGTTAGAGAAACTACTGGTGTTATAGGCTTAAGTTGATTTAAAAGAAAATTTTTTAAGCTGGCTTCGTCCATAGAGAAATCAAGATTGGTTATTTGTAATGTAACTGTATCGTTAGGATCGTTGATCGTTACATACGATTGGGCATTACTATAGGGAGTAGATGTTATGACGGTACCACCAGAAGAAGTTGCTGCTGCTGTTGCTGCTAAAGAAATTGAAGAGGAGCTTTTATTATCGCTAGCTGGCATATTTGTGCTGGCAGTAATTGTGGGAGCTACCGAAGAAGCTACAGCGTTGGCATAAGTTAGTTCTGATGAGTTTGATGAACATGGTGCTGTAGTGGCTGTGGTAGCCATTGAATGTGAGTGTAAGGGTGTCTGCGCCGATGGCGTGGGTAGTGAAGCAGTGGATGTTATAGTCTGCCCCAAACCTGGAGGACATGTTTGGTATATAGGTGTAGCAAATTGATTGTAACCTACACCATTAGTTAAAACTGATGTCGAAATAGCATTAGCTGTGTGTAACGGAGTATGCAATGATGCGGTTGTTGTGCTGCTTCGATTGTAAGGCATGTAGCGATTCCTTTGATAACCGTATGTGTGATTAGGATAATAAGCCTGAGAAATCGTTGTATGATTGCTATGTTGGTTGACATGTGAATCGTTTCCTGGCATGTGAGTTGTCATCATAGAAGTAACTCCAGGCATGTAGTTGCCAGCATTTGTGTATTTAGCCATTATCGAGGATGGTAATATTTTATTTGTGTACATATGATTGGGTTGGTGACTATTTGTAATCTTACCACAGCCACTATTTCCTCCTGCACCAGTAACATTATAATAACGGCTAGTATTGCGATTGTTATTAACGTCAATGATGTTATTTGCAATTGAAGATGAAACAGTAGCATAGTAAGCTTTATTTGTTAAATAATCGTAATCACCATTTATTTGCTGAACACCCACTAAGCTATTGATATGTTGATGTGCTGTCGCCTGTGGCAGACCGACATTGTAATTTATATAAACATTGGCTGATTCATCAGGATGTTTGCTGATAATTTTCCAAAGGTATGTGTTAATTTAAGCAAATAAAATAACTAAAGCAAAATTTTTATTTAATATTCAAAAATTTGACATACCCATAATAACGCTCTGCCATTTTAAAATTTTTAATTTATTAATTCGATTTCATACAGGAAATACTCGATACAAATTAAACAGTAAATTATGATCTGGAATATGAAAAACTTCTTAATAAGTTCAATTGTTTAAAAATTAAAAGCTAAGATCGAAAATATTCTAAAACATTAATTTAATTCAAATTGCATACAGACTTGCATGTATGTATATATACATTTGTAGTTATGTATGTATGTACTATAAATATATATATATATATATATGTAGCTCGTGTGTAGCTGTCGTAATAAGTATTTACATATGTACTAAATTTTGTTGGTGTTTAACAACAAAATATTTAAATTAAATATACATACACAGGAAAAAAGGTACACAAGGACTTAACATGTATTTTTTACGAAATTAGGTTTTTTAGTGATTTCAATGCATATCAGACAAATACACTTCGATACAAAAATTAAACGCAATAGTATCAAAAATAAGAATTGTACAAATAATTTTACAAAAGAAGTATCATTATGATAATACAGTTTCTACTACGTTTTTACCTTCTGTAAAATTAAAACTTTTTTGAGTTAGGACCTTTCTATCTATGACCATCGATATTTTAATATAAAAAACTTTAAAGTATAACATTTTTATATTAAAATAATTATCATCAAAACATGTTTAACTGTAAATATTATAAAACTCACGCTTAAATACGGTATGATGATGATGATGCGAACTTGATTAAAAGAAAAATGCGCCAAAATTACATACTTTGTAGATAATGATGATGATTGTTTGTTTGTTTGTTTCAATTTTTGTTCTTGGTTCCGTTTATAATTATGTATGTACATATGTATGTATATAGAAATAAAATTATTTAAAATTTAATGTATAAAATTCGTATTATTTCTTAGAAAATAATTTTTGTTGTTTTGTATCAGTAAAAACTTATTAAACTAATTTTCATTAATTTTCCTATTAATGAAATAATTCTATAAAAAAATTTCTTTTTAAACTAATTTTTTCTATTTAAAAAATTTTTAACATTTCGCACAAGAATTTGTTTTTAATTTTGTAACTTTTGAAAGATTTTGGAAAAAAATTGACACAACACCAGACATTTAATTAATTTTTCTTTTCTTAAATTAGTTCACGTTAAACTTTTTCGCACATTAGTTTCCTTATAATAATACTGAACTATTCCAAAATGTAAGTTTAAATGGGGTAACTTATACTTAAAAATTTAATAAAATGATTTTAACAGAATAATAAAACATATAATTGTTGTACCGTTACACCTGATTTTAAGTCTCTTTTTTCGTTTACATTACACAGTGGGGCCGAAATGAAATATTTTGTAACTAATTTATCAATTTCTAAATAAATTAGTCTTGGAATAGCAGGGGACTATGTACTTTAATATTAGTTTAAAGGAAGTTTTTTTAAATTTTTTTTCATACCCTTTTAAATTTTTTTAACCTTTTCCATGTATGTATGCATGTGCATGTCAAAACTTTAATAATGACCCGCTTCAGATTTAGTATACAAACATACTTACTTTCAAACCCTCGAATACGCTCTTTTGTTTCGGGCGCCATCTTGAATTTTTATACACCCCACCAAAAAAATAGTGGCGGTATATATATTTTGTCATTCGGTTTGTAAAATCGAAATATCCATTTTAAACCCCATAAAGTATATATTTTCTGAATCCTTATATCATTTTATGACGATCTAGCTATGTCCATCCGTCTGTTGAAAGCACGATAGAGGTCGAACCGAAAAAGTTATTTTTTTTGGTAGAATATATCTTATACACAAGGTTTGTTTGATATTGAAAATGGGCTAAATCGGAGTATTAGGAAGAGAGTTATATATCGTAATGCAAGAGTAGGTGGAAAAAACCGTGTCCTTCCAACATCGAATAAAATGGAATTGTGTCTAAACGCATAGACGTAGAGGGATAAAATTTCGAATGTATATTTCTTGAGTAAAAAAAATATCTCACCCTGAAAATTGCTGAAATCTATACATTACGAAAGGAGTTATCAATCAAAATCTACGAAAATTTATACCGCACAGCGTCCTTTTTGGTATATTCAAAATTAAAAATGTAATAAAACTGACAAAATTAGATGTGATTCTGAAATTTTGCACAAATTGCTCTTTGATTTAAATACTCGCAATAACGGAAAATTAAGGTGGCACGCCCACCTTCCATATAACGCTTCATCTCAAATTCATATAACTTCTCTATGGACAGTGCTTTAAAAAAGCGACTCTATTAAAATATCTAAGTTGATTTTATCATCAGAAACTACTTTGACACGCCTTCTTCAACGCCCACTTCTAACATAATTTACTCTTAATGAAATTTAAAAGCACATTAAACCGACAGAATTAGATGTATGATGATGAAATTTCGCATATAAACATACATATCACATAAATATAAGTAGAGCGAACAGAAAATGGGAACTTAACTTTAACGTTAATGTCCTAGAGTTAATTATGGACCGTATTTTTTTTACCGGCTTTTTCGTAATGCTATTTGATGATTAACATTAGCAACTTTTAATTGCCATCTGTAGTACGTTATTTATAGTGTTAACGCAAGTGACGTTCGGTCGCTATAGATAATTGATCGAGTAATGTACTGTTTTCAGAATCCAAACGATCAACTTGGTTTTTACATAAAAATCGTTACTAAAAGCGATCGCTTGGACTGTAAAAACAGTACATAAATTCTCAGTCTAATGAAAATCGTCAAATGGTTATCAGAAAATAGTAAAAATGGTTATCAGAAAATAAAAAAAAAACATGTTAAAAAAAACGATTACGACACTCTTAATAAGGCTGGGGCCGAATTACGGCATTCGATCACGATCGAAATTTTACTCGAACGATCGAGTTCGCTGTGCTTTAGGTATAGAGATTCTAATAAGAATTTAACAATTTCGATCACGTTCGAATGCCGTAATTCGGCCCCTGATTTTTTATTCTCATAAATGCACATTTCATTTTAATAACGACGACCTAGTTTTAATTAAATGTTCAAACAGCATGTTTTTTTTTTAATTTTTGTATTTTATTTTTTCATTACTAAAAAAGTGTAAATATACATATACAGCATTGTATGTAAAACCAGTATATATTAATTTATCTGTTGGACTTAGCAACACGTTCTAATTCATCTTTCTTCTTAATGGCGTAAGAGTTGGAAGAACCCTGAAAGAAAATAAAAAGAAAACATTAATTACTAATTTTATGATTACTTTTTTTAATACTAAAATTCTATAACAGCAGTGGTATTTTGTAAGAAATGCATTTCTCTGGGAAACATTTATCTGTTCAATTACTTAAAAAGTAGGATAATAAACTAAAAAAAATAATAAAAAATAATAAAAATAATAAAACTTATTTGTATTGTCTATCGCAAGGCTCTGCATTCTGAGTGAAATAAAATCTCTCGGAATTTATATTGTAGTGTAATTTTGTTTAGAACAACAAATCTAAGACAATTCCGAGCGATTTAATTTCACTTGGAATGCAAGTTAAACTGTTTGCAATTTTTAAAATTGTTCCACTTCAAACTTATCAAAGGTTTATTATTGAAATATCAATATAAAATCAGTTGTATGAACATAGAGGTTTATTAAACTTTTAATAACTTTAATGCATTAGGCAGATATTTTTCACGATGTTTTTTTTTTTTTGGAATATTAAACAGTATTTAAAAAATATATTCTGAACCTTTTAAAATCTAAGCCATGATATAAGAGTTAAGAGTGTTGATTTGACTTTATTAAGGTTTATATCTTTGAACCGATATCCTTAAGAGGAATAGTTAATCATGGTGTTTTTTTATAGTCTTTTTGAATACCAAAGAATATTTAAAATATATTCCAAGGTTTTAGTTAGAGACAAAATTGTTTTTATTTTAAAAATAAATAATTTTTTTTTGTAGTTTTACGTTTCGCGGGCTCATTAAAATGTTTACTTCAAGAGCCAGGATAATAAAACACAATAGATTGCTCTTGTCTACAAGCGAGGCTATTGTTAATTGATTAAAATACATAACATACCATTAGAGTAGACTTAGCTTTACTAACGATAAGTAAAAAAAATTTATAATTTTAACACATTCGGCTTTAATAAAATTTAGCAGATATCTGTCAGGAAATCAATTTATTTTTTCATATACTAGTGATTTTTTCTGTATTAAGAATTTAAGTTTTAGAATGTTGTTTTGACTTTATTAAGGTTTATATCTTTGAACCGATATCCTTAAGAGGAATAGTTAATCATGGTGTTTTTTTTATAGTCTTTTTGAATACCAAAGAATATTTAAAATATATTCCAAGGTTTTAGTTAAAGACAAAATTGTTTTTATTTTAAAAATAAATAATTTTTTTTGTAGTTTTACGTTTCGCGGGCTTATTAAAATGTTTACTTAAAGAGCCAGGATAATAAAACACAATAGATTGCTCTTGTCTACAAGCGAGGCTATTGTTAATTGATTAAAATACATAACATACCATTAGAGTAGACTTAGCTTTACTAACGATAAGTAGAAAATTTATAATTTTAACATATTCGGCTTTAATAAAATTTAGCAGATATCTGTCAGGAAATCAATTTATTTTTCATATACTAGTGATTTTTTCAGTATTAAGAGATTAAGTTTTAGAATGTTGTTTTGACTTTATTAAGGTTTATATCTTTGAACCGATATCCTTAAGAGGAAAAAAGTTAATCATGGTGTTTGTTATAGTCTTTTTGAATACCAAAGAATATTTAAAATATATTCCAAGGTTTTAGTTAAAGACAAAATTGTTTTGATTTTAAAAATAAATAATTTTTTTTGTAGTTTTACGTTTCGCGGGCTCATTAAAATGTTTACTTTAAGAGCCAGGATAATAAAACACAATAGATTGCTCTTGTCTACAAGCGAGGCTATTGTTAATTGATTAAAATACATAACATACCATTAGAGTAGACTTAGCTTTACTAACGATAAGTGGACAATTTTTAATTTCAACACATTGACTTAATTAAAAATTTAAGAGATTAAGTTTTAGAATGTTGTTTTGACTTTATTAAGGTTTATATCTTTGAGCCGATATCCTTAAGAGGAAAAATTAATCATGGTGTTTGTTGTAGTCCTTTTGAATACCAAAGAGAATTCAAAATATTTTCTAAGGTTTTAGTAAGGACTAAATTTTTATTGATTTTAAATTTAATTGAGTTGCCAACAATATGGGAAAAATAGTTTAAAATTGTTTTTTGTTTATAATAATTACCTTAGCAGCATTAATCAGCTCATCGGCCAAACATTCTGCAATGGTCTTGATGTTTCTGAAAGCAGCTTCGCGTGCACCCGTGCACAATAACCAGATAGCCTAGAATAAAACAAGTTTATTAAAAAAAATAATTAATAAGGTCTAAAATAAAGGTATATTTTGCATAGCGTGTTTTAAGATATCTTTCAGCTTGTATTTTCTTTATACGAGCTTAAATAGATTTCTTTAAATTTTTTATGCCCCAGTAGCATAACCTTACATTTTTTGTTAATTCATAATGTAAGCAATTAACCTGGGCCTACTATTAATAAAATTTATAATTTTCAATTGTAACTTTCTTTCATACATTAAATGCCTTTAGAAAATAGCAAAAATAATGCTACGGATAAAAGCCAATTATTGGGTTAATTAATTAATATAGCCATGTGTTATAGTCTTTCAAGTATTTTTAAACAAATTTAAAAGATATTGTCCAAGGCATACATACCTACACTAGTTTTTATAACAGTTTAATTAAACTTACTTGGTTAACACGACGCAGAGGTGATACGTCGACAGCTTGACGACGAACAGTACCAGCACGACCGATACGTGTAGAATCTTCTCGGGGACCAGAGTTGATGATGGCACTGACGAGGATCTAAAAAAAATTATATTTAAACAAAAATCCCGATATTCTAAAAATATAATAAAACGTGCGACACGTTGTTTCTTAATATAAAATATACAACTTTTGCAACAGCTGTATATATATTTTTTTTAATTAAGTTAATTTAATCTGCGTCTTATTCTACCTGATGATTAGTTAGTACTTGTTTCCAAAGTTATTCCCATCAACAGTTTAGCATAAGACACATACATTTTTGATATATTTAAACATTTATCTACACACCTGCAAAGGATTCTCGCCAGTCAGCAAGTGAATGATTTCAAAGGAATGCTTCACAATGCGACAAGCCATAAGTTTCTTTCCGTTATTGCGACCCTTCATCATTAAAGAGCAAGTTAACCGTTCAACGATGGGACATTGAGCCTTGCGGAAACGTTTAGCAGCATAACGCCCAGCAGAGTGAGGTAAATAACGAGCAAATTTCTCCTTTACAGAGATGTAGTCTTGTAAAGAAATGTCATTTACCGTAACATCATCGCAAGACCAGCGACCAAATAACTTAATTTCAGGTAATTCTGTGCTGGAGACAATGTTGGTTTCCAATAAATTTTCGGCTCCATCAGTCTCAATTAGGGGTTGATCCTCAAAGGTTTCCATAACATTGTCGTCAATTTCAGCCATGCTACAGAATATTGAATATAAATATCATAATTTAAGACTTTGTTTTTTGCAAACATTTTGCGAAATATTTTCCACTTTAAATATTAATCGTGATTTTACAAAAATAAAAAACATTTGTTTTTGATACGGATCCACACTGAACATATTTCATCAACACTGTTAAATTTGCATTTTTTGCTAATAACTTTTTATCTATAAATTTAATGGAAATTGATAAATCACGTGCAATAGACAAAATTAATTTTTATAATTTGACATTAAAACATAACCTAATTTTATCGGATTAAGGATTTTTTTAAACATATCCTTCAAAGTTTAACAATTATATTACGATATAACATTGTTACACGGCATTTACAATATATTTTTGATGTTTTAATTTTAAGAAAATAGCCAATTTATGCTAAATAATCTTACATTTTCACTTAGAAAAATTATCCCCGATGCAAACAGCAATGGCGTTCGCCAGAAAAAGAACATGCTGACACAATGTAGCCAAGTTTACGAACGCTGTTTCCGGTTGTCAAAAATGTCAAAATCCATTATTTTTGATTTGACAGTATAAATGATTAATTTAAAAAATATGGCAATCTTTATTAAAAATCTTCTAGATGTAGAGCAGATGGCGCTGCTAATATATTAATAAAATAATTGGCTTTTACACAATGATTGTCGAAATCACGTCTTCATCGTTATTTTAAGCAATCTTCAAAACAATTATTCACGTTCAAACGATGGCTTTTTGCCTGCAACAGCTCGTGTTTGTTTTACATAACCTACGGTCTACACCAGCCATCGATTTGTTTGAACAACGAACAATTTTTTGTGCGCACATGAATTTGCCTGGTGTGGACTGCTGTTGTCGATGTTTTGTTCTTGTTCAAACAGCGTTGTCAGAACATTTGTTCGAACAACGATGTCTGATATTAAAAGGCATTTTGAATATGAAAGAAAGAGACGACACATAAAAATACCAACAAAATACTCTTTATACGTTTTCTCCATATCAAAGGACATGAACAATTTTTTGACAGTTGCTCTGTCGACGTTTTGTTCTACTCTAAACAAATCGATGGCTCGTCAAGACGTAGAGTAATTATTTTAATCTAAAACATCCTGTGTAAAAAAAAATTAAAAAAATCATGAAAGTATGAATGACAAAAAAATCGAAATTCAGGTACATACATTAAAGTATAAACTGATTTTTATTCCTTTTTTATTCTCTCGCACACAATTAGAAAGAATAAATACATTTTAATTGTCAAAATCGTCGTAGGCGTCTAATTATGTAAGTTTTATGACGTTTTAAATATAGTAAAAAAGACACTATGTGGAGTAAAATTTCGCAAGTAGAAAGGCGCTAACTCGTATTTTTTTCTAAATTGTGTATTTCAATGATTCTTATTTATTTTACACAAACACACCTCGACACAAACAACAGTTTTACAATAAAATTTAAAAAGCAAGTTTTTTTTATATATCAAGTTCATTAAGCTCCTAACTCATTTTGAGATAGGATAGTGGATCCAAGTTGTAGCCTCGAAATTCATGAATGAATTATCAACTTTGAAATTTCAAAAAGCACGTAATTTCCAAAAAAAATTTAATATTTTTTCTATACTTTCAATTTTATGTCGTTAAACAATGAGTAAAATTCATGTCAAGGTATGTTTATTTATTAGGTAACCGTAGTTCTAAAGAAAATGTCTTTATTTTTTTTTTTATATAAAGTTTAACATTTAAAATAAATCAATGAAGCGATAAACTTTTTTTTTATCTATAGACTTTGACCGCTGAAATTTAAAATAATTAAAGAAGAAATTATCAGCTGACAAATCAAGACTACCTGATAAATAAATACGCCTTGGTATGTATCTCAAGAATTTACCCTTTACCCGAAAATTTTTCTTTGATTACAAAAAACTATAAAATTTAGTATTTGGTTTCACCGAAGGAAAAAAGACACTGAAAAGTAAAAAACCCAGCGAGCACTGACTTGAAAATTTTGAAACTGACTGAAATATAAGCCTTAAAATACAACTGCCTAGGTGTTTTTCCTAACATTTACAAACAAATATTGATTTTTCAGCTTTAAGACAACCGAGAGACTCAATATAGATTTCAAATAAAAGGTCTTGATTTGCAAAATGCAGTAAACTATAACAAATCTAAAATCAGTGATGAATACTCGTACAATGTACAATGTACATACATACTTTAATACAAAAGTATGTATGTCTTTATGTATGACATTTTAGATTATTAGCATGATTTAAACTTTTTGTTGCAGCCCATTTTGAGGAAGTTGTTTCGATGCCAACAGATACAATAAAATTTCCTTTCTGCAACTTAATAATAAAACAAAACAAGTAAGAGTGCTTTATTCGGCCGTGCCGAATTTTATATACCCTTCACAACGTGTAGTCATCTAATAACAATTGTTTGTATCACCATTCATCTTATATGAAATAGGTACATACATATACAAAACATCCCATTGCAGAATTATAAATTGAGTTTACAAATGTATGTTTCCAAAAAAAAAAATTTATTAAAAATAAAAAAAAAACATTAAAAAAATTAAAAAAAATTTTTTTTAAAAAATTAAAAAATATTTAAAAAAAAAAAAAAAATTAGGAAAAAAAATGACAAAAATATAAATATTATATAAAACAAAAAAAAAAGTTTTTTTTGGCTCTCTAACCAGTATGTTGTTGTTGTAATTGTGAAAAAAACGAGGTGGTCGTGGTTTTTTGCTCATATCTCAGAAAGTTATAGGGCGATTGTGCTGAATTTCAATAGCGATTTATTCCCGGATATTTCCAAAAGATTGATATCATACTTAGATTTGAGGAACATATAGTTGCTTCTAAAAGTTGATTTCAACCAACACACGGACAGACGGTCAGGGCTTAAACGACTCCTCTATTCATAAGCTTTCAGATAATATATACTTTATGGGGTTGGAAATTAATATTGTAGAAATTACAAACGGAATGACAAAGCTATATACATGTACCCTTGTGTACTACAGGTGAAGGGTATAAAAATGCATTATAATTATATGCAACTAATTGGAGGACCTTACGTGATTTTAATTTAGGAATTTTATAAACAAAATAAAGACATGTATGTTTACATATATTTGTGGGAATGTCTTAATAAGATTTTATTATGATCGTAATCGTATTTTTTACACTTTATCATGTACAAACGTTATTTCGAAAATGTGGCTATTCGATTTATTCAACTTACAAACAGAGGCTAATGGTGTTATTGCAAACAAATCTTATAATTTCTGTAAATTAAAAAAAAACGTCAGTGTACTTATAATATTTAGTTATAATGATAGATTATTATTGTTTTTTTTTTAATTTTGATGATTTTTAATGATTTTTAATTACAGAGTTTTAAATTAAAATCAGTAATTGATACTTTATTGAATTAGAAATTCTTTACAAAGAAAACATTACACAATGGAAAAAAAAAACAACAACAACTGTAATAACATTGTAAATATTAATGTCATGTTTTAAATACTCCGCAAGATTTAGTATGTCAATTTTAAAATTGCTTTTAAAATCGGTAATGTATTTGTATACATATGTATTTATATATGTACATACATAATATAATTTGGGCTATACAAAAATTGTTCAGAAAGAGCTAAAGCTATTTTATCGCTACAATCTTCAGAAGTGGAGGATTCTTTAATTATATTTACCAAATGGATCTGCTATCAATTCTCGAATCTTCAATTTAGTCTTAAAAAAAGCCTTTTTAAATAACAGAAGAAAGAGTATTATGTTATTATGCATCTCACTTATAATATCCAGAAATTTTATGTCCAATTAACCATGCATTAGTTATATTTTCTTTTTCAAGTTTATTAAATTTGATTTATAATTTGTAAATTTTGCTATGAAAAGTCTGAATTTGATGTTTAAAATCTATATAACTTAAAAATTAGAGACAAAAAGAGCGGATACAGGAGGGTGGAAAAAAGGATATTTACTACTCCTTTAAATCAAATCAAAAGATACACAAAAATTTTGGCAGCCATTAAACAAACAATTCATATATTTAAATCTGATCCTATCGATCTTGCGCCCAAAAAACGTAATTTAATATCGTAATTAAATACCTAATAACACAAAATTTAAATCCTATAACAATTATAGTTCTGCAAATATGTCATTAAATATATTTCCTTTGTATGGAAAGTAACACATCCCCCATTTTATATAACCTAACTATTTCAATGAATTGTACAATTTTTATTAAAATATTAATACCAGGATTGAAAATTCGTAAAATTTTTTTTGTTCCTGAAATAAATCATATATTATTATAACACCTGAAATGAATTTCGAAAAATTTTTGAATTTTGTATTACAGATATGCGGCAGAAACTGTTGATTTTGTATTGGAGGTGGGTGTTACACTCACTTCAAGGACCATTCTTGAGCTTTATTTATTTAAAAAAAAAGTTTGACAAATCGGTCTAGATATTCTCCGATTTTAGGTAAATTGAGAAAAAGTAGAAGTAAAAGAACGATTTTTGGTTTTTATTTTTCATGTGTTTTTTTTTTTGAGATTTTAAATATGTAAAATTTACATATTTTTCTTTGGGTCCACTGTGAAATTCCTACTTTTATTATCAGGAAATCTAATAGCAATTTTGTAATGTTTTTATTTATTAATGAAAAGTGCAAATATGCATTCACACTTATTTAAACGTGAGAATAAGTTGAAAAAAATTATATAAACATTTGATAATCTTTCATTGAACTTTGTATAAATAAATTATTGAACATACATACATATATATTTGTTTCTGTCTCATAAAAATATTTATTTAAACCAAAAAAAAAAGAAGACAATTCTACGTAATTACTTGTACATACATATACATACATAATTATGGTAAATCATTGTAGGAAACCATCAATGATTTAATAAAGGGTGGTCCAAACGAAACTCACGATTTTAATTGTAAATAAAACAAAAAGCTTTTAAAGAATTATCTAAATATTTTTTATTACAAAATAACGGCCAAATGTTTGAACAACTTCGGTGGCATACATCTATATGATGGACAATTTCTTCAATGACACAGAGATTACGACACTAAATATCTCATGCTTTAGCTCTTGAATTGTTCTTCTCGAAGTCTAATGGTGTCAAATCACATGATCGTGGCGAAAAATTATCATCGCCACGACGTGAGTAACCACGACCATTGAATTTCTCTCGCAAGAAGAGACCATTTTGGTAAAAGGCTACAACAATCTTAAAGTGCTGCTCAATTGTGTACCTCTCCATGGTTGAATTTAACATTGAAACAAAAATATGTTAAATTAAGTTAACGTGTGACTCACAATTAACATTGTGCAATATGGTTGGACCACCCTTTATATATAACTTTGTACCAATATCATTAAATTAATAAATACGTTTGTATATACATAAGTATATTCATATATGTTTGTATGTTTCTTTATTAAAAAATAAAATAAATAATAATTTAACCTAATTTAAATGCTTCACTTAATGTGTCGAATATTATTTCTTCCTTAAGCAAGTTAATTGAAATGTACGTTTATATTGATGTATGTACAAAATTAAATTATATTTTTTGATATATTTATTTTAACAAAGAAAATTAATGATAAACTCGTGGAAACTTGTTTAGGAGAAAATCAAAAATCTGACTAATATCCATGCGTGTCAAAAGTAGATGGAAGAAACTTCTTAAACATTTTTTTAGAAGTATGTAAGAGTATATCTGTAGGATTGTCATTCCTTGTGAAATTTCTACGATATTCATTTCCGATCCCATAAAGTATCTATATATTTTCAAAAAGACTATGAATAGGGGAGTCGATTGAACACTACTCGTGTGTATGTTGAAATCAGTTTTTTGAAGCTTCCCAATATTGTCGAGATCCGAGTGTGATATCAAAATATCAGTTCGGTATTGGAAATCATTTTATTCGTCCCATAACTTTTTCTTTAGATATGGGCAATAAAACGACTGCCTTTGTTTTAAATTACAAAAATTAAACATTTTTTTGTCCTAGGGATATTTGTAGACGTGCTTTTTTTTCTTCAAAAATATGGTTTCCTTTGGATAAATCGATCTCTAATCTGCAAAGCTATAGACAAAAATTATTTGGAACCGAAATTCAACTGTTTCGGTGTTTTTCTTAAAACTGACAAACGAAAATCGATTTCTATTTCACGGATAGAGCTAATATGGGTATTTAATAAAAGGGCTGCTTAACTAAAATAAATTAAGCTATAAATAAAGTGTAAAATTCAAAATGGCATACTAAGTACTTGATGATGAAGGGTATTTTCAAATTCGAAACAGCCGAATGAAGCATTCTTACTTGTTTTTCTTGGGACTTTATTTATCTTATAGTTATATATTACATACTACTAGATTCTTCTAAACTTTTAAAATAATTCTTGAAACATTGTAATAGAAAATGTTTTTACACACAAAACAACACGTTTTAAGAAAACAATTTGAAATTTGAAAAGCTTCCATATTTTTAGAAGTATTTATAAACATAATGGAAATTTATTTTTTAGGTCTAGGTCTTTTGTATTCGGTTTTATTATCTCGAAAAATGTTTAAGGCATCTTAATTGATATTTGTTTATTGTTATATAAAATCGCCGAGATTACCCTACTAGCAACGAAATACGTGCATACATATGTAGGATGTTAAGAGGCTTATCATTTAGTTTGCGTCTCGGAACAGCCTTCAATACAAATACAAACTTATACTTAATAGTATTTGTAAATATAATTACCAAAACAAATGGAGTTAATTTGTTTTCCTCATTCTTATTTTAAACACATGGGAGAAGAAAATTAAATAGATGGTCTATTTATGATTACAATATACAATTAAAAAAATTATTTAATATTCTTAAATTGTCTACAAAATTTATGTGTAGTTTCTCTTTCTCGTTTTATTTATTTATTAATTTTTTTTTTTCTTTTTTTTTTTTGAGAATCTTTTGGAGATGGAATTTCATACATCTGCTACACGATCATTTAACTTTTGTAGAACAATATATGTATGTATGTGCAGATCTATGTATATATTTTTTAAGTTTTTGTTTTACGTATACAATGAAACATCTTATCACTTAATTTTGTTGTTTTGAATGTACGTTCGTTTTTTTTACATGATTAAGTCCAGATTAAATGTGTATTTGAGTATAAATAAATAATATTTAATATTTTGATTTTAAATACGTGATTTTACTCAACGACAAAGAACACAAATAAAAAAAAACTTAAACAAATTATTCTAAAATAATTTAATAATAAATAAACTATATATTGTGACAAAATATAAAATTGAATGCTACAAAAAATAATATACCGGATTATTGTTTAAAAAAAAATCCTTAAAAAAAATTATAATGATACTCATAATAAAATGTAAGTTTTTAATGCTTATAATTTTAAAATATGCATATATATTTATACAATATATAAAATGCATGTGGAAAATTAATTTAGTTTACTTTTTCTAATATTAATTGTGTATGTGTTATAATTTATATTTTAAATTCTATTAAATAGTTGTAAAACATAAAAAATAAATTTGTGTTCGCCGGAAATAATTTTATATAGATGTCCATACAAACATATGTATGTATTTACAAATTCGCCTTTAAAGTTTTATCACATTGATAAAACATAACATTAACATATTTTTAGGGGAATTTATAAATTTTTAAATTTTTTTATCGTAAAATGATCGCGCGGAAGATAAAAAATTAGTATTTTAAAATAATTAATAAAAAAAAAAAAAACAGTTTCTCGAAAAAAATTAGGAAAATTGGTTAAAAATAAAAAAAATAACTTAATATTTGTAAAAAAAAAAAAAATAAAAATATATTCCAATTAATTTTTAATATTTTACGCTGTGATAAACCTAATAATACTTATTCATCTATGGCTTTACTATCTTCAATGAAATAATAATAATTTTTATTATTATTATTACATTTCTAACCGATAATATTTTATACGATGAAACTTGTACAGGCGAACACTAACGATTGCAGCAATTTTATCCGGCATCGGGCGAAAATTTTTTCTAATAAAGACACTCTCCTCGACTTTAATATAAAAATAATTTGGATGAATCCGCCTGTAGAAGATATTTTAAAAAACAAATTAAAAAAAAAAATATTGATAACGTTGTCTGCTCCCGACCATTGGATCTTCTGCCAAGCGGATACTTATTTGGCCTTTAAATGTCACTTTAAACATGGAAACAAGCAGTTTAAGGAGCTAATACACGGCATGTTTTTTACATCTGACTTGTCAAATTCTCTACTGCTAATACATAAAAAGACATGTGTTGAGACATCTGACAAAATATTAATTAGAGTGCGCTCTATTTTATTCTGTGAAAACATGTGACATCAGCCGTTAGCAAAAATCTCTGCTGCTGCAAAGCAGTCAGCGTAAAAGTACAATTTTGACAGTCAGATGTAAAAAACATGCCGTGTATTAGCACCTTTAGCTGCATAGATATTGTGTGTGTTGGAATGGCATATACTTAAATATTTTTTTTATGCAGTTATTGGTTAAAATTATTTGTTGGTTAACATTTTAATTTACTTTCGAAAAATACAGTTCTCTCGTATAAGACGTAGAAAAAACAAACAAATAAACTATTATTGTTAAAAGTGTTAAAAAGAAATTAATGTTACCATCCAGAAATGGGGACTAAGTAATATGAAAAAATGTATTAATATTTATCCTTAAAAGTGTACTAAAATGCTTTTGTAAAAGCATAATTCATGTATATTAAATTTTAATATCCCACAGCTAATTAGCAGAAACTTTGCTTTTATTATGGTAAAATTCACTTGATTATGTATAAAATATGTTTTTTTTATATTAATCTTAGTTCTTACGTCAAGAGGTCACATGAGTCTCGTGTGAATGGCTTCCTTTTTTACATAAGCCTTGATAATTTTAAATTTATAGGTTTCAATTTCAATACAAATACTAACCCAGCAAACAAATGTTGCACTCGTTTAATGTGCATAACATTTTTCATGACCTCTAATTCATAAGTGCAAAAGGAAGCATGAAGATTGCCTTCTCCAAATACAAAATGGTTAGCCATTATATCTTAAACAATCTTGTAAATAAACATTAATAACTAATAAAACATGGGTTTCTTTTCATCCATTATTCATGCGTTCTACGCACTTATTAGAATAAAGTGAATTTTATTAATATATTCATATAAAACAGATGCTCTCTAATGACACGTTAATGTTAAAATCATGCATGTTTAACCTTAATTGAACTACTTTATCGTGGGTTTAACTCATGCATTCACTATTTCTGTTGCATGTCTTTGTTTGCTGGGAAAGTGGTAAGTTATAATAATTCATTTATTTTAAATTAAACATTTTTGTTTTGAAATTGAAATAACTACATATGTACATACCATAAATACAAGTACATACAAATCATATATTAGGACATATTTTTAATATTGCGTATTTTGATAATGAAATTTAAATGAAAAAAAAAAATTGTATTTATTTACAGTGGATAATGGTTATGTTGAAATTTCCAGATTTGGGCATACGATTTTCCCCCAGAAATAAATTAAATAATTTTTATTAAAGAAACTGTGGAGGCACAACCATGTAAAACCATGCCTAAAAATAAATAATGCCAAATATTCCAAATTTAAGGATTATTAATTAATGAACTACCTCATTTCCTGATTTCTTAAAACTTTTTGACAAACAATAGTTTAAAATGTTTACAAATGTGTATTCTTTTATTAGATTTTCTCCGTTATTACATTTGCTTGCAAATTTGAGAGAAACTGATTTTTAGGCATTTAATTGTTTGTTTAACGCTCATTCGATAAATGATTGTTAAATGAATGTTTCCAATAATCATTGTTTTTCGTTAACTTAGTGATTTGTATACAATATTTGTTTACAACTTTTCGGATCGATAAAGTTATTCGCTGTAAGTGTTTATTTGTTATAATCGGTGTTTATTATAAACGAACTCCACTGTACAATTTTACATCAAAGTGTTTCTAAATATGTATGTATAAAGATAAAGACAAATTTTTCAAAAAAAAATTTTTTTTAACTACATATCTGCAAAGCGGCAAACAGTTTTTGATGTGCTGGTTTTTATTTGTTTAAATTATTCATTGGAAGTTGTTGTTAATGTTTTTTATTTGATATATTTTTTTTAATATATCTTTGACTATCTTATGATGTGCAGCCACCAGTTGGGCGGTAGCGGTATAGTTTGAGCATTTGAATACTCAATGTCAGATTTTCCAAAGTTCTTTCACATTAAATTTATCATTTTTAACATCCTTTATTAGTTATTACATTGTTTTTTGTGGCGTTTAAATTTGTTTATTGTAATCTTCAGAATATAGTATTATAAGAGTGACTGAAAACAAAATAACAAGAGCCCTAACCGAAACTATAATGTAGTATTTTGAACTAAAATCAAAATACGTTTTTTCTGTAATTCGAACTCTGAGGTGAATAAAAAAAAAATTAATATGAATAGAGAAACAATCAAAATTTGTTGTTAAAATAATCTTTAAAATTCTTAGAAATGTAATTTTTCATTCATTATGTTCGATGGTCTTTAAATATGAGCAGTTAATTCCGAATGTGATATAACTGCGTTTGTTTTGAAAATTAAATTTCAAAATGGATTTTGAGTTTTATATAATAATTTTTGAGTGATTGTAAATTTGTGAATTTCATATACATACATATAAATATCATACATATGTTTAGAATAGCAAATAAATGTATACGACCTTAAAAATAAACATTTTTATTTTCTAAAACAAATTTCATTTTTATACTTATTTTTTACGATATCTCTGAAGTTAGGCAAAAAAGCCTTAAGTCAAAATCCTAAATTATTCCAGAAAGAGCCAATGATTAAAAATAACAAGTAAGAATGTTTTATCGGCCGTGCCGAATCTTATATACCCTTCACAACGTGTAGTCATGCAATAACAATTGTATGTATCACCTTTCATCTCACATGAAATACGTACAAACACGTCGATGGTCTTATGTAGGAAGGCCCTAACTTAAATAATTATAATTTTACAGGAGAAGGTAAAAACGTAACAGAAACTGTATTATCATAATGTAATTTTATTTGTAAAATTGCTTGTAAAACTGTTGTTTTTGATACTATTGCGTTAAGTTTTTGTGTCGAGGTGAATTTGTGTGAAGTGTATTGAAATCACTGAAAAACTCAATTTCGTAAAAAGTACGAGTTAGGGCGTTTCTACATGAGACAATCGATATGTACATAAAAAAACATACATATATAAAAACATTCCATTGTAAAATTATAAATTGAGTTATGTTAAAAAAAATAAAAAGAAAAAATTAAAAAAAAATATAAAAAATTATATAAAAAATATAAAAAAATAAAAAAAAAAATAAATAAAACAAAAAAAATAAAAATACAAATATAAAAAAAAAATTTGGCTCAGCTGGGATTCGATGCCATGTTCACTCTGACCAGTATACCACATTTGTATGTATGTATGAATGTGTTGTATGTTGTGAAAAAACGAGGTGGCCGTGGTTTTTTCCTCATATCTCAGTTTACCGATTTTTCTAATTTTACTGATCTGCTTCCGAATATTTCTGATATTTTAATACCTTACACGGGTCCAGGCGATGTCGGGGGGGCTTCAAAAAGTTTATTTTAACATACACACGGACAGAAGGACATACTGACAATGCTTAGTCGACTCCCCTATTTATAAGCATTCAGAAAATGAAAATTGTAGAAATTTCACACGGAATGACAAACCTATATATACCCTTTTTCACTTTTGTGTAAAGGGTATAAAAATAACAAGTAACAGTGCTATATTCGGCCGTGCCGAATCTTATATACCCTTCACAACGTGTAGTCGTGCAATAACAATTGTTTGTATCACCATTCATCCCATATAAAATACGTGCATACGTACACGTTAGAATAAATGTGGCATCGAATCCCAGCTGAGCCAAAAAAATTTTATTTTATTTAATATATTATTTATATTTTATTATTTTTTTTTATATTTTTTTAAAATTTTTTTAAAAAATTTTTTTAGAAAAATTTTTAAAAAATTTTTTAAAATTTTTTTTTAAAGTTTTTTAAAATTTTTTTTTTTTAGTTTTTTTTATTATTTTTTCTTAATTTTAATATTTTTATACCCTTCACCTGTGGTGCACAAGGGTATATATAGCTTTGTCATTCCGTTTGTAATTTCTACAATTTTCATTTCCGACCCCATAAAGTATATATTTTCTGAAAGCTTATGAATAGAGGAGTCGATTAAGCCCTGACCGTCTGTCCGTCTGTCCGTCTATCCGTCTGTCCGTCTGCCCGTCTGTCCGTGTGTTGGTTGAAATCACCTTTTAGAAGCAACTATATGTTCCTCAGATCTTTATATGGTATCAATCTCTTGGAAATATCCAGGAATGAATCGCTATTGAAATTCAGCACAATCGCCCCATAACTTTCTGAGCTATGAGCAAAAAACCACGACCACCTCGTTTTTTTTTCACAATTACAACAACATACATACATACATACATACATACATACATACATACATACATACATACATACATACATACATACATACATACATACATACATACATACATACATACATACATACATGTAAAAAACATACCAAACAAAAAAAATTACAAAAAAAAAATATTAAAAATAAGAAAAAAATAATAAAAACAACTACAAAAAAAAAATTTAAAAAAAATTTAAAAAAAATTTTTTAAAAACATTTAAGAAAAATATAAAAAAATAATAAAATATAAATAATATATTAAATAAAATAAAATAAAATTTTTTTGGCTCAGCTGGGATTCGATGCCACATTTATTCTAACGTGTACGTATGCACGTATTTTATATGGGATGAATGGTGATACAAACAATTGTTATTGCATGACTACACGTTGTGAAGGGTATATAAGATTCGGCACGGCCGAATATAGCACTGTTACTTGTTTTTTTTGTAATTTTTTTTGTTTGGTATGTTTTTTACATGTATGATGTATGTATGTTGTTGTTGTAATTGTGAAAAAAAACGAGGTGGTCGTGGTTTTTTGCTCATATCTCAGAAAGTTATGGGGCGATTGTGCTGAATTTCAATAGCGATTCATTCCTGGATATTTCCAAGAGATTGATACCATATACAGATCTGAGGAACATATAGTTGCTTCTAAAAGTTGATTTCAACCAACACACGGACAGACGGGCAGACGGACAGACGGATAGACGGACAGACGGTCAGGGCTTAATCGACTCCTCTATTCATAAGCTTTCAGAAAATATATACTTTATGGGGTCGGAAATGAAAATTGTAGAAATTACAAACGGAATGACAAAGCTATATATACCCTTGTGCACCACAGGTGAAGGGTATAAAAAAGCAGAATTAAAATATTTATATCAACTAAAGGAACTGCAATTGTTTTACTTATCAATAAGTAGCGCTGTAGTTGTGTTGTTAACAAATTCAAAACGACTCATATTCGCAACTTAGGTAGCTTTGATATCTAAAAAGAAAACCTTTAATTTTGAACCCTTTAGTGGTGTTCTATTTGGATTAGTTAATATAATGTACGCATTTTTAAAAGTGTCCATTCTTCGATTATTCAGCTAGCCCTAACTTACACAGCTTCAAAAAAAAAACGTTTTAATCACCATAGATTTTCTATTGCCGACAATCCAAGAATCATAATCCTTCGTATTCGCCAGCATCTTTATTAGACTGAGGTCCTCCATAGCATTCACACTTAATGTGTACCTACTTCTGATCCTCAGTATACCGCATTCGAGGTCCATGATTCTTCTGTGCCCCATCAGTAAAGACTCGAATATTAATATCCATGCCCTCCATGTGCATGGATTCATCCACTTTGAGCATGCGATGCAGTCCCTCGACCACCTTCACTCGACTCTCCCCAACCTCTTTATTATAAATTATGGAGATACTGCAAAGCTTTTAATTAATTTATAGATTAAATAAAATTGCTTGACCAATGAAATTATTACCAAATGAAAAAATGTTAAAAAAATTACTTCTTGATTTATTACAATTAAGAAAATATCAAATAAAATATCAAAAAATTTTATTTGCAGATTTTACCAGAGTTTATTTTTTTTATCGATAGGTATGTAAAATTAACAATTCAGTTTAACTTTTTTAGTTTAAATATTAAGATTTTAGTAAATTTTATTTACAGGTGGACCATAACACTTTTAACATAAAACCTTTTATTACTTTAAATTAAACGTTTCATATGGTATTTAGCGTATTCTCAAAAAGTGTCGTATTGTCATAATTTCCCAAAAATTATAAAATGAAAATATAAAATTTTGTTTACTGTAAATTGTATAACTTTTTTAAAATTTTTAAAAATTTTAACGTTATTACAATACGACACTTAGGACACATTGTAAATTCACCAATTGATTATCTGATATTATTTTATGCTACAAAATACAAGTTTTATTAATAATATTATTGGATATCTGTTTTTTGTTTCGTATTGTTTATATAAATAATATTATTATATCTTTTGAAATAAAACGCAATTTCTGTGTATGTTGTGGTAGTCGCACATTTGCTGTACCTACTTACATTTTTTTTAAATTTCAACTTTTTCCTTTAACTTGAATTGGTTGTCTATGTGTGATGGTGTACTACCCAGCTAAACATCTTGTTGGGATAAAAAATAAATAAACTAAAAAGTAATAAGTAGTGACACGAATTTTTTTTACCGTTTATCCAAACCAAATAAGCATTAGCTAAGATATTATTGAGGGAAATACAGCTCTCTTGCTAGTGTTAAATAAAGTTCAGACGGCTAGATATGATGTCATATGACATATAAGGTGAGACAAAGAAATTAAAATTTTTTTTCTTATTTATCCCATTTTTATTTTATTTATTTGTTAATTTATTTGATATAGTTTTTGATTAAAAGTTTGAATTTTAGTTATCAAATTTTATTATCTAATTAATAAAAATTAATATTTGCGTATTTGTACCTTTTTCAACCGTTTGTTAAAAAATTTAAAATATAGATAGGCCTGCGTCTAGAAAGTCGAGTAGGCTCTTTTCATATTTTTTTAGGGACAACGAATTTGTAAGTCATGGTATTAGCTAGTAATTTATGAGAATATATTTCAATTTTTTAATTGTTTTAAATTAAAATTAATACAGATAATTTATACTTCTTTAAAAAGAAATCGAGAAACTTTTTTAAAGTTTCTAAGAAGGTACATTCCCCTTTAAAAACTTGAACATGTTTAGAAAGATTTATTATTTTCGCAGAAAAAGTTGCTATTCTAAGACATTTTGACGTTAAAATTTTAACTAAAACTTATATTAAAAATTATTTTTCAGTAACAAAAAAAAAATATTTTAATTAAAAAATTGGCAGTATTCTTCAATAAAAGAAAATTTTTAATAATTAAATAAAAAATAATTAATAATTAAATAATATAATTAATAATTAAAATAATTAAAATAATAAAATATTGGAATTTGATCACGTTAAGCAATGATATCTTTCAATTGTTTGCTGGGTAATATTAATATTTTATATTTTTAAAATGATTGAATAATAAAAATTACTTCTTTATATTATACATAGCTTTGATTAATTTAAAATAAAACATTGACGTAAATGAATAAATTTTTGAAAATAATATGTTACAACTAATACTTAACACTAAGAATTAAATTATGTTAATATTTAAACTTATAAATAATTATGAATTTTGTTTTTGGTGGTGATGTTATCATTAAATTTCTAATTACATGCATACATGCTTACATATGTACATAGTATGTAAATACACAAATATGTATATACACATTTATATATGTATGTGTAAATATACATATGTATGTATGCGTATAAGTATTTTAAGCAAATAATAAAACTGTCATACATATTTTTTAAAATAATTTTGTATTGAATTGGGATTTACCCTTCTATTATTTTTAAATACAATTGACCTCGTTTTCTACATATGTATGTATGTATGAACGTATATCAAAAAGTCCTTATGTATTCTCTTCTTAGCAAGAGAAAAAACTTTGTAAATTTTTTAGAAATGTTATAAAAACTAAAAAAAAAATTAAACCCACTTACTCACAAAAAAATATATTTTTTTAAATAACTATAAAATAAAATTCCTATTTAAACAATTGTATCTACATATACAAATGAATAGGACAGAATATTGAATAAAGGTCATTGATATTAAAAGAATTTATACAACATATTTGTAAGTAAAGTTGTATTTACTATGTAATAATTTGTTTTGGCCTTTTGGGGCTTTTTCATTACGAAATTGAATTAATAAATAAATAAATAAATAAATAAATATGTACCTGCATAGGTATGTTTTACACAAGTTTAAAATTGTGACAATATTAAGTATGTGTAATATAATAAATACAAATCAGTCAATTGCAAATATAAATTTTAAATAAATGTATATTTAATAATGACCTAAAATGGAAAAAAGTGGAGTGAGGGAGGATGCCGGAGATGTTTAAAAAAGGGAAATTTTTACATTTGGTATAAACTTTCTTAAAATATTTCTATAGATATTATGCAGTAACCATATTTTTTTTAAATATCCAAACTATGATTTAATTAAATAATTTGTTTATAAATCATTTTACAAGTGTTTATAACTACATATTTCATTGGCTGGACCGATTTCACTAATTCTTTTTTGTTGTATTTGTTATTATTAGGAGAAGGTTCTTATGTAAGAAAATAATAATAATGTGTCACTGGCAGTAAATTTCACATAGTTGACATTAAAACAAAGAAATGTAGTTTCATGCTCTTTGCAAATATATCGGTCGGAGTTGGTCTGTAGTCGGAGTTATAATAACCAAATACCTACATAATTCATTTACCATTTCTTAGTGTCACATTGGTTTCTACAGGATAATTTGTACTGTGTGTTTTCTTCTGAAGTGTTTGTTCAAAAAGGTTAGTCAAATTAATATAGTGTTGGAAACTTTGGATAGACCATTTTTATACTTTTAAAAAATAATAGGTACTATAGTTGTTTTTTATTTTCAGCTGAATTTTTGTTTTTAAAAATGCCGGCAATTAGACGTACAAACTTAAGTCACAGAACCCGTAATGCTGCAAGTCAAAGAAATACAAGAGCAAGTAAAACTGATGAGCAACGTGAAACGCGGAATGAAGTTGATTATAGGGCGGTACGAAGTTCGTCGGGTCAGCTAGTATTTCATATAAATGTTCAATAACACGTACATACCTAATTTTACATACCTTATGATTAATGCAAAACCCATAATCTTCAATATATGCATATAAAAAAGTGTACACTGTGGTATCACCACTTACTGCGTAAACAATTCGAACGATTTCAATTACGTTGGGGATAGTCTGTAGATAGTTTATGTGTAGTTTGCATGAAATCGGTCCAGTGGTTCCGGATATATGGCATTTAGATTTTCCTTTGTATTCCTATTCAAATATCAAAAAAATGCCCCCAATTTTCAATATTATGATTTTTTATTGTAACTTTAATAGTTATGAATGAATGTCTTATGTGAACAATGACATTCGGACATTTATATTTTATAGTGGAAATTTTGCAACGTTTGCTATGCCATCTAGTACTTATGTAAATAAAACTGTGAGGCTATATGTTTTGGTAGAAATTTCAAAATTCTATGATTGAGATTAAAATTAAATTTTTAAATTTAAAAATTCTAAAGAAATAAAAGTTAAAGTTTTTAAAAACGTATACACAGAGTCAGTATAAAACTGTTCTTAGTTTAACCAAAGTGAAATTTATGATTTTTAATATTAGTATTTTAATGTGTAAAATTTATATTTATAAAAAAGAATCCAACAAAATGTACTACTTAAGTCGACATAAGCTGAAATTAAGATAATCACTGGAAATCAAAACTAACCTCAGGCAAATTTGTCAACTATTTTGGACAACTTTACAGGAAGTTATAGTGTAAAAACTTTTTGCCTATATTTAAAAAAAAAAAAAAATATCATTTGGAACAACAACATATTTCTTTAGTTTTAAAGGGTTAAACCTATTCTCTGTTCTCTTTACATGTTTTCTTTTTTAAATATTTACTTTCTCACTGTCAAAAATTGTGCTTGTTTTGCACAATTATATTTTTGTTTATTATTTACTGCATTTCTTCGTAACGTTTTTTTTTTTTTTTTTTTTCTTAACACATCTTCTGTTCAATATCATTACTTTGGGTGTTTAAAGTGCCTTTAGACGATATGTGTTTTAAATATGACTTGTCAAATTTTTCACTGAGAGCGTGTTATATTTTGATCTTGTTCCAAAAGAACATAAAACCAACAAAGGACAAAGTAAATAAATTAACAAAAAAAATGATTTTAAATATTTTTAAGATTTGCTTGTCGATTAAAGAACGAAAAAATGGTGGAGTCTAGTTTAACTAACTTTTTATGGAAAGAACTGTAATAAAATTTGCTTAATTCATTTTACAATATTTATTTAAAAAAAAAAATACAAAATATTGAAAAAAGTAGCAAAATTACATACAAAATCAGTTGTTGATAACTAAAAGTCGTTATGTTAGACGAATTTACATATGTACGTAAAAGCAAGGATTATAAACCATCTGTGTAATAACAATTTTGACAGATTTATGTAATTACATATGAATCGCAAAATTGATAACTCATAACTAAAAAACATATCGTCTGAAGGCAGCTTTAATCATACTTAGGTATAGAAATGTGTGTATGTTATTACATATTATGTACAAAATCAAATATGTATGTATATATTTATGTAACTATTAACAATATTTTTATACATACAGACATATATCTATTAATTTATATATTAAATAAACATAAATTTGCACGTGGGTATATACATACATACATACAATGTATGTACAGACATATTTTTAAATTATTTAAAATTAATTAATTAATAATTGAAAATAATATTTTTTTTTTCTTTTTTGTGTTTTAAAAGAAATCTTAACTAGTTTTTTGTATTGCTGTGAAAATTTTTAATTGTAATGCGAAAATTAAATAAACAAACTAAGGAATAATAAAAAGAAATGTGTTTGTATTAAACAGCTGATATTTAAAAGAAACAATAATAAAAAATAAAAAAAACAAAAAACAAAACAAAAAAAAAACAAAAATAATAACTGTTGAATTTTATCATCTGTGAAGATTACTTTATATTATTTATTGAGTTTGGCAAAGAAAAAATAAATATATTTGTAGTATTGTGAATAATAATACATAATCTAACAATATAAAAAAAGAAGAAACTACTATGGTAGATGTGAATATAAGAAGTATGTACATATGTACAAAAGTTGTATAAATCTATGAAGAAATCAAGTGCAAGCAAACTGGTTAGCCAACTGCTAATATATATAGAATGTACATACATCCATACATACATATGTATATGTTTGCATATATTTTGCTACATTAGACTTAATTTGGCTGTTTTAACTTATCTTTATTGCCTTATGCCTTACGCTTAAAGTTTTTTTAATGTGAAGTTTTCTTGAATTGTTTTTACTAACAAACGAAGTTTTGACCACATTTGTATAAGATATTTTCTAGAAATTTCCTTATAACTGCATAAAAGAGAATTGTGAAGGACATTTAATTTATCATACCAAATAAATTGTATAAGTAATAAGACTACCTACCACTTGTAACAAAACAGTTTCGAAAAAAAAAAGAAAAAATAATAATAGAATAATAATGTGCTGAAATGTACACACGTTTTTTTTATTGATTTGCAGAAACTGTTGCTGACTAATGACTGTTAATCGTTGGGATAAAAAGATATTAAAGAACCATTGGAATATTAAAAGAATACATATTTTTGGTGAATTAATTAACAACATAATAACATCGAATCTTACGTTTTAATTTTAGAAATAAGAACCCGTTTTATTTTTCTGCGAAATCCCAGCAACAAATTTTTTAATGCTGTGTAACACCATTTGATAGAAGATTTTGACCTTAATATTTTGTGGGCTTAAATCGATCATATTCTGAGATATAAGCTAAGTTAAGCGTGGATCCAGGGGGGGAGGGGCAAAATATTTAGCCAACTTTATTTTTTTATTAAGTAAAAGTAGTGGCAGCCATAAAACAAACAAATATAATTTATAAAAAATTACCAAAAAGGTGTAAGTTGGATCTGCGCCTGAGCTAAGAGCTTACACCTTGCGTTTCATTTGGCAAGTCTGCTGTGAGTTTGTATAATTTATAATTATTTATTCTATAAATGTTTATGTTTCTAAACTATGCTATAGTTTTTATAAATTTATAGCATATTTGATCAATTTGTTTTTGTATATAAAGAACTTAACGCTACAAATATTGCTGGGATAAGAAAAATTATGTTTTGTTTCTATGATTATTCAAATTACACAAAAATAAAATAAAAATAAACAAATTTATTAATTGTTATTTACCAACAAATTGATATTAAATTTTATAATCGTTTGAATACATAAAAGTTAATTGACTTTAAAAATTAGTACAAAAGAAAAAAAAATTAATAAAACACGTTCTTATTTCACATATAAAGCATTCTTATGACATATAAAAAAAATTTGCAATTTCATCTATAACAAATATATAATAAAAATATAAAAAAAATCCCGAATATACTTGTTTGACATATTTTAAAGAATTGTAAAATGTATAAAACAAATTAACAAAACGCGTATACAAATTATTTAAATCTCGTCTTGTTTTATAAATTCAGCGATAATAAATAGGGTTTATTCGTACTTGTTTTTGTTTTAATATGTTAGCAAAATCAATTTATAAGCTAACTAGCTATACCCGGTTCAATTTGCTTGTCCTAAAAGACAAAATTTTGTTTAAAAATAATTTAACCTGTCCATTGATTAACTTGTCAATTTACAAGAGTAGTAGCTTTTTTAAAGGTTTTTTTTTTCATTTCCAGAGAAATACTTTTTCAATATTTCATATACATATTTAAAAAATATTTGGGTGTAATCATTTTAATTTTTAATATATTTGATTTGAAATAAAACAGGTGTATAAAATAAATAAGTTGTAAAACTAACTACATACATTTATTGGTTACTACATGTAACCCGATGAAAATAGCTCGGTAATATGTCGATGTTCAATGAATAATTTTTACTACTGAGCAATTTTTTTTATTTAAATGTGAGGTTTACTAACAAAAAGTATTAAAACAAGCTAAAGAGCTTAAAAAATCTGTATTAAGGTTTGAAATATTTTTTTTTTAATAAAGCGGCGGCTTGAGTTAATCTAAATTCGACTTTTTTGATAACTTTTATGGAAGATCTATTAAAAATTGTGTCAAAAAATATTTTTTTTTACTGTGGTGGTTAGAACTTTTATTACAAAAACAAACAAAAAACTTTTGCCATACAGCTTGACAAATAAAAATCAAAAGGAATTTTCGCCAGTTTACAAAAGCAACTTACAAATGTTGTCATAAGTATAACTTGGTTTGATGCAAGAGCCAGTATAATGTATACTTGCCTGCAAGACAAAGAAGCCGAACTACACCATTACAAATCTGCTCGAATGCGAGTTTCACTGCTCACATTTAGCTGTGATATAAGAGATTTCAATAAAAGCCCATTTTAATTATGCTTGTTACTACCAGTGTCAAAGCCTTCACATTATAACCTGCTTTCTTCAAGAATGATACAAACAAGATTATGCATTGCCCATGTTTGTTTTAATTCTGCTCTCTCTTGTGTGACGTCACATCAGCAAACATGTGAAACACCGTTGAAACTTATCTGAAATAATAAATATAATTCTACGTATCCCACCACCATTTGTTTTGTATTGCATACATTGCTTGCATACGAACGCGCAACAAAGTTTGTCTTCTTCTTCTGCTTATTATTTCAGAAGTACTAATTGCAAAATAGATATTATACAAAGTGGGATATTGCATGTAAAAATCACGCCTTTTACAAGCGCTCCTGAAGGCATGTAAGCAATAAGGAAGCGATTCAAGAAAGTCTTTTTGATAATAAAGTTTTTTGTGAAATGTGAATATTTGTATGTTTGGATCTTTGTTTTAAATTAAATCACGCAAAAACGGCTAATTAAAATTTCATGAAATTTTTCATTTTCACGCAAATATTACTTAAACTTAGTATTTCGTTAAACATTTCTATTGCACAAAATTATTTTATCATTTGTGGGCCTAATTCTTACCTTATTTTACATTTCGTTTAAATATAATTTTGATAATAAATAAATAATTAAACAAAGGATTATAAGTTTTTACTTATTTAAACTATTATTTTTTAATTTTACAGTTCACTAAAATATGATTAATTTTTTTATTTATTATTTTTTAAATGCTTACAATTTGATTTGAAATCTTCTAGGAAGTATAATAAATTATAATAAAAAAAAATGAACTTAAGTTGGAGTATTTTACTAACATTAATCTAAAACAGAAGTTTACAAATTTTTGTTTTTTTTTTCTTATATCCTTTTTCAGTTTTTTTCAAAGAATTTTAAAACACGCAAACCAATTTTTAAATTGCAAAAAAGTCTATCAAATTATCCAAGAGCATTCAACCGGTGAAATTTTTTTATAATAAATATTCAGTTAATGTGTGATTTAAAGACGTAAATATTTCATACAACATTAGTCAGCAGAACTTTAACAAAACCAACAAGAATATTAAGTAAATATGCATCTATGTAGGTAATACTTTTTCTAAAATTCCAACATTCCTTTTATTCTGATCAAAATCAGAATATTAGTGGAATGATGTTTGTATTATTAATACAAATATTGTGTTATTAAATTATTTGGTTTTTTTTTTCTAAATATAAAACCAAGATTTGTCAGATCATCTTTATTATGAATAAAAAAATATTCTTTTAATAGCAATTTAATTTTATTATGTTAATATCGTTATTTATATGACATTTTTTAACTAAATTTTTGTTTTTGGTTTTATATATGCATTTTGAGAATCTATATATGTATATAAAAGTGAAACACTGTCTGTCTGTGTGTATGTTAGATACAGACTCCGAAATTATAAAGCCGATCGGACTCAAACTTTGGCAAGTTGTTGTACACATTCCAGGGAGTGTTTATGGTTGGTAAAAAGTGGGCGAGGCTACGCCCATAAAAAATAAGTTATCATTTTTAGCTATTTTCACTTGACCGATTTTTCTAAAACTTTGTACACATTTTGAGCTATCATGACTATATAATTTCGTAATTAGAAAAGTGGGCAGCGTCACGCCCATAAAAAAAGTTATCATTTTAAGCTACTTGAACTTCATCCATTTTTTTGAAACTTTTCACGCCCATAAAAAAAGTTGTAATTTTTAGCTTTTTGCACTTGATATTCAATTAAAGTTCATTAAGGGGCGTAGCAACGCGCGCCAGGCTTGGCTAGTGTTTAATAAAACATAATTTAAAATAACTAATTACGTCTAATAACACATATTAATTAAAAAAAAACCGGATAGCAAAAAAGCTATTTTTATTCTAATCGAAAAATTGTTATTTCTATAAAATTTTCTGGTTTAAACCTTGCACCAATAAAATATTTTGGTTGTTTTTATATTAATACATTTTATTTATTTATATCGCGAATAAATAAGAATAAAGTATAGAACTGTGAGTAATTCGCAAGTTTACATTTTTAATAGGGAATATGGGGAATCTTATATACTTATTAAAGTGTAAATGCAATGATATCTTCTTTGTAAATAACATGGCCCCATTTTTAAGCAATTGTTTGTGGTTAGCGAGGGTTCTCGTTCAAATATTGCAGTGATTGAAGGTGCTTCATTTAGTAGAGATATAGAAAAGATCCAAGGCGGTGGTGATGCAAAGGTATGTTAAATGATTCAACTCTTGGAAATTGCTATGTTAAATTAATCTTTGAAATACCTAAGGGCTAGTTCTAGTATATTATGGAGTATTCTCACTTTGCGTGTAAGCATACACACACACCTGACAAAATATTTTTGCAATATATACGACACATGTGGTATACGCAGTGTTTATTTTTTTCCTTTCTATACGGGCTTAACTTCTCTAAATAAAAGTTTTATAGTTAAATTTTCAATTCATTAAATAATTGAAAATATCGTTCTCTTATTTAGCTTATTTACTCAGTTAATCTGCTCAATTCAATTTAAGTCATTTTGTAAATCACTTTTTTTAGATGTAAATCTATTATTTGTTTCAATGAATAATTCTTGCAGATAAAAATTTGATTCTCATAATTTCAAAAATCTTTCTGCTACACTAAAATAAATAAAATATAATTAAGAAATCCCTCCAAGATAAAATAAGATTAAAAAATAGAAGTTCCCCTTAATAATAATTTCAAAAACAGTTGTAAGTACTTTTTGAACAAAAATGTATGAGAAGTCTTGTTGCGGTTCCATGCAGATTCATTCTAGAGACGTTTGACTGTATGTAAATTTTTTCATGTGCAAAAAAACCGGTTACACTGTGTTATCACTTAAGTATGTGAGTTTAATAATTTGTAAAAAAAAATATCGTTACCTTCACTCGTAAAAGAACTTAGTTCAAATTTTTAATTTTTTTTTTTGTTGATGCAGGGCATCGTTTAAAAAAAATACTTATATCTAGTTGTTGTTTACAATGACTGAACTGGATTTACAAATTTAAAATATAAAGATTTTTCATTCTTCTGTAAAATGTATTTATATATACTTAGCTCCTTTACGAGTGAAGGTAACAAAGTTTAAGGACATATTTTAGACATAGTAATTTCAGCATATTACTTATATAATACATTTATAAACATTAACTGTCGTACTGATAAACATTATCAAAGAATTATGAAGGGTTTATTAAACTGATTTTCTTTGGAAATGTGATTTATAAATCTTACGCATATAGCAGTAAGAATTTATAGCTGGAATTTGGTTTTTGAGTCAAAAATATGTATTACTAATGCTGAACTAAAAAACCTACAGGAAAAACCGCCGTCATCTAAGCTTACGCCAAACATAAATTCTAATAATAATAATAATAAAACTATACCGGCTTTTTAACATTATGATGATTAAATAGAGATCATAGACATCATGACAACAGATAAAATTTACACATATAAACCCGTTCAATACACGCTTTAAGTTTGTGCAAACTGAACGTTTGAGAATATACCCACCTTAAACTAGCAGTTGCTGTGCTGCCTACTTTATTTTCAGCTGTTTTTTTTTTTCGTTGGGGTGTTTTAAGTCAATGTATTTGAGGGGGGTATACATATATGAATGTATATTGTACAATAGCTGTGTATAAGTTTTCATGTTTTTTTTAAATTTAATTTAGCGTCAGAACAGACTTAACAAAATAACGTTATATCAGTTCTAGGTTCTGTGGCAGCAAAATAACGTAACGTAATAACACGATCTTGTTTCGCTGCTGTATACAGTGACTGGCCGCCTTACTATGATGTTTATTGTTTATCAAAATATATGCGATAGTAAATATGTGTTATTTTTTATTTGTTTTTTTTTTGCAGTTCTTAACACTTGCTTTTTGCACATGTATGAGTGTTTAAGATGTTGTTTGTGTGTTGATTGAAGCTTGATTTAGCAGAAAATAAAAAAAAAGATAAATTAAAATCTTACTTGGTCAGTTGGGGTAACTTCTAGGGGTTTATTCATTAGCGAACAACGCTAGCGAGCAGTCGTCTAAACGGTAAATTTTTATTAAAGAAATATAAGCAAAAAAAAAAAAGAAAAGAACCTCTAAGCATAATATAAACAAACAATAAGAGTATAAAAAACCATATCTATTTAAAACGTTAAAAACAAAAAAATAATAATAATAAAAAAGCGTTGCAGAAAAAAAGTTCTTAATATTAGCAAAAAAAAAAAAAAATATATTCAAATAAATTTTTGTTTGTTAGTTATACATTTATGTAAAACTTTTGTGAAAATGAAAGATTTTACCAAGTACTTTGCTCGGCGCTATAGTGCAGTTAATTGTGAAGATGATCAACAACACCAGGTAACAGGTGTAGCTGGACTACAAAATGTTACCTCCAATAACTATCCCACGGAAAGACATAAAAGTCTTCAGCCCCAACGCTCTATGAATCCTTCTGGCATTTTAATATCATTTTTTAATGAGCGAAAAAATAACCGTAGAGCACGATCACCTACTGGTAAGTACAACTCGCACAAAAGCCAGCACAAAATTTTAATTTCAATTAAAACTTAATATTCAGAAATGTATATGTATGTATCTTAATTCAAAGTTTAATGGATTAAACTAAAACTAATTTCGCCGAAAAAAAAAATAATTGTTGTTCAATAAAATTAAACAGTGCCTTGTATTAATACACAATGCGAGTACAAATGCATACATAATTAAATTTTATGAAAACACAAAAAAGAAAAAAAGAAAAATATATAATAATAATTATAATAAGAATGAAAAATTTGGCCTCGTTGTATAAATTGTCATATTAAATAAATTTAAAAAAAATGTATATATATGTCATATAACGTGATGTTTTTAAAACTAAAATTCTGATATAAAACTAAAAACTAAAGAATAATAAAATCAGTGCTATTTACTAATTGTTTTAAAATTGTTAAAAAAAAACAACTCGAAGTACGATAAACAATTATGATGATATTACAGAAAATTAAAAGTAGCTGAATAACTTTTTTTTACAAATTACAAAAAATCATAAAATTTCAAGTTCAATATCATGGCTAAAAAAGGTATTTCGAAAACGTAAATAAAATGTATGAGCAAAGCTTAAAACAGTGCAATTTTTTTTTTGGAGATTTAGACAATTTGTTTTTTTTTTAATTGACTTGATAATAATAAATCGAGGAAATGCAATTATAAATAATATCCTGCATATTTTATGTGATATTTTGGAATAACTATTTTTTATATATACATACATACATACATATATTTGTTTTGTTTTGTTTTTTTTTTAAGAATTTTCAATACATACTTGGAAGCTTTAAAAATATTACAAGTATTTAACGATAAAATTAGGATTTATTTAATTGAATACTTAAAGTTTTAAACTTTTTTGATAATATTATTACATAACATTTGATAATTTTTAAATTTTAAAAATGCTTACCCCTATACTCGTAATCAGTCTTTTTAATATTGTTTTATAAACATTTGATAAATTCTAAAATTGATTAAAAACAAATGAATCTTTCTTTGCCGTTGAAAAGCATTAATTCTTTTATCAAAAAATACATTATTATACTGGCAGTTAAATTTCTAAATCAAATAAGTAATAAAAAAAACTTACTCCAATACATGTGAATTTATCATCAGTATATGTGTGTATGCAGCCATAAGTATATAAAATATTTTTGCCAATCACTATTTTTGAAATTCAAAATATTTTTTAGTAATTAGTCTTTTATTTAGTTCTGCATAAAACTGCATGACTAACAAATATAAATTTGTTACAAAGGATTTCAACACTATTGTTAAAAAATTTGTTGCTTAATTTTTGCAACAAAAAAAAAACATGCAATTATGAGCCCATTAAGTAAACATGTTGAAAATAAGCTCTTATTTACCACAGGCATGGTAAAGACATTTTCAAATTTATTGCAGTATAATAAAAACTCACGTGGTTAATGTGGAAAATAAGTTGTAAGAAGAAAATTTCCCAAAATAATTTTCGTACAAAAATTTTTTAAATTATATTTTTGGTTTTTGCCAAAAACATTTTTTTTAGCTAAAAGTTTCAAAAAATCGATTCTTCTTATTATATCACTTACTTCTTTAATTATTTAATTTGTTGTAGGGTTAAAAAAAATATTATTTTTTGTTTTAATTATTTTAGTCATTTTGTTAAGTAATTAAAATAACAACATTAAATTATATTTAAAATAAAATAGTTATTTTAATTTCAACAACGTTAAAACAGTTAAATTTAATTATTGATGGTCAAATTTCGACCATCAAGCGACCATTATTCTTTTATTTATTAAGAACTAAAATAATTTTTCGAAGATATGATTTTGTAATTTAGAGACTATTACTTTGTTTTCAATGAGTGATAACACTTAGATTTTTGGAAATTTTTCAAATGTATGTCAAATTTTTAAAACATTTTTTTTTGTGCTCTCATTAAGATAAAAATCGCTCTCATACCCTACGCAAATTTGGGTAGGAAGGGTATTTAATATTTTTCCTATACTTTCGATGCCAAAAATTAATAAACATACATATATATATATATATATATTCTCCTACGATCCAATTGGCTTAAAATAAATTTTTGTGTCAAACAAGCACTGTTTGATGTCAATACATATTTAAATTGTAATCAAAGTACAGGCGGCATATTTCAAAAATGTAAAATGAAATTTCATACAATTTTTTTTGGTTCAACGACGAACCATACTAGCACTGCTTATATAATCAGAGCATGATTTTAACTAGCTCCTTCAACACGTTTACACCTCGTGTATATTTATATAATCGTAATTTAATTGCCAAATTCGTGATTGATTTTATCTCTATTAAAAGACTTTCTGCCTAAACATAAACTTTAGAAAATAAACTAACGCTCATAAAACTTTGAAAAACATTAATAAAATTCTAGAAACGTAACGTAAATACATCGCAATTGGTTGCAGCATCATATAAGACCAAATCCCGGAAATCAAGACAATAAAAATAAATTTGTTAAAAATATATAAAAACTTTTACTTATTACTTACTATTTAGCTTGTGTCCGCGACTTCGTCTGCGTAGTTATCGGGATAAAAAGTAGACTTAGTATTAACAACAATAATAAAAATATTTACAACACAAACATACCGTTAAGGATATGTGATGATGAGTTTGCCAACGACTTCGCGTTATTATCGCGATAAAAAAGTAGCCTATGTGTTAATCTAGGTTGTTATCTATCTATGTGCCGAATTTCATTTAGTTCCGTTCAGCCGTTTTTGCGTGATTGAGTAACAAATATCCAAACATCCAAACATTCACATTTATTATATTAGTAGGATGAATGTTGGAATCACATTACAAATTATATTTAACATGTTGCGATGTAGGGTATAGTCAGACTTAATTGACTGTTGCTTTCTTGCTTTTGTTTGTTTTATTTATAAAACTTATTTAAGATATTCAACTTATACTTGTACTTGTGCACAGAGTAGCTATTTGCAAATAAACTGTTTCATTAAGAACTTGAATCCAAATAAAAATTTGATAAAAACATGACCTAAAAGTGTTTGTAAAATAAAAAAAAAAAAAAACACATTCTCAATACATACATGCATACATACATACTTATAATACATAACTTTATATTTACATTACATATGTACTTTTATTTATTTCCCTCGCCAAAATTGTTTTTAATTTTAAACCAGTAGACAAATACTTTACATAAATTTAATACAAAATTGATTGAAACTTAATAAATAATGGTTATTTGTTAATTATTCTGTGCGCTGGTTTTATGTAAAATTATTTTAAAGTGAGGTTAATAAAACAATTACATATAAGTCGTGTAGTATTGATTTGTTATTTATTGTGGGGCAAATAGCAACTTATTATTAAGAAGAAACTTTTGACATGACACTTTTGAATTTCATAAAGTATTTAATATAAAAATTTTATTCTTTGAACAAACATACATTTCATACCTTAAAACAATGGTAATAAATTTAATTTTGATACTTTTTTCGTACTTCACATTGAATTTTTATAGAAAATTTTCTAAATGCATCACTTTAATGAAAAATTTTCCATTAAATCAAATTTTCCTATTTTTATGTAAATAACATAAAGTTTTTGTAACTATTCTATCAGATTTCTATAAAATCTAAAAAAACGTAAAACAGTCATAACGATATTATTGTCCAACATTTAAATTTTTTTTTGCCTATAACTTAATATGACTTTTAATTAAAATATGCTAATTTAATAAAGCAACAATTATAAAGTATATGAAATAAAAAATATGAAATTCTTGAACACATCAAACCAATATTAGGGATTATTCAAACAGCTAATCCTAATTAACATTTCAGACACCAGCATACACACGCTCAAAGAGACAAGTGTTAATCAATTTTGAGGATTTTCATTAAACATTAGCCATACTAATATTTAAATGTTTAGTTTATCATATAAGTTATTGTTTAAAAGCAAATAGATTTACGCAGACGTAACAAAAACACGTTTATGTCACGTTTTTCGAACACAAGTTTTTTTCTCCACCAATCTGTCAACAACAGCCAGCACATTATTAAAAATAAATAAATAAATAAATATGCGTATTGGTTTTATTTATTTACATAAACTAATTAAATGAAAATGTTAGGTACTGTGATTAGAAACAAGTATTTGCTTTTTGTTTTATTCAGAGTAAAGAAGGGTATTAATAATAGCGTTAAAATAAGCAACAACTTATTTGATATTGTATCAATTTTTAAACTGGGTTATTCCACTGGTAGATAACTCCTTCATAAGCTTTGCATATGTTAATTTTTTTATTTGTTTTTTTTTTATTATTTTTTTGCAAACTCATTATTAGAAGATTGAACACAACTAGAAATGGAATTCTAAACGATGATTCACATATAAAATAACCAAAGAAACCAAATTATATCTGACTTTTGTACTTTAAGCTGTGTGACGATGAGATGACGTTTGAAAAAAGTTTATGCAAATTTCGCTTTCAAACATTTGCAGTCATACATGGTAAATTTATTTTATGGTAATTTTTTTTTAAATTTTGTCGTTTTATTAGCTGAATTATTCAAATTTCTAAAGTCATGCTTTTTAATTTTTTTTTTCTTTTCTTTGGTTTTAGTAAAAGAACAACAAAAGATTTAAGGCACATACATACATCTTCCATACTTAGTATACAGTACGAAAGTGTTGTAATCAATTGATTAGTGCAACAACAAAAATCTAAATTTCCGTGCTGTGCAATAAAAACGTTATAATAACTATTACCATAAAGTTGTTTTTTTTTTTGTTAATGTGTTTTTATTATAAACCACACACATCTTCCACACAGAATAAACTGTTTTTATTGTATATTCTGGGTACTGACTGAGGTCTGCATATTGTTTTTAGATATTATAATAATAAATTGCATAGTTGAACTAAAGATAAGCTAGAGAAGAATAATGAATGTGTTACCTTCAATATAAAGAAACTAAACTTTATTAAATATCTAAAAAGCTTTTTTATCTTAAGGGCCGTATTCATTAAAAATATTTTAGGTTTATTTGAAGGCTTATTTGACAAAATTCTCTACAACATCTGTCAAATAAGCCTTTAATAAACCTAAAATATTTGTTATTAATACGGTCCTAAATCTTTAAAGCTTGTGTGCTTAACTTCTGTCTCATTTAACTACTTCCAACCAAAAATCGATACAATCAAAGCGAGAAAAACGATTGCCTTCATACGAAATAAAAACACATTGTATGAAATATTTCAGGAAAAATAATTGTTAAAGTTTTCAATACATTAGGGGTTGTGGCACTTCCCATACAAAGAAAATATATTTATTAAAATATCTGTAGAACTGGAATTGTTATAGGTTTTTTTTCTGTGTAGTGGCTGTGATATCTGCTTACTTTTTCGGGTGAAAAATCGATAATGGTTATAACTTTCCTATGAAAAAAAAAAAACAATTCGTTATTCAATATTTTTAAGTTTGATAGCTTATTAAATTCATTACATATTATTAAAATAAATTATTAAAAACAAATCTCATATAGTACATATATTATTCTGTTAGTTAGGTAATTGAATGATGGTGAAACCTATGGTGCTACTTCTAGTTAAATAAATAAATCAATAAATGGTTCTTGAATGAATTCTTTTCATTTACTGTTTTAGAAGCGCGACAATATTTACGCTTGTTTAGAAACTTAAATATTTACTTTTCACGTGCCTTTTAGAATTCTCTCAATTTGTTTTTGCAAATTAAAATAAAAGTAAAATATATTTACACTTGTCTAATTCCGATTAAATAAAGCAGAATCAAATGCTTTTTTGTTTTTATTTTGCAATAGTGTTTTTCCTACAAAAACATATATTATTAATTTCTTTTACTCTTTTTGCATATAAATGATAGTTAATTTATTTTAATGCTTTCAGTATTATTCACCTTGTTTGTAAAATTCTCATTAAAAGCTGCACAGAGGTAAAAATCATTATTAAGATTTTAGTTTTAAAAATAATTTCAACATTACACCACCTAGTTTGAATTTAACAAGAAAATCTTTTTTCCAAAGAAAGATTTTGTGTTAAAATTGTGCTGTTGAACAAAAAAGTGTAATAATAATACTTAACATACATCGGTATATAAATATATAGAGATTTTTCAATACTTCGAAAATGGCAATAAGAAGACGTTTAAGACGTAATTCTTTAAAAGATTTACTGAAAACCTTGTACTTTGGTCCGCGTCGTTTTTCAAAAGAATTTAAACTAAATCAACAATTAAAACATTATAGGAGTAATAGCCAAAAAAGTAAGCATTTTATTGTTTTTAATTAAAATATATTTGTGTTAATTTTTAATTGATTTTTAATATTCATTAAATTTATTGTGTGCTAAAATAATTCACTAGATGAGCTTAATTTCTAAATTCATTAACGTTTTTTTTTTCACTCCAAAAATCTGTAGCAAAAATGGTAGTAAAACCAAAATAATAAACATTCCGCCGGAGTTGCTTGTATACGTACAGTATCATTTAGAATAATAATATATTTGCTTTAGATCAAACTTAATATAGGAAAAACAATCAGCTCAAACACTAATATTTTAGAAAATTTTTTCAAAAAAATTTCTTTTATTAAAAATTCCGCTTGAACAAAAAATAAAAAAAATATATATTAAGTGGCATCATCGAATTTCACAGCCAGCTGGTTTGGGTACTGACATTTAATTTTAATAGAAAATCATTGGGCATTAAAAGTAAATTGAAGTAAATCAAGGGGAATAATAACAATCGGCATTGAAAGTAAAAAGTGCTTTCCTAAAATAAACATTAGCAGATTTTTTTTGCATTTTGTCTTAAATAATTAATTTTAAGTTTTATTATACATATTAAGGAGATCGATTTTTAGATTTTTTTTTGTAAACCGGTTTTCGGTTTTTCAAAATAGTTGCACTCAGGGTACACTAAAAAGTTTATGTATATGCAGTAGCGAATTTTACTTAATTTTCTTCCTTCCTAAAGGTCAAACCTGATACAAAAAATATATGAATTTTTGAATGTATCCTGGATGCCATTTTATAAAAACCCGGCTTTCGGTGAGGAATGTAAAAATAACCGGTTTTATAACAGATAGTTTATTTGGTAATTTATAACGTGAGAAACCAATAAAATTAGTAGTTATGACTTGCAGCCAAACCCTAACAAGAGCGACAGTTTTTTTTTGATGTCTTTTGCTTTTATAATTGTTGAAAACTAATGACATTTCAGCCATGTTTAGGTCAATATAGGTACTTAATCTCCATTTTTATTTAGTGGGTTGTTCATTACACAACGTTAACCCTATTATTCAGGTTTACCACTTCACCGTTAGTGATAAGCATAACGCTTTCTACTTTTGTTTATGTTTGCCTGTTATAAATATTAAATAATCTTGGAAAGACAGAAAATGTTCAAAATATTTCCACACTATAGAGGACAATCTGTATGAAAAATATTTTATATTTAGAATAAGTCTTTTAGATGGCAGATATATTAAAAATATTAAGCTTAATATTACAATAACAAAAATAGTTAAATTACGGGTGTATTTACAACAATAGTAAGAAGAAATTTATAAAAATTATACATTTTTAATATAACCGGTTTATTGTACTAAAACAACCAGTTTATTTGTTATTAAAAAAATTTACATTAAGAAATAACCGGCGTCAGCAAAACTTAAAAAAAATCCGGTTAAACCCCTCGAATAATAACCGTTCGATCTCCATAACATACATACATATGTGTGTTGGTTTTTTAATAAATATGTGTAATAATTGTAAGTTTATACAATTAATTAAAAGTATGACATCTCAAATTTTATATTAAAAAAATATTGATACTCTAGCAATACTTACATATTTAAGCTATAGATTTAAAAGTATCAATCAAGTGTCCCCACGTTGTCACTGCGAGAGTATTTAGGAATGTCATTTATTAACCCATTATGAATGATACATGTACGTATCTATAAAACAGTAAATTACAAAAAATAAATTTACTAGTGCAAAAATCTTTGAATTAAAAGTTAAACTAGAGCAACTAGTATAAATTTTAAATAAAACACTTACAATAGAATTGCATTTCGGAACTTTTATTATAATCACAAAGTTGAAAAATATATCTAAATGTTCATAATTCAATTGACATAAGATAAATATACCCTGGACCTCTATAAATAACTTTTTTTTATTTCTAAAATATACTTGCTGCAAAAGCCCTTAAATCTGCTAAAGATCCATATTTAGTATCAATAAAAAATAAATTTCGACAATAAATTATAAATACATTTTAAGGACTTTTAGTTTTAGTATTTAATTGTTTAAACAATTTTAATAAATTAACAACCAACCTGTTAAAATATTAATAGTACAAAAGAGAGTTTTTTAGTTGTAAATAATAACAATAGCACTTTAAAATTTTTATAATTATTATGAAGAAGTAAAAAAAAATTCAATTGTAGATCAATGAATTAAATTAATACAGTATTTGCTAATGCAATCAATCAATATGGGTTAAAGCGTCACAATTAGGTGTATGATAATGACAATTATCCGTAATTTAAAACGAAACGTTTAATAGTATCAAATTCTAGCAGTTTTTAATTGCTACCTTTTTTTTATTAAATAACATAGATGTTATGTAATACTTAATATTATTTAATACTATTGCAAGTAAATTGTTTACATTAACTCTAACTTGTGTATGCATGTATGTATGTGCTTGTATATTTTCTTTTGTTTTAGATGACTAACTAGACCTTGTTATTATTATTAAGTTCCTGCTAAATCAAGAGAAAAAAGAAACAACATTACTAACAAATAAAAAAAAAACAAGTAGAGTAAAAGTTAGTTATGAAATTAGATATTTTGCAATAACTAAATATTTAAAATAAATAAAGTTTAGACATAGTATGTAAATACTTGCATACATACATGCATACATACATACATACATACATGCATATGCATATAAAAATATATTCTTTGCTTAATCACATTGAAGAAATATTAAATAGCAATTTGCATACGAAATGGCTAATTATTTTCCGTTAATAAAAAATATTAAATATATTTTCATGAAAAAATAAATAAATAAAAACTAGGAAATCTTTTTAATCGCAACACATAAACGAATGAATCAATGGAAGTATAAATTAATGGCCGCCTGGCAGGTTGATTGTTCGTAGAAGTTACTTTATAATAAAACAATTTTTATGTTACTCATTAATAAATACATTTTCATAAAACAAATTATTATAGAGTAGCATAAAGCATTGTTTAAATTAATTTTTTTTCTTTTGCTTTTAATATTTGTATATTCTAAATAAATTCTAAAATATTCCACTGGCAGGCAAATTTATTTTTAAGATACAATAAAATTATATTTTTACAGCACGTGATTGTTTTATGGCAAGTATTAAAAAAAAATTCCATTCAGTGTTGCTTTTATGTATTTGCAAGAATTTCTAGCTTTTGTTCTGGATGTATAAACTGGTTCTATGTATTAAATGCAAAGAAAAAAACTAAAATGCTTTTAGATTTTGTCGTTTTCATTTCTGCTTTGTTTTCTTAAACATATTTTTAAAATATTTGTAAAGCATTGATTAGCTAGTCTGGTTTAGTATTTTTATACTCACACAAAAAAAAACCACAAGAAATATGGTCATCTTTTTTTTGCACTCTTCTTTAGCATAGAAGAACAGGAATTTTCTATAACCTTTTTTGTTTTTAAGACCTTGACTTGCTAAAATACAAATCCTTTCTCTTTTCAAATCATTTCGAGTGCATGCAACACATCTTCATCGTCATCATATAATTAATGCACTTGTAACTGGTAACAACAACAAAATTGTAGTGCAGGCCCTTACTCATGCTTAGTATTTTAAAAAGTTTAAAAAATGCATGGTTCTTCATTGGAAAAAGTTAACGATGCTTTTTGTACGCTTAACAAAACACAAACAATTTGATATATAAAAAAAAAAACTTTAAATTTTAATGATACTATCTGTTTGCAGCAGTAATGCAGTGAATAGTGTTTTCCAACCGCAAATTAAGTAAAAACGTGGAAAAATTACCAAAGTAATAATAATTTAAAAACTATAGATTCTCTCTTTATAAAAAAGCCGTGTTATATTTGTTATTTATTTTTTAAACATAATTTCAAAAACTTCTGCACATAAATTATTAATTTATAAAAACCTATTTCGATAAGTTCTTTCTACTCACTGTTAATAAAAAAAAACTTTAAACAAATTTTTTTTTGACTCTTATTCTGAGTTTTGAAATTATTATATTTGTACGGAAGTTTCATTTTATAAACCCTAAATATATTGTTAATGAATCAGATCGTTTAAGTAAACATTAAAAGAAATTTAAAATTTTTTTAACGGGAAGGTATAATATAGAAGAGGTTGGGAAACACTGATGCATAGTTTGTTTCATTATTAACTTACAATTCTATACTACAAAAATGGCCTGCTAAATTTAATTAATAAAGCTTTCGTGGTTACTTTTCTTGTAAAATAAACGAAACTTCCATAAATGTTAGGAACATACATGTGGGCAACATGCACAAGCAAACTGCAGAGCAAAGTTTATGGACGCAATCAAATTTGACCATTGCGACAATAAAAATTGCTAAGTTGGAGACGGCAGGTTACGGGTCGATTGTGGTTTTTAACAAAACTTCAGTTGTGTTACAGAGTGGCAGCTTTAACTTCACGTTTTTGAGTTGCATCTGTAATAACTCTTTTGATAACATGCATTGGAACGGAATTGGTTGCTTTTAAAGTTAGTTGACACTAGGCAAATATTTGAGAAAATATACCTGCCATTTTCAATTTGTATGTTCATATTAGTTTCTTATTTTAGTAAAATATGTTTATTATTAAATAAATCAATCTTCTCAATAAAAAGAGTCGAAAAAGTCGATTACTCCGGTTCTAGTGTACCAGCGCTTGACTCTTATATGGCTGTCAAAAGACAAAACTACTATCACCAATTGTTTTCGATCAAATTCTTCAATATTTCATTAGAGTCTCCGGAGTTCCAAAAATTGACTTCTTATATAAAATTCTGCATGTGGTCAATTTAGACTGGGTAACTGTAATTCGATAAAGCTAACCGACGTCACGCAAGTATCTTATGCAAGAGTGGAACTTAAAACTCTCAAAGCTAGATGAAAAGTATGGTCTAATTGTCCTTATTCGACAACGATAGTGACAATGACGCTTGACCCGACCGCAGCTGAATTACAACTGCTCTACTTTTCAGCTTAATACACATTATACACAGATTTTGCTAACCTTTTTTAACCCAATTTTCTGTCAGTCATTTCCAAAATCACCGAAAAATATGCGATGTAGCAAATGTGATGAGAGAGTTCGTAAAAATAAATAACAACAAGAAACAAAATAAAAATTATTGTAAAACAAACTTAAATTTTTATTGTAAAGTAGTACGAAAATTCATAAGATAAGAAAAATTGTTTATTTGAAAGCAAAAAACTTTCCATGAAGCAACAGAAATAATTCGTAATTTGTAAGTTCTAAAAATGTACAATAATTTGGATGCTTTCACTTAATTCTTTCGTAATGTATATAAAATTTTTTTATATACAAAAAAAAAATTTCCTACTTTTCGTATAGTTAAAGAAAGTTTTTGCGTAGTGCGGAATTACAAAGTATTTCGTTCAACGTACGAAAATTTCGTTAATACGTTGCATAGTTGATTTTTTCGGTGTATAATTGTTCAAGTTGTTCAGCTATAAGGAATTTTTCCATAGAAACTAAGTTTTGAAAATCCTTTATAAGCCCTTGATATTTTTTTTATTAGTAAGGCAGTTAATAATACTCTGAAGTTAGTCAAAATGGTTGTAAGTTAGAAATTGCAGTTAAACAAAATAACATTTATTCAAAATAATTACCTAAAGAGCTAATTACTATATTTGAAAGCAGTTGCGATATACTTAGGTTATTCATTCATATAATACATAATACAATCGAGTGAGTTTTGGACTACTAGACCAAATACTTGATATTACTTAATGAATGATTAAATTTGTTTTGAATATAAATCAATTTGTAGTGATTTTTAATTATATAATTGCCCTTTAACTATGAGCAATTAAACACTATTTATTATTATGTAATGAATATTTATAATTATCAGTTATAAATTAAAAGCAATGAAATACAAATTTTTTAAAAATTAAAAAAAAATATATTTTATTACCAGTTTATGTTTACCGATATTTTTAATAAATTGTTTTTGTTTTTTCTAATTTGCAAAAGAGTTGTTTATAAAATGTTAAATATTGCTAAAAAAAAAATAGTTTATGCGTAGCTCAAAAAAAGTCAAATTTATTTATGCGTAGCACCCGTTTTGAGTGGAGTGTTAAAAAGAAATAGATTTTGCTACTAAGTTGTGAAATCTTATTTACATAATTAAGGAATCATTTTTAAAAGAAATGTGTGTTTTATAGTTCCAGCTAATTCTAAAAACGTAAACATATCTATAGTTATGTTTTTATTTTATAACTTATTATTATGGAATTTTTTAATTAATTTTTTTTTTAACAAAGTAATGCGTCAAACGTTTGTAACCATTTCAAAAACACGATTAAATTACATACTTACACTTAAATTATACTTTTAGATTTTTTTTTGTTTTCGTTTTTTTATTTTATTAAATACATTGTTTATCTCCTTCTCATACGCACAAAAGAAAGAAATTTGCATGACATGTGAGCATTTTTTTTGCATTCTTTTACATAGAAAAACTGGAATTTCCAGATATTTTTTCTTCGAAAAACCTTGACTTGCTGAAATACAAAACCTTTTTATTTTTTTAATTAATTATCGTTACATCTTTAACATCAACCATAAAACATCACTTTTGGCTTTAAAACTAATAATCATAATTATTTGAAAAAATCTTTTAAGTCACAAAAAAGTTTAGAAATACTGATTTAGAGTCTATTTTATTACATTGAAGTTGCAATTGTAATAGTCGTTAAATCTTGCAAAAATATTGCATTTATGAATTTCGTACAATTTAAAATTTAATTTGGACTCAAATGTTTTATTTTAATTAAATAAATTAAAATATTTCTTAAAACGCCATTCCCAGTTAGGTCAAGAATTAACTTAAAATATCGTCCCACTTGAGTCAATGTATGGTCTTTTTGTGTTGAATTTGTCAGTAACATCCTGCTAAAGCGTGTGAAAAAGGCGGTTAGAACTTTTAATTGGCCGTACTGTTTTCTGAGACAGATGATTTTACAGTTATCTAGTTTGATTTGCCAATTTAAGATGAATAGACGCACATTTATTTTTAAAATCTAATTCTAGGCATATTTGTTCATCAGGTAATTGCAGTTCGGAGATATTTTTTGTGTGTATTTTATGTATGAAGTTTGATATTTGAAATAAATGAGAATTGTTTTTTATTTCTATGGACTTTGACAGCTAAGGGTTAAAATAAGTGATAAAAAAGATAATCAGCTGACGAATCAAGACTACCTGATGAATAAATTTGCCATGATCTAACTCAGCAATTAACGATGGCTAGAAAGTTATAGTCAACGGTGATCGGTAAAGAGACATGCTTACTAACTCTTTCGTGCCTCAGTTGGGTCGCATCAGGATGGTTCAACATGTCACACATCCCGCGAACAATTAATTTACTGAGAGCCACATTTTATGAATAACTAATTTCAGAAAATGTACCTGTTAAATGTCTATCTCGTTCATGTGATTTGACGCAATTAGATTTTTTTCTCTGGGGATATGGTTATATGTAAAACGATCGAAAATTTGATTAAACAATAAAACAAAATTGCTTGAATAAAGCATCCATCTGCTTTCATACAATGAATAATATGTATATTACATTAAGAATTTCATATTCAAAACAATAATAAAATTCAAATTTTGCTGTTGTTTTGAATATAAATTTATAAACGTAGTTTTTTTAAATTTTATAAGAACAGAGTTAAATAGTGGTAATGTAAATTCCTAGTAAGTCTACAGCTAAAGATGTTTGGTGTTACAAATGTCTAAAGAAGGTCACAAAAAAATGTATCCATCATAATGTATATCGATGGCTTAATATAAAAAGTTTGTATCGCGAATTTTAACGAAATCGCATTTTTAACGTTTTCTGATAGCCCACATACAAACACATCAACCCTAAAAATTGGGCAATGATAAAAAATAACAGATTTATAGCCACATAAAAAAGGTCTAGATCATTTCATTCTTTTAAATTTTATTCAGTTTCTTCTTTCTCTTGTAAAGTAAAAAAGAAAAATTTATATACGCCCTTTTTTTTAATATTAACCCATCTTTATAAAGGTGCACTGAAAGGCACTTTTTAAACTTTTTGGTGGGTATTTGAAATTCGGCACATTCGAATAAAGCACTTGTTGTTGCTTGTTGTTTTTTTCAATATTTACACTATAATTGTCTATACATACATGCGAATATATAAAAATTTCAAAATTGTTGAAATAAACCAGCTTATTTATGCGCAGCACCCGTTTTAAGCAAAGGGCCGTAGAACCATAAAATAGTGAAATGTTATTTACATAATTATGTTAGCATTTCAAAAAGAAATGTATCTTTTATAGTTTTTATTTACAAGTTTAAAATAAATCCCAAAAACATCAACATATTACAATAATGATTTTATTTAAATTTTTTTTTGTGGAATTTTTTTTTTATAATAAAGTGCGTCAAACAGTTGTAATTATTTCGAAAACAAGAATAAGTTTTAAACATTTTTCTATAGATTTTTTCTATATCTTTTTTTTCAGTTTCTTTAAAAGGCTAATAAACTTAAGATAATGTGCAGAATGCACATTCAATTAAAACAGCTTTGACAAAGAGTTCAAGGAGAATAAGTTGCTTTAAAACATAAACTTGTAAAATAAGTTTATGTTAGACTTTTGCGCTGCTGCATAATTCTTAAAAAAAATATATATAAAAAAATAATTATAAAAATTAAACTGAATTGGTTTCTATCTTTAATTACAGGTGCATTTCTACTATTAGCTGTGGGTATTTTAGCTATATGTACTGCAGTTTTAGTAAAAATATTTCATCCCTATGATTTGATATTCAATTGGGTAAGAAAATTTAATTCTACCATTTGCAGTTTCATTTATTTATATAAACTTTAATCATGTTTTTGTTTTACAGAAACTTGTTATGGTTGAAAATGGTGAAATTTTCAATTTGTGGGCTAAACCTCCAGTGGATTTATATATTAAAATCTATTTGTTTAATATCACCAATGCTGAAGCTTTTTTAGCTGGCCGAGAAAAAATGAATGTTCAACAAGTTGGTCCTTATGTTTATAAGTAAGTATTTATAAAAATTAGTTGTCTTATGATTATAATTTCAATTAGTTGGTCTTACGTTTTATTTTGCACTTTACTGTCATCAATTAAAATGGTTGTTAATGTTTGTTTTCTATTTTTCTTTTTTCTTAAATATATTTACAGAGAACTTATGACTCATGAAAATATAACGTTTAATGACAACAATACTGTTTCTAGTAATCCAAGTCATCCTTTGGTATGGCAGGAACACATGTCAGAAGGAAGACGAGAAGACGATAAAGTTGTAATGGTTAATATAGCCATGTTGGTATGTAAAAAAGGAAAATTACTACAAATTATACACAAAATTCGTTTTTAATAAATTCGCATGCATTACGACACACAGTCACACACACATTGTACCAACATTTAAAATTACTAAAGAAAAATCTAGAAGAATGACGTAACTATAAAACCTGATATTTAATTATTTTAATATTGAAGGCTTTTCTTTTGCGTGAAAGACATCGAAAATATAAGTTTGAATAGATGCTTTAAAGTCATGTTGGCCAGTGTAATTAAACACAACTCTGAAAAATTAAGTTTCATTGCTTTAGTTAGGATAGCCAGTACGATACACAGTACGTGTATTGGCCTCAGTACGTGTATTGGCCTCTTATCAAGACAAATTGCCTTTGAGCTATTGTTAAAAAGACTAGTGTTTATTTTTTAATTAAAGAAATTGGCTGAGTTTGTTAAAAATTGCAAAAACCAAAACCAAAAATATAATTTTTATTTTAAAAAATGGTTAATGTTATACAGTTTTGTGCCTTAAAAATTGTTTATTATTGTCTTCACTTCATTTAAAAGTATTTTGGTGTTGATGTTTTGAGTAAATTTTTAACATTTTATCCTTCTCACTATTGTCCTCTACATTATTTTACAATATATATTTTTTAATTACATTGAAGATCTTTTGTATGTTTACAGTTTAAGAGATAATAGATAATAGTGTATGGTTTTGGTGCTTGATAGTATTTTTTGTTTTATTCTAGTTACATCTGGTTTTTATCTAATTTCAATAATTACTTTTTTCAAACTCGGTCTGACCTATTTGGCATAAGAAGAATATTGTTCTTACCAAATCACTCTTATTTACTCAAATGTGGACTTTGGAAATAGTTTGAAATGAAATTGGGATCAGGCGGAACTCCAATTTTACAAAAAGTACAATAAAAGGTTTTAAAAGTGAAAACCAGTACATTTGCGTATTGTTTTAGGTGTTAGGTGTTTAAAACAGGACATTTAAAGAAAAACGTTCGAGTACAATTTCGAGCGCGTTCGAATGTCATAGTTCGCCCTCACCTGTTCTTGAAAAAGAAAAAAAATTAAGTTCGTAAATTTATGTTTAAAACAACAAATAACTTTTTGAATTTTGTTATTGTTTTAAATGTGAAATTTTTATTTTATAAGAAGAGAGATTAAATCTATACTAAAACCTTTGCCCATAAATATAATCTATTTTACTTAGGTCCTTTTTAAAAGTATAATGCAGATAATATGAGAAAAAAACTTAATTATTTTATTATTTATAATCTTACGTTTTAAATGAGGAAAAATTTGCTGTATATTTTTACATAGTCCTTTTTGTTTTTTGTCAAAATATTGACTAGTAATAACTGTAACAGATTACCATGGACTTGTCATAATGTAAAATTATATATGAATAACTGTAGTATTCGATTTTAAAAAAATTTTGGATAAAAAGTTCGGTCAAATTTTTAAGTTTTACTTATAAGCGTTGTTCCAACAATCATAAATATTCCTTAACAATTCGTTAACGATTTTAAGCTCATTTAACATATTGTTATAAATATAATAAATCTCTACTGTGAGTTTATTATAAGTTTAAAAAAAATAAATATTTATTTAATAGTAAATAAATATTTGCTCAAGACTTAAAGTAAATAAATGAATTGCAAAGTAAGCTAAATATAAATACTATAAATATAATACTTGTATAAACCAAGCTAATATTTCATCTATAAATAGGTGGTAAAAAAACGAAAATTGCAGAATTTTTAAGACCTTCAGTATATGTGACAGCGCATAGAGAAATGGACCTAAGGGTAAAATCAGGTTTTGAGCCATTTTTAAGATTAAATGATTTTTCTATTTTTTTAAATTGTTCATAAGGAAAAAAATAAATTTTTTGTAGTTTCGTAAAATTAAGTTATTTTGTTAATTTAGTAGGGGAAAAAATGAAAATAAATAAATTTTACCGTTAGGTTCCTTTCTATTTGCGCTTAGAATCGTCGACTTCACTTTTATAAAACGCGCATATCTCTGGGAGGGAACACTTTTGGGGCATGGGATCGGTCTCATTCGATGCTCATATGTTGTCCACATCAAAAAAAAAAAAAAAAGTGAAAATTGTTTTTTTACCTTTAGGTCCCATTCTCTTTGCGCTGTCACATATATGTGGCCTTAATTATGAAAGTGGTCCAAGCCTTATATTTTTTGTTTGCGTTTAAATAAATTAAAAAATATTTTCCCCTATTCTAAATAACTTCTCCCGGGGAAATTTGTTCCCTTTCCCTTTTCCCTTATTCTAAATGAACTTCGAAATTGGGAAATTGTTCCCTGGGAAAAAAGTAGGTATTATGAAAGGTAATTAAAGGGAGAATGTAATAACAATTTTTGGGAAAAAATCCGCCAACAAATTCAAAGGGAGTTGTGACAAAAATGTAAGTATTTAATATTTTTTTTTAAAAATTGTGATAAATATTGTAATTTATTGTTACTTTTAGGATAAAAACAACAAACAGGAAGCAGAATAATGAATTGTTTTTTAGTTTTAAAATAATTTTAATTTTTATTTATCTTTTTTTTAATTTTTGAAGTTTTTAAATTTTTTTAATAAAATGTTATATTTATTTAAAAAATGTATATACATAAATAAGAAATGGCTTTATTACAGAAATTTATTAGAGATTATTCGCAATATTTTTCTAATATTTTTCTATTATATTTTCTAATATTTTAGGCAATGGATTAATATTGTGGTGAGTCTAAGGATACCACATCATTATCCTAAACGTTCTAACAATCTAAATTTTCTACATCGTGTACTGTAGTATTGTTATGTTATGCAACGAACAGCCAAAATTTGTTATTTTAGCAGCTTTTTTTGGAGCGTAGTGAAGCTGTCTAGCACCAAGAATGCACCTCCATCAATTTTTAAAACACCATTAGTGCTTTCAACCACATTTCGACACTTGGAGTGAATTTCATTAAATTTAATTTCAACATACGTCTTATAGATGTCCACAGGATATCTATAAGACGTTAAAAGTCACGGTTCAAGTGAATATCCTGCGTCTGCTAAAAAAATGCAGTTTTAATTTTTGAATTGTCTGTTATCATTCAAAACTTTACCAAGAAGCCAATAATTGCTGCCACCTCTAAGTTATTCTTGCTTAAGGTGAGTACGCAATTCGCCAGAATTCCAAATAAAGGAATCGTGACACGCTCCAGGATGTAAGGCATCAACGTACTGAATCCTCAGCTCATGATCACAGACCTGTAATTTTTTTATTAAAAATTAATTATTGATAATTTAAAACAAAAGAAATACTTTACCAGCATTACATTCAAATTATAGTATTCCTTCGTGTTGTAGTAAAGATGCTTGTTCTTAGGAGGAGAAATAATGCGGTCATGCGATCCGTCAACACATCCTATAATGCTTGGAATAACATACTTTACATAAAAAGCTAACGCAATTTGCCGTTTTTGCACTTCAGTTCAACAAAAAGTTATCTACATTGGGCGTAAATGCTCCTCAAATATATTAATAACTTCTGCCAGAACTTTGCTAAGACTACACTGATCCACAGACACACCGCAATCTTTACCTATACCCGTTTGGTACCAACCTTCAGCAAAGAAGCGTAAAATCTCACTTAATTTCACGATTGGAGAAATTGCAAACGACTTACCTTTGGGCTGAACACGTCCAACAGATATTTGAACGCCGATTTATTTACTCCAAAAGTAAAATTTACTTACAAAATGTGCGGCAACTCAAGTGGGTTGCTGGCGTTACGTAGCATGCTCCTTTCTACCCTTTGCTTATTCTTGTCAGATTGATATGCTTCTGAGTTTTTTGCTTCAGCTATTATTATCAACGCTACACTAAACATTTTTATTCACTTTTAACAATTTCTTTTTTATTATTTACGAGTATTCACTTTTTACGCTAAAAATTATTAGCAAATATTTTGTCAAAACAAAACAGCAAAAGCAAACAGCTGACTTCGAAAATGTAAAATTCTCTCTCCCTTGTTATTCCCTTCCCCGACTGTTTAGAATAGGGGAATTTTATTCGCGGGAAAAATGAATTCCCGGGGAATTCAATTCCCTGGGAATATTTAGAATTGGGGTGATTATCTTTCGTTAATATTCGAGTGGTCGTATATAGTGGAAATAATCCAATATTTCCATACATTTTTAATGTTCCTCTTTAGGGTAAAAGATCTAAAATGTGGAATTCAGAGTCATCATAAACTGTTTTATAAAACATTGTATAAGGTTAATTTAAAAAAAAAAACTCATTCATTGGATACTGGAGTTAATGACACAACTAATAACTTTATTAAAATAATTCCAAATTTTTATTGTAGAAGTGCTTAAAGTAATTAAAATTATGTTAAAAGTAAATAAATAATAATAAATTTTTGAAAACTATTTGAAAATATTCAATATTTTTTTTACTAAAAACTTTATTCATTTTTCTTCAATAAAAAACTATTATTTTGTTAATAGAAATAAAATCAAAACAATTTTTGATTAATAATATTAATTTTTAATTTAAATGCATATATATTATTTTCTGTGTAAAAGAACTAAACTGCATAAATACACAATCAAAATGAATTTTTTTTATAAGTTTATGCCGTGTTGTCATTACTGTCATCAGCAAATTTTAAATAACTAATAAACCCAATTTAAAAAAAAAAAATTTTTTGACTTGAACCATTTTCATAATTAACAGTTAACGAATTCCATTTAACGTTGCAATAAAAACCATTTCTAAATGATTAATTTTTAACAACATCTTGAAGATCAAATTTAACTAATTTTATTTGAAGAAACATACTGTGAAGAAACCGATAAGCTCATTTTATATTTTCTAACTTAGACCACTTTGATTATTAAGGGCACATATTGCACTTCTTTAAAATTGTCTTAAAAGTCCATTATTTATGATTATCTATTTAAAAAGATATTTACATTTATCGCGTGATTTTCACACGTTTTATTTATAACACAAGTAACTCAATATAAATAAAATGTTTATTGATACACAACTCCAACATACACTCTTATATATTTAAACACACATACACCTAAAAGACCAACAAATGTTTATCGTATTCAAGAGAAAAATACATTGTTGGGTCAATAAACGTTACTACTTATACTAAAAACTCACACAAAACCATATTTATACATGTACAATAAAATAAAATAAGTTAAATTGTTTACTTATAACTATATAGTATATCGCCATGTCATAATAAAACAATGAGCTTGAAAGCACTCGACTTTAGACAAGCCTTCTTTTTTATTTATTATTATTTTTTTTGCGAAACGTTTTTATTTCCCTGATGCTTTAGAAAAAATAGCTACAATTGGAATTTAAAAAAAATATACAATTTTAATATTGACATATTAAATATGCTCATATCAGGTGTCCGAACAAGAACGCTGGTTTTAAATTTGCTATCATTTTGTTTATATAGTTATACGGAGATTTTGTTTTTCTTAATATGACAAAAATTACATCAAGTTTTCGGTCGCAATTATGTGCCAAATAGATCGGTAGTAAAGAGTTTAATTAAAAAAAAAATGAGTTGTAATTTAGGCTGAAGGATCAGGAAACCACTGCTTGTTTTGGTCCTTGTCGTTTGCACGAAAATATAGTCACAGTAAAGAAAAGTGTATACAAAAATACAGTAACTTTCATTAGGCATCGTGGTCAAGAATAAAATATTTCCAGAATCACTATGCAATGAATTTTCGGCATTTTGGCACTCGTAAATCATTTCTGTGTTGTATTGATGCAAAGAAATCAAGCGCAGCGTCATGTATTTTGTGATTGGGTGTTGAAAAATCATTAAATTAATGCGGATTTTTTTGAAGGAAATCTATTTTTAAAATGAAACACATTTTTAACCTTAATTAATGCAACTTATTTTTATTTTTTATTTTTTTTTTACAATACAATTACAAATTATATTGTAATTAATTGTACTGAGCTGAGTTATGAGGACGATATGCCCGTTGTAGTGAAAACAGAGCAGAGTCTCTAGCATGAATCGAACTCGCAACCCCCAAAGTGACAGAATATAACACTACGATCTAGTCCACCGGAGTATCCAATTTTTACCAATATTAAACATTGTTCGTTTCAATACTTCCTAATTTTTTTTAAATCAGTGATCTGTACGTGGCAGCTGTCAAAAAAAATCATCGTACATTTATTAACAAAATGGTGGCAAATTTATATACAGCGCTCTTGATGGGACACCGTATTCAGTTTTATGTTTGTATTGTCATTTGACTATCTCCCACTTTCTCATATTCACAGCTTAAATTTTCTTAGGTAAATAGAACATATCACCAACAAAAACGGAATGGGGCTCTAATTACATGTTTTGTAGAATTTTATAACAAAAAAAAAAAATAAATACAAAAGTGTTTTCTAAAACACTAAAAAAAAATTTTTTTAAAAATCTGTAAATTATTAAAACAGTTTTGATTTTCGCCAACGCTATGTAGTCTTTGTAATCGTATGAGAATAAGTATCTAAATTATTTAGAAATGCATGCTTAGACAAATATTTAGGTGAGATAAACGTTTAAATAACAGAAACAACAATTTATTAAGTTTAGGTTAAATACTGTTACAGTATCGCTTAAATGCCAAGTTAAGTATCGTTTGTCTTAAGTAATTTTCTGATTAATACTTAACATAGCAAATAACGTTTGTGTTTATAACTTGTTATTGCTACTGTTGTTGATGACAGCAAATAACAAATTAAGATGATACACTCACAGAAAAAAATAGGCAACAAAGTAAAAGTATGTATAGAAAAATTACATGTGACTTTTTAGCAGAAAACGGAAAGCATATCTGGGTAGTGAAAAAATAAATTGAATGAAAATACTAAAATGAACTAAAATAAAACACATTAGAAATTAACTTTTTAATTATTATTGAATGTCTATTAAGAATTTGTCAAATTATTTAGAGATGTACATGTAAAAAATTTATAATTTTATTAAAGGGGTTAGTTTTTAATTCCAAAGTATTGATGTAACTAGAAAGCTTGTTAACAGACAAATTTAAAGGATCCAATTTAAATATAAAAAATTTTTTCACTATAATTTCAAATTAAAAATTATTAAACTTACAAATTGTTTAAACAAATATTGTTTAATTACACTTTATTTAACGTTTACAGTGTTTTCGAGACCACTTTTAACAATACCTCAGTTTCGTAAAATAATAAAAAAAAATCCAATTAATACATAAATCATCTAGTTATTTACTAACATTTTATTTAATGTGTACGTTTGCAAATCAATAATAAAATAAAAATTAATTTATTTGTAAATACATTAAGAGGCTATCTTGTAGATTTTTAAATTTAGACAAATTTAATAGAAAAAACAAATCATGTTAATTTATTTAACATCTTGATGCCACAATTTACCACTAATAATTTTTAATAAATAAAAAAACAATCATCAAACTGGTAATATTTAAATAAACTTGACATAAAGTTATTTTACAAAACGTGAACAAACATGAATACTTCAAACTTTAATGTTAAGATAGGTCTAGAATTGTTTATTTTTTTTACCACATTATTTATAAATAAAAGTGAAGTGTTTGTTTGTAATTAATCAACTCAAGCTTACTCACTTAAATTAAAAAGAAAGAGAATGTTCTAATAAATTTAAAAAGTGTTCTTCTACAGTTTGATTTTTGTCCAAGAGATGTCGCGGAAGTCTTCACTTTTATTGAGCTTACATTTAGACCATTATGTAAATGGTACTTGATAAATGAACTATCATGTGTTATAAGCATCATAGTTATTTTTCAAAACTTTTTAATCTTCTACATAAACAAAAATTAAATTTCATTTGTTGGTAATCGCATTATTTAAGAACAGCTACATTTGATTTTGAAATTTTTTTAATTGTTTGAAAAAAAAAAATAAGAGAACTCCTGGAAATTTTTTCTTAAAATTCGAAGTGGGTGTGACACACACCTAACATACAAAAATCAAAATTTTTTTCGCATATACAGAGTACTGAAATACCTTAAGCATTTAACATTCGTGCCGAGTATTTTTATCTTACTTGTCATATTCGAAGTAAGTCTCCCCATACCAAATAATGCATTTATGTCAATTCTGCACTGTTATCTGCATTTGGTTTAGACTCAGGGCGAACTTCTTCTGATAACAATTTATTAAATAGAACCAAAATTGGATCGGAGTTGTTCATACGAATAAAATACTATTAATGACAATTTTCGCATACCTAAAAAATGGTGGCAGATAATATAAAATCTATCGAATCGAACATAAATTATCGATGTTCTAAGGAAAACACTATGCAAAAAATTAAAAAAAAAAAGTGAACAGTGTTCAGCTAGTTAATAAAAACCAGTTATAAAAATTTAATAAAAGTTTAAATTTAAAAATTGCGTATTAAAATAATTTGTTTATTGAAAAAATAACACATTTGCATCAAGAGGGTCATAACTCAAAAAATATCGTTCAGTACAAAAGGCGCTTAAATGACATATGTCATCCTCTTACTTTTACATTATGCAATTTAAACCCATAAAAAAGGAATTTATTTCATGCTACAAGTAATTGATAGTTTCATAAAGAGAATACATTTGAAATAATCGAATGTTTACAAAACTTATTTTAAGATATTATTTTTTTGTCACAAACAAGCTTCATTAAAAACCAGAAAATTGTTTATTTCTGTTTTACAAATTGTTTTTATTTATTAAAACGAAACAAAAGAAGTTAACTCGTTCTTAAGCATCACATTAATTAATTACACCGTATAACAATACTTTTGGTCATGAAAAATTCAAAATTCGCTGGAATCTACAGAACAAATATAGTGAAACTGTAAAAAGAAAAAAAAATATTTTTATGTAAACTCTTTATAAGTGATCATTAGCGTTAAAAGTTTAAATTTGAAACATACAGTTTTTATAATATATTTTTATATGTACGAATAGATAAAAAAATTTTTATTTTTTAAAATCATCTGCTTTTAGCTTATAATAATATTGCCACAAATAAATTTGTTTGTTTATGTAGTATATTAACATTACTTATAAGAAAGATATTACAAAATTGAACATTGATTAAAGGTTTCAATAAATTAATTTTAAAAATTCATTAAAATTTAAAATTAAATGTGTCCAATAAAAAAATTTAATTTTTGTCGCACAGTGTAATCTGCCAAAATTTTTCTGTTTTTTTTTAATTTTATTTAAAAATAATTAAGTTTTGACGTCAGTAAATGAAAAAAAATATTCCTGAAATTTCTTCACAATACATTTACCTTATTTGTTTTGTTTTGAAGGCGAAAGGAAAGTTTTACAAGCTTTAAAATAAATATAAATTAAAAAAAATCTTCTAGATTTAAATATTGCTGTAAAGACAATTATCATTTTAAGTTCCTTAAACTTTTCTTACACACAGTTTTTAAAAATATCTTAGTAAAAATTAGGAAAATGGTTTAGCTGTAATAAGTCTTATACAAATTTCTAATACTTTCACTTAAGTATAAGGATAAAACTATAGAATATAGAGTTTAGAAAAGTTAATAAAAATATTTTGAAATTCATATTTTATATTGCTTAAGAAGAAGGCATATTCTTACAGTCATATGCAACCGCAAACTAATACAACAAAACAACTTTTTATTAGATGTTTTCTGTCAAGACGAATTCGTATATCAGGGATGGAAAAGTTCCACATATCAAAGCATACGTATAAGGTATATGCATCCCGGCAACAAACATAATAATTAAAAAACACATGCATTTTGTTTTTGTATATACATATGCCTGTATATGTCAGAATTTGTTTTTTCTTTAGTTTTAAATTTAATTTAAATTTAAGTTTTATTTTTTGTTTTAAAAAACTTAAATGTTAAAACCTTATATTCTCGATTCGGAAATTTTTAAAACGTTTATTTTTTAATCGTAAACAACAGACACATTATTAAAAAAAAACTTAGCACTACCTGTAAATGCTTAATTATATAATTAATTATTAATTTTAAATATACCTTGGAACCGATTAGCTGTTGCAACGAGATTATCAGTGTGAATATACTTTGATCAAGAAATTGCTTAAATCTGTCATTTAAAATAAGTGTAAAACAAAGGATAATTAACTATTTGTATGGAAATATTATTTATAACTTATTTAAAAACACAACACATTCAATGGAATAACCAAAAGTTTGGTCTTTTTAGCTCACAAATTTCATGACATTTAATATTTAAAAATAATTTCTAGCTGTAGCGTTTGCTTTTCACCGTAATATTGGCACCGGTCTAGGATTTAAAGCTGGCCAATATTTTTGCATTTCTTCCTAATTACAATTACAATAAAATTTGTGTAAAATTTTCCTAAAGGTAAAACAAAAGACTTAAGAGACAAACATGACTTGACCTCATTGCACAATTAACGGCTGATAAATAATTATAAAATTAAAACAAAATTTTTAATTCATACAATTAATATGATTAAAGGGAAATTAAAAAATATATATATATATTATTATTTAGTCATTAATCAAAGCACAAGTACTCTTAATATAGCAACTTAAATAGAAAAAAAAATGCATATGACTGGTAATAGAGATTTTCTAGAAATATTTAGAACAATTTGATTGGATGGTAATATTATAAGATAGATATTTTATGACTATTATTAAATCACTTTAAAATTAGTAATTTTATTCGAACTTTATAACGTAATAACAATTATCCACCACGTATCATATAAATAAAACATAAACTACAATAATTGTTCATCAGTTAAAAATAAGCGTTAATTTCTAATAGCTAAGGCGTTCTAATTGTTAATAAATTAATCAATATTTTTTTTTTTCTATAAATACTTGCAGGCTATTTCACATTTAACAGCCGATAAATCATTTTTCGTACGCATTGGTTTGAACAGTCTCTATATGAGTCAGAATTCACAACCCATAGTGCGTATGACCGCTAGGGAATTTATGTTCGGTTATGCTACGACAATAACGACATTGGGTAATAAATTTTTACCAAATTGGATACATTTCGATAAAGTTGGTCTTATAGATAGAGTAAGTTAATGAAAAATGATTTGTTGAAACCTATTTGTTTTGTTAACTATTATTTTGGTTTTTAGATGTATGATTTTGATAACGATTTTGAAACATTTCACACCGGTGTACCTAATCCTAGTATTTCTGGTCTTTATGCTACCTATATGGGTAAAAAAGATTTGATCCATTGGAAGGGAGATCACTGTAGTAATATTGAAATGGCTTCGGATGGTGTCAAGTTTCCTAGTTTCATACAACCCAATGACTCTTTAAAATTCTTCCGAAAAAGCATGTGCCGTCCAATAAATTTGGTAAATATTAAATATTAATACTCTTATTCTAGAAATAAAAATTCCACTAACATACTTGTTGCAAATTTAAAAATTTAAACCTCTTTATTTAAAAATTATTATTTTTATTATTTTGTAGCTATTTTAGTTGTCGCAATAAAATTTAGAATAATGTGTTAGCGGTTTAAAAGAAAAAGAATCTTTAATATTTTTCTTATTTTATTTTTTAAATTTCTTAAAAATTACAGCATAGAATCAATGATGAACGTATTAATGTGGGTAGTTTGTCTGGATATAAATATGTGTTTGAAGAAAATGCTTTAGATAATGGTCGCATTAATCCCGAGAACAAATGTTTTTGCAGACATGGTAAGTTGTTTACGTTTTTTTTACTTTTTTTCTAAACACTCTTAAGATAATCATTCATCACATTCATTACACAGAGAAGAAGGACAACAAAAATAATTATTATCTAAGCTTAAGCAGAACATGAAATTAGTTAGTATTAAAATCTTAATCAATATTAATAGATTGGCTGTATAACTGCCACTACAAACTCATATTTATTAAACAACCGCGTTAAAATGATAATTGATATTTTGTTTAACAAAACAATCATAAAATACTGATTAAAACTATGATAAATGAATGAAGGTAGATTTTTTTTTGCTTGAAAAAAAAAAACATTAATCGAAATTATTCATTAAAAAAAGTAATTAGTTATATTATATTTACTTGTACATTGCTAAAGGAAATAAATAGTGAAATGATAATGCAATTAAAAAAAATATGATGATTCTATGTCAATTTCTACAGAAAACAATTAAAGAAAATTTTTACAATCAAATAATAAAATATAATGATTTCAGTTTTAAATTGGAAAATTTTCAAACACCTATTATCTCTTAATGGGTTAATTACTTATAAGAAGTGGTATATATTTTGTGCTTAATATATGTTTTAATTGTTTTAAAAACGTGATTTTTTTTGTTTGTTTTGATAAAAAAAATTCCATTAAACTTCATTTAGGTGACGTCAAAATTATACTCACTCGTACATGTAGATCTTTAAAACCCAACTACAACAAATTGCTGTCGGTTTTGCTTAAAAAATAGTAAACGCAAACAAAGTCATTAAAATAAAAAAAAAATAAATATAAAAAACGGTATTTTGATCATGATAATGACACTGTAAATGAAAAGCAAAATACGAAAAATTCGCTTGAAAAGCAAAAGAGGCGTTTTGTGAAAAAAATCTTAAAACAAACAAAACTTTAAATGAAATTGACATAGTTGGCAAAAAAGAATTTAAAATTCCCTATTTTAAATATTTATAAAATACATGCATAATTTTTATAACCAGTAGTGCGATTGACTAACTTATTTTAACGATAATCGTATCGTTAAAAAAGTTAACAGCAGTGAACGAAAACAAACGAAACGAAACACAGTACAAATCATCTAAGTCAGAAACTTTTCAATTTTCATGAATCGTTTTGTTTGCGAGCAAAACAAAACCACAAACTTTTCAATGCAAAAGAGCATAAACAAAACAATTCGGGTTTTGTACTTAGGCTTTGCTTTGACGGTATGTTTCGTTTAAGTACGAAACAAGAATGAAACGTTTGCAAACGTTTGCAGAACAAAAAGATTATAACAATCATAATAACAATGCACCATTACCAATTCGCAAACTATAGTCAGTGACTTCATATCGTTATTAGGATCATAAAATTAATGTAGGTAGGTAAAATGTTAAAAAATTCCCAACAACAAGCAGAGCAAATCAATCAGCAAACGTTTTGAAACGTTTGCAGAAAGTATTGTACTGTATTGTTTTGCATGTTACATATTGAAGCTTAGTACTTTTCGATTCTGGTTTTGTTTGCACTCATAGTACAAAACAATACAAAACAAAATGCATGTACCGTTATCCTGGGTTTTGTTTCGTTTTGTTTTCCCTCTCTATAATGATCGAAACAAAACTATTGGAAACGTTTCCTTTTGTTTGTTTTCGTACTCTGGTTAACAGCAATGTTATCGATTTCGGTATTCAGTAATATATTTTAACGACAGTTGTTATTGTTTTCTAAACGACAATAATTTATGTTTGTTTTTTTTACCGATAAAAAGTTAAACTTTATATAAGACTCAACAATCACTTGTTTAAAGTTCGGCTATGGCGCGACTACCTGTGTGAGTAGTGTTAGTGGTGAATTTATTTGGACACCTTTCATGACAAAGATGACACATTAATGTAGAGTTGCCGTTAACAAGTATTTAGTGAATCGCATAATAGTTAAGTAGTGCAAACAACAATTAGTGTCAACAAATTTTACGATTATCGGATCGTTAAAACTATTGACTTAAGAGTTATTGAATCGCAGCACAGAAATAAGTGTTATGAGTAAAAATAAGCAAAAACTACTTTAGTCGATATAAGCTAAAATTAATATAATTACATGATTGCAATCCCGTAATTCAGGCATCTATTTTGGATAACTTTACAGGAAGTTCATATAAACTTATTGCCTATATTTGTTTAAAGAACACAAATATTTCTTACCTATTTCTTTTCCAAAATAGGCATCTGCAGACTTTTGACGAAGCAATTTATTTAAAATTTAGAATTATTTAAAAAAAATAAATCAAAAAAGGTATATTGAAGTTGAGTTTTTTTTGGTATAATCATGTGCGACAATTAATAGTTAGACGCAGGTCACTGTAAACGAATTAGAATTTTGTGGACTGTGCAATTTACGATTAGCGTAAATAAATCGTCATGAAAGTGTAACTTTTATGATTAAAAACAGAAAATTTTCTTATCTCGATGTTTTGGCCAAAGTCTAAAGATACTAGTGTAATATTTAAAGCTGCATAGAAGTGTTATAAATAAAGTTATAACCTACGTTTCAAATAGTCTATTAAATAAAAATAAATAGTTAATAATATAATTGCATTAACTTTACCTACCCCAATACAATAGTTCATTTAAAAATTTTCCATTTCAACTTGTAATGACTAATGATGCAAAAACAAACATTCCTTTCACTTAGCTAATTAACTCTCTCGAGTATTAAGCGTAAATTTATTTTGTTTATTTTTTTATTCTTAACAGGCTACTGTCAACCTGCTGGCTTAATTGACGTCACCGATTGTTATTACGGCTTCCCTATTTCATTGAGTTTGCCACATTTCATGGATGCTGATCCTGGCCTACAAGAAAACATAACTGGTTTAACACCCAACAAGACACAACATTCATCAGAATTTATAGTACAACCGGTAAGTAAGAAGCAATACAATTCTTATTTATTATTATAAAAAAAATGTTTTTTTTTGTGCAGTTAGTTGTTTATGCTTTAAGCCTTTTAATAGGAACAAGTTGCAGATTTATTTAAATGTAATTGTATGTGAACCGCACAAATTCATTGCTGTTTTATTTTTTAACTGTAATTTATGCAATTAAAATAAATGCACTTTAAAAAACTAAAGATCTTTTGCAAATTGCAAGGGCGGAGGTTAGACACTATTAAGTGTACATTATTCTTTCAAACTATGTTTCAAGAACCACTGATTAATAATAATTGCAGTATAATTTACAATAAGAACTTAATTAAATTAAAAAAAATTCTTTTCGTTTTCCGTTCATTTTAAAGTGTAATTTGCTTGCGGAATTTAAAAGATATGTACATATGTATCAATACATAAGAATGTATATTTGTAAGCATATACAAACATACATAGATTCAAAAAAATATAAAATACATTCTTCCACAATTTTTATAAAAACTGAGTTAAATCGCGCTATTTTCACTCAATAATATATTTCCTAGTTAGATAAAATAGGCAATTTGTCGTAGTTAAACCAAAATAGTTTGAAAATAATTCTAAAATTATCTGCAATTTATAATAGTTAATCATAAAAAAAAACACTAACAAAAAATGTTTTCAGACTTTTTATTCAATCGCAAAATCAACATAAAATTTTCTCGAAATAATCAATGTTGTTATCAAACTTATTTATCTCACTTATTTTTATACGGTTTTAAAATAAATTATTATTGTTAACGGTCTAAGTATAAACGTTGTAGCTGAGGTGCGTTTGTGTGTTATTGTGTAGTTTTAAAAAATTTGATCCAAACATAAATAATGTTCGCGATTACCAACAACATTGTTTGAGTTTTGTCATGACTAATTAACAGATCTTATTTAGCCGTATTCGCAGTTTTGAAATTAAAAGTAATGAAATTTTGTTGAGTATTATTAGGATTAATTATAACTATACTGTTGTTATCTCTTTTGTTTTATTTTTGAAAAAATTAAAAATTTTTTGTAAGACGTCTTCTTAAAAAAATATTCATTAATAGGTAATTAATTAAATTATTTTAAAATTTAAAATACATAATTTCTTTGTGAAACTTAAAATATTCTTTTTATAAATATTATTTATACAATATTATTAAATCATTTGTTAAATAGCACTAGCACAATGGCCATTGCCATCAAATATAAAATAAAAAACAATCTCAAAGTAGAAAAATTTCTTTATTAAATTGTTTTTTATTGAAACATTGGGAAAAATTTAAATTTATTAAAAATAAATATTTATTATAAAATGGCTTTCGATGCTGAATGCTTTGCAAATCTTCTCACATTTAAATGATGAGTCTTTTGTTGTAATAATTTTTGATACCTGTTGTTAACTTTGAAGTTGTGATAAAAAAAGTCATGTATATAATAGCTTAACTTTTCTAAAAATTAATGAATATTTTTGTTTTGATGTGGTGGAAATTTTAAAAATAATTCACACATTGTTGCCGTATTCATAAAAAATATTTTAGGTTTATTTAAGGCCTATTTGACACATGTTGTACAGAAATTTGTCAAATAGGCCTTCAAAAAAACTAAAATATTTTCATGAATACGGCGTAACTATTTACAATTTTTTTCTTCTAAATAATATATAAAATTGTAAAAAATGCAGCAACAAGACAAGAATACGAGAAAAAAAAAGAATTGTAAAACTATTTCCTGAGTTAGAAAAAACTCGCTACCTTTTTACACCACTAACTAAATAAAAAGTCTTTCATTATTCGTTTTTTCAATCACAAAAAGTAGCAAAGAATTATTATCAATTTAAAAACAATTACTTATCGAAATACAGAACATTCAAATAATATCACAAACGATTATTCATATCAATAACACAAAACGTTTTTTTTATACATTTTTAAAATTAAATCTAAGCGGAAACAAATTCTGGCAAACAAATTTGCACACTTAGCTTTAGTTATAAGTAGTTTTAAATTGTTAAGAATATTTAAATTTTAGCCTTATTACAAAACAGCCGGTTATTATGTTTTCAAAATTTTCCATTAGTTTTTCTCAGATTATAATTATATTTTTTTGTTAACGAAATGACCTTTTAGTACAGATTTAAATATGAAAAATTTATTCATTATTATGTATTGCATTTTGAATATTTATATATTCTTTGGAATTGTCTATAATTAAAACAAACCATTAACTTATTTGCATCTAATTATTATATTTGCATTATTAAATCTAAAATATTTTTAATGAAAAAAAGGATTTTATTTAACAAACAATTTAATATAAATTTAAACATACTTTTGTGTTTGATTTTTAAACTTACAGATTATTAAGTATGTATGTACATATCCCTTACTAAATACAAAATAGGATACAAATAGGATAATTTTTAGTATCGAAATCCTTAAAATTCTCTCTTTATTTAAAGTTTTTTAATCAACATTATTTTTTATAAAGGTAAGTCCATCCAAAACGCAGTTTCCAGAGAATTTTCTTAATATTTTTTATTATGATAGAAGGTTCTATGACAATTATGTGTAAAACAAGATATCGGTCAAATGCTCGCCGCGGCTTCGGTGGCATGCTTCTAGCCGATGGTCCATATTTGAAATGACACAGAAACATAATTGAGGTTTAATGTTGTAATGTGCCGAATTATCTCATCCTTTCTTAAAAATGTCTTAATTTACTATTAATAGTAAATTCCTCTCTAATTTTGTTTAAGTACTATAACTCTTCTAAGTAATACAAGTCTTCAACACTAACATTTTGATAAATATGTATGTATGTATATATGTATGTATGTATGTATGTAGTACTATGTTTTTATATGTATGTATTTACGAATTTGATTAGTAATGCAACCATTATTAATTTTAATATTCGCGGATGCAAATGTTAAGAAATATGCGAATATTCGTTACATCCATCACTAATGTAAGTAAATGTATGTAAATGTATGTATGTATGTAGGTGTAAATAATAGCTATTAGCAAGTGAAAGCGGTTGTTGTCATCGAGATAAATTTTAGTATTTGAATGCATAAATTAAAAGAAAATTAAATTATTTTATATGTCTAATATAATGTTAGTAATAATATTGACATGTTTTAGAAGTTTATTTCCGTAGTGTAATTTTATTTTTTTTTTCTATTTTAATTATTTTCTTTTTCGAGATTAGCAAGCATTTTTAAAAGTTGTTTGTAATTAAGTTAAACAAAAAACATTTTCTGGTTAATTTATTATTTTCCTATATTTTATTTATTGCGTTTTTGCATTAAACTTCTCAAAAGGTTTACAATGTAGAATTTTATTTTTAATAATATGTTAAGACGATTATTTAACAACCAGCTGGCTAAAACGTCATTATTTGTTAAATTTCATACATAGTAAGTATGTAGTAATCAATCAAACAACTCAATATTGTAAAACGCGTGTTCGATAAACAATTTATTGGTACGACTTATTAAATGAAAATAGTAATTAAGCGTTAATCAAAACCTGATGCTGAGTGGTTTTGAAATCAACAATGATTTTTCTATATTTCCTTTAAAACAACATGAAATATTTAAGTAAATGTGCTAAGGTGTTCATGAGTGCACAAAATTGCAATAGTTAGTAAACTTGAAAAGCTCACTTTAAGCAAAAAAAAAAAAAAAAAAAACTTTAACTGACCTATTTTTTGTAGTATGTCGCCGCAATAAAACATTTAAATGCAACGTATAAAATAGATCAAAGGCTAAATTGTTAACATTTTTTATATTCTAAATAACACGAAGCTGAAATATATATAAAGTTACGTATTAAACTAGGCATTTAATACAAATATGAAAATTATATTTATGTATAATTATTTTTTTATTTTATATATGTTTTATATTTACGTATATAATTATTTTTTATTTTATAATTTTAGGAATCTGGTTTACCATTGTCCTTGTCGGTTAAAGTGCAAATAAATATGCATTTCAATGATTTATCTGCCTATAGCAGAGTTAGACGTTTTAGTCATCTAACTGTACCCATGCTGTGGTTCGAAATTGTGAGCTAAATTTTTACAACTTTCAATCTTAATAGTGACTTATTAAAAAAAAAATGTTTATCCCTTTCAGATGATGCCTAAATTACCTAAAAGTTTGGATAATAAATTCAGTTTTTATTTGAATTATCTACCTTATATCGATCCCATTGGCTTTTGGGGTGGTCTGTTAGCCGGTCTAAGTTTGCTCATTTATGCTGTAACACGTGCTACTTTGCGAATGTCTACTTTAGCGAAAAAATCTCGTTGCTTGGAGTTAAACTATGGTCGTTCCAACATATTGCAGGTTAATCAGAATGGTGTATACAAGCCATGTGAAATGAGATTGCTAGAAACAAATGAAAAATCAAACACTATATTAAGAAATAGTGGTCATGAATCGGATGATTTGTATACAGAATTACAGCCGAACTTTAACAAATTACCAGATCTACATTCTAAAAGAGGTTCGTTTGCTTTGGAACTATTGCCAGCACTTGAATCCAGTACCGATTCTAGTTCCTGTGATGAGGGCAATGATAGTGATACTGCCACTTTGACTTTAAGTCGCAACTCATCTTCATCGTGTTGCCAAGGCAATACAAATTTTTCCATGGTAGAACTTAGGACAGATGGTTCATATTCTAACGCAACAATTAATAACGATGATGAAGTAGACCAACAGGTAAATTTTGCTTAAACACATTAATTGTCTTAAAAACTCTTTAATACATTTCTAAAAGTGTTAAAGCCTCTTCTATTTGTATTAAATTAAAAAATAAAAATAAATATTTAAATTATTTTTAATATTTTCAGATTTCTAATAGCATAAATAGTAGCGGCTATAGAACATCTTCCTCAGAATCAAATGACGATTCAGCGTATTTACACCCTTCAAGTATTCAAAAGTAAAAACTGAGTTACATTTTCAACATGAAATATTGGTTAAATGAAAATAAAATTTAACTTATTTTCACTAAAACACATCCAAAACAATATATCCAAGTATAAGACTTTATTTTAATACCAAACAAAAATAAGGTTTATTTATACAAAAATAAGCAAGCATACATTGTGTACATTTCTTATGAATACATACATTATCGAAATACATAATATGTACATATGTATGTATATCATCAAAGAAAATATGAAACAAAAATGAATATACCGTGATCAATCGTAAATATTTTTCACTTTAAATATGTATATATTTTTGTAACTCATAAATTTTTGTATGAATTTTCATGGATTTATGAGATTTTCTAAACTTATTAAGGTTATTTCTAGTATTCAATAGAATTTTAATAAGTTCCAAAAGGGTTAGCTTTCACACATTATGTTCTTAAGTTGTCATATTTTATATTTAAATACATACTTATAAATATAATCGCAATCATAATATATATATAGCATAAGCTCCCATCAAATAAACATACTACCTCCGTGAGGTTTTAACCAAATGTTCATTTACATAATTATATATATATATATATATATATATATATATAATTACATACATATGTATGTATATACATGTATACATATATATTTTCTTTTTATTTTAAAATATTCTAAATTAAATATTAAAAAATCACAATAGATTTTAAAATATTGTCATTTATTATATATATATATACTACATACATACATACATAAATATTTATTAAAATAATGCTGTGATTTTGAATTTTATTACCACCATTTATTAAAAACAATTTGTCAATTTTAGAATTAAAAAAGATTGTATGTTGTTTTTATTTCACACACATACATACATACATTAACAGAGATAAGAAAAAATTGAAAAATATTGAACTAATTTAGGCGATTACTTTTAAAAAATATATAAATGTATTGATATTTTTATACTAGAATTTATATACATAATTATAATATTTTATATAACTTAGTGTATGGTAAAAATGCTTATTATTTAATAAAATTGTAAGAAAAAATTCAACAAAACATTAATTTAAAATATGTAGTTTTATTTTAAACTAGCTGAAGCTGAACCCGAACCGCTTTGCAGCCTTAGGGCCGTATTCATAAAAAATATTTTAGGTTTATTAAAGGCTTATTTGACAGATGTTGTAGAGAAATTTGTCAAATAAGCCTTCAATAAACTTTAAATATTTTTTATAAATACGGCCCTTAGTGTTTAAGGAATGACAAATATTTAAAGTTGCAAATAAAAGCAACAAATAAAAACAAACATAACAAAACGAAAAATAAACATAGTAATGCGTGAAGATACAAATTTTTTTGTGTTTGAAAAAAAAAATTGACAGAGAGAGAGAGTAATAATTTAAACACCAATTTAAAAGATGTTTTGTTGTTTGATCATTTTTTTTTTAATTTGCTGATCACAGTTTTTTGGACTGTTTTCCTAATCTAGGGATTTTTAGATTTATGGTGATCAGCAAAAAAGTCCAGGTTCTGCGAGAATATAAATATAACGCAGTTATACATAATCGTGTGTGTGCATGTGCTCTTTCGTATATTTATACTATAATATTTTCCATTCATTTATAAAATTTTAAGATTTTTATTATTATCACTTAAAAAATATGAAATAGAAAGTATTTTATTCGTTTGAGAGGTACATCACCTCCTGTCTCGATTTTTATCATTTTTGGTTCGAAATTTTAAATAGTTGTCAAAGTGGCTCATATTTATAAAATGTATTTTTTGTATGGCAAATACCAATCCCTCTTTATGATTTTATGCATTTTCATCTTGAATAAAAAAATTCTTACTAAAAAGATTTGTTGAAAGTTTAAAGTGTATATTATAGCTCTCCAAATATGCCATAAAATATGTTTGATTTGTACCACGCCTTCTCTTATTGAAATTTCCCCTTAAAAAAATATTAGCTCGTTATTTAATACTCGTTTATTTCACATAACGCCGTAGAGGTTTATTAAAAAAATCATTTTTTAAGCTTTAAATAAATTTAAAACTTAATCATGAATAATTTTCTTGATTAACTATTTAGAATTTTTGAGCCAATCTTAAAAAAACATTTTATAAAAAAATTATCTTTATATATGTAGGTACATTTGAAAATTTAAAAATAATATAAACATGGAAGATTATATCTTTAAGATGCTCGTATTAATATTGATGTATAAGAAATAAATAAATAAATTCTTTTAGTACGAAATTTATAAACTTTTTTTTAAGATGCATTTCTTTTTAGGAATCGGAATAACCAAAATGTAACTTTAAATATAACGTAAAATCATACATTATCCAATTAGCTTTTATATATGTATAACAACAAATAATCAGAAATAATATGGTAGCACAATTATTTAATGTCATTAAAAAATTTATGTAAATAGTAAATTTCTGTGTGGATTTCTTATTTTATTAAATTTTATTTGTTTATAAAGTATAATTTCTTTTTAGGATTACGAAAACTTGATTAAAGGTAACTATTCAATATTATGGAGCTAAATTTATGTAAAATTATATATGTACTTTTACATGACAACCATTGTATTACCAAAAAGTTTTAATTGTCGTATTGTCATCTCCTAATTTTTTTAAAAGAATTAAATTAATTGTATTATTTATTGCAAAGTATTTTATTACAAGTTCATTGAAATAAATTTTTTCTCAAAATTACCATACAAAAAAAAACTACTTAATCCAATGGAATGTGTGCAAACAATTGTCAAAAAATTTAACTCAAGGCAAATTCAACCGACAGGTGGTGGTAATCTAACAACAAATACAGAATTAAAAGAACAACAGTTTTTATTGTTGCTCTACTGATGTGTCAAAATCAGCGTTGTCAACTGGGTGCGTTTCTCACCATTTTGATGCTTTTTTTGTGTGAAAAAATCTTAGTTGGTGTAATTTTTCTTAAATTTCGTTGTTTTTTTTGTGTAAAAAATGATTAGTTTGTGCAATTTTTCTTAAATTTCGGTGCTTTTTTGTATGAAAAATTATTAGTTGGTGCATTTTTCTTAAATTTCATTGCGTTTTTATACCCTTCACACAGTGAAAAAGGGTATATATAGGTTTGTCATTCCGTGTGAAATTTCTACAATTTTGATTTCCGACCCCATAAAGTATATATTTTCTGAAAGCTTATGAATAGGGGAGTCGATTAAGCGCTGTCAGTCTGTCCGTCTGACCGTCTGTCCGTGTGTATGTTGAAATCAACTTTGAAGCCCCCCGACATCGCTTGGACTTGGGTGAGGTATTAAAACATCAGAAATATTCGGGAGTAGATCGCTATTGAAAATCATCGGTACATAAACAACTGAGATATGAGCAAAAACCCACGACCACCTCGATTTTTTTTCACAAAAACAACATTACAACAACAACATACATACATACAAACGTGTATACTGGTTAGAGAAAACGTGGCTTCGATCCCAGCTGAGCAAAAAAAAATTTTTTTTAATTTTTTTTTATTTTTTTTTTTTTCATTTTTTTTTATTTTTTATTTAATATATTATTTATATTTTTATTATTATTTTTTTTTAATTTTTTTTTTTTATATTTTTTTTTATTTTTTTTTTTGTTTTATATTTATTATATATATTTTAAATATTTTTTAAAATTTTTTTTTTTAATTTTTTTTTTAATTTTTTTTTTAAATTTTTTTTTTTAATTTTTTTTTTTTAAATTTTTTTTAATTTTTTTTTTTATTTTTTTTTTAACATACATATGTACGTAAATTTATAATTTTACAATGGGATGTTTTTATATATGTATGTACGTATATCATATGGAATGGTGATACAAACTACTGTTATTGCATGACTACACGTTGTGAAGGGTATATAAGATTCGGCACGGCCGAATATAGCGCTCTTACTTGTTTTAGTTTTTGTTTGCACCAAAACAAATTCAACAAAGAAAAAATCTTTGTATAATAAAATACACCTGTTTTAATACCATTAAATTCAATGGTGCAGCAGAACATCATGTTTAAGACATAACAAATCATATGAACAGAGTTAAACGGTCATTTTGAATATAATTTGTATGTATTATGTAAAGAAAAAGTGACATTTCAATATATGAAATTTGATGATATAACAGTATTGAATTCAACATTAATTATTAATAAAACATTATAAAGTCAATATTAACCCTGTTAATGCATATTCAAATATAGCGTTTAAAACTTTATCACTTCCGTACTCAAATGCAGAAAATTAGCGAAAATTATTTCAGTCGGTTTCTTTGAATCAAACAAACGTAACCGACTGTCTATAAATGCTTGTAATGCATTATTTTAAATTTAAATTGGTTAAAACGGGAAAATTTTCGTTGTGAATCTTACCAACTTCCTGCTAGTGTTAATTGTCTCAAATTTAAAAAAAAATAAATAAATTTTTAATCTCGTTAAAAAGTCTTAAACTGAATGATTAAAATTATTGTACAAAAATGCATCATCTTGTACAAATGAATGCAAGTAATATGAAAATATTAAACTTCTGATAAAAACGAAAATATAAAAATATATTAAAAAAAGGATAAAACTCGATCACTTTCTAAAAGTTTTTTAATACCTATAATTTATGAAATTAAAAAAGTATTGTCTGGTACAAAGAAATACAAAAAAATATTTAATTTTTTTTATATATATATATTTTAAACACAAAAATATTTCACTTTTTATAAAAAATTATTCAATAAACACATTCATTGAAAATAAAATATATTACACTTTTTATAAAAAATTATTCAATTAACACATTCAATAAAAATAATGGAAAAATAAATTCTTAATCTGGTGCGTTTTGAAATTTCGAAGTTGGCAATGGACCGCATCACGTGTCGTGGCCAACATGATAGTATTTTCAAACAGTAACTGTCAAATATTGTTATTTTAACCGATAATAAAAATTTTAAGTTCACTTTTAAACTTATGTGTTTTATTTTACATTAAAAAACTGTAAATAGTCCCATATAAATAGATAAATCATAGATAACAGGATTTTACTTAGCGGCGATATAACTTTTCTATTTGTAATAATTGCTGCAATGAGAGCAAACTTTACGACAAAAAAAAAAAAAAGAATGGAAAAAATAGGATTTAAAAACTAAGTAGGACATAACGGTACTGTTTCTAACTACAAATTTTGTTAACTATAATTTCTACAAAAAAAATATCGAAAAAAAATTTTTACATACGTAAAAATATTATAAAAAAAAATATAAAATAATGATACACTATTGATTTTGTACAAAAAAAATAATAATAAATTTAATAAAAAATAAAAACTTAAATTATGCTATCTTTTTTTTGCTTATTTATTTATAGCTTTTAACAAGACTTAAATTAGAAATATGAAAATTTTAGAAAAAACACTGTTAACTTCAATGGTAAGAAGTATTATAAATACTTACATATATATTATTTTAACTTTATCTTCAAAACTTCAAACATAGAATCCAAATTTGTTGTACAGTTCAATAACCACACCTTTGCTATTTAATAACTTAACTACGAAAATTTCTCTAAAACTCGGCAAAAGTTTCAGTTGTAAAAAAAGTTCCAAAAATAAAATCAGACAAAAGCTTTTGAAATATCCTGCTCTTAAACTAGAAGAAACCATTCCAAAATTTTTAAAATCCGTTCAACCATTGTTAACTTTAGAAGAATTTGAAGAAGCTAAATGCATGACAAAAGAATTTGTTCAAGGAGAAGGTGTAGAATTGCAAAAGCTCTTAGAAGATGTAGCAAACAAAGAAGAAAATTGGCTTGCCCCAAGATGGCTAAAGGTGGCTTATTTGGCATACCGAAAACCAGTAACGGTGTATTCAAGTCCCGGCATGACATTTCCGCTAATTAAGTTTAAAAACAAAGATGAATATTTTATATATACTGCAAAGTTAATAATGGGTTTAGTTAAATTTAAAAAACTTGTAGATGATGGCAAAATGCCTGTAGTAAAAATGGGTAACCATGAATTGGATAATTCACAATTTGGTGCAGTTTTTGGTACCTGTCGTATACCTATGGCCGAAGTAGATAGTATAGAATACTATCCAAATTCTCAGCATGTTGCTGTTATTCATAAAAATAATGTAATTTTTTATCAACTATTTTTATTTTATTTATATATATAGTGGGTCACAAGTTGAAAGGCATTTACTTAATAATTGTAACTTACAGGAGAAGGTAAAAACCTAAAACTCAATTTCGTTACAAATACAAGTTAGGTCTTTTCTACTTGTGACCATCGATATACATATATAAATATTAGATTGTTTGTAATTTTAAAACTTATATAATTTTAGTTTTACAAACTCCCAGTTTATAATAAAGCTGGTATCATTTTAAATGCTGATATTTTGTCAAAACAGCTTAAAGCTATTAGCAATTATAGGGATGATTTCGGTACCCCTATAGGTTTACTGTCTACCGACAAACGAGATAACTGGTCAAAAGCATATGATCAATTAATTGAATGCCATGCAAACTGTAAAAATATTAAAATTATACAAAAATCCTTATTCACCGTTTCCTTAGATCAAGAAGTGCCATTTGAAGAAACAAATAAATACGTTGTCATTGGGCAACAATTAATACATGGCGGGGGTTCAAAACAGAATAGTGCTAACAGATGGATGGATAAAACTATACAAGTATTTTCTTTTTTCCATTCGTAGTTATTTTAAAAATAATTTATTATACATATCTTAAATTAAGTTTACCTTTTTTTAATGAGTTTATAAGCATATTATATGTGTTTAGGTAATAGTTAATCCAAATGGCATGAGTGGATTTTGCTACGAACACTCCCCTGCTGAAGGCCAACCAATTGCCATGATGACCGATTATCTAACTAAAATTTTGTAAGTAATTTTTTTGGAGCACTTGTTGCAGTGAGTAATCAATATCTGATTAAAACTAAAAATAGGCACAAAGAAACAGAATTTGAAGATGGTGCCTCAGATAACTATGAATGCTTTAGTAAAATAGAAGTTGTAGAATCTACTTTAGGCATGAAAGACAAAATCAGATTAGCCGAACAAAATATTAATGATTTAGCATGTGACATGGAATTGAATGTGAAACATTACAAAACGTATGGCAAAGACTTTTTAAAGCAACAAAAATTAAGTCCAGACAGTTTTATACAAATGGCTTTACAATATGCCTACTATAAGTAAAGTTATCTTCGAATTGTACATTATGCATACATACATTTATTTTTTACATAATTTTCTTTTAAAATAGATTGCATAAATCGCCTGCTGCTCAGTACGAATCAGCACATTTACGTATTTATTATGGCGGTCGTACTGAAACCATACGTTCTTGTTCTAACGAATCTTTGGCCTTTGCTCAGGCTATGTTAAATCCTCAAGGTTGTAATAAAAATCGTATACTTTTATTGCATGAAGCTGTTAACAGTCATCGCAGTAATACAAATATGGTTTTACAGGGCCATGGTGTAGATCGTCATCTGCTGGGCCTGAAACTAATGGCTATTGAAAATAATAAGCCAATACCTAAATTCTTCTTTTCCAAAGCTTTTGTTAAGAGTTCTCATTTTTTATTATCTACGTCTCAAGTAGCCACCGGCAATAAAGCTTTTATGTGCTATGGAGCACCAGTAAAAGATGGATACGGCTGTTGTTATAATCCTAGAAATAATGACATGTTTTTTGCTTGTTCTTGTTGGAAATCGAATAAGAATACGAATTCAAAAGATTTAACCGAATGCATAAGTGCAGCCTTAGATGAGATGCAGGAATTGTTAAAAAAAAAACGAAATTATAATTAATGTATAAGCATCGAATTATCAGTACCAAGAAAAAGAATAAATAATCAAATAATTTGTTTATTATTTACTTGAAAAATCTTAATATTCAATAAAAAAAAAAAAAATTCAAATAAATAAATCTACAGGTTCGTTTAATTTTCATAGTATATACATCCTAAGAATGATAAAATAAGAATTACACATTTTGCACAATTTCCAGTTAGAGGACGTAGTTGCCATTTCGTTTGCGTTTGAAATTATGCTTAAAATAAACTGTTATGGCTGTTAATCTAAATGCGAACGAAATTTTCATTCTTAGTAATATACATACCACTAAAAAATTAATTAATTTTCCGTATTTTCAATGTCTGAAAATTTCTCTCCTATATACTTATTAAGGCAATTTATCATCAATTCCATCATTAGAATTCAATATTAAGGTATTTATAACTGTATAATAAATAATTAGCTTTTGTGACTTTCTTTTATGTAATTTATAAATAAGTTAAAAACAAACAAAAACAAAAAAATAGTACCTATGCCAGTTATTTTTCTACCTAAGTTGTCAAAACACTTTGAATTTAGCAAATTTTATTACATATACATATCTACATAAACAAACTTATACAACTTAATTCTTTGTTCTTAGCCATTTCTAGCTATATTTTTACTGAACCTAGTCACTTTGTATGCGCTAGAGTTGGCAACCTTGGATGTATATGATTATCTCTTTTTTATTATTTTTGAATTTCTCTTCTTCATAATCTTCCTCTTAAAAGTTGCAAAATGTCAAAGAGAAAATTTGTTTGATTAAAAATTGCACGTAATTAAATGTTTTTATTTTATTTTTATTTTAATATAAAGACAAACTTGATATTCCATCAGTACCAGTTTCACCAACTACATACATATGAGCATACATACATATGTAGTTCGGTATTTTGATTACATACATACGTGGTTAATTTTTTTCATACATTTCAACTTTGATATACGAACCAATTTTAAAACAACATAAATTTTAGAGAATTTGGATTATCAAACAAATTGTAGTTAGTTTATTATATGCAGAACTACTTGTGCTACACTTTACTTTGAGAAATAGACATACAAAAATAAATGAAAGTAACAAAATTAAAGTATCTGGTATATAAATAAAAGAGTGTTTTGCTAATAACTTAACTGGCCGTTGTTGACGATTTTTTGTGTGTAACAAACAATGTTTATAAATCAAAGGTGAATTTTTATATATTTTTGTTCCTTAATTTTTTTAATTATTTTATTTATATTTAGATATTTGGAAGTAGAATTTAACGAAGACATGCCTATTTTAACACGCAGAGTTTTAACAAATTTGGTAAGTACACAATTTAAAAATATTGTATAAGACTTAGATTTTCGAAGTAAAACTTTACAGTAATTTTAAATTCCTTAAAATAATTATTAAGCTATTTTTAAAATAAGAAATATTTTTTAACAACCTAAATGCCTACCGCACGAATTTTATTTTTATTTACAAAAATGTATGTACATACATATGTATGTAGGTATATCAATAAATTTTTATAATTTTTAAGAAGCGATTGAAGAAAACAATTACAGTTTAAAACATTCATTTAATAATTTATTATTTATTCAGTTGTGTTGTATTAATCGTTTCTTTAACTCGGGTTTTTAATATTATGTAAAATTGTCAAATGTTGGTTTTGTCTATAAAAGTTTAGTGCTTTTATTACTAATGTTATTTCTCCATTATCGCTGGGCGGCTGAAAATGCAACGCTTTTATTTGTGTTGTTTCAAAATTAGTACATTAACAGTTTGTTGAATCACGGTTATAAAAAAAAAATTTGTAGTTTTTCGTTAGTTGATAAAATCAAGATTAAGTAGCATTAGAGATCAAGTATTGAATAAATACGGATTTTGTACTTTTTCGTGACATTTTTCTACATATACCAAACTTAATATAAGGCTGCAAAGGGCGTTCTCTAAAATATGTTCCATCGAACTACTAATTTAACAACTGGCGGTTTAGTGTGAACTAAGCTAATATTTTCCATATTTCAGACCAAAAATTCCTGGTACACTGCTTCCACTAAGACATCAGCTGCTTTATGTGATCCTACACTTTCAAATAAAACCCAAAATTATAGCACTTCACAAAGACAAAATCTCTTAAAATTTCCTGCCCTAAAACTCGAAGAAACTTTACCAAAATTTTTAAAGTCGGTAGAACCTCATTTGACCAAAGATGAATTGGAGGAAACAAAACGTATCACCGATGAGTTCCAGCAAAGAGATGGTGCTGAATTACAAAAATTCTTAGAAAAAGTTGCCGAATCTGAAGATAATTGGTTGGCTAATAGATGGTTAAAGGCTGCATATTTAACGTATCGTGACCCCGTTACCGTATTCTCCAGTCCTGGCATGACTTTTCCAATACAACAATTTAACAACTCTCAAGACTACTACATGTATACTGCTAAGTTAGTTCAGGGTCTAGTGAAATATAAAAAAGTAGTTGATGAAGGTAAAGTACCAGTAGTTAAAATGGGAAAGAATGAATTGGATAATTCTCAATTTGGAGCTGTATACGGTACATGTCGTATACCGCTTCCACATCAAGATGCCTTGGAATATCATCCGAAATCTCAGCATATTGCTGTTATATATAAAAATCACGTAATTAATTGTGTTTCTTAAAACAAGAACATTGGTAATATTAATTTAATTTTTTTAACTTGAATAGTTTTTTAAATTGCCAGTTTATGACAAAAATTTGACGATTCTCAATGCCAAAGTGCTGGCTGAACAGTTGCAACAAATTGCCAATTCTGAAAATCAAGCTGGTCTACCTATTGGTATACTTTCGACTGATAGTCGCGATAATTGGGCTGCTGCTTATGCTGAACTTATGAAGTCCTCTCAAAATGCCGAGAGTGTTAAAGTTATACAACAATCCTTATTCACTCTTTCTTTAGACGAACATGTGACCTTTAGTGAGGAAAGTGTTTACAATGTTTTAGGCCTTCAATTGATACATGGTGGTAGTTCGAGTAAGAATAGTGCTAATAGATGGATGGATAAAACAATACAGGTAATGTATTGTGTATAACATATGTATGTACATATGAAATGACCAACAATATTCAATATTTATTTTAATATAAATAAAGGTAATTGTAAATCCAAATGGCATGAGTGGCTTCTGTTATGAACATTCACCTGCTGAAGGACAACCGATTGCTATGATGACAGACTATATTAACAAAATTTTGTAAGTATGTTTGTACTCATGTAAGTGGTATGTATATGACATGATCAATTTATAAAATAACATTTATTTAGACCTAAATATTGTGTAATTATTGATTACATTACATTTCGGAGAAAATTTATGAAATTTAAATATTTCGTAAGGAACAGTTGATGATCAGCTGATCAACTGAAACTAGCTTATTAAGTGTACCCTGGACTAAAGTACAATTAAATTTTATTTTATTTCATTACAGCCCCGATTCCAGGGAATTTGAAAATGGCTCTAACGACAACTATGAGACTTACTCTAAACTAACATTTGAAGCGCCATCAGATATTTTGCAGCAAAAAATCAATGAAGCTGTTAAGAATGTTAACAAATTGGCTGAGGACTTGCAATTAGAAGTTTTGCAATACAAAGGTTATGGCAAAGACTTTCTTAAAAAACAAAAGTTAAGTCCCGATAGTTTTGTACAAATGGCTTTGCAATATGCATTTTACAAGTAAGTACTGCATACTATGCAAATAAAAGCATATCAATAAGTTATAAACATATGTTTCTAACACAGATTACATCAGTGTCCTGGTGCTCAATATGAAACTGCTCATTTACGTATTTATTATGGCGGTCGTACGGAAACTATACGCTCTTGTTCTAATGAATCTGTGGCTTTTGCTAAATCTATGATGGACGCTAAGTGCTCAGATGAAATGCGCGTTGAGCTCTTACGAAAGGCCGTAAATGCGCATCGTGAATATACTACAATGGCTTTGCTGGGACGTGGTGTTGATCGCCACTTATTAGGTTTGAAATTGATGGCTATTGAGAATAATAAGCCTATACCAAAATTCTATCAATCTCCCGGTTTTGTTAAGAGTGCTCATTATCGCGTTTCAACCTCTCAGGTAGCCTCGCCGAATGAGGCTTTTATGTGCTACGGTCCTTTGACACACGATGGCTATGGTTGCTGTTATAATCCCCGCAATTCCGACATATTTTTAGCTTGCTCTGCCTGGCATTCTAATGATCAGACATGTGCCAAAAGATTTGCTAAAGCTATTAGTGAGGCACTGACTAGTATGCGTGATTTGTTAGAGAGAGCTGGTGAAAAACCGAAATCCAAGTTGTAGATTTTATAACGTTTTCCGTTTTTAGGACCTTATTCATACAAATTATTACAGGTTTGAAAACGTTTACAAATAAAATGTCCATAGATACCCTTATTCTAAATTTGGTAATAAAATTAAAACTGTAACAAAAATGTAATAAAAATTAAAACTAAAAATGTTTATATAACAATTAACACTTAAGTTAAATGTGTTAAAATTATAATTACCGTAATATTGTCCAGAATAAGAGAGAGAAAATCGGTGTGATTAAACGTTTTTAAACCATTGATAATTTTTATGAATACTGTAGTTCATATATTAAATTTTTATCTGATGAATTTATGTATTTCTTTTTAATTAATAAAAACTAAAGTTGATATTATACAGCGAAAATTTTGTATTTTATTTAGGTAATTAAAATTTTTATTTATTAAGGGCTCATCACATTATATTTTAAATTACATTATATTTTACATACATACATATATACATTTGCCTTTAAATACCTAATGTAAACAAAATTTAATCCTTTTTGCAATGATAACAGCTACATGATAGAGCAGATTGAAAAGTAAAATTGCGCATGCCACCCATGCATAATACACGCTTCTGTATCTACACAAATTAAAAAATAAAAATTCAAATAATATTTTAAAACTGTATTTTATAGTAGATATTCTTCAAACCTCTTCAGACTCCATCATATTACAGCACTGACCCACCGATACTACTGGTTTCGGTGGCTTGAATAAACCACTTACGCTACCCCAAGGCATAGAGGGAACTGCGTAAGATTCACAAAAACCACGACAAGCATTAGTTGTTATATGGAACTCCACACAATCAGGTATCGATATCTTACGAGTGTTGCCCACTTTGTGACAACCCGGTCTTAGCCAAGTCTCTTTGGCCAAAGACATTATGGCAAAAAATAATAAGAGTGAAACAATTTTTAAAACAAACATTTTGTTTTAAGTCTATGTAATTTTTGTTAAAATATACTATGTAAATGTTTCCGCTTTTTATTTTCGTATTCACTTAAATATTGTTAACATATATCGCGTTTATAGAAGACTACTTGTTGGCTTAACTTGTGCATGGGTTTATATTGGTTTGTTAAATTGTATAAACTCTAGCTAGTACTCCACAATTAGGATTTTGCGCAGTTTAACGTACAATTTCTTTTTTTTTTTTTTTTTTTCCTAACATTCAAATTATCAAGCGTGTTTAATTGCTCAAAAAAGATGTTCTTGATTTTGTATTTTAAATTTTAATGCAAATTTTAAATTTGTTTTTATCAAATTTACATAATGAAGGCTCACTTACTATTACTCACTAATAAAAAAATATTTTTATAACTTATACGCACTGTTAAATCGACAACAATTAAATAACGTATACGCCAATTGCAAAATATTATTCAAAACTTTCTTTTTATAATTTTTTTTTTAAATAAACTTAAACACATTTTTATTTATTGGATTTTAAGTGGTGTTGCAATTAGTAGGAATAAATAATTTTCTTAAAAGAAAAAGATGAATAGGTCTTTATTGAATTTTTATTCAAATTAATTAACAGATTTTTAGCTGTATACTGAATATTTCGGAAGTTCTAAAACCATGTATTATTAATACTTGGTAACTCGAAAATATTTTCTTTAAAATCGAATTACGAATAAGTGCATGGACCACATATACAATGCATTAATCGAAATACTTCATCATTAGTTGAACCCCTGCAGAATCACTTCTTCGTCATGTTATTTTTTCTGATTACATTTTAGTACAGATTTTGGATTTTGTTGATATTTTTCAAAAGCACTAGTACGCTACCTATTAAGTGTAATTAGTTAATTGTTTTTTTTAATACGCTTACCTACATGAATATACTGGTAAGTTTTAGGGTTATAAAAAGCTTGAACTAAATATTACGTACAAAATCAAAAAAGCGCAAATTTTAAAAACATTTTTTAAGTCAATATTTACTTAAAATTCTCTACACTTTTGAGTGTTTTTAATGGATTAATTTTTTAGTTGTTATGTCATTTCATGACATTTCATTGTCCTTTCTTTCGGAAAATTTTTATTATTATAGTTTATTTCATTAAAATTTATTTTTCTATATATTTTAAGAAAAATAACGATTTTGCTACATTAAACAATTGCCTTAAACTAAAAGTATTACGTTTTAATAACTTTGACTTTGAAATAAAAAACTAAATTTTGATAAGTTAAAACTAAGAAATCTTTGTTATTTGTCATTTTTTCTGCAAAATTTAGATTCAAGATCCCATAATAGATCTTTCATAAAATTTATATTGAATTTTAAAATTCTTTGTGTGTGCGTGTAAAAATTATAAAATAGTTTTAAAAAAATTTATGATATCTTTAAATAATTGGCTATAATGCATAGAGCACGAGAAAATTTATTGATTCCCGAACAAGATCCAGTGAATTTTCCGGATGAAGGTCTTGTTATGCCACAGCTAGACAAGGATGTGGGTGAATATGAAGATGAAGAGATGGAAGAAAATTGTATTCCACCTAAAAAGTTAAAAACTTCAATTAGTGATCAGGCTTTAAAGACTTTAAATGAGTTGCGTTGTAAAAATTTGCTATGCGATGCCATTATATCTGTATCCGAAGTTAGTTTTAATGTACATCGTGCTATAATGAGTGCATGCAGTTCATATTTTAGGTGAGCTAAGAAAATTGTATAATTACACATCCATATGTAAATACGTATTTTGGGTTTCCAAAAACATGGTAACAAATCTTTAAATAAATAATGTTATAGGGCACAATTTACTCGCTTCAATTCAACAGAAGTCAAGAGTTTATCAGACGAAACTCGTCATGTTCATATACCTGGAATGAGTGGCAGCATTATGGAGCAAATAATCCAATATGCATATTTACGCAAATGTACAATAAATGCGGAAAATGTTCATGAGCTCTTGATTTCAGCCGATTATGTTGGTATCATTGGTTTGGTAACGTTGTGCAAACAATATTTAGCACAAATGCTAACTCCAGAAAATTGTGTCAGTATAATGGGGTTTGCCAGGTACATATAATTCATACAAATTACTGAAACCACACTCACATGTATTCTGTATTATGCTCTTTAAAATGCAAAGCAAAAAAATAAATAAGTACATATATTTTAAAGATAATCCTTAGCTAATTGATTGCATTTTCTCTTCTAATGCGATTTTGATTATTTTACCTACATATGTATGTACACACACATGTATGCATATACATACATACATATGTATTTTCTTTTTGAATTAGATTTCGTTTATTGGATGATTTATATGCCAAGGCTAGAAATTATTTATTACGTTATTTTATTGAAGTGGCTGCTAAAAATAAAGATATTTATGAAATGAACTTAATAGATTTTTATGACATTATAAGCGATGACGAGTTGAATACTCGTGAAGAAGACAATGTTTGGAAACTTTGCATTAAGTGGATAGACCATGATCCAGATAATCGTAAACAGCATGTGGCTCAGTTAATGCATGGTGTGCGTTTAGGTTTAATGACACCCAAAGTAAGTGACCAAGATTGATTATTCCGTGACATGTTTTTTATGTTTTTTTTTTTGTTTTTGCAGTGTTTTATGGAAGAGGTCAAGGAACATCCGTATGTTTTACAAAGTGAAGAGGCTAAGCCGCTAATTGTTGAAACATTCAAGTTCATGTATGATTTGGATATAATAAATCCCTCATCAGGAGAGGTAGTACTTTCAGAAAAAAATTTTTTTTATATAGATCCAACTTATTTTCCATTTTTTAAAAAAGCTAACAACGCCTCCCCTGGCCATGCCACGTTTGCCGCACGAAGTTATATTTGCCATAGGCGGTTGGAGCGGTGGCACCTCCAAAGGTTGTATTGAGACCTATGATACTAGAGCGGACCGATGGGTTAATATACCAGCTGAGGATCCAGCTGGCCCTAGAGCCTATCATGGTACTGCTGTTATAGGCTACAAAATCTATTCAATTGGTGGCTATGATGGTGTTGAATATTTTAATACTTGTCGGGTATTTGATGCTGTCAAGAAAATTTGGAAAGAGGTCGGTAAATTTAATAATCACTCTATTATTAGAATTATTTATATTTGTCTCTCCTAAGGTTGCTCCCATGCATTCTCGTCGCTGTTATGTTAGTGTAGCAGAACTAAATGGTTTAGTTTATGCCATTGGCGGTTATGATGGTCATAATCGTCTTAACAGTGTGGAACGTTACAATCCTAAGACAAATCAATGGACCATTATAACACCTATGAACATGCAGCGTTCTGATGCAAGCGCTTGTACACTGAAGGGAAAAATTTATGCAACCGGTAATAACATACATGAATTATAAATATATTGTTTTTAAGAACATGAGAACAGAATTCCTTATGAAATAATTCCTCTTGAAAGAATTAATATGTACATAATTCTTTTTCAAATTAAATATAGCATACAATTTTAAAAAAGAAATAATAAGCAGAAAACAGTTCTCTAATGTAGAAAAATTAGTAAATCGAAAGATACTTATATTCCAACTTAACTTTCTTTCTACATACATACATACATACATACATACATACATACATACATACATACATACATACATACATACATACATACATATCGCACACTAAATACAATAATGTCACAAATAAAAATTCTCGAATTTTTAGGAGAAGCAAAAAAACTGTTTATCAGAAAAGATAGTGATGAAAAATTAATGTTTGAACTAGTTAGAGATCTGTGTTTTAAGTCGATTTATTGAAAAACGTAAATTTTGGAAAATTTTGTGTAGTGATATTAAGTGCTAGATATGCATATTGTATAGTTAAAACTTTGTAATAATTTTCAAGCCTTATTTTTTATTAATAAATTATTATTTATATATTCAATTTTTTTATTTTTAAGGAGGTTTTAACGGTCAAGAATGTCTGGATAGTGCAGAATTCTATGATCCAAATACGAATGTTTGGACACGTATACCCAATATGAATCATCGTCGTTCCGGTGTATCATGTGTAGCTTTCCGTGGTCAAGTCTATGTTATTGGAGGTTTTAATGGCACGGCTCGCCTATCTACGGGTGAACGTTATGATCCTGACACCCAAACATGGTCATTTATACGCGAAATGAGTCACTCGCGCAGTAATTTCGGCTTAGAAATAATCGACGACATGATATTTGCAATTGGTGGATTCAATGGTGTATCAACCATTTCGCATACGGAGTGTTATGTAGCAGAAACGGACGAATGGATGGAAGCGACTGATATGAATGTGGTACGTTCAGCTTTAACAGCTAATAATGTAGCGGGTTTGCCTAACAAAAGGGATTATATACATAAAGAGCGCGATCGTTTAATGGAGGAAAGACGTCAACGCTTGCTAGCCAGTGCTATGCCACGAGAAGATCATAACGTAACAATGTCAAATATTTCGGTAGAAACACAAGATACTTACGACACGCCTAACGAGGATGAAGATGCAGATGATGAAGAGGACGTTCTTCAAGATTTACCCCAAATTCCACATGGAGCATTTAACGGTAATGTAAATGAACAAAATAGACGATTTCGTTTGCAAATGAGAAATCAAGGTTCTAGCTTACATCAAGAAATAAGGCGAAGATAACAAGATAAACTAAAAGCAATTAGTAAATAATAACAGGAATACGGATTAATTTAAAAAAAATTAATAGTTGTATGCACAAACCAAAATTATTGAAACAATTAAATTAAATCTGTACACATAGTAAAAAATATAGAATATTGTAACTTTTGAGAATAAATTTTTTTTAGAAAATATACAATTTTTATAAAAAACGAAAAATTTCAATTAATAAAATGTACAAACATAAATCATGGTTCATCTTTTTCGATTCAATACATTTATTCAGATTTTTGTTATAATTTTAATGCAAAATTAAATATTAATTAATTAAATAAACTACTTAAAGTTATTTAAATATTATCTTTAACAAGCCAGTGCTCGCGTAGTTATCGGCACGAGGTAGTTTTTTTATGTGACAAATTTCATTTAATTTTAGTTTTAAAAATCAAAAAATTTAACATATCTATTATATTAATAGGATAGCATTTAATGAAAATATTTAAGGCAAAATACTTTTATAGCGGACGTTGGATTATTTAAATTTGTTCGCCGGTACGTTTAAATTTTAGACACTCGAAACCCTTGAATAACGTAATACAAAAAATATATTTATTTTATATTTCCGCAAATTTGCTTGATTATCGTGACAAAGGGTAGCCTATGTGTTAATCTAGGTTGTTGTCTATCTGTCTACAATTTTCACATAATTCCGTTCAGTTTTTGCGTGATTAAATATATTTATTATTTATTAAATAAATAATAAACATATAATAAAGAAACAATAAAATTTTTAAATATGCATTTTATTAGAACAATTTTAACTATTAAGCAAGTTATTTATAAATTAATGACGATATGTAAGTAAGTATAATTTTACTTACATAATTACATATGTACATACATGTATTTATTAGTACGTTTCCATACATACATGTATGAGAATGTACATTTCAATTATAAAACAAATTTACTGTCAATCAACCCCTTCAAATTTTGAGCTATGTATGTAAATGTCGTCTATTTATATAGTTATTTGTTAAAAAATAAATTTTAATTATTAATAGTACTTTTTACACTTTTGGTACATTATTGACAAACAAATCAAAAAGTTTATGTTTTAATAAGCAATAAAAAAATACAAACCCAAAGTTTAACTCCTTAAATATTCATTAAAAAATGTAACGGTGTGCGCACACAAACTTATTCGCAAACATCATATAAATAAATAAAGTACTCTTATGTGTATATCTGCGTATCCTACATCCTTTTGATAAGAATACACAAGGATGTCGTTCATATATAAGCGTAAGCGAATCATTTCTAACAAATCATAGCGTTTGTATACGTTGAACAGTCATCACTATGCATTGTCTAAATACTATGTAAGTGGTTCTAACAAAAAAATTTAAATATATTTATATGCATATATAGATTGTTACTATTTTACAGATTGCTTTTATCAACACTATGCTGCGGATCTTTGTCTATGGCACAAATTCTTGAGGTACAACCGATTAATAGCAGTCCAACCACAGCTCCATTAGGCTGCCATCGGCGCCTTTACACATACCGTGTTACCCAGGCCGATACGAAGGGGCGCGAATGTTGGGATTATGTTAGTGTTGCCGCTTGTTGGGGTCGTTGTGATTCGAGTGAAATATCTGATTGGAAATTCCCCTATAAGCGTTCTTTCCATCCTGTGTGTGTTCATGCCACTAGACAACCTGCTGTAGCTGTTCTTCGTAATTGTCATCCCGAAGCAGATGAGTTTGCTAGACGCTACGAATATTTGGAAGCGGTGAGCTGTCATTGTCATACATGTTCCACTATGGATACCAGCTGTGAGGCCCCAGCTAATAATATTTTAGATGAAAAATCTGGCGTTAAAGTATTAGCTCTTACTGGTTCCGATTCGGATGGCTTGGATTATTAATAATTTTTATTTAATTTAAAAAAATATGTGGTGGTGTAAATGATGACAGTTAATGTGATTTCTTTTTAATATTAAAAATATTATATAGCGAAAATTTTGTTTTTATAATAAATTATTTATATACTAGAAAAAATGTAATCGATAATAACGTAAATTTTTTAAAAATATCCAAATTTAAATATATCTCTAATTTTTTAGTAGTTGGCAACGCAACCTCTTAAAATTTTATTTCGTCAGGCACCTCCCAATGCTTTAACTATAAAGATTTGGTAGCACAAACGTATGTTTACATTTTTATATATATATGTACAGGTATAAAAGTAAAAATAATAAAAAAATAACAATTATTTGCTTTTAAATGATGCATAAATAATTATATAGGCATTAAGTATTTTAAAGTAGAATGGCAGGGCCTTGTAATCCTGTTTGGAGTTATTTCCATCGCAATGAAAGTACCGCCACTTGTGTAGTTTGTATGAAAGAATTATCTTTGGGAAGTCCTTTGCCGAAGAACCAAACAGTAAGCAGCATTAAAAAACATTTAGAAAAAGTACATCCTCATGAGTATGCAGCATTTTATGCAATGGAAAAAGAATATGTGCAACATAAATCGGAAAATGTTAATTTAAAGAGGAGAGCTAAACGAAAAAGACTGAAAGAGCGTAAAGAAGCAATAGAAGGACCTAAGGAACGCAAAAAGCCGGGCCGAAAAAGAAAAACAGACAAACATTCCGAGTCAGAAGATACTGAACACAAAAGTCTTAACATTGAAATAGTCGTAGATGATCCATTGGTTGTACAGGAACACGAAAAATTGGTGGATATATCTAGTATTGAAGTTAGCAATATAAAAATCGAACAGTACAAAAAATCTTCCTCTAAACCAGGAGACATAGCTCTGAATAGGAGGATAGATAAATCAGTATTAGATCTAATGCTTGTTGATTTGTTGCCCTTTAATATTGTTGAAGGTGCTGCATTTAAGCGTCTTAATTTAGCAGATCCTTGTAAACTAAACAAGTATTCTGTGAAGCATATAGATTATTACAAAAATGACCTACTACCAGAGGCATACGAATCTGTAAAGGGAAAAGTTTTACAAGTATTGGAAAAAGCCGAATGGATATCTTTGACAACTACCCAATGGTGTCACCGCATGAAATCATGTTGCATACAAGTAATAAGTGGGCATTTCCTGCAAGAAAATCAAAAACATATGGTTGTATTAGAGGTACTTCCGTTAGAAACGTCGCAATCGGGGATACCAAATCTCGTAGATTTAAGCAGAAAGTTTAAAATTGTTGACAAAATACACTTAAATGTAGTAAAAAAGAATGTAGATATTTCCTCTGAATGGTTTACTACATTAGAATGCTCGGACTATTTGCTACAAAAAGTAATACGTGAAGCTTTGCTCTCCGCCGAAATAATTGAGATAGTCAAACAAAAATGCAACAGTATTATTGAACATTTTGCGAATAATCAACTGGCGAAACAAAATTTAAATGAATGCCAAGAATTGTGCGGACTAACCCACCATAACTTTTTTAATTCTGCGCAAAATACTTGGACCAGCACCTACATGATGTGGGAAAAATTATTAGAGCAAAAACCAGCCCTTGAAATGTATATTCAACAGTATGGAGACATCCAAGTACCCTCTGAATATGAATGGCAACAAATAGTTTATTTAGTTCAATTACTCAAAATATTCTACCAGGCATGGTTAGATCTAAACTCCGATGCAGCTTGTGTTTCCCTGATTATACCTCTACTAACCATGTTAAATTCAAAACTAGAGTTTAAATTGACTGATCCTCCAGATTTGCAATATTATAAAAAGTCTTTGAAATCACAATTAAAAAAATGTTTCAATTTTGCCCAGGAATCTTCTTCACTCATTATTGCAACGCTACTGGATCCACGATTTAAAATGCGTTACTTAAATGAACAGCAGATGTCGTCGTGTCACGCCGAAATGACGCACAATTTAAGGCTTTCTTTAAACTTAGACGAAGATACGGGTAATCCTTCATACCAAACTTTGCCCGCTAACAACTTCAGCTTTCACAACACTTCCGATCTTTGGGAATCCCACGATTCAACCACAATTACCGAAAACAGTACCAACGACAGTGTTTTTCTCTCTTTTGAACAACAGTTGAGCTTTTATCTTAAAGAGCCGTTGATAGCAAGAAATGGTAACATTTATCAGTACTGGAACGTAACACCTTATGAATACTTGCGTAAATTAGCCTATAAATATTTGACGGCTCCCCCCACTCGTTTAGCATTTAACGATACTATTTGTCAAGTTGGTGCACTATATGCAGAACGGAGATTAGCCTTAAAAGATAATGATGATGAGAAACTTTTGTTTATGTCGTGTAATATAAAATTATTCAATTTTGAATATTAGACAAGTGCAAATAAAACATTATAGAAATTATACATGAGTAAAACGAAGTATTATTTTAAAAGACAAAGCAAACGCATTGTTTCATTTTACTGCAATGTAATGAATCATGTAAAATAAATTTAATTATCTACAAATAAGGTAGAAACAACTTAACAATCGATTTATTTTCTCAAAATAATTTAAACGAAAAATAAAAAATATATTTACTCTCTGTAGGAGTAAATTTATGATTGATAAATTAAAACTTTATGTATATTCTATTGTTTTTATTTAAATGTATGTTTTTGTAGAGCTAACTTATACAAAATAATCAAAATATACAGAAAATTTGCGTCGACATTTTCTTATCGAATTCGAAATTTCTTTGAAAATTTCGCGTGTGTTTAACAATTTAATGTCTTTACATGTGTGTATTGTATTTTTTCAATTTAAAAAAAAACTAAATTACAATCTAAAAACTAAAAAAAATGTAAATGATATTATTACATGGTAGTTTTATAATAGAGTAGCATTTTTTTAAGAATAATAGAAACAAATGCATGTTCTATTTTTTCTAAAAGATTTTCTAAATAAAAATGACCGCTTAATGTCCTTTGAACAAAGACCGAAATAACATTTATATTTTAAAAAAACGGGTGGAAGGATGACAAGTTAAAAATCCGTTTTTAAAGGAATTTCATGCCGGAATTGCCATTTGAAGCGGCGTTCGTTCGCGCCAATTGGAAAAGGCAATAAAGACTAGTAACACCTAAACCAACAGCACCACCAAGTGCACATTTTCTCAGACCAGCTAAAATAAATTTTTGTTATTATTATTAGTAGTTTCTTTATGCATTGTAGATTAGAATGCTTACCACTTGATTTATATAGAAAACCAGTAGCTGTACCAGCTAAAACTGTATTTATATCATCATCTTCGCCACGGGCAAATTGCAAGAGGACACCAAATGAGGAATACATTACAGCCAAAACACCCAATGTATTGGCTGTACCGGAACCTTGTTTCATGACATGATTAAGCATTCTAAAAAAAACAAAATAAATATTAAAATAAAATCCACTTTTTCGTATTCAAATAAAGACTTTTCGAAATATTTTATTTAATGTAATTGCACAAATTATAATAACAGATTTTTTTGTTTGTATATTATCGGAAAAATATTTTTTTATTCATAACTACTGCAAATATAACCATTTTTTTAAGAAAAATATACATACCTATATTAACTACCAAAAAAATTATGTCATTATGTACCTACCAACCTATACAGAATTCTTTATTCATAGATAAAAATTTAAATAAAACAAATTTTAAACTAAGAGTATAAAAATAACTTACTGTGTCCGCCATAATTTGCCGGTTTGTTGTAAAGCTTGCGTTGTTCTTAAACCATTGTAGAAACCAGCTACACCACCAATACTTGCTCCTACCATTACTGACGTACCAATCTGTGAAAACGACAACTCAAAACGTCCTCTTTGTTTAGTAGCACCTTCTGGAAATATAAATTCTGGTTGAGCTTGTTGCAAAAAACGCGGGTCATAGTTCAAGTATGGTGATATGGGAGCACCAAATGTACTGGAGGCTGCTGTACTATTTGAAGATCTAGTTGGTTTGGCATCGTCATCTAAAATTCAAAAATATTTTAATAAAACATACACATAAATTTATAATAGAAGCATGATGTAACAAATATTAAGGGAGAAATGTATAATTTTACCCAAACTCTGCCGTATGTTTAATGTAATGTTTTATAGAAAACATTATTTATACTTACATCTAGTGGACCCAGATAGAGATAAGGGCTTACTTAAGTAATCATCACTCATTTTAGAGGGCAGGCAGATGCTTTATTCTATAAAAATATTAGTTTTTATTTAATAATTTTTTAATTTGGATTCTCTAAGGGGAAATTGAACAAATACACACGTGAGAATAATTCTTACACTTTTCGCACACAACTTTATAGAAAATGAATATGTCAAAAATCCAACAATAAATGTCATTTAATGCAGAGTCGACATTTAAACGTGCTCTGTAAAAGCTAACATTACTATTTTAGATATTGGTGGCATCACCAAATAATAAATTTATTTATTTCTATTATTTCCAAATTCAAGAATTGTTTTCTTTTTTCGTTTTCTTTATTCATAGTGTTCTTACATTGTTCGTTTAGTGTAGTGTTGTTTAGAATATATTGTGTGTTTTTCTAATCGAGAAACCAAAAAAAGAAGTAAATATATAAGCAAATATTAGCGACATTCTTTTAGAATTGGAAAAAACAAAAATAAGTTGATAATCTCTAAACAAAATAAATATAAATAATTAAGTAGAGCAAAATTTAAATAAAAGAGCTTATACACAGTAAAATAAACAAAAACGCACAAAGTCAACGTTTTTATAGGCATATTTTAACAAGTTTTCTTATAAAAAATCAAAACGCTACAAATGTCAGGAGTCGATGTTAATGTTAAATTATCTCGTTTACTATTAATGGCACACAAATTTAATAATTTCTATTTAAACGGTAAGTTTTTATTAAAAAAAAAATTTTACCATATCTGCATTTTTATTGATTTTCATTAGAATTCTTATAATTGGGTGTGTGCAGCAAATATCTTGTTTGTATTGTGTGTGAGGTCCTGTTAAAGGAAAAAATCGTAAGATTCACGGTGAATTTTAGATAATTGATAGTATGCATTCATTCTATGGTCATGTAATTTTATTGAACAATTCTATTGTATTTACAAAATCTTCGATATTACAATTTGTATTAAAGTCCTGCCAGACAGCCGGCTTATAGAAATAATAGAATGCTATTACTTACATCCAACCCAAAACCACCCACTTTGGTTTTAAGATATCTGTATACATACATACATAATTTACCATTGTAAACGTACCTACACCAGAAAAAAATTACTTTTCAGTGTCTAAAATGTACCTATTCTTTTTTGTACCAATTGGAAATTCTTGTAAATAAAAAACGAACTAAATTACGGCATTCTAAAGTGATCGAAATGTTACTCGAACTTTCGAGTTTTATTACTGCACGGTCGCTTAAGAAATTTTACTCGATCGTTAGAAATTCGACGTAATTGAAATTTTAAAAATTCTTATCAGAATTATACAAAAAAACTCGGAGAACTCAAACGTTCGAGTAAAATCGTAATAGAATGCCTTAATTTGTTCCTATTACTTGCACTTTTTAAAGTTATATTAACCATATTAATTCCACATTAATCATAAGAGATTTTTATAAAAAAATTTTTAATAGCCTTAGGTATGTATGTGCATATGTCAATTTTAAGTTAATGTTAAAGTTAAAGTAGCACTAGTTACTTTCTTATCTCATAAAAATTGTAATCATATTGAAGGTAATATCAGTTTAATAATAATTTGTTCTTGATAAAGTTTATTTTGTTATAATAATTGAACTACATACATACATATGTATATAGTTATAAAAATTTAAATAAAGATTTAAGTTTTTTTAGTTTTGTAAGTATTAATAATAATAACAGAGGACATTAGATGCATAGGTTTTTGTAAGTCTCACTACAAAAAAGAATAAATACATTTATACTAATACAAACTTTAGATTCTTATTATGTATTAATGAATAAACCAGATCTAACTAATAATAATGTTTAAAAACAAAAATCAAAGAAAAAATTTCCAAAAATAATTAAAAAAATTGTCATTTGATAGGTGAAATTAAATATTCAACAAAATATGAAAAATAATAATAAGATTCACTAATTCAAATTTCATTCAATTGTAACATAAATAGGAATTTTAAATTACATAGTAGTATACCGATAAAGAGTGCTGATGATGAAATCGTAGCTGATTTCGAAAATGCATTCCACTCGGCTAATATCGGAAATAATTTTTAGAAAGAATATTCCTAAAATGGTTACAGTTTAATTTAATTTTAATTATAAAATTAAAATAAAGAAACAAATGAACTTAAGCCAAAATAAAAAATGGTTCACATTAAAATTTAATATATAGAAAAAAGTTCGAATAAAATATAAATATATAAAAACAGGTTTATTTATTTTTTTATTTTTTTTTTTTTTTTGATAATCACACTTTCTATGTAGAGTTGTGTCATGTTTAATACATTAGATTAGGAGAAAATCATTTGATTTTTTATGGTATATATAAATATGTACATGTCATGATAAAATATTTGCCCAACTCATCGTAGAAGTTGCAATATTGTCAGATATATCAATATGAAGATGTACAAAGTTAGTTGATAACTTCTCTATCAATTTTTTTTACAACACGTAGAGAAGTTTTACCTATGTTTATAGAATATCTTATTTTTTATATAATAATTGATGGACAAATTTTTTACGGAACTGTTAATAAAATCAATTAAATTTTATTATAGGTTTTTGATTTTACTGTAATTGCTTCTGTAATATATTGCTATTGGCTTAATGATATTACATATTTTATATTACTTTGAACTTAAAATATATGTACATAAATAAATACATTAAAAAAAGTTAATATTGTTTTTAATTTTGCCTTTAGTTTTGTACAACTCATATGATAGGTTGTGAATTGGGATAGTCAGTTTTTTTTACATACATATGTATGTAAATATGTGAATTAAAATAAATTAGAGAGGAGTTCGTTTGCAGCTGGCGCGTATATGTTGTAATATGTAATACAAATTTTTACAAAATCTTCGCTTTATTTCTCATATTCCCTGAGAAAATAAAATAAAATTGTACGTCAATTTTTACTCAAATTTTTTCAAACAGTAACTTTTCCAAACATTAAAACGATTTTTAGTTTTCAAACTATGCTACTGCCAATTAAACTTTAAAACAACCATAAGTTTTAAAATTCGGCTTCAAAAAATCTGCTCAGTGAAGCTATATATATTCATATGTTTTTCATAACGTTTTCGGTTCAATTTCGATGTTCTGATTTAGTTTGTATACCTCAATTATTTTGAAATACAACTATTAAAGTAAGAATATGAAATTACATTTTAAAAAGAAAATTTAAAAAGAAATGATTTTCGTCAAAAAAGTTACAAGAAAAAAAAAACGAAAAAATAAGATTATTTTCGTAAAAAATAATAAATAAATAAATAAATAAAAAGCAAAGAATTACTTTTTTTGATTTTGTTTAAATTTTCGTAAGTGTATGTATGTGTATGAATACATATATATTATTTTTTTCTTTCATCATTATGCTTTATTTACAAATTATCAATAAAAAATGTCTAATTAGTTATACACTTCTACAACTAAATATAACGTAACGCCCGTTATAGGGATAATCAAATCAACAAAATTTATAAATAAAAATTTCACTAAAATTTATTAATCTTTGTTTATATGAATATAAACTGCTATAAATTAGTGCAATTATAACAACAAATTAGCTATAAATATTTTTACATCTTAAATTAATTGCTCAATTCACAATCTGTCGTAGGTGCTGTATGTCGTAGTAGTTGTATACATTTTGTTGATAAATTCTATATTAATTTAACACTTACAACAATTTTACCTATGTTTATAGAATGTCGAATAAATACATTATAGCTGGCGGTTTTTTCTTCAATATGGAGAAAAAAGGTTGTGAATTCAGTTGTGAAATAGCTACAATTAGTGATTCAGCTGATTTTATACTGGGGCATTCGAACGTGATCGAAATTGTAAAATTCTTATAAAAATCTCTATACAGCGAACTCGATCGTTCGAGTAAAATTTCGATCGTGATCGAATGCCGTAATTCGGCTCCTGATTTTATACCTAAGAGTAAATGAATAAGGAGAATAGCTTTCTAATTAATTTATGTAAAACAAAAATCTAAGAAGATTAAACGTTTATAAGAATTAAACGATTACATTTTCTTTTTTGGAAATGAAAAAAAAAAAATTAAAAATGTACAATAACATTTTATTAGAAAAATATAAATAAAAAATTAAATCATTTGTTCCATCTTTAAATTAATAACAACAATTACATAAATTTTATTATCGAAAAACAAGATGATACATTGGAATAAGTGTTGATATAAAGACGTCTAAATGACCTTGAAATTTTATTATATATTACATACATATGTAGGTACATAAAACAAAAACAAACCAGAAGAAAATATTGTATATATGTATGTATGTTTGTAGATCGCCGCAAAATTTTAACACATTAAATGGATGTTGAAAAATATTTCTCAATAGATTATTTTTCTCTTTACCCTTTTTCGTTATGTTGATTCAAAAAAACAAAAAAACATTGATCTCTAATAGGATAATGCAATGTTTTGTTTTATTATACATAATATCAAAATATTCGCTACTTCGATATCGCAGTTTGTACTATTTATTGAATACTCAAGTATTTTTTTAATTGCTTAATATTTTTTGGTAAAATTTATGAAAACTTGTTTCTCTTAATAATTTTATTAAGAAAAGTACTGTATGATCATATCGGGACATATCTTCTATCTCAGTCAAGATCAATTTTTCAAATTTTGATATATAAATTTAGAAAATAAAAAACTTATTTTAATTATAATAAATATCAACTTGAATTAATAGTACCTAATTTCAGAATTCTATATAAAAAGTACAAATAATACTATAAAAATAAAAAAAAAGTCGCCCATAACATTCTGAGTCTCACCTCGGATCAATAGTTACTAATATTAAGAATCTATGTTCACAAATGTAGAAATTGCAAAAGGTACAAGTAAAAATTAAAAAAAAGAATACATTTTGTTTCGCCGATATCATTTTTATTATCAACTTGAATCAATAATCCCTAATTTCAATATTCTAGCTTCACAATTGTAGAAAATACAAAAAGTACCATGGAAATGAAAAAAAAATTTTTTGGTCGACTATAACAGTTTCAGTCTGATCTCGAATCAATAGTCTCTGATTAAAAAAATTTATCTCGTTAAAGAAGAAAATACAAAAAGTACCCTAAAAATCCGAAAGGTACTTTTTTGATTTTCCGATATGTTTTTAGACTCAACTTGGATCAATAGTCCCTTATTTAAAAAATATAAATTCATAATCGTAGAAAATACAAAAAGTACAATAAAAATTCAAAAAAATTACCTTTTGGTCGCTCATAACATATTTTAATTCAAAATTCTAGCTTTATAAACGTAGAGTAAACAAAAAGTACCGCAAAAAAGAGAAAAGGTACATTTTTATTTATTTATTTATTTCAAATTATAAACCTAGCCTCTAGGCCATATTCGGTCACAAACTTCTACTAAAAGAAATTACAACAATTTTTGTGTTTTCATTATCAAGTTTAAAATGTTTAAATATCTATTTAACAATAAAATATTTGAATATACAAATATATAAAGTGAATAAGTTTACTGGTTTTTGCATAAAAATAAATATGTTATAAAAACTACCAGACTGTTAAATGTGCTTAAATTTTTATTAACTTGCATTATTTTTTATGTCCGTTGAAATCCCTGTTATACACCTGCCAGCTTATTTTTTGAGTAGACTACAATATATTTTCAAGTTAATCTGTATCATTTTTAGTTAAGCAGATAAAGGGTAAATGGCTTAATTCACTGTCCAAATTTTATGTTTCTAGTTTTTAGCGTTTGGCCTGTGCGATGATGAATCAGTCAGTCACGTTACTCTATATGTGTATAGAAAAATATTGTACATAAGCAGAACTTTGACCACTTTGCTGGCCCAACAAAGTTGTTGCATTGTATTCATTAGCAGATAGGTTTTATTATTATCTGCTACCATTTGATTTGATTTGACTTCACTCATACCATTTTATACAATTCTTTGTTCTTATTAGGAAATTGCTATCTAAAGTAGATTGTATTAAGTTTAAACCAAATAGAGATTAGTTTTTCAGAAATTGTGTCAATTTTTTTTTTGTTATTTGGGATACCACGACCCCTGCTCTGATCCTATTGATTTTGCGCCCAACAAAGCAAACTGTTATCGCAATCAATTACACAGAATTTAAAGTCTATACAAATTACAGTTATGCAGTCATGCGTAATTTTGTACATATTACATTCAAATAAAAATATAAAGCAAAATATATAATTATAAAAGAAGTATGCTTACAGATCAGAACAACACCAAATTAACTTCCTAACCATAATAGAAAAAAATTAAATAAAAATAAAGAAAAAAAGATAAATAGTTAAAATTCAGCAGCAATTTAGTTATTAACTTAGGCCTCACACTAGTAAAAATTCAAGACATAATGAGCTTCATCTACTTATATCAATTAGGGCATACTTTGTATTATTAAAATAAAATAATTCTAACCAATTGTGTTACAAGTAGAGTTTATAAAAAAAAGTATAATTAGATATTCAAACCAAGTTAAATTAAGAAAATGGTTAATAACTTTAAGATAAACGACATTGTTAGAATGGAAAAAACACGAAGTTTAAGGGGCAAAAAGCTCTAACAACGTGCGATTCTGACTAGAATTATAAACCTGAGGATTTCGAGAAGACCGCAAAAACACAAGTTTATTAGATAAAGGAGAAGGAAAACCATTCCTGATCATATTATGAAATAAACAGCCAAGATAAATGCGAATATATCTGACAGATGTGCAAAAATTTTTCAAATAAGCCTTCAATAATTCATGAATACGGCAATAATGTGTTTTTTTTTTAGGTTTTCAAAAGGGAGATATACGTCCTTTTTTAGTAGAAGGCCAACAGGTGGGCTTAATTAAATCCGATGTGATTAAACAGCTAAAAAGGTATCCTGAAGTATTTTGTATACGTGATTGCGAATATACCAAACAGGTAAGTATATAACTTTAACACTAAACAAATTATTTTAAGGGTTAAGAAATGAAGAAATTATATTAATACTTCACAGGGTATCGTTGAGCTAAATCCAGCATTTCGAGATTATTCAGAACGTACCGAGAAACTTGATAATGTATTAAGGGAACTTAGATCAAAAGGCTTATTTTCTGCTTTGCAAGGATGGAGAGAAGAGGTTGGTTGGTATACACATCAATAAAAGCTTAAATGCTTTGATTATTATTATTTTTTTAATTATTATATCTTAGTATTATGAAGTAAAGGCCGAGCATAATAGCCTATTAAAAATGGATCGGTCTGCTACGCCTTTGTTTGGTGTACGAAAATATGGCGTCGATATTAATGGTTATGTTAAGCATCCAACACGAGGTCTATGTATTTGGTTACAACAACGTTCAAATACCAAAGAGACCTGGCCTGGAAAATGGGATAATATGGTAGGTGGTGGCCTATCTGTTGGCTACGGTATTAAAGAAACGGCAATTAAGGAGGCTGCTGAAGAAGCGTCCATACCAAGTGATCTTGTTAAAAACCTTATTTCAGCTGGATGTGTTTCGTTCTTTTTTGAGAGTGATCAGGGCCTCTTTCCAAACACAGAATATGTCTTTGATTTAGAGTTGCCTTTAGATTTTGTACCACACAATGCTGATGGCGAAGTACAAGCATTTGAATTGTTGCCAGCTAAGGAGTGCGTTGAGCGAATTTTTACTTCCGATTTTAAGACAACCAGCTGTCCAGTAGTTATTGATTTTCTAGTTAGACATGGTTTTATTACAGCAGAAAATGGTAAGTTAAAAATGTTTTAAACATTTTTCAATATAAAAAAAATATAAAAAAATCACAATATACTTCTAAAAACAGAAAGTTTTCAAAGTTTTTTGGTAAATTGAGAACTTATCTAAAGTTTTTATATTATATTTTTAATAATAACTTTAAAAAAAGGTTTATCAAAATACATATTTATTTATTTACTTTTTTTTTTCTTTGAAAAATATTCCCTACTAAGTCATTTTTTCTTTATAAATTTTAGTTTTTATGGTTGGCAGGTAGGAAAGGAAGTGACCCTTATGTTGCCTATTTTATTTCTTTTTATAAAAAAAAAAAAAAAACAGGAAGAATTAGGAAGACATGCAAGACAAAAAATAATGTAAATTTAGGAAAAATATAATGTAGAAGAAGATGAAAAACCTGCGAAAAACAGTCCTAACTAGCCTTCATTGTCTATGTCAAGACATCACACAACTCATCATGGAATCGCTTATCGAATCAACTAACTCTATAATTTGTAGTATTGGCAGTTACAGACAACATGTTCCAGCGTTTCTAAATCTTTCTCATTCTCACATATACCTCAGTAATCGAGAGTGACGCGAGACAATTTGCTATAAATTGAAACCAAAAAAACTACAAATCTATTTATTGAAAATTGCATATATTTTTACATAAAAGGCTACTTTATCAAACTTTCATAATAATTAACTTTTATACAAGGCGAACTCACATCAGTTGGTAACATCGCAACAACAAACCCAATAAGAACCGTAAAATGTTAAAACACAAAAAAAAATTAATTAAAATTAAATTTTATAAATTTATAAGAAAATAATTTCGGATTTTTATTTAAGCTTGAGCAGCTTGAGATCACTTTTTGTTTTTTTATAAAAAATTTAATAATATTTTTGAATTTATTTTTTATTTATATAGATTGTATATTTACGCTGAAGAAGCTACCCATTGTTTGGTAGCGAAATTATGGTTATTAATAAAAAAAAATTGTATAAAAAAACAAAAAAATGATCTCAAGCTGCTCAAGCTTAAATAAAAGTCAGAAATTATCAATAGAAAGATCAAGAAATTGAGACAATATAAGAAAATTTTTGAAATAAATAAGTATTTTTAATTTATTACACAAATTTATGCTCTTTGAAAGAGTTTTCACAATTTTTACAAATTAAAACCATTAAGGCAAACACAACAGGCATTTTGCATTTCTAAAGTAAAAACATTAAAATTAAAACATTAAAAAAAATTTAAATGTAAACAAACTTTGTCTATGGCTGGCTTCGTAACATCACCTGATGTGAATTCGCTAAGTTAAAAATAAATAAAAATACTTACATAATTTGATTTTTTTAGTTTACTTAATTATTTAAGATATGAAACCATAATTTTTAATTATATTTATATATTTGGTTGCTGTTTTTTTTTAATTCTCATTTCGTTAATGAGAATTTTTAAATAAAACCTAAACTTTTTCAAAATTTTTTATAAAAGTAATCTGGCATAAATGCACATATGTATATACAAGTATATATATGAAATATTTTTAAAGTGCCTATGATAAAAATTAACCCAACAACCAAATAAATATCCATTTACTTGTTTTTTTTTTAGAATTTTGGTTTACCCAAATTATTGAGCTATTACATGTGCCTCTGCAATCATTGTACACGTATAAACAACGTTTGGAAGAATGCAAGAAGCATTTGCAAATGCAACACCAACAAAACAAAGAACAGCATCAACAAACCGAAAATATTATTAATAATAAAATTATTGAAAATGGTCATACCAAGCCACCCCTAACTGAGGCCAATTAAATAATTAAACAATAAAATTTCTGTTTGATCAAACAACGATAGCGGTAAAATTTATCATAATGCAGAATTCTCAACAATATTGAAAACAAGACTGCATACACATCATAAATTATTTATTTTTAATTTAAACAATTAATATTAAATATAATGTAAAAAAATATGATATAGATAAACAGCAGCCTTTTTTTAGCAATAGCAATAGAATCTATTTTACACTCCAGTTCTTTATAACACGAAGTTACATTTTATGTATTTTAGTTGCTGTGAATAATTTTATATACCATCTTACAACTTACAATTACAATTTATTATTAAACTCAAAATATATACAAATATTTTATTTTATGAGGAAAAAAATGTGAAATATTATTATGAAAAGCTTATAAAACATCATCAATTCTTCAAGAAATTATTATATAAGTATATAAATAATAAAAATTATCTTTGTAGTGCCTGTTTCCAGTTCATTATATAGAAAAAGTCTTTTCATTTGCATCGCCAAATATAATATTTATTATCAAATTCTAAATAATTGTACATAATTTTTTGTTTTATTTTTTTGTATATATAATTTACTAAAAATATTATGTTATTACCTAAAAAACAATTAAAATTTTATATTATATAAAAATATATCAAACAATTATAATTCAAATTATTTGGAATTAATACTTTTATTAGTTATTTTGCCAAATTCTTAATCAATTGAAAATATTATGAGTTTGTAACACATAAATTAAAAAAAAAATTCTTAAATATCTTAACACAACATATTTATTTGACATATTTTTCTAATATTACATACTTACTATCTATCTTACGTACATACATATATTTAAACTACTCAATAAAGACATTCACCTCACCAGTCGGTTTTAGTCCTGCGAAATTGCGTAGAATTTCTTTTGTTAACGAGAGCAACATTTTAAAAGAAAAAGAGAACAAGTCAACCTAGTAAACCCGCTGCACGTTATGCAATCTAGAGGTTCAAAATTTTCACTGTAGGTTAGAGGTTGTGTAAACAATTTTTATTTTTGAAATAGAAAACATCCAGACATTTTTACAATTTCGCAAAACTAAAATCGGTGATGTAAATACCTTTAATGTTTATATATATATTATTATAAATGTGTGTTGTATGTTTTATATGTATTATTATAAAACCAAAGTGCTCAAATTATGTTTAGCTAAGTAATAGGTATTTGTAATTTTGTTTTTTTATTATTACGAAGAAAAATATCATAAAAATTGTGAAAAATAATTTTAAAATATTAGGAGATGTTTTGCAATTGCATTACCAATACAATTTATTAATTAAAATATAGTCAATATATACCCGTAAAAAAAATTTTAAGTGTGTTTGAGTATTTTTTACTTTATTAGCAAACTATATAAAATACATACATTCTACTGAGTTTTAACAAAACAACATAAGTCGAGATAAGAACATTTTCCACTTTCTTTATCATAAAAGACAAATTTTTACAGCTTTTTGTTTGCACTAATCGGTGTCTTTCCATGTATAAATAATACTTTATCTAACATCACAAAAAAAAAAAACAAAAATATAAATTATTTTTTAAACTATGCTTTTCTGAAAATTACCTTATTTTTACAAAAGCCCAAAGTGCACAAAATTTTAATTAGTTTTTACCTATACCCGCATTAGGATAAGAAATATTATTTCTAAAAGAATCCACTTAAATAATTTATTTTGTTGTTGTTTGTTTTTTGCTCTCCTGAAACATTTTAAAATTTGAAATAAGTTGTTTTGTCAGAAGTTCACAGATATTTATATATCAGAAAATTAAAGCTAGTAAATATGGAAGTATTGCGATAACTATTTAAATTTGTTTTGGCAAAAATCGCACTTTAAGACTAAATAAATACACAAGGTAATTGAAGGTGCGCGGCATATTTTTTGTGTGATATACGTATTATTTACGAAATTGGGGTTTTCGGTGATTTCAATACTTTTTATACAAATATACCTCGACACAAACATTTATCACAATAGTATCAAAAATAACAGTTTTACAAGCAATTTTACAAAATAATTACATTATAATAATTCAGTTTCCATACGTTTTTGCTTTCCTCTGTAAATTTCTGTATTTGAGTTGGGGCCTTTCTGCCATTGAAATTCACTTAATAAGTGTGATTATACAAGGAAATTGAGTAAGTATTTTATCAAGCGTGTTTATTTCGTAATTGTTTTTATTTATTTTTTTTTTCTAATTATCTAGAATTAACTTTAGACCTGTTGATAAATGCATTACTGCACTACATCGCAATAAAAAACCTACAACTGAAAATTACTACCTCGTAAAAAAAATCGAAAAAAAAGTAGAAAAAAAAAACAACACAACAGGCTAACCCGAAGAACTTCAAATTACAAGAAATTTTACATTAGGGTGTCATCAGAGGATGCTTTTCATTTTTGACAAATTTATACTTATAAAAAGATTCTAAAAAAATGTGTATGTACTTGAAATATTTGTTGAATATTTATTTTTATTTTAATGCAGAGTACGGGATAACACCTATCAGATAATCTGACTTTAGTTTAGTTTGTACCAAAAAAAGTTATGGCTGAACCAAGTTTACCATACCTTCATCAAATATATAACTGATATTTTTTTCAGTACAATCCCCTCTCACTCATTAACTCATTTATTTTCGAAACGCTGCGCGCTGCTTTAACGAGGTTTTGTGCTTATTTTACTGGATGAGCAATATCTGAGTACAGATAAGAACGATATGATTTTACTTTCATAAAATTTCATTTTTTAAAGATGAGAACATTTTACGTTCCTTAACAAAAACAGTTCATACTCGTATGATATTTTGTTTTATTTGCATTTATAAAAAATAAACCATTTTGCAGCAAACAATTTTTTTGTATCTCTCTTATTGACCGGAAATATTTTTGCTTTCCCTTTTGTAAAGAGCACAAAATTAATTTTTTTAACATCTTTTATACATATCGTACATAAGTACATAATCTTTTTGGTTTATTTTTTAAATTATGGGATAAGGCTCGTAACTTTTAAAATACTGGCTGATCAATTATTGCACTGACTTAAGAAAATACCTTTTAAATGGTTACAAACGTCGGAGAAAAGCGTACTAAAGGCAGGTTTTACACGATATTCAGTAATCATCACATTTTTTAAAATTTTTGTTTAAAAACTCCTTCAAAATAATTTACGTTTAAATTACGACCTTTTTCTTTGAAGAGTTCGTTTGTTTTAGCTTTTACTTCTAAATCGAAATGAGATAAGTATAAAAGGAAAATGAGAAAAAAAATAACAAACTTTTAGTAGCTGTAAAACACAAACTTTGCTTTTTAATTTTAAGTGGAGCTTTGGTTTGTGATATAAAATTGAAATACAAAATTCACCCACATTCCGATATGAAAATGAAGTATATGAATGCGAGTAAGTATATTTTTCTCGTAAATTTAATAATCAAGGCATCTGTTGCATTTGGGGTTGCTCCGTCGTAATAATCTGGCTTAGTTACGATCTTTAGAAATATTTGTGTTATGAATGTGCAAAAATTTAAAACTCTACATAATTATTCAGGTTCTTAAAAAACTCTTGAAAAAAAATTTACATGCACTTCTGGCTTTGTGACTATAAATATTCAACTTTTTCGTTCTAGTAAGATCTCAAAAATCTGAAAAATACTTAAAGTTTCTAGCAAATTTTTTTTATGTAATTGGGTATGTTTGTATGTGCATATATAGAAATCTATAAAGAAGAAAAATCATTTTATACCTATTATCATTTTGGAAAAATTTAAATTAAATAGGTATAATTAAATTGGATAATTAAATATATAAAATTTAAATTATTTATTAAAAGTAGGTACTTTAAGATATTGTCACAATCACCCCAAAAACAAAGTTACACAAGAACGTCATAGCAATTGGTGAACATCTGCAAAAAATAGTTCTCACGGTCTACTGCTTACAATCCCCAATATGAAGTGAATTAATGAGTGAGTTTGACTCTACAACCCTTAAGACGTATTTTTTTACATAACATATATACATACATACATATAAAACAAAATTTCGTCACCTAAGAAAACCAAAAACAAATAAATACAAAGTAAAGAACCCTCGTACAACAAATGACAAAAGATCTTTTACGAACCTTCAAATAATTTCCTTTTTATAGTGCATACATATGTATGTAGTGCAAACTACAATGATTTGTTTTATTGGCAAAATCGAAAATGTCCTCACAAACCCAAAATATTATAATTTTTATATCATTAAGCAAATTTCATAAATATCTCTATAATAATGAAGGCTACATTATTTATGATGTATATTATTTTCACCAGAGGCATTTGCGAGATATCCTGTTCAGAAGATTTATTTAACGTTACCGTGGGAATATCAATGATTGCTATTTTTCTTTGTGAAATAATATTATTTACCTACTATATAAAATTGGTTAGAAAAACTTGAGTAAAAATAAAGAATTTCTTCAATGGATTTAAAGTTTTATTCTTCGCTTGTTTTATTTTATTGTAATGCAACAATTATTAAGAAACTATTGTATATAAAAGAATAAGCAACATTTTAATACATAACGTTAGGAATGCCTAGGATTTTTATATCGTACAAATGTGTGTATGTAAATTATTAATAATTTTATTATCTAAAAGAATTTTTGTAGTAAATAGATATAATTTAATTATGCTTAATATAAAAAAATGTTATAAAAATCCAAAGTATAAAATAAATATAATGTTCGTTTGCTTACTCAAAAGTATTTACATTTTTTTAATGAACTTTACTGGATTGCGTCCGTTTACACAAAATTCTATGTAAAATACATATAAACTATACAATAAAAAATTAAAACCTTCAACAAACAAACGAAATTATAATTTTTATAAAATTTTGTTTAATCGACCTTTTTGATAAATTTTTATCTTTTGTTTTTTTTTAACTTTCAAACATTTCTCGCTTTTAGAATCTGTTTTTGTGGACTTGGTACATTTTCCTTTCCCGGAAATAAAACAGTTTTCTTAGGTGTGGTGCGCGGCGTTTGAGTGGTGTTTTTTGGTGTGCGGGGTGTGCGTGGAGTATTAACGGTTGTTACTACCGCTTTGCCACCCGAGGAACGTACAGGTGTGGTGCCCGTGCGAGCTATCTTGTTATTTGGTGTTGAGGGTTTCAACATTTCACTGATTTCGTTACAACTTTCATTGCGTACACTTTTGTCTGTGGAGTTCAAGAACCACGTAGCAATTTTATCGCATTCGGCTCTCAATTCGGAATCGATAAGTAAGCCCTCAATTTTCTCCATATCGGTACTGTTATTTTTGGCAGGTGTTGTAACTACTTTAACAGAACTTTCTTCCACCTTTGATTTAAGAGCAATGTTTTCAAGCTTGAGATGTTCGCATTCTTCACGTACCTTGATCAAAGTTGTGTCCTTGTTGTCTAATTCTAGTTGGGCAAACTGCAAAACAGTAGAAAATTCGTCTAAAGCTTTCTTCATGTCTTGCATGTATACTTCACGAGTTTCATCTTTGTTCTTAAGCTCGTTGTACATATCGAGGTACTTGGCAGCATCACCATCGATGCGCTCCTGGAATGAAGAAGCAATCTTAGTGAATTTAGCCAAAGTTTCTTCTTCGGAAGAAAGTATATCATTGAACATGCTTTCTTTAAGGGATACCTCTTTTTGTAGTGTCTCCGATGAAGCGCGTACTGCTTGAAGAGTAGACTCCGACTCTAATAACTGCTTTTTGACAGATTCCAGCTCAGCTTGCATGCTTAAATAACTCTGTTCTAAAGCACCTTTGGCCAATTGTATCGATTCCAATTCAGCCTTGAGTTGTTCCACATCAGCATCAGATTTCTTCAATCGCTCCATGAGAATATTTACGGTAGATCGTGTATTATTCAAAGTCAGTTGATAATTGTACTTTTCACTTATTGTTTTGGCAACTTCTTGCTTTAGATCTACCACTTGTTTTTGGAGATTATCTGTGAGTTGAATGTAATAGTCAATGCCGTTACGTAGTTGGTCTTCATACTTTTGGATTTTCTCATCACGTTCACGTAGCATATCGTTAGTGCTTTCAAGCAACACCATTACATCTTGTTTTTCCAATTCAATCTTGATGATCTCATTCTCAGCCATTTTTTGACGTTTTTCTAATTCAGCACGCCAATATGCTTTTTCACGTTCCAAAACGTTTTCTAGGTCTGACTCTAACTTTTGAACTTTTTGTTCGGCTTGTACTTCGGCAAAACGCACTTTCTCTTCTGCCGTGCTTATTAGATGTTTCTTTTCAGCATATTGAGCTTTCTCGCGACACATTTGGCGTATCGTATCGCAGTGGGCATCAATCTCACAATTCTTGTCCAGGAGCTCATCTTGCATGGCTTTTATGAAATCGCACTTGCTGGCCAAATCGTTCTTTAAAGTGTTCCGCTCATTCTTTAGACATTCCATTTCGTTTTGAATAGTTTTGGTCTCTTGAGCGTATGACAAAGCATCTTGCTCAATTTGTTTCTTCAGTTTATCAACATCAGAAATTAAAGACTCATTTATATTTTTCAAATTTTCAATAAGTTCAAAGTTCTGTTGAGCTTTTTCAGCATCAGAAGTTAAACGTGTGCACGCCTCTTTAATCTCCTGTTCGAGTTTGCAGATCTGCGACAGCATTAATTCATGCTTTTCTAATTGTTTCTTGTTGGTGGCTTCTAACTCCTCATTGTTACTCCTTAACTGTTTGCTAATATCAGACAATTTAGACACTTCCGCAGAATGCTGTTCATGAAGAGTGTGTATTTCGGATTCTAGTTGAGTAATGTGTTCAACAAGTCTTGCATTTTCCATGCTTAACTGATCATTAAGGTTTTTTGCAACTTTATTTTCGGCAGTCAACTCATGAACCATACTCTCAGTTTTGAGTTCCGCACAAGCATGTTCTTCCCGAAGTTTACATTCAGTTTCTTTTAGCTGATCCACATGGCGCTTTAGCACATCAATTTGACTCATGTAGTTTTCAATCAATTCATTTTTGTGACGAATTTCATGATGCAATGCTTCTTTGCCCTTCAAACGACTGACAGACTTAGGCTGTTCTTTAACAGGGGTTGTTGTTGCCGAAGCCAATGGGGTAGAACTGGCCGTAGAAGAACCCACATTGTTGTTACTAAGTGCAGCTGCCGTTACATCGGAATTCTGACGAAAACGTAAACGGTGTGGTAATGAAGGTGTTCGAAAAAGTCTTAATCCTTTTGACTTTTTATCTTTCTCCTCTTTGGGGATTGCGAATTCTTTGGAGTCTTTCGAACCAGAAGCGAAACGCACAGCATCCTTAAAGAATTTTTCGATCTGTTCTTTACGTTCCGGATGGGCAGAAGATGATGAAATGCCACAAGCTGTTGAAGAACCAGTATTATCAGCACTGCCTACGTGACGGGCAGGTGATTGACAAGCAGCTACATCAACATCGTTAAAACGCTTTAGTTTAGCTTTAGAGAACGACATTGTTGTGCCTTTATTTAGTTTCAAATTAATACTGATCAAAAAATTCTTGATTTGTTAAAAATTTTGTTTTTCTTTGGTCGTTAAAATATTTGGTTTACTTTTATTTATTCTAAGTATTTTTTTCTGTTTAACGATTATAACACTTTTCAGCATAACAAATTAACAAACTTTATTTGTTTACTTGACTTTAATTTAAAAAAAAAAAAAGTTAATAACAAATTTATAAATAAATACAAAAACAAAACAATTTATTTTTAAATTTAACAATTCTTAGTAGCGGAAGGCTACTTTTTTCTTTAAATGGAAAACTTCCTACACGTTATACTGTCAAAACCTAACTGATCTCTTGAATATTTTCGTTATTGGTAACTTTATTCTATGATACGAAGTCACCCTTAAATATGCATACATAATGGTGATACAATATTCTAACACCAACTTCAAAACAATTGCATACAGAACAAATTGTGTATATATGTACATATGTTTGTACTTCTGTTCGTTAATTTAAAAACGTAGTAAAGTTGCAACTGTAGTGGTGGTGATCATAGTGGTGGATATATCAAACTGGAAATTACATGAAAAAAAAACAAGTCCTTTCTTAGTGTAAGTAGAAAACTAACAAAACAATAAACGAAAGAGCGACCGCAGTATAAGAAATATTTGCTTTATCTCTTAAGGTATGTATGCATTCGTATTTACTTTTAGCATAAGTATATGTATAGACATTTATTATATAGAGAACTCTTTGTAGATCTAAAATAATTGCGCGTAAATTTTATGTTGAATAGAACGTGCTTGCGTTTGTTCGTCGTATGGAACGCGTATATGAACCGTAAATCCTATGCACACCTGGTGCATTTCCACAAAAGACAACAACACAACTTCTTTTCTTTTGAAAATATTTATTTGTTAAAAAAAACAGTAAAATGATAATATAAAAATATAATAAGACCTTTCGAATACAAACAGATTTGTATGTTTAAAAATCAAAGCAACCTATACATATGTTTATTAAAAACACTTTTTACGCCTAAAAAACCAAATTATTTAATTTACATACATACATATTTTTTTATTTATGTATATTTTAAAAATATTTCAAAATATGTACAAACAAGCAACAGAAGTTTTCATCACTTTACTTATTTTGCGTTTGAAGGAACTTCGCGTCCAGAAAATAATCAGAATACAGAATTTAAGCATTAGCAAAGAATTTCATCGCACTTATCATATTTTAATAAAAAAAGAAAGTAAAGGTTTATATGTAGGTCTATTAATTTAAAATAAAGGTAAATTCAAATTTAATTTCGGAAGGACAAAATTGTTCTTTAATTACAACAAAGACTGTTCGAAAAATATGGTATTAATATGTACATACATATGTATATTGTTTGTTTTCTTTATATCTAATAATTTCAAATCCAATTCTTCCCTTAGTTTTTTTGTAAGTCCGCGAGGACGTTCAGCACTAGGATATTTAATTTTTGTTTTCTATGTTAGAACTTAAAATTAAAATATTGAGAATTTTTTTAATTTTTTTGAAACCATTCTTTTGTCTAAATCTTTCTTTATTTTAATTTATAGCTGTTTCAATTAAGACAATTTGATCGTTTAAAGAATCCTTCCACTTGATGAATTATGCATAGTACGCAAATCAATCGAATAGATATTAATCATGAATGATATTAATTTGAATGAATTAAATTTTCCACATTGTGACGAATAATTTGTTTTGTTTTCCGAATTTTAAAAATAAAAGTTGCGAGACAAATGATATTTTAAAAAAATTGAAAATAAATTTCTCACCACAATTTAAATATAAAATTCCTTACATGAATCATTCATTCAAAGAACATAATCGAAAAATTAAAAAAAAATCGATTCACAAATACAATTTTTATTTTCCTTGAAGAAAAGTTAGCAGCGTTGCCATTGTAGTTTATCATTTTTGTTGTGTTAATGGGAACAATTTTACCATTTTAGGAATTAAAGAATATATATTATAATTTTTAGTTAATATATTTTATGCATGTATGTACGTATGAATCTATGCATGTAAAATATTAAGTGATCAACTAAAAATACAAATAGGGCTTAGGTATAATAAAACAAAAACTATGAATCTGATTTATCTGATTTTTTCTATTATATTTGTGGAATTTTTACTTGAATCGTAGATTAGTTTTATAAATAAATGTACATACAATTTTCGTTCTTTTTTATCCCTAAAAGTTTTTGTTATAAAAACATGTATATTCAAAATTATATAGGCGCCACCGCCAAATGTATCCGTGCAGCTATGATGGCGTCAAACATCGTATGTATTTCAATTTGGACAGATTTAAGTCGCCAGCCTGCTGTTATTTAATGCTTCAAGCAACTTAGAAAGCATTGTGATAGGCTTTGTAAAAAATGTGATTGTATGTGTTACACCGATAATGATTGATATAAAAAGAGACACAACAATGCGACGGTATATTACATACAAACACATTTTTACAAATACTACGAAAGGCTTGACAAGTAGTTTGATCGTATCTTCAAAATATATCAGCCATGAAAAATTCCTTCAGTTTATTGTTTGTATGAGTTAAGTAGAGAATGGGTCGCAAAAGAGAATTTGAACTAGAAAAATATGTTGTATTTGATAAGGAAAATAATACATCGAAATGTATTATTTGTAAAAAAAATGCTTAAAGGACGGATATCTGGAAATATAAAACGCCATTACGAGGTCATGCATAATATTAAAATACAACACACTGATAGCTGCTTACAGGATTTATCAGTAAATAAACGAATTAAAAATGCAAAAATTTCGTTAGAAAAAAATGAATTTTTATTATGTTGTGTTGGTTTAGTAACAGTCAAAAATATTCCATTTAGAATATTCGACGATAAAGAATATTTTAAAAAAATTTTGCGACCTTATGAAGATATTCACGGAACAAATTTATCCTCTAAAAATATTGTGTGTATAATGAACAGTGTTGCAAATGAAATAAAGCTAAACATTTCAAAATCTATCAACAAAAAATTAATCTGCTTAAAAATTGATGTTGCTACGCGTATGGAAAAAAGTATACTGGGTATTAATATACAATATATCAAAGACTCAAAAATTATAATTCATACCATTGGCATGATTCAGTTGAAAAAACGACATACAGCTCAGTTCCTAAAGCAAGAAATAATAAATTGTTTAAATGAGTTTAAAATTGACATCTCTCAGATTTACGCTTGTACTTCTGACAATGGAGCGAATGTTATTAAAACGTCAAAATTATTACAAGAACTACAGGAGGAGGTATTGGCGCAAGAAAATGATGATATTTTTGATGATAATGACAAAAACTTCGATGAAATTCATTCGTCTCTTTCCTCCGTTATGGCAGTTGTTAGATGTGCTGCGCATACGATTCAACTAGCTGCTCATGATGTTTTAAAAACTGTTCAGCCAGAAATAGATGAATGCCGTAAAATATCAAAAGAAATAAGAAATATAGTTCGGAATAATAATTCAGCCAACTTACAAATGCCTTTACTTGATAATACTACGAGGTGGAATTCTACGTATAAAATGATAAAATCGCTAGAGAATTTAAAAGAATATATTGAAAGTACTAATAATATAAACACTTTTGAATTAGATTGGAATTTTATAAACAAGTTTATAAAGGCCTTTATGCCTTTATCGGAGTGCACTAATAAATTCCAACTCGAACAATATATAATCGGTGATTTCTTCAGAGATTGGTTATGTTGTGAAGTTCAACTCAAACAGATGGCGAATGAAAATATTTACGCCAAAAACTTATTAAATTCTATGAACAGAAGAAAACAAAACCTGTTAGTAAATGAGGCGTTTATTTCAGCAATTTATTTAGATCCCCGATTTAATTTCACCCTTACACCATTTTTATCAGAAGAACAAAAAAAAATCGCAGTGGTAAGTAAGTCGTTATATATTAAAAATTACATAGGTATTTACTCTTAAACATGTTTTATAGAATAATTAAATTCGAGAAAACAACATTAAATTCTTGTTTCTCTTTCAGAGTCATCTGCTAAAAACTCAAGAAATTATTAAACGTTTGGCAGGTCAAAATACAGACATTCAAAACGGTTTGATTAAGAACAACTGTCTACCCTCAAGTTCTGAAAAATTTGCTTTATTAGAAGCTGAAATGAATTTGCTTATTGAACAAACTCCGCCTACGGATCGAACAACGAAACAAAAATTAGAAAATTTATGCAACGGAGAAAGAGTTCCTTTTGAAACAAATATTTTGGAGTATTGGAAAAACACAAACACAGATGCAGAAATAGGCTCATTGTTAGATGTAGTGTTGTCTGTCCCGGCAACACAAGTTTCTGTCGAAAGAGCTTTTAGTGCTCTCTCAATAATATTAACAAAAATGAGATCAAAGCTATCAAAAGATACTATAAACAATTTGCTTTTAGTAAAACTTAATAAGAATTTAATTGAATATGTAACAATAAAAAACGAAACCACGGAACAATTACATATGATATAATATTTATTTTTATATATTTTGTTTTTATTTAGACTCATATATATATCTTTTTTGAATTACTGTCCGATGAATAAATAAAAATTAAACTAATACAAATCAATAAATTTGTTAAAATTTTATTATGAGAATTTTTGTAAAGAATCTTTGGTTAATACTTGTGGCAACTTGTTTTTTAATTTTTTGCGACATACATACCTAAATGCATACACAATTTTTTTACTAATATTTGGTGCCGGCAGAAACAATGTTTCATATGTAGGTTTTGGTTTTGTATTTCTTTCATTCATAAACGGAATACTTTGTTATAGTGTGTTGGTTTTTTAAACTGCTAAGCGGTACACAAACATCATACTTACAAACATTACACGTATACAGTCGGGTTCGGGTAAGATAAATTGATAATTGAAGGATTTATTTTTTTGGCTTATGCAAGATTTTCATTAATAAAAAACTTTGGATAAATTGAAACCATTTTGGTTAAATAGATTTTCTACTTTTTATATTGTTTTAAACAAAATAAGAGAAAATGTTGCACTACAGTGCAACAAATTAGCTGTAGCATTGTATTTCGTCGTGTATTAATAAGAAATTTTTTCTACTAAGCAGTGTTTGCTTTATTGAAGTTTGTAGCTTTAAAAACATAAAAGCTGTAAAACTGATTTTCCCTTAAGCGAACTCATTTTCTTTAAAATATAGTAAAAATATTTAATTGTAGTTAAGTGATTTCTTCAATTAAACGGCGGCAGCTTAACCGAATCCGACTGTATTACATATTTTTCTATACACACATTTTTTTTATGTGGCGCCGAAAAAAATTTTTGTGTTGTATTCCTTGCAAGGGATGATTTTCACATATACCTTTTTATTGATGTCGTTTGTTTTTTAGGTATTGTTGTTGTTAAAAGAGGCATTGGGTACAGTGTGACACACAACTTTTTACCTATACACACATATCGATGCCTTACTTCCTCAATCTCGTATCTTAAAAAATAAAATTTTTCAGGAGAAAAAAAAACGGTTAATCTTTTTATACTTCGGTGTTTGGTAAAAAGTTTAAATGCAATTATTAAGGAATTGATTGTATTTATGTATATTAGTAGTAATAATATACTAAGCATTTTTAGTTAAAGCATAAAACAATCGTTTGATATGAAAAACTCAAAACCGTATTTTTAAGTTACGAGGTTGAGGAATTAAGGCATCGATATGCTTATATATAAAGTAGCTTTTATACCGAGTTACAATTTAAGACAAACAAGGATTTTTAATTTACTGAGTAAAAAAAATTAGGAATGTAATGAATTTTCTGTTTACATTTTCAGGTATATATGTGTTTTGCTAATAGGCATATCCTTTTAAGACTTTACCTTTTTATATAAATGCCTAATTATTTTATTAGACCTATAAAGTTGTTTTTCTTGTCCGTATCTTTAAATCAATTATAATTAAATTTATGAGGATACAAATATTATATATGTATGTATGGATATATAAAATATAATATTTATACACGATACAGCTATTTATATACATATAAGCAAAATCCAATCTGTTAAGTACGCATTGTGTTGTTTAAATTATTATGATTGCTACTGTACATTATTTAATGTTAAGATTTTTTTCATACCACAAACAACAACAAATAAAAAGAGGAAATTTTTAAAACAAATTATTCGTTTTTGATTAATTTTGCTTTGAATGAAATATATTAAATTTGTGAGAAGAATGAAACACGACGAATTTTAAAAATAAAAATTGTATTGCAAACGAAATCAATAAAAAAAAATATTTTTATATTATTTGCGAAAAGAATGAAAAAAAATAAAAATACTAAATAGAATTTGACTCACAACTTTTATCGTTTTTAATTCAGAGCATAATCCAAAAAACAAGCGAAAAAAATGAAATTGTGTTCACAAACATAATTTTTTGCGTACTATGGAATTATGTCAAAATAAATAAATACGTAAACACATACTAATTCATTTTAATTTTAATGTTTTTTTTTTTTTATTGAAAAATACAGCTCATTCATTAGATTTTCGATATTTTTTAATTTTTTAGAATAGTTTGCGTTGCATAGTTTGTATTCCTAATCAATATATGTGATCTTCTCCGAGAAAAGGAAAATGAAGTTTTGAGAAAAACGCATTTAAAGTTTCATAACGCATTATCACTGTGAACACACCTTCAGTTGGGAGTTGCGATTTGGTATGATTAGTTATGATTGGGTGCCGACTTTGGTGACGTCATGCCTATGTGGTGACGTATTTTTGTCGCTTTTAGTGTGACAATACCTTTGCTATTGTTGCTGCTCTTTTTGTTATGATCTCGATACTGATTCTTATTTATGGGATAAATAAATTTTTATCAGAAATCTAACTCATTTCAACTTATTCTACATCCTTTTAGGTACCATAATTTACTCCAAACCCAACAACTACATATATATTTATTCAAGAAAATTACGTTAAAATCAAATGTGGATTGACATTAAAACATAAAGTTCTAGCACTTTATGGAGTTATCTGCAGGATAGTTATGTAGAAGGTGTATCCGTTAAAAATGTATGCATGTCAACTGATTGTACAATCATCTGGAAAAAATATAAAAAATAATATTTTTCGATGAGGGCCACCCCTATGTTTGGCAAAAATATCTAAAATGTTTTGCAAAAATACTTTATATTCAAGGGTATACGACTTACTTCTTTGCAACAAAACTTATTTTGTTTTAAATTTAAAAAATATAAAACTGTCGGACATTCGGCATCCATCAGATGTCTGCCAGCAAAGTCTACAAAAGACATATATGAGTTTATGCAAATCATTTTCATCTGACATATTTACACGATATAGTACATCAAATTGCCCAGACACTGACCATATCAAATATCTGTAAATAAAAAATAAAACTACTTATTTGTATAAACAGAGAAAATTATAGTGGTGATCCAATTCGAAGTAGGTAGTTAGTATTTCTATGTACTTATATTATATACCCAGCAAAAAAAAGACATGCAAAAGAATCACTGAATTCTTTGGTTCAACTCATGATTAAGTGGTTCGATTTAGATAAAACCTGGATAATTTTAAACGTGTCATTGGATATCATGTATTAATATGAATAAATTAATAAAAAATTGCATTTAAAGGGTAGAAAGAATACTTGCATATAAGGTGCAAAGAAGCCGATGTTTCACGAGAAAATGATTTTTGTTTACATGAAGTGTTTAAAGTATTTTGTGTGAATTGGCAAGTATTTTAAAGCAAATCTTTTATGACAACCTTTTTCGCATTTAGGGAGGCGTTGATTTAGAAGACTGGAAAAATGTTATTCACTTTAAACTAGTGAAAATTTTGATAGGTATATATGAACATACATATGTGGGTCAATTTAAAAAAAACGTACACATCGATTTTTTTTGCTTCTTTTTAAAGTTTTTTCAATTCGCCGGTAGGAGTAGTCAATTTATATAGAAATTGATGAAGATTCCGGTGGTACTTTTAGGCTCTCAAAAAGATCAATATTTTTTGAAATTTTTTAGGTTTTCTATGATTTCTATCTTGAGCGTCACACACCAAATATGTATAAAAAATCGCTAAAAATGCAAAAATATTTGAAATTCAAGCTTACTACGATGTTCTTTTGTTTCTCAAGATTGACTTTTGCGAAAATCACCTTATCGATTATAAACACAAAATCACGATTCATCTTGATTTTTAATTTTTTTTTAAAGTGACTAGTTATTTTAAAATTTTAAGATGAAAATATGTAAATTTTTGGTAAAAAAAAACTTGAACTTAGAGGTTACTTGCAAAGTTATAGGCTTGTAACAATTAATTAAAAAAATTTAATTATAAGCGTTTTAAGGAAAAAAAAACTAAGTGTGACGCTCAAGATATTTTGTGACACGTAAACAAGAAATAATGCCATATTTAAAGTTTAACGAAAAAAAGTTTATTCTTTTACAAAAAGTAAGTAAAAAAAAACAAAAAATCTTCAAAAAACAAAAATTTTCATACAAAACTAAACATATACATATTCTTTGATGTCTTTAACATAAATAGAAAAAAGGAAATAATTCTTGAAGAAACCTAGACACATATGTAAATATTTGACGCAAAATAATAACTTAACTTAATTTAATTTATAAATTTTCATTCGAATTCTTATTCTGAATCTGTATAAACTTCATGAAATGACAAGCGGCTTTGTTTTTTTTTTATTCTCATTAATTTTTACCACTTTCGAATTAAGTTTGTGGCAGTTGCATAAATTTCCGGTCCCCCAGAGGTTTAAGTTGCAAAAGCACGATTAAACTCAAATATACCACGATTATACCATTCTTTCTTTTATATTCGTCATTACGCGCTTTATCGAGCTTTATTTTCTCTCGATATCTTTATACTCATTCAGCAGCCATTAATTTTGTTCTTTTACTCTTAAAAATTAAAAAATAAAATCATAATTAAGCATTTTAAGCTATGAAGCAATATATATCTAAAGTGATGCTCATGAAATATTTGCCTATTCTGGTTTTTTTTCGTATGCAATTTATTTCTCAAACTCACAAATTATAAAAAAATGAGTTGAAACCATGTTAACAATGATTGTCAACTTCAATTTTTTACATTTAATATATTCACTTTTAAAAAAATTAGCGTGACGCTCATGAAATTTTATCGCGCCCTTACCATGGTGTTCACAAAAACTACGCAAATGCACACTTTTTTACAAAGATTTTTTTTCGCTTTTTCACTTTTGTAATAGTTGAGGTTTGTACTTTCCTTACGTTATTTACTTTATTTAAATGCAAATTGAAAACTAGTAATATTACTTGAATTATAAAAAAAGTGACGCTCAATGCAAATTGTAAGCAAAACCTTTCTTTGCAACACCAAATTCGCACTAATTTAGTTTTGACGACTATAACAAATGAAAACACAAGAAACTCAATAATTCGAAAACTGTTATTAAATGTTGCATATTTACTTTTTTATGGATTTTATTTAATTTTGTTTACTAAAAGTTCTAACGGGGGACACATGCTTTTGTATGGAAGGAGTCCGAGGGAGAAACAAAACACCATTCTGAATAAACAAAAAAACAAACATACAAATTTGAGAATTACGTTTTTTTGTTACATATTCCTCGCTGATCATTCTCAAATTTTTTTATTTTTTTTTGATGTTTTTTTTTTATCTAAAATAGTACTGTAAAGTGCGGGGACACAAAAATTGCGTTTTTTTTAAATTGACCCATGTATGTTTGATTGTATCCCTACTTTTAGAACATGTTTTAAAAATTGATGGCATACAGAATTCATCAAGCAGATTGTTTACCCGCATTTAATTTCTCAATCACACATAAAATACGAAATAACAATAAATATTTTAGTATATATGTATGTATGTAAGTATGTTCATACTTATGTATATACTTACATACAAGTATAAATATTAAATTATTTTTCAAATGCAACGTCTAAATGACAAAAAAGTACAAAGGAAAATGAAAAAGGATCTTCAATTAAAATTAAAAAATTGTTGAGTTTATTTTCTGTATTATTAAAGGCATATGTAAGTAATATTTAATGACATTCTTGTTAACTAATCATATATCGTTTTGGTAGATATTTTCTAAAAACTTAAAGCTGATGTAAAAATAGCTAGAATTTTGAAAATTAAATGTCTCTATAAAACCAATCCAACACTGAGGCATAAAACTATTATTGTAAATAGATTTCTACACACATTTTTTTAAATAAAAAAAAATTCAATACAATAGTTTTAAATCTCAAAATGCTATTTCATTGTTAACTTACTAGTTTTAAATCAAACGTACAAAAAATGATTTTAGTTCATTGTGGCAAATTCATACATACAAATCTTAAAGGGAGATTTCCCTCCTTTTTTTGTTTTTAAGATACTACAGTATTACGTCGTGTATCCTTATTAAGGTCTCGTTTGCTCTTACTACGAGTATTATACATATGTACATGCTTATGTACATATACACACTATATGTTTGTTTGCCTTTGTAAGAGAATTGAATATATATATATTGAATATATATTAAAACAGCTGGGCCATAATTTTCAATAACTTGTATAGTTTTAATCGTTATGTATGTATGTATGTATGTATGTATGTATGTATGCATGTATGTATGTATGTTTGTGTACTATTTGCATATACATATATGTAGATTCATTTGCGTTTTTTTTTGTTTGCATTTTCCTTTTGTAACGTCTGTATAATTGAACCAATGCATGATTAAGGAATAATTTAGTTTTCTTAGTTAACATGTTCTTCATCTTATTAAAATTATTATTAATATATTATTATTATATATATTTTATATTTATTTTATAAATATTAGAGATATAACCCTTTCCATATTTGTTTTCAAAGCCATACCATATTTATAAGGGCAGAATATGTTTTTAGGTCTCATAAGTTGTATATAAAAACAATCAGCTGATTGAATATGAGTACTTTATTTATATACCTTGCTTTACGTAATCGGAAATAAAAATTGTAAACAAAGACTTTCAATTGGCACCGCAGGTGAAAGGTATAAAAACAGCCGACTGTGTATGTTAACATTAAAATAGTTAAACCTTTATTAAGTATAATTTTTACTTAATTATATCATGAATTCAATTTTGAAAAGTCTGATTTTGATATTCTACTTAATTGCAAAATTATATATAAAAATTTAAAAGCAAAAGCCATAGATATATAAATGAAGTAAAAACCTATTAAAACAATTATATTTTTTATACATCCGCTTCAGCCGGCTTAAAGCCGCCGCCTGTAATTTTTGCACGCAGCCTCCGCCGATGACTATTCGTGAACGGCTTGGACCTCTGCTCATGAATCTCTTTTTGTTCAACAAAAGGGGGTTGTTAGAAAGAAAGTAATAAAAAAGAAAAAATACATAATAGAAAGAACTGTTAGAATATTAGTATACATATTTTTTGTACGTCATTTGACATCACATTTGTATATGGCAGCGTGGCCGAGCGGTCTAAGGCGCTGGTTTTAGGCACCAGTCCGAAAGGGCGTGGGTTCGAATCCCACCGCTGTCACACTTTTTTATTACTATTTCTTTATTTTGATTAAATATTTTAAAATTCATGTAAATATGGTTTTTCTCATTTGTAAAAAAATACTTTTCAATGACACATATAAGAAATTTTCATTCATCAGGTAGTCTTGATATACAAAAAATGAAAATGTAAAATAAAAAGTTTTACTTTTTACAGTAAAAACATTTTTAAATTTAAAGTTATTATGAGTATTATTTACACTGCAGCGTGCTAACACCACAAGTTGACTTTATTTCTGTTTTATTTATCATTTTTTAAATAAGATGATATAATATTGTTTTTATAATTCTTGTTTCCTTTTTTATATTTCGAATACACCATGGTTAACTTATAGAGGTAGTGGTGCCAGCTCAGTACCAACATATCAAACTCGATATATAAAAAATAGATTTAAGCGCAAAGATTTGTCAAAATCCTTATATAAAAAAAGAGATCAGTAAAACATAATTGTTTGATATAGTTTGACATTTCTCAACAAATTCATCGTTTATAACGTTCTTTGTAATTAAAAGTAAAATTTTTGTTGCTTTAATGAAAAATTTCCCCAACTTTTAGTGTCCACTTACTAGAGCTTTTACTGTTTATGCTTTACATCCATACCTTATAAAATGACTGGGCGTCAAGAGTTGGAGTTTTGCATGTGTTTTGTTTTTCGTTACAAAAAATATAAAAACTATGACTCACTATCACATTTAGTTGTTCGATATGTTAAAAAAAATCGCTTTTGTATATATAACATATTGTGTACATAATTAAAGTATGTACATACATATTTAAATTTACATAAAAAAAGTTTCCGACTAAACGAAACTAAATGGCAGCACTGTTAATTTTGAATTAGGCGAATTTGTTTTGACGTTTGCTTTGTACAAGAACAACGTATTTTTGTTTTGTCTTAAATGTTTTTGTTGCTGCTGTAATGCTACCTAGTAGTCACTCGGCTCGCTTACATTTGTTTAGTAGGTAGTTTTTTATCGATTCATTTTGTGCTTGTATTTTTATACGTGGTGTTTTAGGCGAAAGCAGCTGCCAATGTTTTAAATGCATTATAAAGTAAAACTACTGAAAGAGGAATGTAAATTATAGTCCACAAGTTTTAAACAAGTAGAAAGAAGGTAAACTTTTACAAAAGATCATAAAAAACAAGTATTATTTTTTTAAAACAAAAACTAAAAAAAACAACCAATGTTTTCTTATGAGAATTGTCTAACAGAGTACTGTTATTTGTTCTGTTAAAAATAATTCTATATGTACCAAAAAAAAATAGTAAACAAAAAAATATAAAAAGTTTAACTTAGAATTGATAAGAAAAAAAGCAGCGAAAACAAATAAAAATTAACATAAAGAAGAAAAAAAATATATGTAAGCAGAAGTACTTAATAAGTCATGATGAACGTTATTTTCCTAATCAACCCGTAAATAAACTTTTTTGTAGGTACCTATATATATATACATATATATAAGGGTTTCCTGTTTCCTTTATTAGTATTGATATGCAAAAATATTTTATATACCTACTAACCTATCAAATTAAAAATAACAGTTTAATTTTTATTTTTAATAAGATATGTAATAGTTTTAATATAGGTAGGTAGGTATATTTAAACAATTAGGAGTGCTATGTTCGGTTGTGCCACGTATTTATAATTAAGCGTCTGACCGGGTTTTCATCTGCGTGAACTATAGAATTGGTCCATGCAAAGAAGTATTTTGAGCAATATAAAATACATAATAAAAATTATGCATATAAAATTTGTATACATATTACCCTGAAGAAGCTACCCACTGTATAATAAAAAAATTTTTATAAAAAAACCAAAAAAGTTGATCTCAAGCTTGGAAAAAATCATATACATATAATAAAATAAAAATTTTAATACTTATGTTTTATAAACTTATTCGTACCCATACAAAATTTTTCTCTTACAATATTGCAATGCCACAAAGTTTGAACTAACGACAATATTATAATATATCGTGTAATGTTAATAATAAAAAAAACAATTTCATTGATTTTTATTTCCATACCTGTGAATCAATGTTCTTTATTTGTATAAGATGAAAATAATTTATTATACATACCTATAAGTTATTTTGAAATATACCGGTTATTTATAAAGGGTGATTTTTTTAAACTATTTTGAATTTCAGTGTATATTTTGACAGTGCATTAACCAGATTAGTTACATGTGAAAATGCCAAAAAAAGCTCAGTAAGGTTTGCCATTTCACCATGAATAATTTAACAAAGAACCAAAGCTTGGAAATACTTATATGCATTTCCTTTATCAAATTTAGTGCTGTGTGAAAAATGATCGTCATAATTGACGCACCGGTCAGGTTATTCAAGCTGTTCTGAGAGAATTAACCACCAGTTTCACTTTATTGAACATTTATCGACCATCATCAATAAATATAGAAATATATCAATTCGTTGCCGTTGTAAACAATTGTATTTGTGTTATTAGAAAAATCTGAAATTCCCGTTCTATTATTAAAAACTTGTTTTGCGAATTTAGTCAGCAATCAAACTCTAGTTTCGGAACAGTCCAGTGGATGCCAAGATCATGCGATTTGACTCCACTAACTATACTATTTTTTGTTGGGATACGTGAAATCTCTCGTGTATAGGGGCAAGCCATCTATAATTTTAAACAAGAAAGACAAAATTACTGCTGTAATTGGTGAGATACTAGATACTAGCCGAAATAATGGAAAAAGGATGCCAAAACTGGGGCTTACGGATGGAACAACAACACGTAACCTCTGGCATCATTTACATAGAATAATCTTTAAAAAGTAATTGGTAGGCATTTAGTTATAGCCCTCAGTAAATGTTTCATTTAATTTTGCAACTTTTGTGAAATTTTTTTTTTTTAAATTTTCACAACCCAACCGGTTTAAAAACCACCCAGTGATTGTATTATTTAATCAGGGATATCAAGATTTATTTACTATAAACTTTTTATTCTTTACAAAGCCTGATTTAAAAGAAACAAAGAAACAACATATGTATCTCTCCCCTCTGCAGTTACATATATCAATCTGCACTAAATAGTAAAAAACACAAGAAAAAAAAAAGAAACTAAAAAACGTCATCATGGTAGTATTTATACATTTATACAAGTTGAAATAACTACACTTGTTGATATTTGAATTGTTTGGTTACTATGAAATGAGGCCAAAAACGAAACAGCCAACTTGTATATGATTCAGTTTAACCACGCTTGTCAAAGCATACGGTTATTTAACAAGTCTACAAGTTTATAAATAATATACACTCTTATTTTTATATAAAAAAACTAATATTTGCCCAATATTTAATTATAGATTAGACATGACTGATTACGTTGAACTGCACAGACGTTTAATGCAAGTCGGTCAGGAGCATTTGTTGAAATTTTGGGATGAGCTAACGTCAAGCGAACGTAAACAGCTCGAGCGTGATATAGTTGAGCTAAATTTAAAAGAGCTAAAATTATATTTTGATCGGGCAACAACATCTTTATCACAAAATGGTTTAAAATTAGATGATCGTTTGCAGCCTATACCAGATTCTAAGGTTATTAGTATTGCTCGATCTTCTGAAGAGACTTTGACTAGTTATCGTGAAGATGGCTTGAAGGAAATTTCCTTGGGACATGTAGCCGTTTTACTTATGGCAGGAGGACAAGGTAATTATTTCATATGGCTTATTGCAATATCAATAGTGCTTATTGCAAATGTTTTTTAATTTAAGTGTATTTCCTTAACGTTATAAGTTTATTAAGCTTATATTTGCTATTGTGTATGCTACATGTACATATGTAGATGTAATAAGTCATGCTTTGTATATGTATTGAATGGCTTAAATATCAACAAGTTTTTTTTAATTGTTTTGCTTAAACCACACTCTAAGCTGTTTTCAAATTCAGGTGAAGTTTTAGATTTTAAAAAGGTTACTTAGTCACGCCCCGTTTGAGATATTCTTGCATAACGGAATTTAATTATTTAAGAAAAATTTTTTAAGTCCCTAGTGCTAAATCATATTATTTAAGTATTTTGCAGTTTTAAAATTTGGGAATTTTTTAAACCTGTATTTAAGCATCTAACTAAGGTTGTGGCTTTATCAGTGTATATGCCTTTTTTATTTAAACTTCTTTACTTTTCCTTATAACGCACATCAAGCCAACGACTGTAGTTATTAATATTTAAAATTTTTTAAATATATCTTAATTGTTAAACATTTTTAAAGCTCTCTATATACATTTTGACTGTAAACGATTAAAATTTGTTATAAATTAAAATTATTTAAAAAAAAATCTTCTTGGCTACCGCTAAGTCGTTTTTTCTTTTTTGAATTTTTTAGAGTTCACTGCATTCTATCATAAGATTGCAAAATTTAATCTGTTAGTTGTCTTAAAGCTGACAAAAATTTATTTTCGTTGATTGCAGTAGTATTTTGGTATTTTTATCACAGTCACTGTCGAAACGATGTTCCACTTTTTTTCAGCTCAGGTCAATTTTAATACCCTTCACAGAGAGTTTAAGGGTATATATGGGTTTGTCATTCCGTGTGAAATTTCCTCTCAATTTTGTAATATTCATTTTTTTATCCAAAAAATCATTATATTATGAAAATTAATAAATTAAATTACAGAAATTGAAAAAAGGATATTAATTATAGATTTTAAATCTATGAAAAAATAACATAAATATCATCAATTTATGAATAATTTTCAATAAAAAAAAAACAAAATCTTAGTTTTTTCAATTCCTTTGTTAAAACAAGTTTTAAAGGTTAAACAAACCTAAAACTTAACTACTCAAAAAAATAATATTTAAAACTTTTTTAACTTAAATGTATTTTGTTAAGACACATCTTTTTTCATAGAGAGTAAAATAGATATATATAAATAAAATAAATTTATATAGAAATATTCGTATGCCCTCGTGGTTATCGGGATTAAAAGTAACAAATGAGGTTGTAATCTGTCTGTGAGATAAATTTTATTGAATTTAGTTCAGATGTTTTTGCATGATTGAGTAACTAACAACTTGGCACATACAAAGTTTTTGTTTATAAATTTATTATTAATTTATTTAATACTAGTCTGTGCCCGCGACTTCGTCTGAGTAGTTATCGGCACGAAAGGTAGCCTCTATGTAATATTTAATTCAGGTTATTATCTATCTGTGCTGCAAATTTCATTTTAATCCGTTTTTAATTTTTTGAATAATTGAGTAAAAATATCAAAATATTTTTACATACAAACATTAATATTTATTATATTAAAATGTTATGTTTAAAACAAAATACTTTTATAGACGACGTTAGACTGATTTAATTTTTTTCGTCGACTAGCAAAAAAATATATATTTATTGCATATTTTCGCGAATTTTCTTGAGTAACGTGATAAAGGATAGCCTATGCATTAATCTAGGTCGTGCCAAATTTCGGTCAGTTCCGTTCAGCCGTTTTTGCGTGATTGAGTAACAAACATCTAAACATGCAAATTTATTATATTAGTAGAAAGTAGGATAAATATTTTTTTAAATCAAATTATGAAATATATTCACAGGAATAACCAGACCATATACATAAGCACAAAAAATTCTAATTTAAAGTAAAAGTTAACAATTCAAATTACAAAAAAAAATTAGGATTAGAAAATAAATAAATTTCCTGTAGTAAAGAGGCCATAAACTTCTTTTCGAATTTGGGAAAAATAACATCATTACGAGATATACATATATATATATATGTATGTATTTTAATTTGTTTTTAGTGCAAAATAACAACATTAACGCACATTTAAAACAATGGTAAACAAATTTTAGAAGTCAGACAAGAAGTTTTAGAGTTTAAGCGGTAGATACTTGCATACATATCCTCTTTATTATACGTTTATTATAATTATATTAGTATGGTATCGATTTAAAGTTATTTTATTTAAATTTACAGGAACTAGATTGGGATTTGCTTATCCCAAAGGAATGTATGACGTTGGATTACAATCTCATAAAACTCTTTTTCGCTTACAAGCTGAACGTATTTTGAAATTGGAAGAACTGGCTCGGGAAGCCACTGGAAAAAGAGGTACTATAACCTGGTATATTATGGCATCAGAACATACGATACAACCAACTTATGATTATTTTGTGGCCAACAACTACTTTGGTTTAAAAAAGGAAAATGTTATTCTATTTGAACAAGGTTCATTGCCCTGTTTCGAATATGATGGTAAGATTATATTGGATCAAAAGCATCGCATTGCAAAAGCTCCTGATGGTAACGGTGGTATTTACCGTGCTTTAAAACAACAAGGTATATTAGATGATTTGACTAAGCGGGGAGTGTTATATTTACATGCCCATAGTGTAGACAATATATTGATTAAGGTAGCCGATCCTATATTTATTGGCTTTTGTGTTCAAGAAAATGCCGATTGTGCTGCCAAAGTGGTGGAAAAATCTTCACCTACCGAAGCTGTTGGTGTTGTAGCAATTGTGGATGGTAAATATCAAGTAGTGGAATATAGTGAAATATCTGCCAAAGCTGCTGAAATGCGTAACTCAGATGGTCGTCTTACTTTTAATGCTGGTAATATTTGCAATCACTTTTTCTCTACAGCTTTTTTGCAAAAAATTGCTAGCACATATGAGCAGGAACTTAAATTGCATGTAGCTAAAAAAAAGATACCATTTGTAGACAACTCCGGAAAACGTATTGCCCCAGAAAAACCAAATGGCATTAAAATAGAAAAATTCATTTTTGATGTATTTGAATTTACTCAAAAATTTGTTGCTATGGAAGTGCCCAGAGATGAAGAGTTTAGTGCCCTAAAAAATGCCGACTCAGTAGGAAAAGATTGTCCTTCTACAGCCAAAGCTGATCTGTACCGTTTGCATAAAAAATACATTGAGGTTGCCGGTGGCCTAGTGCATGGCGATGAATGTGAGATTTCTCCATTTGTTAGTTATGCTGGCGAAAATCTAGTTTCTTTAGTACAAGGCAAATCATTTACGACCCCTTTATATTTGCGAGGTAACAGTGACAATGAAAGTGGTCATTTGTAAAATTCGGGTATGTGATGAAAATCAAATTCAAAAATAAGTGAATTTGAAATAAAAAAATCTATGTTCAAAATTAAATTTTACAGACATTTTTGGTATCTATTTATTTCAGTTCTAATTCTCTTAAATTATTAATTTCTTTACATCTAATCTGATTTTTCTAGTATAATAATTCGGCATTAGTAAAAAATCAAACTCAAAATTGATCGACTTTTATCACGCCGTTTGAAAACAATTCTATTTGTAAGTGAACGATTTACACCACATACCTGCTTATTAAACATTTGCTTTACAGTAGAACGTTATTGTTTGCATTTCAATTAAAACACAAATATATAAGTTACTTAAAATTCCATATACTTAAAAAGCAACCATATTACTGTGTTATTTCAATATTCATACATACAAATGTATGAATATAACACATTCGTGTCTGTTGTGAATACCGAGTTGTTTTAAATTGTTCGGAATTGTCATTAAACTTGTTATCAAAAACACTACAATAACAACTCAGAACAAATTACTTCTACTCGAATTAAATAACAGGCACGTATGTATATAAACAAAAACTAATATGATTTAAAAACTAATAATTTAAACTAAGGAATTGTGCAATTTTTTAATATTTTATCATGTTTTATTTGTTTACATTAGAAACTAAATTGTTAAAATGTGTTTTTATTTAGATTCCAAATAAAATTGTATGAATTTAAGTATTTGTAAAAAGCAAAAAAAAAAAAAAAACGTACTTTTCTGTACCTTCAGAAAAAAATTAAATAAATAAAAAAACCAAATATTTTTAAAACTTTGTATAAATTCTATGTATATATTTTCAAGGTAAAAATTTATAATTGTTTGTTCTCAATGTAATAGAAATTTTAATTATTATTTTTTGCAAGATAATAATAGTATTTTCCTTTTAGTTTTTTTATTTGCAAAATATTGATAAGAACACGACGTAAGAACTCTTTATATTTATATTAAAAAAAAACAGTTTTTACTTTTTATATAGTGCTTCTATTGATTTCATTTTAATTTCAAAATATATGTCAATGAAATATTTAATCATATTTTTCAACTTCTTGTTTACAATAAAGAAGATTCTTAGGAAAATGCAAACAAAAATGCACATATTCTTTTATTAGCAATTTACCCGCTAATTTGCTAGTTTAGCTCTTATTGTGTTGTCAATACTTAAGTTATTTTTTTCAAACACATATTACTTTTCATTCAATTTATGAAAACTTGTATTTACCTCTAATTTATTTTATTTTGATAAAAAGTTCTGAGAAGACAGCAGGGAACTCTTTCTTTTTAGTTTCTTTATTTATTCATTCAATTCTACAAAATCATATAAGGCAAATAAGCCAATAAGTTTATCATTAGTTTGTTAAAAAGTATATTTTTATACCCTTCACACAGTGAAAAAGGGTATATATAGGTTTGTCATTCCGTGTGAAATTTCTACAATTTTTATTTCCGACCCCATAAAGTATATATTTTCTGATAGCTTATGAATAGGAGAGTCGATAAAGCTCTGTTAGTCTGTCCGTGTGTATGTTGAAATCAACGTTTTGAAGCCCCCGACATCGCTTGGACCTGGGTGAGGTATTAAAATATCAGAAATATTCGGGAGTAGATCGGTATTGAAAATCAGAAACATCAGTAAAAAAAAACAACTGAGATATGAGCAAAAACCCACGACTACCTCGATTTTTTTCACACAAACAACATTACAACAACAACATGCATACATACAAACGTGTATACTGGTTAGAGAAAACGGTGCCTCGAATTCCAGCTGAGCCAAAAAAATTTTTTTTTTTATTATTTTATTTTGTTTTATATTTAATACATATATTATTTATATTTTTATTACGTTTTTTTTTATTTTTTTTTAATTCTTTTGTTTTTGTTTTATATTTATTATATACATATATTTTAATTATTTTTTTTTAATTTTTTTTATTTTTTTTTTTTTAACATACATACGTAAATTTATAATTTTACAATGGGATGTTTTTATATATGTATGTTTTTTATATGTAAATATGTACGTATTTCATATGGGATGAATGGTGATACAAACTACTGTTATTGCATGACTACACGTTGTGAAGGGTATATAAGATTCGTCACGGCCGAATATAGCGCTCTTACTTGTTGAACATATTGCGGTTTATATGCCTATTTACCGTTTTAAACATGTGTTTTCTGCATTCCTAAGTTTCGTTTTCAAGGCGAATACATATATTTATTTAATTTTTTAATAATTCAAATAATAATACATACTTATAAATCAAAATATTTTTTAAAATAATATTTTAAATTTTAATTAGGCTTCAAATTAACATTCTTATTGTTACAAAGAATTTTTTTATTATTTGTGATAAATGAAAGACTTATTTGAAAAATAATATTTTTACCGACACTAGCCGAGTATCATTATATACTTATATATATGTATATTATGAAGGGTTGTTCACAATAGACATATTTTTAATGTTATTATTTTTGAACATTTGAATTTAGGACATCTTGTGGATACAGAAATTATTTTCTAAAAACTAATAAGTATTAATTGTTTATTGTATTTTTTTTTAAATTTAAAAAATTATGATTATACAAAACATAGGAGATTTTGTGGATTTCAGTTTATCACTTTATTTTTTTATCACTCTAGCATTAGAATCAATTTTGTACCCAGCATGGTACAAGAAAACCAGATAAACTTGTCCCTACAAAAAAAATATACAAACACAAGAGGTAACAGGTAAACTGAACACATACATATTTATATTTTTCTTTAAAGTATGTCAGGGATGGAAATTTAAAGTCTTTTGCGGTATCAAAACTTTTTATGGAAAAAAATTGCGACGTGTAGACCGCAAATAGCAATATATTTGGCAATTGCTTTGCTGATTGCTTGAGCAATTATTGACGCAATAAGCTGTATAAGCAAAATAATTTTACCTAATAAAACCCACAAAAGTTAAAACAGAAATATTAAATATTTCACTTATAACAAAAATTTAATATTTTTCGTATTTTACTCTTTTATAATTCATGTAAAAATATTAAAGCCTTAATTATAAAAATTATGATGACGCCACATAAAAGTAAAAATTATCAATCACAATTAATTGGCCATATTTTATTACATATAGCAGAAAAAATACAATTTTAAATTATAAACCTTCCCTTTATTATTTATTTATTTATTTATTTATTTATTTATTCATGTAATACACTTTAGTCACTTTTAGGTTAAAGTGTAGTATTAATATAAAAAAAAACTAGAGAAATAACTTCCTTACTTTAGCCATTTAAAGGTTATAATAATTGGCCTTAGAAGTAATATATTTCAACTATTTAATTTAATTTAAAATTAAATCAGAAACAAAGGTTACCTTTGTTTAAAAAATAATTTGAGTATTAAATAAATGGTATATGTATATTTTATATAATAATATATGATTTTTATTTAAGCTTGAGATCACTTTTTTGTTTTTTTATTACAAAATTATTTATTAGTAACCAATATTTCGCTACCAAACAATGGGTAGCTTCTTCAGGGTAATATAAATATTATATATGTATATATATATATATAAATATTATATTATATAAATATTATTATTATTACTATATATAAATATTATAATCAAATATTATCAATTAAGAGATCAAGAAATTTAGACGATATATTTTATATAGAATTATATTTAATATCAATTTTGTTTTCAACGGAAAACTTAAAATAAAATTAGTTTGGGGCATTTATTATGTTTTTCTATGTAACGGGAAAAAATGTTATCAATCCTCATTGAATAAAACACAAAAATATTGCAATTTGGAAGCACTAGCAATTGGTCACGTGAACAAAAACGTGTAATAAATATGGAAGAGCAAGAGAAGCAGATATATTTTAACAGCAGTGATATGAAAGCAAGAACTAAAAGAGAGAAACCATATTATGTATTAAATATTTTACTGGCAGCACTAACACGAAGCTCAAGTGCAGTTGGATTTCTTGTACGAATTCTGCTCATTCAATATTTATCGTCGGTACATTTAGTTTGCGTATTTGAAGAATTTTTTTCCAGACCAATTAAATAGTTGGGGGAATAAATTTTCTTTCTTTGAGGACGTTTCAGTGAAAGTATAACTAAATTTTTTCTGTTACATTTAATATAAAAACCACAAAATTACAATGGGAAGTAAGTAAAAAAAACTTCGAGCATAATGGAAATACAAAGTGATTTAATAATAAAAGAAGCATAAAAAAAATTAAAAAAGCAAAAAAAAATAACTTTGAGCCAATTTCGTTACTTACATATACACAGTTTTAAAATTAATTTTTTGCCGGTTTTTTTTTCTTGTTTAAATAATACAAATTTGTGTTTATACACACTTATTTTGATGATAAATAAATAAATGGTGACGTGTTAAACTAATCACATATTTCTTGCTTTGCAGTAAAATTCCTTGAAGTTATAAAACCATTCTGCAGTATACTGCCAGAAATTGCTAAGCCTGAACGGAAGGTAAGTTATGCTTTTAGTCTTAATTAAAAAATAATAAAAGTTTAATTAATGAATTTAAGTAGAAATTGCTCTAGTTAGTATTTTCTTCGAACGCAATTAATAGTTTGTAGGGATACAACTTTCTAATTGTCATAAGAAAACTAACTGAAAGAAAACGACGATAATTATAAATGTGTAGTTTGAAGGCAAAAGTACAAAGCCACGCAAGCATTTAACAACTTGTCGTTTGAAATATATTAAATAATTTGTTTTATTTATTAAATGCAAAAATATTGTTATTTTGTTGTTAGATTGTATATTGAAGTATTTGTTACATTTTTATCATTAATCAGCTTATGAATGGTCCGCATTGTTTTCTATTTTTTTCTTTTTTAAATTTGATATTTCTCTACGTATTTTTGACAGTTATAACAAAACCAAAGAACGTGTAAAAAATAAGCCGAGGGCATGTCGTTTGACTTCGTCATTAAATATTTGTTGGCTTGTATCCAGGGTTCACTTATGCGATAACACTATGCTTGTATCTACTGCTTTTGTATATTTTAGGTAGAAAACGATCTTCACTGTTGATTGTTATTGTTTTTTTTTTGCTTACGTAGCTTATGATAACGCAAACACAAAATCGGTTAATTTTGCCAGAAATTTTCGTTGAAAAATCTTTGTCAAAATAAAAATCTTAATTTAAGAAAAAAAATTGTATAGGTATTTTTTAATTTGTAATATCGTCGTTCGTAAATTATTGTGTTCTATAGTATAGGTTTAATATGTCACATAGAACCCAATAATTTACGAAAATTATATGTGTACCTACCTAATACAAAATTAATTCATGTTAATCCTAAATCTTATACAAAAATAATTCATGTTTATTCTAAATTTTAAACAAAAATATAAGAATATTTGTTACTATAAATTTGAAATTTGTGAGATCAAACATGATATGCTTCCGGTTTTGAACTGTCGAGCAAAAAATTATGTCAGACCCATTGACAAGGTTTCAGATTAAATTAAAAAAAAATACAAAAAGGACATTGTTAACGCTTAACGTAGATGTAGGAAAGCATATTTAATTTAAACAACGTTCGAAAAAATGGCTTAATATTTGAGGCTGAATTCACGTTGTGTATGGTAAAAGATGTGCTAGCACTAAGGTATATTTATTTATTAGGAAGTCTTATTTCGTTAGCTAATTTTTTTTTAATCACATTTAATTTCAGATGCCAAGGTCTGTATTTATTTATTAATTCAATTTCGTAATAAGAAAGCCTCGAAAGGCCAAAACAAATTATTACATAGTAATTAATTATAGTAGATAAAAAAAAAAACAAATTTTTCTCTTCTCATTTATTTTAAATGTCAAACTTCATATAAAAAAAATATAAACAAAAAAATTCTCCCCGAACTGCAATTACCTGATGAATTAATATGCCTTGGTAAGCACCATATAATGACATAAAGTTTTCATTTTACAGTTTCATATAACGAGAATGGAACACCTACCTACTCTAGTAATTTTTTTAAATTGTAAGCAAAAAGCCTTCCAATTCCTAATTTGAAAAATGTTTAATAAAGTCTGAATTAGTCATCTAACATTTGAACATTATAAACTTCTTGTTAGGTGTGCAATAATTATCATAAATAGTGGGCCAATTCAAAGTAGACTCTCATATTGTACTATGTCATATAATTGATATTAATATGACTAGTGACTTTGAACACCTTTTGTTAACAAATTATGTATTTAATACAAGAAAGAAGACAAAGAGATGACGCTGTTAAAAATTGTATGTATACAGGAAAGAAGAAAATAGAAAATATTCTCTTTGAGAGGTGAGAAGCGAAGAAATTCTCTCTGAGAGACAGTATGGTTAAAAGTATAACGTAAACAATTTCTTATACATAGGAAACAAATGTGTAAAGTCGTATTATTTTTTTGTATGGAAATTACTAACAAAAATTTTATGCATGCATAAAATAATATAAAATAGTACAAATATGACTGATATGCAACCACTTTGAATTGGCCCAGTAGTTATTTCATTCGAATTAGTGTATCGCTCACATTCTCAAATCCTTACCATTTTTTTTAATTAGGAAATTGTTAACAAAAGTATAAATAAATAAAAAAATTTGTTTAAACGTTTATATATTTTTTTTTTTTTAATTTTACAGATCCAATTCAGAGAGAAAGTGTTATGGACCGCCATAACACTGTTCATATTTTTGGTTTGCTGTCAGATACCTTTGTTCGGTATTATGAGCTCGGACTCGGCTGATCCCTTTTATTGGATTCGTGTTATTTTGGCTTCAAATCGTGGTACCCTTATGGAATTGGGTATTTCACCAATTGTGACATCCGGCTTAATTATGCAATTATTGGCTGGTGCTAAAATTATCGAAGTCGGTGATACTCCAAAGGATCGTGCGTTGTTTAATGGTGCGCAAAAATTGTTCGGAATGGTTATAACAATAGGTCAGGCTATCGTTTACGTTATGACTGGCATGTATGGAGATCCATCAGAAATTGGTGCTGGTGTTTGTCTGTTGATTATTATCCAATTGTTCGCTGCCGGCTTGATTGTTTTACTTTTGGATGAACTGTTGCAAAAGGGCTACGGTTTGGGTTCTGGAATCTCACTTTTTATCGCTACTAACATTTGTGAAACCATTGTATGGAAAGCATTTTCTCCCACCACTGTAACTACCGGTCGTGGTACAGAGTTCGAAGGTGCTGTCATTGCCTTATTCCACCTAATGGCCACACGCAGTGATAAAGTGCGTGCATTACGCGAAGCTTTCTATCGCCAAAATTTACCAAATTTGATGAACTTGTTGGCAACTGTCCTTGTTTTTGCTGTTGTCATATACTTCCAAGGTTTCCGTGTTGATTTGCCTATCAAATCTGCTCGCTATCGTGGACAATACAGCAGCTATCCAATTAAGCTTTTTTACACATCCAACATCCCAATTATTTTGCAATCCGCCTTGGTTTCCAATCTGTATGTTATATCTCAAATGTTGGCTGTTAAATTTCAAGGAAACTTCTTTATAAATCTCCTCGGTGTTTGGGCTGATGTTGGTGGTGGCGGCCCTGCTCGTTCCTACCCTATCGGCGGTCTGTGTTATTATCTGTCACCACCAGAAAGTGTTGGTCACATTTTAACTGATCCTATTCACGCAATTCTTTACATTGTTTTTATGCTAGGATCCTGTGCGTTCTTCTCCAAAACATGGATTGATGTGTCTGGAAGTTCTGCCAAAGATGTAAGTAATTTTAACATTTATGTTTTTCCAAATATAAATAAATATATATATTTTCTTCAGGTTGCTAAACAATTAAAAGAACAACACATGGTTATGCGTGGCCATCGTGAAAATTCTATGATCCATGAATTGAACCGTTATATTCCTACGGCTGCTGCTTTCGGTGGTTTATGCATTGGCGCTCTATCAGTCTTGGCCGATTTTTTGGGGGCCATTGGTTCTGGTACCGGTATATTGTTAGCAGTCACCATCATCTATCAATATTTTGAAATTTTTGTTAAAGAACAATCTGAAATGGGCGGTATGGGCACATTGCTGTTCTAAGTTAAACGCATTTTATCAAATGTGTGGAATAGCTGTGTGTTTAGGTGATAAGTGATGCTTAAAACATTTTTGTTTTACGTTTTTTATATAAGTTTTCTTGTAATTAATTTTTATTTAATACCACTTGTGCAGCAGTATGTTTGCACTGAAAATGTTTGTTTTTTTAACATTTTTCTAAATTTTCTTAGAAAGTTTTTCTTAAAAAAAAACAAATATATTTCTTCAGCCCCCAAAAAACATTGATTAAGTGATTTCTATTCAATTCACAAAGGAAAAAAAGAGCATGTCCACCTAAAACTAAAATGCTTATATAATTTAAAAAGCATCCTTCCATTTATTTTAAACATTTCGAACTGTTTTTCGAGAGCCTATTTTAGGTTACTACATGTTGTTTTCATGTCGTTTTTAATAAGAAAAAAAAACACTAGGTTTATGTTAAAATATTTTTAACACAAATTCTAAAAAAAGATAAAAATATTTAATACAAAAATGAGACTTTACAAACTTTTAAATTTTTAATATTATTTCATATAAAAATAGAAAATAATTTTTATTTCTTAGACTTCTAAGATAAGCTATAAATACTTTTATTTTTAATACATTTTTTTGTATACAAACAAACATATATTATTTGTTTAAGCTTAACAAATAACTAGAAATAATATTAAAAATTAAAAAAGTTGTAGTTTATTTATATACAATACGAATGATTGTGAAATTATTAAAGTTATAGAATAATAAAAAGATAAAACAAAAATTTAAAAAAACAACTTAATTTCGGAAAAACAAAAAAAAATGAACTTTTTTTTATTAAATGGGTAAAAAATTTAATATATCTATATGTATATTTTTAGGTTATTAATAAAAAAATTTATAAAATAAAAACAAGTGATCTCAAGCTCAACAAAAAGAAAAAAAAATATATAAATATCAAAAAAGATAACAAAATTTAGACAATATTTTTATATATCAAATTCTTAAAATAATTAAAAAAAACAAATTGATTTGAAATCGAAAAATGATATCTACAATGTCATCATATTTATTAACTTATACCTATTCCTATTGTTGTCAATTTTGTTTAAATTTTATGACGTTACTAAATTAAAATATTAGTTTTATATAAAAGCAGAAAAATCTTGCAAAATTTGAAAGAAAATTAAAAAAAGTCAGTTGAGTTTTGTATGGTAAGGAAAATATGTTTTCATATGTTTAAAATTCAGGTGTGAAAAAATTTCAGGCAACTTTTCGGTTGTACTCATGGTGCAATTTTTGTCTCTTTTTTTTATGTATGGAGTTTGACAATTTCCGAAGTTGAAATAATTTTTTTAAGTATGTATTTTGACATTCTCCAGAACACAAAAAAATAGTCAGCTGGGCTTGCACCGCCACCTTGTACCATGGATTGTACTCAGCCGAAAAGAATTGTCAACGGAATTTTCAACATTTTACTAATACAGGGACGCTTTACACTTAGCGTAGACTTTTTTCGTAAACTAAAATAAAAAATAATCACGCATGTTCTCACAAAGGCATCTCGCATGACATATTATTGTTTTTCGATTCGAATTGACATCGCATAATTGGTGTTCTATAGTACACAATCGCAACAACTTTTGTGACTTCAACTCGCAATTTATGTTTAAAAAAATTGAAAGTCGCGTAAACTACAGAACATGTAGAACAAGTTTGAAGATTTTCAAATCGCATGCGAGTGTCAGACCATGCCTGAATGCTTGATTATTGTTTAAATGAGTAATTTTTTACGTTTTTAATATTTTTGTTACAGAGATTATAAAAAAAACTTTTATATATGAGTTTTACAGCTGACGAATGATGCACACAGGTAGAAACGCCCTAATTATTGTAACTACAGGAGAAGTCAAAAACGTAAGAGAAAATGTAATTTATTTTGTGATATTGCTTGTTAAACTGTTGTATTTGACACTATTGTAGTTTTGTGTCGAAGTATATTTGTGTGAAATCTATTGGAATCACCTAAAAACTATATATATTTATTTGACAGTAAGAAGGCCAAATTTATTTTTGTTGCAGAGATGGGTTTGACTTTATAGTAATTCAATTCATTTAATTAACACTGTAACAAGGCGAATTCATACAGGTGAAATTATCAGCCCAGCTGATGGGGAATGCTACAGTCAAACTCCATGTATAAAAAATTATTGTGTATTTTTTATATGTGGCGTCTGACAGCGAACATCACAGCGAATTCGCCGTTGCATATACCTGTATGAATATGCCTTGCACTGAAATATCAATTCTTGGCCTAAAGAAAAATCCTCTGGAAATATCTTAAATTGTATTGTTGTAAGCACTGGTAAAAATGTAATAACTTTGATCTGGCATCTCAGAAGGAAAGGGTAAATAAATTGGTTTGACATTTGTTGACGGTAGTAACAAAATAGTGTCGACACCTCCAATTGGTGGAAAGGCCAAGGGATTTTTGGTTAAGATTCAGACAAGTTACTGTTTTTCCAAGTGTTTTTGTCAAACAGTTCAAGTGGAACACAGAAAATAACAATTTTTATGATAAAGAAGTGTTAAATTTAAAAAACTATCATCGTCAGCAAAGACAATGTCGGCCACAACACATATTCTAAATAGGAATATGCCCTATCTCAAGCAGCAATTTTCAGCGTTACTACGTAATACTTCACCAGTTATTACACTTATATGTTTCATAACTGCTGTGGGATACTTACTGTCGTTTAGCGAGACAGCAGTGCTTTTCCTAACTGTAACACCTGGCTACATCTTGCCAAATGCAGAATTTTGGATATGGACTGCGTTTACATTCTGCTTTATGGAGCTGCATTGGTGGGAGGTTTTAGTTGATGTTGTCACGGTCGGATTGTGCGGCAAAATGATAGAACCACTCTGGGGTCAAATGGAAATGTTTAAATTTTTCGCTCTAAGTAATTTTGGTGTGTCGATATTGACTACTATGTATTATTTATTCTATTATATGATCACTAAGAACCCGCAGATTCTTTTTGATGTTCACATACATGGTTTGGCTGGTTATGTAGCAGGCATTTGTGTGGCCGTACGACAAATAATGCCTGATCATTTAATTTTTAAAACACGTTGGGGTCGTCTGACAAATCGTAATGTTCCTCTAACTGTTTTGATATTGTCAATTTTACTGTGGGCTATTAAATTGTTGGACGGTACATATCCAGCTATGTTTGCTTCAGGTCTTTTGGTTTCTTGGGTATATTTACGTTTTTACCAACACCATCCGAATGGTCGGGGTGACAGTTCGGAAAGTTTTACTTTTGCCAGTTTCTTCCCAAATGTTATGCAGACGATTATTGGTGTTCTGGTCAATCCCATTTACTTGTGTTGTTTAAAAATTGGAGTTGTTAAGCCACCAGCACCACCGAGAGTGGCATCAGCTGCGAGTTTATCTTCCGTATCTATTTCTATGCCTGGCGTTGATCCCCATGATATTGAAAGGAGACGGTAATATAATTATTACATTTATAAATAAAGATATACGTAAGTATGTAATATATATGATTCTTTTAAACAGGCAAATAGCACTGAAAGCTTTAAGCGAACGTCTAAAATCTACTGAAACTTCACGTCATACACAATTACCCAAATCATTTCCTACTGTAGCTGGTAGTAGTGGCCATGGCCATGGTCAACATCACCATAAACATCATAGTCATCATCATGTGGGGTCACATAGCAGTCATGGCCATTCTCATGGAATGGGAGGGCATGGTGATTTGCAAACACCTCCATTCTTAGCGCAATCAAGTATTAGTTCTGCCTCTTCCTCTTTACCTATCACTACGGCTCGGTCTGAACCACGAATGATTAGTACAATGAGCCCAATAGCTATACCTATGCCAGCGCCGCCTCCTAAAACCGAAATATCCGCAATAGCCACTAGTGATTTCAAGGATGATAGTAGCAATAATATGTTACTCATCAACATTGAAAATGACGACAAACAATAATTGTAGTTAAGTAGCGAAATAAAAAAAAAAAAAAAATAATGAAAAAAAAAAAAACTAAAATTAATGAAAACTAACGATTTATCGCTACAGAAAGTCAAGCTGGTTATGACGACAATGCTGCTGTTAGGATTAGCAGTGATCTTTTTTGTTTAACGTGTATAATAAAATATAAATAGCATAAACTAAATATATAGTACGTAAATTTTCTTATTTTTAAATTAGAATTGGCGTGTTTTTTTAATAAATTATTTTATTAAATTCAAGTTTTTCTCTAATATTGTTTGAACGCAATAAAGTGCTTTTAGAATAATAAATTATGTTGCACTGTAGATTCTGAACTAAAAAATGTAATGCAGGGGCATTTTATTTCCGTTTTTAGATAACAAGCTCTGTTTAGAAACTATGCTTGGTTAATTTGGTTGAGAATATTAATTATTTGAAAAATTATGATAACAAAAAATTTCAAAGAAAAATATTAATTTAATCTTTTATTAAATGAATTGTAATTTTACATTGCTTTTTTAATGTTTTATTTTATTATAGTGTTAATTGGTAAAAATTTTGCAGCTTTTATATAATGACCATAATTCTCAAAACATGTTTTAAAACGTTTGTATGGATTCTACAAGCGAGTTACCAAACATTTTTGCGCAGTTCTCATCTATAATATTGTTGCTGTTGCTGCCATGTACTTTGACCACCTGTCTGATTGGAAGTGACACCTGATGACGAATCGTAAGACGGGTTATTTCCAGAAGAACTACTAGCTCCAGCACTGCCAAACGAATTTAAAACACTGCTGTAATATGAAGCATCAGCTACAGATTCCGAGGGCTGGTGATGGCTTTGACTAAGTGGTGTCTTTTTTAATGATTGATGCAAAGCTACTTTACCCTGATGGCAATCTTGAGCATTGGCATTATTAATGCGTGCCAAATTGGCTTGAGTTAAAGAGGAATGTGTGCTAGTTGGTTGCAGTGTTGAGGAACCTGGTGGAGCAATAGAGCCTATATTACTGTTTGACCTTAAAGGAGCACGTTGAATTAATAAACTAGAGGGTGCTTGTATGGGTGCCACAGTAACGGATGATTCTGATAATTTTCGCTGCATGCCTGCGTCAATTTTAATTTCACTTGTTAATTGCAAAGGAGCTGGTGGAGGTGGCGGAGGTGGCTGCGCAACGTGGCGATGGTTAATGTGCGCTTGCAAATCCCTTTGTGACAAATAAGTTCTTCTACATCCAGTGTTTCCATATCTACTTCCACTATGTGTACACATAAAAACTGTGCCTAGTCCTGATTGCTCCACACGTACCACTTTATCGTTGCAACGAGGGCACATTTTTACCGGTTCAGTACGAGCACATTTCAAACAAAACACATGTTTACATGGAATCATCCGACCATAGTGTAATATAGGTTTGTCACATTGATCACAAATATGGATCATAGGGTTTAAAACCTTTTCGCCAATTAAGTTAACTTTGTGGTTCCATTTGAGACGAAGCATAGGTTCGGGAGGACCTCTACATATAGTTGTGAAAGTAGGCGCCTCAAGCTGTGATATGTCGGCTTCCATGTCAACTAAAAAGAGGAATTTAGAATAGGTACGCTATTTTTAAAGAAAATACATTTTTAATATAATCTTACTTTTCTGTTGCACAATGTTGTTCTTTGGCTGAGTAGTTGTACTCACTGACTGTTCTAACTGTGTTGATTCCGCCGATATTTGTGTATTTCCCACACTTTTTATACTACAAGGTATTTCTACCGACTCATTCCCTTTACACAAATCATTCATGACTGCATCTTCACTAGTTTCCAGTAAGACATTGGCTCCACTTCCTCCTAAAACATCACCGTCTTCGACAACAAGTCCAGAACTACCGTCAAACGACTGATCCAATAACGCTTCCTCATCACTAGATACAACTACTGCGGCTTTTTTGCCTCTGCCACGACCGCGTCCACGGCCTCGACCACGAGCTCTAGTTCCTCGTCCACGTCCTCGACCGCGTTTGCTAACAACATCTTCACCATCCATTTTTACACTCTATATAAAAACTTGAAATACTTTTTCAATGATATTTTTCTTTCCTACTCCTGCTGTACTGCAGAAAATAATAAATTCATCTGTAAATATGCTTCTAGTGATGCCAGATTATATATACAGTTATACATTTTATTTACATTGCAACCATACATTAAGTGAGGCTCTCCACGCGAAACAAAATTAGAAACAATTATCTACTAAACTGTCCAATTCTATCACAACGTGATCACAACACTACATGTGGACCGTATGTATAAACATTTATTTGCAAACAATTTATTTAATTATTTATTAATTCCTTTGTAATACATGTAGCCATATGGCCAATAAAAATTATATTACAAGTTTTCTTAAAAACTACGAGAACACCTAACACCCTTAAACTACTACAAGCCCCATATTATCAGTATCAACTATAATTAGAATTGAAATAAATAAGAAGTTTATGCTTAAAAGTCAAAACTGACATTGAGAAGCAACGCAAAGTTCTCGGCAGCAAATTCCACAAACGTGCAGTTTTAACAAGAAATATTGTTCATAAATAGAGTTATAAATACGGGAAATAACTATCTGAGGATTCCTAAGAGATCTTGTAAACGAAAATTTACACACAATACTATGTGGATTTTGAAACTTAATAATTTTAAAAAGGTATATTAGTAAACGAAATTTTAGGTAATCATCAAAAGTAAGATTTAAAAAGTAAAAGTAAGATTTAAAAAAATTTTGCGAAATTATTTTTAGGAAATAGTAATGGACATGAGTTGCTAAATTTCTTTTTGTTTTCCTGTCGGCATAATTGCTAATGTCAACAAATTAATATTGCGCATGTAGTCGTATCACGTATAGGTTGTGGAAAGTTTGAAGAAAGTCAAAACCAAGGCGAATTTATTTATCAGGTGGTGTTGACAATGCAGCTGATCTACTTTTTTATTTGCAAAAATGATGACTGCATTGTCAAATATTATTTATGTTTACATAGATTACTCCTTCCCGCGCAAAAAAACACAAACAAAAACCATGCAGTTTTTGACACATCGATGTCGAAAGCAACAATAAAAAACCATGTTGTTATTTTAATGTTGTATTTGTTGTAGAATTACCACCACCTGATAAATAAATTCGCCTTGGTCAAAACAATTTAATGTTTTAATAAAAATTGACGAAGAAATGGGAGTATGTGATAAACTTAATATAATTTATAGCTGTGTTGTCGACACCACCTGATAAGCCGGGGTCTCCTCGTAACAATATTTATTACCACAATGGTCATATGTGATTGCGTCGATAGAGATTGCGACGTGTAGATCACAAATTGCTGTATGTTGAAATTTTATTTATTTATTTATTTCAATTCCGTAAATTTCGAAATTTTTTGCGCAATCATTGCTAATAAGCTATCAAAATCGTTTTATATTCATTGAAATTGTTGTTTTTCTTTGCAGAAATAAAGGAAAATTAAAATTTCTTTACCTGATAATAGTTTATAGTGAGGTATTCCAAAATAAGCATAAAAGTTAAAGCAAAAATATAAAATTTTATAAATAAATTAATGCATTAGTAATAAAGAGCCGTTATTCTGCCGACGTTTTTGCTTATGCTTAGCAATGAAAATTGCTACGTGGAAGAAGAAGAAGAAATACACCTTTGGTACAAGTTTATTGCAACCCTGCGGGGTATTAAAAATATATATTTTTGCAACTATGGCTGTCTACTTGGCTGGGGTTGTGGTGAATTGTGGCAACATCTTTCTTTTTCTCGTAACGCCATTGCAGGCGTGTAGTTTATTTTAAAAGTTGTCCAAGAAGAAAATCATTAAACATCCAAAATGGTAGGTGAAATTACTGAAGAAAATAAGGAAAATCTCAAGAAAAATGAAACAAATTTTCCTGTGGCATAAATATTTTAAAAGTGATACTAAAATTTCTTAGCGATAATACTAATTTATGAAATTAAGATAGAGGCGACGTTAGTTGTGTGATTGTGTTTTTATTAAAAATTCCGAAGTCTAAATACTTCGTACTGAATATAACTTACATGATAAAAAACGAGTACAATGTGACGTGTACATTTAGATAAAAGTGTCGCTATTCAGATTTAATGGCCTTGGAAGATTTTCAACAAGTTTTTTTTTTTTTTAAATTCTCATTGTGAAATTTGTGTCTTGGTATGAATATATTTTAATGATTGTGTGATTCCTAGGTCAACTTCACCGTCGACGAAATCCGTGGTTTGATGGATAAGAAGCGGAACATCCGCAACATGTCCGTTATTGCTCACGTTGATCATGGAAAATCTACTTTAACCGATTCCTTGGTGAGTTAAATAAATATGAGATAGAAGAGGTGGAGATGGCCCCACCCAAAGTAGCATAGACTTATTTGTTCTCGCGGCTATTTTGTTTTTGCGTTTTTTTTTTAGGTTTCAAAGGCCGGTATTATCGCTGGTGCCAAGGCAGGTGAAACCCGTTTCACTGACACCCGTAAAGATGAACAGGAACGTTGTATTACCATCAAGTCGACGTAAGTTTTGAACACAAATTTACTTCAGATGTGTTTTTGTTATATGTAATGTGTTATGCACTTGCCTTCTATTAATTTTTTTTACGTTTAGTGCCATTTCTATGTATTTCGAAGTCGAAGACAAGGATTTAGTTTTCATCACCAATCCTGATTTGTGCGAAAAGAACAGCAAAGGTTTCTTGATCAATTTGATCGATTCTCCCGGTCACGTTGATTTCTCCTCAGAAGTAACTGCTGCTCTTCGTGTTACTGATGGTGCTTTGGTTGTCGTTGACTGCGTTTCTGGTGTCTGTGTACAAACTGAGACCGTATTGCGTCAAGCTATTGCTGAACGTATCAAGCCCATCTTATTCATGAACAAAATGGACCGAGCTCTATTGGAATTGCAGTTAGAAGCAGAAGAATTGTATCAAACTTTCCAACGTATTGTTGAAAACGTAAACGTTATTATTGCTACCTACAATGACGATAGCGGGCCAATGGGCGAAGTACGTGTTGATCCATCAAAGGGTTCTGTAGGTTTTGGTTCCGGTTTACACGGATGGGCCTTCACTCTTAAACAGTTCTCTGAGATGTACGCAGAGAAGTTTAAGATTGACGTTGTCAAGCTAATGAACCGGTAAGTTAAATATCCATTGTAAATTACTTTTGCAGTTGTATGCTTTTAGCACAATTCGTGTTATTCATAAAGCGTTAAATTCTTAGATTTTTAATCTGGAATTCTGGGCTTGACGATTGAAAAACAAGTGCAAATAAAAGTAGAAAAAACGAACAAAATTCCGTTATATATAATAAAAGACGGGACTTTGTTCATTTTATTGAGTTGTAACGCTGAGCAGTGACCTCTTTCTTAATGTCAAATGTGTTTATGCTAAAGATTTAATAAAACAAGATTTAAAGTAAAAAAATGGTAAAAATTTAAAAAATGTAAAAAAAGAAAAAAAAAAAAATAAATAAAAAAAGAAAAAAAATAAATAATAAAAAAAAGAAAAAAAAAAATAAAAAAAAGAAGTAAATAAATAAAAAAAAAAAAAAAAAAAATAAAAAAAAAATCAGAAAAATAAAAAATTTAATAAAAATAAAAAAATTAAATAAAAATAAAAAAAATTAGAAAATAAAAATGAAAAATTTCTAAATAAAGCTTTTATATAAAAATAAAAAATCATTTTAGAAGTTAATATATAATTTATTAATTTAATTTATTTTTTAATTTAATATAATATAGTCTTTGGGGTGAAAATTTCTTTAATGCCAAGACTAAAAAATGGCAAAAGCAAAAGGAAGCTGATAACAAGCGTTCGTTCTGTATGTACATTTTGGATCCTATTTACAAAGTGTTCGATGCCATTATGAACTACAAGAAGGAAGAAATTCCAACTTTGTTGGAAAAGATCGGTGTGACATTGAAACACGAAGATAAGGACAAAGATGGCAAAGCTTTGCTTAAGGTTGTTATGCGTACCTGGTTACCAGCTGGTGAAGCTTTGCTTCAGATGATTGCAATCCACTTGCCTTCTCCCGTAGTTGCCCAAAAATATCGTATGGAAATGTTGTACGAAGGTCCTCATGATGATGAAGCCGCTGTTGCTGTCAAAAACTGCGACCCTGATGGTCCTTTGATGATGTACATTTCTAAGATGGTACCGACTTCTGACAAAGGTCGTTTCTATGCTTTCGGTCGTGTGTTCTCCGGAAAAGTAGCTACCGGTCAAAAATGCCGTATTATGGGTCCAAATTATGTACCAGGCAAGAAGGAAGATTTGTACGAAAAGTCTATTCAACGTACCATTTTGATGATGGGTCGTTATGTTGAAGCTATCGAAGATGTTCCCTCTGGTAATATTTGTGGCTTGGTTGGTGTGGATCAGTTTTTGGTTAAAACCGGCACCATTACCACTTTTAAGGATGCTCATAACATGAAGGTATGAATATTCATATTTTATCAACATATTTACGTACAATAACAATTTAAAATATTATCTGATGAGATTAAACACAGACCTGTTCTGAATTTATACCACTTTTTGAATGATTTAAAGTTATCTGATTTTGTTTACTTTAAAAAGGACTTGAATTTTTTGCGACATTTGGTCTAATTTTTTTTTTGTTTTCTATAGGTCATGAAATTCTCCGTTTCACCTGTCGTGCGTGTTGCAGTTGAACCTAAGAATCCTGCAGATTTGCCTAAATTGGTAGAAGGTCTTAAACGATTGGCTAAATCTGATCCTATGGTGCAATGTATAATAGAAGAATCCGGTGAACACATCATAGCAGGTGCCGGTGAATTGCATTTGGAAATTTGCTTGAAGGATTTGGAAGAAGATCACGCATGCATTCCTTTGAAAAAATCCGATCCAGTTGTATCGTACCGTGAAACTGTTTTCGAAGAATCAAACCAAATGTGCCTCTCTAAATCACCTAACAAGCACAACCGTTTGCAAATGAAGGCTTGTCCTATGCCCGACGGTTTACCCGAGGACATTGACAACGGCGATGTCAGTTCCAAGGATGATTTTAAGATCCGCGCCCGTTACTTGGCCGAGAAATACGATTACGATGTAACTGAAGCCCGTAAAATTTGGTGCTTCGGACCTGATGGTACCGGTCCCAATTTTATTTTAGATTGCACAAAGTCTGTACAATATTTAAACGAAATTAAGGATTCCGTTGTTGCTGGTTTCCAATGGGCCACCAAGGAAGGTATATTGGCTGATGAAAACATGCGTGGTGTTCGTTTTAATATTTATGATGTTACCTTGCACGCTGATGCTATCCATCGTGGTGGAGGTCAAATCATTCCAACCACTCGTCGTTGCTTGTACGCATCAGCTATCACAGCTTCTCCTCGTTTGATGGAACCCGTATATTTGTGCGAAATCCAATGTCCAGAAGTCGCTGTTGGTGGAATTTATGGTGTATTAAACAGACGTCGTGGTCATGTCTTCGAAGAATCCCAAGTTGTCGGTACACCAATGTTCGTCGTCAAGGCATACTTGCCTGTCAATGAATCATTCGGTTTCACTGCTGATTTACGCTCTAACACTGGTGGTCAAGCTTTTCCTCAATGTGTGTTCGATCACTGGCAAGTGTTGCCAGGTGATCCAACCGAACCATCAAGCAAACCCTATCAAATTGTGCAAGATACTCGTAAACGTAAGGGTCTTAAAGAAGGTCTTCCCGATCTTTCTCAATACCTTGACAAATTGTAAGCTGTCTGCTTATTTTCCTTAGCAGCCTCAAACAACAACAATAAAGTAGCACATGCATATTATAAAAAATTTTTAAGAAAAAATGAAGAAATTCTAGCAAAAAACAAAATAAAAATACATGATAATTACCATATTAATATATGAACAAACATAAATCTCCTTTTAACGGATTGTTGGTCTTTTTTTATTTTGTTAGTGGGGAGTAGTTAAAACAAACTCATCCAGAGGGTGATTGTGATTTTCGAGTTAACAGAAAGTATGCCCCGAATTTTGAGTATTTTAAAAATGTTTTTTTTTTAGGTTTAACGTAACAAGGCTTTAATTTAAGGAAAATTATAAAATTTGGCTTCTGCTTCAAAATTTCAAGTTAAAAATAAAACAGAACTCTAAAATTAAGTCACCGTCTTCTGTCAACTACATAGTGATCCAAAACCAAAATTCAATAATGCCAACGAAAGCAGTAAAAAATCAAGATTCGGTCATCATATCACCACGAACACTTTCGAGCATATATAGAGCAAAAGTAATAGACGCTTACAGAAATCGTCGCATTTTTACTATTTTTGGCAATTACAATACGATTAGGCAATCATTGCTCAAGCGCGGCTGGCTGGAAAAGATGGCACCAGGTCGTCTTAACAAGTTACAGGCGCTATCGGAAGAAGTACTTTTGCAACATGCCAAGCGGGGAAATGACTACGAGGCAGTGGCCATTAGCAAAATAATCAATCATTTTCCTGCATTCTTTGTGTGGCAACCAAAAGGACAGCGTGATTTATACATGGACGTGCATCCATATCGTAATCGAATAAGAAGATCTAGCGCTGTGGATTTTTCCACGAAAGTTGGACTAATTGGTTGCGCTGAGCAACAACTCTGGTTTCAACAAGATGGTGTGGCAGGAATGTTATATCCTCGTTTTTTCCGTCTGGGAGTTAATCAAGAAGAAAAACACGCCTTTAGAGAGGAATTTCGGATTACACAATGTTGTAGCCTATTACGTTACCTTGTTCACAAACAAGATAAACACGAAGATATAATCGATTATCAAAATGGTATTATCTGTCCAACCATTGTGCATTTTGCCTTTGGCCGAGTTAAACGGCTATTAGATGATTGGGATAATACTGGTCTCTTAGATATCGACCAATCGCAAGTACCCGACGAAGAGTGGTCTAATTTTATGATAAATTCAAGTAGAGTTATTAACAATAATGAAAAAATTAAATGCACTTATCGAGAGCTAACGGAGTTCATCAATACTTCCAAAAATATGTTAGTAAGAATTGAAGAAAAGCATCCCGATTTAAAGTGGGATGGATACAAAAATTTGTGGATACTTAAACCTGGTTATCAGAGTCGAGGATTGGGCATTGTGATACGTAATAATTTCGAAGAAATACTAAATTGGTGCACAACTCATTCTAATAGTCGTTATATTGTGCAGAAGTATATAGGTAAATATATCGATGGTCACAAGTAGAAAGGCCCTAACTCGTATTTTTGACGAAATTGATTTTTCCAGTAATTTCAACTACCTATGACTGATTAAATAACTGACCGATTGATCATCGCATAGACAAAATGAAAAAAAGCTAGAGACATAAAATTTTGACTGTAATTCTTATTTTTGCCGGAGTTTTTCAGTTTTCTGAAATTTTAAAAACGATTTTAAATTATATTTTAGTATCTTTTCGGTACCCCACGTAACTTTCAAATAGATACACATAGGGAAAAATCTACATAAATGTATTATTTACTTCGTGAAATAACATGAATGGATTTTTGGCATTTTTCAAATTCAAATGAATAAGAGCAGGGTATATTTAAGGTTCGTTCGAGAACTCACAAATTTGTACAAATTTTTACTGCATTTTACGAAATTGCGTTCGTTTACACAAATTTGTAGTAAATGAGAGCACAAATAGAAAGCGAAAAGTGACAGTTCTTGACTGAGTATTTGCAAATTTTTACTACAGAAATTTCTTGCAGTAAGATTTAGCAAAACCAAAAAACATATGATTCAAAAGGTAAACAAACAAAAGTAAGCAAACAAAAAGAATACAATTTGTGAAAAAAATATTAAAAAAAAGGAAAAACAAACAAAAGTGCAAAATATTAATAAATTTAAATTGTTTGTGAAATAAAGTTAGCTAACAATGTCTACAGATGTTTTAATTTTTTTTATTTGATTAATTTAATTTGTTTGATTTGTCGAGTACCGATAGAAAAGGAAATAAATATCAAAAGCGAAAAAATTGTTTCAACACAATATTTATTTGCCATCAGCTGTTGCTTCAATTTTACGAATTTTTACAAATTCTCTTTTTGAGAGTAAAATTTTCAATTTACTAAATAATTACTCATTTACTACAAAGTGCAGTAAAAGTACTCGAACGAACCTTTATTCATTAGGTAATCACAGTTTGTAGAGAAGTTTTTATACCCTTCACACAGTGAAAAAGGGTATATATAGGTTTGTCATTCCGTGTGAAATTTCTACAATTTTTATTTCCGGCCCCATAAAGTATATATTTTCTGAAAGCTTATGAATAGGGGAGTCGATTAAGCTCTGTCAGTCTGTCCGTCTGACCGTCTATCCTTGTGTATGTTGAAATCAACTTTTTGAAGCCCCCCGACATAGGTTGGACCCGGGTAAAGTATGAAAATATCAGAAATATTCGGGAGTAGATAGGTATTGAAAATCAGAAACATCGGTACATAAACAACTGAGATATGAGCAAAAACCCACGACCACCTCGATTTTTTTTTCACAAAAACAACATTACAACAACAACATACATACATACAAACGTGTTTACTGGTTAGAGAAAACGTGCCATCGAATCCCAACTGAGCACAAAAATTTTTTTTAACATTTTTTTTTATTTTTTTTTTGTTTTATTTTTTATTTAATATATTATTTACATTTTTATTATTATTTTTTTTATTTTTTTTTTAATTTTTTTTAATTTTTTTTTTAATTTTTTTTTAAATTTTTTTTAAAAAATTTTTTTTTTAAATATTTTTTTGTTATTTTTTTTTTGTTTTTTTAACAAACATACATACGTGAATTTATAATTTTACAATGGGATGTTTTTATATATGTATGTTTTTATATGTATGTACGTACTTCATATGGGGTGAAATAACTACTGTTACTGCATGACTACACGTTGTGAAGGGTATATAAAATTCGGCACGGCCGAATATAGCGCTCTTACTTGTTGTTTATGTTTTTTATATGTATGTGAAGTTTGGTAATTGAAATAAATGAGAAACAAAAAGTAATTGTTTCTTTATCTATGAACTTTGACAGCTAAAAAGTTTAAAAAATTTTGGTACATTGCACATTTTTCAGGTATATTAATCTAGAGTTTTAAATTTAAAGCTTATTGTTCAAAGTCAAGCTTGAACAAAAAAAACAAAATAAATAAAAGTAATTTTCTGATTTTTATAGCATTTTTTGTAAGGAAGAAAAAACTTGGGTAAACTAAACATAAATGTGTATTACATATGTATGTATGTATATTAGTCGAACTAACGTATTTGTTGACCCGTTTTTGTTCCCCAAATTAAGATTAAATTTAAATATCGTTTTATGTGAGGATTATTATTTTTTTTTAAATCAATCGATCGATTTAAAGTTTTTGTATTTTTTTTATATTCATGTCGAAAATTTTTTAGAGCAACCACTTCTAATTTATCGTACCAAATTCGATATACGCCAATATATGCTGGTATTTATACGAGAATCAACAGTTCAGATTTGGCTATATAAAGACTGTTACTTGCGCTTTAGTTCTCAGGAATATAGTGTTGAGGATTTAAGAGAATCCATACACTTGACTAACAATTCTATACAGAAGAAGTATAAAAATAAAACTAGTCGAGACGCTAGATTGCCGAAACATAATATGTGGTCATTGGAACAATTCAAAGTTTATTTAAAAGATCAAAATGTATCAGATGAGACTTGGGATAATCAAGTTTTTTCTGGTTTTTGTAAAAATCTCGTTGCTGTTGTATTGGCAAGCTTAGATGAGACAAATTTAAATGAAAATTCCTTTGAATTATACGGTTGTGATTTTATGCTGGACAACGAATTTAATCCTATTTTAATTGAGATCAATTCTACACCCGATTTGTCTCCCTCAACAGAAGTAACAGCTAGAATCTGTCCAATGGTCATGCAGGACTGTGTAAAAGTTATAGTTGACTTACCACGTAACAGTCAAGCCTCAACAGGCTCGTTTAAAATGGTCCATGAGGTAAACTACAAATTTAAACAAAACTTCAATATAAAGGAGGGCTTAAATATATGTGGCAAGTCTGTAGAAATATCAAAACGTCTAAATAGTCCTGAGCGGCCGAAATTCGTTAAAAAATCCAAAATTGAGAATAAGCTGAAAACGGAAAGAATTTCAGAACCGAAGGTACATACATACATATATAACATAATAATTTTTAAAGAATAATAATTTCACTTTTTAAATTAAAATGAAAACATTTTCCAAATAGACTCAACGGCTATTGGTAACTTCGCCTAGGAAATCAAAAACTAGTGTGTCAACAAACTTAAAGGCTGCTGCAAAAGAAGCTTTAGCTCTGCGCTACACGATGCCGAAATGAAATGTGAAAATTAAGTTTAAAAATTTGTATGATACATACATATGTATGTACATACATATTTTATTTTGTGCTCCGAATAAATTTAAGTTTTAAAGAACGCTTTGAAGATTTTTATGTTTACAATTTCATAAACACACACATACATGTACATATAAATATTTCATCATTAGCACTCTTTATCGGTGTACTCATATTAGATTTAAAACTGCCTAACGATAAAAAGTAGGGGTTAGCAGAGCTTATAAAAGTATATATTTAGCGGACACAAGAACTCCTGTTCCCATTGCATACATATTTATTTTTTTTTTACGCGTTGAAATATAGAGGAAGTGCTTCCACACTGGCTTCTAAAAACAGGGCTTCTACATGAAAGCCTCTTTGGAACCCTTTGTGTGAAGACCTTTTTGCTTTTTAAAATTATTAAACGTATTATACGTTTCTCATATGTATATACATATTTGTATTTCTTTTCCCTAACTCATTCAAATTCAGCACTGTTAAACTCACTCTTAAGAAGCTTCAAACACAACAAAATTAACTGTTGTATATTCGTGAATGTTTTTTCTTCTATTTTTTTTAATTCTTTTAATTTTATTTGATTTAAGTAACATTTATTTTTGTTGCTAAGAATACAAATTAAAAAAAAAATACACACAAGAATGTACACCTTTCCTCTTAAAGAAGGAGAGTTAGAATCACTGTGTAATCTTTCGAAAGGAGTTCAAAGGCCTTCTAAACGGCATTTAAGGACGGCAGGGTAGAATGAGATTAATAATCTAAAAGAAGGTGTCAATGCGGCTTCCAGAAGGCCAAAAATATAAAGACCTTTTTTGACTTTTACCGTTGGGTACTATTAAAGTACTAATAAGCTAATATCAGAATAATTGTCTAGAATTCTTAAATGTTTACAATTTAATTTTAAAAGGTTTTAGGAAGTTTAATAATTTAAAAAAAAGAAATTTAATAATTGTTATTAATTTATTTAATTTATTTATTTAAATTTAATTAAAAAGTGGGGCCTTTCACAAAATCAATGGAATGAAAAATATGTTACTTCTAAACTATTAAAAGGATTTGTGTGATATCTGACAAATTAATAGACGAAGAGTAATGAGGCCCAAGTAATTTATAGTTAGTGCTCTATGTCGTTCGTCATTAACTTATTATTTAAGAAGTAAAAAACTAACAGAATATTGCGGACATTAACGTCATGGAATTGAACATTTACTTTTGAAATAAATTTTTACTAATGGAAAATGCAAGATTTTTAAAATTTTTTACCTTATATTTTGGAAAATCTGTGAAATAGAAATCGATTTAAAGTTTTGGCCATTTTTTTTGGCAACATATAGATTCCCCACCAAAAGAACTGCTCATCTTTATAGGGCACGAGTAAATCAAACCAATTTCGGATACCCTGTAGTGAAGCGTATCTAAGAGAGAGAGAGAGAGAGAGAGCGATCTGCATTTATCGAAACAAATAGTAGCCGTATCTTGGCTATAATGCGGGTGAGGCGAAATTTCTCAAACACTTTTTTCTAAATAGTTATTTGCTCAGTTTCGGCTATAATAATTAAGATACGTGAAGGCTCTAACAAAAATATTTTTTACAGTAAAATTTCGCATTTTGCTTAAAGTATTCCAGTCGCTAATTTGTTTAGATTTTATATGGAAAAATATTTAAACATCTTTTGAAAGGATTTCACAAACGCATATTTAATACTTTTTACAGACACTTTAAAGAGCGTTTTTTTTGATATACAAATTTTGAAAATCGGCCAACATTCCCGAAAGTCTTTACCAATTCTTCCCACTTTAATGTGCTTAACTGTAGTGTATGTATATTTCAACTCCTACAATACGAAAGAACAACTTTAGTTTACATGCATTTCGTAGTTAGGAAGTTACATACATACATACATATATATAATTATTTAATAAACGAAAAACAAAAATGTGTTTGTATTTTTAAATGTTTATTTTTGAACTAATTTGCCTTGCCGACTTGCTACTATTCCAGCTGTATATGGCTTTTCCAATGGCATGTATTGTTGTGGCATTATTTTCTCTCTTCTCCGAGTTTGATGTGGATCCTAAATTTAAATGCGGTTTTAAGCTATAAGAAGTTTTCTTAAGACGCATAGTTTGACTTTGACTTTTAGTGCATTCCACAGACTGCTTGAGGGGACTGCACAATTCCTTTATATTGTCTGCCGACTTACTAATTGTCAGTGCAGGCGTATCAAGTAGATAATTAGTTTTTTTAGTGCGTCCCACACTTCTAGATGAATGCAAGGCCTTTTGCTGATTGTAGGAGGCTACAAAAAATTTGGATTTTTGAACACTTTTACAATCCACCACACTACTTGTCAACAATCTGGGACCGCAACTACGATGACGTTTAAGTGTTGAATATATAGAGGGATATGCAGCGGATTTTGAACTAGATATTTTAGTTTGACCTCGTCCAACAGCAGATATCATAAGATTACTAAATGATTTTCTGCGTTTGTCTGTGGCTACAAGATGTGTCATTATGTTAGGCTTAATCTCATTGCCGCCAGTTAGAGAGGAAACACTTTTAGAGCGCGGGCTCCTGGTGGCCACCTCTATCATGCATTTCTCTATATACTCAGTAGCGTTAAAGGCGGGCATAGGCTTATGCACTTGCGAAACATTTGTCAGAGCTAATGTGGTACGTTGCTTATACAAATGACTGGTGTGTAGGGAACGGTCTTTGCGATGATAACCTTGATATGTATGATGGGAGTTTAAACGATTTGAAATCTGCTTGCCTTTAATTATTAAGTTGAGTCCCATGTAGGCAGGTGTAGGCGGTATACATTGACGATAAATCAATTCAAAATTTCCCACATCTGCCTTGGCATCATTGCGACGGTCGATCATAACTAAAGAAATAACAAGTGGTGTAGTAAAAAGTATTTATAAATATTCAATTACCTTTAATAACATCCTCCAGACACTGGGGGCACATTCGCGCCGTAACACTTGTGCTGGCTGTTAGATCTGGATTAGAATTAATTTCGATTAGCCAGGGATAGAAATTTTCGCAAACCATAAAATCAGCTCCAAACAATTCAAATGTATTTGGTGTCCTTTCCATGTGATCCTGAGAAACTAAAACGGCTGCCACTATAGCCTTACGCATACCCGGATAAATACGTTCCAACCAAAGTTCCTGTTTACCAATTTGTCTCAGATATGCCTGAAACGAATACGAGTCCCACATATTCTCATTTGGCAAACGTTTGTCCCTTTTGCCATTGTTTGTATATTTCTTTTGAATGGCATGATTGGTTAGATGCACCGATTCGTGATGATTGGTCAACGTATACTCCTGCGAACTAAAACGTAAATAACACTCTTTGTACATCCAAACCATAAGCGGTTGTATGCTAGAGATTAGAAACCATTGCCGTATATCAAATTTTGTCTGATGGATTATTAAAGGCCGTTCTGCAAAGAAATACATTCACATTTCAAAAACTAAGATTAAATCAGAACTTGTACATGAATGCAACTATTATCAAACACACACATGCAAATGTCCACACATCCCTAGGCAAAGAAGAGAAAGATAAATATGTGTGTATGTACAAAACTTTGATAGCAAATCCAAGAAATTTTTAGTGTAAATTTAACAGTGTGAGAGTAAATAGAAGAGTCTAACAGTGAAATGCTAAGAAAGTTTTCCATATGTTTATTTGCTAGTCCTTAACCACTTGTTGCTGAATAAATAAATGCAAATGTTATTATAGGTTGCGTGCCGTAATAATGTTAGGATAATTTAGTAAATAATTTGTATTTGTTTTTGTTATTTTTGTTTTGTAAATGATTTTCTTTCAAGTTCTTTTTGCCTCTGACGCTGAGAAAAAGTAGGTCTATCGTTTAATGTACTACATATTTTTAGTGTATTTCACACAGACACACACATCCATGCACATCCATTAATATCATAATTTTGTTTATGTTGTGCTATACTTGATGTTTTGTAATCTATGCATGTATGTATCTATGTATGTACATACAAATGTTTTTTGTATTTTTTATTAAATGAGGTGAAATAGTCGAAAGACCCTACCCTGCTTTCTGCCTTACATCATAGCGCGGGAAGGATATTAAAAATTGTTTTTTAATTGTATCTATACAGTTTCGAATCTTCTCTAACCTATAAAGTTCCACTAGTTTCAATTTCCATCATAACCCATAAAACACAACATATCCTGAACTATATTATCGTTCGCCCTCCAATTTTAAAATCGTATTCAGATGAAAAAGACATGTCTGGCATCTTCTACCACGTTTTTACCACAACTCGAACAGAATGCATCACTATCATGTCTAAAGGGATACAGGAACGATATAATCCAGTCATGTCCACTAAATAACTTCAGCAATGACAAACGTTACCCCATCTGACACTGTACGAAATGCACTTTACACTCGGAAGGCTGCCAGCCTGTACACATGCGCATTTAAATTTCAATATTACCAGATCCGTTACGCACTTGACCAGATAAGAAATGAAAACAAAATAATATTCTAAACGTCACTTCTTATCAACTTCATTTGGAGATATTTTGGGAGCCTGGTATTTGGCATAGTCTGCGAGTAGTTACTCAAAGCGTTTACATTTATATATTGTAGGGGATCAATATAGGATTATTGAGTATCAATCATCACACTAAGATATTTAAAGTACGCGGCTTAGTGTCTATGCGATACGTATCAACGTTCAAATTTATGATTTAAATTAAAGTTAGACCGAAATTTTCCAATAATTTTTCTTATCCTTACCCAAGCAAATGCTTTTTATTTTTTTGTTTCTCACCCATATATTTTTGCACCACAAAACGACTTTTTGCTGCTATAGATGGATTAACAATGTTGACAATTTTCTTCAGATTATTGCTCAAGTGAATTCCACGTCCACGGCATTTATTGGCCGGCTTAATAATCCAGAGATTTTGATAGCCATCAGTGGAGTATTGCGGCCAAAAGTATTGGATATTATCCAGTATGTGAGAACCTCTCGATATGACACTTTCCACCAAGTTTTGTGGATCTGCCAGAATTTTAAAACCCTCATGTGTCATTTGGTAGTGCTGGTTTAGAAAAGCATCCCAGTCGTGTTCCCAAATACGTGCAGGATCTTCAGCGTCAATATCGTTGTGCTGGCAATTGTCCACATATTCTAGGCAACGTCTGAACGCAAACTCTATAGAAGTGTAGGGAATTTTACCGGTTGCCGAGAAAACTGCATCAAAACCGCCTTCATTGTATTTGTCCACCAACCAACGTACAAAGGCTACACAGGCAGTCAGCTTAAAATGTTCTATGAACTCATTGAGTTCTTCGGGAGACCATACATTAAAACATCGCGGAAACTTAATATCTGCCACACCCTCTTCGTAAAAGGCAGACATATCACGCAAAAACGCATTTAAATTTTCTTTATTTGTGAAGGGAGCTCTATTGAACTTATTGATTAGCATATTTGGATTTCTAGACTGCTCCATATAATCGGATTTTTCCTTGTGGGGGGTCCAGAGCAAATCGCACAATATATTTTCTATGTAACGGGACATTATGTTTCTTTCCACTTTGGCTATAAACTGTCGTTGAGTCTCACCCATTTTACGCTTGGGTAGGACTTGCGATAAATCACAGATATTGACCTGACTGGAAGATAAAATACTCGACTTGCGATGCAACTCCAGTTTCTCTACCCAACCGCGAGATTTAAGTGCATGACGTACGGAATTGTAGTTACCACGTATGGTAAATATTTTATTATGCTTCACAGCCTCTTGTGCATGTTTGCGCAAAGCATTAATTTGATCATTATTCAGTATAGTGTAGACACATTTAATTTTTTTAAAGGGTCCTGTTACCGACAACTCTTTATCGATAATAACACTACCCTGAGTAGCTAAAGAGCAGCTGTTTACCTCGTTTGGATTGGAGACAAATTGTACGGATTTCTCTTTGGCATTGACTGAAAATTTTTTGGTAAGTTTTTTTATAGCATCGGTTACTAAAATCTCTGAACTTTTATGATTCACTTCAAGTGGTCTACGTTTAACAACTTTTGAACATTTTTCTATTACAGCATCCGGAGAGTTTTTAAGATTTAAAATATTCTTGTTGGCATCAGTGCTTTTTGATTTGTCTCTCTTAGCGTTTTTGGAAATTTCATAAGGAGTTATTTCAGTTGTGTGTTTATTTGAATAAGAATTAGTTTCAGTTAACAATTGATTCTGTTTCGTGCTTAATTCACTTTCATTACTTTGTGAGTCTACCTCAACAATGCTTTTTGCTATTGTTTTAGCTGGTAATTTTTCTAATTCAATAGGCGTTTCATTGATTTTCTTTAATTTCTTTAACATATTAAAATATTATGCTAAAAGTTGTATATTTTGTGTGTGTGTGTGTGCTTTTTTTCTTAGTCTTGTATTATTTCCGCTAAACGTTATAGAACACGTAATATGTAACGAACTGGCAAACGTTTTACTGATAACTAATTCAATAAAATTCAGTAACTATTTCGTGTTACTTTCCATTTTGTATTTATTTCAGGCTTTAACATACATACACTCACACACACGAACATGCATATTTGTATATTATTGCAAAATATTCTTAATCCTTGAAGGGAGTATTGCTAGCAATACATTTAATAATTTATTTTTCCTTTATTATACTAAATAAAATCGAAATTAATTACAGGCTTATTAATAATTACTTTCTTACAAAATACGCTTTTAAAACATCTGACAAATGTAAAAACTAATTGTGATTTTTTACCGTGATAACTAATAGCTTTGACATATATTTTAATAACAACTTATCTCCCTCAAATGCGTTATTTTGATCTTCCTTGGATACTGTTAAACCTAAAAAAGTAATTGCAAAAAATATGTTTTTATTAAAAACAGTTTGGCACTGATTACACGCTTGACTATTTGCACTCATTTCATTTAACGGGTTAATTAGCTGCAAATTGTTGTAAACAAAAACTTAACCTGAAATGAAAACTATCAAGGTTTATGTAGGAAGAACGAGCGATTGTTAGGCCTACTTAATTGTTGATGTAGTATTACTACAAGGATGTACGGAAAATATTTTTATTTTTTTCCGCAAAAATTTGATTGCTTTTATTGAACATAAGATTTTTTCTAAAAATTTTAGGCAAAAAATATTCTACAAAAATTAATTTAAAGCTAGTATTTATATGCTATTATAGCAATATACATACATACATATATATTTTATTATATGCAAATAAATAATATGAATGGGATTCCCTAACGTGTCTATAGTTTGTAAAAAATTTGGAGAATGTATAGTTTGATTATCATCTGTTGGCATTAAATGAAGAAAACAAAATTAGTTTGTTTTTTTGATGTAGAAATATTACACGCGAATTCTATTTTTAACGAGGTTGTTGCACAAACTTGTATATAAGGAAACTATGTTAAATAAGAGTTCTATTCTAAATAATATGCTGTAGATACTTTAGGCGCTATTTTAAAATAAATAGATTGTAGGATTGTGATAAAATAAATCTAATAATTTTGCAACAGATGAATGACATTTCATGCGACCCTAAAGAAACAATATATGATTTTTTTCATTAATATATTCTCAGTCGCATCTCTAAGCGTGTATGAAAAATACATGTCTCTACTTTATAAATACAATATTTTGTTAATTTATTTTCTTGAAAATAAACAAATTATAATATTAATATTTTTTTTTTTATAAATTTGATTTTTTTTTTATAAATATTTTAGTGATAAAATCAAATTGTTTGACTTTTTCCATATAGTTTCATGTTGTTATTTAAAAAGTTTAATTTTTTTTATTTTTGCCAATTTATATCAACTTTTAATGAATTCACCTTTAGATAATGCTTTTCACTTAAAAAGAAACTTAACAAATAAACCTTGAAAATAGTTGCTAATAAAGTTTATACAAGAAAAAGAGGAACAATTAGTTTATTTAAGGACTACACAATGTTCGAGTTATGTAGTAAATATACATATACATATGTATGTACAATGTATACACATACAACCTTCATACATGCAAACGTAGTCCCATCAAACAAAACAAAAAGAAAAACAAAAAAAAAAAAAACAAAACAAAACTCATACGCAACATATGACAGCAAACTCGTAAATGACGAATATGAATTTTACTCGTTTAGCAACAGATATTCATGCACTTACACACACAAAAGTAGTAGTAATAATAATATTGAGCATGAGAGAGGGACAAAGATTTCTTAAAGAGCTATATAATAGTTTGCATCAGAGCTGGAAAATTCATTACTATTTTATTACATATTTACATTAGCTATACTGTCTCGTTGTATATATCACATTTTTATAATTTAAGCAATTTTTTTATATTTAGATTTTTTCAAATTTAGTTTTTTTTCAAATTTAGATTTTTTCATGAATTTAAATTAAGCAAAGAATTTTTAGTGACACAAAATTTTTAATCTTTTATTTTCGAAACATTTATTTAAGTTCAGTTAAAAAATATAAGCTTGTTGGTACAATTTATAGTCCTCAATAGAGTTAATTACCATTTTGAAATTTAGATTTTTCAAAAGATTTTATTTTAAATCTTAGGGAAGCATGAGTGTAACGTTTTAATAAATTGTTAGTATGTCCATGAAAATAGTAAAAATATAGTATTTTCAAGGTATGAGTAATGAAATTTATTAAAATTTTCAAAAAGTGCGATTATAGTTTATATGTACTGGGTAATGTTTTAAGATTCTGGGTTTAGAAAATTGGAGAAAAAAATAGAGAAAATTTGCAAAAGTGACTGAAATATTTATTTGGGGCGATGAATGTATGTCTGTTATTTACTTTTATTTCATACAAAATGTTGTAGGTAGTCCATCTGTCTGCTTCAATTTTTATATCTTTCCAATGGGATCTGTATTGTTGTCTTGCAGGGCTGGAGTTGCAGTTGGCTTGTTCTTGTACATTAGAAACTTTACGTAAAAAAATAGTTGGGTCGGTTGATAAATGTTTAATTTAAATGAAATTAGTGAGAAATTTGGTCAAAACAGCTTGAATAGCCTGTTCGGAAGTTCGATTATGAAGACCATAAAATTGAACTTGTTTTTTACAAAAGCTTTTCTCACACAGCCTGAATTTTAATAATAAAATTCAAAGATTTGCAAGTGTTGTTCGTTTTTTAATCTACAGATAAGCATTTCTGGCACTGCCACATGTCTCAAAACTTTTTTTATACCGAAAAACAAAATATAAAAATTATTATGTTTGAAGTATTTAAAGGCACATTAAGTAAAATGTTTAAATTTTAAATAATGTCTATTTGCAGTAATTTCGATGCTTAAAAACTTGAAATAGCTTAAGGCAATTAACAGTTACATTCATTTCCTATCACTTCTTTTAATTATTTTAACAAAATTATTTGTAATTAGAGGGAGATAAATAAAAATTTGAAAATCATTGAATTGGTTCAAATATATTAGTTAATACAGTTAAATTTATGGTTGCCCATATTTTTACCTAAATTTTAGTACAACATGATAGAAAAATAAATTAAGAACTTCTCCCAAAAAAATAGCGATTTGGTAAAATTAGATATTTGTTTTTAAGGCGTATTTCTTTACTTTTACTTCAAGGTTGTTAAAATTTAAGAAAGGGCGATCTGTTTTTTGGGTAACGATACATTCGACTGCAATTCACTTTTTTGAGTTATTTACTTCTTGTTGCAAATGACAGATATAAAAGAAAGAAGTCATTGTTTACAACAGAGAACAAAACACCGGGCCATGAAAAATTTACGAGAGAGCAAACTAAAACGGTATTTTTATATTTTCTCTGCCAAGAATAAGGCGAAAATAAAATGAAAATTCGCTTAAAGGTTATTTGGTTTTCATGGAATTGAGTTTATAAAATAAGTTCGCTTGGACAATTTAAAAACATTTCACATGCTTATCTACTTGAATCAACATTAAAAAAAAAAATAGCGCAAAAAATATAGTCCGCAACTAGTGTCTGATTTACGATTTATTTTCATTAAATAAAATTTAAAAAATAAAATGAAAAAGTCATAAATATTTATTTATTCACAACAAAAGTATAAACAAATAACGAAGAAAAAAAAAAACTGTTATAGTGTGAATTTGAAACAGATTTTACTTAAAAAAAGCTTTCAACAAAGGTGTTATATAAAATAAACTGGATAAAACAAACACAATTTTGTGGCAAATATTTGAATCAAAAGGAATAAAATTAAAAAAAAAAATTAAAAAATATTAATAGATTTTTCTAACATACTGTGGCTGCTGTTTGTATTGTAGCAAAACATTGGTAGTGAAACTAAGAAATATTGGCAAAATCATCATCAGCACATAGCAATTTAACGAAATGGGAACTATTGGTAAGTTTAGTAGTAAAATAAATAAATAAAATTATGGAACTTATTTTGCAGTATTTAGAGTGGCAGCAGAAATTATTATTGTTATTATTTATATGTGATTTTTTTAACTACAATAGTAAAACAAATTTTAATCTCTCATAAACATTCATAGAATGAAAAAATAATTAAAAATACAGCACATTACAGTCAGGATAATTTAACTGCATTCTAACGCTTTCATACAAATAGATGAAGATTTAATACTGTATAAGCAAAATTATATTTGACATTTTTGATATGTTTGTTGGAATCTGTAACCAATCCTGAGATACATCATTTTATGAAGGTGTTCCAAAAAGTACTAATTTCATACATTGCTTACTTTAGAAATTAAAGTGCCGATTTTGTATTGTGTCCTTTTGAGGTTTAAAAAAGTATTAAAGTGAGTAATTAGGGCCGTATTCATAAAAAATATTTTAGGTTTATTGAAGGCTTATTTGACAAATTTCTCTACAACATCTGTCAAATAAGCCTTTAATAAGCCTAAAATATTTTTTATGAATACGGCCCTTAATTTTTATTTTAAAATAAGCCACATATGTTTAATATTAACGTACATTAGGCATAAAACTAATTTTTTACGAAAAATATGGCCACGTGGTGGCAAATATTTTACAATTAATAAATGAATATCCCTTTTTTTAGGGTATCTTGGTTCAAAAATGTTGTCAATTTTTAAGAGTAACTATCGATTTCCTTTTTAAATTTTTAAAAAAATATTTTCTGAAGAAAATTTGTTTTAGGGTGGTTGGGGTACTTCCACTATTTTATTCAAAAAGTTTTGTAACATTAGGATGGTTATAAGATATAGAAAAATCCAGTTATATGAAGAAAAAAGTATTCAAAACTTTGTGCTGATAAAAAAGTTATTCCGTTTGGGGCGACAATTTTTTTGCAATTTTACCAAAATAATATAAAAATTGATTTTCATACCTTTTTATGATTCATTCGACTAGCTATGCTAAATATTGCAAAAATTAAAAAAAGTTATTTGTTTAATGTATATAAATAGCGTTGGTCACAAGTAGAAAGGCCCTAACTCAAATAATTGTAACTTTACAGGAGAAGGTAAAACGTAATAGAAACTGCATGATCATAAGCTATCTTCTCTTGATTACAATGTCTTGAAATCACTAAAGAACTCAATTTCGTAAAAATACGAGTTAGGGCTTTTCTACCTGTGACCATCGATAAACATACATCTATGTATGTATTTATAAAAAATTGAAATAATGTTCATTAAAAATAACCTGTCGGATTGAAAAATTTTTTCCCCAGAAATTTTTACAGTCAAAATTAGATTTTTATAGAAATTTTTTCTCTAAAATTTTAAGTCGGTGTGGCAACCTCCGCATAGGTACATATATGAAAAACTTTAAAATAAATATTCCTTAAAAAATTGCTCATTCTTTTAACCAAATATTAAAAGTCATATAAACATATTCATTATGTAGTGTATTTCAAAAACTTAAATTTTAATAATTCAAACATATAAAGATGTGATTGAATAAGATATACAAACAAAACACATTTTATGAGGTGTGATTTTATTAACATAGAATGTTAGGTTAGGAATAACTGTTGGTATCTTCAATCAAATAAGGTTAGCCTTTATCGAGTTATGCTAACATATGTTTTGTAATTGGCCTAGTTTTTCATTAAACGTTATATCTCGAGAACCAAAAATCAATTAAGACAAACTAAAACAGAGGTTTAAATAAGCCTAAATCTTATTTACTTCTGTCCAAAAGTTGTCCTTAATGTGTAAACTGAATTAATGGCTTATTTAAGGCAAAATTGGATGGAATCTATACAGGGGATGTAAAAGTTAAACATGCTGCGTGACATTTAGTACAAAAATCCACAAGAATTGTTAATAACTATTTAAAAATAATGCAAATTTAAAAACCTAAGAATATATAATTAAACAAAATTTAATAAAAAATGCTGATAAAAATTTTAGAATTGTATGAACATATGATGAATAAGTTATATATCGCGTGTGTGAAATAACATTTTTTTTTGAAATTTTTTTAAAATATAAATATTCGACTTTTTTATTAAAATTTTATTGTAAATCAATTGTTCTGGCTTATAATAAATTGTTTTACACCTTAAAACACATTTTTTGAAATCTAGTTATAAGCATTTTTAAGAATAATTAAGAAAAATTAATCCGATACTAGCCAAATGGAATGTTTTATTTTTATTCTGAAAAGCAAATTATTTTTTTAATATTTAATAAATATTTATAAATATTTTATTTTTAGATTTTTGTGTGCCTATAACAAATGATTAATTTTACTAGAAAATCGATTAAATGATTATTTATTAAATTCTAATACAAAAAATTACTATTTATAGACTTTGAAATGGTCTCTCCCTCACAGTGAGTGAATTATTATGCCCTTAGTGTTTCTGGTAATTTTATATTTCATCGAATGTTTTCCTGCAACAAAAATTATTTGTGAAATAAAAAATATATTAAATAAATCGTATACAACACTCAATTTTCATATAAAAGTTTATTTGTTGTTGATGTTTTCATTTTTACCTTTTTGTATTGTTGTCTTTAGTATACAGCTTTTGACGTCATTTTCATGGGTCGTCGTCCTTTTTTTTTTGTTTTTTTTTTTTTTTTGACAAACCACATAAAGTTTTTATTGTTGTTATTGCTTATCGAAGAGTAAAAGTATGTTGGTGTAAATATTAATGTATATAAAATTTTGTAACTGTGACGTCAATGAATTTCTCAATTGTAACCATAACAGTGTAAAAATACCGACAACATAAAAGTATTAAGAGAATCATTGTTTTTTTTCTTGCCACTGTTGAAAATTTTATGACAAATACTTCTTTTTTTATAAGGATTTCTTTCTTGAATTTATTAAGCTTAACAATATTAATTTTTTGAGGTTTGAGGTTCTAAAACCAAACCAAAGTTACACAAATATTGTATTTCTAATGCCATGTTTTATAAATAGAAATTTAATGATATTTTTCCATTTACTAAGTAGGAGTGTGTATCTGTTTCGTTTTTTGACATTCTATTTTTGTTGTTGTTATTTTTGTAACAAGAATAGATTTGATTACAAGTTTTTTTCCACAGTACTTAAATAGAGAAGTGAGCAACAACAATGATTAAATGAGTTCTAGAAAGAAAATTACTTATTGTCTGATGGAAAATTTTTGAATTTTTCTTTCATTTTTATGTATATGGAAACATTATTTAAAAGCTAAATAAATTTAAATATTTTTTTAATAAAACAATTAACTTTGTATGTTTGTATACTGCTAGATGTTGTAAGCTTCTTGCGAGTCAATTACGCTTTAAACATTGAAAAATATGTCAACTGAATTTTGTTCTGTTCGATTGATTTTTTGAATTTTAAAAAAGCCTATTTATTATTTTCGACTCGTTTTCTATTCATGGTGATTTTCGAACGATAGATTACTTATTTCACTGAATTTCACGCTGTCATAAGCGTTTATTCTACGGTCTAATGGTTTAAATTTTTCTTATCACGGAATCTGCCGTAATAGCTAGCATTTGTGTTAGACTAAGATTTCCCATGAAATTCAGAATTTGATGCTCAACTGATGATATTCAGTCCAGTGCATTCCGTTTTTTTGAGGCATATTCCGCAAACAATATTTCTTGATCTTCATCTTGCTCAGACTTAGTTTTTATGTCCTCTAAACAAAGTAATAATTTTAGATATTAAAACTAAATGCAAGTACCTTTGCTTTTGTCATGCTCAGGTACTTTTTGAGTAAAGCTTGAGATTAGTAGATTTTCCTAAAGGAAATCTTGTTTCTAGACAATAAAAATGTGACTGTTTTAATATTATCAGCCCTTTTCTCATCCTCCTAAGCCAAAAATATCAGTATCTTGTTGAACCTAAGAACACATTTGATCACCAGACTATTTGACGCTTGCACTTAAAAACCGACTGTACTCGGCTCACCAATAGGCGATCCAACTCATGCATATTTAAATGAAATACGAAGACGTACTCTCACAAACACATTGACAGACTTGGGTATAACTGACTTATATTAATATATTTTTTTTCATCACTATTGGTGGCAGATGGCCTAAAAAAAATTAAATTTAAAAAAATTTTTTTTGACTTTCTACCACCAAACAGTTTGTTTATTCAAAATCCCTTTTTGAATCGCTACTTTTATTCATAGAATTACCTTAATTAACCCTTCCCCTTACGCAGTAAAAATTTCCGAATTTTTCTACTGTTGAAACAAGCAGTACAGAATCCATAATTTGTTTCGTTTTTATACACAAAATTTTTTAGCATTTCCCCGTATCCAATACGATAATGATTTAAGTAATTCTGCACTGCTTAGAAAAGAAAAAAAAAAGAAAAAGAAGTAGACGTATACTTAATAATTATTTTACAATCGAATTAATATCCATCATACGGCACTTGGTTCTGATATATAAACATGTAGTACTTGTTTTAAGCTGCTCAGCCGATTTTAATTAAATCTGTACAAATGTGTTTGAAAATATATTCATTTAGAAATTAATCTTATATAGAAGTCATAACAAATAAGATAACTTCCAAGAACTTAGGACTTATCATCGTTTGATTTTTCTTTCATATTAAAACTAAATGATATTCCAAATGCGTTCCTTAGTAAGAAATAACCACAAGTTAATAAAAAAGGACTTTAATATATAAAATCTTCTTCACACTTACTAAATATATTTACAATTCCAATTAACATTTAAAAATAAATTTATAGACAAATTAAAAATATTAAAAAGTAGTGCAAAATTTATTTAAAAAAATTTTACTTCATGTTTAAATCAGTCAACCAACAAATACAATAATACGAACAGAAACAATGTATGCTTATAATATTTTTTTGTTATTATTAAAAAAACATAAACTTTCTCATTAAGTAAAAGCAAAATTAAACGATGCAAAAAAAGTAATAAAAAAAATAATTTAAATGCATTTATACTGTTAACTAATTTGAGTCTTTTCTCATTAAATGAAAATTCAACAGCATCACTATAAAAGATTTTTCAATTTATATTTTGTACGTTTGTGTATATATGTTAGTATGCATATTTAAATATGTAATTTTTTTTTAACTATACAAACTAAGCTTTCAATAGTTTGATATTTTTTGTGTTGAATTCGAATAATTATTTTCCTAATATTTGTAAACATTTTTAAATATTGTATTGTGTGTATCACAATCATCAAATCATTTCAACCGATTTGCCAGTGTAGTGGAAAATACACGAAAATGATCGAATTTTTAATTTTAGACATACGTACATATTTTGATTTTTAAAAACATTTAAATTCTTGAAAACGACATTAATACACTTAGAAAAAAACAAATACTCTATTAATTAGAAAATGAAGATATGTTACACAACAAACTTTCATGTAATACTTTATAAATCAAGACATTACCAAAATACTTCTTAGTAAGACAGAAGGTATGTAATAGTCATTGAAAATTATGTTGTTAAGTAATAGCAAGTTATTATTTAATTTTTGATGGATTAAGTTCGATATCGTGGCATTTTTATATTGAATGGTTTAAGTACTCTTTACACTATAGAGTACATTGTTCATTAAAACTTATTACCATCTTATTTCACTGTTGGCTTTAATTTTAATACATTAGCGGCTCAGAAAATACATTACCATATACTTTAAGTGCCCTCATTTATTTTGGAATAAATAAATTAATGGAATAACAAAAATTTTGTAAAAAAAATGAATTTATTAACAAAGTGATGGGTCAACAAGGTCTCGTTAAATTAAATAACTATAGAATCTTATTGATGTCAACATTTGTGGTTTAATATCTTCTTATTATTATTGTTGTTATTGTTTTTGTAATTTTTGTTGGTAATATTTGCTTGTTCTGACGTACATCTTGCCATTGACATATAATAAAAATTAAAATTATAATAAATATTAAAAAAGAAGCTGAAAAACAGGCAGACATACAACAAAGTGTGCAAAAAGAAAACGAGAGAACAAATTATAACACATAAACAGCAATCAGGGTAGCAATAACAAAAACAACATTAAGAAGGTAATAAAATGTAGTGATGATCATTGAGAGTCCATAGACATGCATAGGAATGTATTTAGCAATAAGGGTAGTCTATAAATGAATGATGACTAAAAAAATAAATTAATTAATAAAAGGCCATAAAAAATTCTTAAAACCTTTAATGCATATGTAAGAATAACAAAAAAAAAAAATATAAAAGCATTCTTTAACTAAAGGCTCCACCAAATAACTTTTTTTTTTGAAAATGCTATGAAAAAAGTGTAGCTTTGGCTGTGTGGCACGTAGCGCCGTCCTGTTGAAACCAAATGTTGCCAATATCCTCCTCTTCAATTTTTATGAACAAATATTCGTTCAACATGGCCCGATAACCATTGCCATTGACTATTGGCCACTCCTTGTTAATTTTAGAGGAAAAATGGCTCAAATATGCCTCTGGACCAAAATCTGCACCAAACAGTGACTCATTTTTGGTGTATCGACTTTTCAATGGATGCGTGCAGGTTTTCTGTGCCCCAAATGCTACAATTTTGCTTGTTTACATACCCGCCAAAATCAAAATGAGCTTCATCTGAACAGATGATTTTTTTTTGGCAAAATCGGCCTAAGTAATGTCGAAATATTTCCCAGCGTTGTTCAAGGGTACACACAACCATATTCGTTCAGCGGAAGAATAAAACTAATTATCTGTCAAATCAGACAGCTAAGTGTTACCATTCACGAAATAAGCACTAGTTGAAAGAAAAACCTTAGATGGCGGACCCTTTATAAAGGCAAACTTCTGGAAAAAGTCACCTGTGGCATGTGACATTTGAAACAAACAATAAATGAAAAATTAAAGTTCCTACATATTTATTTTCGCCAAAAAATATTAGTATTAAAAACGTGCCATTTGTTCGATAAAGCGATCAATATTCAGCTTGAACTATTTGCAATGTGTTGTTAATTGTCACTGCAACAATTGATGATCAATTGCTTGAGGTGAAAGTCTGGTTTGTTTTCGATCTTAAGTAACCTATTAAACATGCACAACAGTTCATTGGTGTATAATCTTTTTGTATATCACGATATACAAGCCGATGTTGCTGCTGTACTAACGACAAGATTTCAAGAGTTATTTTTTTTTATATACATAAATACCCAATTTAAATGTCATGGTACTATTTGATTTTTTTTTACATAAAAAAAAACAATTAATTTACCTGATGCAAATTCTTAAATTAATTTTTTCAAAACAGTATAAGTAACCCGCCCAAGTATACTATACATAAATGTCTGTATGCCTTGGATTTATTATGGTTGTTGTTAGTGGTGGTGGTGGTTGTTTACAAATGCATTTAAAAATAATCACAAATACTACGCTTTCTTCTTCTCTATACATGAGCAAATGTGATTTTTTTCTTGAATATTTATTAAATACGTGGGCAGTGTGTATAAAAAATAAAACAAAAAAGGAGAGTAAAATTATTATAAATTTTCAAATTTATTACTTATTTTATGTAGAATTGGTTTTTTTTTTTAATATGCATATACTATAGTATGTACGTATGTATGTATGTATGTATGTATGTATGTATGTATAAATTTTTAAGTTGTTTTTGTCTCAATATCTATATTGTACAACATCACATAAATTGTTATTTGTTTTTTATTTTCCATTGTATGTATGTGTGTTTTTGCTGTTTATTTTCATGAAATTTTTTTTTTGGAAATACTAAAAACATATTTAATATTTAAGCAGTGATAGGTTTAGAAAAATTTCCAAAATACAAACAAACCTATTGCTTTAGTGACATATGTATGTATGTATGTATGTAAGTATGTATATATTTACGCAACATTAGGTTAAGAATCAATTATGTCAAGGTTCAAGAATACTATACATGTATGAATGTATATATGTTTAGAAAATCTCTGAATATTTTTATTAATATCTTTGAAATTTCCCGATGTTTGACAAATTACTTTGATATATTATTTTGAATGTCAATTTGTTGGCGATGTCTTTGATGGTAAATTCAAAATATAAACTTTTTAATTACATATTAAGTATTAAATGTTTTTGTTTTATCATTAAACAATAATTTTATTTTCACAATGTGACACTCTCTTAAAGGAACCCATACTGAATACTTGAACTACATTTGAATAGCGTATAAATTATTAAAAAATTTTCTGGATTTTACACCTTATTAATATTAAATTTTGTTTTCATTTATTAAATACGCAGTATTTTGAAGAAAAAAAAAAATAAAAATCAATTTTGATTTAAAAATGTTGAATGATATACACATGCAAACACAGTTTTATTTATAGAATAATGTTAAATGTTAGAAAAAATTTCAAACAAAGGTTGATACAAAATTCCAACAAATAGAAATAATGGAGAAAACAGACAAAAGAAAATAAATGACATGAAAAAGGACAAACAATATTTCACTTACATAATGCAAGAACGTCAAAGGTCACCAAAAAAACAATTGAACTTTTAATGTTTTTAATTATTCTTTTTTAGAATAGAGTTGCAGCGGTTTTCCAAAAATTTGACAACATATTATTATTTAGTTTAACACAAAATACTACTCATTGACTATAACAGACAAAAATGTGTTTAAATGCATCATAAGACAGTTAAACTTTATGAACCAGTCATAATTCATACATATCTGGCATATAAAACAATAAAAAAAAATAATTTTGTTCGTCATCAAAATCAAGTTTAAATTCTGTCATAATTACAGTAAAGGTATTCACGACACCACCCATTCTAAGTCTTGTCATAAATTTCTCTTGTTTGCTTGAATATAAGCTTGAATAAATAATAAGTTTACTTTTGATAACTAAATTTCCAAAATTTCTCTGCATTTTTTCTTAATATTTGTTTTTTAAAGAAACAAGTTTTAAATTTAGTTTATTGTTGAGACTATTAGTAATAAGGGCCTATTTAAAAAAACAAATTTTTAATTTATGTTTAATTTTTTACTAAAACTAAGTGTCTAACAGTCAAACCTGTGTTGAGCTTAAACAGCTAATACATGGTATGTTTTTTACATCCGACTTGTAAAATTCCCTACTGGTGAATCCGTACATGCCGCGAGTTAGCATAAAAACATTGATTCTATTAAACACGTGTGCTAAGTCATGCAATAATATTTCCATTAGAGCTTTCTCTAGTTTTTTTCTCACAACCACCTGACATCAGTTGTTGACAGAAATCTCTGCTGCTGGACAAACAGTCAGTGGCGGTTGAGTGTGTAACGTGGTTTTGTCAAAGGCTGAGGTATGAAAGACCCGAATGAAAGACACGAATGAAAGACCAATTGTTGTCGGGGTTGACAATAGAATTCACTTTATTTATACGTTTTGATTTATTAAGATATTAAGTAAGTACAATGATTTACTTGTGGCAATGGTGATATATCGGGAGTTGCTAAGTGAGCTGGATCGGCAATGGAGGGAATCGTTGGGCAGCAGGATCAGTTATGATGAAGTGTTAGCCAAGGCCGCTGTTTGAAGTGGCACTCAAATATTAAGTTGGACAAATTCTTGGCTTGTCTGAACCGCCCCTACTACTTTCCAAATTAGTACACTTATATATATTTATGAATAAACCAAATGAGAATTCAAAATAATTTGTTGTCTGTTTGGTAAGCCAAAGCCCATATTTTAAGGAAGTTCACTATGACTTGTAATAGTAAGAGGGTTCGCGAAAAAACAATAAATATATATCACCATCCATTATATTATTACATATCCTATTATATTTTATCTTATAACATTATACGTATTATATCATTATACATTCTATTCTATGTTATTATGACTATTATTATATGTGCCTGGTCATAAGTGTTAAACATTAAGAATTACATATGGATAATTATTACAAAAACCTGCCGTGTATTAGCTGCTTTAGCGTTAAAGCGGAAGTGACAGCGTTGTGCAATAAAACCTATTAAATAGGAATTAAAATATAGATAAAATTGCAAGGTTAAGCTTAAAACAGCTAAAACTAATTTACTTTTCAACAATAAATAAAAAAAACAACAACAATAGTGTAGTTTACTTATTTTCAAGCATTGTCGCTTGCTGTTTCGATTTGCATCATACCAATTTTATTAGCATGATCATCAGCTTGAAACTCTAGTCGCTTCGACAATAAATAAAAATTTAATTTTTTTTTTATTTTTCAGTGCTATTTTCTATTTCAGTTTTACCTGTATGTGCTTATCTCTTGTATCAATGTTAAATAATAAACTGTTAACACCCAATTAAAAAAAAAAACAACAAAACATTTTATGAGAGGGAGTTTAAATTGTAATACTCTTTGTTTTTGTTTTCAACGTGCATTACTTTCTTTTTTTTTTGTGGTTTGTGCATGAGTTAGTAGTAACTTTAATCATTTATAACTCCTAAAATACTGAATCAATTCAATTAGGATTGAGACTGTGCACATCTACAGGAAAATTTTTTTCAAATGGTATATATATTTTTTTTTTGATTAAAATCGGTTGTATAATGTGAGCGTAAACTGAGTAACAAGAAATTGACTTACCTATTAATTAATTGATAATAAAAATGCGTAATGTCACACCTCAAAAAAAAAAACATTTTAGCCACTTTCTACACATATTTAGATCACTTTATAATACAATAATGATTGAAAAAGAGGGCGAAAGCCAACCGAACCAGAACAAAGAAAATACTAGTTTTATACTCTTCTACTTAACAGATTTGAATAAAACTTAAAATATTAAGATAAACTATTTAAAAATGCAATATTTGGAATTCCAAAAAGAAGTTAAACGAATTTTGCGTAAACAAAAGAGCTTATAACGGTTATATCTTTGTCGACATTAGCTATTATTACTTTTGGCCATATGTTTGTTACGAGGTTTTGCGAGGTCGTTCGTAAATGTCACATAGAACACAATAATTTACGAACGACGATATGCTTTAGTTTAGAGTTTGGGCAAAAAGCGCAAGTGCGAAATTATTTTTTTATATAAATAATTCTTTTGATGTTTTAAAATAATTTTTTATTTTCGCCAGACTAAAATCCTTGTAGTAATTTGCATAAATAAATATTTTTCTCTTAATTGCAAAAAATTGAAAAAAAACAACTTTATTTTATATGCATTTATTGACTCAATCATGGAATGACTCATTATATATACAAACAAAAATATTTATTGATTTAATGTAAATATTTATTGAATTAATTTTAATTGAATTTTAATCGTACGTGCACTTCCTTTCTAGTTATTGAACGAAAATAAAAACAATAATTTTGTTATTGTTTTGTTAGGGATATTCTCCAAAATCCAACTATGGTGAATCATTCATTCTCAGAATACTGAATAAAACTTTAACAAATAAAGTTTTGTTTTTCCAGAGCAAGACAATAAATGTTTTCTTTTAAAAAAATATAAAAATTTTAAATATTTATTTTGTATTGTAGTCAATTTGGTAGAGGTGGTTGGCTGTGTAATTTACGTTCATACAAATACATGCAAAAAAGTTACTTTTAAATTGAAATAAAAACCACATCAAAAATCAGTTTAACATGATAATCAATAAAATATGTTAATTTTTTTTAAATAAACTTTGTTTTTTTTTTGTTTTTTTTTGCAATTTTGTTTATTTTGTAGCAAATATTTTTAAATAAACATTTTGTAGAGCACATGTTTGTTTTAAAAAAATGGAATAACTTGTTAAAAGAATTGTATTTTTTAAAAACCTATGATTTCAGTGGCTAAGTAATTATTTAATTATGTTTGTTATGTATGTTTCTTTTTCTAAATGTTTATTACGCCAAAGTTTACGATTCACTAGCTGTACCCGGTCCACTTTGCTGTGCTATAAACATATTTTGTTTATTGTTATTTAAAGAGTTGGTTTAATACTGATGTTAGTACAAATTATCAACATTAACAAAATGTGTGAAATTTTTAAAATATATATAAAAAAAATATGTCTCATTATCAAAATTGAAAAAGTGTTTCTTTGAAGATTTTCTAACGATTTAAGGAAGTAAATTTTACCTTGTTTTTTTATTCGAATTTTAAGAGTTTTGTTGCCACAATTTGTGAGGTATACAATTATTGTCATAAACAGTATGTCATTATATCACTCCCTCTTATTTGATCTTTAAAATTTTAGGTTATAATTGGGAAATTATTATCAAAGTTAATCGTACTAAGTTGAAACCAAATAATAATTACAGTTTTATCAGATATGATATTGAGTGGTGTATTTTGTTTGGAAGTAACGTGCTTTGCTTCGATCCTATTAATTTTCTTAAGATGCTATATACATATATGACATTAACTCCATTTTTTTATATTATATTTTATTATATATAATTCAACACAACTTCGAATCAGCTGTTATTTTACGATGCGCTTCACAACGTACATCATTTCATTTTTATTTATAAAAGGACTGGGTTAGAAAATATTTTCCATCACATAAATTAAAAATATCTGCTGAACTACAAAGTGATTTAGTTTTAATAATAAAAACTATTTACAACCATGGTATTGTTAGGACTAACTTAAAATATATTTATTTGGTTGTTAAAATATTAATTTGAAGCATATTCAGAATAATTTTATAAAATATTGTATTACTTTTACATTTTTCTATTATTTTAGTATACATATCTATACTTAAAAACATTTTATTATGACGTTTACATGTATATATGCATGTATTTATTCGAATGGACTAGAAACTAAAAACTTAAAAATAAAATTATAAAAGAGTTCACTTTATACACGTGTTACACATATCAGTTGATTTATTAATAATCATATAAATATGAATTTTTATAGCACGATTTCCATCAGCTTTCAATTGTTAAATAAACAGCAAAGATCTTAAATAATAATCACACACACACACACAGACATATAAATCTATTTCGTCTTTTATATATAAACATTCACTTATTTACACACAATAATTTATTGAATTGACAACCTTGATTTTATCGTTATTTGAAAAGTGTTGACAGTTTATCTAGTAGAGCACCCTCTGGAAAATTACCGTTTATCCCAACCCTGAATAAAAATAAACCAAAAAAAAAAACATACATTAGTATTCACTTTAAAATAAATTTACAATCCAAATAATATATAAAAAATACTCAACAATTTGAAGAAAATTAAATCCACTTGGAAACAAAATGTGTGTGTTTTCCAACCTAATTTTATGTGGTCATACATACGAGTATTAGCACATCTATAAAATATACTCATTTAACAATAAAATTATACGTATAATTAAACTGTTGGAAAGTTATAAATTCGATAAAGCTAAATACATGTTTTATGAGCAAATAAATATAATGAATTAAAACAATACTTGCTGATCGTTTTGAATTATCAAAACTTTACATATCATTTTGATAATAGAAGTTTGGCAGTGTCAAATCTTAAATACCTGCCATTATTTAAATGCTGTAATGAACATAATAATTATTGATTTTTCGATGTTGTTGTTTTAATTAAAACTTAGAATTTTTAAAGATCAAAAATATAACTTTTTTATAAATATGTAATATTTTATATTAATAAAGGGTGTCTCAGTAAGAATGCATTTTTGAAATTTAATATATTTTTTTTATGCAAATGGCAACTCTGAAATTTGGCAGCTATTAAAAATTTTTATTCCAAATAATAAAACATGTTATAATTGTAAAAACTTATTACAAATATTTAAAATTTATGCAGAGATCACCCGCAAACTTTGACAAATTCTCAGTTGAAAAAGTTCAGCTAAGGTAACAACCATTCGAGGAGTGGTCCTGAAAATTAAATTAAACTGGGTCGGTTAAGGATAGTAAGACTCATGTGTACCATTTTTCTAATCGGTCTATTGAAAACATTGCTGTTATGAACGACAGTTTTGACGTAAACCCGAAAACATTTCGGCATTGTATCGCAGCGAATTTTGACAAACATGCTCCACCTTCATGCGTACAAAAAAAAAGCTTATTCAGGAGTTCCAAACCGTAGACTTTGGAAAGTGGCGGCAATTCGCTTGACTGATAATGGAGCAAAGTGCAAACTTTTAAAAACACATGCACTTACAACGAGGTCTGTGTCGATTATTGTCAGGTGGTGTGATTGGGCCCTACATTTTTAAGATGAGGTCGAAGAGGACTTAAAGACATAACCGGCGTGGTATCAATTATTAAAAAAAAAATCTCGTCGTCAAAAGCTATAGTATAATAACTCTGCGTTATTGATAAAATATTGCTGCAACGATTTACAGAATAAATTATCTCAAGAAATTCTGATATCAACCGCCCATACAGACCATTTAATGCCATGCGACTTTTATTTGGGATCTTGTAAAATCTTAGGCTTATGCTAATAAACCGGAAACAATTTCTGAGCTCAAATCCAAGATCCAACTCGTCATTGGTAAGATTCAGCACATCTCTGTGAGATAGTCATGGAAAATTTCATGATAAGAGTACTGTACCGCTATCAGAACCATGGGGGATATTTGGATCTTTTATTCCATACTTAGTCAGAACATGTCTCCTTCTTAATTCAGTACAAAAATCACAACCATCTTAAAAAATAACTGTTTTTATTTTAAGATGAAAAATTGCTTTCTAACTGTGACAGGCTTTATATTCTTATAAAAGAAAAAAAATCCTTTTTAATTAAAAAAAAAATTTCATTCGATAAAAACACAAAGAGATTCATTATAATTTATAATGTTATCGAAAAGCATATATCAGAAATTAATTATGATGTATTCTTACGTAGAATATGAATTGATAAATTATTTGAAGGATATTTTTTTTGCTCTTGCGGTTTAAAGAAAATATTTTTTTTTACGGATTTCGTGGGTATAAAATATTTTATATATTTTTCTAAAAATAATATTTTTTTATTTTGTATCCTTCAAAATTTTTTAACGCTGCACACTTATACACACATAACATAAATAATTTAGGTTAAACGGCGAAGCAATCTGGCTGATTTTTGCTTTGACATCTCTGTTATATTTATTTATTTGACATACGGTATTTGCAGACTTCGGAAACTTGATTTTAATTAACATACGCACAAACGGACATGGTTAAATTGAATCTCTTTATGGAGTTGCAAATATTTTTTTTAGAAATGTAATGAGAATTTTAATAAAATGAGTTAAAAGGACATTAAGAAAATAGACAATAAAATTCTCTGTCAATCGAATGGTTCAGTTCTTGCTATCGAATTCTTTGCAAGAATTATAATTTCTTAGTGCTGACCACTGACATTGATATTTCGAAGTAAAATTCTGAAAATACAATCAAAAATTCTACTCATAACGATAGCTAAACTATACAAATGGAAACAATTCTGGTACTTAAAACCGCTACGGTTTTCTCTGTGTATGTAATTTTGACGTATAAAAAGCAAGACATTCGAGTTGATGCTATAGCAAAACCACATAAAAAATTTGAACTTTGCTAGGATTATCATCGTTTATTTATATAACTATACTTTTTAGATTTTTTCACACTACGGCAACACTTTCTACCAAATGATCTTTATATTATGTACATTCATATATATGTATGTATGTTATTGTGAGTGTGTGTATATACACACATATATGTATATGTATTGTTTTTTTCCAATGCGTATGTCTAGCCAACCGTAAGATATTGTTTTAGAGCTGCTCGAACATGAAAATGTGAAATCCATAAAAAATACAGAGACAAACAGGGGGCAGTTTCTGATCAATGTTTTTTTTTCTTTCGTTTGTATGTTTCCAATTGACGTCAGCAGTGCCCCCAAAGTCGTTCAAATTATAAAAAAAATATACTATACCAAAAAAAAAAAAAAAACAAAAAAAAAAAAAAACAAAAAAAAAAAATTAAACAAAAACAACGTAGCAAGCACATTTACAATGCGACTATTGCACTATAATACCATGGTGTGGTCGAAGATATCATCCAACGCTGCGTTCTTACAAGATGTTGCCAAATTAAACAACCATTATTCAATTAACATTTTTAGAGAGGGCGAAAGTGTGGCAAATAGGTGAAATAAGTTGCAGAACACAAGTAATTGTCTTAGGAAATTATTTAAACACAATAATTTTTTTTATTTTTTATTTTTAAACAATAATAAAAAAAATAAAAATAAAATGAATTTGCAATGCGTGGTGGGGCCTGTTCTTTATTTATAAACAACTTGTATTTTAAACAATGTGATTTGTTCCAAAAATAAATAGAAAATATTGGCCAGACGCCCCATCGTAGTACAAATTCAATTTAAACAATAAAAAAATATAAATATTCACACTCATTTAACCTCAAAACGAAATATTTTTTCTACCTGTTTTTCTTGAATTTATTTAATTTATTTTTTAACATTTTGTATGTATATGTATGTATAATAGTGATCATCTAATAAATAAATTGATTTTAGATTTATTGAATTTTTTCCATGAAAATGAAACTATAATTAACTAGTTGAGTATTAAGCAAAAAGTCAAAATGAAATGATCTGACTGACATCATGTTTAAACATAACATTTTGCCAAACGTCAGAAGGAGAATAAATACAACAATAACAAATAATAACAATAAAACATTTGTCAAAATAAACAAAATATATTTGTATGCATGAAAAGATATTAATATTTGTTAATGTTGAAAAATTCCCAGAACTCTTGGGGAGAGTCAAATTTTGTGTAAAAACGAACACGTTCACTATCACATTTTGCGCTGAAGTCCATATGCCAAATTGCTTGTCTGTCAGTAGAGTTTTTCTTAATTGAGTGGGTGCTTTGCTCTGAACGTAATTGACGCATTGGTTAGACACCACGGCGTCTGTTTTTGTTATTGTGTTTTTTTTTTTATTTATTAATTTCGCAACTATTTTATAGGTTTTTCTCTATCTGTATTAGCCTTAAGTAGATTATTACTTTATTCATTTTCATATTTTTTTTTTTTTTTTTTAAATGTGTTTATTTATTAATTTTTTTTCTGTGATAAATACGTTTTATGATTTTTAGTTACAAAAATTTTAATTTCATTATTAATTTTCAATTTCGAAACACAGAGTTTTAATGTATCATTATGTTCAAAAAAAAAAAAAAAAAAAATTACAAAATCATCAACACTTTTGCTGGTTCATAAATTAGAAAAATCATAAAGATTTTATGTGTCCGTCCAAGGTTTACGTAGACTTACGTCTCATGTAGCATTCATTCATTCATTCATTTATATTTCCAACGACATAAGCAATTAATCTTATTGAATAGGGTAATTAGTTTGTTTCTTTTAAGAAAATATTAAAAATGTTAAGTGTCAAAAGCAAAAAAGCCAATTTTTTGGAAAAAGTTTAAAATATTTTCTATTTATTACTATGCTATGTACTCCTACATACATACGTATGCGCAATTTGAAGGTAGAATTTAAATTTTGAAATAATTTATATCTAAAAATAGTATCTGTCGACAGTTGTGATAATATTTCCATTTTATTTATATATTTTTGAAAAATTTTATAAGTTCCTGACTTCATAACGTTCTCCGTTTACGTAATAATTTTCAAGAAATTTTCCCTTTTAAATAATATATCTTCAATTCAGATCGATCAATCGCAATATTTTTTACTTTACTCCAGCTTTTTTCATTTTACTTATTTCGCTTTCAATTTCAGTGCCATGTATGTGCTGTTCGACCTCTCCCGGGACTTCCCTGAGGATTACACTCGATAGAATTTGTGGCAACAACGTACTTTGGTTTGCAAAGTATTTTTCCAATCCAGTTCTCCTTCATTCTTTGTATTTCTACACACTGTAGTTGTTGTTTAAAATGGTTCATTGCCTGAAAATCGGTAGAATTTTTCTGAGATATTTATTAGCGAAGACTTCCAACGCATTAATATCTCAAGAGGAAAAGTTTAAAGTTTCACAGCCATATGACAATATTGATATGACGTTGGTACTAAAAATGTTAATTTTTTTTGTTTGGCTAACAATGCCTTCACTAAGTCCTTATTCGTCTTATTCTGCTCCAAGGTACTAGAATACTTTATCATTGTTTATCAAGGAGTGGTACGAGCTTTCGAAATTCATTCGCATAACCTTGCACTTGTTTAGGTTGATTTAAGTCCAGCTTTCTTTGATTTGTGTGTGAGTCGCCTTAGTAATGCGACCATGTCAGTAGAATAATAGGAATTTTCACAGTCTTCCTTTTATTCCATACAATACAATTTCTTAAATGCCCATCATTGCTTGTTTCATTATGCCACCGAGCACTATATTGGAATGCCATCACAAAGATTTGGGCAATTGACATTTTATCAATTAGATGAGGTAATGTGGAACCCCCTTACATTCGAGTGCATATCAAAGAACGGTATGGGCTGAGGTGTGAAATATCTTCTCGAAATCAATAAAACAAAGGTGCAGTGGAGACCTGCATTCAAATGACTGCTCTGCGATAACTCCCAGTGAGATAATATGGTCCACACACGATTTGTTTAGACAACAAAATACCGGTTGGTTTCTTGAATTTGGCATCAGTTCTTCTAATATTCGTTTTGTTATTATACAAGCTAAAACTTTATTTACCATAGTTAGTAGAATGACTCCCCACCAATTGTTACGATTTGTTAGGTCACCTTTCTTAGGTATTATGCCTTTTTGCAATAGTCTGGTATTCCCTTCTTATAAATAAAGTTTTCAAAATCTTATTTTTTGATTTACAAAAATTCTTGTTACTTTTTATTTTCAAATTTTTTCACCAACTGCACTTTTAGGCACAATTATTTAAGACCACAACCCAAATAACCTGCAAAATTAAATAACAAGTTCACATACTTACATTGTCATTATAATAATTATAATTATATAAACTAAAAAATCAATTAATTTATAAACAATCAAAAATAATATACATTTACTCGTATTGAAATATAAATTACAAAAGAGAAAATTTGCTTCTTAAGTTGAAGAAAAATTCTCTTGTTTTCATGTCGGGCAACTTTCTAGAATGTGATGTTTTGACATTTTTGACAGTTTTATTTAATGTTATTGTTTTTCGGAAAATTATGAGTTAAAGTTTTTATTTTTTATTTACCTAAATAAAACCAGCCATTATAATCATGTGTACAGCTGCAAATACATATTTATATAAGTTGTTTTCAAAGAAAACATTATAATTTTTTACTAGAAAATGACACATCAACATCAAAGTTGCGAAAATGTTTTGGAACATAAATCACCTTTGAAGAGGTGGTCATTAAATTAATTTCATTACTTTTTCTTAACGAGCCTGTAGTAGATTTTTTTCGTTTTAATGATGAGATCATGAACGCATTTTTGTGTGTTAAAGAAAGCATTAGCAACAATGTGAATTAGTTAAAAAAAAGCTGGTAACTGGAAAAGAAATTAAAAAAGAATTATTACTTATGTATTAGTAATACTGTAGCAAACTAATTAATTTATTTAAATTAAATACTAATTATGTATGTGTGTTTGTTGTTTCTTTTTAGAAAAACGTACATTTTCGTTCCGTTTGAGAAGATCGCGTGCAGGTGATGGTGGCAGCACTAATTCGCGTAATAGCAACAACAATAGCAGTACTTGTACAAACAACAACAACAACCGTTGCAATTCACCTTTAACACCCACCAGTGTCAGCGTTAAATTGGAGGTGCCGAATTCTGGCGCTTCGGTTAGTCGTCGCAGTAGTATTTATAGGAAACCCGATAAGGATGACAGTGGTCTTATACATATCATACGTGACATTGAGTTGCCGTTAATGTCCTTCACCGATCAATATAATATAAATAAAATCTTGGCTGAAGGCTGTTTTGCCAAAATAATGCTAGCAACACATAGACCCACCCAGACTGAGATTGTACTAAAGGCTGTGCATGCTGAGCTGACTACGATGCAAGAATTCCAAAAGGAGTTCCATTTCAATTACGAACTCTCTCATCATCGCAACATTTTGAGTGCTTATAATGTGGCTTTTCAGACTAAGGACTATTATGTGTTTGCCATGGAACATGCCGAATACGGAGACTTGGCTTCAAACTTAAGTCCTAATGGTTTGCATGAGAGTGCTTGCAAAATGATAACAGAACAGTTAAGTTCTGCTTTAGGATTTATGCATTCAAAAAATTTGGTACATAGAGATCTGAAATTGGAAAATGTGTTGGTCTTTAAGCCTGACTTTAGTCGCGTCAAGCTGTGCGACTTTGGCGCCACAACAAAGAAGGGTGTTTTAGTGCACAAAGTCAAGCACACTTGGACTAGTTTTGTGCCGCCAGAGGTTTTGGAGATAGTGAAGAATGAAAGATTCACCTGTTTACCCTCAAGTGATTCGTGGCAATTTGGCATTTTGATGTTCCATATATTAACGGGCAGTGCTCCCTGGAATGCCGCCGACTGGGTAAAGGATAACAAGTACTGCAATTTTATGAAATACGAACAGAGAAAAACTACCAAAATTCCCGATAGTTTTAGACGATTTTCGGCCAGACTTATGAGATGTTTTCGCAAATACTTATCACACGATCCGGAAGATAGATGCAAAGTAACCGAAATATCCAAGTACATGAAAGATAGATGGGTGGAATGCCGTATATCGACTTCTAAATCTGCTACACTCATTTCTCCCAGTCCCGATCAGGATTCGTGCATTTATTTAAATCAAAGAGAGGGACGTAATTCGGCCGACGAAAACAAAACCCGCCTAAGACGAATGATGTCAAATTATGGCTTAGAAAGTCCTCTAGATCAAAATGCTATTCGCAAAAGGGTACTGGATTGGTTGGAGTCCTGTGATAATAACTTTGATACAGAAATCGAAAGTCTAGTAGTAATGGATGTGGTAAATTAAATATATATTTTTAAAGACTCATTTTGAGTGGATCAACTACTACTGAAAACAAATGTCAATTTCGACTCACTTCGAATCGGGTGATAAGTAGAAAAAATCTTGAACGAAAGTTTGCCAAAAAAAGCTTTAAAGATAATCCAAAAACTTTTCTACAAAATCCTATAATTGATTATTAGATCAAACATGATCGGAAATTCGAAAACACAATACTACTAATATATATCAGTATAAATTTTATACAAAAAATAGGATGTTAAAAGGCAGAACTATACAAAAATGCATTTGTGACCGACAAACAGGTTTTGTCCTGCATAAATTTTTGCATCACACTGTTCAAAAGAAGTAAATAATTTTATAATTTATTAGTTAGTTATATTAAACAGAGCTGGTATCTATTATTTTTTATTTATAAAATAAAATAATTAGCTCAATATTTAAATTAAAATAAAACATACTTCCATAACCTAGTCATTAGTTTAATTTTAAAAATACGTTTAAGAATCTTTTTGTAAAACATGAAAACTAAAAATTATTTTATTAAACGATTTTATTAATGTTTACTTGGTATAAATAAATAAATAAATAGAAAATATATTATTTTGTGAACGGAATACGAATGTTGTTGTGTGTATGAATTGTTATTTACCTTAAATATTAATATTACTAATTTATTATATACAATACAAACATTTGTACATATTACTTGAATTAAAAAAAAAAAAAAAAGAAATAAATAAATAAATATTGCAAAAATAAACATTAGAAAAAAATAAATAATACATAGAGAAAAATATCGAAATATGTTTTTGACTTCATTTTAATATATTTAATGACTAACTATACAGCTAAATATAGACTTTGCTGTTAAGTGAATAGCAAAATAAAATACAAAAGCACTTTAAAATAAAAACTAAATAAAGCAGTAATTTTAAAAAATCTTTAATTAAATTTTTTTTATTTTTTTTTGTTGCACAAAAATTTCCAAAAGTTAGCTGATTTGCAATATTAAACTTTGATAAAATTTCATACATTTGGAAAACAAAACTATTGGGAGAATCATAAATTTATAAAACTTTTAAAAGGTTTAAAATATTTATCAAAATATATTTAAATTATATCAATATTTTGCCGTTTTATAAATAAGCAAATTTTATTTAATTTTTGTAAAGTTTGTGAATTTCTGAATATGGAGTTAAGACAATTGTGACATTATGGGAATATAGATACTTTGCAAATTATTTTGTTGACAATATGAATGAATTTTTTATTTAAACCAGAAAATAGAATTAAAAGAAAATGTGGGCGTGGCATCTTCGTACAAATAAAAGGATATTGAAAGGTATATTTAAAGAACTATAATTGCTAATGACTTTATTTTATCTAATATATATAATTCTTGTGTCGCGGTGTTTTTAATTAAACTCCTCCAAAATGGCTCGGCCGATTTTCATAAAATCTTATGTGCATATTGAGTAGTTCTGAGAATCGGTCAACATCTATTTTTCATACCCTTTAACGCCGCGCCTTTTTTCACGTTGCTTTAGGTAGGCCAGAGTGCTAGACCAATCTTCTTGAAATTTTCACATAAAATAACTAAGACCATGGTATGTTTAAAAGGATACTTTTTTTACCACGCCTACTTTAACGCCCACTTTTTTTATTATGTACTTGCATCGATATAGTTTTTAGTATTTTTCTTAAAATTGTACACAATTTATAGTCCAGCCAAATAAAATAAACGATTAAGAAACGGTCAAAATCTATTTTTCGAATTCTTAAATATTAAGGGACAATTTATGCCTCACCTAAATGATGTAACGACTTTGATAAAATTTTAAACCAAGACAGATCTGCGTACTATATAACACATATGGTTTACGTTTTTTTTTTAATGTACTCAGAGTAAGTAAATTATTTTTATTGAACTAAAAAAATGTTTCCTAGAAAAAATTTATATGGCAAAACAACGTTTGCTAGTTCTTTTTATATTATTGTCGATTTTTATATATGGTGGGGCTATATTCATTTTGTCATTCCGTTTGGAGCACATTAAAATATCCATTTTAGACCCTATAAAGTATATATTCTCTCAGTCCTGCTATCATTTTAGGACGATCTAGCTAAGTCCGTCCGTCTGTCGGTCTGTTGAAGGCACGATAGAGATCGAACCGAAAAAATCAGGGAGCCCAAATTTTGCCAGAATATTTCTTATATACAAGGTTTGTTTGTCTAAATCGGTATATAAGGAAAAGAGTTATATGTCGTAATGCAAGAGTAGCTCAAATAAAACCATGCCCTTCCAACATCGAATAAAATGTAATTGTGTCTTAATGCATTGAGCGATAAAACTCCGAATGTAAAAAAAATATTTTTCCGTGAAAATTGTTCAAATCTATACATTAAAAAAAGGAGTTATAAAACAAAATATACGAAAATTTTAATGACTTTTTCGGTATATTTAAAATTAAAAAACTGACGAAATTAGATGTTTGATTCTGAACTTAAAAGCCCACCTACCAGATAACGCTTTACTTTAAATTCATATTAATTTTATTTCGACATAAATTAAAAAAAAAGCGAAGTATGTAATGGATTATCCCACACAAAGCTAATATTATCTTTTTAGCTACCTCTGAGTACCAAATTATAGTCCTTGTAGATAGTAGATTGCGTAAAGATACAACATTATTGGAAGGAAAGAGTAACTTCTAATGTAGAAATTCCTAATGTTTTATTGTAAGACAAAATTTAAGAAAATAAATGAATAGCAAATCGAAGTTAAACAAAGAAAGTAAAACATATTTTAGTATAAAGAGATTATTCCATAGCGATTACTGCCAATAATAAAATAATAACTAATGTACTATAAAAGTACAGAAAATTGGTGGTGGGTATCAAAAACTCGGCACAGCCCTCTTGTGTTTGTTCATTTTTGAAACGTACATGAGTTGTATTTTTAAATAAAGGGAAACTTTTTAAATCACCAGAAACTTACACAGTCTTTTTGCCTTTGATAAAAATTTGCATTCAAATTTAATAATTTTATAAACAAATATTTTCATCACTTTTTCGTTTTACCCTCATTAAACTGTAGTTTGTATTTATTACTTGTCTGCCATACAAAATATGACAGACATATGTACATACATAAAATAAAATTTTTTGTAATGTAAACAAAAATAAAAACAATTTCAAAAGTGTAATAAAAAGTGCAGCAAAAATAAAGAAAGAAAATTATTAAAATAAAAAATTAGTAAAAAAATTTAATAAAAAAAAATTAAATTAAAAACTAACATAAATACATTAAGAAAATTACCCTGCAGATGTAGTAACTGGTATGTGTTTAGAAATATTCTAGTTGCTTTTATTTTCAGACTAGTCCAGTCCTTTTTTCATATAATAAATTGTAGATTTTAACATTAAGTGCCCCATTAGTTCATTCGTAGATAGTTTAAAAACTAGTTATTATTACAGAGTGGCGAGTAAGTGCACTCACCAATTATTCTTAACTAATATTGTATTAAAAAAAGTTTTGGTTGAAAAACAAAGTATTCTTCAATTTTGCAATGGGCAAATTGATGAGCTTGTTTATTTTCAGTTAATGTGTGTAAGATCTATCACTTGCTACAGTCTCTCTACAACTAGTTTCGTGAAAAATTTAGCTACAGAGTAGCTGATCTCTTTTATGTTCATAGTGTATTATGATGTGTTACAAATGGAATGACTAAATGAATATACCCCCATACCATTTTTAAGTGGTTTACAAAGAATATTTTATTATTTTAGAATCTAAATAATTTGAAGTTGCTGTAACGTATAATAATAGTTAGTTTTTGACAAGCTAAAATTGTCGATTTTCCCTTCATATTAGATTCGGAAAGAAAACTACGATTTAAAAAATTATATTGTACCTAATAGTTTTCTTTTTCAGTTCGATTGCAATAATTTTTTTAAGCGAATATGTTGAGAATTTTGTGTAAATTAACGATGTAAGTCGATGTCTAGACATGCAATTAAAATTTCAGTTTTTGCATTTTTCAGTGTCTGCAATTCATAGCAAATTAGAAAAAAAATTATAATAAGGAGAACATGTAATTGTGTACCACTTTCTATTCTTATTTAACTCTCTCACACATAAACTTAAGAATTTCCGCAATTTTATTTGCGTTTTTATACCCTTCATCTGTGGTTTGTGATTTCTACAGTAATAATTTCAAACCTTATAAAGTATATATTTGCTACAAGCTTACGATTAAGAAACATCTGTCCGTCCGTGTGTTGGTTTAATTCAACTTTTAGAATCGCCCACATATTCCAAGGACTGGTATGTATTTAGTATCAATCTTTTGGAAATATTTGGGAATGAATTACTATTGAATTCCAACATAATCGCCCCATAACTTTTTGAGGTATGAGCAAGTAGATAAACACGGCTTTCTTTGTTTTTATTTCCACATTTTGACCCCAAAGATAACACTTAGCAGTTCTGAGGTAATTTATGAACACATTTGTTACTATTTATAGATATAATATGCTTCTAGAGATGTTCGCCGAAAATTTTGTACAAATTGCTCACTAATAAGCAAAGTAATAGGACAAATTTTTTTTAAAAACTATATTTTTAATTATTTTTTTTTAAATATATCAAGTTCCGCAATCTCCTCAGTAATTTTTTTAATACGCTAAAAACGCCAAATTGCAAGCTGTGGTCTCAAAAATTATTTTTGCATAAAACAAACAAACAGATTTGAAACTTACTGAGATATAAACATCAAAATAAAACTGCTTCGAATTTTTTATTAAGTTTTTGAAATGAAATGAATGAAAATCAAAGTTTTGCAGCCTCTTGGATCAATATGGATATCCAATAGAAAACCTTGACTAGCGGAGACCTAAAAAAAAATTGTAATTCCATGATAGCCGCTACTACAAAATGGCGTACACTACATTTATAAATGAGTCAAATCTAGTTTTTAAAAATGTACCCCCTTCAATTGGTAAAAAAAGAAAGGGCTTGACTAGTAGAATAACCTCTTAACCCCAACAATATTGGTGCCAAATAAAAGGTTGATCAGTAGAAAACAGTTAACTATGAAAAAGTGTAAAAAACAAGGTTGGATTCAAAACAAAATGACTTGATTTTATCTTGATCTTGATTACCAAGATAAAATAAGCTAACGGTATCCACACATTTCGTGCGCGCTCATAATACAATTTTATATAATTTGACTATAAAAAAGTCATTAAAATATTCAATAAAAAATTTATTGAAAAAAAATATAAAAAAAAATAAATCAGTCTCTTTAATAATTTTCTTTGTTGATAAAATTTTAACGCGTGTCGAACATAAAAACCTATGACTTTTCATTAAATAAATAGAAAGCTGTTCGAAATTATTTTCTATGCAGACAGATTCACCAATACAAGTACACATACGTCCATTTGGATAATTTTGTCTACATATATATGTACATGTATTTAAAATTTAATGCGATTAGGAAGCAATTTTCCAGCCAATCGTATTTTGAATTTTCAAATTATTTCTTTTTTCTTCAATTAAAATTTATTGTTGGTGCATATTGTTGATATTTTGTTTGTTTTAATTAAAAACATTAAACATAAACTGTTGTGAACATTTAACACATTGGGTTTCTATTTTTTGTAAAAATAATTTCAAAATAATTGTTTATATTAGTTGTGTTCCTGTTTTGGGCAAATTTGTAGGTTTAACTGAAAATACGGTAAAAAATAATTTTTAAATGCAATATGACGTAAGTAGTTGTATGAACTCAATTTATTTGTCTAATACTTCATAAAAGATGAAACTTTGATATTCAAGCACAAGTTCGTTAGATTGCGATTATCTGTGACGTATCATAGGTTTCACAAATATAAAATTTTTAATAATTTTTCTTAATTTTTTTTTAATTGAGCAGATCATAACATCTTTCCCATCCCTGATATACGAATTAGCCTTGACAGAAAACATCTATTAAAAAGTTGTTAAATCGAATAAATGCATATAATTTTTTCTTGAATTTATTTTTTTTGTCATCTCAGCTTTATTAATAAATTCCAAATAAATCTGCATGCAATTTTTAGAAAAAAAAATAATAATTTCCCTAACCTTAGGTCCAAAAAGTATAAAAGAATTGTAAAAAATACCTCCTAATCATTTTAAATTCTAGATGAGAGTCTTTGTTTTGGTTTAGAAAATATAAAATGAAATAATTTTTAATAAATACAAAATTTCTTTTAAAAGATCTATGCAGTAGAATGTTTTATTAATATAACACTTCGGCCTGTCCGACTCGTGTACTACTGGCAAGACCACTGTGCTAACTTTTGTGTAATCAAAAGGACGTACCTATAATAAAATTCGAACAAAATATACAGTTGCTGCGTAAAGGAATACATACATACATACATACCTGAAAATATTTAATTAAAATTACATATTAAAATAGGAATAAAAAATATTTATAAAAATTTATTTTGATAATATAAATATATTCTTTTCCAATAAACATGAATATAACTTAAAGTAATATATAAATTAAAAATGTATATGAAAAAAGTTAAAAAAAGACCGTCCCAGTAGGAAGTTCTTAAGCCATTTCTAAAGGTATGTTTTTTTGTATGACCTGAAAATAAATTATAGATTTTACAATAAATTAGAAAAGAATACCTAAAAGAAAACTTTACTTCAGCACACATAGTTTTGTAAATTTCATCTGTATCCCAAGGGCCACGTTCAGGTAGAGCTATGCCACGCCGTCGTAACTCTTGCACACAATCAGTCAAATCGAATATGGGCAAAGGATCTATTTTTGCTTTTGCCACCTTGGCTGTTAAGTACTCCACATAGTGAGTGCTTAAAAAAAATAAACGCAACATGAAAATAATTTAAAAAATTTTTTAGTTATTTTCAAATATTTTCCAGAAATAAAAACCTACCGACACATGCCCGCATGTTTCTCGGGAACATCCCCATTGCATCTGGTGTCTACCAAACCAGTGGGTGTTTCCTTTTGTATGGGTATAGGGCAAAGAAGTTCTTTCTTGTTTGATGAACTTGGCTCATTATCATTAGCATTTTCTGCGTTTTCTAGGGGATCCACCTCAAATGATTCACCATTGTTTTTCAAAAGAATTTGTAGTTGTACCGGCAGTTTATCACGTAAATAAAACAGACAATTTCGCGGATGATGGGCATGCAGGCCTAATTTGGCACAATAGGGTGATATATTGCATTTAGCTCCCATCATAAAGGGTTTGGCACAGCCATAACAAAACTCATATTTGCACTGAGTACAAGTGAAATGCATACAGCCGCCTCTGTAAGAAACATTTTATATGGTAAGAAAAAGTTAGTATTTAATATTTGTAGTATTTACCTGGCCAACGAATATTTAAATTTACATTTCGGACAATCGATGCCATTTTGTTCCAAATGCTTTTGAACTTCCTTAGCTTGTATCTCGGGATCGTTGGCTGCTTCCCATTCTAAATATTGATCGCAGGAGATGCCTTCATGTTGTTTCTGCCACTGCAAAAATGCAAATAAATTAGAAGAAAACATGCCATTAGTGATTGACGAAAGATTTTCTTACTGCTTTGCGACATTGAGCGCAAGTTACGGAACCGCAATCGGGACATATGAGACGTTTTTGTTTTGGCCTAGCAAAGAATCCAGAAGAACATTGTACGCACCATTTAAAATTGGGATCTTTGAGCAGAGTACGATCTCTTAATTTTCGTTGAAATAGTTCATGTACTTCCGGCTCCAGTATGTTTTTCAAAAATATATCTAAATTAGAGAAATATTCCAAGTTTTCATCTTCGTGTTCAATTGGATTGTGCAATTCAGGTAATTTGCAATATGGACAGCTACAATCGTTAATACTGCGTTCGGTTATCTGTAATGAGTATGTCTTTGTATGTATCACTGATGTTTAAAAGGCATTCAGCAAATTTGTTCTACCTGTACGGTGAAATAAGTTTTAGCACATTGTTTGCAACATTTGTGGGTGCACTTGAGCATAGACACGATTTGGTTGAGGGGATATGTGCCACTACAGAGTTCACATTCTTGTTTTAGTAGAGCTATGGCATGATCAAGATCGCTACACTCCTTGGCCGCCCATAATGAAACATCCTGTGGAAATTTCATCGATACTAAAGCAGCAGCTATTTGGGCTTCTGCAATTGTGGATGTTAATTCTTCTTTCATGAACTTATCCACTAGTTCCTAAAAATAAAAAAAACTTTAAAACTTTATTAAAACTTATGCTACTTATCACCCACCTCTGTATTAACATCTGCTGGCTCTTGCATGCTGGGGTAAGCTCTGAATACGGGTACACTTAATTTACGTTGTCTAATTTCCAGAGGTTCCAATTCTTCTTCCGATGTTGAAGATTCATAGTCATCATCTGAGAAACAGGTTTCGTGATATTTTTTTTTGGGTATGCGTGGCTGGGTTCTGGATTTGAAAAGGGAACTAACGATAGGCTTTTCTGTACTGCTAGAAGGTTTAGTAAATTTATTTATAGCTTCTGTTATTGATGACTTTCGTTTAACGATGGGTTGATTTTTTGGTTTAGTTGGCTGTATTGTATTTTGTGATGGACTGATAAACTTTTGTGTTAAAGTCTTTACAGATGCAATGCCAATTGGTGTTGGTGGTCCAGAAAAAGATTTAGATCGCGTATATAATTTCTTTTTCGATACACTTTTTTGTTTGGATATTGGTAACTCTTTCGGCTTCGATTCCTTGGGAATTTCTTTCGGTTTGGGTATTTTGCTAGCTGCAAGTGGTTTCTTTACTGACTTTTTTACATCATTATTTGATTTTTTCTTAGTGTCTGGAGATTTGAATACATTGCTAGTGGAGGGCATATTATCGTTTATTATATCAGATGGTCTATGGTGGTCGTTGTTTGGCAGGTCCAAAGAATTTTGTTCAGCGTTGCTAGTAGATGCTACATCCTCTTGATTTAAAATAGAATCTGTTTTAGTAGCTGTAGGAAATTCTGAATTTTTACTTGTGCCGGAAAACTTAATATGATTGCTGATTGTTTGGCCTTCTTTCGATATTGTTTTGTCCTTGAAACTTGTTGATGGTAGATCATTTGAAGTTTTAGAATTATCTGTTGAATAGTTAGACAAATTTTCGCTTGCATGTATTTTTTGTTCTAAAGTTAAATTTTGTTCGTCTTCATTTTGTATGGCTTTTCCATCATCCCTCGTTTCCATTGCAATTTGCGAATCGTCTGCATGTGTTAAATTAAAAATTGTTTGTTCTTTCGGCTGTTGTGAAACAACTATTTTGGTGGGAAACTCTGGTATGCTATTTTCTGTTTCCAAATCATTAGCTGTAGTAATGGAAGCTGAAAGTATATTTTTGGAACTAACAAATGAAGAAGTCTTATTTTCCAAATTTGGTTCCGTATCAAAACGTTCTTCATTATCAACTGTTAAAGGATTGATGTGTTGCATAACATTTTTAACTGGTAACTCAGCCAAACTATTTTCTGATTCTACAGTTTGCACAACAGATTGTGCTTTTTCAAAATTATTATCCCTCACTAATTCAACCGGTAACTCTGGAAAATTATTTTCAGTTTCATAAAAAGCTTCTGCTTTATCAACAGAAAGAATTTGGTTTTGTATTTCATTAGTTTGAGTGTTTATTGTCTCATTCTGTTGGTAAGGATCAAGTTGTAATGCGTGTGATTGATGGGATGATTCGGATATATTAGATAAAGCAGAATTGTTATGTATTTCCCTATGATCTTGAGATTCTTGACTTGGTAAAGGTGATTGAGTTTTGCTAATTAAATCATCTTCATTACTAAAATCTTCATTTGCTTCCGTCACATCTTCGGTAATATCATCATATTCATCATCGTCGTTACTTTCATTGTCTTCATCCCAGTATTCATCTTCCTCTTCTTCTCCATCATCATAGTCATCGGAGTATTCATCTGTATATTCATCTGTAGATGATTCAAAATCATCGATACTTATTTCATCTTTCATTTGTTTGATTAGCCTTTGGGTGTCTTCTACTAATTCGGAAAGATTTTGTTTTGATGGATCACCGGATGGTATAAATTCAGTTGGAGATTTAAAGCCAGAAGATTGACTTATAGTAGAGTGTAGTGTAGAATTACTTGTTGATGGTGCGATTGTACTATTGTTTTCTGTTCCTTCTTGTTGTATGACTAAAAGCATTTCACTAGTATTGCTTGGAGACTGTAACAGGTGCACCCTAGAAGAAGTTACTTCGGTTTCAGCTGTATCACTTTCGATAATATGAAGTTCTTTTTCAGATTCATCTTCGGTTAATAAAGTTGTTGTTTTGTCAATTTCCTTTGATGATTGTGTATCTTTTTCTATATTGGCCAAAGTGAGTGAATTTGGTTCTTGTGATATTATGTTCTCTTTTGAACCAGTTTTGATAAGGTTCAAACAAGTACTTGTTATTGTTGTATTGCTGGCTGTTCTGCGCACAGGAATTTTAGATAGTTTTTTATTACTAGAAAACGTCGAAGATTCATTTTTCAAAATATTCGCTTCACTAATGACAGCAGGTTCAGTTGATGTATTTGGAGTTTGTGGCAGACTAGATATATTTTCGTTAGCATCTTTAGACTTAATAGATTCTTCAGACGGTTGTTTATTATAATTGTTAGTGTTAGATTCTTGTGTAATGAATTCATTGATTTTGTTGGCCTCTTTATACGACGGTGTATGAAAATGCAAATAATTTGCATCTATGTCACCAGGTTCAAATTTATTTTCAATTTCTTCCCTTGTTGATTGTATATAATCATTTGGTAAAATGTTTGGTTCATGTTCATATAGATTTATTGGGGTAACAATTACATTTGAAGATTCTTCAGAAATAATAAGGTTTGATGCATTCTGGAAATCCGTATCTATCTTAGCTTTTGATTCAGCTTCATTTAATTGATTTTTTAGTGGTGTTGTTCGTTTGTGTTGTATATGTTTATTAGTAGAAGGGATTTTAGAATCCCTATTGTTTTTTTGTGGCTGAGTTTTTGATAATTCGTTTTCATTTCTCTTCTCCGGCTTCTCAATTTTAGACGAATCTCCTATGGGGTTAAAGTATTCGATTGTTAATGCTGTTTCAATGTGATTATTTAATGCTGGAGTAGATGATGTAGATGGGTCAGAATTTGAATAGTTGTCATAAATATTTTCTGTTAAAAAGTTTTTGTCTTCTTTAACTAATTTATCATCAGATGATAGTTCAGTATAAATAATCTTTTCCTTAGATAAGTTTACCAATTCCTGATTTTGATTTGGGTTTTCTGTAGCAAAAGTGCTTTGTGTATTTGTTTCATTTAAATAAATTTCTTGTGATATGCCTAGAATTTCATTCTTATTTGTTGAATGTTTGACATTTGTTTCTTCTAAAAAGAGTTTTTCGTTTAATTTTTGAATTTTATTTTCAGTAATTTCAGTTTTAGATGCTGTGAGAGTTGTATTCTCAGGCAAACTTAATTTTGTGATGATAGCATTTGAGGCATCATTATTTTTCATAGTAGTTTCGTTCACTTCTAAATTTATTTCATCAGAAGTTCTTAAATTTTGATTCTTTGTAAGTGAATCTAACTGAATGGCAGGATGTACTGCCGTCAGTTCTTCCACCAAATAATTTTTTTCAGTTGAGCTTGAAATTTCATTAGCGGATTGTAAAATCTCATTTTGAACTACAGTAGAAGCAGGCATTTCATCTTGACTCACCTCCTTTTGTGTTGACAAAATTTCTGTACCAATCATATTAGTTGGAGTTTTAGGCGGAACTGGAAGTTGTATTTCTTCCAAATTAATAATTTGTGATGGCCCTTGTGTTTCGGACATTTTCAACATTCTGTACACTTTTTTCGAAGCCTCTTTAAGCGTATCAAATTCGAATTCTTCTTCATGTTCTTGCTGTAAAGCCTTATCGAAAGCCAATTGAAAGGTGGCAATTTCGGCAGTATAAACATATTGCTGTGGCAATTCTTCTCGTATAAAAGCTTGCCTTATATTTGGTTTTATAACTTCCTCCATTAAAAAGACATCCTGATCTATTGGTGGTGGTGGAGGAGGAGCAATTTGTGTGGGTTCTGGCGTGATTTCGTCTTCGGTTTTAACTTGATTTTCGCTTTTAAGTTTCTCTTCATTTTCTTCCATTAATTCCATTTCAACTTGTTGTACTAAATCTGGTACGATTTCCTGAATATGCTGCCACACAAAAGTTTTTACATCGTCTTCATTTTCGGAGTTGTTATTTTTATGAGTAATCTTTATTTTCGGTGTTGTAATGGGACTTTTTGTTAATATTCTCATGGACTCGGAATCATAATCGTTTTCGGTTTTAGTAGTTACATTAGAAATAATATCCTGTATTGAACGTAATACTTGTTCATTTTGGTTTTTTTGATTGTTCTCCATATTGCCAATTAAAGTCTCAAGATCTTTAAGCATGTTTTTGTTGCTGAGTATCGACTCATCTAAGGGTGGTGTATTGTTGGTGAAGTCTTTACTGTCTGCACTGTAACTGGATGTAGTATCGATATTATGGTTACTGTTTTCTAATGGGGAGTTAAATGAAGGTGGTTTATCGAAGGGTGATGGCGCCTGGTTATTGTTAAAGAAAGCACCAGTAGCATTTGGTGTTTGTATGCATTCTGCAGCATTGGCACTGAGGAAATTATGAATGTCTACAATGAAAAAAAGGAAAGAGGAAGAATAAAAAATAAAGAGCATGTGAAATGATGTGCGTCACAATGTGTTTTGTTTTTTAATCTAATGCAAACCTTTATTTATGTTGTAGTGTGTCGACTGGGATGAATGTGGTGTGGTTGGTAAATGTTGAGAACCACTTTCATTTTCTACACCCCCTGGAGAACCCCAGATTCTCATTAAATACGGCTTAAGTTGTGTACGCCCCAAATCGAGAAGAGCCAGATCTACATTGCCTTGATGTGTGGTAAGAGCTGTGACAATGTCCTCCCGAGAAAAATTTCCTTTCGAGAAAATGTCGCGATATTTGCATTGGCGCTGTTCTATACACTCTGATACTGCTTGCCATATATTTCCTGTATGCATGCGCAATGCATCTCTTGCTTCGACTTGCGATATAGTTCCAATAGTATTTTCAGCTCTTTCCTGACCATACTTAGTGGCCAAACTTTGAACAGTTTGTATTAGCTTGGGCCAGTTATCACGTAGCCAAACTAAAGGATGCACATCCGGTCCACAGTATTTAAGAGCAGCATTAAGTTCTTCCGTGGTATATTTGTACAAATCAGATTCCTAGTAGTAGAAAAAATATAAATATATAATTAAATCATGTCTTTTTAATTCACTTATTTAAAAAAATACTTTATGATTTTCCATATCATTGAGTTTTAAAGAGACTAATTCACGATAGGGTAAATCATAGATGCTACCACCTGCAGGAGAATGTATTTGTGAGGAAGTCTTAATATGAAATGAAAAAGAGATATCAATGGAAGGATAATTATTAATGTATAAAATAGATAAAAATATGTAAACCAATTTACTTTTTGCAACAGCATCAATTCACCTATGGATGGCTGTCGCCTTCCTAAGCCATTGAATGTCTCAAAATCCATAGACATTGCATCATCCATACGTAAATCGTTGTTACTACGATAACGCTGACGTTCATTGTAGGAGTATGTGGGATGATTTGCATGATGATGGTTGTGATGCTGAGAGGGTACATGACTGATGTTGTGAATTTTGTTTAAAACTTCAGCTTCGAAAGATTTAAGATCTTGTTTCTTAGGAAATGAAGGGAAGCTTGTTTGCTGACAAAACAAAATGTATTTAGGAGTAATAAAACTTATATTCTTGTGCCCAATTGCCTACTTACAGTTATCGTATCATTGTACAAATGTTGCGTGTTTGATTTGGCAACTGTCTCTTCCCTAGCTTCTGATTTGCGAACAGGTAAAGTATCATAAGTCTAAATTTTTTTTCAACATGAGTGTATTAATTCCACAAAGATTTAAAATTCAAATATGTATAACCTACTTGAGTGGAAATGCTTTGAGGTGGTGGTGAAGTTCCTATTTCTCTGGCTTGCGATTGCATTAAATTACTTTCCTGTCGATCAGCACTAGTTAATTTGGAAGAAGTATTGCAAGCGGTTTTCGATTCAGCCTTTCGTGTAACTTCATGGGCAGTTACCTGAATATTTTCATCTAATGTAGCCCATATATCCTCCACAGTTTCTACAAAATGGTTTTAATGTTCATTAATAAAACGACTTTTTTGTAGGATTGTTGTTAAGTATTCTTTTTAGGATATATTTAATAAAAAGATGTTATTTAAATTATTAGTCTAAATATAATAAAGAAACTTTAATTTAAATATGTGTAACTAAAGGTTATGCAAATCATTATTAAATGTTGAAACAATAAGTTTGAAAGTGGTTGGATGAGTTTTGTGGGGCTGTGATATTTGTGTGGTGTTTTAAAATGGTTTAGTTCCTTCCAAAAATGAAATTTTCCTGAGCCTACCTTTCTTTTGCAACGTGTCATTGCCATCATCTGTATTGTGAGCTGAGTCAAGTTCCCTTGTCTGAAGGTTGTTTGAACCTTTGTTTTGGATATTAGATGACGTAGATGACTGTGATGTTGTTAATGGGGCCCTTTTAATGGTACCATTTTTATCTTCGAATATTTCGTTCTCTTTTGGTTTCTCTTTTTCATTTGGCTTCGAATGGGTTCTTTCTTTTTTAATATTTTTGGGTGGTGAAGTAGACTTTATAGCTTTTTTTGGTTTGATACTGGGAGTTTTACAACATATGGAGCAGATTTTTATATTGGCTTCATTAACAAATGTACAAAATTCACATTCCCATTCATGGTCAGGAGTGGATGGCGGAGGACCCAAATCATCTTCTTGAACTTCATTTTCTTCTAATTGTTCGGGTTCTGTTTCTTCACTTTGCTCACTTTCACTTTCTCCTTCAGTGACAGGTTCTTTGTTTTCCTCCTCCTCTTCAGCTACATTTTTCACTTTGTTGTGGTCCAAATCACTCTCTAATGCTTCTTGCATTTGTTTTACTGGTTTTTCAACAACCTTTTCGTTATTTTCAGTTTTTTCTTGTTTAATTTTTTGTTTTACAGCAGGCGTTTGTACTGCTGCACTAGCCTTTTGGGGTAGCGGAGACTGGCTCTGTCTTTTGTGTTTCGATTGTTTTCGTTTCAAAGATTCTTCTTTAAGTTTTTGTTCTATTTTTGCTTGTACCAGTGCTCGAGTTCCTGAACCTTCTGAATCGAGATCTGAATATATTCGTGATGGCTTTAGCGGACTATTGAAACCCGAATCAGCTGAACGATTGTTGTTGCTTAAAGTTGATCTTCCTGGAGCCCAATCATTCTGAACAGATTTGGCTATTGAATCCCTTCGTTGGTTGCGAGCACGATGACGGTGTAACTTGGCACGAGACTCAATATCGTCATCAAGTTGCAATTGAGAAGAGCTGGACATACGTCTTTGACGTGATCTGGAAACACCAGAACGGGTTGATGTTATTGAACGACGATCGTCATCATCTGAATCTTCATCATCGGTGGCATCATTATCAATATAAGTAGAGCGCTGCTTTCGTCTTAAGGTCACAGATTTGCGGCTCATAGCTGGTGAAGCCATACGAGACCCAGCTCGCGATGCTGCTCGAGAAGTAGATGGAGGCATGCCAATTAAACCTAAAAAACACAACGAACAAATTAGGGCGACTAGAGTCAAAACTAAAATTTTTGTTAGATCAATACACACCAGGATTCATAACCGGCATCCCTGCTACATAGGGTTGTGGATAAATTTGATGCATTACACCTCTTTGGTTCATGAATGTCGGTGGCGGGTACATGCCATTCATTTGTGATTGCATCATATAACCAGCAGGGACATTTAGAGACATATTGGAACGATTTAAATGTTGTTGTGTTGACAACTGATTACTCCAGGGGTCTTGATTCATGTGCATATGGTGTCCATAGGGACTATTCCATTGTGAATGCTGTTGGGCGCAATTAGCACAATTTAATTGGGCCATAGATTGTGCCTTAAAAAGTTAGGTTAGTAGATGTAGGATTTTCATGGTCTATATATACTTTCTACCTGTTGAAGAGGACTATTCATCCATCCATTGGTGGTAATGGGCTGCTTACGATTTATCTGATTTATATTAAATACAGAATTAGACATGGCCCTTTGTCCTAACTGATTAGCTCTTTGGGCTACCATTTGATGATGTTGCAACGCTGATGGTTGACGCTGATGGAACAAATTGAAATTAGTATCATCCATTAGGTCTAGATGAGATGAGTTGATACCAGACGACATGCTGTCAGAACGAAAATGTGATGGCGATTGTGAAATGCTTGACCATTGATCGAATGCTAAGACATTCTATTTACAGTGAGAACAATGACACCAAAACGATACCAACACCAACAAGGTTTAATGGAAGGAATACATATGATATATGCCATTTAGAACGAAATCATATACAACAATATGGAGAGAAACAATGGAGACATTGAGAACGAGACATTTTAAATTACATGTAAATAAATGAGAAAAAAATTACATTTATGAGAGAAAGAGGGATACTCCCATTCAAATTAGGTTTTTTTATTACATATTTTTCTCTACAGGTTTGATTAAAATTAACTCTTTCTCTCAAAATACCTTGAAAATCTCAACAAAAAAAATTTACCTGATCTGTTGCTGAGCCATTGCGGTCTCTTCCCATTTGTTCTTTTTGTTGTCTGTAGCGTTGCTGTAGCAACTGCATGCGATCCAGAGTAGCATTTGCCTTGCTTTTGATTTTCTCCAACGCCACCGATGGTGGTCGTTGTATATTATCGAAAACTGATTTTGGTGTGTTTGAACGCGATGACTCACTGGGCGTCTTGGGCGTTTCGGGCAATGGCCGATTTAATAAATTCAAACCTCTGGGCAAAGAGCCAAAACGCTCTTGCCACGATGAATTCTTCATTGAACGTGTGGGTGATGGAGATACAGGAAATGGACCCGGCATTGCATTACCCTGAGATCAGAGGTTATATTTGTATAATGATGATCATGTTTTGTTCAAGGGCTCAATAAACATATAAAACATAACAATACATTTATTAAAAACAAGAAAAATAAATAAAAATTAAATTCAGATTTCTTTTGTTTTGAGTTTATAACAATGTTATTTATTTTTGGATATAGTTGATAAGAATAATTAAATTTTGTTTTAAATAGTAATAAATATAAATTACATTATGCACAATATTAAGTAAAGGATAATAAATAATTAAGCTTGAAATGTCATAAAATATTACCACAGCGTAAAAAAGCAAGCGTAACTATAAACAAAATTCCATAACGAGAATTAACACTATTTCAATATTTAAACTTTTGATTGTAATTAAATAATAAAAAAAAATTGTCGATAAGTCTAAGAAATTTTCATTAGAAAATCGTGCAGAAGCGTACCTGATCCTTGCGTTGCATTATGGGTGTCATAAAGCCACGTTTGTTGCGTCTAGGCGGAGCTACTGGTGCTGTGGGACCAGGTTGACCTGGCAAAACCTTAGGCGGCAAAGGTGGAAGTGACATTTCAATTGCCTGTAGTTAAATGTAAAACAGTTAAAAGGACTCTTTCATATGAAGTGTTTAAAAGTTTTTAACCTTTCTTTGATGATTTTTACGTTTGGGATGCTTATGAAACATGTCATCACAAGAAGCACAAAATATTTGTTGAGCACATTCTTCACAAGTCACCCATGGATTACCGGAGCCGCATAAAGTACACTTGAGTTTATTATCTGTAAGTTTTATTAAAATAGTATTCCGATATTTTACATATTATTTTTTTAGAAAAGTAAAATTCGTAACAAACCTGGAGTTTTTGAGCCTGAATTGGAAGAATTTGGTCGTATTGGTGCATTAGAATATTGCTGATTGGAAAATTCAATGATTTCATAGTCTGGTTCCGGTTGCGTTTTAGTTTTTGGCGGCAAATTTGGTTGCTTAATTGTAGCATGACCATTTTCATTTGCTGAAGGTGGTGGTGGTGGTTTTGGACCAACACGGTCCGATTGTTCTGTCTACATTAGGTAAAAAATTTAATTAAATTATTTTGATACTTTGCATGCATATTAAATGAGTCACTCGAATCTAAATTGTCAGTTTAAAATTAGGTCAATATTTTAATTAAATTTTTTTTAAAGCATTAATTTAATTCTTATTTATTTATGTATCTATTATTTGTATTATTTGCAATTACTTACCACCCATTTTGGCATAGTAAGTTCCTTGCGAGTGATTAACATCCCTCTATTTCTATTATCTGCATGTGAGTTCATATTTTATAGTCTAAAATTTAAATGGAATTTTTATAATATTTTCATCTTCTAGATATTCACAGCGATACTTGTACAACTATCAAATAATGTCGAATACCAAAAACTACTGATGGCTAAAAATAATTTTTAAATATTTTTTTTCCATATTTTTAGTTCTATTATCATGGTATGGTGTATAAATCAATGAAAAAAGCAATTTTTGATTCCTAAATATGAATCTCATTAAAAGCTATGACAACTATATACATCCATACATACGGATGTACGCGGTTATACACATATTTTCATGAGTGTGAAAAACAGAAAAATTGAGAAGTTTGCTGGAGAATTAGATATAAAGAGATATCCAACAGAGATAAAAGACTTAATTAAATTTAAAGAAAAATGTTTGGTACATTTTTAATTCTAATAGTACTACATGTAAAGTAAATAAGATAATGAATTGTTTACAGAAATTTTTAAAAGAATTGTTTACAAATTTTGATTGTGGTGTTTATGGTCAATGACAATAAGGTTTAGAATTTTTATATGTCTGACTGTAGGTCTCCCTGGAATCGCTTTATTCAAAAGCTTACTGAGTCTATTTAAATTGTTATGACAGTACGTTGATAAATAGGTAAAAATAAAGAAAAGCCAAAATAGTTTTTATTTAAGATTTAAATAGATCGCTTTTGTTTTATATGCAAAACTTATAAAATAAATTTTTACACAAATTTAGAACAAATAATTAAAAATCTTATTCTTTTCACCACAAGTAAGCAGTTTGTATTAAAAAATTGTTTTTGGTTACCAGCATAAAAGGTGCGCTTACTCAAAAAATTCAGTTTTTTAAGGATAATCGTGCTAAACTAATATTTAAATTTTAATCAGGCTTGAGTTCATATTAACATTATTTTTATTTTTACAAAGAATTTTTAATTGTGATAAAATCGTGATCATGTTAGCAGGTTTGTACTCACTCACTAAAGGTATTAAATATTGGCTAAAATTATTAAAAAACAAGTACGAATACTATATTCGGCCGTGCCGAATCTGATAATACTTTTAAGTATCATGTATTAAAGTGACCACAGCGTAGCTTAATCTAGATTTCAGATTTAATATAATACGCCATTTTGTTTTTTTATATTTTCAATGCCATCTTTGGTTTTGAATCTGTACATGGTTAGCTATATTCTACTAGTCATCCCTTTCATTTGATACCCATATTGATGGGGTTGAAAAAAAAATTATCCGCCATTTTGTTTAGATTTTTTGGATTTTACTTTTTTAAAGTTAACTGTATGCTACTTTTGAAGCCCTTTCATTTGATACCAATATTTAGGATGCTTAAGTGAAAATATTTTTAATTAATTAAATAATTAATTAATTAATTAGATTTGACTCATATATAAATTTATTGTACGCCATTTTGTAGTGGCGACCATCATGGATTTTTTATTTTGCTAGTCAAGCCTTTTCTTTTGATACCCATATTTCTTAACTCTGTTATCCAAAAGCTAAAAATTAAAGTTTTCGTCTGTGAATTGTAGAAAAAAACAACGAAGAATTTTTATTTTTGTGCTTATATCTCACTTAGTTTCAAAGAGATATATCAGATTTTCTCAGCAAAAGTTTTTGAGATCACGGTTTGCATTCTCATGTCATTCACGTGTACAGAAATCAATTAAAAGCTTTAGTAACTTTATATATTTGAAAAAATAAATATATATTTTTAAAAATTATTTTGGCCTATAGCTTTTCTGATAAGTGCCAGATTAGTCCAGAATTTTTTACGAATATCTTTAGAGGTTATTTTATTTATAAATATTAATATATGTGTCTATATATTATTACAGTACTGAAAAATGGTAATTTTCTTTTTGTAAGAACTTGGGCATATCTAAAAAATTTTTAGGCGTTTGTGATGAACTTTAACAAAAATTCATACCCAAATATTTCCAAAAGATTGATATTACATATTCTAAAAGTTGATTTCAACAAACACATGGAAACTTCTCAATCGACTTCCCTATTTATTAGATTGCAGAAAATATATATTTTAGCGGTTGGGTTGAATATGAATATTGTAGAAATTGCAAATGATATGACAAAGCTATATAGTATACCCATGCTACCACAGGTAAAGGGTATAATAAGTGCATGAACGGACACATAAAAAAAACAAGAACTTAAAACATTTAATTTGCATTAAAAACAATATTAAAATATATCACCTTCTAAAACAGAACAATTATTTAGTTTGGGTCCGGTCCAGAATTTTGCCCTGGATCTAGTACTTTGCTTAAATATTTTTTCAAAAGGTACCATATTTTTTACAAGTGCAAATCGTATATTTTCTTTATGCAAACAAACACACTCATAATTAAGGTTCTATTTAGTGCTGTGATGCCTTATTTGTTCTTGACACATTTAAATAAACTATAAAAAATATCAAGGGTAAATATGTATATGATATGACTATACACATTTCAATTATTAGAATTTTGATTTAAATTGACAAAATATTTTAAATTCTAAATCTCTGTGCTCTTTAATATAATTAAGGTTATGATCTATTTATTTGAGTAGTGTTAAGAGCGTATCATCTGCATACAATCTCAGTAAATACTTTATGAAGTATTTGCAATCTAAGGTGAAAAATATTTAAATTTTGCATTTTGTTTATACATGTTCAATTCTGTGAGCCCTCAAACCACATGTTAATGCTCAGAGAACAATATTTTTTTATTTTGTTTTGTTTATATTGTTCATTTTCTGGCCATATGTTTTTGGCTCAAAGTACGTGAGTTTTCTTTGCTTAATATTTTCAAGTGTTTTGTTTTTATTTATCATTGCCTTTTCCATGTCTTCTACATAATCTCTGAGAAAATTAAAATGAGAGTGTTTGTTTTAGGAGAACAGGAAATAGAAGATCTCTTTAATAACCCAATTAAATTAGAGTTAAGTGGGATCAAAACATGATCATTTTTTTTATTTTAACTTCTTAAAAAATTTAATGGCGATAAACTGCGGTTAATTTTAGCGTTTAAAAGCCACAGCAAAAACAATTAATTTTATTATTAATCAGATGATTTTCGGCATCATAATACTAGATATTCTTTTTACGTATGCTCTTTTATGCTGTTGTATATTTTACTACTACTGGGGCCGAATTACGGCATTCGAACGTGATCGAAATTTGAAAATTCTTATTAGAATCTCTATACCTAAAGCACAGCAAACTCGATCGTTCGAGTAAAATTTCGTTCGATATCGAATGCCGTAATTCGGCCCCTGGTAATTTTAATGTAATCATCCCATTTGAGTATAAATAAGTCAATAGTTTGACAATATCCTCAAATTATTATCTAGAAAATATTCAGAGTAGTAGTACGCGATAAAAGATAAAAAAATGCATATTGAAAATATGTTACAAAAAGGTAAATATCGTTGAACACATGTAAAAATAATTGTAACTTGACAGAAGTAGTCAAAAACTTAATAGAAACTGTACTATCATTATGTAACTTCTTTTGTAAAATTGCTTGTAAAACTGTTATTTTTGATACTTTTGTATTAAATTTTTTTTCAAGCTGTATTTATGTGAAATATATTAAAATCACACTCAATATTGTACTTTTGATCTTTGGTATGTATTTAAAGTAACAACTTAAACTTCTTTTTATCTCCCCAATAACATTTTGGTGATATTATTTTCATTTCTGTGATTACCTGACAAAGATGTCAGATTATTATGTAGAAGAATCGCTTTTGTATTGTTTAGGTGATTTTCCATAGAAATACATTTTTCCTGAAGAAAGTATTTTCCGCAATACGAGATCGATTTTTTCGGCAATAATATTTTGTCACCCAAGCAATACGTTTGGCGCGTTTCTGTCTTTGCTGAATACAAAGAAAAACGTGGTTACGACATGGTCACGATGTTCGTACTATAGTTTCTATAACAATACTTTGTTACCGTAAACATATACTTGTTTTTTTTTTTATTATTTATTTCATAACGATAATCAAGCCATTGCTTGAATTTGATCATTTAATGTTTACTTTTTACTACCGCTTGGACATGGTTTTTTTTTTAAATAGTATAATATACAAAATTATGACGACAGAGAAGCATTTGAAATTATAAATAACCATTAAATCTTAGGTGAAGCAACCATACATATGCTTACAATGCAATTAAGCTATGAGCTTTTTTATAATAATTTGTTTTTAAAACGTCTTCTTTTTATTGAACAAATTTTATTATTTTAAAAGTTTGACACGAAAAAAAATATATAGAAAAATTTAAAACAGTTAAAGAAATAATAAAAATAAATGATAAAATGTAAAAAATATTTTAAAAAATGTGATTATAAAGTCAAGTACAATTAATACCCCAGCAAAATAACACATTACAAAATAATGAGTTAAAGGTGCTAGAAAACAGATCTTCACTACTTATAATATGGCATCTAATACGGGGACGTCATTTCCACGCTCGCTTACAAATAGAGACTCAAAAAAATTCGGTGAGTTTATTCTGCGATACGTTAATTTGAAATTTAAAAATCAGTGAAAATCTCTAAATCATCAGTTTACTTATGAACTGCTTTGCCAAGACATTGTTACTTATACTCTAAGTGTCTTAAACTAAATGAGAATTTAAAAAAGTTATGTATTTGAATGGCTTCTAGCAAATGCCGCAATAAGAAATTGTATTGTGTGTGTATCTAAGCAAATGTCTGAAAATAAGTACTTACGTACCACATTATGAATCAAGTCATTACTAGAACACTTCTCCGTCATTGAAAAGTATGTTGTTTAATAAGAGCAAGTCATTACCTAGTTTTTGCTAGGGAAAGGGCAAAAACTTTTCTTTTCATTTGTAATCATATTATTATAATTTCATGCTACTTTATTTAAACCTAATAATGGTAACTGGCAACAATTATATGTTTCAACTACAATTATAGTATGTTGCTCTTTAAGCTATCATGATCAGCACAACCATGCTTTTTTTCTTTGTGTGAGCGGTATACAGATCTATAGACTCTTGACAGAACTTTAAAAGACGAGATAAACAAATTTTCAAATATCATAAATTATTTTGCTTGTTCTTTTGTTATGTATGTAAATTTTTTTCATTCGGCTAGAGATCAGTTATTGGTCTGTTTTCAAGAGACTGACAGGTTTCACACTCCTGTGTATTACTGTCCATAACCGATTTAATTGCTTAAAATTTTTTTAACACTCTTCGAATGGTTGACACATATCCAAATATTTGTAATAAGTTTTTACAACTATAACGCGTTGGTCTTTCGTTAAGCTTTTCATTTTTATAATCGTATATATGTGACAGCCGCCAAATTTCAGAGTTGACAATTTCACAAGAAAAAATTTATATCAGGATGACTATTGGCATACAATGGTGCCAGAGTGAAAGAATTTCAAAACAAAAAAAGTACAAATAAACAAATAAGTTTTCGCTTTAATATCAAAATTTTGTTTTTCGTTTTTGGCTATAACTGAAAAGGTTAAAATACTATTGACAAATATTAAATATATTGAAAGAATTATATACGTTTTAATGCAAATATTTTTCTATGCAGTAATTAATCAATTGTTTCTTTCAAATGAAAGTCAGAATATAAATTTGTAATCATTGATTTTGATAATTTTCTATAACCAACATTTCGAATCGAGAAAAAAATATTTGTTTTCTTTGGGACATATGAAATTAGTATTTCGTTCAGTTATAAACATAATGACAACCTCTATATAAATAAATGTATGTCTTAAAAATTATATTACAGTAGTTGTTAAGTCTTAGTAAAAAACCCTTTTTAAATATCTCTTTATTCTTGTATATTTTTTTTGCAACATTTCTGTACGTCCAAAACAATTGCATGCTCCGTTATAAAAATAGTTTTAGGAGCTCCAACTTTTATTTGATTTTTTTTTTTGCCTGATAGAAAAATCATAGAAAGATTTGGCTGTTCTATTTTCAAAAATTATCTTTTAAATAAGAATTTAATAATAAGAAGACTGTTGCAAACATACACAAAAATGTATGTTCGTGTTTGTATGTGTTAGTATGGCGTGCACAGTATTTTGGTCAAAAATAACATTGTCACTGTAAATAAAAAAAAAAAAAAACAAATACACACACACAAAAATTCGATTGAGTTCGTTATATGCTTCGGATAGTTGTTGGTGCTTTTTAAATAAGAAAGAACAAGTTGATGTCGTACGAGTATGTTGCAGCTAAAGTTTTATTTTTTTTTGCTTTAATTGCTATTGCTAATGATGATGTTGCTTATGTTTTGAATTTGTTGATGATGCGGATGCTGCGGTTGGTGTGTAAATAAGCCCAGGGAGACGCTGTTGTGTTATTTTTGATATTTCGACAACTATTTTTAAATGCCGCAAAACTTTTTGTCTGTACGCTTCTGTGTTTGTTTCAGATTTTAGTGCTTTTAAAGGCAAATTTTATATTTATTTTTAGAATTTTTCATTAAAATATTTTTTTTTCAATTGATTTTAATTTGTTTTATATCGTATACAATTAAACCAAATTTCATATAAATGCATAAACTATAAATAGAATTTTTTATTAACTTTAAACTACCTTTTTGAAATTATAAATATTATTTATTTTAACACTTCCTCTTTTTTTAATGTATTTGTTTTTGAAACACTTTTCTTTTACTGCGTTCACTTTTTGTTTAAATTTTATATTTAAATTTTTTTATAATTTTTCTTTTTTTTTTAATACAAAAATAACTCTTTCTTATATGCCTTTTTAATATATTTTAATATCGGCCTAAATAGTGCTTACATAATTCGCGTGCCGTTAATAAAGTCGTCTGTTTCCGTATTCACGTAAATTTCTAAAATTTCGTATATTTCGTTCAACTGCTGCTCACAAACTAAAAACATTTTATTGTCGCCGGATACAATACAAGTGTTAACAATTTTTGCTCAATATTTTGAATTTTTTTTCGTTTTCTTTTTATTTATTTTTTGTATTTACTGTCGAACGCAGCAAAATTTGGGAATAATCACAAAGACAAGGAACTGAGATTCTCCCAAATGCGCCTTTAGTGATCTTTTCTCGTTAAAAATATATGTAGATGCTTTTGTGACATTTTATGCATTTGCCAAACATAAAGAAAACAGAATTGATGTTTAAAAGGAAAAGAAAAATAAGGCATTAAATTAAATACAAATTAATTGTTACAAATTAAATTATTGAAATAAAAGTTTGTTGTTCTAACATTATGTATTTGCATTTGTACAAATAAAAATTGGTCCATATAACAACAACTCAATTGTTAAGAATTTATAAACAAAAAAAATTAAAACTTTTACTTAATATGTAAGTACATACATATGTACATGTGTAAGGTGTTAATATATTATTTAAAAATATTAAAAGAAAACTTTTTTTATCGACTTTTAATTTTATTTTCCACCGTATTTGTTCAATATTTACAAATTTAATAAATTTAAATTTAATTTTAATATAGAATTATTCTATATATTAAATATATTTTAAACTCTATACAATTTAACGGAATTGCAACTTTAACATTTAATGTTAATTCAATTTGTTGTCAACTGTTACCTTAACATAAAGCTTTACTTTTCTACATTAGCACCCGAAAATATGCTTTGGAAAAAACACATGTTTATGTTAAAGTTATACAAAGCTCACCACAGCGTATGAGTATTATTATTTTGCAAACAGAATGGATTTTCATAGGCAAGCAATAACATCGCAAAAATCTTTTTTACAAATAATCCTACTACTAATAAATAGTTAAAAAAAGTTAAATAAAATGTTTAACAGAAAATATAAAAGTATGACAAATTATTAAAAAAAAAGAAAAAAAAAAAAACAAAAAATGCTTTATTAAATATTAGAAAAAAGTGCCTTGTTTTGTGAACGATTTAGGTTTTGATTTGTTTTTAATTAAAAAATAAATTGTCGAGCAAATTAAGAAAGGCCATTTAAGAAATATGCAAAGTAAAGAAAAAATTGTATGTGTCTGTATTGTGCTAAGCTCGTGAAGTTCAAGGAATTCAGTGTTTTTCTTGTTGGTTTCTAAATTTTATTGCACAAGACGGTGTAAAAATCAATAACCAACAACACCACATTCAGACACACAATATAGTTTGACTAAAAAACAAAAATAATAAAATTCATTTGACGGTCCGGAGACAAGTGAAAGGGGGTCTATAGAGGTGCTGGTGGTAAAGACCAGGAAACATGTTCTTCTTCTTAAACATTGTAATGAACATGAACTCGTAAACCATAGAGTGTAATATACTATAATCGGTTAAATTGTGGGTTTTTTATTTTGTTTTTGTTGTTGTGCTGCACGTTATTGTTGGCTGCAGTCTATCATTTAACTAAGTACCCATTTGCCTGGCGCCACAGCAGCGAATTTTGTGGCAGCATTACGAATATTATAATAATGTGACCAGTCAAGTGTTATTAGATTTAAATGCTAACAACTATACGATAATACTTTAGTGTTTTGTAGTTTATGTTGTCAAGTCAAAACAAACACGCAAAAACTAAAAGAAAAATAAAAAAGTTCAATAGTTTCAATGAACTTACACACACATGGAAGTCTTTTTTGCCAATATTAACAACAGCAACAAAAGCTGCACCAACTTATTTCTATGTGTGACAACAACAACAACCATTCAGTATTACAACTAGCAGTTAAAGGACTCTTCAGTAGTGAATGGCCTCCAGACTTGCTCAACTGTTACTGCCGCTTTTACTACAAAAACTAATACACTACTACCAACGCTAAAGGCAAATGTGCTTAACAGAGTCTGTTATTGCTTGTAAGCAGCCACACAAATGTTAAAATGCTTAATTCTACGCCCTCACAGCCAGCCACTCCACCACCGGTGGGTGAGACATCACGTATTAAAAGTTTTATGGGTCGTACCCCAGCCATTGGTATATTGAAATCAAAATTCCTTACAGTTTTAGGAAATAGTAATGAACTATTGAATGGTATTTCATCGAAGGTATGTTAACACATTAAGAATATGCTATTCTACAATAAGGCATGAACTCAAAATTTTACATTTTTGTATTAAGACGATTTTTTCTAAGAAAAAAAGAGAAGAAAAAGCTAAACTATTTGTGCAGTGGCCTGTTTTTTTTTTTTTTTTTTTTAAATTTTGTATTATGAACAAGTGCGACAAGTATGAGTATATTTATGTATGTGTGTGTGTAGTTATGATTTTTATTAAAAGTAATCATAATATTTTATATACCCTTTGTTGTTGTTCTGTTTGTTTATCTTGCTTGTTTTTTCTTCGTTTTGCCTTTGACCTTGAAAATGTAGTAATATAGAGTTGTATGTATATTGCCGAGAGGCCTATTGACAAAAACAACAGCAATAACAACATTGGCATGTAAATAGTATTAATAACAATGAAAATAACCATGACAGCCTATGTTTCAAGGTCTAATGCAGTTTGTGTGTCAAATCATAAACAAACTGTTAACAAAAATTATGAAAGAATGAAGGTAAAGCAGAAATCTTTATATTAAATCAGGGTTTCCCAATGTGAGAAAGATTTGCGGAATATTTTTATAATTTCTCTATTTAATTTAAATTTAAATTTTAAATTGAAATAAAATATTTTAGTTGAATTTCAACAAGTTGTTTGTAAAAGCGATTATTAAAAAAAAAATCCATATATTTTTGTTAACTTAATAATTTATCTATGGAAAAATCCTAAAATTGTTAAGAAGATTTTGACAAATTCTCTAATTTTACGAATTCTTGTTGGCTGAAATTGTTACAAATGGTCTGAGAACGATTAAGAATCACTGTCATATATAATAGATCTGTTTATGTTTAGTTTTGCCCGCATTAGTTACAAGGATGTTTGTGAGTAATTAATTGTTAAAGAAAATGTTATTTCAGGCCTTGAAGTATATAAAATGACATTCGAGGAGGGAAAAATTAAAAAAAGCTATAGAGTATTTTTTAAATTCCATTTGCGGCAGTAAATTATACTTAAACTTATAAGCAGGTAATAACTAGAGGCTTTTGTTAACGAGAAAGACAATACACAACTGCAGTAAACAAACTGTAAAAGAGACCTTCAGAGAATCACACCAAATATAGGAAGTTCTTCTTTAGATTTTATTTAAAAATTATTGATTTTATAAAAAATATGACATCTTTTATCTTTTATGTCTTGAATTTGTTGAACTTGAAAATATTTTTTCAATTTTAAATACAAGTTTTAATTTTGTATTCGTTGTAATTTAGTTTACCTTCAATATCAGCTCAAGTGATTCGGATTACTGTGACGATGATGAGGAAGATTTGCCTAAATGTAAGTTGATAATTTCGATTTTCTAGTAACTTAAACTAACCTCTCGTCTTTTTGTCTTTACTTTAGTTGATGAATCCATTGACTATACAAAAATAGATTATGAGGCTCGCAGGGTAAAGGCTCGAAGAGCGCATGAAGAAATCATATCTGGTCGCTATAGGCAACCAAATTTGGCACCAAGTAATTTAATATTTTTGCAAATGTAATTACAATTTTATTTAATGAGCGTGCTGTTTTTTACAGGACCTCGTTTGGATGCTTTGCGCAATAAGAAACGTGAAAAATCTCGTTCCTCTTCATCATCTTCCTCCTCGTCGTCATCGTCTACCTCAACCTCGTCAAGATCGTTTCAGAACAATCAGCAGGATAGATCTCATGTTAGTAGTACAACACGTTCTGATTCTATAGAGTCGAGAAATTCGGGCGGTTATGAACGTGCTCGTGCTATACCAGGCGCCAGACGTAGTGAGTTGGATATCCAAAGAGACCTTGTGAAAATACGCGAGAATACGCCTAATGCAACAGCCATGGTGGCGTTAGCTACCGGTGGTAGCGCACCTCATATTGAGGTTCAACCACCGTCTTATGAACGTGATCTTAGTAAATCATCTGTAGTTAATATAGCTGCTACAGCCTCCAACCATTCCATACGAGTTCCTCCTGTTAGACGTAAAAATTCCAATAGCAGTACTTTGACCAGTTTACGTGATGATGTAGAGTGTCAGATAAGTCCCAGTATAGAATCTACAGACTGGCGCAACTTTATACGTTCCGAATCACAAAATTCAGTGCCTTCATGGGCTTCTTCCATCAGTTTGGACTGTCGTGCCGGCGAAGAGCCCATTAAAGAGTTCATGAAACTTTTTACCGACACCATGTTCGCTAATGCAAATGCTATTGATTTGGAATTAAAATCAGAGTTTGGCGCCATGACTCGCTTAGAAATAGGACGTCAATGGTTTGTACGCTTTTTGGTTGATCAAAAGAACAAGGTGAAAGTGGTAAATGAATTGACATTTCACTCTTTAATACAACATTTTGCCCTGGTTCTATTCGAATGCAACGAATGTGAACATTTTCCACCAGCTGCCATTATAATGAATTTATGTTTCATATTTTATCGTGAAAGTAAGTTGTGTGTGTGTGTGTATGTGTGAGCAAGAATTTTTGATTCAAGCTTTTATTAACGCAATTACTTTTTGCAGTTAATGTTCCCGGTTGTGATGCCTATCGCGAATATTTATTTACTTTTATGCGTGAACAACCCATATGGTTGTCCTTACGATTTTGGAATACGGCATTTTTTGATTCTCTGCAAACGGAAAGAGACCATCGTGTTCTGGCGCGACAAAAGAAACAGGAAAGACGTAAGGCCCGACAAAAGACCAAGACAGATGGGGAGTTAGAGCATAAAGCTCACAATACTGAAACCAATAATGATGAAAAAGCTTTAAATAAAACAGAAATTTCCACTTCAAGTTCTTCCCATCACAGTCACACCAACAACATAAAAAGAGGACGTTCACCTAAGACCGCACTTGAGGCAGCTGCTGATACGGATAAAGAAATGGAAAATATAACATTTCGACAACTAACGTAGGTTTTACATTTTGCTTCGTTTACATTTTAAATTTAAATTTAATTGTTCCTGCAGATCCTTTACATGCAACATACATGCCTTGGGAGCTCCACAAGATTTTTGTTTGGAGTTTTTCAAAAAACAACAAGCCATTATTGGCCTACCCAAAGATAAATCCAAATTAATACGCGATAATATCTATCGCATTTATTATGAAACCGATATGTGGGGTTTTAAACAATCTTGAAGTTTAAAAAAAACATATTTTAAATTTCGAAATCAAAATAAACATAAGAATTGAACATTTTTTTTTCCAAGTTGTACATAATAGTTAATCAAAATATTAAAAATATTTAAAAATTATATACTTAAATAAAACTTTTGAAAAAATTGAAACAATAAGTATAAATTAAAGAAAAAATCTTGGCTATATTTGACAAAGAGTTTGTTTTTATTTACAAACAAAATAAAATGTTCAACTAGTAGTTGTTTAAATTGTTTTTAAAAAATTTAACGATAAAAGTATTAAATTAATACAAACTAACTTTCATTAAGTGTATTTAAAAAAAATGTGATAAATTACTTTGTGATTTAATTAGAAATTTGAGAAAAGAAAAAAAACATTAACAAACAAATATTAAGCAATTTGAAATAAATAAATAAATAAATAATAAGTAGTTTAAATCAAATCTGTGTAATTTAAATTAAAAATGATTTTAACACTTTCTGTTCCCCTTTTAAATTTTTTTTGTTTTCTTTGAAACTCAGTAACACAATAAATTTAAATATTTAAACTAATATTATTTAGTGATTTATATGTGTAATAAATATGTCTAAAAATAAACAATGAACACAATGAATGATTGAAAAAATACTAAAAAAAAAAATAAACGAACAAATTTATTTCTTCTTTCGAAATGCCTCATACAACAATCCGTCAAATCTTACAACAAATACTTAAATATGTACTTAATAAATTGTCATTATTTTGTAACAGTGTTAAAACTATTTAAAAATAATAGAAAAACAAAAATAAAAATAAATATAAACACAAACACACAAAAAAAACAATTAACTAAAGTTAACAACAAAAATAAAAACCAAACGAAATAAACATATAAAGCAAAACTCAAATATATTTTCATATTGATTATTATTATCATTATTAATTTAACTTGAAAATAATTAGGGGGTCTCACAGGGCGAAGCAAAACAAAAAATAACTTACGATTGTGGTGCATATGAAAATTGCAAAGACCCATAATAAAATACAAATATTTAACTGTAAGAATTTGTTGCAAAATAAACAAGATTTAGAACCTTTTTAACATTAAAATCATTAAAATTCTATACAAAAATGTATTTAACACATTTAAAATATTAATAAGGTTAGTCACATCATTGTTTTAAGTTTTAAGTTTTTTTAAATATTCAGAGAACAAAGTCAACAGACAAGTAGCCATTGCTGGCGTCTTCGTTGATGTACTTACGTCGCCGATAAGTTGAATGCTTACCTTAAACAAAAAAAAAAAATTAAAATATAAATGTTGTGTGTAGCTCAATGGTTATGCCCGAGGTAAGAGGTAGTGCAAAGGTTGTTATGTTTGAAAATAACCTTGAATTTTTGGCAATTTCGCAAGACTAAGCCCGGTGACGTGAACACCTCTAATAAACATATAGAAGATTTAACAAAAATTGAACTCAAGACAGAAACAAAGAAATAAATAAATATTGCCTTTTATTTATAGAAAAAATTTAATTGTAAAATTCTATTTATTACTTTCTAGTAAACATATTTTTGTTTTACAAACATATTATTACACAATGTTCATTAATTATTTAAAAATCCACAATAAAAAATATGGCTTATAAACCAGTGGAAGTTTTCTATAATAAAAAAAATTAAAAGATGGTATAGTTGGTGTATTCACAAGAAGCCCCACACGTCATAATGTTAAGATTTCAAAAAAAAAAAAATAAAAAATAAAAATAAACAAAACGTGTTGTATTGCTTATTGTAAAAACATTTAAACCTTTTTAAACATTTTAAAAATTATGACATAAATATGATAATGCAACACTAAGAATACCTTGCGAATTCACCAAGTATATCTCATATGCAAAGCAACGTTCTTATTCATAACAAATTTTAAATCTATCTATAAATGTATAAAAAAAATAAGTGAACACTTTGATATCACCACTCACTGCGAAATGGGTTGACCCATTTAAACAAAAATTTTAGGTTACGTTGGTAATGGTCACTAAATGGCTTATGTGAAGCTTGCACGAATTCGTCTTAGTGGTTTCGGAGATATGGCATTTCCTATATATTCCTATAATAATATCAACCAAATGGCCTCCACTTTCTATATTATGATTTTTTATTGTCACGTAAAAAGTTACCAAGAGTGCCCCTGTGGACTAGTCAGTAAAGGACAAGTCAGTTGTTTGGGGGTTGCGGGTTCGATTCCCGCCGGAGACTCTGGAATTGTCTGCTTCTTTTTATACCCTTCACACAGTGAAAAAGGGTATATATAGGTTTGTCATTCCGTGTGAAATTTCTACAATTTTCATTTCCGACCCCATAAAGTATATATATTCTGAAAGCTTATGAATTGGGGAGTCGATTAAGCTCTGTCAGTCTGTCCGTCTGACTGTCTGTCCGTGTGTATGTTAAAATCAACTTTTTGAAGCCCCCCGACATAGGTTGGACCCGGGTAAGGTATTAAAATATCAGAAATATTCGGGAGTAGATCGGTATTGAAAATCAGAAACATCGGTACATAAACAACTGAGATATGAGCAAAAACCCACGACCACCTCGATTTTTTTTTCACAAAAACAACATTACAACAATAACATACATACATACAAACGTGTATACTGGTTAGAGAAAACGTGGCATCGAATCCCAGCTGAGCAAAAAAAAATTTTTTTTTAATTTTTTTAAAATGTTTTTAAAATTTTTTTTTTATTTTTTATTTTTATTTTTTATTTAATATATTATTTATATCATCATTTTTTTTTAAATTTTTTTTTTTATTTTTTTTTGTTTTATATATATTATTTACATAATATTTTTTTTAATTTTTTTTTAAATTTTTTTTTAAATTTTTTAAAATTTTTTTTTTTTTGCTTTCTTAACATACATACGTGAATTTATAATTTTACAATGGGATGTTTTTATATATGTATGTTTTTATATGTATGTACGTATTTCATATGGGATGAATGGTGATACAAACCACTGTTATTGCATGACTACACGTTGTGAAGGGTATATAAGATTCGGCACGGCCGAATATAGCGCTCTTACTTGTTCTCTTCTATTCTTGATATTTCTATTCCTATTCTATTCTTCTCTCTATTAAGGCGTCACAATGGACCGTAATGGTCTCCGGGTGAAGGTGTGAGGGTAACTTTGCACCAGCCTTACCTACCTACCTACCTACCTAAACAGTTACCAAACCATGTATCGCAATGTAGTGATATTCGCTCCTTCTAATTAGAATGTGGAGCTGTGTTTTTTCAGTCGTTGTTTGGATCGTCATTTTATTTGTGTGCAGACCAGTCGATTTTTCACTTGCTTCATTGTATCATAGGTATGAGTTGTTGTTGTTGTCGCTGTTACAACGGTACTTTTATACAAATCATAAAATTGTTGATTTACTAATGACATTCGGTTTCTTTTATGGAAATTTTGTTTTATAAGTGAGAAAACAAAAAATTTAAAATAACGATTCCTCTTCAACCATCTTGAAGGCAGAACAACGTTTGCCAGGTCAGCTGGTTTTATATAAAAAAAATAAACTTCCAACAAAAAAAAAAAAAAAACTTCATTATCAAAAGGCTCTTCTTGAATCGCTTATTTAGTGATTACTTGCTTTCAAGAGTGCTGGCAGAAGCCATGGTTTTTATATGTGTGGGTCTTTATTTGGCAGTAAGTAAGCGATAATTTCATCCCTACTAAAAGCTGCTTTCTCATTCATTCCACTTACGTACGTAATGGTGCAGTTTAAAAGGGAAATATAAAAAAAATTGTATTGAAATACATTTTTTGCCTCTTTTCCACTATTGCATTAATAAGCAACAATTTAGTTATTCCATTTATATAATATGGAAAACAAATAAAGTCTGTACTGTTTAAAAGATATAGAATAATTTTTGGTGGACTTTTTATAAATGGAAAATTGATTAGTGGAGTTCACACCATATTCGGTAGTTATGACTTGATAAATTTTTCGTACATTTTATCGTTTTAAATTAAAGAATGAACCGAGCAACGACTACAAAAAGGATTGAAATTTTTTTTAAATTCATAAAATTAGTACGAAAGATCAAAGATCAAATATGACTATTACGGATTTATCCCCTTCAATCCACACATTAGTGGTAACCATATGGCGTATGGCATAGCAGAATGTAGTACACTTCAAATAAATTTATTTGTATTTAGAGTTGTTATATTGGCTCTATAAAACTTTAAAATCAAAATCTCCTTATCGGTTTATAGGCCATTTATCGATACCTATGTATGTGTGTATCCACCCCTGTGCGCGAGATTATCGTATGTTACGTTTTTTTAGAAATTGACTTTTTTATGCAAATTGGTTCTACATCCATTAATCCATCCGCTAAATTATCGTATGTTACGTTTTTTTAGAAATTGACTTTTTTATGCAAATTGGTTTTACATCCATTAATCCATCGGCTGATAAAATATTATAGCGATAACTGTTTTAGTTATGGAGATAACAATGTGTTCCTTTTTTCATATGTGGCAGTTTTATTTACGTTTTTATTTATTTAAAAGTAATAAAAACGCTCCCCTGTAAAATTTTGTTTTTGTAATATACGATAATTTCGCGCACAGAAGTTGATATATGAATGATGAAAATATAATTATTGTTAAAAAATAATAATAAAAATATATTTAAGCATAATCATCGAATTAAAAAAATTTTGTTACGATTTATTTAATTTCTTTAAAAAAAATTTAATCATGAAATAAGGAATTTTAAAAACAAATTAAATTTTTATTAAGAGGGATCCTTAGATTACAAACGAAAAATTTGTAGTTACAAAAAATTGGCCTTTAACTTAACTCACTTAACTCTATGATGTAGAGTGGCAAGTAAATGAAACAATATATATTTTGGTTTAAATAAAGTACTTCTCTGTAGTAACTTGTAGTTAACGCCCAGCGTTCGAATTCTGTTCTATAATCTAACGAATCTTTAAGCTCATTAATTATTGAAATTTTTACACTTCATTTTACTTATTAACATTAAGCTAATTAAGTTAATTGACAAAACATGAATTTTTTTTTATATAAACAAATGAATATGCATAACTATTTATAATAACCACAATATTTTATTAATGATAAGTAACAAATATCTAAAAAATTAAAAAAAAAAAAATAATAAAAATAAATAAAAAACTACCAAAATGGTTTCTTTCCTGAAAGTATTAAACGAAATGAGCAACTATTTAATAATTATAGAAATTAAAAAAAAACATGCACTATTTATCTAAAATTTCATCAACTTAGACAACAATAACAAAATCAAAACTATTTTCTTAAAAATAATATGACAAAAGGTTTTATCTAAAGTGAATAATGAAGAAGAATAATATAAACACATTTGAAATTGTTTTATTTAACAAATTTTTATTTTTATTTCTTAAAGGTTTTCAATAATTTGAATAAAAAGTTTAAATTACATTTAAAGACTTTTTTGTTTAAATTTATTACTTATTTAGGTAGATAATATATATATATTAAATGGAGTTGATAACAAATATTGCCAGGTAATGTATTTACTTTGAAACGAATAGTTTTGTTTTACAAAAAAAATCATTTTTATTTAGAAAAAAAGAAAACAAGCAGATTATGAAAAATAGGCGAGGGTGATTTGTGAGGCCCTCAATACTGTAAAAATAGAAATGTCGCTAGAAAAAAGTTTGCTTTATGTACGTATTATCTATCAAAAATTATAAACGTATTTCAAATCGGAACGGCTACAATGCAAAAAATAAAATTAAAACAATCTGGTTTCTTTTGTAAGTTTAACAAAAAATAAAACAATTTTTCATAGGTTTCTCTTAAGGTTTTTGGTAAGATATTAATAAATATATAATTCTATAAATAAACAAGGGGTTTTGACTGCATTTTAGGAGAGGAAAAAGTGCAGTTTATTTAATAATTATTTTTCATCTTTGTAAAGCCTTATAATAACAGTAAATAAAAGAAAAAAAGAAATAAAATACAACAAGAAGTGATTGATAGATTAATAGATACACTTATAAAGTTACTACGACATGAGACATATAAAGTGTTTATCAGTTATCAGATACGATAAAAAAGTTTATGATTTCCTCAGTTTTGTTTAATATTTAGATATTTTTTTAAACTTTAAATACAGTATTTTAGCATGATAAATTTTACTACATTTTCTGATGCATGCAAGCATACATGTATGTGTGTGTGTGTGTATTTTATATGTCTGTATATCGCATATAAATAATGTATCTTATAGATTTGAAATAATATATTTACATTCTACACTTAACACTTTAACAATTAAATAATTAATTAATTAATTAACATTAAATAACACAAGATAAATATTTTCTCTTTCTTATGGCCAAAAATATAATAAAATAATTAAGATAACTTCATGTATTTATGTATGTATGTATGTATATATGTACTTTTATATTTATATAAAAATATAACGAAAAACAAACACTAATTAAAAATTAAAAAAAATAAATAAAAAAAAAACAGCGAATAGAAAATCACATACGAGTACAAAATTTTAATTAAAATTCATTTTAATTTCGATCAGGTTGAAATTTGTTTCATTTGATTTTGTGCGTTTGATTTGATGTATATTTATTTGTTCTTTAAAAAAAAAAAAGTTTATATTTTTAATGTTGTTATAGAAATAGTAAAAATATTATTTTTGTTTTCAATAATGAACTACTAGAACCGACACGGTTCAATGAAATCTTTTAATTGTTAATAAATCGTATTACAAGTTGAAAAAAAAATAATCACAAAAACAAGTTTTATTTGTATGTGTAAGTAAAAGTTAAATTGCAAGACGGACCAATCGACCGACCGACCGACAAACAGACGGACAGACAGACATACAGATAGAAAATGTTAAAAGTGTGTCTGTGAGTATATGATTGTAAATGTATGTGTGTGTGTGTGTTTTTTTTTTGCTAGAATATAAATTAATGGCATTATTATTGCAGTGTTTGTTGTTGGTTTTGAACAAGACAGTTTTATAATAATAAAAAGGCCATCTTAGCAAATAGTGATGACAATTAAACGTCTAATCAATAAAGATCTGGAAGGTAACAGAGCCTTTGCGATCGCGTAAACTGCCACTATAAATAATGTTTTTCGCCCAAGCACGACATTCAATATTGACCATTTTGTTGATGGCCAATTTTTCAAATTGCACCGCTATCAAGGGGCTCAAATAGCCGGGTTGGTTGAGGAAGGGATAATAGTAGGCGGGAAAGCCTTGTGAGGGATAGTATTTAACTTCACCCAAGTTTTCTTTATCTTCACCATTGGTGCCATTACAAGAAACCCAAATTTGTTGGCGCTATAAAGACATTTTTTAGTTTAAGTATTTAAAAGGATTTAAAATCCTTAATGTTTTTTCTTATTTCCAACTTACCTCCAATGGATTAACATCTTTAATGTGGGCCTTTAATTCTGCTGGCATATCATTGGGCAATTCTAAGGGATTATCATAGAAGTCAGGCATCCATCTGAAGATCTTGTTTAACTTTAGGAACACACATGGACGGGTGTTATTGTAACCGTAGGCGTTTTGTGGAGAACAATTGCTAAATTGTTTAATATCCACCAGACAAACATCGTTCTCATCGTGTGTTTGATTAAAAGAGCAAACTTTGCCAAAATGGGTTCCAGTGTAGTCTAACAATAAAAGAAACAAAAATATTAATTATTTCCTATCTTTGCTTGCTTTTCCCAAAACAATTACTGACCTTTCAGATATTCATCTAATAAATTAATCCAATATTGCTTTTCGTTATCCTTTTTGGTATCGAAATGTATAACCGAACCACGTTCAGTTTCATCACTTAAGGGGCGAAAGCCCAAGCCGGGATTTGTTCCAATTAATGATTCATCTAGTTTCCATTTGGGACCCTTAGTATCCATTGTAGATAATAGACCTTTCATACAAATTGAAAATAAACCAGCTAGTACGGTGTAGAAAACGGCATAAAATAACAGAAGTTTGCCTAAAAAAAAAACAAAACAAAATAATAAGAATATAATAATTAATGTGTGCTGTTTGTTAATTCAATTGAACGTTTAGATCATGTGACATATGTATGTACATACAAACATTCATATACATATGTATAAGTAAATTAAATTTGAAGGAAAATGAAAGTAATAAATAGACCAAGATAATCAAATAACAGATAAATCTGCTTAAAATTGACTATGTTAAAAATATTTGGGGTTTTTAGGCATAGAAAATCTTGTACTAAAGGCCAATTAAAGGACAGAACATATAACATTCTACAGTACAACATAAAAAATTATCTATATATATAAAAATCAATGTGTGTTTGTATGTTTGTATGTTTATATGTTTGTATGTTTGTTTGTGCTTTATAGACGGTTAAACGGCTGAACCGATTTCCTTGAAATTTTCACAGAATCTTTCTGTATGTTTGGAAGGAACGATAGGCTATACTTTGGTTTGAAATTGTAAGTGGGCGGGGTGCCACGCCCTATTAAAGAATAAGTATTAAATATTATATATCACGAAAGTTAATGCAGCTACAGTCTTCAAATTAAGTACGGTAAACTTTGACATCCACACGAACATTTGGGTAAAAAATGGGCGGACTTGCAGTAGTAGGCGTGGCCACATGAATTAAATACTAAAATTCGTATATTTGGAAAACGATATCGATTAGAGTAGTAAAATTTTGCAAAAGCAACTTTGACACCCAAATGAACATTTAGGCAAGAAATGGGTGAATTATCAATAGTGGGCGTGGCACCTACCATATGAATTAAATACTAAAATTCGTATATTTGGAAAACGATATCGATTAGAGTAGTAATATTTTGCAAAAGTAACTTTGATATTCAAATAAACATTTATAGAAAAAATGGGTGCATTAACAATAGTTGTTCTGACCATATGAATTAAATATTAAAATTCGTATATCTTGAAAAAGATATCGATTAGAGTACTAAAATTTTGCAAGAGCAAATTTGATATTCGAATAAACATTTATGGAAAAAATGGGTGCATTAACAATAGTGGGCGTGGCACCTGCCATATGAATTTAATACTATAATTTGGGGTGGCGAAGCACACCGGGTATAAGCTAGTTTGTTATAAAAGTTAAAAAATATGCTTAGCAGTTTTATGAGGACTAAGTTTATTATTATTATTATTGGCAGTTAGAGCCAACCAATCATCCATCAAGGCTTTATTACCTTTATTGCCAGTTGTTTTTGGCAACAATTCAAAGATTTTTAAACATGCATACATATACATGAGCGGGAGGTTAAGTTTCTATTAAAATATATGAATTGTTTGTTTAATGGCTGTCGAATTTATTACTCAATAAAGGAAAAAATTTGTCGTTTTTCGAAATATCCTTTCCCCCCTCCCCCTAAATCAACGATTATGCATATATGCTGTCTATTTTAAACAAAGCCTTACTGTGTTCTAAATGTTCATCTAGGATTCAATTTCTGTTCTGTATATAATATGATGCTACCATACCTTTAATGTACAAAAACTTTTTATTTCACATTTTTATGGAACAAGAATTGAACCCCTTATATTTAAGTTTAGGGCATGGCATATTTATTTATCAGGTAGTCTTGGTTCGACAGCTGATTTTTTTATTTACTAATTTTAAGCTTCAGATGTCAGAATCAACTCTCTTATATATTTTAAAATTCAAACTTCATATATAAAAAAATATAAACAAAAAAATTCTTCAGACTACGATTGCCTGGTGAATAAATATGCCTTGAGTTTAGGGAAAGAAAAAAAAATATGACTGTCAATGCAAAAAATACCTGATCGGTTTTGTAAATATAACTACTTGACTACCTTACAAAAATTGTAAATTAACACGTTTCATACTCTTACACAGTACAAACAACTTATGCAAGTTTATTGTATTGGCAAATAAGGAAATTACAGCATTTTTTGTATATATTTAGTACAACGTACATACATACATACATACAAACATACAACTATTCAAGTACATAAGATGCGCAAATACTGGCAGTCACTGTGTCATGTGTTAGTGGAAATAAAATAAATATTAAAAATAATCATGAAGAATATTAAAAGCTATACATGATGAATGTAGACCTTAAGTTGCCCTATCACTAATCCAAGTTACTTAAACGTTGTTAATTGTGCTTTAGATTAAATGGCAGAGTTGATGAAGTTTAAATTTATCGGCAGTTAAAAAATATGATTTTGATGAATTTCAATATATTTGTTTAAATTAAGTTCTATTTACAATTTTCTGTTTTTCAATTAAAGGTAACTAAATAATTACATCATTTAATGTGGTAGGGTATCAACTACAACAATATTTTCTGTCTTACTTGTGTACGATGTGTTAAAAAAATACTTAAAAATCTCATATTTTGTGGTTGTGAACTTATGTGTAGAATTGTAATGTACGTAAAATTGTATACAATTCCAATGCCAAGGTTATTTTTTCAAGTTAAAGTATAAATAAATTCTACAACTTTTAATATACAAACATTTTAATCCATATTAGTATTATAAAGTCAAGTGTTTGTTAAGTTATTTGAGACGCAAAATCACACCTAAATCACTCGAACGAATCACCTTAATTGAATTGGCTACGCAAAAGCAAAACGTATGGGTTGTTATCGAATGGAATTTAAGAGTAGTGATAATCTTGAAGTTAAAGTTGATAACGAAAATGAAGTTGGGTTACCATCCATTATAAAACCATCTAAAATTTAGATGCAATAACTGACAACTTGGAAAAACAGTAAATAGTTTTATCTAATGCTGTATTATCATTATTAATGTTTAAGTCGTTAAATGGATTAAAAATGGAATGTTTGAGTAACATTATCAAAAGTTACAAATTTAGAATGATTTTTTTTTTAATAAATAAAACATATCAACAAGGTATGTCAGTACTCAGGTACTCGTTTCCAATCAGCTGATTGTCTTCTTTTATAGCATTCACAAGACGTGTCATGTTTTTTTTTTAATAATTTGCATCTGTCAAATTTATATTTTTTCGTTTTTTATCTACAATAAATATGTAATTTGAAGTTGCAGTTGGTATAAAACGTTTTAAAAATTACAAGCCGGGAATGTAAAGACTTTTCTTTGAAGTTTCTAAAAAATATCAAATTTATAGAGAAAAAAAAATTAACTTTGTGTGACATATGTACGTTTATGTACAAAAAGAAAATGCATGTGTTTGTTGCCGCGATGCATATACCTAATGGATTTGCCAGGTTTATAAGAAAATATTTTTTTATTCTTTTTTAACAACAAAAACTTTAAAATTTTTATACCCTTCACACAGTGAAAAAGGGTATATATAGCTTTGTCATTCCGTTTGTAATTTCTACAATTTTCATTTCCGACCCCATAAAGTATATATTTTCTGAAAGCTTATGAATAGAATAGTAGATTAAGCCCTGACCGTCTGTCCGTCTGCCCGTCTGCCCGTCTGTCCGTGTGTTGGTTGAAATCAACTTTTAGAAGCAACTATATGTTCCTCAGATCTGTATATGGTATCAATCTCTTGGAAATATCCAGGAATGAATCGCTATTGAAATTCAGCACAATCGCCCCATAACTTTCTGAGATATGAGCAAAAAACCACGACCACCTCGTTTTTTTCACAATTACAACAACAACATACCAAACAAAAAAAATTACAAAAAAAAAAATATCAAAAATAAGAAAAAAATAATAAAAAAAACTAAAAAAAAAATTTTTTAAAAAATTTAAAAAAAAATTTAAAAAAATTTTTTAAAAATTTTTCTAAAAAAATTTTGTAAAAAAATTTAAAAAAAATTTAAAAAAAATATAAATAATATATTAAATAAAATAAAATAAAATTTTTTTGGCTCAGCTGGGATTCGATGCCACATTTATTCTAACGTGTACGTATGTATGCACGTATTTTATATGGGATGAATGGTGATACAAACAATTGTTATTGCATGACTACACGTTGTGAAGGGTATATACGATTCGGCACGGCCGAATATAGCACTGTTACTTGTTTTTTTTTTAATTTTTGTGTTGTTTAAGTACGCGAATATAAAGACCAAATTATACGTCAACACCAAAAAATTATATGGGGGCATATTCATTTTGTCATTACTTTATATATATATTCCTTTTAGACCCATAAAGTATATATTTATAAGTCCTGGTTTCACATTAGGATGATCTAGCTATGCCCGTCCGTCTGTCCACATTTGGTATTGAAAATGGATTGAATCGCTTTATTGCTAAGTTATAACTAACATCTAACGTCGAATAAAATACGACTGCATCTTAACCAAATGACGTAAAGCTTTACAATTTCACAGGTATATTTCTTGAGATAAAATGTATGCAAGGCCTTAGAGATCAAAATGTATAAAAATTTACTCCGCCAGTGTCTTGTTTAGTCCATTTAAGACATCCAAAAAACCGATAGAATTATATGCATATGCCTTCTTTTACGCCTACTTCTCAAACATTGTGGTAAAAATAACTGGGCAATATCACTCCTTCTGTAAAAATTCTTTGGTTTCAGTTTAAGACTGAAAATAAGAAAATAAATAAATAAATAATAAATATTTAAATATAAAGAAAGTATTCTATTAATGATTAGCGTTGTTAAAAAAAATAAAAAACTTTGTGGCATAAAAGTTCTACATAAAATTGGTGGTGGGTATTAAAAATTTGGCACCGAGTCTTGCTTGTTAAATATTTAAAATTTTATCAATAACACTTTTAAAAAGGCCATCCAGCGTAGGCTAAAATTAACAGAAAAACAAAAACAATTTAAGTTCATAACACATTCACACATATACATTTTCTAAGGCACTCATGTGTAAATAACTAAAAACGACAGTATATTGATGATGAAGAAGTATACAATGAGAGCTGTCAAATCAAATCTTTATGATCATTTGAAAAGTTATTAGGGTTAAAATAAAACTGGATTTACAAAATGTATACCCAGGCGTTATAAAAATGTATGGAATTCATATAAGATGAGGCGTGTAGTTTATTGTAAAAGCAAATGCTATAAGGAATTTGCAAGGTACGGTCAATTGAATTAAGATTTTATTTAACAGCTAATGAATAAAAGGGTCTTTTAAATGTCAGATGCATGATTTATTTGTACCCTTTACAGAGAGTGTAAGGGTATATATAGGTTTGTCATTCCGTGTGAAAATTATACAATATTTATTTCCAATTCTAAATGGAATATATATTTTCTGCAAGCTTAAGAATGAGAAAGTCGATTGAGCAATGTCCGTCTGTCCATCCGTTTTTGAAGCCCTCAGACATTGATAAAAGCCGTATGTGATATAAAAATTTCAGAAATATTAGGCAGGAGATCGGTATTAAATATCAGTACAAGAGCTTTATTAATTTTTGAGATATAAGCAAATAAACACGATTGTTTTTGTTTTTTTTCAATATTTTTTAGCTTTTGTAGTATTTATAGATATGACATGCCTCTGGAGATGCTCGTAGAAAATGTTGGACAAATCGGTAACTAATCGGCAAAGTTATAGTAACAAATTATTTGGAAAAAGATATTAATACGTTTTTTTTTTAAATATATCAATTTTTGAAAGCTCCTAAATAATTTGTGGACACGTTAAAGATATTAAGTTATAAGCCGTGGTCTCAAAATACCACTGCGTCGGTGTTTTTCCTAAAATTTACGAATAGAAATCGATTTTTTCAATTTCTATACACCTGAGTGAGTCAATATAAGTATTGAATGAAAGAAATTGGCTAGCGCAATATAATGAACTATATAAAAAAAAGTTAAAATTAATGATGGACGCTAGTACAAAATATCGAACAACAAATTTTTATATGGGTCATAACTGGTATATTTAAAAATGTACCATATCCTAATATTGGTATCAAATGAAAGGCCTTGGCCAGTGAAATACAGTAAACTATTGATAAGTGTAAAATCCGAGATGGCCTCTGAAACGAAATAGTGGAAAATTTTTTTACCCCATCAATATAGGCATCAAATTAAAAAGCTTGACCAGTAGATTACAATTAACGATGTACAAATTCAGAGATGACGTTCGAAATAATAAAGACTAGACAATACTACGATGTGGTCATTATGATGTACATGATGGTGTAGGGTATTATCATATTCGCACTCTTACTTGTTATTTGGGTTATATGGTCTTTTAGTAATAAATTGTCCTTGAGTAGTTTTTTTTAATATATTTTTTATTTAAAATAATTTTTTTAGTGCAAAAATTTAATTAAAAAAAACATTTTTTAAAATAGAATTAAAAACAATTAGCTTCTAGTTGTCTTTCGAATCGCTTGAGTATTTTTTTTATTATTTTTTTAAGTACAATTAATTACGAATATTGTGTCACGTGCGTACGTTTATAATTTGCTTACAAAATACATATTAAACATTTTTAAAACAACTTTATATATTTTAGAAAATTTTTATTAATTAACATTTGATTAAAGAAAAAAATTTAGGAAGAAACATGTTTATTATAATTAGTCGTGTTGTTGTTTCGAAGGTTCTTACATTGTAATCATTTAAGCACAGTAAGTTGCAGACAACTGTACCCCATATTACTTTTTAATTATTTTTGAATTTATAGTAATAGCAGGTATACAAATTTACTCAGTATAACTCAAGTTTACTGTTTTTGGCTGTATACTTCTTTTGTACACTGTTCATTGAGGGAGTGCTATCCTTAAATTAACTAGATGATATTACTGCATGCTTTTGTTATGTTAGAATTTTGGACTCCCTTTTTAGAAATGATTTTATAAAAATACTTTGAAAATGACGTATAAAGGAGCGGCTACTGGTTAATGGCCTCATTGGCGCCAAATAAATACGTATAGACTTGTTGGCATTCAATTGTAAACAATACCCCAATATGACTATGAATAGCTAGCAACAACAACAACAATAAGAAAATTTGTATATAAAACAAAAACAACAAATTATGGTAGACATTTGCCGTTTCTCTTTTGAGGTGTTTTTTTTTTTATTTTCTTCCTCTTCTTAATACCACGGTTGCGGTGTTAGGATTGTAAGAGAGAGAGAGAGAGGGAGAAAGAAAAAGAAAGTGGGAAATCTTGTCAATAATTTAGAATGATTATTATAAATCTCAAATATTGTGAAGGTATAAAATAAATTTAAATATGTATAGAAGGATTTCATCAGCAACAGAAGATGAAAAGATTTTTTTTAGCACATTTTTTTTTATTCATCCTTGTTTATTATTCCCTTAAGGTTTCAATATGAATTCGTTAACAAAATTGTTTTGATGTTTGTTTTTCTTTTCTTTTTGTTTTATGTGGGCTGTTTTGATGTAAGGTACTGTCATAAAACTATCGAATACATTTTCCTTCTGTATTTCGATTAATAAGGATCATTAATTTCAAAAGAAAATATTCATTTTGGCATTAATCTCATTATATATTGACATGTTTATGTTTATTTAATAATTATTAGGGTGGAGTTATTTAACAAACTTAACAGATTTTTGCATGTGGCATACAATTATTTCTTGATAAATGGGTTTTAATAATTTATTTAATATATTGCACTTAGATAGAGATTAAAAGTTTTTAAAGTAGTTCCATTTTTAAATATAAATATTTTTTTTAACTTTAAAATTGTAGATGCGAAGGGCGAAGCGAATATAAAAATAGTTTTTATAAGTCTGCTTTTGACTGGCAGCTAAGTTGAAATAACCATTTGATACCTCCCCTTCAAAGCAAAGTGCTTAAGTTAAACAACTTATAACGTAGTTTTACAGCTATCAGCTGACCTTTAAATTTCATTTGACTGGGTTCACATCACATTTATTGCGTCAATTTCAGTTGGCTTTCAATCATAAAGTATGGCAGGGAATTTTAATAAGTTTTAACACTTTTCAAGCTTAAGGACATGATTTATCATTTACATGCATGTTGGAATTATTTTAATTTAGTTTGAAAAAGAGGGTCAGTAGTTAAAGCCTAAACCCATGACATGTATACTTATATGCTAAATTGACATGTTGTACGCTGTTAAGGAACGAAATTCCCTTAATAAAATCATAATCCCAATTCAGTTAATATTTCGCTTCGCTTCGATGTTATTTCTTAGGGATTTTCAGATTGAATTCTTTAGATATTCCAAGTTTGGCATTGTGTCCACGTAAAATTTTCGTGTCTGATATGCCCAACCTCAGGACACTTATTATGGCAGTGTTCCTAAATGTAGTCCTCTTCTTTGAATGTTTAACATGTTGTTTATCCGACAGTCACATGCGAGATAAAAAGTTATCCGTATGATCTGCTATTACACTAGTTAATCTTATAAGTAATGGCGTTCTCAGTTCCAGAGTTTCCTTAGATTTCTTAAGATTTGACTCAGCCTCTAGTATGTTCGTCCCTTAACCGTCAGCAGTATTTTAGCACTTTCTGACGTGTTCTTCCATCGTTCAAGCTTTAAGCAAGACCTTTGCAAGGTCTTTAAGGTGATGGGGTTCAAAAATAATCCCACTTTGGATAATTTGTCGGCTTCTACGTTTTAGATTATGTTGTGATAGCCTGGTATCCAAATTATCTCTTGACGTCCACAATTCGCATGCGAGTTTATTTACTTGCCCCTTAAAGTATGATTTTAAAAGTATCATTAGGCCTAATCACAGCTCATCTGACCAAGTCTTTTGAGTTGCACATTTTTATAATTTCATTATAATATAAGTTGACATAACTATATTAGTGTAAAATATTGTAGAGGGCATTTTTTAATGCTTAAGATAAAAAGAGATTTTTAGGTGATTTCTTTCAAGCATCATATACTGAATGCTTTGAAAAAATAAAAAAAAGTCAACCCCTAATGTGTACATACTTATGTACATAAATATCAAGTAACTTCAATGAAACTTCTTTAGGAGTTTAATGTTATAAAAAATAAATGTTCCATAACTGGTTTAATATGAAGGCCCATATCATTGTCATGAGTATTTTTATTTTGCACATCTCCCTAGGTTCATGTGAATCTTTGTAGCATTTTATAACAGACTTCAAATAAAAAGGTTTATTATTGGCCCCTTTTCCCTGTTTGTTTACACATATGTATGTATGATTGTAAGTATGTTTGTAATAAATAAAGAATAAGTTTCAAAGTAAACACAAAAATAGTACAATAAAAATAAATATAAAAATAATAGTAACAACAACAACAACAGTAACAACAACAAATATATATCTCTATAAATAAAAGTTGACCCATTTCACATATAAACTTGTTACATATTATATAAGGTCACGAATTTGTAACTAATTCAAGTTAACAACTTGAAAACAACCCCTTAAAAAAAGAAGTTATTTTTAAGCTGCTGGATTTAAATTGCCGAAAATAAAATTATCAGCAACAAATAAAAAAGGAAAACTGTTTTAGCTTAGATTTAAAAAAAAAGCGTATAATTTTAAATTCATAAAAAGTCTTTGCAAAAATAACTTGAACATGTATGTAAGTTTTAAAAATATTTTTATATTTTTTTCCTTTGAGAATACATACATACATACATACATACATACATATGTATGTATGTAGTATATAATTTATATATTTAAAAGAAATTTCATAATCACATACCGAAAGGCAGACAGTAAGATAAACAAATGACGTCATTAGAAAGACCATGTCAACGTTGAATAAATACAGAATGAAAAATATCACAGATTTTCATATAAATTTTAAAATTTGTACCAACTCTTTCAAATCTTTCTAAAAAACTGTTTGTGTATGAGTGGGTGTGTGAGTGTGTATAAAATTTAATTTTTGTATGTCTATAATTTTAATGACTTTTTAACACTGTCTGTATATTTTGTTTTTGTTAAAAATATATTAAAAAAAAAACATTAGACTACATCAAACAAAATAGCAGATTTAAAATACATTTTAGAGCAAAAATCTTGTTTATAACGAATTTTAATGAATAACAATATGAAATACTTTGTTGAGAAAAAAGAAATTGAAATGCCTGATATAATTTAATTTTGATAAATAATCTTTGTATGCTGTGTACTCGCGTTAATATAAACACAAAGTTAATTGAACACGGTTTAATGTGAACTAGTGCTGTCGAAGTACTCAATAGTGTGTAACGAGAGTTTTCCTTTTTATACCCTTCACCTGTGGTGCACAAGGGTATATATAGCTTTGTCATTCCGTTTGTAATTTCTACAATTTTCATTTCCGACCCCATAAAGTATATATTTTCTGAAAGCTTATGAATAGAGGAGTCGATTAAGCCCTGACCGTCTGTCCGTCTGTCCGTCTATCCGTCTGCCCGTCTGTCCGTGTGTTGGTTGAAATCAACTTTTAGAAGCAACTATATGTTCCTCAGATCTGTATATGGTATCAATCTCTTGGAAATATCCAGGAATGAATCGCTATTGAAATTCAGCACAATCGCCCCATAACTTTCTGAGATATGAGCAAAAAACCACGACCACCTCGCTTTTTTTCACAATTACAACAACAACAACAACATACATACATGTAAAAAACATACCAAACAAAACAAGTAACAGTGCTATATTCGGCCGTGCCGAATCTTATATACCCTTCACAACGTGTAGTCATGCAATAACAATTGTTTGTATCACCATTCATCCCATATAAAATACGTGCATACGTACACGTTAGAATAAATGTGGCATCGAATCCCAGCTGAGCCAAAAAAATTTTATTTTATTTTATTTAATATATTATTTATATTTTATTATTTTTTTTATATTTTTTTTAAATTTTTTTTAAATTTTTTTAAAAAATTTTTTTAGAAAAATTTTTAAAAAATTTTTTAAAATTTTTTTTTAAATTTTTTTAAAATTTTTTTTTTGTAGTTTTTTTTATTATTTTTTTCTTATTTTTAATATTTTTTTTTTTGTAATTTTTTTTTGTTTGGTATGTTTTTTACATGTATGTATGTATGTATGTTGTTGTTGTAATTGTGAAAAAAAACGAGGTGGTCGTGGTTTTTTGCTCATATCTCAGAAAGTTATGGGGCGATTGTGCTGAATTTCAATAGCGATTCATTCCTGGATATTTTCAAGAGATTGATACCATATACAGATCTGAGGAACATATAGTTGCTTCTAAAAGTTGATTTCAACCAACACACGGACAGACGGGCAGACGGACAGACGGACAGACGGATAGACGGACAGACGGACAGACGGTCAGGGCTTAATCGACTCCTCTATTCATAAGCTTTCAGAAAATATATACTTTATGGGGTCGGAAATGAAAATTGTAGAAATTACAAACGGAATGACAAAGCTATATATACCCTTGTGCACCACAGGTGAAGGGTATAAAAAATTACAAAAAAAAATAATATTAAAAATAAGAAAAAAATAATAAAAAAAACTACAAAAAAAAAAAATTTAAAAAAATTTAAAAAAAAATTTAAATAAATTTTTTAAAAAAATTTAAAAAAAATAAAAAAAAAATAATAAAATATAAATAATATATTAAATAAAATAAAATAAAATTTTTTTGGCTCAGCTGGGATTCGATGCCACATTTATTCTAACGGGTACGTATGCACGTATTTTATATGGGATGAACAACAATTGTTATTGCATGACTACACGTTGTGAAGGGTATATAAGATTCGGCACGGCCGAATATAACTTGTTTTGTGTGTGCTCATTGAAAATTTCTTCGTATAAATAAAGTCTACTAAGAAAGAAGAGCTTGTTACTTGGCTAAAAATGATAAATACTCTAAACCGGTTTTAAACAATACTTATATCATTGTCAAGAACGGTAAAATAAAAAGAGTGGAATTTATAACAGATGGCATCTTTTTGGAAGGCGCGTTTTGTTTTCATCTAGAAAAAAGTCGAGTTTTTCGAAGTACTATAAAAATATTTTAAACGGTTTATATAAGCTTCAGAAGAAGCTTTCTTAGATGCATAGTGAAAGTGCATAACTTAATGATTTTTTTTTTACAAAATTAGTCAATTATAAGTGCATCAATCCTTTTCTTACTATCGCAAATAAATACCTATGATCCTAGGGTGGGCCAGTATATTGTTTGATCTAACTGTTGTTTTACTTCAGGATTGAGTTTCTAACGCACAAACGCCGTCTCTACGATCAAGTTACTCCATTCAAAATCTCATAGTTGGCAATGTTGTCTGTATTAATTTTTGGTTAATGTAATTGTACCAACAAGTTGTGGGAGGTTACTTATTCCCCTGGTACCAGATAAGTCTCTGGTCAGCTTCGAACATGTACTCTACCCAGAGTTTTAGATCTCCTAAGTTATAGCTCTAAGAAACCGAAGTAGTTCGTCCCATCTCTCTTCCCCGTACATATAAAACGCCTTGGTCTAAGACATGGTTAAGTAGACATGCCCTCGGAGGAAGCTAAGTTGGTACTAAAAGAATCCTATCTAATACGAGCTGCTGAAAACTAACCATACCAGCACAGAGAACCTACAACGAATCCAACTGATTAGTTTGATGTGAGCATTAGGAGAAGAACTTTCAGAGTATGTGGTCAGACATTTAAGCTTAATATTTCATTATGACGATGCCTAGTCACGTGTTGCACAAAGAAGTGGTTGCGAAATTTTGCCTAACCCGCCTTATAGTCCAGATCTTGTCCGCTTGCCTTCTATTTATTTCTCTCTCTGAGTTGCGCTTTACTTCAGAACAGGGTATCCAAAATTGTCTTGATAAGTTCTTGGCCCTCAAAAGACGAGCAATTCTTTTAGCTTGGTATCTTTATGTAGTCAGAAAGATGGTTAAAGTTATAGCTTACAATGGCCATAGACTTGACTGAATTTAAATTGTACCAAAAGCTTTAAAATAAAATCTAAAAATTTAAAAAAATTCCACTCACCCAATATTTTTTTAAGATTAATCAAATTAATTTTAATTCATTTAATTTTGCATTCAGAATTTTAAACTGATTTCAAGCTACCATTTAGTGGCAATTAGCATTTTAGGCTCTTTTAAGCAATCTTTAGCCCATATTAAAACTCAGCTTTAGCTTTATTATAATTGTTGTTGTTATTTTTTAATCTCTAATTTGTGTAAATTTTGTGTATTAAATGTAACCAGTTTTGTTGGGTTTATTTTTTTCTTAGAAACTCGAGATTTATAAAAAACAAACAGACAGATATTAATTATTCAAGACAAATGATGTTAAGTGTGAACTGCTTCGTATGAATTAAAAAGATACAAAAAGTTTAACTTTTAAACAAAAATCCCCTGGAGGTTTAAAACAAAATAAATTAAATCGTGTCATTTTATTTTGAGCTTATAATTTTTTTTTATTAATATTTTTTTTTAATACCTTTTCATATGAAAAAAGTTGTTGTTATTTTTAATTTGTTTACCTGCCCTGTGGAGGGGAAGATCAAATACTGTCGACATGGCGTTCATATGTATGTATGTACTTTAGTGGTCTTACGACAGAGTTTGTTTGCTTTGCCATGGGCCTTTTTTTAACAACGATCTGTCTATGCGGCAAACTGATGACTTTGTGTTACATTAAAGTTTAACAGCTGCCTGTCTCTCAAGTATTCTCACCTGTTCAAGTTTTATCCAGATTTATCTACCCTAATGCAGTTGTATACTAGTTTTGTTTTTTCTTTTCTTTAATAATACAAAAACTCAAACTGATAATTGTTTAAGCTAAAATATCTGAATATACTATTTGTTTATATGCCAAAAACATAAACACATTAGAGCGTACTTTGGGTTTTTATTGATCGTTCAAGCCAATCAACTACTTAAGTCGTCTGTTGTTATTAATTTTCACCGCATTGTTAAAGTTAGTAGCCTTAAGCAAACTTAACAAAAAAGTTTTTTTTTTTTACGAATTTTCCTGAATTGTGTAAATTAATTTAATTTGAATCAAATATTTATTATTGTTTCTTTTGCCGACATTGCTGATACTGTAACTTGGGTTTTAATTTCACGTTTTAGCTCGTCTGTGTTTAGCTTTTTTACTGGTTTTATAGTTAAATATGCTAATTTATCGAGACATTAACATAAATTTGTGAAAAATTTAAATCTTTGCACATTTGTTAAGAGACTTTAAAAGGTCTTTGCTTTTAGAATTTAAAATATTTTCTTTTTTTAAATTTATTGTTTTTTTTTTAATTTTGCATCGATACATTTAGCAAAAAAGGTAAATGATCCTGGTTTGCTGTCTAAGGATTAAGGTCAAGAGTTATTAAACTTTAATAAGAAATGATTTAAATAAAATAAAATTTTAAATAAAATTCCACACAAATCTAAACTCAACATAACCAACAATTTCTTTATTATTTCTTAAGATTTGCTAAAAGTGTTGACGGCAAATGTGGTAACATAAAATGGGGATTGTATTGGTGACAGTGTCACTGCCAGAAAATGCTTATATGTATGTGTACATAAATATAAGTTGCTATTTTTAGTAAATTTATGTCAATTATTTTAAATGAAAAATATTTCTAGACATGTTGAGTGTAAATATTGTAGCATTAAAAGGGGACTGTGTGTGTTCGGCAGGAAGTCTATAATTAATTTTGGCAAATTTCTGTCAATTATTTTAAATGACTGTCAATTCCGTTCTTTACAAGTATTGTGAGTCAAGATTTTTCATTTAAACCATACAAGTTAACATTGAAAGATGATTATTGTATATGGAAAATTTTTGTCCAGAATTAAATTAATTCTTAAGTTTAGTGACAATGCATGATGTTGTTTTTTGAATGGATCGAAAATACCCAAGAAACCAGTTAAGGACTCACTAGTTCCTAATCAGTTTGTGTATAAGTTTCATTTAGGTTTTTCAAGGTATTTTTTTTTAGTAGATTATAAAGAAAAATTGATCAAAAAATATTGTTAGCGAAAAACGTTATATTCTTGAAAGACTTATGTTATTGCTTATCTAATGCCAATAATAGAAAATTTTGATTTAAACGTTAAGTACCCAAAAAAAAAAAAAATAAAAAAATAAAAAGAGTTCGTAAAAGTTAAAATAAAACATAAAAAAATATTAAGATTAAGTACCTTTAATTGTATGTATGTACAGGGTGAGCCAAAATTCACCAGGGGGCTAAAAAATTTAATAATTTTTCTTGTTCTGCAAGATTCACAACTGAACAAGAAACCAAATTAAAAGAATTTAATTATATTAATCAGCGATCAATTTTAAATAAGCAAAAAACGTATCATCGACATTTTGACGTTAGAGTTTCGTCCTCTGAGGCAATGATTAGTTGCTTAGTTCATCGTTACTACAAACATGATACCGTAAGAAATTTTCCTTAAACTGCTAGACCATGTTTAATTCGCACTGCGGTAAATATTAAACGTTAATATTAAATGTCCTGCTTAAGGCTAGTACGTCACGATGGTGTATTTTAATTGAAAATTTACTGTTATTTCCATATAAGGTGCAAGAACCTAAACTACTGATCGTCGGTAACGGTAAGAAACGAAAACTCTGATTATAATGTCCAGAAATTCAGAAATTAATTGGCCAGCGGGTTCGCCGGAATTGTCAGCACCTGACTATTTTCTTTTTTAAGTTGCTCAAGGATGGAGTTATATGTATGTGAACAAGCCCTAGACAATTATTGAACGTAAAGTCAACATTGTTGCAGAAATCCAAGTGCTATAGCCGTGAATTTTAAAATATGTGACCTTGAACGAAATCATCATTGTGAAGCTAAAAACGAAAAAATTTTAATCCCATGGTTACTTTTGACCCACCCTGTTTAAGTAATTAAATATTAAAAGTAACGTATGAATGTAGGCGATAATCTCAAAATTTGTTTTCATAGACAAATATAAATGTGTAGACATATGTGTAGACTTATAAATGTACATTAGACCGTACCGGAAAAAAATATTTACCATGCACCTTGAATACAAAATATTTTTGCAAAAAAATTAACTTGATTTTGCCGAACTTATGGTTCGTTTTTTTTTAAGTTTTCGTTGTATCTTTAATATTTACAGTCAGATATTAAAGTTTGAAAAATTTAAATTTTTGTCTAGAGATGACTAATGATTTAGTCTTAGAGCTATTGAAGAAAAATTTAAAAACACGATCCTTAAGTTGGGCAAGAAAAAAGAAACAAAATTTTGACATAGTTATCGCAAAATCTTCGTGGTAATTTTTTGAATGATTTTTTGCGAATTTTATTGTTCTGATACTAGGGTGATAGGAACTAAGATCAAGTGGGTAAATAATAATAATAGAATGGTTAACTTGAAGTAAATTTTTACAGAAAAAAAATTTAAAAAGGCATTAGTTCGGCAAAAATATTTTTTTTTGTTTAAATTGCCTCGCAGATATACATAATAGTTTAGCGTGAACTTAGGGGAAGGGAAAAAGGATATTTAAAACCCGTCCCCCTAAAAAAAATTATTTAATTTTAATAGTTGTGAGAGCAAACAATTCATTTATTTTAAAAAATCTTTGCTAACTGCAAAAGCTCGAGCCACGAATAACTGTATTCAAGGTGAGTTTGGTTTACCTTCAAGAGGGTACGCTTTAATGCACATGCATACAGATTTGACCACCAATTTAGTTCTATATAATTATTGATAAAAATAAACAAATATTTTTTGTTATCAGATATTTTAACTAGATTGACGACATTTATGACGTTTTAAAATTGAAAAATAAAAAAAAATAAAAAAATAACAAAATTGATTATGGCATTGGCTTGCTTTCAAGAGAAAATTATCATTTTTATGATCGTACCCAAAACAAATCGATATAAACTGAAAATTTCTGAATTTAATCTAAACACATACATACTTAAGTGTTTTGTTTATTTTTCTTTTTTTAAATAAAGTTTATGGTGATTTAATTACTTTTTCCACTATACATACATACATACATACATACATACATACATTTGTATATAAGAGCATGTATGTACATATATTAATGTTGCATGATAAACAGCATGTGGGGTATTTTGAGATGATTACATTATGATTGTTTAGACTATGCTTCCCTCTTTACCAGGTTAACAATAAAGTCTTTTAATGCCTGATTATTTTATAAAATGACATCACTGTTGCTTGATTTAGTTGTTTGTCAGTCTCTAACGAGGCGTCCAATGAAAGCTAACTGTCAACCAGAAGGAAGATAATTTCTACTTTTTCATTGTGTTAAATAAACATTAATGTTTGTGTTTATCTTTTGTTTTTCTATTCCTTATGGTCCTATGGAGGCAGCTTAAAAACAAAAACAAAAAATGTATTAGACATTAAGAAAAAAAAGAAGAAAACAAAGCAAACAACACTCTTAGTGCTAGTTTTCTAAAACTAGAACTTATTTAGTGTTGTATTGCAAGTAAAATGGTCAGGTTTAATACCTTATGGATTCAAATGTAAGTAACACCTGGGCAATATTTTTCTGCCTCCTTGAATTTTTGTTTTTTTTGTATTTTTTTTTTTTGAGTTAGGATTCACTCCCTACCATTTTGTTGTTATTATTATTGTGACATCAGACAACAACCTTAATTAACTGTTTAAATTAAAGGTTTTTTTTACTAGTTACTTTTAATTATTAGTATTTTCTGAGCAACTAATTTGGAAGGCTGTTTATTTTTGATCAGTTATTAAATTACTTAACTTGGTCATTTAATATAATCAATAAAAATTATTTTTTTGATGAGTATGACCAACCTTGTTATTATGGTGGTTTTCGATTAATTTAATGTTCATTTTATAGTCGCTGATGTCAAATTATAGTGGCAAGTTTAGCGATTGAACGAACAAAAAATCTTTTTTTTTTGCTTTTCATTTTTAATGGGACACCAATAATATTTTTAACGTCTTTAATCCTTTTGTTTGTTAAAATAAAAAATTTCTAGAACAAATGCTTTACTTTCGTTCAAAAATAAGTGGCATTAGGTTGGACGGAACCGAGACTATGAAGGTCACAACTAGAATTTGACATCAAAGCAACGATTTATATTTAGTTATGATCAGAATAAATTAGCGATAAAATATTTTAATTAATTGACCATATACCTACCGTAGGTGGTCCTTTTACTCTATCGAATAAATCAGCAAAAAAAAGATTTTTTGTTTGTTCAATCGCTGAACTTGCCACTATAATTTGACATCAGCGACTATATAATGAACATTAAATTGATCGAAAACTACAAAAATAACAAGGTTGGCCATAGCATTTATTTTCAGCCTGATTGAACTTATTTAACTATCGATTTTACTTTTAGAAGAATTAAATAGAAGTACTCTTTTGCTAATTCGGAATTATAGACAAAGTTGCTGTAAGAGACACTTGTCATCTCACTATAACAGCATCTCATATTCATTATTCAGAACTGTTAATTAAGCCTAAAATAAACATTTTAAGGTTTTGTCATTAAACAAATTTTTCATAATATATTGTGTATTTAAAGGTATTAAATGAGAACAAGTTTAAAATGTTTTCAATTTCCTGAGCTTCTGGGTTGAAAATCAACGGCATAATGCAAAATAACAAACTGTTTGCTAACTAGCGAGCTGCTAGTTTCCCTTATGGAAATCTTCCCAGTTAACAGCTCGTTACTTAGCGCACGGTTTTTTATTATGAATAACGCAAAAAAATGTTCAATAGACATTTATGTATCTAACTGTAAGAGAATCAATTAAATCTTTCTAACTTTCTGATCAACTAAAACTTACCTGGTACATTAAAAAAAAAAAACTACCCTTAATTTCATTTAAAAAATTTGTTTCAAATCAAATTGTTATATATAACTTATATTTTTATCAAGACTTTATAAAACTGATTTGCGATCGACTTGTTTTGCTGTTAATTCAAGCGTTTCAAACTGTTTAAAGTTTATTGTTTGTTAAATTCTCACATTAATAATCAAACTAGATCAATTGTGCACTTAAACATGGGGTGGCTATAAATTGCTAAATTGTTTATCACTATTTAATTTGAAAATCAGAAACATATTTACATACATGCATAACTAGTTCATCAAAAAATCTGTCAACTACGAGAACAATATTTAAAATTAATTTGTGCTAAATTTTGTTTTTGTTATTGTTGCTTTTAATTTTGTTCACTGGGTAACTGGCATTGCATTACAGGTGTTGTTTCTTGACGAATAGAGCATAAGAGAGATAGACAGAGAGAAGGACAGTTGAAGGAAAAAGCGTTTTTATGGAACTTTTATTTTAAAATCAATTAATTTTTGTTGATTTTTCTATTTTCTAATTACAGCAACCCTGAATTTTTATGTAGATAAATTTAACCGACAATTAGTTGGTTTAAGAATTCAATGGGCTTAATGATCTTTTGGTTATGAATTTACAACGCTATCACTTTTTTATTTTAATAATTAGAACATGATTTTTTTCAACGATTTGTATGCAGCAGAAATGAATTTTATATATCCCTTCACTAATGAGTTCATATGAAATTGTACGCAAGTTCCACTTTTTGCTAAATTTTCTTTTCTAGTTTCAGCAAATGTGTACTTTAAGTTGCGAATGGATTGACAAACTTATATGCTTATATCCTTCAAAAACTGTTTTATTCAATCCAAACTCTGGGTATTTATAATTTTAATTTTAAAAATAGTAATGTTGAAAAGTTTATTAACGTATGATTCAGAACAACTGCTTAGAATGTAAATAAACTTTATTCTTAGCTTAAACTTTAAACAAGATACTACTCGTAACTCCATGATAACTGACAACTACACTGTTCAGTTTCAGTTGTTTTCAGTTTCTAGCTAAAATGTGTTAAAAAAAGTTAAATTATTAAATTATTTAAATTGATATTGTTTTTTTTTAAAGTTTTATTACTTTTTGACTTTCTTCTTTTTATAAAAATAAAGTTTAATTTTTTTTAAATATTTAAGCAACTTTTTTTTTGTAAAAATTATAAAAGAAAATAAAAATGAATTGCATTGTAGTATTATATTTAGGTTTACTATTAAATTATATTATTATTATTATTGAATTCCAATATTAAATTGTTTTGAGGTTTTGGTTTGGGGGATTTTATATTATTTATATGTTGCATAATAATATCCAAGACTTAGTCACTGGAAAAAAATAAAAAAATAAATAGAATAATGCGTAGCACAAAAATAACGTATAAGAAAACAATTTATTTAAATTAAAAATGTTGTAAGGGGTCTTGTAAAAGAATATATAGAAGTTTAGAAAGCGTAACGGGATGACATAATCAGAGTGTAATATTTGGGGCCCTACAGCCATCATTACAACGCTAATACTTAGTAATTATTGCTTTTGGTGCTGTAAGAATATTTTATTAATACAACTGAAATCAACAAAATGCAAATAAAATTTGCAAAACAATGTTGCCAATATATAACCAATTATGTTTCACATTTTGTGTTTATATAAATAAACATAAATAGGTGTACGGCACCTCTATTTTTTATTCTTCTTACGACATTAAGCAGAGTAGTTTTAAATACAAATACATATGCATTTAAATAATTTATGGGGAATAGGAATGGAAGTGACAAGAAAACTCTAAATAAACAATAAGGTCACAACCAATATGGAGAAGTTAGATTGTAAGTAAACTCCAGTGTGGTTTATCCTATGGAGAGATCGGAATGAGATGGATAAATAAGTGGAGAGGTTAATCTCTAAAGATATTTAAGTAGATAGGGGTTGATTGCAGATGGAATAAATTCATCTACCGTAACGTTTAAAACCACCAATCCACTGTTAAGCTTGCTTTCAAGAATACGTATCTGACAGATTACGTAGAGAGAATTCTACTCCAGTGAAATGAATAAATATCAAGTGTAAAAACTACAAGAGCTGGTATATAAGGACCCAAGAGAAGACTTATTCGCAAAGGCAGTAGAAGCATGATGGAAACGGTTGAGGGATAATAAAGGGATGTTATGTTTATGAATTTATAAGTGAGATAAAGGCGGCTGAAATAAAGGGAATATTTTCTGCATGAATACAGTGGGAAAATAAAACTTTACTAGTGATGGTCAGAGAATTGTTTTCTGCTTGTCCTTTACAGGGTATTTCCAAAGGATTGCAAACTAAGGTAGTATTCCTTCCCAAAACAAAGAAGAAGGACTATACGGAGGCTAGATCTTTCAGGTTAATCAGTCTCACATCGTTTTTGTTGAAGGCAATGAAATAAATACGTTGCGTTGACTAAAAATAAGCCTTTTCCGTATTGATGGATATAGAGAGAGTTTTTTTTATTTGTATAACATTGTCGGAAACCGGATTGTCTGTGTGAGAAAATATAGGGCAACAAATGTCAAAATTGGATTTGTTATAGAATGTAACGGTAGATGGAAGCGACTAACCATAAATACTAGAAAATTAGATGCTATGCTCTTCATATAAAAATGGAAGGGTATTGCGGTTGGATCCTTAATGTTTTTCAAGACCGAAATAAACGTGTCCAGGAAATATTAGGAGGATTTTTCAAAGTACACAAAACTAAGTGAACTTATTTTGTTAATACAAAACACGGTGCTCTTTTGAGGTAGAGGTGGGCAAGACAACTTTAGCATAAATTAATTAAAATAATTAAAAATACAAATGCCTAATAATACTACAGTAAATGGGATGCTTTACAATTAAAACCGAAACCTTTTTTGAAGAGCCATTCATGAAACTAACACTTCATCGTTTATTTTATCTCTAGGGGCTAATTTATTCTTTTGCGCCACGAATTATATCTAGTCGTTTAGCAAGGTGTGTAACTTCAACACGTATATTTTTCATAATGTAAAGAATATGTAAATTATTCTAATAAATATGATAACGTGTGCTTTAGCTAAATATTTACTCTTTAAGTACTTTTTTTTATTAACGGGTTTATAAACAATTGTTTTCCTAATGTTGACCTTTAGAAATTGGTTTTAAGCTAAAAATTCATTTATTGATTCTTTTACGATGTTAAAGCTATTAACAAGTAATGACATTAGTTTTTTCATTTTCAATATTAATACCTGAAAAAAAAAACCAAATATTCTTAGTATTCTAGTAGATTTCAATTAGTTAAATGACTTCAAATTACAATGCATTAAGACTAAATAATAAATGATCATCAATAATAGAACACACCTAACAAAAATAGCAAGCAGCCGGTTAAAGGCAATATCTTAACCTTCATTCTGCATTTGTAATGCACGAATAATGCGTAAACGTTCTACTACGAAAGGATTGTGAAACATTTTAATTATTACAAATATTTATTTACGAAAAAAATAATAAAAAATTTATATCGAACACAAATAGCAAAGGTGGAAGGATGTTCTTTTTAATACATTAAACAGAAGTAATATTTGTAATTTGTGTTTTTTTTTTGCTAAAAAAATATTTAAATGAAAACTTAAAGTTATGGAATTCACTTATAATTATTTATACGTTTTTTACTAACCAGTAAAAACCTGTTTGAATATTAAGTTGCTAAATTGCTACTATTTTTTTAGTTGTTTTTTTTATTAGAAAAACTCTGAAAAAAATATATTACAGCAACTGTAATAAATTTGTTTGTTTAACTAGAATGATAACAAGTTAAAATAACTAACTAATATTCAGGGGAAAATATAAAGACTTGAGCCCAACAAAGTGTAACGGTTTAATTAACACAACTGATAATCATTTGCAACCAATATTCCCCCTAATTCTTTGAAATGATTTACATGTTTGGAATAAACAATATTTATTTTATTTATAACACACATACATACACATTTACAAATAGATAAACTAAAAACTCAAGTAAATAATTAATAGTCTAATCAGTAAATAATAAAAAAAAATAAATTTAAAGTAATTATTAATGTTACACATAGAAACTGTTCAACAATATATTTAGCTGTAAAATAATTATTAGCTAAACGAAGGCAAGAGAGCGTAGTGAATATTTCGATTTTATATAATAATTTTGTTAATAAAAACATTTTGAAAAATACAAATTCAAAACAAGAAACAAAACAAGTAAAAAAAATCTACTTTTAAATGACATTGAATAATAAATATATTTTAAGCATTTTGTGCTTGAAAGTGAGCAAAATTTATCAAGCAAAATAAAACTGAACATTTTGTACCAAATGGTCTACAAGTGTTTATGAATTTTGAAATGTGTGTTTTTAGTTTTGAAGAAATTTGTATTAAAAAGAGAAAACAACAATTTAAATGAAATGAAAGATATTTCAAAGATTTCTTATTAAAAAAAATATTATTTTAGAACAAAAGACTAAAAAAAAAGATTTTTTAAAATTTTGAAATAAGTATGTACACATTATGCACATTATGTAGTTACATTTGTAAGCAGTGCTGAGTTTTTCATAAAATTGTTTGCGCAGTAAAATATGTTTCCTGTTTTGTGTATTATGTCAGCAAGCAAAAAAGGGAAAAACCTTTTTATAGAGTGATTTTGTTTTGTTTATATTTCTCCCTTACTACTTAACGCTATATTTACAGTAGTGTGTTAGGCACGATTACGCTGCTCATGGCAGGGATGAAAAAAGAGCTTAAGAATTGTAAAAAGCCTATGAAGTGGAACGTCACATATGTATGTATGTATGCATATAGAGGTGAACTAAGATTAAAATAAGAATTTAATATTTCAAATAAATCTACTATTTAAAAGCTAGAAAATTCAGTCAATAAAATTAAAGGGCACTAAATGATTTTCTTGACAGTTGCAATGCAAGTTTTATTTTTAATTTTTGGCAATTTAAACTTACAAACAAAGCAAAATTATTTAAGGATTTTTTTTGTGAGATTTCAATTAAGGCATAGTTACTTATTCATCAGGAACATTTTTTGTTTAAATATTTTATGTATGAAATTTTAAAGTTTTTGACAGCTGAAGTGCAAAATAACTGAAGATAGAAATAATCAGCTGCTACATCAATACCACCTGATTAATAAATATATCATCATTTTAATAAATATGTAAGTTCATTTTATTTCTTGTATAAATTTATTAGTTGTGTATCAAAATTAAAAATAGAAATTTCTTTTACTAAGTTTATACATATGCAGGTTTATTGCAAATAAAAACTCTCCGTTTATACGGCAGATTGCTTAAATAAAATTTTCACTTTTTAGAGATGCCGGATGAAATTCAATTACAATGACTTCTTTCAATTTAAATATTTTTTTTATTGTAATTTTTGCGCAATATTTATTTTTTATTTAAACAAACAAAAAAGTGGCAACGTATGCGATTACCTTACAAAAACTTTTGTTATTAAGTATTGTTTTTTATGAGCACTTATGTTTATGGGCGAAAACCATTTTACTGCAATAATTATTATAATTGCAATATAGACATACGTATTAAACATTTAGAAACTTTTCAAAGGTCTTCTCCAATAATACATATTAATTTATTTAAAATATATTTAAAATAATTGTATTTAAGTATTTGCTTTATTGTACTTTTCTTTTTTATTTATTAACCTTTAACTACAGAGTTTATAAATTGTTTAACAATCTTACTGAAGGGTCGAAATTTTTAGCCTTAAAATTTTACAATAAATTTTTGATAAAAATACATTTTGTATAATTATCTGTCTTTTTTAGGTAGGTAGGTAGGTAGGTAAGGCTGGTGCAAAGTTACTCTCACCCGGAGACCATTCAGAGTCTCTGACGGAAATCGAACCCGCAACCCCCAAACTAACAGACCAGCACACTACTGACTAATCCACGGGGTCACCCTGTCTCTTTTTTAATAAGATACGATATTTTAAATTTAACAATATACTTATAATAAAAAATACAAATTTAAATTGAAAAATTTAATTTGAAAACTAAGTTGATAAGAAAAAAACTGTAAAGAGTGTTTTAATTTTAGCTTCACCTCTGTATTTTACGGCTCAAAATATTTTTTATATTTTATTTCTAAACCTGCATTATCGGAAAAATATCACAAAATCGAAATCATCCAGCTCTGGACTTTCAAAAAATTTACGTACTGCAGAAACAACAACAACAAATTATAAAGGAAAGAAAAAACTGAAACTACTGATAAGAAAGTATTTTATTTTATACAATTATTACTCAAATATATTATTTATAAACACATGGTTTATTGAATTGGGTTTGTTAGCTATTTTTTCTTTTCCCCATTTGAGGTGAAATTGAAATATTGTTTTATTTATATATTTTCTCATATATATTTTAGTATATAATTAGTTGTTTATTTTATAAAACAAGTGTTAACTATTTACTTTTTAGAACATCTATAATACTTATTTCTTAAAATATTTCTACTAAGAACTTTTTCCTGCTTTGAAAAAAATGGCTTAGCAAATAAGGCATCCAACTAGAAGATACATCACAATGAATACAAAATTTATTAAAGGTTTTACAATTATACGATTATTATTTAGAATGATATAAAAATTTTTAATATGTATCTTGAAATAAGTACGAGAAACTACACATGATATTCCATCAACCAATAACAACAAACGAAATTTGTAAGCTGTTCAGAACTCATTACCTTACCATATTGCATAAGAAATAATGTCTTCTATGCTTTTTATTATTAAGAGGGACTTATTTATTTTAAAAGTATTTTTTTTTTATTTTTTCTCTACAGTGTGTAAGGAGAAGGCATGATAAAGATGTTCTTGGTAGGAATGAAATTAGCGCCTTTTAACAGCAAGAAAGATACCTACGAAGTGAAACATCTGATATAAAAATCATGTCTTCTAGAAGCACTTTTTTAAGCAGGTTAGCACTAAGTAACGATTCAAGAAGCACTTTTTGGTAATAAAGTTTTTTGTGAGATTTTTAAAACGTAAATACATGTTTGTATGTACATTAAAGAACAGCTCTTTTAAATACCTTGAATATGGTATAAAATTTTGTTGGCAACAGTTATATTTTCTCTATAAAAAAAAAAAAAAATTATATAGAGAGGCCTGGAAAAGGGACAAAATTAAAAGTAAATCAGCTTGAAGTACTCTTTGATATAATGACAATTTATTTTTGTGTGGGTATAATTAAATTTAATGTACATTAAACCAAAATTAATTTGATGGCTTAATTTAAATGTACAAAATGTTACAAATTATGATTGCTGCTTCGTACAGACATACATATAATTCTTTTGGTTGTCAAGATGTTTTTCTGCTGATAAGTTTTATAACTAGCAATTATTTTGATAACTTACCCCAACTTTTAGGTGTGCGTCCAAAGAATGTGCCATCTTTGCTGTTGTGTATGAACTGGCCTATGGATTGCTTTTCCTTGGGAGCATAAAATTGAAACTCTGTTGGTACATACGTTGTTTTACCTCCATTTGATTTCGACATTTTGGCTAAGATTTGTTGACTTTATTTGTTTTTTTGTTTCTTATAAAAATAAATATTTCAAGCAGGCAGGTAATTTATATTGAAGAGTGATTAAAAGCGCAGAAAAAAATAATCTTTTTGTTGTTTATTTCTTTAATTAGATTTTTCTTAACTTTTTGATTTCAAACAAAAACGAATTGAAATGGACTAGATAAGAGCACGATCCTACAAAAATAGAATTTATATAGAAACACATTAAAAACAAACAAAATAAAGAAATAACAACAATTCACTATTTTTATTATAATTTTTTTTTATTTAAATATCAAAAAATATATGTATATAAATACATATAAACAAATTTATGTAATATTTTGGTATTTAAATTTTTCCAAGTGTTTCTAAAGTCGAAATTCTTTGTCATTTTGTCGTTGATGAAAACAAAAAATATACACATGAATTACGTTAAAAATAGTTTGTAGTTTATTTTTTTATTTTTTAAAAATTGCATTTAAAACAAGGTTTATTATATTTACTGACACTCTGTATAAAAAACCAGAAAAATTAAATATTATTTTTCGTGCCTAAAAACAAAATACGAAAATTCTTTATATTTTATACATAAAAGTGTATAAATTTTGTTGTTGTTTTATTTTCTATTTTATTTTGTGTCTGTTTTTTTAATGTTTTTCTTTTGAATTTTTGAGGTTATTTACTTTATAGTTATTTTTACAAGAGCGTATTTTTTTTTTGTTAATTTTAAATCAAAATCACTATAGGCACATATATATTTATTTCGTTCAGAGTTTTTCTTTATTATTGTATATTTTTTCCTAAATAATATTTACTTTTTTGTATGAATATGTATTCAAAAAAAAAACTAAGTTCCGTTGGGGCCAGCACGCGTTGTTACGTCCACGGCTAAAGATCACTGACTAAACTCTTCAAGAACTAGGCACACGGACTATTATTGGGGCAACTTTTGTAATGAATCGCTTGGTTTTTATTATTTTTATTTGGCTTTTTATGTCTGACAGTTTGTTAATGTTTTGTGCGCTCTAATCTATTTACTCTTTCTTACTCTCCCTGTTTTGAAAACAATTACTTTAATAAGTGACACTCTACTCTTAAGACTACATCAAATTGGGGTTTGTATTAATTTATATTTTGTTAAATTACAGAGTGATAACTGAATTGATGTTTTGTTAACCAAATAAAGTAACCATATGCATTAAACTTGTTTCAAAATTTATATTCTATAATAACTATACGTTTCTCTTAATATTCACAGACTAAGAGCAGACAAATTTACTAAAACTCTGCTCTTTCATTTTGTGGTTGTGTAGTTTTGACTCTGTGATGAGATAAAGGCAGTAACGTAACACGTAGCCCCCCTCTTAAAAGCAAAACACAAAATTGTTTAAAAAACTAAAGATAGGAAAGTAGGGTTGTATTTAAATTAAAATTAAATAAATACAATAAAATATCGAAAAACTTAACCGAAATATATCAGGGAATTTGGATTTTTCTAAAAGGGGGTTTTGAATTAAGAAAAAAACTACAATTTTGAATACAATGAACTCAACTTTTTTTATTAAATGCACGGTTTTTAACAGTAAGTCCATGTATTTTTTTCAGAATATTTGAAAGAAGTAGTCTAGACTTTTTTTATTTCTTTTTGTGTAATTAACAAAACTAGAGCTTAGAGTTGCTATAATTTTTTTATAGTGGCCGAATTGCCACTTTATGCCAAAAAAAAAAAAATGATTGGTTTAAAAAATAAATATATACACTCAGAAAAGCTAACTTAACAAGTTGAATGGCACGTGAACGCTGAAATTCTGTTAACTTATCCTAGAAATTTTCTTTTACTCGATTTAGATTATTCAAGATTCTACTGTAATTTACATATGTAAATTCAATAATACAGTAACCCCGAAGGTAGAATTATTTACTATATTGTAAAAACCTTTCGCAATATTTTTTTATTTGTAGAATAAGTTGGATAATACGAGCAGTACTAACAGAAATTTTTTGAAATGCCATTGGAAATAATTCCTAAGCTCCTGGTTAAAAATTAAATGTTGAAACAGAACTGCATCCAGTTCTCGAAACAATACACGATAGTAGAGTTGTGTAGTGTCAAATAGTCAAATACGGCTGGTTTCTTAATAGTGATACTTTGGGGAACAAAAAAAGAAAATTATATTAAAGAAAATTTTATTAAATTATAGCTTGTATTATTAGTTTTATATTTTAACTAAAAGTTTTCTTCTTGGTAAAAAATAAAATAAAATTAAATTGGTTTTGAATTGTCATAACAGATCAGGGGGAAAATATCTCCTCATAACACAATAGCTAGAGCAGCTGATGGTAAACAAGTAAGAGCGCTATATTCGGCCGTGCCGAATCTTATATACCCTTCACAACGTGCAGTCATGAAATAACAATTGTTTGTGTCACCATTCATCCCATATGAAATACGTACATACATATATAAAAACATCCCATTGTAAAATTATAAATTCACGTATGTATGTTAAAAAAACGAAAAAAAAAAAATTAAAAAAAAAAATTAAAAAAAAATTTTTAAAAAAATTTAAAAAAAAAAATTATTATATATAATTATAATTATTATATATAAAACAAAAAAAAAAAAAAAAAAAAAAATTAAAAAAAAAAATAATAAAAATATAAATAATATATTAAATAAAAATTAAAAAAAAATTAAAAAAAAAAAAATTTTTTTTTGGCTCAGCTGGGATTCGATGCCACGTTTTCTCTTACCAGTATACACGTTTGTATGTATGTATGTTGTTGTTGTAATGTTGTTTTTGTGAAAAAAAATCGAGGTGGTCGTGGGTTTTTGCTCATATCTCAGTTGTTTATGTACCGATGTTTCTGATTTTCAATACCGATCTACTCCCAAATATTTTTTTGATATTTAAATACCTTACCCGGGTCCAACCTATGTCGGGGGGCTTCAAAAAGTGGATTCCAACATATACACGGACAGACTGACAGGGCTTAATCGACTCCCCTATTCATAAGCTTTCAGAAGATATATACTTTATGGGGCCGGAAATCAAAATTGTAGAAATTTCACACGGAATGACAAACCTATATATACCCTTTTTCACTGTGTGAAGGGTATAAAAATGAATTGTTTATTGTCATTGTTTACTAAACTTATTTGAAGTTTTTGTGTGTAGCAAGACAAATTTATCATCGGGGAAAATTTGTTGCTCTCATTTTTTATATAGATAGTTTGACAGTTAATGTTCTAAATAAATAAAGTAAAAATAATCAGCTGATGATTTAAGACTACTTGTTAGAATAAATAAGACTTGAATGTACATACAAATATAAATCAGTAAAGACATAAAAGTTACATATTTTTGAGTAAAAGAGAAAATAGTGGTAAAAAGAGATGTCGGAACTTAAAAATTTACTTAATTTTTATCATTTAATATATTAATTCTTGGAAACTCTTATACAAATGTTATGAGGTGTAAACCGACTTTTACGCATTTTTTCTCTTAAGTAATACATTCTCTTGCCTCCACCTAATATTTACTTCTTGCTGTTTTTTTTGTACTTATTACTGCTAGATTCCAAATACATATATTTTTGGATACGCTCCAAACTGTTGCTTTTGCCATAGATTTTGTGGAAAAAATAGAATTGTGTGTTTGTGTTATAAGACTTTTGTGTATGAATTTCTGGATTTGGGGTTGGTTGGTGTGAGGGAGTATAAAATTCTGAGTCATGTAAAACAAGAGAGGTAAAGGGAGGTGTATGTTTTTTTTGTATTATTTTCTTTGCTGTTGCTGGAAATTTGTGGTTGTTGTCTATTATAAAGTGCTAAAAACATTAGCAGACGCATGCACATAATACGTTTTATTTTTTTTTATGAAAGTATTTCAGTTTACGTTACTTTGTGTAGAGCCTTTGAAGTTTAAATTCATTTACCTTTTTTGTAGAATTGACAACAACTACCCATACGACAATGTAAAGCTAACAAAAAACAATAATAAAAAATATTTAATTAAAAATTCAATACCAACAATTGTTTAAGCTTTTCTGAAGGTGTTCATCCAATCTAACGTACATTATTTAAGTTTTTAATGTAAATCATTATTTTATTTAAATTTCTACACTGTTGCCAGCCAAACAGCTCGAATTTGGTTTTATTAATAATTATAAATAGCCAAGAAAAAATATTTAAGAATAGAACATTCAAATATTTTGTTTGTTTTTAGAAATCAGTTCTAAAGTTTTGCAAAAATATAGGCGACATGGTAAATATACATAATTGGCAATGGTGTAAAATATGTCATACTTTGCTCTGTATATGTATTTCATTATTACTAAGTTTTGTTACTTATTTTGAATTTATTCATTTACATTTTATATAAAACAACTTGAGAGGCATAAAATATAAGAGCAATAACAACAACAACAACAATAAGAAGAAAACAGGTTATTATGAAAATCTTTGAAATAAAAGTGTCTGTAACCTCTCCAAATGAATGCAAACTGCCTGGCATATTTACACGTGGCAGACGGCTAAGTGAAATACAGAAACAAAAATTGAATTGTAAGATGACAAAAGTATAAAGAATATCAAAATCATTACCGCTATCATTAAGTAATAAATAAAAGTAAAATCAAGCAAACTGTCTGGCATATATTTTTTTGTTTTGAAAAACTTACAAACGAAAGCAGTCAAAGAAGTTTTTTAAAAGATAACGAAAATGTATTGTAACTATTTCTTAATAAGCTTATAATTATTATATAATATCTAATTGATCTTCTACTATGATTTTTAATCTCGTTATCTACAATAGTAAAACAGTTAAGTTCACAAATTTTTTAAATTCAGTTTTTGATTTAGGGCAAAGAAGTAAAAAAATACAGTGAAATCACTCTTGAGCGAACACCAAAGGAACCATTGAAATATGTACGTACAAGGAGGTTCTCTGCTCAAGAGAATGCAATTCTCATCCTATAGGATGTTGCGGGGACCGACCAATAGTGTCTGTCCAAAAGGGATGTCCGCTTAATAGAAGTGTCCGTAATGGGAGATTCCACTGTATAAATATTGTTTTTAGAATAAACAGTATAAGATGTTATTGTTTTACAATGATCTGTAAGAATGTACTACAATTACAGATTTAAAATAAAAAGATCAAGAACAAGTTTTCTTTCTCTCCTGTAAAAATTTTCAAATTGAACTTAGCCCTCTTTGTAGAAAATTTTGACGGGTTCATCACATAGTGATAGAGAAATCGATCACTCTTGTGACATACACCTGTCTGTATTAACCTATTTATAGATACACATCACTATTTAATGGTCCAGACGAGATGGATGAATATTTCTGGGTGTTATATTGCGATGATGATGTGGCTTAGAATGGATTCTCAGCGGCTCGTTATATTCATAGGAAATAACTGAGAGAAACTTTGATTACCGCAAATTTGTAAATCATGCCAGGATATTGGGACTACTCTTTAATGGTTTCTGTAGAGGTTGTCTTGACGGATAGGAGAATGATACTATACATTATCTCCTGCCAGAGATAGAAACGCCAAGTCTTGCTGAATTTTCTAGCCTTATAAGGCAATTAAAGTGGTTATTTTCTTTCTTTCTCTCAATTCTTTTTCCGCTAATAATTTACTCTTTGTCTTTACTCTTACAGGCATCACTACAGCTGATTGTTCTATCTAAACTAACCCATTATTCCTGGGTTGATTCCTGGGTTTGTTTTTAAAAGGTTTCTTCATTAGGCTCTCGTATTATCTAAGTGTATGTACATATGTAAGTTTCTTTATAAATATATTTCAGTTTATTTGACGTTTAGTTTGGATTTTTCAAAATTAAAAAAAAAAAAAAACAATAAAAGTAGTAATAAAATGTAAACATTGCATTACATTTGAAATATTGTCTATTGCTGTAATTTAAAACTTATGTAAGTATTTATGTATGTATATTATAGTTTAGTATGTATACTAGATATTTAGTTAGTTGGTTTGTAACCAAGTACTTAGTAATAAAACAAACGTAAGTAAATTTTTTTAAATATGTTTTTTATTTTGAATATTTTCCGATGTGTTTTGTTTTTCCTGCATCTTTGTGCATTTACAGTTTTGATGATGTGCTGCTCTACTTGTTCGGAACAGTTAATTTGCGCAAATGAATGCTTCCGATTGCAAAAACAACAAACCTTATTTCACATGACAATATATGTACAAATGACCGAGAATACATTATAAACTATCTATTTATCTATCCATCAAAATATTCCTGCTTAATGCTTAGACCCACCCATTTATATCGCAAGTGAAATCAGCTGCCCGTCTGTCTGTCAATTCGTCTTTTCTGTCTATCCTTCATTGTCAATACAAATGAACAAATGTCAATGATCATGGTTTTGTTGTTTAGCAAATGAAATGTTTGTCATATTGTATACGATGATTGTTTCTATTTGATACTGACTTTTATACAGAAATCATTAGGGGTAATCAGAGTGATTCAAGTGCCGAAGTAAATGTAAAAATATACGTACATATGTATGTATATGAAATATTTTTTAATTTTATACATTAATTTTATATATGAAAAATTCAATCTTACATACCTATTTTCTTCGTATATTTTTGCCTCAACTTATATTTATGTATATCCCTAGAATGCACATTTGAACCTTAAATAGTAAATGAATTTAATGATAGTAAATGAATTTAATTAAAATTAAAAAAAAAATTTATATAGAATCAATTGTTAGTACAATGGCAAAATTTTGGTTACTCAAAAATTGCTATTTTATCAAAATAAATACAAATAAGATGGGTTGTAAAATCTTCCAAAGAGTGTCTCAGTAAGGATGCACTTTTTAAATTTATTTAAATTTTTTTTTGTTTAAGTGGCAACTCATAAATTTGGCAGTTGTCACATATGTTGATACGACTTTATAACCTAAAAGGTTTTAAGACAGAACAACGCGTTATAATTGTGCAAATTTATTACAAAAACTTGGAAGGTTATATCGAGACTGATCGCTTCGAGGAATTTTCAGTCCAGAATACAATTCGAAAAGTGGTCAAATAAAGTGAATTTCGATAAAATATATCACTTGTAGTGCCTAAAAAACTCAGCTTACTCAGGTGGTCAACTCAGCAGACAATGCAAAGCGCCGGTAATTCGTTCAATGGGTAATGGAGGTGAAGGCAAGACCAAAACAATTTTTTTTAAGATAATGTCGAAATTTCAGTGATCGTAAACGTCATTTGTTACAGGAAAACTTTTTTCTCCAGTTAATGTGGACAAATCAGAAACATTTTCTGAGCACAAATCTGAGATCTAACGCGTCATTGCCACGATACAGCCATATCTCTGTGGAAGTCATGGATAATTTTTATGAAAATAATGGTCTGTCATCAGAACCGTTGAGGCCATTTGACGGCTATTTTAAACCATAATCGAAACATATCTTCTTTATAATACAATAAGAAATGCATATTAAAAAAATACGTCTTTTTATTTTAAGTATGAAAATGTGTATTCTTACTGAGACACCGTTTATTAATCCATAATTCACGAATTGAATCTAATAAATGGTACAAATGTCAACTTAAAAAGTATTATTGTTTCAAAGATTATGCGTTAATAAAAAATGCACTAACAATTTTATATAATAGATAAATAATTTTGTTAAACAATTCCACACCTTTAAAACCTTGAAAACCCAATTTAAGTTGTATTTCTTTTCCACAATTTTTCACTTGATTGGTGAGATAATTATTTGAATAGGTGCGGAAGGTAAATTGTTAAACAATAAAGTTTTTAAAAAATATTAACATTATTTTCTTTTCTTCTTGTTAAAAATATTTGAAAAAATAACTATTCTAGGTTGAAAATTATTAGTAAATAGTGTTAGCTCTTGGTTAGCAACATTTCACTAAGTGAGTATTAAAGATGATATCAAGATGTAGTAAATTGTTTTTGTTATTTTTTTTTAAACGGTACCGCAACAGAGTATTTCATATATTTATCAGATGAAAAAGATTAAAATAAATATTTTTTAAACAAACATACGGCAAAGTATAATAGCAATGCATTTTGCTAACGCAATATTTATTCAGTGGCATATTATTAGGGTGGCCCTTATTTCCAGCAAAATTTCAAGGAAATGTTGTTAAATAAGCCGGTATGTAATAACAGTTTATTACAAAAATGTAACGATACAAGTTTGACCCTAATGTACATTTTTGTAACTTAATCTTTACAATGTCCATACATAAATACCTCTTGCATACAGTACTGTGCAATTCAGTAGCAATGTGTTACTGAGAATTATTTCTTAATTCAAATGTTTAAGTAATTTTATTTTTATTATTTTTTTATCATAGGCTTTGTTAGTTTTTCGCTAGCGTTAAAGATCAAATGTTATATTTAGTGTTTTGCATATTATTTGTAGCATTTTGTCCTTATTTATCAAACTAAATAAAAAACTTAAAAAACCGTTCAAGTGTTTAAAGATTTAGATGAGAACGAAATGGTCGTCTTTGACTTAAAAGCTAATTTTTAATATATAATATGATGTAAAGTTAAAACTCTAAATAACCACTGATAAACATCCTGCATAATGCAATGGAGGGTAGCAGAGGTATAAATAATATGGGGTAGACATAACTTGATAAAAAACTTGCAACAACTCTCGCCCAACTTGCAACTCTCTCGTAGTGACTGGTTTAAGGAAAATCTATCTGTTACTCTGCTAAGTGAATCGTGAGACAAATGTGAAATTAATTATTAATAGGTAAAAGACGTGAGATGAATTTTTTAGCGAAACACATTAATCAATAACAGATTATGGTCTGGCAGTAACAAAAAAAGTGGAAAAACTTAACAGGATCTGGATTGGCCATATACATGAAGATGTCAGCTTGATATCGAAGCTGCTACCATAGCCAAGAGTTAGAAAGAAATAATATTTTACTTTGGAAAAAAATTTTTAAGGCCTTATGTTTCTTATGGCAACAGCGGAATATAAACATAAAATTTAAATGTTTGTTCAGAAATTCATTATTTTTTTATGATTCAATTTTTAATTGCATTTAGATTTTCTAGGCTGCTAGTAAATTGCGCGATAGTGTATGTATTTTATTAGTCTACGATGTCTATGACTTGTATTATATTACTTTCATATTCATATTGCAATTGCAGTTAAAGTTAATTAAAGACTTCTGAATCACTTTGTCCACAATCACAATCTATGCATATTTAGTCTACATCCATATTCCTTTTAACATTACGATGACGAGTATGATGGTCATACATACATACATACATACGCGTGTGTATAAATAATGGCATGAATGTTTCGCGTTTCTTTTTTTTTCTTTTTCACTCAATTATTAATAATTCTTACTTGCTGGTATAATGACAATAATGGTCGAGGTCTTTATTAAATTATAGTAGGACTTTTTCAACTGTATCATCCAGCGTCCTCGTTAAGATTTAAAAGATTATTTATTTATTGTAAAGCAGAGAAAAAGAAAAGAAATTATACTTGAGTGTGTAATTTTTGTCTGCTGCTGATGGAGTCTGTAATTTAACACTAAGTAAGTAAAGATACAAATAAAAAAATTACCTAAAATGCTGAAAAGACTTGAAGTAAATTAAGTATTCTATTCAGCCACTAAAATATTAATAGTAGAACTCATTTTGTCTGATTATTTTTATAATAATTTTAAGGAATCTTGCTTTAAAACTGATTTTGTGTTTTGTTAATTTTGTTCCAAGTGATGAAATGCATTTGTAAGAAATAATGAAACCCCTTGGATACCTACAAGGGATAAATCACATTTGCCATACGCTTGAATACAAAATAAACTCGTTGAACTTCAAAATATTCCTGTTTTACCAGTTTTGGCTGGTAATTTTACACGTTTAAAATGATTTATTTGAAATAATGGAAAAACCCATCATAACAAACTAGACATTCAGTTTTACTGGCTTGAGGGCGTATCAATGTATAGACACGCTATTAATAAAGTCGTGATTTGTAGGCTAAAACCAAGTTGGACTCTATAAAAGAAAATCTTGTTTTAAATAGTTCAAACTAGTTTAACAACCAGATGTTAAAAGAGACAAATAAACAAACGAAAAAAATCCCTTAAACTGCACAGTTTTCTTAGCAAGAAAAAAACCTCTTAAAATGAAAAAAGGAACATTCGCTTTAAACTCTCAGAAGAGCATCAAAATTCTAGAGTAAATTTTCAAAGAGATTGTTTTTACTGCTTTGCTTGAAAATCTCTTGTATCTGAAAGAACAAAAGAAATTAAAGAAAAAAAGAAACATCTGTGAGATATTTTAACTTGTTGTGTAGCATGTCGTTCTCGTTCTCGTACTTGTATCGTATGAATTTTGCGCAAAATTTTACCAGACAAAGAAATATAAAAAAAAGTACGTTGTAAACAATTTGATAAGAAATGTAAACAGAATATTCTCCACAAGTGCGTAGTGACTGGCTTTTTGGTGAAATTGAATATTCTTAGAGCAGCTTGATTTTTTGTATGGAAACTCAACTATTTTTTCAAAATTATGTGGGCAAGTAAATATTAAAAAAATATCTGTGATTTGTTTATATTAGAGAGTTGGTGGTTAATTTAAAATTCTTTTGAAAAAATTCTAATTTTTTATTTGTCTGCTAAAACCAATTTTTAATATTAATTTGATGTCTATGCTAATGGGGCACGCTTTTTTTATTAACTCCTTGTGTTAAAAAATCATTGAAAATTTACTTAAGTCATTATGAAATACATTGATCTCTCAACAATAATGAATCTGAGAAAAGTTTGTTTTTTTTCGGTGCAAAAATTGTTCTAAATATTTATTCTACGTTTAAAGTATTGTGTCTGTGTGTATCTCTTTATATTTGAATATTATTCTTAAGTTTAATTTTATTTCTTACGTCAATCCATTAGTTGATTTTTTATTTTATTTGTTTTGCTGCATTTTTACGTTTAAAAATGAATAATTTTTAAAAAATATTTTCACACTTACCTTTTTATATTAACTGACTGTAGCCAGAACAAATATACACCTTTGAGTTGAACTCGTGCTTTTCATCTTAAAAACACTTAAAGTATGCAGGTAGATTTACGTAAGTGCAATACTGCTATTTCACACTTATACTCGTTATTCCATACATTTTGTAACATTATATTATGGAAATGTTTGCTAATATGTAAATTCAAAATGACTAACTTATCGCTGAGATAAGGTAACACAATTCTATGTTTTGTAGTATAAAATATCTGTCAGACTGTGCTTAAAAACATTTTCATCAAATAATGATTTTAATAAAATCAGAGTTGCATTTTGTCTTTTAAATTTAAAATTGTTTTTCAATGGCACATACATACATAATTAGATTTACTGTTGATTGTGTAGAATAGTGAATCACAATGGAGAAGATAAAATAAATTGTTGTTGCGATTGGCACACAAAATATATAATATTCTCTTTCCATAACCCATAGAGTATCAAAAAAACTCACCACAATATACATATGTACATGGCGGTTAGGGGTCATTGCCTGAGCGCTGTCTGATAAAAAAAATTACATATAAATTTAATAAAAAAAAATTATATTATAAATCTTATTTGTATTTTTTTTTTGCTTAATTTAAAGTTATTATTCTTTAAGGTAGATTCATAAGGTGACTGCTTCGCGGCAGTAAATACAAAAAACAGGTATTTTGCTTCTGTTTTATTGTGAGATAAATGTCAACAAACTTGAAAACAAAGAAACAAATTTCTTTTTAAATTTTACTTGTATCTTAACTTTCTAAGAAACCTATTATTTATTTGAGTAGTTTTAATGTAAACAGCTAAGACGTACTCGCCACCCTTAACCTATTCCTACAAGAAAAAATTTATGACCATCAAAAAAGTTTGACAGTTGTGTAAATTCTTACAAAGAAAAAAAAAATGATCTTATAAAAATCTATTTTGTTAGTTTTTTCTCCTAAAATTTTGATTTTAATATTTTATTTTTATTTAATATTTTTCTAAATTATCTCAAACATAAATATTTCTAAAGAAATACAATTAAAAAAAACAAAAAAAAAAACATTTCCACTGAAATCATAAAATGTAAAAATTTTTTGTTTTCTTAACAGCAGAGAGTCATTTATTGCTTTAAAATTTATGCAGTGTGTTTATACTTCGACCTTGTAGCTTTTAGACAGCGAATAACGTATCCCCTTCGTACCCTCTTCTAACATATTCGCAATACACATATTTTTATTCTTTTGCAACACATTAGAAATTCACTGCGAACTCGAATGTATGCATAATAATATTTAAAACAAGTAAGAATGTTATATTCGGCCCTGGCGAATCTTATATACCCTTCACAACGTGTAGTCATGCAATAACAATTGTTTGTATCACCATTCATCTCATATAAAATACGTACGTACATGTAAAAAACATACATACATAAAAACATACCATTGCAAAATTATAAATTTAGTTTGCGTATGCATGTTTCAAAAAAAAAAAAATTACAAAAAAAAAAATTTAAAATGTATTAAAATTAAATAATTAAAAAAAATTAAAAAAAAATTAAAAAAAATTTTTTTAAAAATATTAAATTTTAATGTGAATCATTTTTATTTTGACTTGAGTTCATTTTTTCTTTTATTTAATTTTATAATTCAAATTAACTTAAATTGTAACCATTTTTAGGAAAATTTTTTCTAAAATTAGTTCCGATATTAGCTGAGTGGAATGCATTTTCGAACTCAAGCCAAAATAAAAATGATTCACATTAAAATTAAATATATAGTAAAAGGTTCGAGTAAAATATAAATATATAATATATAATATAATATATAATTTTTAAAAAAATTAAGAAAAAAATTTTTTTAAGAAAATTAAAAAAAAAGTATAAAAAAAATATAATAAAAATAAAAATATAAATAATATATAAAATAAAAAATAAAAAAAATTTTTTTTTGGCTCAGCTGGGACTCGATGTCACGTTTTCTCTAACCTGTATATATGTACGTTGTTGTTGTAATTGTAAAAAATAAATGAGGTGGTCGTGGTTTTTTGCTCATATCTCAGATTGTGATGAATTTCAATAGCGATTCAGAAGAAAGATTGGAAACGACGAGCAGACGGACAGACGGTCAGGGCTTAATCAACAGAAAATATATACATTATGGGGTCGGAAATGAAAATTGTAGAAATTACAAATGGAATGACAAAGCTATATATACCCTTGTGCACCACAGGTGAAGTGTATAACAAGTAACAATGTTATATTCGGCCGTGCCGAATCTGCTAATACTCTTCTCCATCATGTATAGTGACCACAACGTAGCTAGGCCTAAACTTTAGATTTAGTGTTTTATTATTCTCGGTGCCATCTTAAATTTTGAATTTTTACAATGTTGTATTCTGCTAGTCAAGCCCTTTCATTAAATACCCATTCTCAGCATTAATATTCAAGACTATATTTATTTTGGTGTCTATAGCGTGGCAAAAATTATTATTTAGAAGCTTTAGTAGTTTGAAATATTTGGGAAATAATTATTTTTTAAATTTTTTTTGCCGATTAGTAACCGATTTGAATTTTTTTAGAATATGTCTGGAGGCTACTATTTGTAGATATATACATACATATATATAGATAGTAGTCAACGCGTCTATAAATAATCCTAGGGATAAAAAATTTTGATTTTGACAGTAAAAATATGAGGAAATTTAGAGATAGTCGTGTTTATCTCAGAAAATTATGGGGAAATTGTACTGAATTTTTAAAAAAGCGATTAATTTCCGGATATTTGCAAAATACTGATACAATATACAGTCTCTGTGTGAAGACTTCTAAATTTTGATTTTAACAAATAACGGACAGGTGGAAAGACGGACAGCCGGTCAGTGCTCAACCGACTCCGCTCTCCATAGGCCTTTAGAAAATAAATAACTTATGGGATAAAAAAATGATATTGTAGATATTACAAACGGACTGACAATGCCATATATACCCTCGGGACCACAGGTGAAGGGTATAAAAACATTAAAAACATTTTAATGTATACATTTTTTAAATTTGAATTTATTTAGAATTTTTTCAATATTTTTTTTGGCATTTGAGTGAGAGTGTTGTTGTTTTATTTTTTTTTAATTGCGTTTAGTCAATTTTTATTACATAAACTAAGGAGACAAGTCAAAAAGATGAAAATTTTTCTAAATCTATTCAGTTAATCTATTAAGCAGTTAAATAACAATTAAAGCAATAAACATGAATTCGTTGTTTTTTATAATTTTTTAATAAGTACCTCATTTGGGTTATGACTAACTGTAAAATAAATAAAATACAGTTGTTTGCGTTGTAGTTAATAAAGAAATTAAATTAAAGAAAGAAAACGGCTTAATTTGTAATAAAATTATTGAAAATTTGTAATTTTTAATTAAATAAATTTTAATATCTGAATATCTGAGAATAAAAATTCTACATAGATAGATGAAATATATTTTTTTTTCAATAAAATTAGATCTCTGACGTCATTAAATGGACGAACCAAAGATGACGTTATCATTTGCTGAAAGGCAGCCATCACACTGACCATTTCACTTTAAAAATATATTTTTAACGTCATACGTTCCCTTAAAGAGCTGATAAAAATAAATTTATTAATATTATGTATTAATATTATTTATCATATTTAACATTTAGAAATGATTAAAAGAATATTAAAAACAAGACACAAGTGTACAGACAAACATATTTTGTTAGTAGCCAACCTTCAAAGCTGTTTACGCTTACATACTTACATACGAGTTTCCTTTTGTCCAAGTATTGTGTTTTATTTTTCTGTAGATTTACGTGAATTTTTCAGATTTTTATCTATAACATTAATTTGTACTCGTATTTAGTTTTGTTTGTTTTGATTTTATGGTTTTTATAAATTGAAAACAGATTTGTTTTTTGTTTTTTAATTTTCAAGTATCTTATCACTTTTAAACTTTTGCAAGTACCTAACGTATAAGAACGCAGTTTTGTTGATATAGTGCTACGTATACTTATGCTCTCAATGTACAAGTTAATGTGGTAAGAATCGCGTTTTTTTGGTGAAGTGTTTTACTTGTTATCTGAATTTTTTTAAGTGAAAATAATAAGGAGATTTCAAAATGAGGTTAAGGAAGGCAACTTGTTAACAGTTTAAACATAAAAATTCTCGAATAAATTTGCAGAAGGTTAAATGCATTTTAGCATTAATTGCTCAGTACTCATGTATGTAATATAATTTTTAGGGTCAGCTTACCAAATTTTGGTATTTTTTTAAAACTGCTTAAAATGAAAACTAAAATTGTTGAAGTTTTGCTGTACCTAGAAAGTTAACTTCTAAAACTATTTAATTTATCCGTTTATGGTCATTGTTTTGCCTATCAAATTTATTTCTTACTTACTCACTAATGCACATTGGGGCAGACTTAAAATATTTTAGAAATAAATCGGCCATTTCTAAACAGTGGATCCGGTCGATACAAAATTTTAAATAAGCTTAGCAAGGAAGTATTTAGGTTTTAATTTTTGAGGATAATACCGCATATTGTTCAGGATCGTCGCTATAGAATTTCCAAATAGAACTTATCTGCCTTTTAATTTTAAATTTGTTGCTTTACGAAAGTGACTAATTCACCTAACCGCTAATTAACCGCATCGTTATTTTAGCGTTAACCATTATATTGCTAATGAAATTTTAATGCTATCGGTAGCCAATCTTGTTTTAAGCATGTGATTATTTATTATCCCTTAATACATGTAGTAAATTCCAATATAATCTTTGTTCTGTATTCACTATCTGCAAAATATAGATTTCTACATTCAATAACTTTATCGATTTTTCTGTCTTATCAAAACTTGAGATCGTTGGGACGGTTGGCTGCCTACCAGTGTAACTAAATATCGTATAACAGCAATGCTTAATAACATAAATTTAATTGCCAACACTACAGCACAAGTTCCAATATAATCTGATAAGGCTGTTATAACAGAACTACTATTACACTCCACAGCATATAAATAAAACAAAAGGAGAGGATTAGTTATAAAAAAAGCCGTGTTTGCATAGAGTAGGCAATTTAAAATTTAAACTACCGGTAACTTAGACTTTGAAAGGTAGAATAACATTTAAATTTATTTTCAGGATTATGTTTGACATTTGCAAAATGTGACGCTATAAGCTCGAAAAAAATTGGAAAAAATTAAAAACTTACTTGCAAATTACTGAGTCTTTAACGCAAACTGTAAGAAATTTACGTGGGCAATTTTGGAGAAGAGATCATCGGTCTTTAGTTCAATTTTTGCATAATTTTGTTAAGCGAATTCATGAAAGTTGAGCAAATCAAATCTGTTTCGGTTCTTATCCAATGCGTTCAATTGAAAACTTTGCTGCTGTAGTTGAGAGTGAGCAAGAACATCTATCAATTTTGCATAAAAGAAAAATTGTGTTGATCGGTTGACTGCAGACCTAAAAATGGTAGTCATATGATTGCTATTGTGTTCCATTTTAAAATGAGAAAGTTCAATCTCTTCAATAAAGTCAGATATTTTAAAAAATAATTTAAATTCTAAAATTTAAAAAATTTAAATTTTCAAATAAAAAAATTTAATGTTAAATTTTATATAGACCAGCCTGTATTTAGTGGTTTATGTATTATTTAACCTCAAGCTAATAAAAAAAAAACAATAAGAAATGGGAAGGTTCTCACTTCTGTAGACATACAAAAATTTTAATAACTTTTACCAACAGTTTTGAATAGATTAACAAAACTCTAAAATTTTTAAAAATAAATTTCAACTTAATCTTGTAATAATTCAATGTAATATTTAAAAAATATATAAAATTAAATTGTGTTATTTTAAAATTTGTTTTTAAGAAAATAATCAACAACAGGTTCAAATACATTAAAAAACAAGTAAGAGCACTATATTCGGCCGTGCCGAATCTTATATACCCTTCACAACGTGTAGTCATGCAATAACAGTAGTTTGTATCACCATTCATCTCATATGAAATACGTACATACATATAAAAAATATACATATATAAAAAACATCCCATTGTAAAATTATAAATTTACGTATGTATGTTAAAAAAAAAAAATAAAAAAAAAATAAAAAAAAAATTTTAAAAAAAAATTTAAAAAAAAATTAAAAAAAAATTTAAAAAAAAAAATTTTAAAAAAGTAATTAAAATATATATAATTAATATAAAACAAAAAAAAAATAAAAAAAAAAAAATTAAAAAAAAAAAAAAAAATATAAATAATATATTAAATAAAAAATAAAAAAAAAAATAAAAAAAAAATTAAAAAAAAAATTTTTTAAATATAAAAAAATTTTTTTTTTGGCTCAGCTCGGATTCGATCCCACGTTTACTTTAGCCAATATACAAGTTTGTATGTATGTATGTTGTTGTTGTAATGTTGTTTTCGTGAAAAAAAAATTGAGGTGGTCGTGGGTTTTTGCTCATATCTCAGTTGTTTATGTACCGATGTTTCTGATTTTCAATAGCGATATACTCCCGAATATTTCTGATATTTTAATACCTCACCCGGGTCTAAGTGATGTCGGAAGCCTTCAAAAAGTTGATTTCAACATACACACGGACAGACGGTCAGACGGACAGACGGACAGACTGACAGAGCTTAATCGACTTCCCTATTCATAAGCTTTCAGAAAATATATACTTTATGGGGTCGGAAATGAAAATTGTAGAAATTTCACACGGAATGACAAACCTATATATACCCTTTTTCACTGTGTGAAGGGTATAACAAGTAACAGTGCTATATTCGGTCGTTTACGTGTTTCTTAAAAAAATATGACAACAAAATAAAAAAAATATATTAAAATCAAAAAAAAAAAAAACAATAAAAAAAATTTTAAAAAAATTTTTCAAAATTTTTTAAAAAAATTTAAAATAAAATTTATGAAAAAAATAATAAAAATATAAATATATATATAAATATATAAATAAAAATATATTAAAAACAATAAAAAAAAATATTTAAAAAAAAATTTTCAAAATTTTTTAAAAAAATTAAAAAAAAAAATAATAAAAATATAAATAATATACAAAATAAAAAATTAAAATAAAAAAAAATGTTTGGCTCAGCTGGGATTCGATGTCACGTTTACTCTAACCAGTATATGTGTATGTTGTTGTTGTAATTGTGAAAAAAAACGAGTTGGTCGTGGTTTTTTGCTCAGGGCGATTGTGCTGAATTTCAATAACGATTCATTCCTGGATATTTCCAAAAGATTGGTACCATACTCAGATCTGAGGAACAAATAGTTGCTTCTAAAAGATGATTTCAACTAACACACGGACAGATGGTCAGGGCTTAATTGACTCCTCTATTCATAAGCTTACTTTATGGGGTCGGAAATGAAAATTGTAGAAATTACAAACGGAATGACGGAGCTAAATATATATATACCCTTGTGCACCACAGGTGAAGGGTATAAAAAAGTATAAAATTAATGACGATACAACATTACAATGGGATAGTGAATTGAACAACTGATTGTTAAGAGTATATTATATTCTAACGATTAAAAGCAAATATTTACAAGCAATTTAAGTTGTGTTTATGAACTGGGTGGACCAAAAGGCACTGTGGACTTTAAAAATTGAATTTCAATTTCAGTTGTTACCGAATGCTTTAAATTTTATTAAATTAATACAATGATGCAACTTGATGTTTTGCATAAATTGGGTTTAACAAATGCCTGTTTAAAGCAGATGCGATAAAATTTATTATTTAGATGTGACTAGTAGATAGAAAATAACTTTAAATTAAATTAATTTAAATTTTCTAAAATTCACAAAGTAAGAAAAAGCTAAGCTAATCAAAGCCTTAAATTATTTTTTTTAAATGTTTTTTGCTTAAACATAATAAATATATTTTGGTGCCAAATAAAAGCTTTAGTTTAAGCTTAAGGGTTCTTATAAATATTGCAAAACTGATTTCTAACACATTGCAAAACATAATTAAAGTAAAACAATTCGTTTAATTTTTTGTTTTGTTAATTTTTTATTAATCGAAATTTAAAAAAATTAAATTTTTTTGTAAACTAATTTAAAAACATTCAAAACTAGTTGAATTTGTTTGTTTATCGTCATAATATTTCACATGATTTTTGCATTTATGGTCTACATATATGGTATACAAAGGGAAGTAGGGGATGTGGTTCATAATATTTTTTTTGGATAGAATCCATTTGGAAAGGGGGTGGATTTTGAGATTAAACTAACTTATACAATGCTAAACATTTTGATGACACTAGTATTTAAATTTGTATAATTTAAATTGTTTTTTCTTTTTTTTTGTTTGTTTGTTGTTTGTTAAATGACTTACGTTAAAATTTAAATATTTAAAGCATAATAGTGTGGGAGAGAGAGAGGGGGAGAGGGTGTAAGAGATAGCAAACAAAATATGAGAAATAGAGAAAATAGACTAATAAACAATGCTAAAATAATTAATAAAACTTTTATGACTTTTTATAGTCAATATTTGTATTTTTTTTTATGTTTTAATATACAATAACTTTTTATGTATCTAAATTTTACAATTAATTTGTTTTTTTGTTTTTTTTTGTGGGGTAAATAATACACACACTCAACTATATATTTAAAGATATTTATCTTCATTTGTTACCTTTATCTTCTATTATGCCCGGTTAGATTCTCTATACTTTAATAATTTTTTTTATTATTATTATACTTTTAAACTTTATCTTTATTTAGCAACAACAACTTATACACTTGAAACTAAATTAAAAAGAAAAATAATAATATTTCGAAGTATTTTTTTTTATGTATAAATATTTGTGTAATTGCATCGGTTTTGTTAAATATTTGGTGAATGGCAGTTTACTTTGAAATAAAGTAACAACAATTATTTTAATTAAATATTTTGATAATTTCATTTGTGCTTATTAAAAATAAAACTGTGCTTGCTGTTAGTTTTCATTTTGTTGATTGTCTACTATAAGAAATCGCTTTAAGCTGAGGCAAAACAAGGATTTAATTATTTATTCATATTTTTATCTCTGTTTTAGCTAAAGTGTTCGTTGGTAATATTTAAAATTAATTAAAAATTTATAAATAAAAAACTCTCGCTAATAGAGGTTAATCTATTAAGAGTTCAAAATGTACTGAGCCTAATTTATCCTTGCGATCGTGTTTGATATTGCGAGCCCATGCTTTGCATTCAATATTGATTATAATGCCGCCTGTAAAAAGAAAAAAAAACAATTATTTAGTTACATTGTTTATAAAAATAATAAAATGTTACAGTGTGGTAGATAACTTTTTTTGAAAACAACAAGTTGTTTCCAAAACGATAATAATATTAACAAGTCAGAGTGCTTTTTCCGGTCAAGCCGAGAGTGATAATACCCTTCACCATCATGACCAAATCGTAGCATAGTCTAGATTATAGATTACATGTTTGACACCGATTAGGTTTTTTCGCAGCGTTCTTTATTTTGAATTTCCACATACATAGATCACTGTGTTGAACTTGTGAAGCCCTTTCCTTTTATACTGATAATGAAGAGGTTAAGAAAAAAATTATTCGCTCGATTTTTCATCAGAAATTACATTTTTTCATAATATACTGTATTCTGTCTCGGTTGTCTAGAAGCTGATAAATGGATATTGTTTGTAAATTTTAGGGGAAAGACCGAATGCAACTATTTTGTTGCTTGTATCTCAGATAGTTTCAAACCGATTTGTAAGTATTTTTCAAAGATAATATCCGAGGCTACAGCTTGAAATTATCCGAAAACATTTGGAAGCTGAAAAAAATACCTAAAAAACTACTTTTTCTTTTTTTTATGTTACTTTTTGCATTTTCTAAGTTCGTGTAATTAGAATTTAATGAAGTTAGGGACTATTGATCCCAGTTGAGATTGAAAAGAAGTGGGCAACCAAAAAGGTACTTTTTCCGATTTTTATGGTAGTTTTTGTATTATGTACGATTTTAAAGCCAGAATTTTTATCCGAGATGAAACTGAAAATATTTGGTCGAACAAAAAAGTTGTTTTTCGCATTTTTTTTTTTTTGTATTGTCTAAGTTTATGTACTTGATTTTTGTTATGTGACTATTAATTCAGGGTGAGACTGAAACTGTAATGGGCAACCGATAACGTATTTTTCGCATTTTTATGGCTTTTTTATGTATATTTTATATATTGAGTGCTGAAATTAAGGCGAATTAATACAGTTGAAATTATCAGCCCAGCTGATGGGGAAGCAATTTTTCAAAATTTGTTGAATTCGCCTCATTTTCATTTATTTAAGCTGGGATGGAAAATGAGATTTTGGTTTTTGTATTAGGCAATTAACTTAAATGTAACTTTCTGATAATAAATGTACCAAATTTATGTATAAAAGTATTTGTTGCTTTTACACAATTTATAATGTGATTCACAAATATATTTCCTGTTTAAGCAAATATTATAAAATTAAAGAAATTATAACAACTTTTTCATCCCTGATATACGAATTGAACTTGACAGAAAATATCCCCAAAAAAGTTGCTGTGTTGTATTAATTCGCCGTTGCATATACCTGTATGAATATGCCTTGGCTGAAATTAGGTACTAATAATACAAGTTGACTTTGAAACTTATAGAGAAGGACAAAATGTTACTCTTGTTATTTTTGTAATCATTTTCGCTTTTTCAGAATTTATAAACCAAAAATTTTGAAATTTAGAAGCATCGATCTTGGCTGCGATAGATGATATGTCTCCGATGTATCCTTACAGTACTTTTAAATTTTCTAAATAAAATTATTCAGAGAAACAAGTTTTAAGAAATTAAATTAACTGCCTGTTCAACGATGTCGAAAGAAAACCGAAGAGAAATTTCATTCGTACAAATTTGTTTTTGTTTTCAACGTATTTGTACGAATGAAATTTCGCTTGGGTTTTCTTTCGACATCGTTGAACAGGCAGTAAATTGTGTTCGAATTTTTTTTAATTGTGTTTACTTGGGGTATAACTTTAAAAATACGTATATGCTTATATATGTATATATAAATATTTTTTTTTAAATCTACAGTATATTTAACGTTAAATAATTTTTTTTAAATCTCTTGGCTTCATATTGTATAGAGCCCAGGTTGTATGACATTTATGGAGTCATTAATTACCAAAAGTTCTGATTTTAAACTTTTATTTGGAAGTCTGAATAAGAAGTCCGTTAACAGGTTTGTTTTTAATAACATAGAATATCTTTGCAGATGTTGAGAAAGTAAAACTAAATCTATTGAAATTGGTTCTTCACTTTTTAAGTTAGAAGCAATTAAGTATAATTTATCACAAATGGTTTCTAACTAGAATATTTAAAAATAAAAAAAAATACAATTAACATAAATATAAAACAACTTACGTTTTGGCCTTTGGAAATGTACAGCCACTAAGGGACTCAAATAACCTTCTGAATTTTGATAGGGATAAAAGTAGCCGGGGAAACCACGTATGGGCAAATAGTCAACGGGACCCACATTTTCCTGATCAGCAGGATTTTCACCCTCGCATGAAACCCAAATAGTGTTTAACTAAAATTCAGAAACGTGAAAAAATGTTCAAAAAAAATTTCGAAATTAATTTAAAAATTTGGTTTACCTTATGTGGATTTGACAGTTGTGTGTCTGCTATGAAGGTCTTAAGACTTGAAGGCATATTCTGCGGCAGATCAGAGGAGTCATTAAAGTATTCCGGTACCCAACCATAAATTTTGTTTAACTTCAAGAATACACACGGTGAACTCTTATGGTAGCTGTAGTTATTTTCTTTGGTACAAGGCGACCATGCCTTAATGTCCACATCACAAACTTGACCCTTTGGTGGTGGTTGGTTATAGTCACAGTTGTAGATGTTTTGACCACGACCTGGTGTTAAGCCGGGTACTTTGTAAACTTTTTAAGGAGAAGAAAAAAAAATATATAAAAACTTTAACATTTAAATTATATGGCTGTTAGAAGATGAAATTTAATATTGAACATCAAGAGCTTGTTTTAATTATGTAATAATATTGACACAAATAAGTAAATGCAATTATTTTTAAAAAAATGATCGATCGATCGATTTTTAATTTATTTTAACTTTAAATCATACCATCCAAAAATTCATCCAGGGCATCTGTCCACTGTTTGTAGTTTTCATGGTGAGTTCCCTTGTACCATATTAAGGTGCTTTCAACATTATCTGTTGGTGGCAGTGGTCTAAAGCCCAGACCTGAAGATTAAATATCGAAATATTCAAAATTGTTAAATTAAAAAAGGAAATAAACTATTAAAATATAAATACCTGGATTTGTTCCTATTAATGAACCGTCCAATGTCCATTTCGGTATACGCGGATCCAAAGTTTGAAAGAAAGCCCATATACAGATGGCTACCAGCGCCCCTAAGACTCCATAAAATGCTACATAGAAGATACCAATTTTTGCTGTAAATAAAAGGGCATAGAAATTTAAGACAAGTCCGAACATTTCTTTAATACTTTAAAATTAAAAGTGTGATTTTAGATAAGAATAAATAACAGTTTTATGTTTTCAAATTTAACATAAAAATATATATTAATGTAAAGGGTGTTCGTTTTTTGTATATTTTTTTTTTAGCAATTTAAATATCGCCTTTATTGAAAAGATACACTATTTTTTGTAGCTCTTATTTGGATTTAGGATTTCCGGTGTATGGCCATACGGCTGGGTTGATGGTAGTCCAAATTGGAAGGAACGCTATTAAAATTTTTGCAGCAATAGAGGCGTTATGTTATTGAAGACATAAAAAAATCTATGATCCTACGGGGTCCATTACGTGAAATTATTATTTCATCGAACGTTTTTTTTTTAAATAAATTACAACGATTGTTAGTTGTTTGGCCATGTTTTACCATCTTGTTGAAACCATAACTCCTTTATATCAAGGGCATTATATTGTAGTTCAAAAGACATAAGTGATCCCAGCCCAGTAGCGATCACTATTATCTGTAACATTCTGGCCGGAATCGTTTTTAAAGAAATATAAAATAATGATTCCACCAGCCCAAAAATTAAAATTATATTCACTTCAAATGCAGCAATTATACTAACGGACTTATTAAATGAAAACAAAAATGTTAAATAAGAATAGACCGAGTTTAGACGGGCGAACATTTGCAAGTGAAGCCTTTAGTTAAAGGACATTTTGCGGGTGGAGACACGATTATCGTTTTTGTGCTCGGCACTCGGCGACACGCTTTATTATAATAATAAAAACAATTAGGGAATATTGTCGACAACATGAAAGAAAGAAAAGACTGGATTCATGATGTGTTTCTTCGAAAGGGTCGCTCTTATAAATATATTTTTTTTAATTCAATTCAATTAGAACTAGATACAGTTATCTAGCAATATTGCAATATCTTGGACAGATAATACAGCGATAAAATAATAAAAAATTGGTAGAGTGCTTAAGTGAACTAGTGTGTTGTAGGCTTGTCTACCAGCCTGAGTGTTGCGGGTTCGATTTCTGTCAAAGAGTCCTGCAGATTACATTAGTACGTTAATTAAAAAAGAATATAACTTTTTTTCATTATAATATTATAAAAATTACTGAATAAAAACAAAAATAAGATACTGACTACTTTAACAGCAAAAATTTAATATAAAAAATTATTAAATTTAACATAAAGTCATAATTTATGCAAAAATATGCAATCAAGCACAGTTAATACGTTTGTACTTCAAAACTGACTTGTTTTATCTTAAAATTTGGGATTACACACGTTAGCATTAATGATTAGTGAAAACAAGAGAGTACATAGTATTGCTCATCTAAAGCTGTTCATAATTCGACTTTAGCTCCTTAAGAACCATATCTAAATTAAATTTTCATTTAATTAGATCAAAAACTTGCTACGAACACAGTTTATATTAAATTATTTTATTAAAAGCAATATTGTATACTCTCTTTACAGCAACAACGTACAGCAATATATTTATGAACAATTGTTTACGCTCATCATCTAAGTAAGAAGGGATAATTTAATTGTCACTACACTGTCTTTGTGTTTAATGAATGGGGAACACGCTGTGTGTCTGACTTCTGGCTTCAGCTAATTTGTAGAGGTTAACGATAAAATTCTTAATTAAAAATCTTAATTTAAAAAGGGGGCATGAGTCTACTACAGCAATAATGAACTGCAATGTGTTTAAAGAAGATAAAAATGAATAGACAGTTATTATTAGGAAATAATGCCAGATGTTGAAATATTTTAATATTTACTTGCATTAAAACAAGATGCCATATTTAAAATTGAGTATTAGTATTAGCATGGCAACTCCTTTTAGCGGTTTCGGCATTTTATATCTTCTATAGTTGTCTCTTTTCTTAACTAAATTGTAAACAAATAGTATTGAGTTTATAACTCAAACAGGTGAGTAATTGAGTGAATTTTCAAACAATGAATAATAAGTTTCTGAAGAAATATTTATATGAAGATAATTACTCGGTGTGGCGAGGCAAGAATGCCTACAAGAGAGTGGTAGTGAGATTAAGAGTTTGTCTTACTTAAAAAAAAATGAGTAACAAACAGTTAAACTTTGTATTTTTCCTTTTGAACAGCAATAAGTTGTCATAAATTTGTATGTTCAAGAATGCATTAACCCGCATAAATGTTTTATCAGGCTGACGATATTGAAATGAAGGGTACTGACGAGAATTTTATTTAAAATTAAATTTCTGCAAATTGGTGTTTACTAATTAATTTTATTTGCCTTTTTTTTTTTGTATTAATGTACATTCGACATTTGCGTAATTATAAACTGACGTTCAATAATAATGAACCTCACATGTGGTGTTATTTTCAAAAAAATTGTACAAGATCAGAATATTTTGAAAATGTTTGTACTGCTATTGAGTGTGTGACTCTTAAAAATTTTCTTTTTTACATGCTTTATGCTCTAGCTGCACTGTACTGCAAGCAATATTAAAAAAAGTTATTGATGTTGTTGCTTGCTATTAGATTAGAGTATTTGCAATAACTGTCACAATTAGCATGAGTTAGCTGTGAGAAAATCGCTTGAGGAACAACATATAATAAGTCATGGTAGGGTGACAAACACTACTTGTCGCCAACAACTTAACATAATGTCTCTACATCATAAATTGTTTGTATAAATTTACATACATACATATGTAGGTATAAGTATGTGTATGTAATGTAGTACGTGTGCACCATCATTTGATAGACCTCTAATGCACTAACTAACCGAAACAAAACGAAATGTGCCCCAATTTGTGGCCAATTATTTGACATATTCATGTGTATATGAATTTATGATAATGCTGATGATGATTAAAAAAAAACAACAACAACACAAATTGCAAGGCTAAGTTTTCTTTAATGCATATAATAAAACCAACTATAGAGCACATTTGTATTATACATAATGTTATCGTGTACATACATATACATATGCACACACATACATACATGCATATTTACATACATATTCACATGCAGACATACTATACATAAATAAATCGTCTCTTAAATAACGTAAATAATTGTAAAAATAAATACATTCTGTACACATATTTAAGTATGTTTGTATGTAAAATACAAAATACTTTAATGTTCGTGGACAATTGATGACACTTTGTTATGTAAACTTTTACAGAAAAGGAAAAAAATATATAAAAAAAACATTTAAATTCTTATATCATTAACCCTTCAATGCCGTTTATAAAAGAGGTCTGCTTCGTTATCCCCCCTACATGCTACAATACTTAAATGATGATGATGGTGGGAAAAATTCTAAATACAGTAAAACTTTGATATATTGAATTTGCCAACAATATTATGTTTCTAACAGTTATTATAGTGAGAATTATAAGGGTTTTTACCACGAACTTAATTTATAAGTTTTAGACTAACAAACAAGTATCAATACAATCTTTAAATGGTTGGGGAGGGAGGTAGGAAATGTCTGTGAATTGAAATATATAAGCAAATTTATTAGCAACAGATTTGTTTGCTTGCAGCTTAGATCATTTGAATGTCCTTAAGCAATAGAAAAATATATATGGAGCCTAAAAGGTCATCAAATAAGTAGAAGGCGTACCGTAAACGTACCCGATCACAGTGCTGCAAATGTTGAAAGCCTTAACCCAAATACATATTAAATTTAAATAAATCTTAAAAAATATATACTCTGAAGGTAACATATATATAAAATCCTTAATCGGTAAATGTTAAAAATATTGCTCCAAAATATTTTTGAACAATTTTTTAGTCAAGTTTCTTTCTACTTGATTTTTGAAGATATTTAAAGCCTATACGTCAGCCATGGTCTTGAAAATTTTAATATTTTAATCGGAAAAATTAGCCAATAGATGACTAAGTTACACTTATTCGGATTTTTTTTCAGACCTAGAAAACCTATAACTGTAAAACAAGCTGTCATATTAATAAAGTGTGCTAAATTTGTTTCAATATATTTTGGAAAATCACCGTGCATAGAACAACATTAACAAATTGTTCAAAATTTTTTCAAAAATTCCCACTCTATTTGCTAAGCTTATAGAACACATCGTCCAGTTTACGGTGCACATAATCGTCTTTTAAAAAAAATGTTCATCCAAATCGAACCCGTGCCGTACGCACTGTAGAAGCCATCAACGATGTAGTTGCGAGTGTGAAAGATGCGTCGAATTTATTGATTAGACGCCGTTTTTAACAACTCGGCCTCTGCCCGCCACTAAAAATTTGAAAACAGATCTTGACCTACGTTCATACAAAATCCAACAGCTCCAACAATTAATGGAAAATTTTGGAAGTAATTTATTCATTCATTATGATTTGTATGTATGGCTACATTTAATTGTTTGTTAAAAAAGAAATATAAAATAGATATAATTCTCATACAGTTGACATTAAAAGGGTCTATAATTAAGATTAACACGAAACTATAGTTCTAACAGTTCTAGATGCAATAATACCAAACTTGTTAATGGAAAGATGTGAATATTTAAAAATTTTATATTTTGTTTTGAAAATTTGCATTTTTTTTGATTAATTTCTTTCTTATTATTATTATTATTATAATGGTCCAATTAAAAAAACTTACACCATGAGGCTTTGTCGCGATTCATAACAGTGCCTTTTTCGGCATTGAATAGAAATGTGGCCAAATGAAAGGGCTCAGCCCGGCGCACCTGGAATTCCTCAATACTGGCATGATGCATTTGTCTGCCTTTCGACATATTGTTTATTTATAATATTATTGTGTTTTTTTATTTTTATATCAATTAAGGACGGATTTTTCAAACTTTATTTTGAGTTTTGAAAATTTAAAATTTTTAAAAACTTTTATTGAATATTAAGAAGAGCTATAAATAATCAAAAAACAAAGTTAATGTAATAAATTTTTTTTGAATAACTTTTTGTTTTCTTTTTTATTTTTAACTGCAGCAATTTTTGTTGTACATTGTAAATACTATTATGTAATCTTGACTTCTTTAAATTTGATATTTTTTTATATTGTTTTTGTTGTTGTAGGGCAACAAGTGAGTATTAGGGATTTAAACACAGAATTTGATTTTTTTTTAATTTTGTATTATTGATTATTTTAAAGACTTATTGAAAAATTCAGTGCACTTTTAAGTTATAGAATGCTGAATGATCACACACGATCGCGCGCCTTAAAGCAACTATCTTGACCACAATACTCTTTTAGTGCATTTTACACGGACAAATTATTATTGCAATCATGGCTGCAACTAAATAAAAAAAATATGAATTTTGGGTTGTTGTTTTATGTATTTGTTGTTTATATTTGATTTTGCTTTTGGGCCAAACATACTTAATAACCGAAACCAAAAGTCAATGCACTAATATTGAATGAGCATTACAGCAGAAGAAAAATAAACAAAAATTCAAAATTTCACTGATTACAGAAATCTATATGTATGTACATATTTCTTTACAAAATAACTTAACAACTCACTAAATAATTTTTATTAATATTCATACATGGGCTGGGAGGCAGTGCAGCGTTTTTGCAATATTTATTTGCCGATTTGTTTTATCTTGAAAAATTTTACAAGAATTATATTTAAATAGCACTAATTACTTGTTATATTTTTGTAACTATATTATTAAAATAAATTAACTTATTCTTATTATTCTTATTATTACACTTATTGCTTTTAAGAAAACCAAATTGTTGGAATTTCTTTTTATTTTCTTTTTTTTTTGTTGCAGTATTTGGCTAAAAGAGTCAGCCACACCTTATTCGTAGAGTTAAAAACTCTTAAGGTAAGAGAGAGATGGCTTTAGACAACGTGTATAAACTAGGTTTTAACAATTTTGTGGTATAAATCTATTAACTTTTTTTATATATTTTTTTAACTTTAATGACAAATTATTTGATAACTTAATAAAACTCCGTATTGTATTGCAATTTCTTGAATTTGTTTGTTCGATAAAAATACTTTTTGCTGGCACTAGCTGAAAGAATCTTAAAAGTGCTTCGTTAGCGCGTTTCCAAATTAATACTATACTGAAAACCAGTATATAAACGATACATGGCTTGGAATACAAACAAATTCTCTATAAAAATAAATGGACAGCCAAAAAAACTACAAACCAACAACAATATATTCAACAAAATTCACTCAAAGAAGAGTTAAAGAGAAATTAATTGCCAGCGTGTGAGTAAAGTTTTGAATTGGGAAAACAAACAACATCAAGCCAAGATCATTAAATATAATTGAAGAGAGCCCCCAAAGACCCGGATTATTTATCAATTCAAACTGTCACTAGTACTAGCTAATAAATAAAATAAACAATATTTGATTCAATTAATTTACTATAATTTACTACAACGACAAACACCCCACCCTTTTCACCATTCAGTATTGTTTCTTGTGGCAGTTGGTTGAGTATCGTTAAAGCGTCGGCTTAATTATAAAATTCATGGTATGTATAGGGTGGGCCAAAAGTCATCATGGGGTTTAAAAACTTAATAACTTTTTCATATATAAATAAAATGGTATTTTTTTTATTATAAAAATAACATCTGAAAAAATTAATATAGAGACTAACAACTTCACAAAGACCCAGAACAATAGAATTATATTATTTAAATTAGCGTTCAATTATTTTAACGCAAAAAGCTCATCGTCGACATTTTAACGACAGAATTTTGCCCTCTGAAGTAATGAATTGTTGCTTAGTTTATCGTCATGGTACGGTGGGAGATTTGCCTCGAACCGGTAGATCAGGTTTAATTCGCACTGAGAAAAATATTAAACGTGGAGAGTAAAGTGTAAACGAAGCACCATAACCATCTAGTAAAAGGTGTTCTGCTTAGCTAGGAGTGGCTCCTACGTCACTATTGCGCTTTCAAATAAAAGAATAAGATGCAATTCCTGCAAGAATTAAAACCCGCAGATCAAAGGCAACGTCAAATTTAAACAGTTGGTGAGAAATGATATCGACTTAATTGAAAATCTGATGAAGCCTATGTGCATTTGAATGGTTGTGTTATTAGGCAGAACTAGGGGTTCTGGGGTTAGCAACGCCAACTGTACCCCATTAAGTGTACAGTATGGTGTGGCATTACAACAAGAAATTTCATTAAGTAGGGCCTTCTTTGAAAACGACGGTGGAAGTGCTGTAACCGTAAATGGAGATCAGTATCGGTTTATTATAAAAAATTTTTACATCTCTCTTTAAAAAGACCTGAGATGTGGTTTCAGCATTATGAGGTCATTGCCAATACAACCCAAGGCATCATTTAACTTTTAAGTCAAATTTTTGGAGAGCGAATAATTTACAGAAATGCGGAAATTCTTTGGCCAGCGCATTCGCCAAATTTGTCAACACCCGACTATTTTCCATCTGGATATTTGAAGAAGCGATTATAGGTCTGATTACAAGTTCGATGCAATTCTTGAATTCAAGTCCAACATTGTTACAGAAATTCGAGTGCTACAGCTACAAATGTTAAAAGATGTTTTGAAAAAAGCTCTAAAACGAGCCCATCATTACAAAGTTGATAATGGAGGTCATTAAAGTGATATTATTACTTAGTGTAAAAAACAATTTAGTATATTTCATTATATAAAGAAACAAATTAAAAAAATATATATATTACGAAATAGTTATTAAATTTTTAAACACCATGGTGACTTTTGGCCCACCCTCTATTTGCAAGATACAACGTGGTTATTGACAAATATTTGCAATTTGTTCTATATATGTATAGCCAGCCATTCATTATTTTAGAGAGCTCTTTCAATTAAAACACTTTATTTGAGCGATAGTTGGGCGAAAATTACTCGCTATGAATATTTATTTACAATAGCTGTCATTTGTGTTTGTCACTCAAGAGTATTTTAACTAAAAACTCAATTTTAATCAACAAAACTGAATTGAACTGAACCTGACTCAACCCAGTCATTAGTATTTAGTTTCCATAAGTATTCACTACGTGTGTTTTAAAACAAACAAAATATTATTAATTTTGTTAAGGGTTGTTGACCACATTCAATTTTGTGCGCGTCCTTTGTCCAGGTAACTTAAGAGAATACGTTTTGAAAAATACATGTTGAAACAGGTACTGTCTGTCCATATACATTTATGGAAAAAACAGTGTAGATGTGTGTGCCTATGTGTTAAAGGATGTTACTTGACACCCTTAAATGTTGTGTTGTTGTATGCATACGTACAGTGTTCTTTGGGCTATTTTCTACAACAATTCACCGCGCTGATTGTTCAAGTAAGAAAACCTTGTCAGATTAAACAAAAGATTGTTTTTATTGAGTGGAGAAATTAAACACAAATTTTGTGTAATTGTCAGAAATTTACTTTTCACACTTACTTGTTGTTGTATGTGCGTGTTTTTTGTTTTAATTTTGCTAAAATTTCATGCGAAGAAGTAATGGTTTGGTTGGAAATATTAACTCTTATCTCAGAGTACAAGGTAGATTTTATTTACATCAAAAGCAAGAGAAAGCCGAAGCAAAGACCTTGAAAGACGGTTTTGCATATTGGGATCAAATAAGTTCTATCTAATCTGGGCAGACTATCACAGAAAACATGTACCGAATGCAACTGATTGGGTAAAAAACGCCCAAAATGTTCGGCCAGACATAAAACCCACTATAAGGGTATCATGACAACATTCGGCCACAAGTTGCAATATCAGTTAAAATCTATTTGTAAGGAAGTGGTTGAAAAGTTTTGTTTCACTATTCTTATAGTCCAAGCCTTGCTCCGCCTGACTACCAATTATTTCGATCGATGTACACAGAAGAAATTATTATCAAAATATGTTCAAAAAAACATTTGCCTAAAATTGGTTTTATTTTCTATAAAATTTTTGTAGTTTTTTTAAAATATTTTGTCTAGATATTTTTTTATAGTTAAATTTTTTTGAAAAAAAATTTAAAATTTTATTGGTGGGTCCTAATTCAAATAAATATTTACTGAATTTTGTAAATTTTCTTAATGAATCTAAAATTTATTTTTTTCTGTTTAGAACTCTCTCTCTCTCTCTCTCTCTGGGTTATGCTTAACTTCAGAACATATTATCCAAAATTGGCTTGATTTGTTCTTGGCCTCAACATTCAAATAGTTCTATTAGCGTGATATCTCTATTTTTATAAAAAGATTGAAAAAGGTCATAGCAAACAATGTCCAATACCTTGAATCAATTTATTTTTCAAAAATAAAATTTATGTTTAAAATAAAGCTATACACCCAATACTAATTGGCGTAAAACTTTCTTAGTTTTAGTCAGATTTAAACAGTTTTATTCTTCATTTCCTTAACAGAGAATAATATTTTTTTAGCTTAAAGTTTTAATAGCATTTTCAAGTTAATACAACAATTGAAAACCAATAACAGAAGAACCTAGAAAATCAAAAAAATTAATTTTAAAGTCTGTAAGGAAGAAAGTTTTTATCCGATCCGTCTATTGGCTCAAAAAGGAGAAAGATATTAATGTAAGAGTATTTTTAGTTTATTCATTGCCGAGATTTTTTAGAAATAATGAAAATCTTACATCAAAAATTTTATTTATTATAAATAATTATGCCTCAAAAATGAATCGATTTGATATTTTTTCCTTGATTGTTATCTGCGCTTGAGGGCTAAAATTATTCCAAGCGACAGTAAAATGCAAAAATGCTAGATTGCAAATCACAATAATAAAATTTACTGTCTTACATTTTAGTTCAAGGTAAGTGCAATACAACATTTTTCTGGAAAGCTTGGTAAAATAACTGTATTACACCGCGAAGTGCTCTTGATTCCACACCTTAATTTATTTGCCCATAATTGCACTTTTTAGCAAAAGTTTTTAACATTTTGAGCTAAGTTCATCATCGGGAGGAAATTTATATGTTTGCAATGAAAAAAACCTTGGATTTAATTTTAAAATTTTCGTAATTATTCTTTTACGTGAAGGATAAAACAAGAGAATATTGCGTTGCATTTCTTTAAAAATCGCCACCTCTTGATTAGTGGTAATCCGTTGGACGGTCGGACAGACAGACAGACAGGCAGACAAAAGTTTCCTTAAAGTTTTAATAGCATTTTCAAGTTAATACAACAATTGAAAACCAATAACAGAAGAACCTAGAAAATCAAAAAAATTAATTTTAAAGTCTGTAAGGAAGAAAGTTTTTATCCGATCCGTCTATTGGCTCAAAAAGGAGAAAGATATTAATGTAAGAGTATTTTTAGTTTATTCATTGCCGAGATTTTTTAGAAATAATGAAAATCTTACATCAAAAATTTTATTTATTATAAATAATTATGCCTCAAAAATGAATCGATTTGATATTTTTTCCTTGATTGTTATCTGCGCTTGAGGGCTAAAATTATTCCAAGCGACAGTAAAATGCAAAAATGCTAGATTGCAAATCACAATAATAAAATTTACTGTCTTACATTTTAGTTCAAGGTAAGTGCAATACAACATTTTTCTGGAAAGCTTGGTAAAATAACTGTATTACACCGCGAAGTGCTCTTGATTCCACACCTTAATTTATTTGCCCATAATTGCACTTTTTAGCAAAAGTTTTTAACATTTTGAGCTAAGTTCATCATCGGGAGGAAATTTATATGTTTGCAATGAAAAAAACCTTGGATTTAATTTTAAAATTTTCGTAATTATTCTTTTACGTGAAGGATAAAACAAGAGAATATTGCGTGGCATTTCTTTAAAAATCGCCACCTCTTGATTAGTGGTAATCCGTTGGACGGTCGGACAGACAGGCAGACGGTAAAAGTTCTGTTCTGTGCTTGTGATTAGTTTTTGTGAATTAATTTCTGTTATTACTTACAGTCACATTATCGATGGCTAAACACATTTATACAATCAAAAGTCAATTAAATCTCATATGGTTGCCTCGTCTGGCTTCGCAGCAACTTATAAAACCCATCTAGTTTTCCAAGATTTTGCTAACGTTTAACGCTATTTTTTCACTAATGATCCGGCTGACATTAGCCTCAACGGGATGATTCGTTTCTAATTTATTCGCTTAGCACCGGTCCTTAAAGGCACCGCGAAAGAAATGTTCTAAGTGTGATAAATTCCAGCACTGAGGTGGCCATTTGACATAGTCAGGATGACTGATAATATGACTACCGAACTTCTCATATGACATATTGAGCCATCCTGCTGAAACTTTAGATCATTTATATTCATATTTTCCATTTCAGCCCATAAGAGTACGCAATTATGGCCCTATAGCGTTCGCCACCACTCCGAATTCCTCACCAAACTATCACCAACTGTAAATATATTGGCCTTCCGACAATGTCGTGCAGGTTTTTCAATCCGTAGACGTTAAATTTTTTTGTTGACCTACCCAACGGGATCTAAATAACCTTTGCTAAAACATATAATTTTTAATTTAAATTCTAGGTCAGAGATAAGCTTCTACAAGTCTAAAACTAAAAAGCCGTAATGAAGTGGATGGTCGTTTTCTCTCAATTACTAAAACAACTAGAATTTAGAAGTAAACAAAAATCCGAGAGTTTTGTGCAGAATTCTTAATATACTGGTAAGTCGGTATGGACCATACGATGAGGCTCATGGTCCTCGTTGCCTACTAGCAAAATCAATATCACGAACTTTTTGCTGGAACTGGCGAACATTACTCGATGGGTGCTGCATTTCGATCAAAATTTTTTTCAACAAGCGCAGAGCTTGTGAAGCTCAGAATTCATTTTGAAAATGATTAAAATTATAATTAATAAAATTATAATGATCAAAAAATTTATATAGTCAGCCGTTGGTCAGTTGCCGCGTCAGTATGTATTATTATTTATTTTGCCTAAAAAAAATTTATTATTTATTCTAAGAGATATAGCTAATGTCCCAATGTGCGTCGTCTAAAGTTAAAAAAAGAGAACAGCTGTAAAGCTTTTCGAAGTAAAGAAGTAAACAAAAGTTTCCTTTATAATGGGTTGTGTAAAATTTTTGTTGAAATTTTTTAAATTAATATTCGGTTAATAATAAAATTCCAAAATGTTTTTAAGGTACAATTTTTATGAAGAACTACACAAAAACAAACAAAACAAATTGGAAAAATTTTTGTAAAAAAATAAATAAAACAAAAATATTTGAAAATTTTTAAAAAAAAAAAAGTTTTTAAATTAAAGGAAATAATCATATTATTTAAAAACAAAACTAAATTGTACCGATAATAAAAATACAAAAATAAACCAAAACTAACAATAGATTATAACGAAATAAAAATTGTACTTCTTTTAGGTCTTTTTTTATCAATTTTAAATTCCTCTAAATATTAAACTTGATCATCCACAATGATCTTTGGATTGATCTAAATAGATTTAGTTCTTTATTGAAATGAATCTTTTAATTTCACTGTGAGTCGTTTTTTTTTGTCTTAATTTATTTTCAATTACATAATCGTCAAGTACACTGTTTAAGATTCATTCAAACTCGCACACATTTATCTGGTCATTCATTCCCATACACACAGACACACACACACATTCTAGCTGGCAAAAAAAAATCACATAAATTTTTTTAAACAGAGGTCACAGTGTCAGAAACGTAATGGAAAATCACACTTAAATCTCGACAGAGATACAATTATCTAATTGATATCATTTCAAAATTTTACAAACACACACATACAATATGTGCTCTTAGTTAGATTATTAAAAGAAGGTGGAGGAGGAGAAGGCGCGGCACGGTGAGTGCAGCTGACGGTAGCAATTGTAGAGCATTAGAGCATTTTCAACAGGCAAATAAAAATAAAGATGTCACATGTAAAAAAAATAAAAATAAATAAATAAAATATTAAGATGTGAATATAAATCTTAATAGATTATCAACGGAAACTAGTGACTTTCTATATTCATTTTGAAAGAATATCTTTTTTTCTGTTTTTTTTGAGATACAAAATTTAAATACAAATTTGGTTTCAAATTTATAAACTGTTATAAATCACTTTGGACAAACATGTGTATGTATGTATGTATGTGTGTATGGTTGCATGTATGTACTTACCCCAGCTTTCAATGGTTCTGCCAAAGTATTCACTTGTTTCGGGATCATGAACCATTTGTTTGAATGATTTCTTTTTGGGTCTCTCTGGTGGACGGGCATAGTAGTTTTGGAAAGCATCAATAGACTCTTCGGCAACCGTGGGCATTTTAAAGGTAAAATATAAATCCCTTATACGTAAACGTTCCTGATGAGTGCTGCGTTGAGGACGATAATCCGTCAAACGTAAACTTTTAACAGCAGAATTTAACACTTCGAAATCTTTGCTTAAATATTCGCTATCAATTAAGGATTTTAATCAATAAGGACACCTTAAGTGTGTCTGCATGTATGCAAATTTTTTATTTATTTATTTTTTTTTTTTTTGGTTTTAAGTCATTTAGTCTAAATTTATTTTCTTCTTTACTTCTGTTTGTTATTACGCAAGTCCCTCTTTAAGTAGCTTAATTAATGTTATCATTTGTAGTTGTTATTACAGTTTTTATTTTTATTTTAAATTTATTTCGACCAACTACCAGAGACCGAGATTTGCGTGCTACTCAGGACTCCACCGTTAAACGAATGATCAGCGCTTCCCGATACTAGTTGTTTGAATGTTTTTTAGTTGTCATTCTAAATCCAAACGTTGGTCACTTTTTCTCAGTCACTTGTCTTTTAGCGCAAAAAATCCAAGTTTTAGAGGAGCTCACATGGACGCCATCGTAACTAAATTTAAACGCAGCTGCACTAACTGAGTAAATGCCTAACGGACAGACATACTCGTCACACACATACATGGTTTCCATATTCGCACATAATAAAAAAATGTAATTTGTGATATATTTTATTGTTGCTATTACTGTTGTTTTTGTTGCTTTTTGTTTATCTCATTGTACTGACAGTAAATACATTTAGTTAAAGTTAAATAAAATAAAAAAAGTAATTGTTTAAAGTCGCTGTGACTTACGGTAGCTGAGCTGTTATACACCAGATCACTGGAAAATTTACATGCGGCTGAATGTACACGAGCGCTCAGTCAAACGTTGGTCCATATGCGTCGTTCTTAATCAGTGATAATTCCTGTTTAAGCTGCGATTTTTTTGATGGCGTCAATGTACCAAATGTCATCAATTGTAGCCGTGATATACACAAGTACATTCATACAAAGTTTATGGAAAAAAAAGCGTGGGCCTATTCAAAAGTTTATGCAGAATTTTAGATTTGAGAAGTATTTAAAAAATAGCAGAAATCAGAAAATTGCTTTAAGGATTTTTGCAGAATTTTTAGTGGAATATTTGCGAGTCTACTCGGTACATTAAGGAATATTTTTTATAAAATTTTTAAAGTTTGATTAAAAATAGAAAAATAATAATAATATATAAATTCGATATTAAGAGATTGACTGAATAATGTCTTTAGTCGGAAATCAATTATACTTGTTTGCAAGAAATTTACTTGTATACACTACTACAACATTATTGAAAACAAGTTTAAATTGAAAACGTTTTACAGTCTAATTGGTAAACGTTAGGCAAAAAGGTCTTAAGTCAAAAAATTACAGTTTTAGTTTTACTTTGTTTTTTATTGAATTATTTTCTATTTTACTTGTTATCAATAGCTTAAGTGCATAGTCCAAGAACGAATCAGTTTATGGGTCTATTTATAGTCCTCTACTTTAGGCAATAAGTCATTTTGTGTAAGCAAATTTTGTTTAGTATTAAACAAGAGGCAAGGGGCTTCGAGCACCAGACGAACCTGTCTGAAAGTGCTTCTTACCGACCATCTTAGCAGGTTTCAAGAGTTTTTCCATTGAAAGTCCTTTGCCTGTATCAACCTATCACCAGAGCAATTCTGGGGTCTGGTCTACAGAATGTATTTGAAAATCCCTTTTTTACGAATTCGTCAGCAGTTTCATTCCCAGCAATGCTTACATGGCCCTCAACCCACATTAGCGTTACCTTATTCGAAGAGGCACACTTATAGGGCTTTAAGAAACAAGGAGGAGTTCACATCCAAATGGCGCATGCATTTTATAACCGACTGGTTATTAAGTGTAATGAGAATTCTCTTCTCTGCATATGACGTTTCAACACGTAATTCAACCAAGCATTCTGCTGATGGACGGACACGTACGTCTCCAGACTCAAAGTGTAGGATACGTCTGTCGTCCTGTTCACTTAGGACGCATCAGTAATGATGCTGATGTTATTCTCCATTCATTCATGACAGCGAAGTAGCCTTTCGACTACATTAATCTGATTCTCCTGACCTCTTTATTCATGGGGTCAAGAATTCTCCTATGCCCCAAATCTGACTCAAAGCGATACCATATGCCATTGCTTTGCATCCGAATTACTAATCTTGCCGCCGCTATTCTTATAAATAAGACCAACGGCAACAATCCCAGCACCGCCTCTATTTTCTGGGTTAATGTGTTGTGAATCACATCACATATACCCATGCAAGCAGTTCTCTGAACTCCATCCAGCTTATGGCTAGCCTAAGAGGCCTTAGGTCACCAGATAACAGATGCGTTAGTAATCGGTTGTCGCACCACCATCGCATAAATCCAGTGCGCAGTCACCTTCCTGGACACGTTGATTTTGATTCCGACAACATTAAGGATCCAATATCAATATCTTTTCATCTTCGTTTAAAAAGCATAGCAACTGACTTTTGAAATAATTTTCAAGTAAACCACCAATAACTTAATTTTCGTATGTATGTGGAACTCATGTGCATGTGAGAAAATTATTTTTAAATGCCTTGAAAAACGAAAGAGTAAGCCAACAATAAAAATGAATAAAAAACTATTTTTTCTCATGAAAAATCTTTTTTCTATCTTCTATCTGATTAAAATCTTTAAATTTTCGGCCTAGAGCTCAATGTTTGCTAAAAATTTCAAGCCTACGCACAAGATTACACATAAAAACAAATTAGCGTAGAGAAATTTTGAATTTAAATCAATTCAAGTTTTAGCTGAAAACAACCCTACATGAACTGGAAACATTTAAACGAAAAAAAAAACAAAATCTAAAAAATACTTTAACAATTAAACAAAACAAACTCATCATAAATAAGACGGTTTTTATTAATTAATAAAAGTTATTGTTTTGTTTTATGTTATTTAAACTATAAATGTTGATACGAGTAAACTGAACTAGACCTGCTTGCTACTCCCGCTATAGCAATTTTCTAAAAACAAGTGTCGGTTTTCGTCTAAATCTTTAGATTTAGTAATTGTCTGTAAGAAATATTATTTCCGTTGACACTGAATTTTTATTTAATATTCTAACGTCTGACACACAGAGCGATGATGATTTGCACTTAGACTTTTTTACTCATACATACATACATACTAACTACCCAGTGGTAAAATTGAACAGGGATTTATATTTGAGGCCTTCTAGAAGGCGAATTTACATCTTCATTTAAATTTAAAATTAATAATATACAATCTCATTCTAACTTGCCTTTCCTTAAAGGCCTCTGAATTCCCTTTTAAATATACGATAGTCATTTGCACTGCCTTTTTTAAGAAGAGAAGGAAGATGTACATTTTCTTTTTTTTGAAATTTTTGTATTATTAGCAGCAACAACAAAATTTTTAAGCCGTTAATAAAGGCAGATAAAATTAATAGGAATCAAGAAAATTAGAATAAAATGGAAGAACTAATTTAGTTGTATTTAAAGCTATAAAACAGTATGTTTAATTGTACTGAGATATATTTTTAAGAAATGTATAAAGCATTAAATAAAATTTTAAAAGGCTAAAATTTTGTTAAAATTTTTAAATTAGAAAGTTTTTAACAGATTTTTGCGTAAATGGTTACAAAGAGGCCTTTAACAGTAGGTCTTCTAGAAGCGCTATTATTAGAAGTAAGTACATTACATGCCGTGTAAAAAATAAATGAGTCTGCAATGTGTATCAGTCTTTGTGTTTGAAAAATAAGGCTTAATAAGGCCTTTTATAAGGCCTACTTACATCTTCTTTTTCTTTATCGCTAATCATTATGTATGTATGTATGTATGTATGTATATGGTTGTAGTGGTTTCATATAAGTGTGCATAAGAATTAGTAACAAATATGTTTGTATGGCATTGTCACATTTATTTTGGAATACATGTCAGTGATTAGCCTGACATGACGGTGGCTGGCCCACCGTCTATTTATTCATCCAACAATCCAACCATTTATTTATTCAAGTAACCAGTGAACTGACCGCCCAACCTTAGTATTAATATATTATCACACATTCATTACTTGTTTGTATTTAAGGTTGTAGTAGTAATATATAAAAAAAAATTATTTATTTTCTTGTGTTTGAACTAAAGTACAAGTAGTTCACTATCTTTATTATCAAGAATGTACTTTTTGCTAGATATTTTGCTTCAGTATTAACTTTTTCGTTTCTCGAGTCACGTTTCCTGATATTAAATGGCTGATCATATGGCACATTTTAGTTTAATGGCAAATGACGTCATTTGGTAAGTATTTTAAATTACATGGATGGATAATATGCTTTATGTAATAAAAAGTGATTAATTTGTGAAAGTATTAAGACCATACATATGAGTACCTATCATGTTTAGTATATAATGCTGAAGAGTAATATAAGGCTTGTTGACATTTGGAGTTGTTTTAAAAAATCAGTTGCAGTTTTTGAGTTCTACGTATTAAAGAACTTGCTCTAATTGTAATTTATTAAGAACACAGAGCAAAGTACGCCAATCGATCACGATAGGAATTTTAGTCGAGTTTGCTGAGCTTTTAGAATATATATTTTAATAAAAATTTAAAAAATTAGATCACGTCTGAGTGACGTAATTTGCCTTAAAAGATAAGGCGTCACAAATGATGGTTATACACTAAGATTTTGGTTGAAAGTTCACATCAATACTAATGATTTAAGAAGCGGTATAATGACAACTAAATTGTTAAAAAATAAGGTAAATTGCTTAATTAACTAAAATTATTCTTGAGAAAGCATATAAAGCATGTATTTTACAACAAAAAAGCCCTGGATGTAAAAATGTGCAGTGAAATTTAAAGGCCTTTTTAACAGAAAAACTCTTATTATACCCTTCACACAGTGAAAAAGGGTATATATAGGTTTGTCATTCCGTGTGAAATTTCTACAATTTTGATTTCCGACCCCATAAAGTATATATTTTCTGCAAGCTTATGAATAGGGGAGTCGATTAAGCCCTGTCAGTCTGTCTGTCTGACCGTCTGACCGTCTGTCCGTGTGTATGTTGAAATCAACTTTTTGAAGCCCCCCGCCATCACTTGGACGGGTGAGGTATTAAAATATCAGAAATATTCGGGAGTAGATCGGTATTGAAAATCAGAAACATCGGTACATAAACAACTGAGATATGAGCAAAAACCCACGACCACCTCGATTTTTTTTTTCACAACAACATTACAACAACAACATACATACATAAAAACATGTATAGTGCTTAGAGTAAGCATGGCATCGAATCCCAGCTGAGCCAAAAAATTTTTTTTTTTTTTTTAAATATTTTTTTTTATTTTTTTTGTTTTATATTTATTATATATATTTTAATTATTTAAAAAAAAATTTTTTTTTTTTTAATTTTTTTTTAAATTTTTTTAAATTTTTTTTTTTTATTTTTTTTTAACATACATACGTAAATTTATAATTTTACAATGGAATGTTTTTATATATGTATGTTTTTTATATGTATATATGTATGTATGTATATCATATGGAATGGTGATACAAGCTACTGTTATTGCATGACTACACGTTGTGAAGGGTATATAAGATTCGGCACGGCCGAATATAGCGATCTTACTTATTTTTTAAATAATTTAGTGTAATAATTGAATTTGTACAGTGACAATACTATATGTGAGGTAATTAAAGTAATTAAAAATATATTCATTCCATTTATAAGGCTTAAAAGACTTTTTTTTTTTGGTTTAAAAATATATTTAAATATTTTTTTAGCTGGCAATGCCCAAAGTAACACTGGGTAGTGCATAAAAGTTAATAATAAAACTTGTAAACTACAAACAGGGTGTGTTAGAATATATGGGAGAGTGTCTAGAGATTATACATCGTAGACAACAACTATGCAACAGCGAATGATGTCTCATATAATTTTTAAAAGGTATAAACAAGGGATGTTTGTATGTAAGTTGTTTTTGTTACGTCCCTCATATTTTCAGGCAAAAATTGTATATTTTTATAATTTTAATTAAAAAAACTAAAATTATTTTCCACTACGACTGTGAAATAAATACACACCACACAAAAACAAAAAATAAACAAACTTATAGGCAAAAATTTTTATTTCCACGTTGTGAAGGTCACTCATAACGTAATCAAGTAAGAGCACCATATTCGGTTGTGTCACCCTGTGATACTCACCACCAATTTTGTGCAGCACATTTATCCACAAAATTTGTTATTTTGTTAACAACTCTAATCACTATAGTATAGTTTGTTATACTAAAATATTTATCACATTCTTCCTTTAAGTTCGATTTGCCATTAATTTATTGTCTTATATATAGTGAGAAGTGATACTACGTACTTCTTTTAACCATAATATTTGAGAAGTGGATATTAAAACAGGCGTGTCAAAGTAAATTCTGATAATGATTTCTACCTTAATACGTTAATACAGGGACCATATTTTTCCAAATCTTTGTCCATAAAGATATTTTATGAATTTAAAAAAAATAGTAATATGGGGGTAACCCTTATTTTCCATTATTATAACAATAACATAAAACAAAAAATCTGTAGATTTAATGCTGTCGCTTTTATGCCGTTGTAAATTATAAATATATTAAAAAAGACACTGTGCGAGGTAAATTTTGATCCTTAACTCCTTAAGTAATGTACGGATTTGAAAATTTTTTGGGAAACATAATTATTTACTCACTAAATATATCTGTAAAATTTTATTACTCTACGTCAATGCCGTTAGCCATTCTTGTATTATAAGCTATAACTTCTTCCTAATAGACCGATGATGTATTAGAAATATTCTGGCAAAATTTCATCTCACTAACTTTTTATGTGCGTGCTATAAGTGCTTTAAACAGATGGAACAGATGGAAATATATGTTACTTTACAGGAGACGGCGAAAACGTAATAGAAACTGTATTTTCATCATGTTACTTCTTTTGTGAAATTGCTTGAAAAAGCAGTTATTTTTAATACTATTGCGTTTAATTTTTGTATCATGTTGTGTTTGCGGTAAATGTATTGGCATCACTGAAATACTCAATTTCATAAAATTACAAGTCAGGGCCTTTTTTCTTATACTTTAAGGAGTCTAAAATGAATATTTCGATGTGATACACCCAATTCAGTTGATGATACAAAATCAGGGATTTTTCTAAATTTTCTTTTAAACAATCTACCCAAATCTATTCTCATTTAAATTTGCGATGATTTTTTATGATTTTGTGTGTGATTTTTATTACTTTAATCGGCTAGTCTTCTCCAGTTGCTCGCTGGTATATAGAAAAATATCAAAAATTGAATACAAATATAAATATAAGCGATGCAATATACTTTTGCATTAAATCTTTAATTTGTATAAAAAAATTTAATTAAAAAAATATATATTGAATTTTTTTATAATTTATTATTTTTTTTATAAAAAATAATTTAAAAAAAATATATTTCCTTCACTTTATTACTATCTGAGATATGAGCAACTAAACACAACTGCCTTTGTTTTTGCATAATTTTATTACAAAAAATAAATTTTTTTCTGCCCTGGAATTATTTATGGGTACCTTGGATACTATTTATAGGTAAAATATGTATGCTACTAGAAATATTTGTGAAAAAATTTTACACAAATCGGTCACTAAGCAGTAAAGTTATAGGCAAAAATTATTTGGTTAAATATATATAGTGTTTTGAATATATAAAATTTTCAAGCTCTTAAATAATTCCTAGACACAATGAAGACACCAAATTATAACTCGTGGTCTCACTTGAAAAAAAAAAAAAAAATAAATAAAGAGGTTTGAAACTAATAGGGATATAAGCACCAAAATACAACTGCTAAGAGGTTTTTCCTGAAATTTACAAACGAAAAACAATATTTTTTTCAATGAAAGGAATTGACTAGCGCAAGATAATAAATTTTATAAAAAAATAAAAATTTATCATGACTGCTACTACAAAATGGCAGTCAAAAAATTTCATATTTATATATGGGTCATATTTAATATATCAAAATGTACCCCCTTGAGCGCCACCTATATTTTTATCAAGTAAAACGGGGTTGACCAGTAGAATATAGTATTATCAAAAAATTTTAAATACAAAATGACTGTTTTAAATAAGCAAAATAGCGGAAATTTTTTTTAATCCCATTAGTAGAAAGGGCAGATTTTTTATGCGTCCTATATCAACTGTTTAAGTCCTAAGTAATTTATCTTCTCACCTCAAGTGCTTGTCGGTACAAAAGGGTTGTCCGGTCAAGAGAATCGAATGCTCTTCTTATAGAACGTTTTGCCGGAACCGGCCAATACTATCCGTCCAAAAGGGATGTTTGCTTAAGGAAGTGTTTATGAAAGAAGATTGCACTGAAAAGTGTTACAAACGGAGTGACAAAATGAATATACTGCCACACAGCTTGTTGGTGGAGGCTACAAAAAGTGTAGAGAAAAACAAAACAAGAGATTTTATTTTTTGAATGGTGTTTGTTACAACTTGTTTTATTTGTTTATTTTATTTTTAACATAAATTTTTCCAAAAAATAATAAAACATTCTTAATGATTTCTTAAAGGTAAAGCAAAGGAATTCTTATTTAATGTATGTAGGTATGTATGTGTAAATTATTTATCAATCATAATAATGAGCAAATTGTTGTCGAAAAAAGTATAAAAACTTAAAGGAAACAATTTTAATTTATATTTATAATACAAGATTTAATTGTTTGTTAAAAAAAACTAACAATTAGTAAAATATTTGTTTGTGTGTTTTATTTTTTATTTTTATGAATTTAATTTTAATTTTAACTAAAAAATAATATTTTTCTTTATTTAATCTTATAAAACACTTAGGCATACTCGTTTAATTGTTTACTTGTTTAAGGGTTTGTTAATGTTGGTTAACATTTTCTTTGTTGTTTTTGCTTTATTAACTAATTTAATTGTTATTTTGATAAATTATATATATAAATCTAAGTTAATTTTGTGTGTTTTGCTTGTTTTACATATTTAGAAAGGAGGGGATATTAGTTTAGGGCTAATAAAGTTGATAGTAGAGTAGAGGGAGTTATAATATTTACAAAACGGTTTCGAATATTACATAGTAAAAGTTGAGTTAAAAATTGCAAAAAACAAATACATACAAAAAGCTTTTATATATTTTTATTTTTTTTTGGTAAAACTTAGTATCAGCTGATTGATTGTTGGCTTCAAAGTTGCAAGAGAGTTTTAAAGGAAAACATTTTTAGTTCTCGTTCAATTTTCAAACAGGTACGTATATTTTGAAAACATAAAGCATTTTTAACTAAATTAATTGAATATTTTTTTGTAAGGATTAAATTTACGTTTCTTTAAGAAGTATTTTGTATTCATTTGTAATTTTAGTTTTAGGAGTTATTTATAATCAAGCAGGCTTTATTCCTTGAAGTTTGGGTAAATTTTTGGTATTTATTTAAATTTAAGAATATCAAATAAGAAACGGTTTTACTAAGTCTTTGTATTTTTTTAATATTTAGCTGCTTTTGGTGGCATGTAATTGTTTGATGTATGATTATTATATAGAGACTTGCTGGTTTTTTGTTCTTTTTGTATGTTTAATTTAGTTTTGTTTGGTTTTTATTTGGCATTGAATTTTTTTTAATTATTTTATTTTGTTTATATAGTTCATGTATATTTTATTTATGATAAATATTCTCAACTTTATTTCGTAAATTCAATTTATATAATATTCTTTTGTTTTAATTGTTTATTATTTATTTATTTATTCATTCATTCATTTTGCATAAGTATAAACCAATTGTATTTACATCGAGTTTCGTTTAACAGTGCTTATGGGCAATAAATATATAACTACAATATTTTATATTTTTATTTCATTTATATTATATTATCTTTATATATTAATTTTTTATTTATTTTTCTTTCTTTTTTTTGTTTGCATGTAAGTTTGTTTGCATTTGTATTTAATATACTTTTCATATCATTAACATTATTCGTTTTCGTTTCAATTGGTTTTTAATTAATTTTTTTTTTTTTGGTGGATGACTCAAAATAAATATATATTTATAAAAAAATACCGCTAAAAAAAGCATAATATTATTTTGACATTAATTTCGAATTAATGCTTTATTTAAATAAGCACAACAGAATGAGAGCCAGCAGGTTATGGCACAGGCATTGCATGCATTTCGAAAAAGAAATACTTCAAAGAAATTTTCTTTAACTAGACAATTTATAAAGCATTTCGTAGTAAATTTAAGTATGAAGGAGGGGTGAATTCCTGCTTAACGCTTAATCATAAACCGACAGTGGATAATAATCAATTAATTAAATTAAATTAATCAAAACACAGCTGACGAGATTGAAGTGAACTAATGGTTAACTGCCACTTTCTGGAAACTGGTCGAAGAAAGACGATTGGTAAATATGTATAATGAGTACCTCGGGTCCTTTTGAAAAGAGTAACTAAGTGCAAAGTGTGAACTCAGTACAACTACAAGAAAAACTATAAACCATAGATCATCACGCTATGCCCTGAAAGACATTTAATTTTATCGTAAACAAAACGACTTTTAACGAAACTAACGACAAACAATGTACAAAGATGAGAGTACGCACATATTTCTTTTTTGATGATGGCTGTTATAAACTTAGTTTTGTGAAAAAGATCGCAGCGAAGGAGTAGGCCACCAGCAGACGTGGGGATATAAAAACAGGTTAATAAAAAAAAAAAAAAAACAAAAAAGCAAAACCAGCAGGCTTCTAACTACATCAGAAGACCTCTTCTAAGAAAGGCTAAACCAATTCGGTTACCAGGTCACTTCCACTTAAAATTATAACTACAGCACCTGCCTAAAAAGAAGAAGTTAAACAAGCCATAACGCAATTAAAATACGTTTATGCTTAAGGAATCAATAGCCTTGCAGCTAAAATCTGTCAATCTGAGAATATGAAAAAAGCTAGATAATAATAAAAAAAAAAAAAAACGGAGACCACAATTAATACTGCAATTGTCGTGGCAACACACTGACTTCAGTTGTCAGCAAAATATTTTATAAGATCCTGCTCAATCGAATTATAGGATATATAGTGAACAGCCAGCACAGTTTTGACCTTAAAGATATTGTGTTGACTTTGGAGTGATTATAGAACAACACATTGAATACAACTCAACGTTTAACTTCACAGTCATTCGTTTTAAGAAGGCTTTCGATGCAATAGATCGTAAATCTATATGGTCGGGTTTTCACAGTGGCAGTACGAGTGAGCAATTAAATGCACTTATCGGAGTTAAACAGGGTTGCATAAGTATTATCACCTATGTTGTTGTAATGGGCGGTTCAGAGACTTGGTTTGTTAACAAAAAAAAAAAAAAAAATAGAGGCAAGCTTCAACCCTTTATCAATAGATGCTTGTGAATATGGCGGACTCGAATATCTTTAACGCCTAATTGCTCCCACCTGCACACAAGATGATACAATTAACACTCAAATACGACCTCGAAACTGATTTGGTGTGATAATGGTTCGTAAGAAAACAGTGTGACGAAATCTGGCATTAAACACAGAGGGCTCACGATAACACGAAGAGAAACTAGAAAATCATTCAATGAATCACGTTATTTCGTTAGCAAATAATTAACACAAATATTTTCATTAACAAAAAAATTGCCATTTAAAATTCTTCATGAAGAAAATGCTCAATATTTTAATTTAAATTAATTAAAGTGATTTTTTTTAAATCGGGAACCCAGTACATGTTATTCATTAATAGTGAGAGAAAGTATTTTTGCTTTAATGGGAAATAGAGAAGAAAATCTTTATATTTAAAAATGTACTAAAACTGTACATAATTATAGAAATAGTATTGCAAATTACATCAACAGACATACAAATTTATGTTTCTAATAAGAAGACCTCATATTTATAAACAATTTTTAAAACTGATAAAAGATTTTTATTCAAAAATTTTCTACGAAAATTTTGTTTTGCAAAAATCGTTAAAAAAAAATTAAGATGCGTTTATAGAGAACAGAGAAGAAATAGGGAACTAATGAAATAATTTTTTTTTTTGAAAAAAATTGTGAGGATTTTTTTTATAAGCGTAGTTGTTATTGTAACAGCTCTATTGTCAACTAAAGTTTATTCCTGGGAAAAAAACTTTCGTCTAATACAGCTGTTGCTGGATTGAAAATCTTCAACCGAGTTGAACTCAAGTCGTTCCGCAACGTAGATATAATTGTAGAAAATCTTTATATAAGCCTAGTAGCAAAAGTCGGTTTATCGGCCCTATCGCCTGCTGCTCTCATTGCGTTCAGTTTATTGTAAATGTTTTTGTTGTTCTATACAAATATGTTTGCATGTAGTAACGTTTATGTATTTATGTTGCATATTGTAAAATGTGGCGATTTTTTAAATCTTTTAACTAAAGTGTTTGTTTTCTTTTTCTTTCTTTAAAGCCTTAAATATTAAACTGTTTTTATTTCATAGGACTTACACTCTTACTAACTAATTCATTTTTATTTTTCTGTAAATCTGCAAATATGTATTTTACTTATTTAGAGATTAGTTTATCGTTTTTTTCTATTATTTATTTATTTATTTAAATAAAAAATATGTTGTATTATCAAAAATTATAATTTAATTTATTATAAACTTGTTTCATTTAACTATAATTGCTTCGTTTTCAATTTCAACCTTCTCACCTTCTTTTTTCACGTCTGTTTTTCTACTGCAGCATCACTTTTTTGTTTGTTTTAGTTTTGTTACACTAAAATCTTTTTATTGCTGGTTGGACTATGTGTGTGTGTGTGTGTATGTATGTGTATCTGGTTATGTGACATTCTCTGGTGCAAATGTGGTTTGTTCAAAGGTGTTGTCGAAGGATGCTGCTGCTAATGTTGGCTGCCTGTACACCTCCTGCTGGTTGTGTTGATGATAATGATGATGAGCTTGTGCTTGATACTGATGATGATGATGATGTTGTTGATGTTGTTGATGATCATTGTAATGATTAGTAAATGTATGCTAATTTGGAATGTTATTATATTTGCAGGATTTGCAACATTTCTCTTGGTAACGATGTAAACGACATAAGCCCATGGAACGTACGTTGCGGCAATAACGTGATGTATCTTTACAATGTTGTAAAGCTAAAGTGGAATTAAAAAAGAAGACAGAAAACACACATTTAATTTCATTTATTTTTTTTCTTATGATGGACGACATAATAAATAATATGGGAAGTCACATATTCGGCGGAACACATAAATCTACATGTTCACGAATAAATATAAATGCGTTAAGTTTTTGGTTTTTTAAACAACTTTAAAAAGTATGTACAATTTACTTTTTTGGCTGATAAATTATTGTAAACCAGCAACTACTTTACTACTTTTTGTTTTTCTTTGTGGCGATTAAATAAGTAAAAAAGAACTGGTTAACATTTATGGGCGATTGAAAAAGTCATCATCAGCATTTTTGTATTGTGAGTGCTGCGGGAAATAACCGCCAAAATCGATACAAGATCTTAGCTGATAGTCTACTTTTGGACCTGAAGAGCTTGCACTATAACCTGGTAATTCTAGTTTAACATTTCAAGAATACTAAGAAAACAATAATGACAGTAAGGATCAAACAAAATCCAGATAACTTGAAAATAGATTTTTTTTTAAATTTTCTTTTAAAAAAAGAATTAAGAGGAATTTTTTAAAAATGAAAAAATTGAATTATTTTGTATGGATTTTTTTTAAATCATTATTTTAGAAATTGTTCCTTTTTATAAAAGAAAATTTTATTAAATTTTATTTTATTAATCTCCACCTAAAAGATAATAGAAAATCGAAATCTGTATATAAAATAATTTTGGAAAATTTTGATGGTGGAGCAAACTTTTTTTAAACTTCTGTCAGTCTGTATTTCTTAACTAAAAACTGCTGAATGGATTTTGATAAAGTTAATAAACAAATAGCAAACTACAAACAATAATAAAATATTATTTTGTTCTAAAAACGATATCAGCATTAATCTCAATATTAAAACAATACAAAAATATTTTTGAAGCCATAGATCTAAAAAAAATGAACAAAAAGTATTTTTTGGACATAAAAAAACTAGATCTTGCTCTCAATGTACAGATAAAATGTAGAGAACTCAGTTTTTTATTTGCAGGTCTTTTTTAAAGTATAGAAAATATAAAATATTTGAAATCAATAAAAATATTTTTTTAAAACAAAACAAAGTTCTATGTAGTTCGTTAAAAGAAAAAAGGGCCCATTAAAAAAAAAAACTAAAAAAAATATTTTTTTAAAAAAAAATATTAAAAATTTTTTTTTTGAAAGATTGAAGAAATAGCTATCTAAACTCTTTGAGTCAAATTTTGCTGAGAGCTATAGGTAATAAGTTACAGGGATGAGAAGAAACACCTACTTGGCCAAAATGTCAAATTTTGACCCCCTATATCTCAGAGAGTTCTTGACCTATCTTATTAAAAATTTGTATCTGAGCTACTATTCAATAGGTCTAGCGTTGCAACTTTCATCCCGATCGGAAGACATCGATTTCAAAATTTGGTACACTTGAGACGAAATGACCCATATATTTATTTTTTTTACCAATCATACAATATAAATTGTAGGGATGGGGAAAGCTACATTTTCAGAAGAAAATTTTTTCCCCTTGGTCTTACGAATTCATTAATTATTTTACATAATAGTTGAACCCAGTTTTCATTGCTGGTCCGAACAATACTTTTGTTTTGAATTTATTTGAAATAATATTTTATCGTTGCTGGTAGAATTTCTTTTATATTTGTATGAGGTCGTGTCCAAATATAAATTTTTTTCTTACTAACCTTTGTGTACTGTTTTAAGTATTTGATATTTTTCTACTTTCTGTTGGACATAAGATATTATCTCACGATAAAAAATATTCTACATATAAACTATTTGATAAACGAGAAATAGAAAGACAAACAGCCAAATAGACAGAAAGACAACAACTCTAAAAAGTTGTGTTTTGTATTCTGTACTGCCATCAATAATTTCAAATTTTATTTTATATTTACATACTGTTCTTGGTAATTGTATTATAAGAATAGATTGTTTATCCTTCAAAACGTCAAAGTCCTATAAGAAGGACAAATAATCGGAAAAATTAAGAGCAAAGAATAATGTTTACTACATTCTCCTTCAGTTCCAGTAAACAAAAGTGGATTCTTGTTATAAAGTGTATACAAAAAATATTTAAGTTTAACTTTAATTTAATTATATTTTTAAACATTTTTAATTTTTAGTTTAAAATATATGTACAATTGTATTCGGCTGGTCTACAAATCTTAGCCAGAGTTTTATTCATAAGTATTTAAAATCAAAAAAAAAACATGAATATAAATATCAATTTTGATTGTAGTTACCTTTTGCATAACATGGTGGACTTTTGCAAACTTTCATAACGGCCGGCCTAGTTTGATGTTTGCAAGCATTTCCTGCTGGTCTTCTGGTGCCATACCAAACGCACTGCAGTACACGATACTTAATGCCCTGGCGGCCACAAGGTGCATTGCACTAGAAGTTTGTAACAAAAAAGGCAAAAAAAATTAAATGAAGAAATACAACATATAAAATTTATATCCCTTTGTAAAGAAATTAAACATTTAACTGTCTATTGCTCTAACCTCTGACCAAGACTCCACTCTCCATACACCCCTACAACGTTCATTATAACATTCCTGACGACTTATGGGTTTCTCGTATTCTGGACATGTTGTGGCCAGTGAATCGTTGGCAAAACGACAGGCAACCTCACGTTTTTGTATGGCTGTATTACGGCCGAAACAACGTGATTGATGGCATAGAGACCACTCGCCTTTAATCCAACGTGGACACTCTTCAGTGCCACACGTCTCAAAGGTATCAGGTATATCTAAGCCATAGTCTTCACATACAACATTGTCAACAACTTCTTGATTGTCTTCCATATCGTTCATTAGCTGGTCGCCCTCTTGCAAAGCTTGTGTGTCAGTTTCTTCACGTTGTCCTTGTTGTTGCTTTTGTTGCTGCTGATTGTTGTTATTGAAATCAATTCTAACACACGTAATGATACGTCTCTAATTTATTGTAAATAAAATGTGAAACGAAAAAACAGTTTAATTTGCAATCACGGTTGTTTTGTTAAACATGTATGCATGTACTTACTCTTAAGCCTGAGCCAGCAGCTCCACATTTTTGTGAACATTCGGACCAAGGACTCGTTAGCCATTTGTACGTGACTGAGGGTGTCGTTTCGGACAATTGTGCATTTATAGCCGACCAATGATTTGGCCATCTAGCATGAGGTAAATGTAATTGTCCTTCATCAGTTCTTTCAACACCATCTGCATTTATAACTACATCCGTTTGTCCAACCATATCATTTGTATTCCCTAGTCCTATATCTTCGTAGGCAGCATCAATATCATCATCCTCATTATTATTGTTGTTGCCACTATTAACGTCATTGTTGCTGTTGTATTTTGCCGAGAATAATGTCAAGTCTTTTGTTATAATTTGTGGTTGTGATTTGCGTGCCACCAGCTCCTGCTCCTGCTCCTGCTCTGCTTCATCCAATGCAGTAACAAAGTGATGTCGCTGTTTGTGCTGCTGTTCTTGATGAGGACGATTAAAATCAATGCCATATTGAAATCTATTATCCGCCAGCATATGATGACCACGTGAATTGCTAAATTTCTGAAATGATGGCCATAAATACTAAAAATATGACCAAAAATCGAATTGGCGAAAGAAGAAAGAGAAGACGATTTATTATTCACTGTGAATGAAATAAATTATTGATAAATATTTTAAAGGCATTGTATGAATTGTAAGGCACACAACATATAGATCTAAATGAATACAAATCAAACGGAAAATATTAAAAATCCAAAAAAGAAAAAAAAAAATATTTAACGGAAATATTTAATGTACGAAAACGATATCATTTACGTTGTAATTGTGATAATGATTACGATAATTGTCATTCATATTAAAAACATGCAAAAGTTGAAAATCGTTTAAAAAAATCACAAATTTAATAAATTTAACAAATAAATTATAGAAAAATGTGTAAGAACGTGTTAAAAAAATTCTACATAAGTGATGAATAATTATAAATTAATTAAAAGTTAGAAAATGACTTTTTTATTTTATGTTTTAAATTATAACTGAACAATTGGTTTGTATCCAGTATGTACATTTTATGTGGACATATTTGTATGAATATTGGTATTTTATAGTTTTATGACGCTGTTAAAATATATATATTTTTAGAATAAAAAAGCCGATATGCACAGTAGCATTTACAAATACAGATCGAATAATTTTTAACTATTGGTGAGTTAATGACAGGCGTTAAAGGTCACAAAATACTCAGTATTGTTTCTTTTTGGCAACAAAATTCTTTGTTTTTAGTTTTTCGAAAATGCATGTATTTTCATTTATTGTTTTTGTAGCTGTTGGCATTTCCATTAGCAGTTTCAATTTAAAGTATAAATGCAGAGTAATGGTAAACAAAAACAAGTAAGAGTGGTATATTCGACCGTTACGAATGTCATAATACCCTTCATCATCATGTACATAAGTATAATGACCACATCGTAGCTCAGTCTAGTTTTCAGATTTAAAGTTATACACCATTTTTAATTTTCAGAAATAGGCCCAGAGACATATAAATATCTACAAAAAGTAATAAAAGTGACGAAAAATTATTTTAGGACTAAAAACTATTAATTACTGTGGAAAAATTATTAACAAATTACAGACAGTCGTGTTTATTTGCTCGTATCTCAGAAAGTTATGATGCAATTATACTGGATTTCAATAGTGATTAACCCATCGGTCAAACAGAAACAATTGCAACGTAGGACTAGGTCATGTCAATATGTTACCACAAACAAAATGCCAACAAAAAAATGTAGAGTAAAAAATTTGTATAAGTATAACTCCCAGTTAGAGTAACAGATTATAATACAGCGTGTGCCAAAAATTACTATGGGGCTTACAAATCTTTTCTTATTTAATTTTATTCTCTTTTCCAATAAGTAATACAAAACATTTTTAAACCTAATGGTGGCCTTTGGTCCACCAAAATTTACTTTTACTTCTATTTCAAATTTAAAATCTTATAAATCTGATGGAAGTGAATGTACGATGTCAATTTTTTTTTTAAATGTTTTTTTTCGTCAACATTTTCTTAATAACAGCAAATAAATGAGACACGCCTACATTCGCTTTCATGACAAATCATTTCGGTGAGCTGATGATTTTGCGATCAAGACTGGTCACTGAACCGTGTGATATCACCCGTCTAGATGTTTTTTTTATAATTCAAAGCTTTGAAGATAAATATTAGTCGCATAGTTAGCGAGATATGGCAAAAAGTGTCAAAAACTAATCCTTCCCAATGGACCACCTACAGAGAAGTTGCAGCCAATATTTGTATAAAATTATATTTAAACAATAATTTCTTCTTAAAAGAAAAAGTTGTTTAAATTAGTTTTAACAAAATTTCTCATTTTTTATTATTACCCAGTTAAGGGCCTTTCTAACCCATGTTCTTACTTATCCATGCAACAACAACAACTAAAAGGCACACGTAGGGATATAAACACAAAAAATACAAACAATCATGATACACATTTTTATTTCAATGGTTAACATACAAATCTGTTAATGTGTGCCGATTGGAAAACATACACTAATATATCGACATACACACACACATTTAAAATACACCAACTCAGTAACAATTCGAAATAGAAACTGTAAAAAAGAATGTTGCTAAACTCTATCTATGCAACTATTAAATACAGCCACAAAAGTCAAAACAATAATGTTAGTCAAGCTGCTTTTCTTTGCATAGTTTTCAATACACAAACACACTTATGCCACTCATATACAAATGCAAATGTGAGCAAATGCATGCATTGCATAAACAATGCAATGGAATATTGAATAAAAATCTTCCTACACAAAGCCAACAAATTTTCTTACTTATCTCACACAACATTATGCAAATATGTGTTGGACTGTTCTGAAAAAATGGAACTAAATAAACACATATCGTTAATAGAAATTGGATGGGCCCTTACTAAAATAAAAATATTTTTAAGAACAAAGTGTAAATTAAAGTAATTAAAAGGTAATGATATTTAGAAAATACAATTAATTATAATTTTATTATGGATTCTCGTTTAATGTTTTAGTTGGCGATATGATATAAAAAAATAAAAAAAATATATAGAAAATATAAAAATAAATAATTTTAGTTTATGCATGCAAATCATGTACAAAATTTTGTTGGTACTTATTTGCTTTGTATTCTCCCTCTCTAGCTTTTCCTCTGCTTAAATATTCAGGGTTTAAATGTCACTTGAGAAATCATAGTTGCAAGTTGTATATTGTATGCAATACCAACAAAAAATTGCATTCTATATAAAAAACAAAAAAAAACGGGTCGCTGTGTGTCAAATTTTTTTTAACTTGTCCATATTTATACCCTACACCAGTGGTGCCAAGAGTAAAACTAGCTTTGTCATTTAGCTTGTAATTTCTTAAATATTTATTTTCGACACCATAAAGTATATATAATTTGAAAGCTTATGAGTAGGGTATTGGCAATGTCCGTTTGTCCTTGAGTTGGTTGACATAGACTATAAGAAGTATGTGGTATTTATGTTTTTGAAACTATTTGGAAATTAATAAAATTTAAAGCCAAAATTTCATTAATCACGCATCTTTTTTCTTTTGTTTGTAGGTATGTACATTTTTATATATCTGTAACACAACCACGATAAAAGGCTTAAAGTATAATCAATGAAAATACTTGTGTGCTCTACATATAAGTTTTTGTGATATTTGGCAATTATTGATTGAAAAGCTGTGGCTAGATCAACTTTATCCTCAGATGTAGTCGGACACACATATACCCACACTTAAATACAAATACTTAATTGTCGTTGGTGCCTTCTAGCATATGTGGTTCATTGTGTAAATGTATGCAACAGCCGATAACAGTTTTATACAATCGGAAACCACTTGTATGGATGCATTTTCTAAACGACTTAAAAATTACTTTGCAGCCTTCTATATGGATAGAATTCTGTATCGAATTCAAATCTATAAAACATGATTATTATGCATTGATTTTAGAGTTTAAAAGTTTTTGCGATTTTTTGTTTGTTTCTAGGAAATAAAAGATATTCAATTTCATGGGAGTTTAAAAGAGTGAAAATGCATTTTTCAAGATTCATTATTTTTTTGTGCAAGTGGCAACTAAGAAATTTAGCAGCTGTTATATGTGTATCTCTATTCCGAGTACTAAAAAGGGAGCGCTTTACGAAAGAATAACGTGTTATAATTGTGAAAAATTATTAGAAAAATTTGGAGTTTGCTGAGACCGCTTCAAAGAATTTTCAATTGAGAAAGTGCATCAACCACTTGTATAGTGATCAAAAATTTTTAACAAAATAGGTCGGTAAGGCGTACCGATGAGCGTCTTGAAAACATTCCTGTTGTAAATGAGAGTTTCCCGAAAACATCAATTCGCTTCAACGTTCTCAACGACTTCAAAATTCAAGAAGCACTAAGCAGCGAGTTTGGACGAAAGACGAAAAATGTCAACTTGCCGTCAAGATTCTGCAATTTAACGTCGTGCGATTTTTTCATTGGGGTTTTGTGAAATATCGGTCTAATGAAAATAAATCAGAAACAATTCCTGAGCTTAAATTGGAGATTTAACGCTTTATCGGTAAAATACATTCAAATCTTTGTGGAAAAGTCATTTCGGTACTTAATTGGAATAAGTCTTCTTTAAATCCCCCCTGGGGATTTATATTTTCTTTAATCTTGGCTTTTCTCCATGAATAAGTAAATATAAAACCCCTTCAAGGAAGCACAGCTGAAGTGCTATGGGACGCCTCCACAGGTTGCGGATAGTGGACAACCCTACCATGCAGTGTGTAGGGTAACTGTGAATTGAATAAGCAGTGGCGGACAGTTCAGCGGAATGGAGAAGAGGGTCTCAGGTGGACACGCCTGGCAATGTGTATCTTTAAATCCTGAGTGCCGTAGAGGCTCCATTCGACATGGCGAAATATTGGCGCCATTTAATAACCAATGCCAAACTTTTAGTTTTTAAGGTCCCTAGCCTTCAAGTAGGTTGAGCTGCGGGCTAATAACCCTCTCTCGTAAAAAATATCTTATTACTGAAACGTCTACAAATAATTCAACACGATCCCCCACCATGATAACGAAATTTGGCTTTAAACAACGGATAATGATTGGAACTTGGAACATACGAACTCTCTCCGATCCATCAAGACTTGAACAAGTTTGTAATGAAATGAAGAACTACAAAATAGAAATTCTCGGCCTAAGTGAAGTTAGATGGTTAAACAACGGTTCCACGCGTACGTTAAATGGCAATACCTTTATCTACTCTGGTAACTCCGAGAAACATATCAACGGTGTTGGCTTAGTACTCTCCCCAAGGGCAAATAAAGCCCTCATAAACTATGCAGCTGTATCTGATCGTATCATCTATGCTCGTTTTAACTCAAAATTTCGCAAAATCTCCGTGACCCAGTGCTACGCCCCGACAGAACCAGCCGACGATGATGCTAAAGATAACTTTTATAGCCAACTTGAAGCTGTGCTACAGACGATACCGGGTGGTGACTTAAAAATTTTGCTCGGCGACTTTAATGCCAAGGTAGGATGTGATAACGTAAACCTACAGGCAGTTATGGGATCTCAAGGACTGGGAGATACCCGTAATGAAAACGGCGAAAGACTCGTGGACTTGTGCGCTCGCCACCGTTTATTTATTGGTGGTACGAAATTTATTCACAAAAACATACACAAGTATACCTGGGAATCCCCTGATGGCTTCACGCGCAACCAGATTGATCATATAATGGTCAGCAAGCTATTTCTTGGCTGCCTGTTAGATGTAAAATCAAGACGGGGTGCAGATATAGACAGTGACCACAAGCTCTTGGTAGGCACGTTTAAACTTCGTCCAGCGGCAATCAACACACAAAAGGGTGCGGTTAAATACAACACGTCTCGTCTTCGAAATCCGGAAGTGGCCGATCGTTACTGTTCTACTCTCTCTGATGCACTCCGTTTAAATAACAGGGAGATGCATTCATGGACAACCATAGCTAATAGCTGCAGTGAAACCGCTAAAGCAATCCTTGGTGTTAGAAGGAAGAATCATAAACCCTGGATAAGCGAAGAGTCATGGGACGAAATTGCAAATCGTAAGCGCCTGAACAATATCGTAACTAGATCCAAGACACCGGATGCTAAACTTGTGGCCAAGAGAAACTACCGGGATTGCGCAAAAGCTGTTAAGTCCCTAGTTCGGGCTGATAGAGAACGCCACTACAACAGCATAGCCGAGGAAGCTGAACAAGCAGCCAACATAGGCAACATGCGCGGTGTTTACAATGCTATAAAACATCTTGGAAGCAAGAATATAAAAAACACCTCAATGCTTAAAGATCAGCATGGTCGTGATCTCACAACACCTGAAGAGAAGTTGCAACGTTGGCAGGAATTTTTCAGTTCCGGGAGCTCTCAAAATAACACTTTTGATTTTGATATTAGCAGCTGTCCCTGGCTTTCTCGAAGACGTAACCCATGTAGAGAAATATTAACATCTCCACCAACACCCCACGAAATTCTCTCAATTCTACTCAAGCTGAAAGATTCTAAGGCCGCCGGTCCCGACTCAGTGCAAGCTGAGCTACTTAGATATGGTGCTACCCCTGTTGCAGAAGCTCTCACGCCAACTCTACAGGCTGCATGGATAAGTAATCGAATACCAGATAGCTGGAAAACTGGTGTAATCGTTACCATCCCAAAAAAAGGTGACCTTAGCCATTGTAAAAACTGGCGAGGGATAACATTACTAAACGTCATCAACAAGGTAATGGCTCTACTCCTATTACAAAGAATGTCACCAGTCATTGAACCACTTCTGCGCCAAGAGCAAGCCGGTTTCAGGCCAGGAAGATCATGTGCAGACCATATTAACACCCTCAGAATTATTATTGAACAGTCGCAAGAATACAACAGCCATTTGTATATGCTGTTTGTTGATTTTGAACGTGCCTTTGACACCGTATACAGGCCAGCTATATGGGCAGCGCTGAGGAGCAAAGGTGTTCCCAATAAGATAATTGAACTCATTCGCGAGCTATATAATGGTGCTGAATGTAGAGTAAGATTTGAAGGACAAGAGAGCCAATCGTTTTTATACAACGCAGGAGTAAGACAGGGTTGCGTACTGTCTCCCACATTATTCCTTATCCTACTAGATGGAGTAATGGAACAAACAAATACCGAGGCCCCTAACGGTATACGATGGAACTTACACGAACGTTTAAACGATATCGACTATGCTGATGATATTTGTTTAATGGCTCACCGATTCGATGATATAGAACAAAAGCTCATATGCCTTGATAGGAATGCCAGAAAAGTTGGTCTCAAGATAAACGTCAATAAAACGAAACTTATGCGGGTTGGTACCAACAACTCAAATCCTCTCTCAATTAATGGATCCGTAATTGAAGATGTTGACTCTTTCTGCTATTTAGGAAGCCGTATTACCAAAGACGGTGGCTCCGGTGTAGATATAGTAGACCGCATCAACAAAGCTAGAGTCGCATTCCACTCTCTGCACAAAGTCTGGCGTGCCAACAACATTTCCCAAGCCACAAAGCTTAGAATCTTTAACTGCAGCGTAAAATCTGTCCTTCTCTATGGTTGCACCACCTGGAGCACAACGCAAACCACCAAAAGGAAATTGCAAACTTTTGTTAACCGCTGCCTTAGACAAATCCTTCGGATCTTCTGGCCCTGCTGGGTAACAAATGAGCAGCTTTTATGTATGGCAAAGTGTGTACCAATCGAGACTGAGGTTAAACGTCGCAAATGGTCTTGGATAGGTCATATACTACGAAGACCAAGTAACGAAATCACACGAGTTGCACTTGAATGGAACCCTCAGGGTCATCGTCTACCAGGTCGTCCCCGAAATACCTGGGTAAGAATGATTAAAAGAGAAGTCGAAAGCTGCAACAAATCATGGAACCAAATCAAGTCTTTAGCCGCCGATCGTATAAAGTGGAGAGAATTTACAGACGCCCTATGTTCAACATGAACTTTTATATAATTTGAAGATATTTATAATGTCAATTAATTTATATAAATAAAAGGAAATATATATATATACAATCCAATAAAAATCAGTAACTAAAGGGTGGGCCATCTATCGGTTTAAATCAAAACCAGTGGTTATTTTGAATCTGGAAATACTAATGTCATTCTATTCTGTCACAAAACTCAGTATATTATCTTCGCTGAACGAAATAAGTCGATTTACGCTTGAGCAACGTTGGGATTTATTGGAAATTTATTTCCAATAATGGGCTAAGAAAAACTGCCAGATGATGTTAATTTTGCAAAAAAAAAAAAAAATCATATTTTCAGATCAATCTAATTTTCATCTTGGTGGGTATGTTCATAATGTTAGTTGTCTTTATTGGGCCTCAGAAAACTAATGCACCCATTACAAGTGACTGTTTGGTGCGGCTTGTGGATCGTAGGCATCATTGGCCCATATTTATTTGCAAATGAGGAAAGCGCAACTAGTATGGTTAAAGGAGGCACTTATCACACCATTGGCCCGATCGAATGAGGTACTGTGAGGCCAGCCGCGGCAGCCATTTGAATGAAATGATATTTCATTTTTAATCGAAACAATTGTACTTCACAAATTTCAATTTTAAATTGAAATAAAATTTTTTTTAAATTTTTACGTAGAAGCTCTAACTGTTATACTAAAATTCTGGTGGATTTAATATAATAATTGTATAACAATTTAAATGTTGATACATAAAATAAATATATTTTTGAGGTGTAGTCTATAAAAAATTTTTTATTTATCTGTTGCTTATTCATGAAATTCAAGGTAAAAATGAAATTTCAAGTAAAATGACCAACAATGCCTATTTCGTGCATGATCCATAAAACTTTTATGAGGTTTATTCTCTTCAAAGAAAAATAAATAAATAAATTCCCTTTAAAGCAAAAGGAGAGGAAGAGAGATACTCAAATTGCTCCTTAATTAGTCATAAATTTTACACAAATTGTGGCCAAATTGTTTACAGACTGAAATAAATACAAACAACAATGCACATTTTCATTTTTTTATTTTTTATATTTTTCAACTTTTTCTTTGTAAACGCAAACAACATGAGTTGTAAATACATTGTTGTCAACTGTTGTTGGTATGTGTGTTGCTTGCAGTATTGCAGTGTAGTATTGATTCTGTACACATGTAGAAGCTGTTCTACAGTTCTGATAGTTTAACAAGGTCTTCTTTGAGGTCAGTAAACTACCAATCTTTCCTCAATTAAAAAGCGTATACCTGGATCAGTTAAATTATTAAACTGATTACTTTGTAGATCAATAAGAAATTGATTTGTTTAAATATCGATAAGCGGGAAGATTTGCTTTTATATAAAATGAACTGAAAAACATTAGTAAAGGCACAATAAAAGTTGTACAAGAACTACTGGGTGAAGCAAATTTTTATCTTGAAATACAATATTTATTATTTTTGACGAGTATGCAGATTGAAATTGAACGACTCAATACAATTGAACAAAATTTTCATAGTCGAAAAAAGTTTTTACCATTTTGAGTAATTTGCATCTTTTTGCTTGAAAACTTATTTTCGAAGGATTGTAGACTTTTAAAAAATATTTCAGTTTGATTTTAATATTATTTTGTCAATATCCTTTAAGCATTACCCATCCCTGATGCATGTGTATGTTTGCATGTGAGGCAATTACTAAAGTTTTAACAATTATTTAGGTTTGCCTTTGTCTCTACTTAAATCTTATTGAGGGTGTGACTGACTGCCTTTATCTATTGTGTTCTGTGAGAAAAACCAGAAACTGCTTTTATCATTATTATTGTCATTACTTTTGTGCCGAATTGCCATATAGTTTCAAATATTAATATACGTACTGCATAAACGAACAACAAAAATTATTTCACTTTGTTTTCAATACAATAATTGTAGTAAATTGCTCAGTCTGGTGTAACTTTCTACCCCTATAAGTTTTAACACAATGCAAATTGCATACAATACAACTGCTATTCAGTAAATAATGACACAATGAATGCAGTTAATGGGGAAATGTATGGTAATAAGATGTATTTAAAATTTTTTGTATATAAAATTATGCGATCACTATTTAAGTCAGAGGTGAATTTAGAGAATATGCCAAAGGGCTTCACCAGAAAGCTGTCAAGGATCATCAAAGAATCAGAGTCAATGAATATAAATGGATAAATTAAGATCATTATTTATTATCCGAAACAAAGTACGGGGTGACCCAAAAATTTCACACTTTAAAATTAACCTACGTTATTTAAATATTTTCCTTAACTTTTTTCTTTAATGACAGTGTAAAGGAGTATATCGATGGTTACAAATAGATAGGCCCTTTCTCAAATAATTGTAACTTTAGAGGAGATGGTTAAAACTGTTATATTTAATACGATTGCATTAATTTTTATATCAAGATGTATTTGTACGAAATGTTTCAAAGTAACAAAAAAACTCAATTTAGTAAAAAATACGAGTTAGGGCCTTTCTACCTGTGACTATCGTTATATGTATGTATATAGGTTTCTCAGTCAGTTTGTAGTTATAGTAGTATACAGTACAAGTTTGTGACCCCATAAAGTATATATATTCTGAGATTTTATAGATAGAGAAGTTCGTCAGTGTGAGCGTTGAAATCAGTTTCGTAAAGCTTCCATATATTTCATGGACTTGTGTGTAGTATTAGTTCATCAGAAGTACTTTCGGGAATTTTGGTATTGAAAATCAGCAATTTCGATTCTCTAACGGTTGAGATATGAGCAAAAACCACGTATGCCTCTGTTTTTTTCTTGAGATTGCAGCAAAATTCTATATAAAGAACAACAGCAAAAGCACATGGTATATAAGTATGTGTGTATGTATGTACATGATGTCAGAAAATGTTTGAGTTTTTATTGCAATTGGAATTTTTTGAACTTCAGTCGATAAGTTAAAAAAAAGCCCTAAAGGGATAGGTCGAATCGGGATTAATGGCTGCTTACTGCAAGTTGCTGAAACTAGGCAAAGGTGACCTGGAAATATATTTAGAATTTTTTTTAAATTTTTTTTTAAACCAAAGGCAGCCTTATTTATTATTATCTTTTAAATAAAAAGTAATTATGGCTTTACATCTCCGGATAAATTATTGTAACAGTCTATCTCTGAACGTTTTCGAAGAAACAAATAGCATAATTGGCGTTCAATGTAGTGACTTTGAGTTATGTTTCTTTTCTTTGTTTGCATATCTATTTAGATGCAAATGGGGTTCGTCCCTTCTGATAAATACTTGAAGAGTAATAACGCAAAAAATGGTCAGGGTATTCCGTGTTCTTGAGGAATATATCATTTAATAGCTTACTAATGTGTATTTTGTAACTATTTAACAAAATCAAGACTTAAAGCTTAAAGTGGTCATCATTTGAAAATTTTATAGTACAAAAATCTATAGAATTTACTATCGTCGACACAAGTATGTTTGAAGTTATAAAAAATTCTTAATGCTGCTTTATGAAGCAAGCTTAAGCAGAATGGAGGGACAGACAGACATTTTGTCATTGTATTTAAAAATGCTGATTTTATACACTAGCTTTGAAATATTACAAATATATAAAGTAACGTAAAATAAAATAAATCATCAAAAATATTTATTTGCAATATTTTATTTGACAAAAAATTTATGCAAATTTTATTATCAAGAGATTTTTAAAAGCCATCAACAGAAATAATTCAGTCATAACGGTGAACTAATTAAATATATTATTTTTAAAATTCGTAATTATTGAAGCATATAGTGAACACTAGTGTTGCACTGAAATTGCATATGAAACCAAATGAGGATTTTTTCAGTTTGTTATTTACGAAAAAGCAAATAAATGCTTTCTGATGGAAATATATTTATATATACGAATGTACATACACACACATATAGATTTACACACAAATAGATAAGCAAATAAATAAGCCAGTGTTGCCCAGGGTAGCATTAAAAATAACTTGAGAAACGTTTAATGTGACATCATACATTTTGTTAATCCTGTAAGTTAATCAGTTTATTTAAATTAAGAATTTTTTAAATTACTTTTATCATTTTGATTGTTTTTAGAACACCATTGATAAATTCACAAGTTCTTCCAAGTGTCACTGTCATAATTTATTAAAAAGTGTAAAATTTTTATAGTAAATTTTACAATGATTTTTATTGATTTTAAGTTTTTTTTTCAGCATTATAAAAATACGAGTTTTAGGACTTCTTGTAAATATACTAAATGTATTGCCTTTTTAAATATTTTCTAACTTTGTAGCGACATGAGACACTCCTAAATAAAGTAAATTTAAGCAATTTATTTATGGTTAAATAACTTATTGTTAATATTTTTTAATACCTTTAGTTTTACATTTAAGGTCATTAAGATTAGGAGAAAAAAATTTAAAAGCTTGGGTCATTTTAATTAAAATTATTAATACTTTTACACATGGTACGTAATTATGTTGCTGCTAAGCATAAAGTTAAGGTACCGAAAAATGTAACAACTCTAGTCAAACGGTATCACTATAACAAAAATATATAAGCCCATATGAACCACATGTACTTAAACATTTGCATGTGTGTAATTTTTATAAACTGTTCTTATCACGTTTGTATACGTACATGCATTCCCTGCAGATAATATTGGACTACGTGGTCCATTTTAGCTAAATGAACTACTTACAACATTGGCCTATGTAATGCAATCATGGACCATATTATTTTTAAAAAAGAGATCTTAGTTAAACGACAAGTGCTCGTGTTTTAACGATTACATAAATTGTTGTCAAGACGTGTATAATGGTCATGTAGCTGCTCCATCTAGTAGTGACAAATAAAAGTTTTGAGACTACTCCGATGGGTTATATGAGGACATCGTAATGTTAAATCGACCATGTTTTCTCCATACATTTGGGTGGTCTTTGGATTAGTCCTAGTCCATAACAGAGTAAACTTTACATGCGTGTATGGACTAGTCGCGTTATCTGCAGGGTTTATACATTTTTTTTGTGTGTGTGTTTGGGTATGTGTGTTAGTAGTATAAATTTAATGTTAATTCAAACATGAATATAAATTTTGTGTTGTTGTAATTGCTTTGCAAAATTATCTAGCAATTGTTTAGCTTTTAGTTTATATAACACTAACATTTACAACAACACGAACTTTAGCAACTTAAACTGCGACAGCATCTACGTATGTACGAATGTTAGTGTGGGAGTGTGAACGTGTAAGTGTAATAACAAATGCATGCATCTGTTGTTGACGGAACTTAGTTGCTGTGTTTATTTCAACATTTTAAGCATCATCTGCTTTAAATGTTATTCATCATTAAGCAGTTGTTGTTACTGTTGTTGTTTGGATATAGTTATTGTAGTTGTTCTATTTGAAAATGACAATACGCGGAAACGGAAGTGCGCAACAACGGTGATGACAAATTCAATGCAGCTGTAAACATTACAATTGACACAATACTAGGTATGTATGTATGATGTATGTATCTATACATATTATTAATATGCTTTAATACTTGTTAACTTATATACACACACATGTTTAATTTTATTCATGTTTAGTTACACTTACGTGTAGCTGTGTGTGTGTGTATGTGTGACTGTGCACAATATATTAAGTAAAACAAAACAAACTTTCAATTTGTTGTACAATTTATCTCTTCAATTTGACTGCATTTTAAATGTAAGTATTTGGATTTTTATGCAATTGTGTAGTTGTTTTCAGTACCATCTGTTTAATAGTCCAATAATTCGGATGAGATAAATGCATAGAACGGACATGGCTGCACGGGTTTTAGTGATTGTTACAATTTATCTGATGAATTTATGTTTTAAGCTGGCATCATGTATGCAATTGCATTTATAAACTCACACAATTGCAAACAGATGTGGCCATTGCAGCAGGTTAATTAAAATGTGGTAATGAAATGCAAATATCGAGTTACTTTTTTTCAGGGTGTTTGTTATTAAATTTTAGCAAAAATTCTAAATTTGGTTTGGTTCATTAAAAGAATTAGGCAGTTAAATTAAAAAAAGAAAAATAAAAAAAATTAATAATTCTGTGTTTAATGATAAAAGGGGTTTATCATGAAACGTTTGCTGATTATTTGGGATATTGTCCCAATAGTTTTTAATATTTTCGTTTATTAGTTGTTGGATTAAATCTGGTGTAGATGCATTTCAATGGATTAGAAAAATAAAATAAATTTAAAAGGTTAACAATGATGAAGTTTTTATTGTGTTTTTGGTTTTACTAAAAATTTTTATTTTATTTATGAAACATTTAAATAAGTCTTGTTACATTTTTAAACTCTTTCATAAATTTTTAAGGTAAAGGTCTTGCATAAGCACCACTGAAAAGCATATAGATCAGCTTAAGCCCATCAACCAATAAACTAAAATATTGGAAAAATGTTTCTTTAATTTGTTTAAAAGTTAGTGTTTGTATTTTAAATAAAATTACAATTTTTTTTAAAGATTAACAAATGAATTTCAGAAATTCCATCACTGAGCTTAACGACTGACTGTGCACATAAACTTTTATATCAGTGCATAGATCAGGACATTATTGGTTTGTTTACAATCAGTCCGTGATGTTGCGAATGTCCCTCTATAACTGACTGCCTTATTAGTATAATCTATGTATGTATGAGTAACTAAGTTATAAATTTTTTTGAAAAAATAAATAAATTATATTCTAATTAAAAAGTATTATATAAAATTAAGACAATTTTTAAGGTAAATTTATTGTCAAATATCAGCTCATTATTTATTTTTTTTTTTCGGCCAATATCTCTGTTTTAATGCACGCAACATATTCTAGTCAACCGCAAATAAAAATAATATTAAAAACATATATTTTCTATTTTTATTCGTGAGTAAATTATTTATTTTTTCTGTTTTTTTTTTGGTATTAAATAATAACCAAATAAAATGAAACGTTGATTTAATGTTCAAACAAACGTGCATATGCAAAATATTTATGTGTGTACTCTCGTATTTTGGAACACTTACACATGCAAACAATTTAAACAACTGCTACATACGTACAAGTGTTCATGGAGGAAGATTTTTATTTATGATTTTAAAATAAAGTTAAATGTTAACAATGACTACAGTGTGTATGTGTAAGTGTATTTGATTTTATTGGGGGCAGAGGGGAGTTTTTAGCAGTAAATTATGATACCACATATGAAATATGAATGTATATGTACATATGTAGTGGTATAAATGCACACATAAATAAATAAATAAGTAAAAATTACGAAACAGTAGAATATTTAACGCGCTAGACAAATATGTATAAACAGAAATAATAACTGCAATACAACTGCAGCATACTTCTAGGGTGCATATACACCAACTAATATATGTAGAGATGTACGTTGGTTTATGGTTTTTAAATATACACTCCAGCTGTAGTTGTTTCATATTATTTATACAATTTATGTGTTTGTGTACGTTAATGCTGTATTGCAGCTTGGGGAGTTGTATGATTTTACCTGTGTATGCAAACGCAAAAACATACAGACGTACACTCCAACACTGATAGACAGATAAAATTTGTATTTTACAGCAACACACCTCTACATGCACATATATTTTATAATTTTTAGTAACAGTAAATGTTGCATATATTTATGTATAAAGTGTATTTCGAGCTGTGTAACTCTTTTATATGAACCGCTTTTAGGCGTCTGAAATTTATGATGCTCCAATTATATACATGAGAACTATTGTATCTGTATGTTTATATTTCACACACACCCACAGAATAACCTATGGGTAAGCAGATTTGTTTCACATAGTATTTCTCTTCTGTTTATTACAATTATATGCACAATCAGATAATTTTTAAATTGCATAGTCAAGACAAATGTATGATTTTTTTAATGCTACCCAAAGACAATATTGTATATTTAATTTTAAAGGAGAAATTTGTTAAAAAGTATTTAATGTTGGAACATGAATAATATTGTATTAAAGAACGAAATTGTTTGGATTTAAACAATTATATTATTACTTGCCTGGTTAGAAATATATAATTTTTAAATGAATTAATAATTCTTTATTTCTCAAATAACAGAACTCAATTTTAACTATTCAATTCTCTTAGGCCAGTTAATGTCTTTTCATTTAATGCTTTTTACATTCCTTTTCATTTATTAAAATTTTTTTTTTATTAATTCAGTTTCACGCTCTACAAAGTATTTTTGTTTCATTCAATTGTCACTCAGTTGTTTGTTGTTTGATTTGAATCACATTTTCCATATGACTCCATTAATCTTTTTGTAAATGTTGTATTGTCTAAAAGTTAAGACTTTTAAAATAAATTATAAAAGTGTATTTAATATATTACCGGAAAGTGGATATAAACACATACATGTTTAAGAAATGAATTTGTGTAGAACATAAATAAATGCAAATAATGGGTGTCTCAGTAATAATGTTTATTTTTTAACAAAAACACGTATTTTTTGAGATAGTTTTGATTGTAAAGACATATTCCATGACCTAAATAACAGGCCATTATTATTTTCATGAATTTTTTCAAACATGTGACTGTATTTTTCGATGACTTGTTGGAAATAGGATTTAAGCTTAGAAAATGTTTGTTTTTTTTTCTCAGAAATTCGTGATTTTTCAAAATCTACTTTGTTACCAGTCGACATACAAATTTCTTAAGATTAATTTGTTCTGTAAATCGTGGAACGTTTAATGCACAGTTTGTGTATTAATGACGCCATACTGATGAAAATGCGCTCAATCAGAGAAGATAACGTTTTCGCAATTATAACGCGTTGTTTTTCTTTAAAGCGCTCAATTTTTTAAAATCGAAGTAAGCCTATATGAAATTTGCCAAGCTTCGGATTTTTCTCTTACACTTATAATACTAAATTTAAAAAGTGCTTTCCCAATGGGACACCCTTTATATGCATATAAAATTAAATAAATTTTTGTTTAAAGAAATAAATGGATTAATGACAACCAGGTGGAAAAGGTTAAGTATTTCTTTAAGGACAAAAAAATATTTAGTCAAAATTCTTAATTGTTCTAGTAGTTTAATTTTATCTCATTCTAAACAAAAGATCATAGCCTAGAAGTCTCATCGAAAAATTTTATAAAATTTTTAATAAACAGTTAAGCAAATTTTTTTTTTACTTTCATTTATATTTAATGCTTTCTACTACAGTTGACACTTGATAATAATCATCACAAAATAATTTATTTAAATAGGAAATATTAAACCTTGTAATGATTAATTTATAAAGTATTTTCCTATAGTCTAAATTATGTGTTTGTTGTAGATGTTGTTGTTGTTTTTGTTGTATACAATAGCATAATACATGGTTAGGATAATGATAATAATAATCATTTTGTGAGGATAACAACAAGTGCATACACATCTTAGCACAATTCAAGTACTAAACGCACGGCACCACCCTCATCATTATTATCATCGTTTGGCTCCTAAAACTATGCAGCAAAAAACCAAGAAAAAAGGTACACAAATATGTAGTTGTTAAGTATAGAAAATACATGCATGTAGTCTATAGAGTTTGTATATAAACGTACATATATGCGTCTTTATAAGAATAATTGGGAATGTTAAAATAAATTGAATACGTGCGTTTGTGTGTAGAAGTATGCATGAACATGAACAAACACGTTTTTATACAATGAAAATGAGGTCGCACTTAAGTGCCACTAGAGACTGGTTGTTGATAATGAGGAAACTTGTCAACATCCACATCGCAGTTAAAGACAACACACACATACATATATTCATAGTTTATGTGTAGTTGTAAAAGTAGTTGTCTATACATAAATATAGACAACTTTTTGCTTGTAGTTAAATTATGTTGTTGTTTTGTTTGTGTCGTCTTGTTTGTTTTTGTTTCTATACAATAATAAGTAACTACTTGGTTTAGAAAAAAAAAATAAACAACAACAAATAAGTACTTAAGTAGGAAAAGAAAATAAGTTGTCCATACATCTGCACAAAAAAATTTCTAAATATAAAAAATATTTTTAATATTTTTTAAAATTGTGAACTTATATGCTTCATAGACTTAATTATATTTTTAAACTGGCTCAAGTTTATTTAAATTTCTCATTTCAAAATCTTAAAAGTAAATTGATTTTATAGCTAAACTGCTAATATCCGATAGAATAATTTTAGCTTATAAAACAAATAACAAACAAATAAAAAACAAATAAATAACATCCAATAACTGACAAAGTTTTTGGCCCCGAATGCCTTTTACTTTCATTTTCAACAGAATATCGTGGATATAATTCGTTATAAATTTTGAAAATATTTTCTGCTTATGTTTATAGATATTAGAGTACAAAAAAAGGAATGTATCTATAGTTTTAAAATTTACAAAAATTTAAACAAAAATTTGTAAATTTTCTAATGCCAGTTACTGTGTTTGAATGTGGACAGTTGTAACACTAAATGAGCAATTAATATATAATAAGTTCTCTTATTCCTTTTAAACATTTAAAGTGTTTTACTTTTCTAACTTAAAGAATTTAATCGATTAATGAACGAGTTACTTTTTGCTACTCTGTCTTATATATTACTAGACAAACCCGGCGCGCGTTGCTACGCCCCTTAATGAATCAAAATGCATTCTGAATTTTAATTGAATATCAAGTGCGAAAACCTAAATATTATAATTTTTTTTATGGGCGTGGCACTGCCCACTTTTCTAATCACGAAATTGTAAAGTTATTACAGCTCAATATGTGTGCAAAGTTTCAGAAGAATCGGCCCAGTGCAAGTACCTCAAAATTATAATTTTTTTTATGGGCGTGGCCCTGCCCACTTTTCTAATCACGAAATTATAAAGTCATAACAGCTCAATATGTGTGCAAAGTTTCAGAAAAATCGGTCTAGTGCAAGAACCTCAAAATTATAACTTTCTTTTATGGGCGTGGCCCTGCCCACTTTTTTAATCACGAAAATATAAAGTCATGACAGCTCAATAAGTGTGCAAAGTTTCAGAAAAATCGGTCCAGTGCGAGTACCTCAAACCTTAAACTTTTTTAGGGGCGTGGCCCCGCCCACTTTTTTTATCACGAAATTATTTAGTCATGAAAGCTTGATATGTGTGCAAAGTTTCAGAAAAATTGGTCAAGTGCAAGTAGCTAAAACTGATAACTAATTTTTTATGGGCGTGGCCCCGCCCACTTTTTTCACCCATAAACACTCCCCGGTATGTGTACAACAACTTACCAAAGTTTGAGCCCGATCGGTTTTACAGTTTCAGAGTCTATAGCTAACACACACACACACACACACACACACACAGAGTTTCACTTTTATATATATAGATTAAATAGATTAAATAACAAACAAACATGCATCAAATTTGTCCGTGTTTTGTATTATGCATGTATTTTATTGTATAGACATGCATACTTTTAGGCAAACATGGAAGAAGATATGTGTAGAAATTTGTAAATGTATGATTTAGTTAGTAAATAAATGTTGAAAAAAAATAGTTATTAATAAGTATTTAGTATAATAAAATTAAAATTAAATCTACATAAGAAAGGAAAAAAAATTATTGTAAGAAAATTCAACCTAAAAAAAAATTAAAAAAAAAAACAAATAGACTAGCATTTAAAGTTTTTTTTTTTTCAAAAACCTCTTCTTTTGTAGCATGCAACTGGCCAATTGAAAATGTTGGTTGCTCTGGGATTTATCAAAATAAATAAAATTTTGTTATAAATTAGTCTCATAATGCATTACCAAAAACCGAACTAAACTAAAGGGTTTTTTCTAAACTGAAACTTCATTTATGAATTAAATTTTCAACTTGCTATTTAGCTAAATTTGTTTTGAAAATGGAATTAAATAGAAAACTAAAAATAGTATAAAAAAATAAAATTTGTTTATTACCTAGTGAAAATTTGTTGAAATGATTTATTTTAGTTTTTTTTTGTATATTTGTTTGTATGTAGAAATATATTTGTAACAAGTGATGTAGAAGTAGTAGAGTTAAAGTTGCCATTACAAAAAACGCAGTGTAGACCAGTGGCGGTGAATAAACACAAGTAGAACGAAAATTTGTTGTTGCAGGAAGGAAAAAAAAAAGTAAAAAATCGTTTAAAAGAAATAAAAAATGCATTTAATAGTTTCACAATATTTAAAATGTATGGTGATTGTATGTTGTGTTGTAAATATTTTGGCACTTAAATATCCTAATGTTAGTATGTTTGTATACAAACTGATTAAAGGATATATTATGGAAAGAGGAGTTGAGTTGGTTAAATAAATTATACTTTTGTAATAAAAAGAAAAACTTGTTATACTAAAAATATCACTGAATGAAATAAAATCAAATGAAATGTGACTAATGCAGGGCATATTGATTCATCAGGTAATTGCAGTGCGGAGAGAATTTTTTTTCTTTATATTTTTATATATGAAGTTTGAAATTTGAAATAAATAAGAGAGGAAAGAAAATTTGGTTTTTATCTATAGGCTTTGACAGCTGAAATTTAAAATAAGTAAAAAAAAAATAAAAAGCTGAGGAAACGAGACTACCTGATGAATAAATGTACCTTGAACTAATGGTTACAATAAATGTGTGCGTGGAGAAAACAGTTTCGATTGTGGTAAGCAGAATTAGAAAAATTGCCAATTGTAAGTTTTGTTGTGCAAATATAATTTAAATAATATATAAACAAAAAGCTTAAATAAATTAAGTTTTAAATTTAGGTTTTTTAAATAAAAAATAAAAAATAAATAAATAAGCCCCATGATGACTTTTAGCCCACCTTGTTTGACATTTCTACTATTTCAAATGAAATTAATTACAATTTCAATTGTGTTAAATAACATTTTTGACAATTAATTTTGCCATTTAATTTGCCATATGTTATAATTGTTTAAACAGTCATATGTTTTGTGGAAGTATGTGTGTATGATTGGTGGCTTTTGTGTGAAAACTGTTGTGCTATTTTTAATATTTTATTACACTATTTAGGAAAATATGTTCAACAAATAATAAAATAATAATACAGAAGTTTTGAAAAATATTTTCATTGTTAGTTTTTGTTGTGATTTAAATTCTTTTAATGAAAAATTAATTAATAAATCAAAGTGCCATATTGTAGATTTTTAACGGACGTAATATTTGAAATAAATAAATGAAATATTTGTACAAATATTTGTTAATAAAACTAAAAAAAAGTATATTAAAAAAATAAAAGAGAAAATATTTGTTAACATTTATAATTTAAAAATTGTTCTTGATTTTTCTATAATTTCACAATAAATTAATTTTGGAAAATTAAAACCATAAAACAGTGTATAAAGAGAGCTCTTAAGAAAATTATTTGCAGCAAATTAATTTGAAAAAATTAAAAAAAAACTAATAAATATAAACTTATGCTTTGACATACTTATAGAAAAAATCTCACCTTTTCAAAGGTGGAAACAAAGAACAAAGTGAGTAACAGAACATCGGTTTGCAAATGAAATACAAAAAAAGTATGTTTTTGTAAATGTGATGCTGGTGCAAAAGGCAAGTTAAAACAAATATTTCAGCAACAAAATCAATGTTAATTAACTTGTCTACGATGAATTTAATAATATTTTTTATATTTAACAAGTCAAATGTGTAATAAAAAAATTAAATACAGCATTATTGGAATGCTTAAAGCAAATCACAAAAGTAATAAACTAGAAAATTTTATTTAATGTTGAACGTCAAAAAAAAACAAATTACAACGACCAAAGAACAACTGAAATGAGTTGAGACAACTCGTTGGTTTCCTATTTGGTAAAACGGAAACGGATGTAAAACATGGAAAAAAAGGCCAAACTTAAACAAGAAATCAACAATGTTTTACCAGAACCAAAACTAAGTTAAGTGTGTAACAAAAATGTTGTGTGTTATTTGTATGAGCGCTTAGGTGTAGATGCTTTCAAATACGAAACAATAACAACTACTATTAAACCAAAAGCAACACAAACTAAGTAACATACAAACGAATAACAAACAAGGCAAAAACCACAAAAATAATAAAATAAAAAATAAAACAATACTGAAATATGACAAAATAAAACGAATGTTTGGTGATACTAGAATGCATAACGAGAAAAAGAATCTATTCTTTTTTTTTTTGTTATTCCAGAAATGAGACTAACACAACAATTTCACAAATGAATAGAGTGGCAAAAATTTCAACAATGAAAAAGGTGCAACAGAAATGTGAGGGCAGCGAGAAAAAAAACTTTAAACAATATAAAATAAGACACAACTAAAAACAATACAAGAATGGAAAACTTTTATCAAAAAAAATTAGGTAAGAAAAAACTGAAAAGTTTTACACTTTAACATGAAATATGAAAAAAAAAAAATGTTTTAAAAATTTTTTAGACAATGAATGTGCTTTTTAACAAAACAAAAATATAATAAAAAAAAACTCTGTGATAAATGCAATAATGGGTTAGGAAAAAAGTAATTTCGTATTTATTATTTAATTTAATTTAACAGTTTAAATTTTTAAATAATTTTTTAAATTTTTTGTGGCCTATAAATTAAAAAAAAGAGTGCTGATAACACTGCTCCGGTTAAAAAATTTAAATCTTGTTTTCCTTTACTCCTGCAAAGATCGATTTTTTGAATATATTTTAATGGAATTTTTTCTTTAAAAATCTTTTTAATGACATAACAACTTTTAAAATTGTTCTAAATTTTACAAAATCCCTAAGAAGGCTTAATACAAAAAGGACGTATCTCGATTTTTTTTAAAAGAACGTTTTTAATGCTTCCTGTTAGGCCACTTTCAAGCCATGGAAACTTTTGTAAGCCATGCACAAAAATATTGGTTGTATAGCCATAGAAGAAAGCCTGAACATATTTCACTCTTTAAATTTTTATTCACTTTTTTCCGTCTTCTGTAAAGTAATAGAAAATCGTGGTACGCACTTTTTGTATTAAGCCATGGACATTATGTTGTGTTCCTACAGATGAAATATTTGGTTTTTGAAGGAGTTCTTTGTTCAAGAAAATAAAAAATACACAAAGAGAAAACACTATCGGTTGCGAGCATCAGAATTGTTGCTAGTCGTGTAGTTTAGTTGCGATAGGGAAATTTTATGGCTGCATCTACAGAATTTAATTTCACAATAGTAATGTGTAGACTGCACTAGGTAGGTAGGTAGGTAAGGCTGGTGCAAGTTACCCTCACACCTTCACTCGGAGACCATTACGGTACATTGTGACGCCTTAATAGAGAGAAGAATAGAATAAGAATAGAAATTGTTAGAATAGAAGAAAAAGAGAAGCAGACAATTCCAGAGTCTCCGGCGGGAATCGAGCCTGCAACCCGCAAACAACTGACTTGTGTTTTACTGACTAGTCCACAGGGGCACTATTAGACTACACTAAGAAATTATAAAGTTTATATTACAGAAAAAAATTTCTCTTGCAAGAACTTAACTTTCAGATTGGCAATGAATTTGTCTATTAGTTTTTCGAGTGCATTAAGATTGAAGTTAAGTTAATTCCTTAGCTGTGATTACTAAAATTATTTTTATGAAAATTAAAACTAAGTAAGTAACTAAAAAATTACTATTTGTTTTAATTTCTATTTAGGGTCAGATTAGCTAAATACTTTCGGTTGTAGATTAAAAATCAAGACTTTATTTAACAATTTATTTAGCGCTATAATGAACCTAATAAGTCTAAAACTTTTTGCCATTGCAGCTATTTTGTTGTTGAAAAAAAAAATATTATATATACGAAATTTCTGTTTTCCCCCAATTATATTTTATATTAAAAAAAAAAAAGCTTGTATAGTACATGCAAAATAGCAAAAAATTAATGGCAACAATAATAATAAAAACATTAACAACAACCCCTTAGAGAAAAGGCTGCTGAAAATTAAAACCGAAAAAATAAACTCGAAAAAAACATAAAAAATTTATAAACAACAGTGATACACATATAAAACGCCACTGACTCCATTCAGTTTAAACATTAAAAACCAACCAAAGTACACAAAGTAAAAAAAAGAGGAAATGAAAAAAAAAGGAAAATAAATTAACATAAGACTATTTAACACGATTTTAATAGCAGAATACCTCACCTGTAGGTTACTTAGCAAAGCCTGAAAATAAGGCATGGCCAACAATGTGTTGGTACGGCTGCTACCACTACTAGCACTAGGTTGCGGCAAACCATCCTGGGCCTGCTGCACTAAATGTGAATGCTGTACGAGGAACGAGGGGAAAAAATAAAGGAAATACAAAACGTTGTACAAAAAGCAGGAATAGAGAGACAAAGAAAAAAGACAATTTTTAATTTTTTTTCTCTAATATTTACTTATGTATGCAGTACAATAAGAGCAATAAAAATATATTTAAAAAAGAATAAACAAAAAAATATTAGGTGTATGAATAAGTTCCTAGAAATTGCAATGTAAATCGCATTGCAATAAAATATTTCTTTAAAAATGTTTAGTTTTGACAAGGTTGTGGCAAAAATAAAATTTGAATATAAATTTCCTTTAGCCGGCATTTTATCTTATTTGATAATTTTAATAACTTTGTTGATTTATGAGAATTTAAAATCAAAAGAAAAAACTATAAAAAACTTCCCCAAAAACCCAAAACCAAATATACCAAAATATTGAAGGATTAGCTGGGAGCTTATCCCGAATAATTTTGTAAATTATTTATTAATTTATTTGATTTTATTTTATTTCCTATTCAACAAGACTGAGTCTTATATTTATAGCACAGTAACGTATAATATAACAAGAAATTTTATTTCTTAATTATTCGAGAAAATACATTGTGACAACTATATGCGTATAGATAAATCTAAATACAACTTTTTTTAAAAAATAATAATAAAAACAATAATTATGTGAAAACCCTAAATGAGGATGCTTTGAAACTATTAACATTGCCATTTAGGTCTATGGTAGATAAGGAAAAACTGTTTAAGTCTTTTTATAGTTTTTCAGGAAAGCACTTCTAGATTTTTAACTTAATTTTTTGTAATTAAATTCCTTAAAAACAGAGACCATTACAGGAATTGCGCACTGTAAAAATTGAAGATCATATCGGGCTAAGTATAATCAGTCAATAAAAATTTTAAATATTTGTTGTTAGTATAAAAAATATAGGCAGTAAGAAAGTTTTTCAAAATAGTAAGTATATTCAGTTAAATTAATTTTCAAAATTAGTTGTTATTTTAAATTATATTGTTCGTTAAAAAAATATGAGCAACAAATTTTAACGCTATAACTTCCTGTACGGTTGTTTAAAAATAGTTGAAAATTTGCCTGAGAGTAGTTTGAAATCACCGGCTTGCAATGGTGTTTTTATCTCAATTTTAGCTTATGTCGACTTAAGCAGTTATTCCTTTTTGTCACAGAGTTGTTGCCTCAACATTTTTTAAATTTTTTATAAAATAATCGTAACAAATTCTTCAATTTGTTAAAGGATAATATATAGTTTTTTTTATTAAAATATAGTTTTACAGGGTGGGCCAAAAGTTACCATGGGGCTTTAAATTTTAATAGCTTTTTCGTTTTTTATTATTTTTATTTTTTTTTATCAGATTATACAACTAAACAAGGTACCAGAAAAAAAATTTTATTACTTAAATCAGCGATAAATTATTTGAATACAAACAGCATATCGGTGATATTTTAATGTCAGAAGCAATGATTCGTTGCTGAGTTTATCATTATCACCAGCACGGCATCATAAAAGATTAACCTTGAACTAAAAGAACACGTTTAATTCGCAACGTAAAAAAATTTTGAACTTGTAGAGCAAATTCCAAACAAATACAAAAATCCAAGCAAAATACTATAAACGCTTACCAGAAGTCGTTCTGCTCAGCTAGTAATAGATTAGAGGTCACCACAGCGCATTTTAAAAAATTGTTTATTGTTATTTATGTAGAAGGTATAAGTGGTGCAATAATTTAAGCCCACAGTTCATCGGCAACATCTAAATTTTTCATTAAAATTTAAACGGTTGGCTAGAAATGAAGTCAGGTTTATTATAAATCTGATTATGAGTAATCAAAAATCATTTTAATTTGAATAGTATTGTTATTAAGCACAACTGTAGGTTTTGGAGGGACTTCATTTGAACAAGCCCGATACAAGTCTTGAAATGAAGGCCATATTGGAGCAGGAATTCGAGTGCTATATCCACAAATTTCAAAAAGTGGTTGCGGAAAGTTCTCTTAATCATATCCACCATTAAAAAACTAAAAACAAGGGTAATTTTAATGAACTATTTTCCAAGTGAAAAAACTTCCATTTTGTGTATTTTAAATTCTGGAAAAGAAAAATGCAAAAACGAGATATTTTTTATATTTGTAAGGCCTGTAGTGACTTTTGGCCCATTGTGTATTAGCTCTAAATAAATTTATTTCTTTTTAAATAGAATGGTCAAATAACACCAAAACTTATTTATACACCTTCTTGGCAACAAAAAAAAAACTATTTAAAAAAACACTTGTTAAAACATTTATGTTATGGCTACAATGTTATTCATTGCAGTCATTCATATTTTTCTTTTTTTCTTTACTATCAAGTTGTTTAATAGAGAAAAAAAATGGCAAAACACAATAATTTAAAAAACAAAAATATACTTTCAAGTGAATACTTAAACGATTTATAAATGGATTTTTATTTATAAACAAATTAATGAACAAGTACTGCTATTGGGAAAGAGCGAAAAAGATAAATGATAAACCGCAAAGTTTTCCACTTAAACTTTAATTGAGCGTTATTTGAAAAAAAACAAAGAAACAAACACTAAATCAACACTTGTTAGCCAAATGCTGGAATGTTTTGAATTTAAATGCTCTTGAGATTAAAGTGTAACAAATGATACAGACAAACCCAGCTATTTTTGAGGAACAGCAGGCAAATTTTAAATGCTCGCAAGTTAAAAGAGAGGGTTAATGAAAAAAGTATTAGAAGTGTAATTTAATTTAATTTAATTTTTTTTGTTTGAGATAACAAGTATAACAAAAGGGTTACGACTTTACGTCAAAAAATTTTAACAACAAATAAAACTTTCTACTTTTAAAGGAAATAAAGTAATTTTTATACAATTGGACAATAATAGAAAATATCATTTTATTGCACAAAGTTATTTAAATGAACCTATTGAAGTGTATTTGATTAGCTTTGAGGATGTAATTTTGTTAAAATTATAAAGCAACAAATTTCTGTGACACGGGATTTATTCGAAAAACGTTTTTTTTTCCTAAAACTCATACAGATATAATATCATTCTAAGATATTTTGTTATAGAAGATATATCTATCCACAGATAAATTAGAGCAAAAAAAACATTTGTCTGATTTAATGGATAAAAGGATTAAAATCTACGCAGCCACAATATCTTCGAATTATTTCTGGAAAAAATTAAATTTACGTGTAAGTAATAGTGAAATGGATAATATGTGTGTTTTGAAAGGTGGTTTTTCTTAACCTTATTATATATTTTAAAATATGTCAATGTACTACGGAAAAATACATGCTAATTGCATTTGTATGAAAACTTTTTGGGGAAGGAATTGAAAGTCTAAACATCCTTCTTAATAAATTATGATCCTTTTTATTATCCAATGGGTTTATAACTTAAAACTGCTCTTATTTCGCAATATTCGTACAATTAAAATTAGTTCAAGATACTTGTCATTATTAGAATGTTTCCGACTTTATGGCTCGATATAACTTTTTTCGAAAGTTGAGGCCAATAATGTAACAAGCTGAATTTTTATAGCGTGTTCTGAAGTGAAGCGTATTTTAGAAGGGGCGTTATCTATTGATTGAAACTAAGAATAGTAGTCGCACAGTAAAAGATCTAAAAGATATAAAGAGAGTGAGGCACAACTTCTCAGCTATTTATTTTTAAAGAATTTTAAGCACGTATTGCAACATGTGTCGGAGAGTTGTCGTGATAGAATGTTATGACTTTACATCTGGCCGTATATTTCAGGCATTATTTAAGCAATAGGTTTGCATTCTATGTATGTAGGTTCTTTGTAAAGATCTGGCCAGCAGCTTGCTATATAAAGGATCCTTTCGTAATATCAAATATAGAGCATTGCCTTAACCCAATGGATATTTGGCTTTGGTGTCGATTTAGCAGATGGGTAGGACTATACATGCGACCTATTACGCTTTGGGGTTTCTTAATGTTTTAGTCGCATAATAATTCATTGCAAAAACGATTTTCTTTTATTATTATTTTATTTTAGACATTTAAAATTGTGTTTCAAAGACTCTCGGCTTCAATTTGTATTGTACCCCATTTATCTGCTTTAGATAAATGCTGCTGAAAGCAAGTGCTTTAAAATTGCTTCCCAATGAATTTTCCTACTCTTGTTGAGTTTGACATGAATTCTATAAAGTAATGCCTCTAATTCTATGTCTTAAAACTTTTTTGACTGGCCTGCACAATCTTTGTTTTCTACTTCTGAGTTTTATATTTTGAAACAAATTGAACACATTCACCTTTAGCATCCTTGAGAAATGGACATACATTCATATTGAATAAGTAAAGCAAAACTTACCGCATATGATGTTGTATATGCACTAAATTTGACATTTTCTAAGCAAAAAAAATTGTTTTTATTAACACTATAATGTTCAATAATTAAGTGGGAGCAAATGCCAGGTATGCACCCTTGAAACTGACGTATAAGTCGTTACGGAAAAAGTCCCGCATTAAATAGATGAGTCTCGCATTTGAAAGTTGTACTCAATAAGCACGCAATTTTATTTTCTAAAAATTTATTATTTAATTCTTGTTTTCAATAACACTTTAAAACATGATATTTATTTAAATCAAACTATTATGCAGATGAAAAATATTTTATTGGCTGAGAATTTTATTACACTGTCTGTGAATTTTCAACAAAACATATTGGCTTGAAATAAGTGAACTGCAAGTTTTTTATTTATGAAAGTAAGATCTTGAAGACAATTAGTTAACGTATAACACTAGATATTAACTAAAAGGCGGCACAATTAATTTGTTTTGCATTTTTTTTTATTTTGTGAAAAATTTAAAAATTAATTTAAAATTTTTTTGTCAAAGTTTAACAGAATATAAGTCTTTGATTCGTTTACACTAATTTGAGTCTTGCTATAAATTATAAGATAAGACCTTTAAAAAAAAAAATCAATTAAAAATTTGTTGTTGTTGTTAGCTATTTTGCTCTACTGAAATATTTGTTATATTTTTAACTAACAATCTGTGCCAGAAGGCAAATTACGGTATTCGAACGTGATTGAAATTTAAAATTTTTTTTAAGAAACTCTATACCTACAAACTCATCAAACCCGATCGTTCGAGATCGAATGCCGTAATTTGTATCAAGTTCTTTTAAGTACAGGGGTGCGTTTGATTTATATTTATTTCATATTAAGTTTAATATTGCGTATACGCCATTATGAATATGTATGATAGTATCGTAGTACAAATTAGTGTAGTTTACTTCGACAGCTCTCACACGCACAAGTTAAGGAAGAGTAATTAGTGGGTGAGTGCAAAGTTAATTGAAATTTCGAATTAATTGTTTTTGTTATGCGTACGCTTATATTCAAACAAACACAGATGGTAATATAGGCACACAAATTAAAGTTTGCCAAATTAAAATTTCTATGCCCATGCACTAAAAAAATTTGAAAATACAATTCAATAAAATTTGTCAAACTTAATTTTTTGTGTCAAAAAGTTGACTTTATAACTTAATGCAGTGAAGAGTAGTATTGCTAGAAAACTGAGATTACCAGCACTAGTCTATTTTATAAGTAATTAAGGATTTTAAAAAGATGTCTGTATTAAGGTGATGACTTTTATTTTAACTCATAATTTGTGCTCTTAATTACATCTTCATGTTGGCTAAACTTTAACAAAAATTTCTGGTACCACAGAGAACAATTTTCACGTTTACCTCAAAGTTTTCTGAAGAGTTTGGCAAACCATCGTGTTTTCTTTTCAGTCATTGTCTAGTAAATACAAAAAACGAATAATTAGCTTCTAACAAAAACTTTTAACTGCTAATTACGTTTTTTTTTTTAAATAATATTCTGAAACATCTTGAATTCGCATTCAATTTAATTTCAATTACAAGGACAATAGCAATTAAAATAATGTATTTAAATAAAAGATTAAAATAAATTTGTCATTTTAAATTTGATATAAAAAGATGACTTTTGTTCTATTAAATGTCTTAAATTGTATTACATTTTAAATTAGTTTTATTTCTGTACGAAGAAGTAATTTAAAAATATAAATTAAACTAAAAATTACTCAATTTTAAAAGAATGTTTTGCTTTAATCAAACAGTAAAAATGCTAAAACAACACAATATATGAAATTTAATAAAATTATGTTTAATAAGCAATTTGCAATAAACTCTAACTAAAGGATGCAGAAGAAAAAAAAACACCAAGAAAGTATTTTGTAGAGATAACAACGTTAATTTTGTGGAAAATGGCACTATAAATGAGTTTTTCTAAGCACACACTCACACATACACACAAACGCTAACACATAAGCACATAAAAATATTTGCCAAAGGATTTGTTTGTGTGTGCGTGTGTGTTGCATGACTACAAATTTGATGAGATACGAATCATTTCTCTTGTGTGTCCTTTCACAACTATGGCAGTTATCATACTCGTTTTCGTATGATTTCATTTCTACCAACTTCTACCCATATTAAATTTAGGTTGAAAAGAACATCTAAATAAGACAAAAAGCGACTGTTTTTTTCCACTCAAGATAAAATAAAATTTTGTGTGCATTACGTGCAACTAGAATAAAAATGAAGTAAGAGAATAAAATAAACTGAAACTTTATTTCTGTTCTTTTGTGTGTCAATACTAAAAAACTATTAGATTAAAAAAAAAATAAAAAATAAAATAAATAATTAAAGAAAATACTCTCGGAATGCAGAAAGTAATAGGAGCACAAAAAATCCATAGAAAATACAAACAAATCTGCTGAACAGAATTCTTGATTATAACTCGTACTAGTTGTTTGTCAATAGCAATACTCGAGGATAAAATTGTTTGTAAAGCAAACACAGGAAAATGATACGAAGATTCAACATAAATAAAAAAAAAAAAACACATACAAAACGAAACAAGTTTTATTTTGTAGTTATCATTGTCATCATCATTTTGAGCATCCACCAGAAGTAGAGGAAGAGGATGTATCCACAAATCACAAAATACTTTGCCCACGTCCATACATACATACTTATATTCATACTACAGATTGTTTGCTTACACGGATGTCATTGTTTGTGTGTGAGTGTTCACAAAGTCATCAAATAAAGATTTTATTCTTTACATTCTTATACCTACTATTGAGGATAAATATCTATGTTTAGTGTATGTAACGTAACTAACTTACCTCATCTCCCATAATGCTGCTATCCGCATGCTGTTGCACACCATCAGACTTTGGACGACGGCTGCGTTCTCTGGCATTTTGTTGCTGTTTGCGACGTGTGGTTTGTGTGCTGCAATGAAAAAAATATAGAAACAGCGGGATGTAAAGATAAATAAAATAACATACATATAGAAGTTCGTATAAACAACAACGAAATTAAATGTAATACTACAGCAAAAAAATGTGTCCTAGCCACAACGAACTGCCTGCATGCTGCATATTTTTAAAATTCATATATTTTGTTTTAAATATTTTACAAAGGTTTAGGCCTTAGTAAGATAGCTTATTTGAATTTAAACCAAAAACTCTATTCTATTTTTAAAATTCACAGAATTGTGTTCAAAAACTAGCTTTATTCAAAATGCTTTTCATTTAAAAGTTGAGCTTGGAAAAAAACATCTGAAAATAAAGAAAAATCTGTAAGAAACTTTGTTTAGATTTACTACAACATAGAACGTTGTAAATCTAGTTGTGCTGGGAAGTGTATTTGCTTACATCTTCCTGCAGACAGACATACATTTGTAGTGAACAGTGGTACTGGTTGTTGAAATGTTCTTAAAAATTTTTTGTAAAGCTGGTTTTATATTGAAATTAAAGTGTGAACTTTTCCCTGCTTATTCTAAGATAAATAGGACAGCGTTTAAGGGTTAATTTAAACTTTATAAAATTATTACATTTTATTAAATGTAAAATTCTAGGTAAAACGGAATTTCCAATACCACCTTTAAAATAAATAAAGTTTTGCAAAAAGTATAAAACTTTTTTTATTTAAGTAAAACAAAACAGGTTAGCTGACTTGGCGTTTAATACTTAGAAATAATTTTCTGTCATATTGCCTCCATTAGTGCGCTTTATGAACGTCGTATCGTCTTGTCAGTTCAATATGAAATATAATAAAACTAATTAGAGTAACCCAAGGCACCGAAGTAAAACGGGCTTATATGACATAAACCGAAGCAAAGTTTCGTCGTGTATTGCAGCAATCACGGAAGGTATTAAATGGAGGAAGGAGAAGCTCCGATTTGTTTCTTTACAAATAGGTAATAAGTTACCAAGACTCTAATAAAAATATTGAATTTTAAAATGTTCTGTGATGCAATAGATAAATTTGCAAGAAAATTTTAAATATCTAGATACAAGATGGATACCAGGCCATCACGGCATTAATGTGAATAATGTGGACAAAAAAGTATCCAAAATAGGATCACTTCTAAAAAACATCACCATGGAAAATATTAAATCTTTAAATAGATCCAAAAATTAACTTAAAGTTTGGGCAAAGGAGGAACACGTCAGAAAGTGGCAAAATACTGCCATCGATAAAGTATCGAGCATCCAATAGTATGCGACTTAAATATGGAGAAGTTAAAGAAGATTCTGAAATTGAGTAGATCAACACTTAGGAGATTAAATAGTGTTATTAAAGGTCACACGATGAAGATAACTTATCTAGCTTAAATGGGCTGTCAAATGAAATGACATGGAGAGCTTGCAAAGAAGAGAATGATACTGAGGAACGCAACTTTAGTCAATGTCCTGTGTTTGAGTGCATTAAACGCCAGAAAAAAACTCGGACAATACACCGAAATTGAATTTTATTTTTACATTAAAAATTTCCGTTACTGATTTTTTTAAGTTGGAATAAATTTTTAAATAACTTTGAAAATGTTTGTAGTTTCGTAAAGAAAAATTTAAATTTTAAAACTTTTAAAAAATACCAAAATGAGTAACAACTTGTATCTTATACTTTCCGGACCACTGTCCACGGTAACCGTAAAAACTAAATAAATGTGGTCAAGTGATGTTGTTTAGTTGTCTGTTAAATCATTGCTTCATTGGTTATAAAGTGGTCGTTTACACATGCATACACATTCACATACAGATTGTACACGTTCCAGCAAAAAAATATTTTATATGTTTAACCAATTTAGCCATTCCCATACACACACACTCTACGACTTGTTTATTCATTTACGAAGAAGGTAAAATGAAAATAATTGTTGTTGTTTTTCTCAGCAGTATTTACACACACACATACATACACATATACATATATTATGCTCAGGTATATTAGATTTAATATGTGAAACTTTTCCCTGTTAGATTTTTTTCTCTGTTCAAAAACTAAATAAATAAATCTCAACAAGGTTCTAAACTTTATGAGTATACAAGTACTTAGTATGTATGATGAGGAAAAAAGGAAATGTTGAAAACTATTTTTAACTCAAGTACAAGTACATAAGAAAATAAAATGTCTTCATTGTTAAATACTCGGGCGTATGAATAATAAACTGTAAAGTTGTTCAAAAATTTTTCCTTAAGTGTCTGCAGTCAGAAATAAAAAAAAGAATGAAAAAAATTTAATTCTAAATAATCCAGAATAAAAATTTAAAGTAAAACTTAACAATTATATAGTTTAGACGTACAAAACTGAACTAGGAATTTTAAAATGAAGATTTAAAAATACTTAGATAAAAAAATAAAAGAAGTTAAAAATAAAAGCAGGGTATTTGGGAACCATACAAATGGAAGTTGAAAGATATGAAAAGATGAGGCGTCGGGCATAACATTACTAATCCCATTCGAAAACTGTCCAATATCACCAGCATTACAACATTGTCTGTAAAAGCCACGAGTTTTATCCTTTTCCGATCAAATTCTGTAATTAACGTGTGAATAACAATTAACCAAAGCAGTAGAGAAATTGCCTCAACTTGATTTACACTAACTAGTCTTGTGATAAGACAATTGTATCAAGTTGTTAGTAGTGATAAAAAATAAATACAGTACAATACTCCAAAATGCAAAATGTTAAACCCGATGAACCAGTTAATTTAATATCAAAGCCAAATAAAGATGCCGCTTAGGTAATGCAGTTTATTTGCTAAAGACAAAAGGGTGCTGTCTATTATGAGCTGCTGAAATCGGGGTAGATTTAAAATGTAACTGATTTGTTTGAAGCGACAACTGGTTAAAAAATTCTTTTTTATAATAAACTGATTTTAAGATATTAATAAGAAGATATGGAACAAAGCCTACTCAAATGGCAAAAAAAAGATTTTAAAATAGTTCATATGAATAACAACACTTGCTGGTCTTTGATATTCTTGAGCGAATGTGTTACGCAGATTTTTCAGTCTTAATTAGTTTGATAATTTGCAGCTCATAAAATAGTAACTCTCTTAAATTGGGGCGAGGAAAGCCATTAACATCGAAAAAAAGGGGAAAAATTTAAGCCTATTTTGAACAAAAATTTTTCTTTAGAAAAATCGGCAGAAGTGCTCATGTTGTCTTTAATTACATCAAAAAATGGAATTCGTATGGGAAAAACATGAAAGGAAGACCAGCAAGTATCTTATCATCAAGTGGCAAGCGTGCAATTTAAAGAATTGCATCTAATTCCTCTGATTAAGGCGAAAGTCGAGGTTTTTGCTAGTATTTCGACTGTTCGGCGTTTGATTGTGGGTGCTCCGCATATTCAGAGAATGAAACTTAAAAATAACCAATTTTAAAACCTATTCACAAACAAAAACGATTGGTTTTTACAAAAGTTCATATGACGTGGAATACCAAATGGCACACGGTTGTCTTTTCTGAAGAAAAGAAGTTTAACCTGGATGGTCCTGACGGGTATAACTTCTATTACCATGACATTAGAAAAGAGGAAGTAATATTAAGCCGTCGGTACATCCGCATTGGTGGAATTATAGCAAACCAAATAGTTCTTAATAATAAAAACAAATTAAGTGAATAATTTTTATGTCTTTCAAACTTTCTGCTTCCGTTGTTATTCAAATGAACTATTTTTTTTTCAATTTTCCAGCAGCTTTTTTTTCAAACTTTAATAAATAAATTACAAGAACATATAAAAAAAAAATATAATAATAGTAATAATAATAATAATAATAATAATAATAATAATAATAATAATAATAATAATAATAATAATAATAATAATAATAATAATAATAATTAACAATAAAACAAAATATCTAAAAAATATTATTGTGCCTTTTTGTTTTGGTTGGTTGATTAAAAATTCGCAGTAACATATAAATTTTGTTGTTGTTGTTATTTACATGAATTGGAGTATATATAAAATAGAAAATATGAAGTCCAGAGATTTATTGCTTTTGCCCCTTAAATTTATAACCATATTGAACTTTTAATGTTCTTTAAAACAAGCTATTTTGTGTTTCACAGCGTATTATTATTAAGTCTTTGAAACATGAAAAAAAGGAACAAAATAAAACATTCCCAATTAATTTTTTTTGAAACAAGTTTTTAAAATTAGTTTATTATTCTGCCCTTCAATTAATTACTTTGAATTTTAATTTGAAGCGCTTTTCTATCAGTGTAGCTTTTAATATTTTTTGGCAGTAAAGCTTGTAAGCAAACAATACCTGCTATTCGTAAACCAACATCATATTTTAATTTCTGCATATTAAGTGTTTCTTTTTCCCTTATTTTTTTTAAGACTCAAATTAAGTTTATTTTGTATTAAAAAATATCCTGTTTGTCATCTCATCTTGTCTCATTAAAATTTTATATTTCATGTTTTCTATACACAAATCTACTCTATTATCTGTTGGTTTATTTCACTTTTTTTTGCTGCAACTAGATTTAAAATTCTTCTCATAGTTTATAATAAAAATATAAGCTTTGTGTTCTTCTCCTCTTTTCCCCCCCTAAATTCTGAATGTTTATCCTTTTTGCTGTTACCCGGACAGACTGCTATTGTGTACCACAATTTAAGTTTGGATTACTTTTTCTCATTTCTCCGACTTGATTTACTCAACTTATTATGCATTGCAAGTAGGTATGTGTGTATGTTTGTGTAAATAAAGGTGGGTTTTAAATAATTCTTTATGTAAATGTATGCTTTTGCATATCATGTTTATAGATTTTTCTATATAATTTCCTAAGCCAACTGGCAAATTTATTGTTGCTGGTTGAGCTCAACCACAACTGCGTATATGAAATATGACATTTTTCTTTTTAGTTAAAGGTTTTTTATCTGAAAATCTAAGAGGTTCGTTTAAGGGAATTTTGCAAGATAAAGTGAAATTTTAATTCAATTACTTAAAGTCAGGTAAAAGAAATACCTTGTAAAGACCTTTTTTTTACAATTTTGTAATAAAGATAATTTGCCTTGATGATAAAGACTTTTTGCTTTACAATTTATAAGGAGTTTCCATTGAATCTCATATTTGCAGCATCATTTAAAGGAGAACTTGTAAAAGGATGATTTTTGCTTGAAGCACAAACAACAATTTACTTTTCGTTTAAATTCACATTTTGCATATTGAAGAGGTAAAAGAAAAAATGTCAGTCACTTTATCTGCCTTTAGCCCATATGCTAAGTGTTATGACTAAGATTATTATTTGCATTTCGTAGAGCAGTGGTCAGCTATATATGTATAGATAAGTTGTTTGCTTCTACAACATCCCAGCAAAAAAAAAAAAAAAAAAAAATTTGAAAAAGTGCAAAGCGAATTACATTTTCAAGACTCCTACATAAATCAATAGTATAAAATCATTCATCCTCAATGACTCCTTCAGTGCAACATAATTTGTTATAAATGATGTGTTAAAAAATGAATGCAACATCATGCAAAATATCTTAAACAATTCATGTAAACAAACAAAATCAACTCCAGAAATATCGGATAATTTTCAACAAATATCTATGAGTTCTTTGGAATTATTAGAATGAAGTACAGTTTCATTTAAATATAAAAAATTCGTCACCAGTTAAAATCCTGCAAAATAACTTTTTTGTCATAGTATTTTTTGTAGGGTAATATTTTACGTGGCAATTCATACCAGAAGGATCAAAATAACCTCTTTATTAAGAAGCTGATGCGAGACTGTAGATTTTCTTTATTTTCCGATAGTTGCCATTCACGGCTTTAACAAAAACACATTAATAGATGGTTATAAGCAAACAATGCTAGATTAGCTTTTCGTTTACCCATGTTTTGAAGGATAAATTTTAAGGTAGTTTTTCTACAAGATCTCTTGTCAAGCTTAACTTAAATCAAAAAATTTTTTTTTTTAATTTGAGGTCTTTCTCTTAAAAAATAGAAAAAGCGATAAAATTAAAAAAATAATATTGGTGTTTTAAATGTAGCGTTTTGAGTATAAATGAAATTGATATTTGTAAAGTCTTTCCAGAAAAATGTTAATATAAATCTAAACATTAAAACATTTTAAAGCCACTGGCTTACCTGTTATCCGTTGCTGTCATATCAGCGGCTGTTAGCGGTTCTGTGCCACTTTTTTCTCTTACCAAACGATCTGCAATTAATTAAAGAATTATCAAATTTTAAACATCCCTTCACTGCTTTTTTTATTCTATATAAAAAAAAAAATAAATACTCTGCTAACCTGATTCATATCGCTCCAAGTCCTCCGGCTTTTGTCCTGGCTTAGCCTTAACATCGATTATTATCTCAGCACTACTCAGACCAGCATGACATGAATAGACACCAGCATCACGAAATGTTATATCTAAGATACGTAAAGCTCCCTTTTTGGACACTTTAAATTTTCTGGACTTGGTTAAAGGTTTATGATCTTTACTCCACTTTATTTTGGTACGATTATAACGCTTGACCGGACATTTGATTTTGACTTGAGTGCCAAAGAACACTACTCCCGCACCGCCTACTTTAAGAGTGATTTTTGATTTTTTGGGATCATGTTGTATGTGAGTGGAATTGCTGATTTGTATAACAGGTTTGGGATCTTCTGGAGGGCAGGGCTTAGCATTGCAGGGTTTCTTGTCTGGTGGCTTGGCACTAGGACACATGGTTTCGGGTCTTTCGATTTTATGTTCCTGAGCCATGATTTGCTTGCATTCCACTTTGCGCTCTTTGAAACCATAACCGCAAGTGTGAGAACACTTGGACCACTCGCCCACCTCCCAGCGCACTGGACAATCTAAAACATTGCAATACTGGCGATCTGCTGGTGGAGGTTGGGGACACATGCTATTTGGCACCACCATGGTATTTTCACCACCTCTGGTCACCTCATGTATACATTGAACCTCTCTTGTTTTAATGCCTATGCCGCACGACTTGGAACATGGCGTATAATCGGAATAATTCCAACGCGGTGGACAGGGTCTATCATTACAAGTACGTACACGAGCTTCCGGTTTTGTTTCGGGTGCACACAAAAACGGTGACACCACACGACCATTATCTTCACGTACACAATTTATTATGAGCTCTTCTACGCCTCCCAAACATGAAGCACTGCAGGAGGTATAGCCTTGTTCACGCCACACATAAGTTTTGCCCGGCTCCGAGACACCCACTTTAATGGAATCACGTGGAAATTGGTCTTCAAACCCATGAGATGGCAACATGCAGGGTTCCTCCACACAACGTTCCACCTCATCGTGTGGCTTAATGCCTTCGCACAACGTATCGTTAACGGTGGCCAATGTGCGTGAGTATTCCAGAAATATTTTGCATTTATGTGTACGACGTCGTATACCCTCACCACAAGTCACACTGCAGGGTGACCATTCAGGGTCTTTAATGTAACTGTAAGTAAATAAAACAAAAATAATTTGTTAATGATGAGGCTGCAAAAACGACCTGAATGTAGCTATTACATCATGTTGTACATAAATTAAATTGTTAGCACTTGTTTTATTATTTTTATATTTTCCTTTTTAAATTATAAAAAAAAATGAAAATCAATATTTATTATTTATTATTTGTTTATGTTTTTTTTTCCTCTTTGCAAAATTGTTATTGTTATTTTCAGGCTGATTGAATTTGAAATTATTGTCCGCGTTTTAAGAGTTTCCTTTTATCAAAAAAAAAACTTTTATTTGAATGCCTTTATGGCGAAACACAGTGTGGAAATTACATCTAAAGAGATATAAAACGGCCGTATACTGTGGATGCTTTAGTGGCGCGTCCCAATGGCGACATCTTAACATCCGTCTTGGCAGAAGAATATCAAATACTCTTTTATATAAAAACATTTCTATTCTTTCATATTTTTTTTGTTTGTTTACTGAACTAATAATACAATATAGGAAAAGCGAATAAAAGGGAATAAAAAATCAAAGTTGGCCTACTCATACAGACTACACAAATCCTATACACTCTGTGCTGTAGTGGTGTGTGGGAACACCACTTGTTTTCTTGGCATGGAAAAGGAGAAGTTGTAAAAGATTTAAGTATAAAAAGTACGACAAAGTTATCAAGAAAAGTGATTGTTGAGAATAAAGAAAGTTTTCTTAATTTGTTTGTTGTATACTTTTTTAATTTTGTTGGTTTGTAGTGGAATTCCCTACACCAATGTATGATGTATTGTGCCTACCAGGATCTTACTCTGGTGTTTAGGGGAACACGATTTAAGAAATATTTCAGAAAATTCTCTTTAATGCCAATTGTATAAAGATTTACATATTCAAAGAAAGCTTTTTATTTTATTTTCTATTAAAGAGGGCCTGACATTAATTTGATTTTACAAAAAGCTGTTGTGTTTTATTTGCATTTCTTGGTGAATTTGCGATTTATAGAAAGTAAAAAAATTAAATCTTTGATTTAAAAAGATAATATCAAGAAAACTTGTGGTAAGTTTTCAATTCACGTATAAACTAATAGTTCTCTTTTGGTAAATATTTTATTCAATTATAATTCTATTGACATTTTTACAGTTTTTAAATATTTTTATGGTTTATCAAAGGGTTCTCTATATTAAGAAATATATAGTTGCTTTGCCAACTTTTAACAAAATTGCAAATCATATCAATAGATATTTTTTATTAAAAGCTTTCGAAGAATTTTCATTTTTTGTAAAAAGAGCTTTTAGTGCAATCTCAATTCATAGAAGCCAATCAATGAATTTTTGATATAAAGAAAATTGTAGAGAAATTGTTATGTAGTTCACACTTATTTCTATTAAAGTTTTAAATTATTTAACTTTTACTTAATAAAGAATTTGTCATTTAAGTCACTATAGACCTTCAAGGAAAACTTTGGCAACAGAACTTTTTTTATTTAATATTGCTGGGTATTAATCATAAATAAAGTTTGCAAGTCCAAAATATTTTCTTTGTTTATTACATCATTCACAAACTTTATTTGAAATCCATTATACAAAAAGCAACAACATTTATTTGGTTTTGGAATTGTTATTGCCAAACCATAAGTAATAGCGGATTAAAAAAATAAAATAAAAAAAAAATAAAAAATATTGTACCTAAAGGCAAACTAACAAAGAATATAACTTTCGAATATTATTATTGGCTGACTTTTAGAAGGCCCTCACAGTTCAAGCTTCCCATACCAATTAGGGGGGCAAAAGCAACTAAGCAAAACACACAGTTTTGCCATGACCGTGACAAATAACAAATTATCACTATCGTCAATGACCAAAGCAGTCCCTACATAGAACAATGGAAATTACTCAAATAACCAATTTAAGTTTCCAAAATCCCCTCAACCCCTTCGGTGATGTTAGAATTATTGTTTTCTGGGAATACAACCACAAAATGTCAAAATATACATTCTATGAATTGATAAATTTTTAACAGAGAATGCTGGGTGGTCTAATAGAAATCATTACTAAATTACTGTTGGAAATAATAAAAACAAGCAAATAGTCATTATCATGTTAGAATGATGATGATGAAGTTAACGTACCTACAAACACATGTACTCCTCTACCCTATTTACTTTTGCTCATTTTGCACTTAATCATTTTGATACAAGACTATAATTATTTGTATTTGTTTTGCATTGGCTTAAAACTGTTTGAAAATATAGTCATACCTACATACAAACACATACATAAGTAGTATAAATAAGCATTTGTTTGTCTAGATTTTCAATTTACCAATTAATTGTATTTGATTTTTGTTTCCTTCCTAAATTTCTATTCCCTTCCTGTATTTCTTTTATAAATAATGTTTAATGTTGTTCTTACAATATTTTATGCCTTTTATTAGACTTCAGTATTTGTAGTACTACTAAGAGAATTGCTAAATAATGAAAATGTCTATTAAATAAGCAAATCATATAGTACGACATTAAGAAAGAATATGAAAGAAGAAACAATTAAATGGGGAATGTTTTATATGAAATTGTTTCCTTTGCTAATTGAGTAGTGTAGCCAAAGCAAAAAAAAAAATAAAACAAAAAAGCACAGTTAATTAAACAAATAAAGGGAAAAAATACAAATTTCTATACAATAATGATAAATATCTACAACAACACTTTTAGACGCACACGCCAACACACATACAAATTTAGTCTGTGCCCTTGCCGTGAAGAGAGTAATAGTTAAGCTTATCAAGCCTACTCATCGTTGTAGTCGTCATCATCATCAAAAGCTGCAAACAACAAACATAGAAACAATAGCAAAAACAAACAACTTTGCCACTAAAATTACAAGCACTTAAAGCCATTAACAGCACTTATTTGCCTCTTATTATACTCTTATAGTTAATACACTACTACTACTACAACTACTACTAGGATTTTTAGATTCAAACAGAGTGTAGTAACTCAAAGTCCTTTTAAAGTATTAAATTTAGTAATATTTTACATTTAGATGTTGAGTAATTCAGATAAGTTTTTGGGATGTACAAATTTATATTTTTGTAAGTTTTTCTTTTGAAAGATAAACAGATAAATGGCCGTTCTTATCGAGCCAAAAATCTTATAATAACTTAGAATATAATTATGGGATCTTAAAACAGAACTTAATTTTCTTATGTTCCTCTATAAACATTTATTGGTACTAAAACATATGGCATAAATGCTGATCTGAAATATTGAAAAGTTTCTACCGATCGGCAAGGCTCTTTAAAAATTTGCCAAAATATTTCTGCATCAGTATCATAATTAACTTGTCTAGATAGTTTATCAGACAGATCATCCAGATCTGTGCCAAAAAAGTCAGGTTAAGCATTCTGTAATTGAATATTATCCCTGACAACTGGGAAAACAAATCAGGTTCCTCAGGTGTTTAACACTTTCTTAAGTGGAGTGTTGATACCTTACTTTGGGGAATTAGGGCCGTATTCATAAAAAATAGTTTAGGTTTATTGCAGGCTAAGTTGACAAATTCCTCTACAACAACTGTCAAATAAGCCTTTAATAAGCCTAAACTAAATAAACCTAAAATATTTTTTATGAATACGGCCCTTAATATTTATCCCAACTTTAACATGGTCATTTTGTGCAGCGCCACTGTATTTTCCACGTACGTAAAAGTCCGGAAACCTAGTCTACTTAATTTATCAAATATCAAAGTCCCTTCTTCTATGAACCCCCGACTGGTTCGAATGTTTCTCGATATATTACCGGGAGAAACTATCACACTGGATAACCTTAACCTTTCTTCAATTTCGAATACTTCAGCAGTGTAAACCCGGGGTTTGAAATAACCCAAAACTGTTACATTTTGTAATATGACAGAATAAAGAAAGCAAACAACGACCGGAATATCCAGCAGTTGCTTTCTTTTGGGTTTTAAATACTTTTCAGACCGCTTGTTTGCAATACTACTAGTGATACTGGAAAAGTTTGCTATTGTTGTTGCTCTTACTGTATTATTTATCAGCCAGTCAGCTAGTCTGTCACTGTATGCGCGCTTTAAGGGTATTTAAGTAATTTTTTTCTTTGTTTACAAATAATGCCTCGAGAAAAAAATTATTCACATTTTTTTTTTTTTGGAGTTTAAATATTTAGTCCTCTGATAGCTGTTACAGTGTAAGTAAATATGTGCTCACAAGGTGACATTTAAGTACTTTTTTCCTATTTTTCTATTTGACTGCTGTTGCCTTCACTTTGCTTTTCTGTATTTCATTGCTAATGACATTAATTTGTTTGTCAGACATCAGGGGGTGGATAATTTAATGATTTTTGGTTGTTAAAAGTACTTAACTGAACCAAAATTAAAGTTAATTGACCTGAATTCTAACGATTTCTCTTTCTCATTTTTTTATTTCGATTTCGTAAAGTAAGAAAAGTTTGTTATAATTTTTCTTTAAAAGAAATCAGGCGGTTTCTGTAGGTGTAAAATAAATGCTTAACATAATTAATTAATTAGAAACAGCAGTGCAATAGAAATACGGTATAAATGTTGCTGTTGTTGCTATTCGAAAAGCTTTTAATACTTTCTAAATGAAATGGGTATGCTTGTTTAATACAAAATTAGGGCTTGAATAAAATTTAATTTTAATTTTTTAATCTAACACATGTTTCAAAAGTTTCATTAATTATAAACTTACTTGGGCTCTGATGGCTCATGGTCTCTTAACGAATAGCCACCTGATGTTAGGCGCATTGTGCGGGGACCATCGGTTTCCTCTTGATGTAAACGACTGACTGTATGATGTGAGTAGATTGATGGTTGGTCATTATAGGAAGCATCCTCTGATGATATATTTTCATCATCCATATCATCAGATTCTTCATCATCATCTTCTTCTTCCTCATCATCTATATCATCGTCATCATCTTCCATATGATTCTAAAATTTTAAAGACATTATAAATGTTGTTGTTGTTGTTGTGGAAAAACAGTTTAAGAAAAATGTATATAATTTATATTTAAAGATAATAATTTTCGTATGTATGTGTGTGTTAGACTCTGTTGTGTATATGCTTGTGAGCGAGCACATAAACAAAAAATAATGTTCCTTAAACATGTTTATTAATTTTAATACAAACTTTTTACAAATGAAATTTATTCGTTTGTAAAGTTATTATAGCAATAATGAGGTTTTTTACTTACCCGAGAACCACTGCTACCAACAATTATGGTGCCGCCACTCATTGAACGGCCATCACATGAAATGCCTGTAGTACACTGTTGAACGCTCGAGGGTTTCGTTTGAGGATCACATTTGGCGCTCATTCTGCCATCAGGTGATTTACATTCGACGCCACGCATCTGTATGCCTTGGCCACAGGATACGGAGCACTTTAATTTTTTGTTGTTTGTTTGTTTGTAAGAAAAAAAAGAAACGAAAATGTAAGAAAAGCAAAAGTTAAAAAAATGTATGATAAAAACAAAACGTGATGATTTAAACAGTGAGTATTTATTCGTATACAGACATGCAAGTGTTAACGAAATAAAAAACTGAAAGTAAATTTTAAGTTTATATCTTAACTGGCAGGGAAACAGACAGACTGACAGTTTTTTTTGCTCCATTGTGGGTGTTGGTAGGAATTTTCTTATATAAAGCTTTTTTTCCTTGGGGTAGAATGAAAATAGTTATGTTTGGCAATGTCGAATTTTATATACCCACCAATAACAAAAAATTTAAATTTGACGACGTCAATTAAAAAAAAAACAAGTAAGAGCGCTATATTCGGCCGTGCCGAATCTTATATACCCTTCACAACGTGTAGTCATGCAATAACAGTAGTTTGTATCACCATTCATCCCATATAAAATACGTACATACATATAAAAAACACACATATATAAAACATCTCATTGTAAAATTATAAATTTACGTATGTATGTTGAAAAAAAAATAAAAAAAAAAATTAAAAAAAAATTAAAAAAAAAATTAAAAAAAAAAAATTAAAAAAAAAAATTATAAAAAAAAAAATTTAAAAAAATAATTAAAATATATATAATAAATATAAAAAATAAAAAAAAATTAAAAAAAAAAAATTAAAAAAAAAATAATAAAAATATAAATAATATATTAAATAAAAAATAAAAAATAAAAAAAAAAAATAAAAAAAAAATTTTAAAAAATATATAAAAAAAAAAATTTTTTTGGGTCAGCTGGGATTCGATGCCACGTTTTCTATAACTAGTATACACGTTTGTATGTATGTATGTTGTTGTTGTAATGTTGTTTTTGTGAATAAAAAATCGAGGTGGTCGTGGGTTTTTGCTCATATCTCAGTTGTTTATGTACCGATGTTTCTGATTTTCAATACCGTTCTACTCCCGAATATTTCTGATATTTTAATACCTCACCCGGGTCCAAGCGATATCGGGGGGCTTCAAAAAGTTGATTTCAACATACACACGGACAGACGGTCAGACGGACAGACGGACAGACTGACAGAGCTTAATCGACTCCCCTATTCATAAGCTTTCAGAAAATATATACTTTATGGGGTCGGAAATGAAAATTGTAGAAATTTCACACGGAATGACAAACCTATATATACCCTTTTTCACTGTGTGAAGGGTATAATAAACAACATTTTTAAGAATAAGTATATATATAACAGGTACACAGGTAGGTAGTAAGGCTGGTGCAAAGTTATCTTCACATCCTCATCCAGAGACCAATACGGTCTATTGTGACGTCTTAGTACAGAATATAAATAGAAGAAATAATAGAAGAAGGAAATGGGGTGAAGTAGTGGATGTCAAAACAATACAGAAAAGAGCAAAACCCTACAAACGACCTGTTCTCAGTCTCGTGTCACGAATCCAAGTCATTTCCATTACGAATCCTATCAAATTTTTGGGTTCACAGCCCAAGGCATTCCTTAATTCGCCTAGGAATCTACTACCTAGCCATTGCAAGCTGCTATTCTGTAGTGTAGAACATCGACACAGAATGTGTTCAACTGTTTCCAACTTCTCTGGATCCTCGTACAGCCTGCACATATCTGACAGGTTCAATCCCAATCCCTTATCTATAATAAGTCATGTCACATTTATTTAAAATTATAATTTTTTGGGTTTATATCGCAGCTGCTGTTACTTAATATGATGTCACCTTATGTTAATTGTAATAGTTGATTTTTTGTATTTTCCGTATCAAATTTACTGATTACAGACGAATAGTTTTGTTAATTGTTTACGCCTTATATCTTATAATTCAAGTACTGTTAAGCTTTCAGCATAAAGTTGAATGAATTTAGTTAGATTGTTTTAGAATTACATAAGAAGATAAATTAATTATATTTCTTTAAACAAGTATTTCTCCTCCAGGAGGCATGTTACTTTGGCGAAGTGCTCAATCCTTGGTGTTATTGCTAGTCCTGGATATAGAGGTATTAACAGCACTTCTGACTGGGGCATAGATAATCTTATATAAAGAGGTAAGAGAGACTCTGGTGCCGGTAGAGCACATGAGTCGGGTGAATGTGGTCGAGGAGCTGCATCGTACGCTCATTGCGCAAGGAACCATGCACAATGAGGACATCAGTTTCTTTACTGATGGGTCATAGGAGAATCCTATAAAGAGATTAAGGAGACTCAGATCGCGGTTAACCAAGAATTACAGGTAGGCACAATTTAAGTGTCTCAGTTCAATGAAGATGCTGGCGGTTTCGAAGGACTGTGCGATTACCAGTTGGCATTGTGAAATCGTTGAAAAGACCTGTAGTGGCGTGGGACTTGTGAAGGAATGGATAGTGATTGGTAGCCATTAAGTCACTTGGCATTTAAAGGGGTCGAAAAGGGACATGAAATGGTTGTGGTCAATATTCCCCCAAAGAGTGTTGCCCATCGAATGATAAACTTAATATATACTTTTTTTTGGTTGGTCGTTGGTTGGTATAAAATTAACCCAGACAATGTGAAGTGTGTCAGTTAGAATGTTAGGCATTTATTTTTTGTGGTTTTAGTTTTTACCGCAATCTGTTCTTTTTTTTATCAGAATGTTTATATGTAACTCGCAAATACTTGCTGAAACACTAATACATTGTTGTACTAAAGTAATCTGCATAAATGTTCTACGTGTTCATGTATGTATGTGTTCATATGTAAATAAGAAAATTTCAAAGAATTATATATTAATGCAACGTGCTTGGTTGAGAAACATTAACATACAATTCAGTCGTAAAATTTCCACACACAAACACACACGCATGATTTAAACATGTAGACTTACTTATATTCATAGTTGTATTCATACAATTCATACTCGTACTGCTACAAGTTAATGCAGACATCAAGGAGTTGATGAAGATTATTTAATGTGGGGAAAATGTAATTGTGCATTAAAAAAGAGTTTTTGAAGGCGTTTATATATTCTCTTAGAGTATGAGACTACTTAGAGTAATATAGACTACAAAATCCTAAAATTTTTTATATTAAAAACGTTGATTTTATTAAAAATTTTAAATTTAATAAAAATTTAAAATATATGAAAAATATATTGTTTAAATTTTTTTGAGCTAAATATCACTTTTTTATATAAAAATTATTATTATTTTATTCCGATATTTTGCTACCAAATTGGGTAGCTTCTTCAGGGAAAGTTAAGCTGGTATCAAGGTACCTTCTCACTAAATTTTATAAAAATTGTTTAATAGGTTTTCACTCAACAGAGTTCAGAAGGACAGGCAGACAGAAATTCCTAAAAGTGTTGTTTTGTATTTGAGGCTGCAGAATATATACATTTTAAAAAGTTTATAATAAACAATAACAATTTTAAAACAAGCAAACTTTTTAAGGCTTGATCAAATTCTTGTCTCGTAAAATTTGCAAAATTTTTGATAATTTTTTTAAGTTTTAAATTCTTTTTCTGCAAGAGATCAATAATAATACTAAAAAAAATATTTTATTGTTTTCAAACTCAAGTATGGAAAACAAATTACTTAAGAAAAATTTAAATAACACATGTCAAAAAAAAAAATTTTTTTTGAGTCTTTTATTTAGTGATTATTTTCTGATTATATAAATGGAAAAGTAAACAGGAACTCCATTAATAATAAATAAAGTTTGCTTTTGTACTTAATATAATGAAAACTAAATATACGGTGGTTTTGCACATTTTTTTAAAAGCCGTTGCATTTATGATGCAAGAGAGAAGTGAGAGGGACTGTGGGTGTGAAGTGAGAGGTAGTAGAGTGTCATGGCAGTATGCGAGTGCGCTTTCTAGAGGAATAACGTATTTTATGTGTCGCGAGGTGTAAAAATGTGTAAAAACCACGTGGACTCTTTTTGCTTTGTTTGTGGTGAGTTTATTAAAGTGAGAGCCAAAAAATTTAGTTTATCATCAAGTAAGAAACTTTGTGGAGCCTATGAAGCTTATTTTAACATGCCCGTACGAAGTCAGGATAAAATATGGGCGCCTCACTTCTCGTGTAATAACTGCTACATGCGCACTTGGATAAATTCAAAGACAACTTGGGTGAATATTCATCAGAGCAAGGGGAACGCTTCCACCAGTATATAATGAACTTTGAACAAAGACAATATAATGAGAACATGATTGGTGACTACATTTGGATGCTCATACGAGAAAGTTCTGACGATTACACTAGAAATACTAAAAGTATTCATTTTTGAAGCTTATTTTGTATCATTTTTTTGAATTTTTATGTTTATTTGTGCTGTCTTTTAAAATAAAATAAAATTAAAATATATAATTCATAATTTGTTTTAATTTTAAATATGATTAACATTGAAAAATATACCTTTTCCATAAATGTTGATATTTCGTTCTGGTATCTACAAAAGCAAACTTTATTAGATAAAAATATTTTTTCTTTCTTTAGTTTGGCATAAGTAATCAAAATCAGAGGAACAGAACTCAGACTCAAAAATCGTGTTGACCTGTGTAATAGATGGGCTAATTTTGGGATGAATTTTTTAAATCAAACAATCAACGAAATTAAACGATATTTTTAATAAAATTTTATTTAAACAGTTGAAAAAAAAAATTCAAAATATATAATGTATATTTTGTTGTTCGAGTATTTTCCAAAATATTGTTTTTAGTTTTTTTTTTAATGTATATATTTATTTTTATTTTTTATTTATTTTTATTTTTTATTTATTATTTTATTTTTATTTTTTATTTATTATTTTATTTTATTTATTATTTATTATTTATTTTTTTTTTTATTTTTTTTCCCTTAAAATGCAGAATTTAAATAATTTTTCCAAACTCTAGGTCAATATACCCAATTTAAAATGACTGCTTTTGTAATTTAGTTATTTTATTAATTTATTTTAAATATTTCGAACAATTTTGGTGCCCTTCTTCAGAAACTCATAAATAAATAAAATTTCATAATTTTCACGAATCTACCTTTTCCCTTAACCAATCTTAGCACAACATCTTTTTTGCTTGGTGCGAGTAAATTGGAAAGGAAATGTGTTGAAAAAGTTGTTATTAATGTTAATCTTAATGCAAATTTAATTTTATTCCACTTGTTTATTTTTTTCAAGTAAAAAAAATTAATATTGTTCATTTAGTGGTGAAATATGTTAACAATTTAAATAACAATGAGGTTTTAAGAAGTATCATAAAGGAGCTACGATGATGTGCATTTTGTTAAAAAATATATGTAATAATTTAAAGAAAAGAACTTAAAATTATAACTTTAATAGAAAAAAACAGAAACATTTTAAGTTTCATTTCTGTTGTTGTAAAATTCTGTAAAACAAAGTAGCAGTTGTTAGAAAATAACCCCAGATATTTTGCCTCTATCAAAAACATGTTATCTACGAGTAAAAAACTAAAGTTGCATGTAAAACGCAAATTAAGTTGTTCAACATGTTTTCGGACTAGCCAGACTGCAGAAAGAAAAAACAAAATAGAAAATGTTTTTTTCCCAGAAAACCTTTAAAATTTTGCTTAAATATAACAGTGAAGTATATAAAAACTTACAACTTACTTTTTAACTAAAACAACTAAAAACGAAAAAATTTCCTAAAATAAAATAATAAAAGAAATTTACCATTAAAACAAGACTACTTAAAACCAAGTGCTACAAACATACAACTACAATCTTAAGTTTTAGGGTATGAGTGGAAAGCATAACATGACCTTAAATACCCTTATAAAATGTTTTAACTGAAAGTTACAGAATATAATTGTTAAAATATAAAATGCTACTTACGCCCGTCCACTCTTCCACCTCCCACTTTGGACACTGTTCCATAATGCATTGTTCTTGGGTAGGCGGTTTGGGTAAAGGGCACATTATGTCCGCAACCTGCAATAAGTACAAGTACAATATTAAGTATGTAAGTAGGCGTATGTAACGAATAGGACAAAAAAAAAAAACATGAAAATGAAAGAAAATTAAACAAATAAGTAGGAAAAACGTGGTACTTTAAGTTCTAAAATTAGTAAGTTGTTGTATGTTACAAGTAGCTGTTTAACAGTAGCAATTACAGCAAGACGTTTTCGTTTTGGTTGTCGTCATCTTTGAAAACAACTAGCCTTACTACAACAACAACAATTACCACAACATTATGATTACAGTCGTGATTGTCCTCATCATACAGCCCAGCATTGGCAAACTTATTTATTACAGACTTAGAAATGTATGACACACACAAACAGTTATTAACAATCACGACGACTATTTTAAAACTGCTTCTGCTGCTGCTGGCGTTCTGCTGCCAAACCATTTAAAATGTTATAAGGAAAGTTCCATTAAAAATGGATAACTTAAAAAGGCTACTAAACGGTGTCGTCCTGGTTAGTTTTTTATGTTGTAAATTTGCAACTAGACAGTCTGAAAAACCTGAAAACTTTAAATAAAGGCTGTCTCAGTAAGAATGCACTTTTAAAAAGTAGTGCTATTTTATTTGTTTACGTAGTAACTCAGAAATTTAGCAGTTGTCACATTTGTGTATTGCGAAAGAAGTTGTGAAAATTATTAAAAAAAATCTGAGACCATTCGGAAGCTTTGAAGAATATTCAGTGCACCTAATGTGTTAGCTTTTTGCGGAATGATTGAAAGTTTAAAGAAACTGGGTCGGTTAAGACATCTTTGCCTCAATATAACGGTCGGTCTCTTGAAAAAAAAAACTGTTGTAAACGAGTGTGGCGATGAAAATCCGAAAAATTCACGAAGCACTACGCAGCACTACCTACATGCGTATAAAATTCTGTTTAGAAGCTCAGACCAACAGGCCATGGAAGTGCTGGCAATTCGTTCAAATAGGTAATGGAGCAAGGTTAAGTAAGTGGCATTTTTTTTAAAGAAATCATCTTCGATTAATATCATTTCAATCTAAAACGTGATTACACAAAATTGTTAAATTCGGGGCCCAGAAAATCCTCATCCAATCTATGAGGAACACTCACAAAAAGCAACTGTCTGGTATGGATTTTGCGCAGGTGGCGTGATTGGGTCTTCCTTTTTTGAAGATGGGGCCGAAATTGTAGTGAATGTGAACTGTATTCGTTACTGATAAATGACAACGGAGTTATTGCGGCCTTAATTGGACTGAATCCACTGAATTGGACTGAATCTAGACGACATGTGATTTCAGCAAGATTGCGTCACCTGACACACTGTGCATGAAACAGTGCATTTATTGCAGCCAAAGTTTCCTGAATAACTTATCTCAAAAAATTATGATGTCAACTGGTCACCTAGATTGTGCGATTTAACGCTGTCTTGGGTTTATGCGAAAAAAAACAGAAACAGTTCTTTAGCACAAATCTTTAATAAATCGGTGAGATGCAACCAAATCTTCGTTAGAATGTCATGAAAAACTTTATGAAAAAAATAATGGTCTGTAATCAGAGCCATCGGGACATTTGATGCACAATTTATTTAATACTTAATCCGGACATGTCTTCCTTATAATAGTTGGCGTAGCTAAAGATTTCTTCTGGGGTGACAAAAGCTTAAAATTTTATTTTATTATTTATTTTGAATTTAAATAAATATATTTTTTTTTAATCTTAGGGATGTTTACAACAATTACAATCCAATAAAAAAATTACAAGAAAGAAAAACATTCTTACTGAGACACCCTTTACATAATTCTATATTGATTGAGGCGTAGGTTATAAAATAAATAGATTTTTATTTAGTAAAACGAAGGCATAGTTATGAAAGATGTTTGCATATGTGTAGCCATCATAAGTGCTTTTTGATGTAAAATACTCCATATCTACATGAGTACTCTTTTTAGGCCACTTTCAGAAAATACATACATTACAATGAGTGCACTTGTGTGTGTGTATTCATACACTTAAACTAACACTACAAGTTTATGTATGTTTTCTAACGTATTAGTACGTAATACGTATTCTGCAGTAAATCCACAAAAACAGTTAGTGTTAAATGCCCTTAAGCAACCTTCTAAAAATATGAGTACTAGCAACTTTAACGAGACGACTGCTGCACTTATACATACTCGTACATGTTGCTGCTACTTACTCGACGTCATCAACGTAATTTGCTCAGTTCATACATTCACTCATAAGCCATTCCCTTTTCAGCTTTTTAGATGCTTAAAAGTAGAGGAATAGGAGGCAGAAAAATACTGCAATTGCACATATATACATGACACGTACTTAACAATGTCTAATTTTAACTTTTAACAAAAATACATACTTGTATTATTTTTGGCTTAAATTAACAAAAAATAAAAAAAAAGGAAAAAGGAAAACTATACACTTTAAAATATTTCATATAAAACTAAAAGTGGCAAAAACTGCAGAAAAACGTTAAAAACAAACTCACTCTAGTTTTTATGCCGCTATTTTCCTCAGCACACACCACCATACGTTCTCTTACTCCTGGACCACATAAACGACTGCATGGACTCCAGTCATCAGCTATCCATCTGTGAAGAGACCAAAAGAGCAGACATAAATTTTAGCAGTTTGTGGCGAATGCTAATGTGAGTTGGAAATTCAATTAAAATTAAGGAACAAGTTAATTATTGTTGGTATTAAAATGACGAGCAAAGCGAACTAATTTAATGGTGAAACAAATTTTATTAAATTAGCCGGGAAATGTACGAGTATTTGTTGTTAATTATTATTCAGCTGCTTGAATTGTCTATCAGTTTAATTCTGTGTGAGTTTTGAGGCCAGTCTTAGGTACGTTTATGGAAAATTTAAATAACTTTAATGAAATAAAAAAATTAAAAAAAAAAAAAAATAGAAAAATAATGTTAACATCTAAACAAAATAATTTTTTCTTAAATTTTCTTACGGGTAAACAAGAAACGATTTAAATAAGTTTTATGAAAAATGCTTATAAATTTTTTCTTATAAATTTCTATACGTTTTAAATGTTTATTGTTTAAAGTTTTTCATTAAGACAATTTTTCTAATTTATTTTTCTTTTTGTATATTTAAGTTTCATTTATTATTTATGTAAAACTTGTATTTATTCAAACGTTTTTTCTTAAAATTTATTGCAAATCTAGTGTCCTGGTCTACGTTCACTTTTATTATACTAAATGCTGGAAATTTAATTTAAATATTTTAGTAAGTAAATAAATTATAAAAATCAACCTTAGCTAGCTAGCATAAATGATTTACAATGAAATCTAAATAAAAAGTTTGTATTAAAACATCTTTGTTTTTAAGTTTTTTTTTTTTACTGAAAATCATCAATCAGCTTGAGATTCTCTTTAAATATCTTCTAAAAGAAATTTTATTAATTACTTTTTGTTCTTTTTTTTATTTTTTGTATAAATAAATGTTATTTTGTGAATGTCGTCGAATTTTTTTAATCGCATTTTAAAATTTCTAAGTAATTCCAGGCCATTGTATAGTCTAAAAGCGTTGTGTTTTTATTTTGGAAAAGTTTTGATTTTCAATATTTAAAAATTGATTTTCTTAAATTGTAATAAAATTTTGTCCTTAATTAGAATATTTAATATTCTTTTGCCATTAAGACTTAGGTTTTGCATGTTATTTGCTAAACTTCAATTACAGTTAACCCTCCCTCCAAACATTAAATTACATTTTGAGGTTTTGTAGCCAGCAATATGGCAACAGGACAAAAAAGTAGAACTTTATATAAAATGTCTACAACATAGACATTCACAAACACCTTTATATACTCAACACTCACTGTGAGTGTTTCAATTTTACATCCCTGCCAGTAAATGTAAGTTTAATTTTGGATCGAAGTTACTTAAAAGTCACTACTTCGACTCTACTAGTAGATGTTATAAATTTTACAAAAACAAATTACATAAGCTTTGAATTTTTTTTACGATTTTCTTAAATTTGGTTGTCAAGTAGATAGCCAATAATAAGTTACTAATACACTGTAATAAAACTAGAACAATACAACACATGAACTGTACAAACAATTTTAGTTTTTAAATAATTCAAAATTTTCCAAAAGCGACCTAATATTTATATATTTGTATTACCCAGTGACATTTAAGACACTAAGGGCCATTATTACAACTTGCTGGTTAGTTAAAGGCAGGATTTTGTCGGACCAATAAATGACTTTGCATTATAAAGCCTTTATTTATTATTTCTTTATTAATTAAATATTATTATTTTTAATAACAATAACAATAAAAAATTTAAGTTGTAATAATGCAAAGCTATTTATAGAGCGCAAAAAATTCTATCTTTAACTAATGGCAAGTTGTAATAATGGCCTTAAATGGTCTTATAAGTATTACAGAGCTGGAATATTTTTTTCCAAACGGGGACAATATTTGTATAAGAAAATGATTTAGATACTTTGAACTCTTCTTTTTGGATAGAAATTGTTTGACGGGATATGTTTTATATATTTAAAAGGAAAACCACACAACCAACTAACAAACACTTTCACATGCAGGCAAAAACACTTTTCAGTTTTCTACTGCTCGTCTGTGGATTAAATTTAACTGTTCTTAGCAAGGAAGAGTTTAAAAGTTTTACTTGAGTTTCAAAGGCAACTTACCGAGGTGGGCAGGTATGAGTATTACACAACTCCACAGATGGCTCTGGACGATTAGCTACATTGCAGAGAGCATCATCTACTTCAGCGTTAGTGACACGACTGCGGCATACAACACGAGACATCTTGTAACCTTATAATGCAAAGAGGGAATAACAACAAAGATAACATTTAGTAAAATATTTCATTTTCTTCTTTAAGTTGCAATATTGGCAAAATGCTAAAATAAAAGACGAAAGAGAAATTTAACTGCAATTTGAAGATTTAAACAACACCAACTAAGAAATCAATATTATAAATTCTGGAAATAAAAAATGAATTTAACACGAATTATTTTTGTACCTTTTACAACTTCCTTTTATATATTAAAAAAACAAGAAAATCTAAAGGAAGTCAAACAAAAGCTGTGGCAAAAAAAATCCCACATACACATGCATAAAGCGTTTGCTTTTATTTTTAACTCCCCCAAGGTGTCACGCAGTTAAAGTGGCTTAAGTGGCTTTATGCAAAAAATCCAAAATAAAGATATATAAAAATTAAAGGTTCCCTCCCGTTTTTTCTTTATTTTCTTTTTTTTTATGTTATACTTTGTGAACATTAAAGCCAACATTAAGTTTTGTGTCAGAAGAAGGTAAATGTGCCAAATTTTATACCAGCAGCTAAGGCTTAGTGTATTTATATTTGTGTGTAACGGTATTTGATAGTAGAAAAGATACTCAGTGCGAGTAACTACAAACAAGCTCGAGGGCAATTCAAATTTATTTAACATAACAATCTAAGAAGCTAAAAAAAGAGCTTTTGTTACACTATTTAGTAGAGAATTTTATTTCTATTCAGATTGTAAAGAATTAACTAATGGATTGCTGTGTAGTAGTACTGTTGTTGATAGGTTGAAAATGTGTATTATTGTTGTTTAGATAGAATCGAATCGTAACCTACTCAGGCTATTGTTAAAATCCATCTGAGTCTTGCAAACAAATAATTATTTGTGGGAAATATATTAAAGCTCGAACTAATTTTTTGAAATTTGTTTGATTGAGTCCTATTTTTTAAGATAGCATTGAAAGAGAACTGGGCTTGGACAGGTGATGTTTTATCGGGAATTTAATGTGCTGTTTTTACAGGCCGATTGAGTGATTGTCTTGGACGATTTATGTGTATTTTGTTATTGTAACAAAAACAAATTACACATAAATCGTCTAAGACAATCATTTAATCGGCTTGTAAAAACAGCACATAAGTCTCTTTTTTATATATAGAGCTAAATAATGAATGGATTTTTAAAATTAATTTTTTCAATAACAAAAAATATAGGTATTTATGTGGTTTGGGTTTGTAAGTCTATTTATCTTTATTATTATCTCTTAAGGTTTTTGACATTTACAACGTGTAACAAAAATTTCTGAGGTATACAAAATTTAATAACAAATAAAATAAGTTGTTTTTGATTATTTTCCTAATTTAGGAATTTTAATTTTTAAAAGATTTAATTTATCTATTTTTTTTAAGATGATTTATGAAAATGTTTCTTATGGAAATTTTTTTTTAATTTAAAGTAGGTGTGGCACCCACCTTCCATATAAATAATATAAATATGCTGTATGTACAGAGTACTATAATACCTAAAGACTTCAATATGCTCGTCAGATTTATAATCATAATTTTTTGGGGTGCCCCGATGGACTAGTCAGCAGTGTGCTGTTCTGCTAGTTTTAGGGTTGCGGGTTCTATTCCCGCCGGAGACTCTGGACTTGTCTGCTTCCTTTCTATTCTATTCTTACTTTTCTATTCAGGTATCGCAAAGGGATCAGTAGAATGGACCCAAGTGAGCTGCACAACAGCTGCCTGTTCTACCTAACCTAACCTATAATTATAATTTGCATAGTTGAAATTAAAAGATGCTTAATGAAAATAATGGGCGTGGCAGCTTCAATAAAAATAAAATAAAAATTATAAGATATTAAGACATCTATTACATCTATAATATTTAAGCCTTGAATGCTTTAGTTCCACACCAGGAGGCTCTTAATGTGTATAGACAAAATCCGAATCTTAGCAGAGCAGTAACATTGTAAGCCTGTCTCGTCAGACTGAAGTTTAGTTACAGTCACTGATGGGTGGGAAGTAAAAAACATGTGTGAGATTGGTTTGAAAACTGTGGTAAGGACGAATTTCTGCTCGCAAAATTTTACAGCAGCAATAATAAGCGCAGATTTAGGATGGTTTCTACCGCACCATCGGATTGGAGCAATGTTTAGGTTAGTATAGAACCACAGGAGATAAAGCGTATTATAACCTAATAAGAATTTTACAATTCATTAGAAAAATTGGATAGGAAAAATAAGGGATGTACCACCCACGACATAAAAGAAAAAATATTTCAGCAGACACTAAAATTGTTAAAGCCTATAAAATAAATATAAATTGTTAAAGCCTATACGATATTATTTAACTTTTTCGGGAGCTTCAGAAGGAGCAAAGATGAGGACGTGGAAACCCTAAAAAAATAAATACAAAAAATTGCATTTACTGCCGCAGAAAACGTGAGTTAGGTGGAAACCAAATATCAAAAAATACATTTAAGGTCATTTCTGGAAAATTGTAATCTTTATTTGGTTTAAACTTCGTACGATCCACTTTTGATAGCAATTTCCCAATTAGAATCAAAAATTGTAGGAAGCGAAGAATCATATAAATACCATTTATGACAACTATTGCATATCAAACAAACTGTGGCAGATATTAAAATCTATTTGGGGCCAGCAAAACGGTGCGTTTACTGCTTCTCCTAACAATAAAAATTACGATGTGGTTTTTATTGAACCTCAAAACAGTTAATTTTGATGTTGTCATGTTATTACAAAAAAACAACGCAGAATGGTATACAATTTGATAATATTTTTCAAAAATATTTTATACTCCTTTTTGAACAAACAATTTAAAAATTAAAAAAAAAAGTTCTATTAAAAAATTCTTTTAAAATCAAAATTTGTAGTTTGTGTAGAGCTGTCCCAAACACTGTATAATGTGTAATGCGCTCGTACGCCATTTTTCAATACTCATGTAACAATTTATAGTGCTCACTCACAACGCCATACATACATATGACAAACAAATCAATAATAATTGAAAAATGTAAAACTCCTGTCAGTTGCTAGTTAACTGGACCATTCAAAATCGTTATATTAAGGTAAATAATATATTATAACTTATTTATGTTTTAAAACTTCATTATTGAGCAATACCTCTTAGGTAAATATTTTAAAATATTAAATTACTTTATGTAACAGGACTATTTATTATTATTATTTTATTTTTGACTAAAAATATTAAAATTTGTTTAGAAAAGATGCCAGAAAATTGGTTGTTATATTCAACGAAATTCAAACGGTTATTAAAAGTTTTAATGATTTTTGGTCAATAAATATCAACCTAAACCAAGCATAAACAAACTTTTCTTTGCCTTGAACTCCCCCAGTCTTTTAATACTCTTTGTTATTTAAAAAACCCTTAAGAAAAGGGTTGAAAAAATATTGTTTTTTTTTCGTTTGGAGAACTTATTGAATTCTTATTTCTCGTGATGGCAACATTTGGGTTTCGAACAAAATAAATAGAATTTGTTTAATAAAACAATGACAAAGACCAGACGATAATGATGTGAAAAAGGTGCAAAATCGCAAATTTTTAAAAGTGCAAAGATAAAAAAGGCATCACTTAAACAGTTTAACATTGTGATAAAGGAAAATTATGAAACAATTTCTGTCAAATCTTAAATTAAAGCCGTGACAATATAAACAGCTACGTACAAGATATTGTGTCTATAACATATTTCGTAATGTACGTTTCCTATAACCACGATAGCGGTAATATGCATTCCAGACAAAATAAATATTTTTGTTTTCCTTATCCCATTTTATATACAATTTTACACGCAAAAATGTTGGATTTGTTACATTTATGTCTGTAAATAAATGCATGCCAAATAAGACAGACTCATGTAACAATTAAACATCATGATTACACATATATATGTTTGTATGCATAAGTATTTGTCTAAGTGTATTATAATAGCACACGCATATTCATAGACACAAAAAGTAATCTGTATTTATATTGGTGTTTCAAACATTAATGTTGACGTTCTGGCATTATTGATACAGCCGTTGGCAAATCAATGTTTATAGACATAATAACACTTAAAGGTAAATGTTGTGCACACCCACACAAATTTACTTACATACATAAATTCATACTATTATAATATCTTTAACAAACACTTGCTGTAAGCATGTCTGAAAGCGTGCTGGTGTGTATTTAATACAATAGAATGTGTGTCAATCCCGCTTTGTCTATTTGTATGTGTATGAGTATTTAAACCTGTTATTCTTCTAACAGTTTTTTGTATTAGGAATTTATATTTTATTTATTTATCCCAACAACCAGTAGCTGTATTTACCTTTAAATTTTTTTGAATGCAATCCTAAACACGTTTGCATGTGGGTTTTAAGGACTTAAAGGTAAAGGTATGTGAGTGTGGTGGGATTAACATGGATGTATGTGTATGCATGTGTATTATTTACGAAGTTCATTGAATTCTTTATTGAAATGTAAATACACATATCGACATATGTATATACATACATATGCATACAGTACATATATATTTCCTTCTAGAGACTGTTCAAAAACAAATGTGCTTAAAATATTTTAGTTTGTGTCTGTGTAACTTTGTGCACTGCATTAATTGAATATATAAAATTATTCAGGATCTTGACATATTCATATTCGTTTTGGCGGTAAGTATTTTAAGGGTATATAAAGGGTTCTGCAATAAAGATGGGTAGGTGTTGACGTTCTGTGGCATATTTAACGTTTATCAATGTCTATCAAGTCAAGTTATTTATTATTCTGTGACTGATGGCATGTTACAGAATTGAGCACTACGTCAAAATCATTAACATTGTGACTACTGCGGCTGAATCGATTGAGTTTTAAAGTAGAAAATTTTGTGGTGGTAAGCATGTCAAGAACATTATTTGTTGCCTTCGGGGGCATGTTCCCTGGTAAGTGTCCAGCTTTGGTATATTGTTTGTAGAGGATATAGAGATGTCAGAGAGATTTAGAGATGAGAAAGCTAAAACTCTGTTCAGAGAATATGTTTTAGACAAACCAAAGACCTTTCTGGTACCACGGGAATTAGTAAGGTCCAAAACTTGTTCCAGACTGGTTATTATTAATTACATATTTGAGTCAATGGTTTCGAAATGATTAGAGATTTTAAACTGTCTTTATTGAACTCAGTGCAGATTTTTAAAAACGGGTCAGAGTTGGCATAATTTTTTTAAGTTTAACAGATAGTGGATAAAATGTGTATAACATGATGGTACATTAAAGATATATTGGCATTCAAGAAATAAAAACGTATATTTTGTTTTAATAAATTGAAAATAAACGTTGTATTTAAGATCGTTCTTCAACTTTTCAGCATTGGCTGCTATGTAAGAGCAAGTCTACTGGTATAAGGCGGCAGGTTTACCGAAATTGTAGGTTTCGATGACAAAATAACTGGATTTGTTATCGCATAAATTTAAAGCCATTATTGTAAACATTGTACGTTAGATCCAAAAATATTCAACCATACTCTAGCATAGGCCTCACCAGATAATTATACAATTATTTTATAATATATGGATCCGTAAAATTCTTTGCCTAGCGTTTATTAATTCCAAGTTCTTTACGTACTTTTTTAGCAATAACATTTATGTTGAGTCAAATTTATTTTAGGATCTAATAAAATTTTAAGGTAGAAGACGGTTTTTAATCTGTCTAGAATGCGACATAATTCATGCTAGTATAACATCTCAAAATAAACACATGTATTGGAACTTTCTAGGCTTCAACACAGAAACAAAAAGGGGATTATAATTAAGGAATATTGTTTTACATTTTTTTACAGCACATTAGCATGTTGCGTGTACGTAAACCTAGACGTTAATGCAGGAACAATTGCCACTTATAAAACTTAACCCTGTGATACTGAAGTTAATCAAACCACATTCAGCCAAGATATGTGAAAATGAGAATCTTGGGCAGTCAATAAAAGCTCGGACTTAAGTTTAAAAATTTTTGCATTGCCCAAGTCTAAGAAACACTGTGTAATAAAATTCTTTTTATAAACTAAGGGCCGTATTCATAGAAAATATTTTAGGTTTGTTGAAGGCTTATTTGACAAATTTCTCTCCAACATCTGTCAAATAAGCCTTTAATAAACCTAAAATATTTTTTATGAATACGACCATAAAGATTTAGGGCCGTATTCATAAAAAATATTTTAGGTTTATTAAAGGCTTATTTGACAAATTTCTCTACAACATCCTAATATATTTTTTATGAATACGGCCCTTAATATATAGATTTTTATACACGTCCTTAGTTTTCTTTTTCTAAACTTTTGTTCTTTCTATAAAACTTTATACTTTCGAAGAATAAATTTTTTTATTTTTTTTAATAAAAATATTTAAGTCTACAATTCGAAGAATGAAAATAAATAACTTTTATTTCACCAGATTAAGCAAAAAATTTATCCTTCTACATCCTTGAAATTTTTTAATAAATTTTTTTTTACAAAAAATTGTAGTGCATTTATTTATTTTCTTAAATTTTTTCAAATTTCAAGGAATTTGAAGGACCAGATTTTTAAGGATATCTTTTTGTGTTTTATATGTATTAAAAATTTCTAACATAATCTATCTATTTGGATATAAAATATTACGTTTTTGAATATATCAAAAATATTTTATATTTCGCGTCCTTGAAAAAATCCAGTAAAAAGGAAAAAAGTATTAAAAAATCAAAAGCTGAGTACACAGCGTTGAATTTTGGTCTGTGATTAATACCATATTGAATTCTTCATGTTCATAAAATGCTGTAATACAGTATAATCAAGTAAGTTCTCGATAAACTAGATGCTGAAGATTAATGACTATAGACGAAGTTGTTCGTTCACGATGTAGGCTTCGGAGCATTTGGAAAGAGATATAAATTTTAGCGGAAAAATTGACATGACGGTCAATGTATCGTTAATAACATTTTTCTTATGTACGAGGCTATGACAATTCTGTACAAAAAAATTGCTTTTAAAGGAGGAGTGTATTTCCCTACATGAATTGAATTATGAAAAATGAGAAAGTTAAAAAATAAACTTGAGCCAGTTTAAAAATATAATGTAGTTTATGAAATAATTATAAAAGACTTCAATAGAGTTAGGCTTGCCTTTGTTGTGTGAACGGGAGACGTGCTCTTAAACTTAACTCTGAAAAATTGTTCAAATCAGTTGGAACATTTCAAAGTTTTATTACAAAACACTTAAAAGAAACCCTAAAAACAATCGTTAATGATATTATTGCTCATGAGTTCTCTACTTAAACTAAGAAATATTTAAAAAAATATAATAAAATTATTCACTAAAGCATGTTATTAATCGACTTGAATGACGATTGTTAATTACAAATAAATTGACAAAAATTATTGAAATAAACTATCCGCCAGTAATAATGAAGAGACAAAAAATTATTGATTAAACATTTGACACATAATAATTTAATAGACAATATCAGTTGTTTAGGTGGTAGACCAATTTAACAACTGCTTATTAGCAATTTACATAGAGAGATATATAGGAAATTTTTAGTGTCCTTAATAAGAGTTGTCAAGCGCTTAGGGAATCGGTTATAATTAATGTGACCAATATATTTTATTGTGATTTGGAGGATAGAGTTTTACAACAATAAATTTTCTTACAAATTTATTAAAGGTTTAATAATATTTGTTGCTAACTCTTAGTTAAAGGGCTAAAACATTGTGTCCTTCAAACTGTTGTTCTTAAAATTGCTAGTACACATGTAAATATCATGCCAAAATATACATTAACATACATAATTCACATATATAAATACATATGTATGTAAAAATGTCTGTATATGTGTATGTCACGCTAAACAATTTATTATTATTTAGTGTATACCAAATACTTGTTTTTGTTGTAATGTTATAAAAAGGATACACACTACTCAAACAATATGTGTGTTCGTTTAAGTGCGGTTGTTTGTGTATGTACCCAACATACCAAATAGAAATAAAACTGCAATACCACTTGTGAATAATATTATGACAATAGTGGATTCACAACTGTTTCTGAACAGTTAGTATGTATGCACACAAAAACTATGCTTGTTATGTACATATGTACGGGAAATTTGTCAACAAGTGCAGTTTTATTTGTTGACAAACTTCTTTTGTGTTTTGCATTTAGTGTTCAAATTTCAAAGTGAATAAAAGTTATAATTGTGTTGTGCGAAAAAATAAATGGTATGTAATATTATTTATAATAAAATAATTAGAAATGCCTTACAAATATAAAAAAAAGGTAAGAACAGAAACAAAAGAAGTAATTGCTTATTCTACTATTACAAGCAATAGCTTATAGTAATCGTGTACATTTAAGCTTATGAATAAGGGTTCCGTTTCGATTATTCTATAATTGTTACACAAACATTTTATAATCGATTCACAACTCTTTTACAAGCTTGCGGCTTGTGTTGGTAAGCTTATTATAATATTATTCACAAGTCATTTGGTATGTTGGGTATTTATCTATTTCTTGTCAATCACTGATGTAACAGTATTAATTGTTACAATTTATTATGTAGAACTTTCAATTTTCGTTTTATATATTGTTGTTGTTGTTAATTTTGTTCGCTTAAGTATGTTGCGTGTCAAGTTCGTTGCGTATACAATGTGTCATGTTTGAAAGTAGGAACAGAAAGAGAAATAGTTGTGTTTATGCTTTTTCTTTGCTCACCCCCCAAAAGAGAAGTAGAGTTTTCTGTTAATGCTGACATTCAGTCTTTAGTTTCTTTCACAAGGTATTTGGGTCTTTAAAAATTTTTTAGATCAAGATTATATAGGGTCCAATAGGCCTGTTCTAGGGGAAATTACTGCGAAATTGTTTAAGTAATCAGAAATATTCTGTACTGAGAATTGGTAAATGTGCTCAAACAGCATAAAGTTATGCTACATGGCCATCAAAATACCATAATTTGGCAGTAAAGGTAGGTAGGTAGGTAGGTAAGGCTGGTGCAAAGTTACCCTCACACCTTCACTCGGAGACCATTACGGTCCATTGTGACGCCTTAATAAAGAGAAGAATAGTATAAGAATAGAAATATTTAGGATATAAGAGAAAGAGACGCAGATAATTCCAGAGTCTCCGGCGGGAATCGAACCCGCAACCTCCAAACAACTGACTTGTCCTTTACTGACTTGTCCACAGGGGCACTCACAGTAAAATACCCTGATAATTTTTATAGATTTGACAGTAAAAAAATGGTGTAGTTTAGATGTTAAAAAACGCTTAAATATTTCAAAGTTTGTTTATTTTTTCGGTTAATAAATTTAGCAGAAATTAACAAAAATACGGGAAGTGGGCTTCCATAAAGTAAAGTCCTTAAACGACTAATTGTCTTTCTAAATTGTAATTTAAAATTTATTTAAGGCCACGTAATTCTCTAAAAAATGGGTATTCCAATAGTCATCTGATAGGATTAACCTGTTTTGCATACAATTTCTGTTTGTGTTAGAATACTGACTGTAGAGAAACTCAAGTTGTAATGGAGGGCACATATAATTCGTCAAAGTTGAACATGATTTGTTTATTGTTTTTTCAGTATTATTTCTTTTATTTATTTATTATTATTATTTTTTTTTTGATTTCAATACTATTGAGTACCTTAAGAAGAGAATGTCTAGAAAGTATTTTTATGGTATGTATTATCGTCAAATGAATAGCTTATTCGATAAATTTTTTGTATAAATGAGTTTGTTTCTAGTGTTATTATTGATGACATTTAAATGTGTTATTGATTTTTTGACGGGGGTGGAATACTATTGAAATAGTTTTACGACTAAAGCTCTAACTAAACGTTTTGCTGGTTAATGAAGAATTGTAACCAGAGAATTTTCTTAAGCTTATTTATAGTGGTATTTTATATGAAATAAATATAAAAAAAATATAAAATTATTTTAACAATTTTTACGAAAAAATATTAAATTTACTTCACATACATATGTACGTCTGTACATATGAATGTAATGTCTTATAATTTTTTTTAAAGAACAACTAAAGTTTTAGTGAGTTTGGCCTCAAATTTGAAGAAAATACTTGGTTGTTGTTGATAGCAATCTCATTGTTTTAGTAGGCTTCTTTAACATGGAGTAATTTATGTGATTTATTATCCTGCAATTATGTGTACAAAACATACAGTAAATGTTAGCAAAAATGTCACAAACGTCCTAAATGTTAAATAATAGAGAGAGTTTTTCTTTTCTTATTACTAAGTTGTAGGTTTGTTGTATGTGCCAAATTTCATGAAAATTGATTTAGTAAAAGGTGTCTTAATAAGAATGCACATTTAAATAATTTAATTTAAAATAAATACACGTATTTTTTTATTGTAACGAGAATATATTTCGATTAAGGAAAAAAATATTTGTTAAATAGCCCCCATGGCTCCGAAGTCAGACCACTATTTTTTTCATGAAATTTTTCAAAAATTTTTCATAAAGATGGCTGTGTTTATTCGCTCAAGATAACAGAAAACTCAAAAGAAAATTTCGTACAGCATTAAATCAAATTATCTTGGTAGCCAGCTGACAGCAGAATTTCTTAGAATTTCAGCGCGGTGTGGCAGGTGGTGTTGTTTTGCTAAAAGCATAAGACGTCCATATCTATGCCGTCCAGTTAAGACCATAAGGACTTCGTTACTGTAACTAGTGCCCTGCACAGTCACAGCAGTTTACGCCTTTTCTTCAAAAACGTAAGGCCTAATCACGCCGCCTGACCAAAATTCGCACCAGACTGTTGCTCTTTGTGGGTTAATTTGTATCTAATTGCATAAGGTCTCTCTTCTAGAATTCATTTCAGTAGAAAAGTGTTTCATCGGAGATGACTTTTTAAAAAAAACTAGCATTTACTTCACCATTTCCATTACCAATTGAACTAATTGCCGTCGCTTTGCAAGGTCTGCATGTTTGTGCCACTGAGTACTCATGTACTCATGAAGGTGGAGGTCTTTTGCCAAAATTCGCTACGTAGTCCTGTGTGATACTTGAAGTTGTTGAGAACAATGCCGAATTGGTGTTTTGGAATTTCTGAAAAACTTTCGTTTACAACAGCAATGTTTTCAAGAGACCGACCACTATGTTGACGCTCAGAATTCTTGCTGTCCTCAACGGTCCTAGTTTCTTTAAACTCTTGATCAGTTTCGGAATGGTTGACACATTAGGGGCGATTTCTCGTTTAAAAATTCTTAAATTTTTGGGAGAGGTCTCAGCATAACTTTCCATATTTTTATAATAACTAGTTATTTTCTCTTGAAGTGTTCTACTTTTAATAATGGGAACAAATATATGTGACTGCTTAAAAATGTCAGAGTTGCCACTGGCACAACAAAAAATGGCACTAAATTCAAAAAGTAAATTCCTGCTGAGACACCATTTAGAAGTATTTGAAAATTAATTATTTTTCTATATGGGAGTGGCGTACTCCACACTTGTAATCGGAAAATTTAAATTGAAGCCAAAACTAAATGCACGTGCATAGTGTCAAGTTGTACAATTTTTTTCAAAATGTAGAAAATTGTATTGTCGAATTTTGCTACACTAATACGGGTTTTAGTAGAAGGGTGTAAACTTATATTCCCCCCATTTACTATAAATAAGATATTAAACCCTTGACAATTAAAAAACATAAAAATACAAATATAAATGAAGAAGTGTGCTTTATATGGGGATGTATTTTATAGTCGGTGTGTCACATTCACTTGCCCATAAGAAAAATATTTAAATAAGCAAATAAGTCTTAATCACAAAATTAGTAATAGCCAACAGCATTATCTTGTGGTGAATATAAGAAAGGGACAGTGATCTCTAAAAATTAGCTTTCGCAATGAGTTAGGAGTGTGCTTTGCAGCACATTTTAAATACTTCTACATGATGTGGTTAAATTATAATTCTTCTTAAAATTAATTTCATTAAAAGAAAATATTAACAACTATTATTATTTTATAGTAAGTTTTTGCCGACACCAGCCGAGTATAATTTTTCTTCAAAACTATTTGCTTTGTTTTCTGTTTAACTCACAAGTTGTTAAGAAATAAAATTCGTTAATAAATTTATTACTGTATTCATATTTCTAACTATAGGCTAGTGAAAACATTATTCTTTTTTTCCCACTTTTTTGTGTATAATTTTTTCTTCAATTGTCAGTTGGATGGAAATGTAAGCAGTTGTTGTATTCAATTATTTTAAAAATTTTTATTTTAATAATTTTTGTTTGTGTGTGGTCTGTTAGTATTTAATTTTATAATTTATTAATACAAGATGTTAAAAATTTTAAAAATGTTATCGATTTTAATAATGGTGTTGACACCTTTGGGGGTTGCTTTAAAATTATTTTTGAATATAAAAATATTTTTTTTTTATTTATGGAAAATCAATTTAAAATAATATTGAATTTATTGTTTTTTTTCTACAACAATTTAGCAAATGCTCTGTGCTTCATCAATGATAAAATTATTTTCACACGTACACCTTTAACTTAATACAAATAAACCAGGTGTCTGTGTATGTTTGTCGGTTTTATTTTCTGTCTATCAAAAGTATAAGCATGAATGTGTTCTTTGTATGTTTGCTTTAAGAATCGTTCATGCATGCAACCATCCGAGTACAAAACCGAACCAATCATTTATTCAGCCATTTATTTGAACAGTCATCGAATAAACCATCATCATATATTTAGAGATATCTAGATGAGGATTACTTCGTCTCAGTTACTAAACAAATATTGTGTTCTTCAACATTCCCACAAACATACATACATAGATATTCCTATACGTTAAAGCACGATAAAACAAAATGCAAACATTTAAGCATGATTACAAGCACAATGTTTCCCCATTTCCTTAGTTGGGTTTTCCTTGTATGTATGTGTGTGTGTGTGTGTGATTACTTCTTCTTGTTAAAGAAAATTGTTGAAGCAGGAAATAAATTTTCCTAATATTTTATGGATTTAAACATACACACTAATACACATACACACTGTCCTTTCTCTTCTACACTCGTGTAAGATTTAACAAGTATTTTTAAACTCAGTTTGTGATTTTTGATTTCTTAAATACACTTGACTTAATACACAATAGTGCTGGTGATGGGATGGCTTTAGTCAAGCAAAGTTTGACACGTCACGCCATCGAAACCTAACAAAACAGACAGCATAAAAGATAAAATCAAATTATGTACAAGTATAGAATTGGATGTATTGTCATTTCAATTCAGTATCATAACATAATTGCAATATATTGATAACTGCTAATATTGGAGGGGGTTTCTATTACAGAAATTGATACTAAAAGACTTAAAGCTATGGACAATGGTGCGAAAGGACAAATTCATTGTAAAGAGTTACGAATTGGTAAATTTTGGTAAATTAAATTAGTGGTTGAAAAAACCTAAATTTGAAGTAAGAGAAAACTTATGTTTTAATTTATAAAATTTTTTCAATCATTTTCATTAATATGTTGTTCTCAAGCTTGTATGTATATAAGGACCACATATTGTTGGTTTAAGAATAGACAATAGAAATACAATTTTTTTGTAAAATTATTTTTTTTTTAATATTTAAAACGCACCACTGTGCATTGTTGTATAGCCCAGCTAAATATAAAAGCTACTTACCACCACCACATGACACCGAACACAGTGACATTGGTGCTATCTCCCATTGATAATGTGTTTGTGAACAGGAGCTGCTATCACCACCGCAAACACCACAACTGTCAACCTTTTTCGCTGAGCCAATTTTCAAATCGCAACCAACGCGCTGAAAAATAACAACAAATAGAAAAACAAACAAATAAAAAATTTGTTATTTGTAAGTAAAATAAATGTAAGTTAAATAAATACACAATTCCCGGCCAACCACATAAAAGAAAAACAAACTCAAATTTCAGGAAAAAAAAAGAAAAAAAAGGAAAAAAAACGGCAACAACAACATAAATATGCAAATAAGCTTCAAGTATCAAAATACAGGTATTTATGTCTACTCAAAGTCATACGGCAAGAATAACTTTTTGTTGTTGTTTATTTCTATTATCGTGACAGTTTTTCATGGCGGTTTTGTTGGCAAAAAAAAAAACCAACAAATAAACCTCAAAAAGGAATAAAAACGCTTCGAGTATTTCTTACCGAATGGCGACATTTTTAGTGTAATAAATCAAAAATGATAATCGCGGCACTAACGATACGGTAAAGCTGCCTAAATGTATGCTACACTTGTAAAATTTCGCCTAAAACAATAAATAGTAATAAGCATTTTAGCGTTGACTTAAGTCACTGAAATTAAGAAAACAAACATGACAAAGTCATTTGAATAGATTTGATGATAAAGAAATGTAACAAATTGTTCTTCTCTTGTTTTTCTTTTTCTTTTATTCTTATCATTAAGAAAGATATTAAGATTACGGGGAAGCAGGTCTGTTAAAAATTAAAGTTATGTAGTCTCTTTCAACAAATTTAAATTTAAACAAAAAGACTTAAAATTTTATTAGTGTGATTGCAAAAGTTTTCCATAAGAAGTTATTGAAATGGAGATTTTATTAAAATTTTTTAGAACTTGAATAAAAATTTTTTTCAAATGGAAACTGTGAAATGAATCCATTCGCCAACAAGGCAATCAAGTTGTTGATGGCCACAGAAAATATAGAATATTGACTTGAAATTAGTTTAGTTTTGCTCAGACTTGGTAAACGTATAATTATTATGTAGTTTGTTGACTTAGAAATACTATTTAATACAAAGACATTTCACACAAAATTTAAAACTTTGGGATTTCCCCTAAATTTAAAATAAAAATGACTTAAATGTGTGAAATATTACAAGCTTTACGAAACGTCGAGAAATCTGTAAGATTCATGTGTTTGCCGTTTGATAATGAATGGGTTAGGAAGATTCATTAGCAATTTATAGCAATTAAAAGTATTTAATGTAATTAAAGCGTTTATTAAAAAATTTTAATCAAAACTATAGTATAATTAAGAATTTTGTCATAAAAGTTCGAAACACAATTTTCTGGTAAAAGAAACCGATTTGTTTCTAAATATTTATTTGATTTATTTATTCAGGTATTAGTGAATTATTATTAATTATAAACTAGTGTAAAAACGGCCACAACTGGTAGGTCTTAGGGTCAAAACTCACTTAAATTTTTTTAATTTTATTTTTAAACTATTTTTTCTTTTAATAAATAAAATAGTGAAATATTTAAGCCGCGTGGTGACATTTGGCCCACCCTGTATAATAATTAAAGAAAGAAAAATTTTGGAAAGAATTTTTAAGGTCATTATAAAAGTGTTTTCACATTTAAGATTTAAATACAAAATTTGGTTTTAACGTTAAAACTACTCATTATAACTTTGTTTTATCAGACAAAATAATTATTTATGTTAAAACGATCTTAAAACCTTGTTTGATTTGGCTTTAAGTAGATTTTGAGAAATACAACTCTGCAACCGCTGTACTAAATTCAGTCCAATCAAATTAAAAAGATAAACAGCTGATAATGTCAAACGGCACTCATTACAATGTCGTCACACAGTTTCCGGACTATTCTACAGTTAACCGCATGCTTTCATTTTAATTGGAGGAGTACCAAATAAACTCATTTTACATGTGACTGGAAGAGTTCCGTAAAACTCAGCAGTAATTATTGTTCAGATGTGTCCGACTTCCTATACAATAATATAGGTCGACCTGCGGCACCTGAACCAACGTTTTGTAACTGGAGGAGAACCATTACTAAATTTTATTTATTGTTTTAATGTCTCCGACTTCCTATACAGAGGTATAGGTCGTTCCACGGAGAAGGAACCAAGTGAATACCCTGGCTTTTTGGTTACGTACCACTGCCATTAAAATTTAAAAATCAAAAAAAAAAAAAAAGAAACGGCACTAATTAAAAAATAGTTTAATAATCGAAATCGTTTTAATTTTAAAACAAAGGATGCAGCGGCAACAACACAAAAAAGTAGCTTAAAAATTCTAAAATATTCATTTACAAAAAAAAAAAAATTATTTTTTGGAGAGAATTTCTTCGTTTTTCCTACCAGCAAAAACAGTTGATATACAGTGTGTCAAATAAATATTTTAACAAAAATATAAAAAAAAAATACTGCAAGAAATACACAGATTGTTACAAGTTTGTTTTATTTTTAATAAATTTATTAAACACTGAGAGTTAAAAGTTAAAAGTGTGAATGCAAAATCAGCTACTCATAGTTTTAATGTTAAAATCAGGTGTAAACTTTGGTTGTGAAAACTAATTTTTTGAATATTTATGTAGAATATTTTTGTCAGACCACATACTTATTTTAAATTAAAAAATTTATGTGTTTCGATTTTGTAAAAATTTAACTTGTTTTATTTTGTTCAGTCGTTTTGTTAAGTTTGTCTCAGTGTATAGATATTAGTTACCTCGATTTAGTAACTGATTTATTTTTGTGATTTATTTAAACCTCAACATTTATTTTCTATTTTATTTATATGAATTTGTTTAATGTTTACAAGTGGTGCTTTATTTTTTATTTCATAAATTCTATGTTGCCATAACATTTTTATTGCCAAGCCGTTAAAATAGTCAAAGTCGAACTGTATTCCCAGTGTTCTTTTCACCTAATCATATACACAATACACAAACAAATATCAGGAATTTGTGTAAATAAAAAACAATCATACAAACAGTAACCACTTGAAATATGATCGAAACAAATGTAACTGTAAAATAACTAAATACACCTACACACACATACTTTAACATTGAAACTTGAGCAATAACAAAAACATTTGTTTGCTAACCGCAAAACGACATATTGGCATTTATTGCAACAAATTGGGACGCATATACAAAGTCAGGCAACAACAATTTGTTAATAAATAACGACCAACCTTAAGGAATTTTTTAGAAAGGGGACGAAACTTTTATATGTGTGTGTGTGTGTAGGTAAAATTATATGCTGTATTTATGACGTTAAGTGTAATCGTATAGAGACAAGGTTGTGTTGATGTTTTGGTAAAATATTCCACTAAGTCTTAATTGAAACAAAAGGTGAATTTTTGTTTTTTGTTTGTTTTGTTACTCAAACCTAAAACAAGAAGTTCTTTTAAATATTTTTTGATACATTTTTTAACTTATTAAATTTGTATTATTGAACTTTGAACTTACTTGACATTTTCCTTGTATACACATGTCTAAGCTGCCGGAACGACAACGAGTTCCATCTAAAACTCTGGGGCTTAACTGCACTACAACACTTAGTTCATCATAGTGTTCAGTATCATCGCCGGTGGTTTCGGGAGAAATATCATCAGTTAAATGGGCTGGACGACCTCTGTAATAGAAAAATAAATTACTTTTACACAATTTGTAGTGACATATGCAAGTACTTTATCATCATTAAATAATTGCATGTTATGTGACCCTAAAAAAGTTTTCCAAGGACTCCTTGAATCCGGAGGCTGTAGCTTTTTAAGGAGGACTATGAGAAAGACAATACGGATTCATAGCTGGGAGATCTACCAGTGGATCACTAAAAGATGTTGTTGATGTTTTTACTGTCTTTCAACAGCGTAATCACTTCGGTAGGCCATTGATTTTCTTGTCCACGCTGGAGATTAAGAACAGTTTTAACAGTCTTAGATGGCCAGAAGTTCCTTAAACGTTATAGACTTACTTTCGAAAGTATATATGTCGCATTAAATAAGAAGATCAAGGACAGGGAGCTCATATATTACACCAAAGAGAAACAAAGAATGACACCATTAACATCCAGGGCTGCGATGGAGTCAATCCTTAACCCTGACTTATAGCACCTCAACTTTATTGAAATATAAGGGATAGAAATGTCAGAGGATACTTTCCCATAGACGCCATTGCAGCACATAAACGCCATAGACACAAAAAGGCTAAACGAAAATTGATAAGCTTGGCTGGACTAGCATGGCTTTAAGTAAATTATTTTAAAAGACCAAACTGATCCATTTAACACAAAGAAACAACTTTCTTCGCATGTTGCAAATGGGTTGAGAAGCGATGGTAATTTGATAATTTTAAAGGCGAAGTAAATGCTGGGAATATTTTAAAATGCATGATATGGTTCGATAGTAATTAGCAGGCTGAATCATTATTAAAAGGATTATGCTGATCGAAATGCTACAGACTAAGTAATGAATAGGAAAAAACTCCAAATAAGCGATTGGAGCGGTTGGAATCATTGCCAGAAGAGTATACAAGGGTTTTTTTCTATGTGAGCAGAAGAGCAAGAAGAGCAAGTTGTTGTTGTAATGTTGTTTTTGTGAAAAAAAAATCGTGGTGGTCGTGGGTTTTTGCTCATATCTCAGTTGTTTATGTACCGATGTTTCTGATTTTCAATAGCGATCTACTCCCGAATATTTCTGATATTTTAATACCTTACCCGGGTCCAACCTATGTCGGGGGGCTTCAAAAAGTTGATTTCAACATACACACGGACAGACGGTCAGACGGACAGACGGACAGACTGACAGGGCTTAATCGACTTCCCTATTCATAAGCTTTCAGAAAATATATACTTTATGGGGTCGGAAATGAAAATTGTAGAAATTTCACACGGAATGACAAACCTATATATACCCTTTTTCACTGTGTGAAGGGTATAAAAAGGCTGAATTACCTTAAAATAAAGTTAAATTAGAAATTTTGCACTGCCTCACTTTATTAACTTATTTTAATTTCATAGTACCAAAACTAGCAATATCAATAATTGGAATTTTTAACAAAAACAGCTTAACTTTAAGAAAAGAGGCACGCGTTGCGATAAGCACTAAGGCTGAAGTGGCAAACCTAAAAAAGAACCTCAACCTTTATATAATGAACATATATGTTCACATTTGTTGTTTAATAAAACTCAACATGTATGAACAAAATATTGATTTGAAAATAACTAAAATAGAAAAATTACAAAAAACAAGTAAGAGCGCTATATTCGGCCGTGCCGAATCTTATATACCCTTCACAACGTGAAGTCATGCAATAACAGTGGTTTGTGTCACCATTCATCCCATATGAAATACGTACATACATATAAAAACATACATATATAAAAACGTCCCATTGTAAAATTATAAACTCACGTATGAATGTTAAAAAAAAACAAAAAAAATTTAAAAAAAAAATTTAAAAAAAAAAATTAAAAAAAAAAAAAAAATTAAAAAAAAAAAAATTTTTTTAAAAAATTATTATGTATATAATATATATAAAACATAAAAAAAAATAAAAAAAAATAAAAAAAAATTAAAAAAAAAAATAATAATAAAAATATAAATAATATATTGAATAAAAAATAAAAAAAAAAAAAATTTTTTTTGGCTCAGCTGGGATTTGATGCCACGTTTTCTCTAACCAGTTTACACGTTTGTATGTATGTATGTTGTTGTTGTAATGTTGCTTTTGTGAAAAAAAATCGAGGTGGTCGTGGGTTTTTGCTCATACCTCAGTTGTTTATGTACCGATGTTTCTGATTTTCAATACCGTTCTACTCCCGAATATTTCTGATATTTTAATACTTCACCCGGGTCCAACCTATGTCGGGGGGCTTCAAAAAGTTGATTTCAACATACACACGGACAGACGGTCAGACGGACAGACTGACAGACTGACAGAGCTTAATCGACTTCCCTATTCATAAGCTTTCAGAAAATATATACTTTATGGGGTCGGAAATGAAAATTGTAGAAATTTCACACGGAATGACAAATTGTGTGAAGGGTATAAAAAAGCCGACCGCAATACCTAAAGCCTTGTCAAAATTAAATTTTTTAATTGCAGCATTGCCGTTGCGGTATTTTTGGGATTTGCTTCATTCAAATTGTTTGGACATGAGAATTTTTAACAGCTAAAGAACGCTGGCTAGTATTGTGTAGAATAAAAAAATATATTTTTTTATTTGAGAAATTAATTGACTATAATATTGTTATATTTGTATGTATAAAATATATTATTATATAAACACAGTTGTTTGCACATAATAAAATATTAAAGAAAAATTATTTATTTATAAAACATGATGCTTTGTATGTAATTTGCAAGTTAACCATTTAAAATTTTAATTACATCAAGCAAATATATTTATATTCTATACGGTATAGAATTGTTACTATTTATACTCGTATTATGCAGTTGTATGTAAACACAAACACAATGGGCCAATTCAAAGTGGTTGCATATCAGTTTTAAAAGCTCTTAGTTGTTGGAATTACTGCTAGCGGTTTTTGGTAATTTTAATACCAAATAAATCATATGACTAAATGTCTGTTTGCGTTGGGTATATTTGGGAAAATGTGTATTTCCATCTCTCTCTCTCTCTCAAAGAGAAACTCTTTGGTGTTGTCTGGTATCAAATACAAAGTTGCAGCAACAAAAAAATTTAAATCAAAATTTATTAGAAAAAAATCATTTAATGACAATAAAAATAATATTAAAGCAATTTTTATTTAATTTAAGTTTATTTAAATTTTTTAAAAGTATCCTGCACAATTTTGTAATTTTAACGGACAACAGCGTATTTTTTTGTCGATTTTTAGTTATTTATACCATATGGTTTTAACAATGTCTGAAATAAAATAGATCAATTTAGATTTTTGAAATGAAATTGCAACATAAATTCTCTATACAAAATCAAAATGCGTTCAGCAGTAGATATATTGATAGAAGTTTGTTTTTTTTTGACAAATTTTTCCTGTTTAAAAAACATACAAGCAAATTCGTCGTTTTCTTTTAACAAAATTAAAAATATTTCTTTTTAAAATTATAAATTGATGGTTGCATTGTTCGATTTTAATACATTTCTTGTATTTGCAACGTACACATACATTCATGCAAAGTTTTTTTTACCACAAATATGAAATAATTTACGGCAAAAAACCACACAACAAAAAAAAAAAAAATTTTGCACAAAAATTTATAAAAATTTTTTATTACACATATACATAGATATTTATAAACATATATTTTCTATACACACGTGAATAAATTTCGCATATTTTGTCATTTATTTCTTTTTATTAAAAAAACGAGTAATTGCGAAAAGGGATGTCAGAGTAAAGGTGGCGGTTAATTTGCATAGCACTGAAGATATGCGTTGAAATATTTGATTTTAAAACTGCGACATTATTTATGTACATTTCAATCAATAAAAAGTTAAAAAAATGCAACATAAATAATGGAAAGCAAGCCCAGTGCCTTCAAAAAAGGACTCGTAAAATTTAGGGACATGAATTCCTAAAAACGTTGCAGTATAGATTCTGCAAATATCAAAACTAATTTATTCTAAAAAGCTTTTTGTATATTCTAAACAACTTCAGTTTAATTTTTGTTAAATTTTAACACGACCAAAAAATTTAAACAACAAAGGAAAGGCTGTTGAACAGTTGAAGCAGTTTTTGTAGAAAATTTTAGCAGTGATAACGGTATATTTTTTTTACAGATTGCGATTTTAATGGCAGTATAAAAAATTCTGCAGTTTCTTTTATATATCTGCCTCTGTCAATATGAACACTTATTTCCTACCAAAAAGTATCCTTTATATAAACCTAATGACCACGGTACCGCCATATTAAATTTTATCAAGATCCATGTCGTGGTTTTAAAGCCAAATGAGTTCAGGGAAACAGATGGACAGACAGACCGACAAAAATTATAAAAGTAGTTTTTTGTATTTGAGATCATTGAAGTTGACTATAAGCAACGTCATAACAGTTTACAAAGAACATTTGATAATGTACAAATACCATTTATCTACATTCTTATTATCAGTGTACCTAGAAATTTGAGCTTTAAAAAGCCACAGAAATCCGAAAAAGAGAGACATATGTACTTACTTATATATAAATATAATTTGTTTTGAAATATATTTGTTGTTTTTGTTTTATTTAATACATACTAACCTGCATGTTAAAGCGCAAGGCTCAACGTAATCATAGTGCGGTGTCCATTTATACAAAGTACCATCGTATGGCACATCATTGTTTGCTGAACATTGTTGGGCTCGAAAATCCAATTTCTCTGGACACGGTTGCATATTACAAATGCGATAGCGAACAGTGTCACCTTTACAGCCATTGGCATTTTGACAGCGACGTATTTGTTGCATAACACCGCCATCACAGGTGCGCGAACACGTTGACCACTCTGACCAGGAGGTCCAACCGCCAGAGCCAGAATTACTATTGCTATAACTACTACTACTACTGCTGCTGCTGATGGGTGAGGGTACACTTTTAGCTGAACGCTTTTGTTGTGATGAAATACACTAAATTGAATTATTTCACAAATTCATGAGACATCAAATTTATATTTACAATTTCAGAAGATTAACTTACCTCTAGCTCATTCTCCAAATCGGTGGCTGTACTCCAGGTGTTATCAAAGGCTTGACTGGCATTTAATTTGTTCGCCACAGTGGCATTATCAATAAATAATATTAACTGCAAATGAAAAAGAGAAAACAAATTAAATTAACAATTTTAAAAATAAATTATAAACTCATTAACAAGGTATGTGTGTATTTATGGCAATGTTTTAACTAGATAAGAATAAAATTTCCAGTTGTTGTTGCGTTTAAAACGTCCCTTATTTTACTTGATATAGACCAATTATCGTAATTTCCCTTTTATTTATTATTAAAATACTATACAGTGATTTCAGAGTTTTATTGCCATTAATTTTCTTGTTCATTTTTTAGCTTCTATTTTTCTCTAGTCTTATCTTTCACAATCAAAACCATCAAACACTGACTGACATTATTAACAAGAGCAACATGCGGCTACTTCCGTTTCCTGTTTCCTAACAACTAGGTTCTGCTAAAAAAAAAAACTTTTCATTTCGCTTCTTGACTACGTTCTCATATACTTTTACAAACTTATTTATTTTCTTTTCTTGGTTTCCAGTAATAACGATCTAAGATCCAAGTCTAGCAATATTTCTGCACTTCATAAAAAAATACAAAAACTTACACATTCTTCCACGCAACACATATACACACATTTAATATACAGCAGATGGTTTTTTGTTATACAAACTTTACGCTCCTACATATAGAAGTACGTATGTTGTATAAATAGTATTTTGCAATGTTTTTTTTGCTGTTGTTCTTAGATTTCATTACATTGTGTCTGCCAGTTGTCTTGTTGCAATGCCATACACGTTGCCTGGAAAATTGTTATTTGCCCCAAAGGACGCGAACAAGCGTGTCAGTATTACTTACACTACACAATAGGGTCTGTCATACATGTTCAAGAGCCAAAGAAGGACAACAAAAATTCCGTCATACCAACACATATACATGCATGTACGTTGACTGCTACTGGCACAAATAAACAAACGCCAACTCTCAAGAGGACAGACGAGTCGATATAAAAACAACAAATTAAATATTTGTGTTGTGTGAACACGACTAAAATCTTAATATGAGAATAACGAATAATCATCTTGTTGCATGTAGAATAACAAAAAAACAAAAACAATTTCTCCAAATTTGCATGGTAATGGAATTGAATTAAGCATTAAATGCTTAAGTGCGAACACACACTGGAAATGCAGTCCAGCGCCCGGTAAATCGTTAAGTGGTCTTAAACAGCTTAAATACCCACTTTAATAAAATCCCCGCATTATTTTTTTTTTGCATCACTAATAATTAAAAAAGCACTACTCACTTCAGTACTCTTTTTTTTTGTGCTGTTGTTTGTAGTTGTTTCTACTCTTTTTGCAAGAGTTTGTATTTTGCAATATTTAACCTACATTGAGAACACTGTTATGTTGTTATAAGTGGGTGTGAATAAAGGCGTCTAGACATTATAACAAGTCATTTGTGTTAAAAGGTACATGTAACTACATATTTATATTTGTAATTTCCAAGTTAAAACAAATGTCACATTTTCAATTAAACTTTAACGACGGAAATGTTTAAAGGTGGTGAAAAATATTAAACAGATGGATGTTTCCTGATATTAAAAAAAAATTTTTAAAAAATTACAAAATTTTTTAAATTAAATTTAAATAACCATTTGAACTTTGGTTTTACTAACAACCGATTCAGACGATGATTAAAATTAGGAATTTTTTTAAATGCTCCTTTAAAGAATCTAGGATGAATGCCCAAGTAATTGATTAATTTGTAAAATTTTTCATTAGTTTATTTACTTTCACTACTGCATGAAAGTAAAGTCTTATTCGGAGCTCATCTAAACATTCCTCCATTTTAAAAATTAATAACAAGTGCTTTAAGAAGTTCGAATTTTTTTTACTGGGTAGTGTCAGCAATTGAATACACTGTTATCTTCAAAGTGATTTTATTGCCGCCATACTATCAATAAAAATACTGACATCCTCAATTCCGTGATTGAATTTGAAAATTGATAAAATGCATAAATCTAAGCATGAAAAAAAGTAAAAGTATTTGACATTGAGTGTGATCTCTCGATGCCTAGAAAATGCTAGCGCCCGTTACTGTAACCATTTTCGATATGTCAGTTAATCTTAGTCGAAAATAAAAAAGATATGAATTGTGGGCGTGGCGTGTATGTAAATTTTGCTTATCTCCAGATTTGTGATACAAAGATCTTTAAAATTTAATACAAGTAACTTGGTTTATAATTTACGAGGTAATCCAACAATTAGTCGACATCGGTATAGTTCCGGAAGGTGGCGCTGTTTTGTGCTTATTAAGTAATAAATTTTATGTGAAGTACACTGGATAATTTGTCCCAAGTACACTTGACTATGGCGGGTTCTAAATACTAACCAAATATTTTGATTGAGGCAGACAACAACAAGAGATAGGGTTGGGCTTAATTAAATATGTGAAACTTAATATTTTCAACTAATGACTACTTAATAAAATGGTATTTGAGAAGTATATAAAATTAATCCACTTATGTTTATACCTTTTTTTTCAAATAGCTAATTTTTGATCAAACGTTATCTTTAGTTCCATTTTAGTTCTCTTCTATGTTAGAAATTTTTAAGTAGTTATTTTTTGATATATATAATATAAATATAGAAGAGGTTTATAACTGATTATGGCCCATATTCTAGGTTACTATTATTGTAATAAATAAATTGAAATTGAAAATAGCTGAATGATTCAAAGTAAAATGGTTTGAGCTATTTTTATTTAAATTGCCTTCATACTTTACACTGTTATTAAAGACAAACACCTGCCACTACTTACAATTTGCTTTGTTTTAGACATACAAAATAACAAAAGAACTATGAGCTAAACACACTTACAGTTACAAAAGCTTAGAGAAGTACTCAAACAATTATATAAAATGTCGCATCATGTACAAAAATAAATTCGTATGTATATACTTTTGCATAAAAAAAATATGGAGGCTGGCAAACGTGGTACAGTTTGAATTTGTTTTTAGCTCATGTACTTCTGCTACGTGTTTTTCTTTTAGCTTATTTTCAGTTATGAACACAGTGAAGGTATACGACTAAGGTGAAGAAGGAGAAGGACGAAAAGCAAAGTTCATTTAGAATTCCTTAATTATTTATTTATAAGTTCAACAGCATTAACAAGCCAACAACAAACCATCATTGTTTGCTTGTGAATATTACTACAATTACTACCCCAATAGCTGTACTCTTAAACTTTCAGTTGGTAGACAAAATCATACTTTCATACTTTCTATTGCATTTTTGTGTGTTTATGTATGTATCTTTTGTTATAAGTAAGTCTGTAGTAGTAATTATTTTTGCCATTACATAACAACTAATTTACCCAAATATCTTGCAATTCTATTCTAACATCTACAGCCACAATAACTCCTGCTAATCAATGTTTTAGTCCTTGCTAACTAACAAAGCCCATTTTTATGTTAATATGATCCATTTGATGAGATGATATAATAAACTAAAAATAATTATTTTTGCCTATAAATAAATCATATTTTAATCAAATTACGGTAAATTGAAATTAATTAATAATTGTGAACTAATTTTTATAAAAAAAATTATAATTTTGAATAGAAAATTGCTTACTACAGCAAAAAGAAAATATCGAAATTAATATGATGTTTTTCGAAACTAAACAATCGCGTGGATTGAAAGTTTATCATGTATTTTGTTATTGTTACAAAAACAAAACACACGTAAATTTAAGGATTATAAAACCAACACATAAATTTTAAAAACATATTTTCAAATAAAGAACTCCTGCACTAAAGGCAGTTCTATAAAAACAAAACTATTTCAGAGCACAGTAACTTTAAAGCAGGTAACATTTTATCGCCATAGCTCATGTTCCTACTCCACTAAAGTCAAGTAGTTTTTCTATTTTCCATTTAGTCACTGTGTGTGATAAAATCAACCACTTTACCTTTGTCCTCTACTAAACTTTTGTATACAATAATTCTGTATTTATTATATGTATGTGTGTATGTATTTGTCTATGCTCTACAACTACTGTGACAGACAATCCTTATACAATTTTATATTACTTAAATGTCAGTTGTTTTTTACGAACGTGTCTAGTATGCTGTCAGTCATCTATTAAGAGCGTCAAGCAGACGTCAATGTAACATGCAAATGTAGTTGATAAAACCTTAAAATTTTTATACCCTGCACCATAAGTGCAGAGTGAGGTCTTATATAAGTTAATCATTACGTTTGTGATTTCTTTAAAATGATATGTAGAGTTTATTTTGCCATATCATTTTGTGCCAGCTACCCTCTGAACTCGTACGTATTATTAATTTGAAAAAAATTTTGCTCTTAAAAAATTTAAAAAATATGTTTTAGAGGCATCAGACTAAGACTGCTTTTACCTAACACAGAATTTAGTTTGTTAATAAATAGTATGTCTCAGTGATAAATCACAATATGACTACAACTTCAAGCAAAAGTGCTGCTTAAAGGACTGAAATTAAGTAGTAATTTTGATAAAATATGGTAACACTGTTGTGAGAGTAAGCAACTTAAAATGGAGGCATGAAAAAAACGCTATTGAAATAAAATATATGCTGTCTCACGTCCACTTTCTACAATGAGCCTTAAATATCTTGTTGCATTGACTCGTCAGGACAAAGTTTAAAGTCGGCTTTAAAATAATCCCTATAGATGATGTATAAAATAAATATACATAAAATTAGCCCAGAGACGGCATGGATGATATTTCATATTGGCGATAATTGAAAAACTTATTTAAGAAATAACTTCAGTGTATGCTTGGTATTCGGGAGTACCCATTATCGTTTAAGCCAGTCTATTGCAGCAGCTTAATTTTTAACATTTCAGGTTCAGTAATCACGGCAGTTTACGAAAAACAAGATTAAATTTTTGCGACTTTTAATGTTTTTTTTTAATTTTAACAGAATTATCTATACTCTTATGAATAGTTTTTACTGCTAATCATCGGTTTTAGCCTTTTTGGGTGATATGCGTGTTTTATTTCATTAGTTTATTTTAATATGGGATTTATTTTCCATAAAAAAATTTTTTTTTTTTTTTAATTTAGTAAGCGGTGTAGATAGCCCTCATTACTTTACCATATTGCATCTATAAAAATGCTTAAGTAGTTCGCATATGAAAGCACAATAAAATTGTTCCTGGTAGGGATGAAATTAATACCCTGTTCAGACAGATATTTTTAATTGTTTCAATTTAGTGTTGATTGAGCAATTAAAATAAGTGTTCAGAGATACTCAATTTATCTTACTCAATTAGCATTTGATAGCTGTAAAAATACGATTTACTTGTACCAAATTAATAAATGCCTTCTCTTTAGTGTTTTTCCTGTTGATAAAATATATTTACGATTATATTTATACATATACATATATACTTATATGTATGTATTTGAATTTATTCAAACATTTTTTTAAAATTATCTTAAAACATTTTTCATTTTCTTAATTTTTATTTTTTGTATATTTATTTGTTTGATATTAGAAATGCCACCTATAGAAATTTCTTCTCACTGAACATACTTCTCAAGAGTTGTATTTCGAGTTTTAGACAATAAGTGAAACAATTAAGTATATATTGCTCAATTTAAAAATAATTTTTAGTATGGTAAATTGAGCTCAATAAGGCCTTTAATTGCGATAATATTATAAATTGACAATTAAGGCGCCTGTGTGAACATAGTTTAACGCCTATTAATTGCAAAAAAAATATAAAAATCACTCCTTCTAGAAGCAGGTTAGCACTAAATAAGCGATTCAAAAAGCGCCATTAGGTAATGAAGTTCTTTGATGGGATTTTTTTACATTTGGTAAAACTAAATATTTTATAATTAAAATTAGATTTTTAACTCACAAAATTTTTGTCTTCAAAAGGTTATCGCAAAAAGCAGTTTTGGTTTTGAATAGTTATAAAAAAAACTGCTCACCCAATTGCCCAATAAAAAAGAAAAAATTTTAAGTTCAAATTATAAACTTTCAATCTTAAAAATTCAATACGTCCTGTGATAGTATAAAATACCCAAAAATCCTGAAACGTCTTGCACATTAGTAAATGAAGGGAAGAAGACCATATGTCTATATATATAATTTGAGAATAAGATGAATACGTTTTATCTACTGGTTATCTTGTAGCTCAAATTGATGCGGAGCATCCCTATACAAATACTAACTAAACAACTGCAATTACGAAGAATTTCAAGCGGAAGGTACTAAGAAGCAAATTATATTGTCAGTAACGAGATCCAAGGATACGATAGTTCTTATGAAGGAAACAAAATTAAAATAGACGCTGCTATAACATCAATAAGTATGTATATGCATACATATGCCAGGGCAACAACAACGTATGAGTTACATAATTCAACTATTATTTTAAAGAATAATTCCCAAAAACAGCAACTCAAAATCTTCAGTTTCTTTAAAAATATATTAATTAAAAAGAAAATAATAATAAAAACATTTCAAATTTTAAAAATAACATTTTAAATTAATTGAATTTTCCAGTGTGTTTTTTCGTTAGTCGCAAATATCGAGCGTGCATTGCATTTAATTTCAATAGATATTAAATAGTTGAATAATTAAACTGTTGTCTTAGCTAAAGGGAATCCTAAATGAAATCATAGTTTTCCTTTCATAAGCAACATTTTATTTCATTTAATTATTCGCCTTAACAAATTCTAGAGAGCATACCTGATTCGGTACAGCTAGGCATAGTAATTTTGTACATTTTTTTCGCATAAAATCACACAAAAGAACGACAACAATTACTGGAAAAAAATTAAGAGAAACGAATATAAAACGTGTTTAGAGCAGATCATAAAAATATACAAAGATTTTTTGATTCAGTTTTGTTTTTTGTACATTGCTCGAAATATTAGAGACAAAAATATTAGAGGATAAAAAGACAACAAAACTTAAAGATATAAAAAACACAGATACAGATACAAATACTCACACGTACAGTAAGACAAAATAACTTTAAAAAAAAATACATCACTTTTATTCCACTAACTTGACTGGAGTGAACCAAATACTTGAAGATTTGTATATAAGAAATCTAGACACATACTGACGTACACACATATACATATGTACATAGAGATAGAAATATATATCATCCATATCACTTTGACAGGATGACGGCATAAACTTGACAAGGGATGAAGCAATGAACCAATTTTATTGCTAAAAAAAACAAAGCATTTTTAGGTTTATAAAAATATTAAAAACAATTTGTGATTTTAGAAATCAAATGATTTGTTTGAAGAATCGAATTATTTGTTTTCAAACAACTTTTCAAAGTTTCCTCGTATCAGCCTTATTACATATACAATACGAAGAGGATATAAGAATAAAATCCAAATAAAGAGGAGTTCGTTAAATAAATTATAGGCTTTTGCTTTTAAATTCGTCTGACTGACGGACATTATTTTGTCATTAATACTTTTTTTGTTGCCCTCTATAACGCTTTGCCTTTTTTATTATTTATATTATTTGTCTGGGATGTTAAATTCAAATACACAAATACATACATTATGTATGTATGAAACAACCTCAGAAGTCCTTTTTTTACCATTTTCTAAAAAACTCATACCAACACAGTCTAATGGACATGTACAGATAATGAAACCTGACGGGAAATTTCCTTCAAACAAAATCTATATATAGATTAAAGTAATTGTTTTGATTGACATTGTTTTACAGATGATATTGTAGATTTCATATGAATATAAATTGTACAGAAAAATAAAATCTATTTTTTGAATAAATCTGTTTCAGGAAAAATATGTTTGTAACAAAATTTTCATAAGCAAGAAATCACTATTTTTATGATTTTTCTTTCTTCTTTTTTTTCTTTTTTTTTGTAAAAATGTCCTTCAATTTAATAGCATATTTTCAGGTAAAAGGAAGATAAAACAAAACTATGCTTATAAAGCTTTAATAAAAATATATGTATGTATACATACAACTTTTTATTTCCTGGACATGATTGTGTGCTATAAAAATATCATAAAAATAAATGCGAAAATAAAATATTGAGCATCGCTCACAATTGCTTTTATGTTTCATACAACAAACAAAATCAAAATTCACTACAACAAGCAATAGTTGTTTAAATTGGAAAATTATGAATAAATGTAAGTACAGTTGTGTGCTAATTTTATCTGCGTATGCATCTACATTTGTAATTATTATTTACATACATACATACATACATACAAACATACATACATACAGCAAATGGATGATCTTGGCTTTTGCGAGTATGTTTTAACAGAAATTAGTTGTTTAATTTGGTAGGATTTAAAGAAATAATTGATTTTATTAAAAATATCGCTTTTTTGTCCAACAGACATCTATTTGCAGCAGTGTTGTAACGTAAGTTTTTTTCAAAGTCGCCTGTGTTCTGCATTCCGAGTGAAATTAAATCACTTTGCCATGAAATTGTTGTCACAAACAATAACACTACAATGGCAATTCCGAGTGATTTAATTTCACACGGATTTACTTACTATTTTGCTCGCGATCTTTAGGTCTTGTCGAATACATATCTGTTGTTGTTTTTTATATGAACAAAAATCACAAGCTGACATGAAAAGTCATAGCTCTCGAGTCATAACACTTAAGCCAAAATAAAAATGATTCACATTAACAAAATATAATTAATTTTATATGTTTTTAAATGCATAAAATATAATAAAACATACAACAGATGCAACAGAAATTATGTTTGCAAATCAGTAATTTAAGAGACGATACAAAATACAGCGGAGGGTTGTGGGTTTAACAAATAACTACTTGAAAGCTCAAGCGAAAATTCCGCAAGTCGATTTTTTTTATTTATTTATTTATTAAATTCATTTATAATAAAAATTGGCCTCCGCGCCACTGGAGCATTATGGAAGCAAGTTGGCAATACATATAAAAAAAATAATAATTCATGATTATAAGTCATATTCAAAATTTGAAATTCTATTTGAACATAGTGGTTTGCTGTGCTTGCGGTATAATCATGTTAACAGAAATTTAAAAATTTCGATAATTTTCGAATGGCGTAGTTTTCCCCCTTATGTCAAGTTTATATAGAGTTTTTTTTTGCTGCATGAGAAATTAAAATGAAAATACAAAATAGAATATTCTTGATATGAGTTTTTTTTTTTTCATTATAATCTAGTAGATAATTTTATGGCATTTATTTTTTAAATATGATTTTCAATTTATACGCTCCAGCTTTTTACTGCTTTTTCAAATAGATCTATGCTTACGGGGATTTAAATATTGGCTTCCAATTTTTAAGCCAATCACTTAACATAGTCCCATAAAAACAAATTTAAAGGTGTTAAATCGCACGAACTACAATAATTTTGAATTAATATTGTTAATAAATAAATCGACTATTAAGTGTGCTGTCTAAATTTTTAGAAACAAAATTTCAGTCAGAATGCCTCAATAGTGATCGTTAACTATCGTAATTGCAGTTCATTGGTCATGTCGAAACCAGCCTTAACAAACAGTCAAATTTAATGGATGCAATTGTGATTTGTTAGTAGCTTAGGGATTGTCTTCGCTCCAAATATAGCATTTTTGCTTATTGACGTATGCATTTAACCAGGATTGAGCTTTATCCCTTAATATGTAGAATGGACGAAGTGCTCTATAAGCAAGCGAACAAAGTTATTATTTTTTTAAAGTAAATTTCCCCAATTTGCAATCGTTGTTCTTAGGTTAAGCGATTCAAGATGGTTTGTTAATTCCTACTGAAATGAGAAATGTTAACAAATATTTTTCGAGGTCGATAGTTATCATGCACCTAAAAAGATATCCTGTAAATAAAAATAGATCCTGGTTTTTGACTATGCTTAACAGTTGAAAGATACTGAATTAAACTAAGTTGGTTATTTTGCGGGTTAACAATTGCTACGTAAAAGCTTTGCAAAAATGAATAACAAAAAAACTGTCAACAGGTGGCGCCGTTGACAAATCGTTGATGAATCAAACCGACCAATGTTTAGTACTTCAGTTCGGCTTCGTTATTGAAATAATAAAATTTGGGACTCCTTAGGTGGCGCTCTAGTCGATTTTTTTTCAATGAAAAATATATGTATATCAATTTTTTTATATAAACGTTTTTCTCGAAACGTATACTAGATCGATATTCACACATGTTAAACATTTCCATTGGAACCAGCAATACGGTCCAAATTCATCTAGTCATACATACAATAAATACGAGTAGCATGCAGCTAATGTAGCATGACAAATGGTGTCGGTGAGTGTAAATATACATTGAAAAATATATTAAACTCAAAAGTAAATTCCGGGTTTGTTTAGTGCTTGACACGCACTGAGTGTAATAAGAAGTACCAATGTTTATAAAAAAAAGAAAAGAGAAATAGTGCAAGTAATACTATAAAGGGGGTTTTTATATACAATTTTTATTTTGGTAAAACAAAAATAGAATATTTAGGTTAATAGCTGGCAAACAGCGAGTAAAATATATTCGTTTAAATGTATTTAAAATGTTAAAGCCTCTGCTAACCTGTAGGAGGTGCCACAGACATTTCCTTATGAATAGATTTTTTTATTACTCTTACAAGTTATTGATTTTTTACCTAAACCAGCACTTAATTATACTAACTAACTACATATTTATTCAAAATATTGCTACTCATACCTAATGTTTAACATAATTAATAGTATTTTTACCCATGTTTACATTGTAATTACCTTCGCTTTCATAGGAAATACTATAATTATTTTTGGTTGTTGTTGTACATATAAAAAAAGGTCAATTTTAAGAATTAATGATCCTGGACACTTAAAACACTTCATAAATTTCATTCGATTTCCTTTCCTGAACTGTAATATTGTACAGATTTTATTGAAAATTATTAAAAACGTTTCGCCAAGCTCTTATACTTGGCAGGAGAACCAATAATGAAAAGTGATAAATGTTGTGCTTCTTAATTATGCAAATATTTCTTTTTATACTTAGTTACTTATTTGCTGTGGTCCTGTGTGACAACAATTAATTTATTGTACCATTTGCGCTACAGAAATATTAAAAAGAAAATATTTACACAAAAAGGAAGTAAAAAGTGATAAATTATTTTTGTAAAGTTCAATTAAAAATGGCCTTAAATAAACAATAGCAACAACAAGAATTGAATTAAAAAACGAGGCATACATTTTTAACAACAAATAAAGTGCTTGAATCTTATTAATTTCTTTTAAATTATCTTTTACTTTTATAATGCTTAAACAAGGAAAAAAAAAAGAAAAAAATTTAGTTCAGAAGGTAAGAGTGCTATATTCAGCTGTAGCACTCAGCATTATGTACATAGATATAATGAACACATCGTAGTTTTGCCTAGATTTCAGATTTTCTATTAAACACGTTTTTTTTTTATTATTTTAGACGGCATTTTTGATTTAAAATTTTTGCATACAATATCTCAGGTAGTTTAATTTTACTTATTAAGCCATTTTAGTTAATATCCATACTGATAGGGTTAAATAAATTTTCTGCCATTTTGCTTTAGACTCTATTAAATTTACGTTAAAATTTCACTAAATTTTGCTGGCCAAACCGTATCATTTGATACCAATATTGTGCAGGATCATGGTGGTAGATTTTAAAATACCAGATATGACCCATATATAAATCTATAGACAACAATTTTGTAGTAGGGTCCATCATGGATTTTGACTTTTTATTATATTGCGCTAGGCCCATCTCTTTATTTGATACAAATATTGGCTTTTTCACTTTTATAAGAACTGAAATAAAAAATCCATTTCGTTTGTAAATAATAAGGAAAAACACCGAAGCAGTTGTATTTTGGTGCTTATATCACAGGTACTTTCAAGCGGATTTGTTAGTTTTTCTCAGAAATAATTTTCGACACCACATCTTTTTATGTCTTTAGCATGTCTAAAAATTATTTAGGAGCTTAAAAAATTTGATGTATTTAAAAGAAAAACTATATAGTTTTCGAAATCATTTTGCCTATAACTTTGCCGATTAGTGACCGATTTATTCAAAATTTCTCATTAATATCTAAAGGCAAATATGTATGTCTAAAAAAAGTCATAACCGTGTTCTATTAATCATGCTAGGGCTGAAAAAAGGTGAAAATCAGAGGCAGTCTTATTTTTTTGGTCATATCTCTGAAAGTTATGGAGCACTTTTGTTGATTCTTAAGGCCAATCAGCTGCCAAATATTGCTGATATTTTGATACGACACAATTGGCTCTTGTCTTTGTCGGGGAGGACTTCAGAAACTGATTTAAACATACACATGGATAGACAGACTGACGGATAAATCTTAATCATCTTCTCTGTTTATAAGCTTTCGGGAAGTAAACACTTTATGGAGTCGCAAATGAATATTGTGGAAATTTCATATGGAACAAAAAACCTATTTATACACTGTCTGTGAAGGGTATAAAAAAGATAATTAAGATTTCGGGAGCCTTTTCGATCCCTAGTGACTTTAAGGCTAACAATCGGCAGCCCTTCCTTCACTGAGTTCTATACCATAATGATGTTTATTGTAGACTTGAAAACGATTTTAAGCTGGTGACATTCTTCATGGTACAGTTCCTTGTAATTGCCATTATCTCATTCCCTCAATATGTCCCTACGTGTGTTCCTTAATTTTCTTCCAACCAATGATGGACATTTGCATACTACATGTGCTGCTGTCGTAGCGACCTTCAGGAACATACTATTAGAAATGTCCCTGCTCTGTGATACGAGTAAAATAAAAATATTCAAAATAATTGATCGTTAACAATTAACTCCAATTCCACATGGAGTACAGAACAGGTATGAACAATTGTTTGGTGATAACATTGCACATGAACACACGGTTCAAATAGTGCGTGATTTAAATTTACAACATTCAACTGTATTCAATGGTCCAAAAAGCCAGAGGTGAGTGGTAGATTGTTATGGTTTTTGCATTTTTAATGGATGTGTTGAATGATATTAATTTTTTAAATGATAAAAAAATATTAATAATTTTATTTCAATAATGTTTTACTTTTCTTTTATTTTAAATTGGACTTTTAAATTATAAATAAAGTAAAAAAAACTCTTAACAACTTAAGCTGGTTATGATTTGTACATTGAATAAAAAAAAAATATTTAAAATTACGTGTTGACTTTAACTTTGAATAAAGCTTTGTGAACCCTAAATGCTTTATCGTTTTACTTTTTTCAAAGCATTATCATCAACAATTTTATAACAATGTTTTACAGAAGTTTTTTTTCAATTCATTTTAGCAAATCAATACACATGTTATTTTGCTTTATGTTTTTAAGCCTCAATTCTGAAACAAAAAAATACTACAAATAACAAAAGAAAACAAGTTTGAAACAAAATGAATGTGTGAGTATGGAAACCTCAATTGTACCTGCTAAGTAATCCTTTATCCTTAAGGATTATTTACCTTTACTGGGAAATAAAGAAAGAAAACAAAAAATTAGAGTGCTAAACAAAAAAATGGTTGAGTATAAAGATTTAATCTACAAATCAATTTGTTAAAGTGTTGCTCTTAATAAAAATGACTCGAGTGTCACACGCAAGTAAAACCAGAACAAGCTAAAACAAAAATGAACCCCAAAGACCAAAATCTATTTAGAAACATAAATATTTTCACGAAAACTACCCTACAGTTTTTTAAAAGCTTAAAGTTAGATACTATGTTAAATATTTAAATGTAATTAAAGGCGGGTAGTGGGCGTTTCAAAGGTTTCAAAATAGCTGAAGAGTTGACTGTACCGATGACCATTGCCAGAACTGCTGGGCTTACAAAATTTTTACTCACACACTTTTTACCAATAAATAATGTTGTACATTAGAAAGTAAAAGCAAAAAAGGCTTAAATTTGTATTTACTCTTATTTGTTGCTGTTGGTTTTGCTTTCATACTATAGTTTTGTTGTTGCTCTTATAAAGTATTGTATTTCATGATATCCTTAATGTTGACAGAGGCATAATAAATAATTCCTGCTTTCGTTAAAAGGAACAAAAACAAAAATAAAACAGAAAAATTATTTAATTTAATAAAGTTTTTCAAAACGAAAATACGCATTTTGCTTGAAGCAATAAATGGCTTTGTTTAGAATTTAGTGTAATTAAAAATAAATAAGGGCTTTCAAAATTTGTCCGTTTAATTTCCTAGCAGAGTAAGAAAATTTTCATTTGTGTTTTTGTTGACGAAAATGGTTTTATTATGCTTTAAGCAGAGTTAATAATAAGTAAGTTTCTTTTTTCAAGCTTAAAAAAATAAACTTCACCAGCGCTTGTTGGAACGAAAGGAAATCGTCTGTATAAAAGAACTTAAAACATCTGTGTTCATGTGACCTTTATTGGTAAAGGATTGAGACAGAAAGTGCGGGAGGAAAACAAATATATAAAGGGATTTCTTTTTTCTTAAATTAAATTGAGGAAATCCCTTTTTAATTTCCTCTCTTGTGTGCTTTTTGTTTTGAAAATTATATTAATAATAATTATAGTGCGTGTTGAGTGTAAATATGTCATCAAGTCAATTTAATTTTAAAAATTATTGTACTTTTACACAACAGTTTCTGCTTCTTTACCGGGTGGTGGAGATTTTTTTAATTAAGGTCAAGTTTAAGGTGGCTATTAGGTGGTTCGATGCGACTACTAGCAGCGTTGAGAACCAAGCTCGTATCAAAACCCAGAAAACAGAAAATCACATTCATTGCCAATCAAATGATTCAGTTCCTGTAATCGAAAATTTCATTTGTGATTATAAAATTTTTATTGCTAGAATCATAATTTATTAGTGCTGACTATATATTTAAATTCCAAAACGAAATTCTGTAGACATAACCTTAAAATTCTCTAAAGGGGAACCAAGCTCGTATCAGGGAGAAGGAAACTAATACATACGTCCCAAGCCAAAATTTTTCTTTTGATAATTAATAGTTCTGGCAGCTACGAAAAAAACAATTTCTATATTTAAATAAAAACTTAACGAAAATTCATATGTTGGATCCTATGAGCAGTTTTAGTAAAAATTTACTTGAGAAAAATTAGTACAAAAATTAAAAAGAAATGGTAGAAAAATGGAAAAAATAACGAAAGAGTTGAATTTTAGTGGATATAACTAAAATCGCAATTTTTTATATTGTTTTATTGTTAGGTAGGAGAGGGGTGTATAGAGATTGTTGTTGGTTGGGCGAAAATTATTATGTTATCAACTGTTTTGTTTTATAAAAACCCTACCAAAATCTATATTAATACAAAAATTCAATTAAATTATAAACAGAATTAAAGAATTAAAATAAGAATAAATAAATCTGTAATGACTGCACTTTTAGATAGTCTACAGCGGTATTCATGACAAGAAACATTGTGCTGAGTAACGAGCTGCTATCTCTCCTCCTTGTGGAAATTTACACATAAAACGGTAGTAGCTATTTAGTTAACACACAGTTTCTTGTTGTGAATAGCGCTGCCAGTTTTTAGCTTCTAAAGTTATTGCAAAAGTGAATTGATATTGAGATAAAAAATAGTAATACAGTCGAACTTCCATAACTCGAACTTCTCTAACTCGAACTAATTTGGTTGGCAGTAGCGTTTAAAGAACAAATCACACACAATTTTGCTTCCGTAACTCGAACTTCCATAAGTCGAAGTTCTCCATAACTCGAACAAAAAGCATACATATGAACTCTATAACTCGAAGAATTTTGCTTGTTTAAATGGGTTTTGTTATAGTTATCGGTTGTTTGTTTAACTCTCGCTTGTTTTGTTTGAGCTGGTTTGTCTATTTACATGCACTGTCTCAACAATTTTCAAAAATAAGGAATCAATTATCAACTGATTTTAATCTGGATTTCGTTTATGTAGTAAAAGAGTTAGGACACCACAATTCAAAAAAAGTCAACAAAGCAGTCCTCGATTGGTTTTCAGCAACTAGAAGCCAAAACATGCATGAGAAACTACTCAAAAGCCAACAAGAAACGATGTAGAAAGTTCTTTCCCAACATTAAATAATTATTTACAGACAAATGACAACAACAAGTGGTTAGCACACAAAGCTTAAAGTACATTAGAGTTATTTTTTACTGAAAATAACAACAAAAGTAAAATGTCAGTCATTTATTTCAGAATATTTTACTTAACTGTAATTTTTTAATTACATATATGAGTACATATGATTGTTCTTTTATATTTTTAAGTATGTAGTTTTCCATTCGAGGCTATTTTAAATAAAAATACGTGATAAAAAACGTTTTATTCTATTTTAACAAAAAATTCTGTAACTCGAAGTCTCCGTAAGTCGAAGTTTTTTTGAGATAATGGTGATTCGAGTTATGGAAGTTCGACTGTAATTACTTGTATTATTTTATCTACTCTTTGATTATCTAATGTATCATGCCATACCGTATAATAAATTTTTTTTTCACTGGATATGAAAAACTTTGATATTACGTCCATTAATCTACAAACCAAATATTAAAGAGAATACTTAGTTTCTAATTTTCTAACATTTTGTCCTTTGCAAACGATTTTAGGATTTTTAAAGGTAAAAATTATAAAAAAAGATTTTTGTAAATGTAAATTCGTTATATTTTATATTAATACTAGCCAATCCCGGCGCGCGTTGCTACGCCCTTCATGAATTTTAATCGCATTCTAAATTTTAATCGAATATCAAGTGCAAGGCTAAAAACTATAACTTTTTCTATATGAGCTTGGCACTGCCCACTTTTCTAATTACGAAACTGTATAGTCATGACAGCTCAATAAGTGTGCAAAGTTTCAGAAAAATCGGTCCAGTGTAAGTACCTCAAAATGATACCTTTTTTTTAATGGGCGTGGCACTGCCCACTTTTCTAATGACAAAAGTGTAAAGTCATGACAGCTCAGTATGTTTGCAAAGTTTCAGAAAATTCGGTCCAGTGCAAGTAGCTAAAACTGATAACTAATTTTTTATGGGCGCGGCCCCGCCCACTTTTTCAATCACGAAATTATAAAACCATGACAGCTCAATACGTGTGCAAAGTTTCAGAAAAATCGGTCCAGTGCAAGTACCTCAAAATTAAAACTTTTTTAGGGGTGTGGCCCCGCCCACTTTTCTTATCACGAAATTATTTAGTCATAACAGCTCGATATGTGTGCAAAGTTTCAGAAAAATCGGTCAAGTGCAAGTAGCTAAAACTGATAACTAATTTTTTATGGGCGTGGCGCCGCCCACTTTTTTTCACCCATAAACACTCCCTGGTATGTGTACAACAACTTGCCAAAGTTTGAGCCCGATCGGTTTTACAGTTTCAGAGTCTATAGCTAACACACACACACACACACACACACACACAGAGTTTCACTTTTATATATATAGATTGTAGATATATAAAAAAAAAAATTTATTTGTACCAAAAAAAAAAAAAAAAATAAAATATTCTTATAAATATTCTTGCATATCCTTAACATTTTTTATTAAACAAAATTCTGACCAATGCCTATGCAAGGATAATACGGGATTTTTTTCTTTAATATACGAACTATTGCATTAAAGAAATTAAGCCAAAGTTGTAAAAAAAAAATTAAATTAAAAATATAGCCCAATAGTTTGTCTTTATACTTATAAACAGTAATGATTTGTCATTTATTTACTTAAGCAAACTTATGACTCAGGTATAAATTTAATGATATTCATTTAACTAAAAATACATAGAATACGATATCTAAATTGTATGAGTTGCCATCATTACTGTTTGATGATGATTATGCCAACAATAACGTAGTCTGCACAATCTAGGTTCAATAGGAAGCCAACAACAATTATTAAATATTTGCTTTCATATTCAATACACAATACAAGCGATTTAATGACACTTCAACACGCAAAAGTCCTTAAAGAAGTACAAAAAAAACAAAAAATCCTCTTTCATACTTGACAAGTAAAAAAAAAATAAAATATTTGAGTGATTTCATACTCGTGCAAGAAAAATAAAAGAATTCAAACCAAATAAAATTTAGTACAGCGCTGTCAATGAATCAAATTCCATATAGTTTTTGCATAATGCAATAAACTTAATAAGAAACTTGAAATAACTTTTTGTAATTGACAACAAGACATTTCGAAATAATAGAGAAAAAAAAAATTATATTGAATACAAAACACAAAATTACAATAATTTTTAATTTGTTAAATATTTAAGCGATTGATGTTTATTCTTCTGCTGCTGTTTTCATATAAAAAAATTCTCTTGCAGTTTTTGTTTTAATACTTTCGTTGAGTTCTTGTAGATGTATTTAATACTTAAGCAAATTTCAACTGTCAATCGTAGATTTTTTCTTAACATTTTCTATCGTTTATATTAATTTTGTTGTTGTTGCGTATTTTTCTCACTATTGGGTAGGGAACTAAGTATTTACGTATTTTATCGAAAATTTATTTTAGGCATGTACATGAAAAGAAATTTACGATTCATGATTTCATCGTATTATTTTGTGTTAAATAAAGGCGTATAAGTCAAAAAGAGAACTACAATAAGAACTTAAGAAAAGGACCAAAAGGATATCGTATATAACCATGACAATGCAATGACTCACATAATTTTGGTCACCCGTAAAATTTAAAATCTAATTAAAAATAATAAAAACTTACTAAATAAACATAAATGCCAACCCAAACCATCACACAAATTAATAGTTTATTGTCGTTTTAATGTGATATCTTCTATATATTCGATCATCGGTTATGCCCAGTGTAGGCAATCATTTTTTACGAAATTTCTAGAACCAATTTTAATACCATTTTATTTAATACTTTTATATTTATTGTTAGAAACGAAATTTTAGCTTGAAATGAAAAAATACCCTATATTAATACAATTTTTAAAATACCTGAAGTCAATATTTTATCAAAATCCATTCAGTTGCTTTTTAAAGGCAATTGTGTTCAGGCAAGCAGGCAGTAAGACAGACAGACAAAAATTCCAAAAAAATGCTGTTTTGCATTCTGAATTGTTGTTTATGTATGTATTCCACCATAAAACTTTCACAATAGTATCGAAAGTGTAGATATGAGGATTTATATATAGAATTTATTTGATGAAATAGATTTTACAATTCCCGAATTCTCTTTAACCTTATTTAAAATACATCGGAAAAGGAATTAAATTGCGCAAATTTTGATGACAGTAAATAAACAAACATTCAAAAATATTTATTGACTTTTTAACAGACCTTTAAAGGAAACTGTGTAGCTATCTTTGCACTGTGTCTGTTTGGTCTGTATTGGTCCGATAGTTTTGACTGTCTGCCACCATTTACTACTCATGTTTATTTTGTTATTTGTTCGTTTGCTTGTTTGTTTGATTGTTGTGTGATAGTTTTAAACTTGTCTAAGCATAATATTCTTACCACATTTAAGCTGCTTGAAACCTTAGTAATGTCTCCTTAGTGTCTGGCATATGTTCTCTACTACATTCATACATACATATGTACATATTTAGCGAATACATACATACGCAACAAACTAAATAGTGCCAAGTCTTGTCTATAGTCATTCAAAAATAAATATATGGTGGTATGTTTTAGAGCTGTTAAGCACAGCTTACGTTATGGACACTTAGCGTCCATTAAATGGCGTTGCAGATTAGTTAGCGTCGTGTGATATACGCCATTGATGTGGTAGCATCATATTACAACTAAACGCAAATAACTACTCACACCAGCATTTAAATAAGTAGTGTAGAGAACCAACAAATGTAATTGTTAAACGATTATTCGTTAAAGCAAATGCATAATCAAAAAAATTTAATTAAAACAATATCCTGAATATTTGTCTTAAATTTTAACTTGAAAAAAAATGCGTAAATGGAGACTGAAAACTTTTATAAATATTCTTTAAAATTTTTTATAGAAAAATTATTTTTTTAATTAAAATTTAATCGAAAGACATCAATCGATTACAATGAGAATTCGAAAAATTGAAAGCCTTTATATTTCCATGCTTTTACACACATTTTTAATTTTAAATAGAAATAAAAAAGCGAAACTAAGTATAAAGCGATTATAGTAAATAGTCTGTTGGGTTTACAGACAATTTTTAAATTAAATGTTGTGAAAATTAATTTTAATTCTTTTGGTGCAACGCAATTGTGGCTCAGATAAGAATCAAAAATTTTCAACTCTGACACAGTGTTAGAAAATAAAATAAACTTTTAATATACCTCCGACCGTTAAACATAACGGCTAAAGAGCTGATAAGTATTGTCATCATCTTTTAAGGGATACTTTATCGGCTTCGGTCTTTAAGGGTTTTACCTGTGTGTCGCGAAACGATTATTTGAGTATTTAACTGACCACACTCTTACAGTCTAAGAAACTGAAAAATTATTCTTCATTTTATAATGAATCGAAATGGAATAGAATGCTGGAGTTGTGTTCGGAAATTCGGGCACAATATATAGTGGCATATGTTTGGACATTTGATAGTTATTAGATGAGACTTCTAAGGTTTGTAGCATCCTAAAGCGATATTTTTTTATTAAGAATAATGCAGAAATACCAATATTCCACAGCTAAATATTTTGACAGGGTCGTGCTTTTTTATAGGGCTTTTGATTCTAGTACTAGAAGAAACATTGAATTAAAGGCAAAAATAAAAGTTCGATTCTATTATTTCTAAAAAAAAATAAATCTATCAATGGAAAATACCAGAAAATAATTTTAAATTTGGTTTTAAGTAGCATATATAAGCCAATAGCATTTGTTTATGCCCTAATTTATATTGTCCTTAAATACTTCCGTCTGCCATAAATAGTTTTCTAGACTGAGGTTATGGTATTTATGCAAGCCATAAAATGGGTGAAGGAGATTGATAACGAAACTCCGATTCGTAATTTTACAGAGAGTAAATCAATCAGTTAATAATGAACAAAATAGTTGAGTATCAAAGTATCCTGCAATGAAAGAGTGAAACCCTAGAGATTATGTAGAAATATTATAGTCTCTCACGGCATAAGTGAGAACGAAAATGTCGAAAAAAAATACCAAAAAAGGTTCATTCATGAATTCAACCACCTTGAAAAATGCTAAGCCCTTTCAGAGCTTTTAAACTGAACTTAAAGATTGGACGATGGGAGTAAATGTCAGAAAGTGGGTGACCCAAATTTTGGGAAATCGAAGTAAATTATGAAACTGGGTAGATCAACAGTTAAGATACTAAGTGTAAGTATGGGATCACACGCAGTTGATAACTCATCTACATGGATCATATGGAAAGCAACATATAAGGATGAGACTTTTGCACACTATTTTTGACAATGTCCTTCATTTGGGCATAGTAGAAGCAAGAACTTTAACACGGACACTTTGTCATACTTGCAATACCTAAAAAATTCGTATTCGAAATTTCCAAGGCATCACATTGAAGGGACTGAGTTCTTGACTTAGCTGGGCTTTGGGACTATGGTTCTAGTAGGGGAAATTTCCACTGCTTAGAGATTTCCACTGCCTTTTACGGCATAAGTACCGGTTATATATATGTTGGTTTGGGCTTTTTAATGCCCCGCCCTATTTAAACCTAACCTAATCTAACCTATCCTTATATTTATCTCAAATTAATTGATTTTCTCGAACAAAAAAAAAAAATAAAAACTACAAAAAAAATTAACTCACTGGGTGTGAAATATAATACAAAAATAAGTCGTCCATTTATTTCTTCACTTATACATAATGCTAAAATTGTTTCTTTTATTGCTAATTTTTCGCACAAAGTTCTTTTGAATTTCTAACAAAATTATTAAGAAATTTTTTAACAAATATTTTAGCTCTTTAGATACGAAAGTATCTTTTACGAGAATAAAATATTTTTTTGTTAAAAAAATTATAAGACACATTACTTGCTCATCTCAGTTATAAATTGAAAGTGATTGAAGACACGCAACAAGACAAGTTTCAGCATAAACATTAACGGCCCTATTCATAACAAAAAGTTAGCCACAGTTTATAAACTACGTACAACGAGCTGCTAACTAGAATGCCGATTAAGCTTGGCAGCTCGTTGGCACAGAGTTTATTCATAACAAACTTTTATCCGTCTGCCAACTTTTCATAAATCAAATCTGAAATTGCATGATACTCCTCAAAAATGCAACCGTTTTTTGTATATCATCCCTGATTTTGAAATTTTTTTTGTTTTTTCATCCACTCTAACAATTTTTAAAATTGAAAAATAAATTAAAAGAATATAGAAACAATATAATAATTTGGCAACAGGATGAATAGGTAGGTAAAAAAAATATTGGTAATGTAAAACAACAACACAGAACAGCTGTTATTCACAAGGTAGCAAACGTTTGGCAGCTCGTTAACAAGAGTTTAGCAAATCATTAGCCAGAGGTTGGCATGTGTGTTATGAATAAACTTTATGCTAACTTTATGCCAACTTTTTGTTATGAATAAGGCCGTAAAAATTTACAAAATATATTGACTATTTTAATTCATTTAATTAAATCACAGGAGCAAAAATATGTTTTAATTGTAACTACTGATTTAAAATAATTTGGAACACTGTATATATGGTCAAGTTAAAGTCGACATGTGATTTTTAGACAAATGGAATATCGTATAGATTTTATTTTTTTTTACTATTTTGAACAAAAACAATTTAAAAGTCATTAATTTGTGGTGCAGAGTTTTGTGCCAGAAGTGAAAATTAATTAAAAATAAAATACAGAAGTCAACTGCTTTTAGACATGCACTGTGACAACAGTAAAAAACAATAAACAGTAGAAACAGATTTAACATACAAATTGAACAATATCAAACCTGCCTTTCTAAAATGCACAATAAATAAAAGAGCATAAAACGTGAAGTTTTGCCAAACAAATAAAATAGTTAAAAATTGCGTTGAAACAGCCAATCATGTCACATTTCGATCTATGCGAATTAGTGCGGAAATAATATACAGTAAAAGCGTTCACATGTCCATAAACAATTAGGCATACACACACACATACGCAGTCAAAGGATATGGATAAGGCCATATAAAACTTTGGTACAACTACAATTGTAAACATTGTGTAAACTTCAGTAAAAAAGACGAACATCAACACAAAACTGCAACATTTAATATGAAACAAAATGGGCATGTTTTGGTCACTAGGTAAACAAAGAAAAAAGGGTTGATATTTTTAAAGTAACATCACCAAAATTGCTTTATTTAGGAATTTTAAAAAAATTTTGTACAAACAACTAAATATTCCAGGAATAAATATATGAAAAAAATTACTTTCAAAAATATTTTATAAAGTTTGCATGTAGCCAAACAAAAAATATATAAAAAACAGGTCAACACACAGTGTTGTTCTCTAAACTTGTGTCATCTGTGTTTCATTACACTTAGCAACCCTTTTTTATCGCATTCACTACTCAAATCACTTTATTTTCGTATTCCAGTTAATGTTTAGCATTTGGGTTAATTTATATTTAATTGCAGTAATATTAAATTCTTGAGCTTAATTTTAAAGTAATTTATAAATATTAGAATGTAAAAACACACTTTCAAACGTGTACATGTGAGTTCAGTGAAGAGTTTTAAATATGTGTGTAATTTCCCATTTAACGAACGCACAGTACAATTCTTATTAGAAAGTAAATAGCTAAAGGAAGCTATTATGGTAATAACCATATATTATCTTAAGACATACGAAATATATTTTATGACTTCCTTTAAATATTCTTCACAACCGAATATCCTTTCGAACAGAACCAGCCAAATTTAGAACAAACTAACAAATACACAACAGCATGGGGCGAGTGTGCTTATACATCTTTCTATTTCAAGGATATAGTATGTGTGTGTTTATTCGCAAATAGTCTGCTTAGTGCTAATTATAATATGTAAGTAGAGATGTATGTGTGCTAGAGAATTACAATATCGTCTCTTGTAGCCGCTTTACATAAGAAGTTTTGTTTTGTATTGTATTATTAGTTTTAAGCTAAACAAAACTCGTCCATTTATTCAAAGAATTTTCAGTGGTGAAAGTCCACCTAATGTGGAATGGCCAAAATGGCGAAATGGTTAAAATATTTAAAGGAAGTAAGTTGGCTATGAATAGTAGGTACACCTGTGCTTCAAAGTACTAGTCGATCTCTTATTCATACTCTTAGTCGGTACTCATTACAGAAATATGATAATGGAGTTCTTGTGGCCTCAGCTGGACAGTATAGATCCAGACGATATGTGGTTTAATCGAGATGGCGCCACTTACTACACCGTGCATGAAACAATTTATTTGTTGCCGCAACTATTTCCAGAACAAATTATCTCAAGAAATTCTGATGTCAACTAACCACCAAGATCATGTGAATTAACGACGTTTAATTTGTTTCTTTGGCATTTTGTGGAGTCTCAGGTTTATTTGAACAAACACTTACTGAAATAAAATCTGAGAACTAACGCCTCATTGGTGAGATACAGGCACATGCCTGCATAAAAATCAGGGAATATTTTATGAAAATAGTAATGGCTTGTCATCAGAGCCGAAATAGACGTTTAACAGATATTGTATTCTAATCGGAAGATGTTTTCTTTAGAATTGAATAAAAAAATCGCAACAGTTTTGTATAAACAACTGTTTTTAATTTAAAATGAAGAAGTGCTTTCCTACTGAAACACCCAACTAAAACGCTGGTTAGGAGATTTCCAATTTAAGGATTTTCTATTTTAATACATACGCTACCTTAAGGAAGAATATAAGTCATTTTTAGATTTAAAATTTAATAATAACTTAACAACCGATCCATCTATCAGATTGTAAGCTGTCATATGACCATCAGAAAATTGATACTAAAATTTTTAATATAAACTCAGCCTCAGCTAAAAGGTTTAGGGCCGTATTCATAAAAAATATTTTAGGTTTATTAAACGCTTATTTGACAGATGTTGTAGAGAAATTTGTCAAATAAGCCTTCAATAAACCTAAAATATTTTTTATGAATACGGCCCTTAAATTTTGAAATTAGTTTTTTTGTGTCCCAAATGCTCACTTAGTTGTGTATACAAATCTTTTTGTTTCATAAATATTAAATTTAACAAAATATCTACTAAAGGTCGAGTTATTGGATTGGGGAGCGACCCGTAACTTTAATACAAAATTTAAGCTCAACAGTTCCTAAAAGCATGCGTTATCACGAACGCACCTCTCAACATTTGTACTAATTATTGTTTTTCACATTAAAAATGCTCCCAATGTAATTATGAAATTGCTAACTCAAATGAAATAAATGCACCACTTATTTACGATCTATGATTACAAACAATATTAGAGGTATTGTGTATGTATTAGTGAATGTTTTAGATGGAGGTTCGTGTATGTTTGCATTTACAGAAAATAATTGTAACGGTACAATTAACTAATGAGTATTTAGTAACTTAATTGAAGAGTTTCCGCTTGGCTTAAAAGTTGCACACAAAAGAAACATTAGCCAGTTGTCGTCGCGTAGTGAAATGTGCGAGACATAAAACATAAGTTTCGAGGATATTAAACAATTTCCTAAGATAACATCTAAACGGGGTTTGCTTTTAAGTCTTTGGTTTTGCTATAAATTAGAAATAAGAAAATTAAAAAAAAACTTTTCTCTTTAGACGAACGTTGTAAGTTTTGGTTAGACTTTTTAAAAAGCTTAAAAGAAATAAATACAAAAAAAAAAAACTAAAAATCCTGAAAATGTTTCAGTCTCATTATTAATTTTTATAACCACACACCTCTCAATTTATAAAATCTTTGTTTGAAAACTATTTTTACTTTAACACTCAGAAGGAGAGGTTTAATACTTATTTAGTTCCTAAAGCTTTTTCTAATATGACGTTAAAACAATTAGCCTGTGTTTGATTTTTTTCTCTCTTTCGTGTGGCATCAATAATGCATAGCTGCAGTTTCTCATTTAAGTCTCTTTTTCCAAATTTAAAAAGCTTATAGTTCAATATGCTTCCACTTACCATTAAAACTATCGTCCACAATGTGACATTCGTAGATGTGGAACTTTGTGTTTTTGATGAATTTGCCCATCGAGGGTTTGATGATGGCGATGATGAGAATCTGCTTTTTCTTTTCTTAGTAACCATGATTGAATTTTGCATCTTCCACGTAACATGTCTTAAACTGTAAAATATTGAAAAAACAGACACAAACACCAATTAAAATTTTTAATTTCAAAATTAATTTTGTTTGACAATAAAATTACTGCAAGAGTTGTAGGTAAAATTGTTTTATAAAAAATTAAATCTAAAGTCTTTTCAGAAAATTAAACAATAAAGGGAAGACAATAGATTGAATCTTGGTGTAAAAAAATGGAGAGAAGTGAGACTAAATGAATGAAAGTGATTTATACTAATTATAGAGATTCAGTATGTATTTTTTATTATTGTCTAGGACAATTAATATTTTTGTAAACATAATATTTGTTTAGTTCTTTAATAACACATTTTCTTAAAACAAACAAATTGATGAAAATAAGTATTTCGGTGAAATGTTTCAAACAAGTATTTTCATATCGGCATCTAAAATTAAACAGAGAAGAAATACCAGAACTTAGGTCTCAATAAAAAAGTAATAAATGATGTTTTCTAAAAAAAATTCTTTAAGTCATCATTAGGACAGATTGATTACCAAATTTAAAAATAGAAAAAATTTTTGAATTTTTCTGCCGCTGTTTTTTTTTTTTTTTAGTTTTAATGCATATCCTAATGTGAAAAAGTAGAAAAAAAATTTTCACTTTTTAAACTAAGCTTCAGCTGAACTGTGAGGACTAATATTATTTGTTAATTTCTTCTGAAATAAAATCTTTAAAACGCTTTAAATTATATAAATTATATAATAAAAATATAACGATTCTAAGATAGTCCTTAAAAAAGACAATTTGAAATTGATATTTTAAAACATTTCGCAAAGAGAGAGAGAGAGAGAGGAATGCATATAGTGTTTAGTGTGAATATAGTGTTTTATCTTAAGCAACTGGTAGAATTCATAAGCATAGCAATATGGATTTAAATGATCAATATGTGGATTACTCGAACTAAGTTTAATATTTTCTAATCTTTAATACTTTGTTACAAGACTGCTCTACATTTTTGGTAACCATACATGCTTATAAACAAAGCCAGCATTAAAAATTTAGAACTGTGTAATTTCACAGAAACACATAACAATTTTAAGTACAAATTTTCAAACTAGGAAAAAAACAGATATAGAGTTTGCAAACACAGGTTTCTCTACTAAAATTCTTTATCAAAGACAATACTTAGTCAAGTCCTGCGATTGGGCATATTAGACGCGAAAATTTAACAATGGATACAATGCCGAACTTGGAATACCTGGGGAGCTCAAACTGGAGATCCATAAGGAGTTACATTTAGGGGATTGGGTTCTTGGACCAGTTCGTTATTTATAGGAAATTAAGATTGGGGTTTTTGTTTGAGAATTCCGGTTTTCATATGGAGCGCACAACATGCCAACTTGGCATAAGTGAATATCTGTCATAGGTTTGGGCTTTTAGTGCCCCTCCTTTTCAACCTAGCCTAACCTAACCCTATTCAAGTTAAAATATTAATATAAAAAATTATTCTAAGATTTAAATAGCTTAGGTGTAAGGACTAAAAGTGTTTTGAAAAGGGCGATTGCGACCTGTCAGAGGCTCTTTGGCAGAACATGCGGCCTAAACTCGTCTAATGGTCTTTCGACACTATTGCAAGACTTATGATCAGCTATGCATTACTTGTAAGATGACCAGGGGATGAGCAAGGTCCTGTAAAGGATGCGGTTAGGCGTATTCTTCGCCTTGCAAGTATTACAACCACAGGTGCGTGTAAGATGTACCCGACAAACTTTCCGGAAGCTCTACTTAAGACACCACTATTACATTTGTCTGTCACGCTTTAGCGCTCTACGGCTTCACGAGTCTAGTGGACCCTTGGAGGACATAGAAAGATTACAAAAAAATTTTATTCGCCACACCATCGATCGTCGTGCGAGTTAAACGTGTTTTTAATTACGCTCTGTCTTAAATCGTTTTATTTTCTGTAAGACTCATAAAATTAAAAAACTTAAATATAACATTCATATATGTATATACATACATAAGTACATTTGAACTTGTTTCTTTTGCTTGTAAATAAAAATAAAAATCGAAAATAAAAATAATACAAACAAACATAACAGTTCATCAATATTTACAACAATAAAATTGCAAGTGTTTTTATTTCTCTCGTTTACAATAACAACTACTTTTTTATTTTTAATACAATAAATTACACTTATACCTAAATTAACGCGCTCAAATAAAATTAAATAAAAATTAAATCAATTTTTGTACAATTTATTAACTGTGCTGATACGTATATTCTTTTTCAATATGAGTTGTTCTAAACCAAAGTGCAGAAATAAGGCGGATGATCCAATGATTTCCTGTTGGCTGTGCAACGCAGTTTATCATGCAAAATGTGTTGACTTGGCAGCACGAACTGCAGACAATCTTCGTGAAGATAAAGGCTTACGTTGGTGCTGTAAAAAATGTATTATTTATGATGTTGAATTTTATTCATTTTTTAAAAATGCGCGAGATGAATTTGTCGGCATAAACAACGATCTAAAATGTTTATCCCAAAGATTTTTAAAATTCAAAGCATTATTTGATAATGCGTCATTCTCGCCCAAAAGAAAGAAAACAACTCCAACTTTAAACTCTTCACCTCCTGTTATGTCTACTAACAACTCTTCTGTTGATCAAAACACTTCCGATAATTTACCTCGTCCGAGTCCGTCTACTATTTCTTCCATAGTTAATGTACCTGTAAAACCATCTCAAAATCCGAAAACTAATCCCTCGTTATTTTCATCGTCTCTCCCTCATAACACCGAAATATTACAACCTAATACTAATCGTATTCAACAGATTGCAAGTAATATAAATTTTCAAAACGACATTCAACAAATTAATTCACATCCTCCGGCTGTGGTTTCTAGTCCGTTAAATTATCCTGCAATACTTAAAGTAATTTCTCCAAAGAAAACAATTTTTGCTGCTCGTTTTTCATCTGATACTACTTCTAACGCTGTTGCTGACTACATTAAATTAAAGCTTGGATACGATTGTGAATTATCTGTTTTTAAATTCAACAATTCGGAAAAACGGAGTAAATCTTCTTTTAAAATCATCGTACCAGAGGAATATTTTAATATTATTGTCAATCCTGAGTTTTGGCCACCCAATGCTATAATACGCGAATATGAATATAGAAATGCTTCTCGTTCTGATATCGTTTATTTACCTACTCAAAATGATACCCAAAAAAACTAAATAATTTTTCTACCGATAATCTTATTAATATTGTTTACCAAAATGTCCGTGGCCTTAATACGAAATTAACCACTCTTTATGCAAATAGTTTTGATTTTTCATACCACATCATTGTCTTTACTGAAACCTGGTTAAACGATAAGAAATGTATTAATAACAACGAAATATTATCTTCAAAATACCAAATATTCAGACATGATCGATCACATAAGTTGGGTGGAGGTGTGCTCATTGCCGCACATAACAATTTTCGTTGTGAAGAAATCAATGTTATACTTAACGATGACATCGAATTTGTCGCTGTAAAAATTCGACTGAGAAATACAAATTTATATATTACATGCTCATACATTCCTCCAAACTCTTCTCTGGATATATACAATAATCACATCTTTGCCATTGAATTTGTTTTGCAACAATCTATTCCATCTGATTTATTTATTGTTTTGGGAGATTTTAATCTACCTAACATATCGTGGAATAAATCTTCAGAAATAAACTATCTAATTCCTACAGTTTCAAATGAATTTATTCACTCACTCACAAGCTATGGACTTTTTCAAATTAACTATGAAAACAATATTAATGGAAAACTTCTTGATCTTGCATTTGTCAACCAGCCGATGGATATATTTTTACATAAAACACTTCCCGTTACTTACCCTGAAGATCGTTATCATCCTACATTAAAATTGGAAATATTTAATTTATTAAGCTTACCTGTTTTACTTCCTAACAAAATTAAATCCCATAAAGTTTTTTGCTTTTCTCGTGCAAACTATCAGAGGCTTAACTCTTTGCTATCAAACGTTAACTGGGATAGTATAATCTCTATCGAAAACTTAGATGATGTTGTTTCTCTCTTCTATTCAACATTACGCCGCTGCATTTCTGAAACTGTACCAAAAATTACAATTAGAAACAACAATATTGGGCCACCCTGGAATAATAAGTATCTCCGAACTATTAAAAACAGGAAAAACAAGTTATATAAGAAATATAAAAGGACCGGATCATCTGTAGAATATACCAAATACTGTATTGCTCGTTCTTTCTACAATTTGGCAAATAAATCTGCATACGACAACTATATAATCCGTATGAAGTCGAAAATGAGATCAAATCCTAAATCGTTTTATAAATTTGTGAACTCTAAACAGCGATCGTCCGTTAATCCTAAATACTATAAATATGGATCAAATGATGCTGATGATGACGTTTCTATTTCCAATTTGTTTGCTGATTTTTTTTCAACTACCTACTCTAAAAAAGTATATAATAACATAACATCTTACCCGTTTAATATACCTCAATCATCTGGTGTACAATTCTCTTTTATTACTTATAAAACGACTCTTTCAAATTTATTATCACTAAATAATTCGTTTAATGCTGGTCCAGATGAAATACCAAATTGCGTTCTAAAAAATTGTGCAGAAAATTTATGTTACCCGCTTACTGCTATCTTTAACAAATCCATTAAATTAGGATACGTACCATTGATTTGGAAATTATCGTATATAATTCCGTTGTTTAAAAATGGAAGCAAAATTGAGATATCAAATTATCGTGGCATTGCTAAGCTGAGTGATATTCCCAAACTTTTTGAAAAAATTTTAACTGATAATTTATACTATCAAATTTCTTCGATTTTGTCACCGTGCCAACATGGTTTTTGTAAACATCGCTCTACAACGACTAATATTTTGGAGCTAACTACTACAATAAATGATGGTTTTATAAATAATATGCAAACTGATGCTATCTACACAGATTTTAGTAAAGCTTTTGATAAGGTAAACCATGATCTCTTGCTTAACAAATTGTCATTAATGGGATTTACGGATATGACAATAAAATGGTTAAGATCATACTTGTCTTTAAGAACTCAACAAGTTAAGTATGGAAGTGCTACGTCTAATGCTATCAAAGTTCCTTCTGGTGTTCCGCAAGGTAGCCACCTTGGTCCTATTTTATTTACCTTATTCATAAACGATCTACCTTCAGTTATTCAGCACTCTAAAGTTTTGATGTATGCCGATGATGTCAAAATTTTTCGTTCTTTAAATAATCCCGAAGATCAACTTTTCCTTCAATCAGATATTGTCAAATTGGTAAATTGGTGTGAAATCAACTTAATGGAGCTGAATATAAAAAAATGTAAGCATATGTCCTTTTTCAGAATTAAGAAATTGGATTTATTTTATTGCATAAATGAGTGTAAACTTGATAAAGTTCTGAATTTTCTTGATCTTGGTATTTTGCTTGATCACCAATTAAATTTTCGTGACCATATTTCTTTAATTGTTAACAAAGCAAATGGTGTACTTGGATTTATGAAGAGGTGGTGCAAGGAATTTCTAGATCCTTATATTACGAAACAATTATATTCATCGTTAGTTCGACCTATTCTTGAATATGGATCGATTATTTGGGATCCTTGCTATAATATTCATATTGATAGTATCGAGTCTGTACAAAAGAAGTTTTTAATATTTTGTCTTCGTGGCCTTGGATGGAATTCGTTTTTACTACCTTCATACGAAAGCAGACTCTGTCTTATAAAATTACCAACTTTAAAAAGTCGTCGTTCAATGCTGAGTTTTTCTTTTGTGCTGGGCCTAATTCAAGGCGATATCGACTCAGAATTCCTGCTAAGTAAAATATCTTTTAATGTTCCAACCAGACCAACTCGAAATTTCCGTTTTATTAACTTAAAATACTATAGAACCAACTATGCTAATAATGATCCTCTTCGTCGTATATGTGAAAACTTTAATAATTATTATCACCTTATTGGCCTCAATGAAAGTAAAGAAATTGTTAAAAGAACTATCATTTTATATTTAAATCGTTGAATTATTATAGAATATTATTTTATATATAACCTTAATTTTGTTTTGTTATTTTACATACTTTAGTCTGTAAGGATTATTATCTATAGACAATAAATTCAATAAATAAATAGCAAGGATCAGAGATATTATTCCACAAATTTAGACTTTTTAGACACTTTTGTGTCAGAATGTTTGAACTTAGATCTTGATAGCCCAAGAACGGGCAAAAGGTCAAACCTGGTACAATAATGGTGCAAAAAAATTTAATGACGCTACAGATTCAAACATATTTGTGTCAGGTTTTTTTAAATTTTGTACCTATATTTTTTAAAATTTATCATTAAATTTATGCCATACATGTTAGTGCTTATAAATCTCTAAGAAGGAACTTTAGGAAAGCTCTCATCTATATTCTATCGGATAGATAGGAGGCTTACAAAGCCCTCATGGCTTATAATGTCAATTCGTCTTTTGTTTTAGAATACATTGACTTACTAGAAAACAAGCTTACACCGCTTTAGTTTCCAAGTCATAAGGGGCATGCTGGCAGTGAACTTGACCGGCTCGCAAATTGTGGGATGCATCGTGTACTAATTAGAACAGAGACTTTTTATGGTGCACCTTGAGGATATATTTCTACTACTCACAGAATATATCTGTAGTAACGTCAAGCTAAAAGGTTTCTGTGGGATTCCTTTCTTTAAATACAAGAGTTCTGAGAATACAGTAAAAATTCCTATTCAAAAACCATTTGTCCATGTTAAAGACATTCAAAATAATCAAGAATTTTTTTTAAATTTTTTAAAGTGTGACAAACCTTTGTATGCACTACTTAATAAGAGTATTAAATTTAACAAGCTGTAAACATTTAACTAAACTCTACACTTTTCTATTAAACCAATAAATACTTATGCAAAACCTCACACAGTGAGACAGCTTTGCAAATTGTTCTTAAGTTGATATTTGTTCTGTATGCGGATTTCTTATAGCATTGTTTTTATAAACATAATCAATGAAATGACAATTGCAAAAAGTTTTATTTAACCCGACATGCAGTACATGGTGATAATATTTGTAAATAAAATAAGTAAACTTTAGAATTTTTTCATATATATTTAAAAATAAAAGTGAGATTTCTGACAAGGTTGAAAATAAAATTAATTGATTAAATGCCATACAACTCCACTTTGTAATTTAAAAACTATTAATTAAAACAAAGAAAAATTCATTTTGCTTCTAAACCCTGAAAAGTTTTGTAACTTTCTTGTAAAATGTGCCATAGTTTAGAGATGGGGAACAAGTAGCAAAGTATAGAAATAATCACTTGCAAAAGAGCTGCACTTAAAGCAAGTGCTTGAAAAAACTTTGGTAGATGAGAAAGAATTTGTATTGAAATAAAACTTTATTTCTTTCTTCTTCTTCTGCTGCTGTTAACATTAAGTGTAAGCTTTATGTATGTATAGATGTATGTGTGTGTGTTGTATGTGAAAGTAAGTAAAAAGTAGTTGTGTTTTAGTGTCTTTTTCAGTTTTTATATGCATGTAAAACTTTTGTTTTATTTTATGTGTTACAATTCATTACCGATTTAATCATAAAACTTTTACAAAACACACATACACAAGCACTTATGTACATACATGGTTCAAAGTATGTGTGTTTGTATGTTTGCAATTAAAATCTTTTAATGAAAGCAATTAGCGTTGAAAGTTAAAGCGACAATAATCACGTGTCACGTATTAAATAAACACTTTTATGGGCTTCTCTGTTACGGTTCTAGCATTTATGGTTGGGGAGTATGAGAGATGTGCATTGGAATAGAAAATGGTGGTTCATGATTTGATCAAAGTTCTCAAACTTTTTGTCTACTTGTTACGAAACAGTTCCTCCAGTTTCTAATAAAATAAATGATGTGGCAAAGCAGTACATTTTTAATATTTTATTAAGGCATTTAATTTTATTTTAAATATTGTAAGATTGGTAACTGTGGTTGTTCGTCTCAAAATTGCCGAGATATTTTTAAAAGAAAATCACAGCCTAACAGACATTTAAAGCATGACTTTTTTGAATAAAGTTTTAGATATTTACATGAGAAAAGAAATATTTTTTTTAAAGTTACAAGGTGAAAATAAACCAAATTTTTATGTGCAGTTTTTAGAATCCGAACGATTGTGATTGGGTTGTGAAAATAGCACATAAATGTTTTTTTTTTAAATAAATAACAACGTACAACTTATGAGAATTACAATTCCCAATTTATGTTTTTTCTATTCTTAACTTACTCTATTATTCATTTGTATTGAGTTAACTTCAAAGTTTATAAAATATTTTTCATGTTTATTACTAGATGCTTTCTAAGATATGCTAGAGGTGACAGTTTTGTTTTTATGGACCAACTAGCAATCATTTTCCACCTTAAACATGCTAACATGGCAACATAAACACAGACGCAATTAGTAATTTATGACCTTTTCATATGTGATAAATTTATGATTCATTCATGTCTGACTGGACTGGACTTGACTTGAGTTGTCCTCTGCCACATGTTCATAATAAATAACGAATGGAACACATATAAAAAAAAAATACCTTCAGACATTTGTATATCCTGAGTATCTGTCTACTTTTTATTGCTGTTATAATCCAACTAACGGGATGTGTAGTTATAAAGTTACAATATTAAATTCACATACACAATTATGAGTATGATATAACGATGCCATATTGACGTTACCATATTGTTAATGTTATTAGTTTAGTACAGCTTAACATTGTAGGAATGTGTATACATGTATATATAAATAAAATATTTAGTTGTTCATAACTATAGCTCAGCATTTAAATTAGTTTAATAATAGTGGGTGGGTTAGTTGAGAAGGAATAAGGAAAATAAAAATTTCTTTAACACATTTTTCTATATCTTTTTAATGATGACTAAATTTGGTTAGATATAATTAAGTAAAAGATTTATATTTTCGGGGGTATTCATTAGTGGAAAATATCCTCAATAAACTTATAATATTTTCATAAACTTTTTATTACAAAACTATAAAAACTATTTTTTATTTGGTAATAAAATAAATTGAAAAACACCTTTAGAATTAGAGGAGTGAGATATCAACCTGTTGTATATATTGATGAAACCACCCTTTTATGTTCGTATTTATTCCAGTTTATAAATTAGTGTTTTGACATTTACATTTTAAATAACATTATTTTGACATTTATATATTTTACCCACATGACTAAATGTCTCAATTTCTATTTTACATTTTGACTACTAGATTACCCCTTCCTTCATTTGTATGCTATTTTCACACTTCACATAACACCCTCTCATAAATTAAAACTATTTATGACTTCTCCCACGTACACATAAACACTAGCAAGTTATTCCTTTTTGTATAAAAGCAAAGCAAAACAACACAAAAAAATAAATAAACAATCTGTCACAATGCATTTCATATTTCATTCATTCTAGCAGACAAACTGAAGTTTACTCCACAGAGAATAATTCCTGAGTTCATATTGTTTTTTTTTCTCTATTGTTCTTCTTTTTCATGTTTTTTTTTCTTGTGATATTTCTACATAGTTTTTAATAATTTGTTTTTGTTGTTGTTAATATATTATTGGAATTCCCCAAAGTTTGTAATACAATTTTTTTAATTATAAATAAAGGAAAACATATAAATGAATTATAAAAAAAACAAGAGATTCATTGGACTTTATTTGAATACGTGCGGGTGTGTATACTAAATAGCATTAGTATTCAAGAGTTAGTAAGTATAGTATTAACTTGGTCCAATCATTTTTAAAAGAACTTAAATTGTTACACATAGATATTTTATATTGTTTATAAGTTAAGTTTCTCAAAGGGGGCTTTAGATCCCGCAGCCTCTACATAACAATGTTCAAGCTTGTTAATGCTTCTAGCCACTCTAGTATTTTGAATTTTATTTAGAATTATTTTTTTCAAGAGACAACAGTAAAATTCTTCCCCTAATTTTAGTCGGAAGTGAGCATTTTTTGGACACAAAATTTTTTTAATTTTATTACCATCTGATTTCTCATCTTAGTGGAGCTATTAAACATTAGTTTAAAGCTCTCCTCATATAAAAAAAATTTTAATATATGTTTGATTTGACTTAAATACACTTGTTGGAAGATATTCTAAATTAAAAAAATTTAAATAAAACTATGTCTGGACGTAAATTAGTTGGTAAACTTCATTAGTGTAAAGAAAACATTATCGTATTGCATACATGGATATAATAAAATTTTTCGCATACGAAATTGCAACAGTAGAAAACAGGCGAATAATTTTGTTTTAGGTATTTTTTTTTTATTTCTCATTGACCCGTTGCTATATTTTTTAGCAGTGCGTAAGGAGATGGAGAAGTTAGCGCTTAATAACGGCAAAATTAGCAAGGGGAATTTTCGTTTCTATAGAGTTCACAACATGCCAATTAAGCATACGTGTATACCTGTTATGGGTTTGGGCTTTTAATGACCCTATATTTCAACCTAACCTAACCGAACCTAACTTTTAAATATAGATTTACGTAGCTGGACATCACATAAAAAAATCATGCCTTTTAGAAGCGCTCTTGAAAGAAGATAAGCGCTTAGTAATTGATTCAAGAAACACTTTTTTGTAATGAAATTTTTCGGCGGACTAAAACTGAGTTTTTATTTTTTTAATTCCTTGAGCTTTTCTCCTTAATAGAGAACTTTTGAAATGATACAAAAATATATTTTTAATTAGAATAAAAAAACAATGTACTGCCGTATTTAAAAAAAAATATTTTAGTTTTACTTAAATCTTATTTGATAGATGTTGTAGAGAAAGTTGTCAACGTAGCATTCAGTAAACCTGAAATATTTTTTATGAAAATGGCAGCTAATATTTTGTATCAATATGGAAAACAAGCGAAAGGGAATAATTAAGCAATAAAAAGAAAATATTTTAAGTAACAAGGGCAGAGCAAATGCCAATCCAAACTAAATATAAATGGTGAGACGGGCAAATTCCTTCCATACTAAATTAGTTAAAATTTATCTAGTAGTTTTTGAAACAAGATGAGTCAGGTGGGCAGACAGACTGACAGGTAGATAAATTTTAAAAATTTATATTTTGTATTTTAAGTGTTCACTTCTAAAATGTAGCAAATATTTTTTATATACAACTGCACTATTTCTTACATTTATTATAGATAGATAGCACTGCTATAATTTTTAACCGAACTGTTTCCTAAACACATTCTTTCAAGTGGCTTCTATATATAAATGAATGCCAGAATAATTTGCATATCGCAAATGCATGTTACAGCATAAGTGGCTGTTGGATTTACCAAAAGGTATTGATTTGGAAAACCAAGTAATATTTTATTACAAATAAATGCAAATAAAAAGATAATGTGAATATAAACGAAGCTGATGACAATGAGGACGACGAAGATGATGACCCATATACTATCTGTTGTAAAACATATTTAAACAAAAATGTTTTTCTTTCTTCCGTTTCAGTGTCTTGTGCTTATTATTTTAATACTTTGGGGAGTTGTTAAAAAGCAATATACGATTATGTCACATTAGCGATCGCTCGTTGGTGGTATTATAGAGTTTGTGCGTTTATATGTCTCTCGGGTCTTCAAAAATGTATCTTTGCTTGTGCGGCATGCGTGTGTGTGTTTTTTTTTTATCCTCAGTAGACATTAATAAATAAATTTGTTTTTCCTAAAATCATCGTGAGTCTATTTTAAAGGTTTTTAAGATTTGATAAACAAAAAACACACACACACATACATACTTAGGCCAGCACTTGGGCACATTTTAAATCTGAATTGCTTTGAAAGTAGAGTAGGACTACGAAAACAATAAAACTCAGCACAATCATAAAAACTCATCACACAAAAATTAAATAAAAAAGAAGAATTATCTCAAATTACCACCAGCCAGTCGCTTGCATTTATTCGAAATGTATTTTATTCAGTTAATAAATAATGTGTGTTTAATACATATTTATTTCGTAATCATAAAGTTAAAATGTTGTGTTTAAGTTGCCTCGAAAGGAAAGGGTATTGGTGGTGACAAATGTCATCTTTACTAAATGCCGCAAGTGGCGCCCAACGTAAATATCTTAAAAAAAGTATTTACAAGAAAATTTAATGTTAAATGCAGTTCAGGTAAATGTCAAAAATTTAAATAGTGAATTGATAGTAAAACATAAAAGTTTAACTTAAAAACAATAAAATACAAACTAGACGAATTGATAGATAAAGTGTTTCTTCCCAAAGGTTTCGAAAAAATAATACTGTAAGACGGTGGGAGAATTACAAAGTTTAAGTCTAATCTAACAAATTAAAAAGTCATAAACCTTTGCTGTTGTAAAATGGTCTCAGAAAATCGTTGTCGTTTTGTAGTGGCATATTTAGTTTTTAAAATAAATATTCATGTGGTTGATTTAGAGTGGTTTAGTTTAAAACTAGAAGTTTAGTTTTAAAAATTTTAAATAATAATTTTAAGAGGTTCTTAATATAAAAATATCAAGTTTTCAATATTAATTAAATGTAATACTAATCTATAATGTAACGTACAAATTGTTATATTGTAATTCAGATAGAAGCTCTACGATCAAAGAGCTTCTGATCTTATCAATTTTTTTTCACTAAATTTAATTTTAAAATAAATTTTTTTAAAATTCTTTTTTAAGTGGTTTTAAAAATCTTATTATCTCTATTATCCATTACGACTTATGGCTGCAAAACATTTTTATTTAAACTAGTATAGGTTACATGGTAAAATTTTTACTCTCATACTTAATTCTTTTATATAATTTTTCCGAAAAAAATTTAAGAACTACGCCTCTCAGCATTATATTTAACTGATTTTTTTTCTTGTTTACTCAACTTTTTAACTCCGTTCTTGTATACGCCATTTTAGCTTTAAAGTACTGCTTTAATTACGTTTTGTTTTTATTTCTTCTTATTACACTCTATGAGAAATAACAGAGACTAGAAAGTTTACTTTTTATATTATCTCTTTCATACATAAATAATACATATTATACGCACATATGTGTTTTTTGTTTATACTTTGCATATGAGTATGTGTGATTATAAAAAACAACAAACCATTTTGCAACAAAAAAATTTTTTTTTATCTCTCTTACTCCTAGTTTGTGAGCAATATCAACAAACAACAACAAGAGTAATTTTTACTTTTCTTTCCCTTTCGATGACAACACAACTGATCAAATTCTTTCTTTTCGTAACTGTTGGCTAAATTGCAAAAAAATATTTACGTTCACATTGTTTGCTTTTTCTCGTGGAAATTTTTGAAAAAAAAAATTAACAAGAACCATGCTGTTTTTAACACAAAGGCAAACTAAAGTAAAAATAAAAATCAATTTTGTAGAATTACCACCACCTGATAATACTCGTCTGCAGCAACAATCGCCTGTGAATAAAAATATGTATGTATGTATGTACTTGAAAAAATTTATCACTTCTTATATCTGACTATAAGTCCCAAACACTTAAAAATATGAACATAACGTTATTCAGCTAATTTTAAGGACATTCTATAGTTAACCATTTGCTGGTACTTTGACAAAAATCGGACTAATAGTTCTCAAGTTATGATAAAGGTTTTATTTATTTTATTTATTTATTAGAAAATTAGCTTATAATTAAAATTATAAGATAATTAAGGCTAGAGCTTTAGCAACATAGGCCTTGAGCTCAGTAATATGTATATATATACTTATATGGTAGTAATATATACAAGAAATTAAATATATTCATGTTTCTAATAAATAGTTTTTTTTTTTTTTATAAATGGATATAAATAATGAAAAAGAAAATAAAATTTAAGAAAATATAATTAAAGGTTTTAATAAAAAAATTTTAAGCACGTATTTTTGCTTGAAGGCGGGCATTTTTAAACAATTTTAATTGAATTCACCTTGTGAGAAGCTTGCATATAATTTCTGTGACAAATATGTATGTGATATTTATTTTATTTTTTTGCAAATACAACTTGTGTACACAAACACACATACGTTGTTTTATTTTTTTTATCTACTCGGATCAAGAACTCTTGCGTTTATGTCATTATCGAATAAATACAACTTGGAAGTTCCTTTTCCTCTGTCTAAAGAATTTTCGGTTCCACTCTCGCCGTGGTTTTTATTGTTTACAGAGGATTCTATAATTAATTGCATCATTTTATTTGGATTGTTAATGATAGAGTACTATTACACACATCCTGAACATAGTGTAGAAGCTGAAGAAGTATCATTAAACTCCTTTTCCGTTCTTATTCGGATGTTGAAAATATTAATTCAATAGAGTATTTTCTATTACAGTTTAGGTAATATAACTTTTTAATTACTCTGTGGTCTTTTAACATGAAAGTTTTGACTTAATTCCATATATAATTGCAGCTTCATTTATTAAAAAAAAATGAGAAAATTTAAAAAAAAGAACACAATTGTTTGAACTAAAGCTTTTACGTGTGCTTAAACAGCAATCAATAATAACATTTATATTTCGGTAATCGTACTATAATAGAAAAGTGCAAATGTCCTGGTGAACACTTTTCTACGTTCTCTGCTTAAATTATAGAAATTTCTGATATAATAAAACTGAAGTAAAAATAAAGTTTAGGGTTCAGGTGTTATATTTTGCGTGTGTCCTTTAATGTGTTGATGAGAATGATCCTAAAAAATTTTTCACCACCTAAGGAACTCATTTCATATTGAGTTTTCAACATCTTTCAAGGAATAAGTGAATTTTAGCTCATGCTTTAAAACATTTTTGATTAAATGGCGTGCGAGTACATTGTACAACTTTATAAAATTTCTTGATATGTAAAATTAGATTCTAAAGCAAGAAATTCAAAAATAATTTTAAATATTTATTATTTTTTTGTTATAGAACCCTAAATGCAGAATTCTTTAATAGAATTACTTTCGTATTTACATTTTAATATCCTTATGGTTTTCAAAAATTTTATTTTTTGCTTTCTTTGTCAGAAGAGAATTATTATTTCCTATTTCCTTTTACAAATACAAATACAAGTACGTACGTATTCAAATTTATTTGTATTTCATCTGACAGCTGCTAAATGCTTGTGCTCATTCACATGTTTTCCGTTCTTAACTTTTTCAAACAAATTTCCTTTAAAAGGTATTTATTTATTTATTTATTTAATAATTTATTATTACAATTTATTAAGCTCAAAATTTAATACATACGCAAGTGTTGTGCACATTTGCATATGTGGTTCCTATTTTATCTTGTTTTCAACACACTGTTGTTGATTATTTTCTTTTTAATGACCTTGTCATCTTCGTCACAGTCTGTCTGTTGTATTCTTATTAAAGATTCTCTATGGTTTTTTTCTTCTTTTATTTTCTCCATCTTTTGTTGCGACGGGTGGGTGGTATTCTTTTTCGCATTATTTTTTTGTGTTTTTCACAAAAATAATAATTTATTATACAAATTAAAAGCATTGTTTTCTTGTTGTTTCTTACTTTTCATAATTTTTTCTTGTCTCTATTATTGTTCTGTTTTTTTCATTCTTGAAAAATACATTTAAATGTATCCTTTGTGTACCTGTATTTTTTATATAAAATTACGTTTGTACTAATATTCTTTGCATTTTTTGAACTGGCCTTATTATCTAAAGGATAAATTGTAAGTTTCTTTCTCAGGACAGAATATGAAAATGTTTTGCTGGAAACACGAAATGAATTTAATGATTTATAATTCACTTGTTTCGTGTACAGTTAGTTCTTGTATGACATTAAATTATATATTAAGTTCAGGTACATATTTTCTGTTTCAAAAATTAAATATTAAGTTTGTAAAAATTATTTTTTATTATTTAATGCTCCCTAGACTACGAGTTCAAAAGCTACCTCCATTCAAACTTTTTTTATGATCTTTTAAGACGTATAACCGATACATATGAATGTAAATGTTGTGTTAAAGTTTATGGGTAAAAACATTTTAAATAATGTTTTAAAAATATTGCCGACAACTTTTTACTATACCTCTGCAATCTGCAATGTAGAAAGTTTATGTATTTTATTTTAATATTTTGCTTTTTATGACAATGGCTTCGTCTGGATGTAGGTAATTTAAAATTTTATTTTGTTGGTTACAAATGACGGTTTCGCCAAATTAAAGTGCTTTTGTCATATCATAAAGTGTTATAGCAGCAAGGGGCACAGGGTAGTATGTATAATTAAAGTATTTAAAAGTCAATAGCATGCAGCAAGTAATTTTTTGTAGAATACATCCCTGTCGCTTCGAGGGCATGTTACGTTAGCAAGTGATGTTATTGCTAGTCCGGCGTATTGAAATGTTGTCAACATCTTAAATCGTTTTATTTTCTTTAAGACTCATAAAATTAAAATACTTAAATATAACATTCATATATGTACATACATACATAAGTACATTTGAACTTGTTTCTTTTGCTTGTAAATAAAAATAAAAATCGAAAATAAAAATAATACAAACAAACATAACAGTTCATCAATATTTACAACAATAAAATTGCAAGTGTTTTTATTTCTCTCGTTTACAATAACAACTACTTTTTTATTTTTAATACAATAAATTACACTTATACCTCTATTTACGCGCTCAAATAAAATTAAATAAAAATTAAATCAATTTTTGTACAATTTATTAACTGTGCTGATACGTATATTCTTTTTCAATATGAGTTGTTCTAAACCAAAGTGCAGAAATAAGGCGGATGATCCAATGATTTCCTGTTGGCTGTGCAACGCAGTTTATCATGCAAAATGTGTTGACTTGGCAGCCCGAACTGCAGACAATCTTCGTGAAGATAAAGGCTTACGTTGGTGCTGTAAAAAATGTATTATTTATGATGTTGAATTTTATTCATTTTTTAAAAATGCGCGAGATGAATTTGTCGGTATAAATAACGATCTAAAATGTTTATCCCAAAGATTTTTAAAATTCAAAGCATTATTTGATAATGCGTCATTCTCGCCCAAAAGAAAGAAAACAACTCCAACTTTAAACTCTTCACCTCCTGTTATGTCTACTAACAACTCTTCTGTTGATCAAAACACTTCCGATAATTTACCTCGTCCGAGTCCGTCTACTATTTCTTCCATAGTTAATGTACCTGTAAAACCATCTCAAAATCCGAAAACTAATCCCTCGTTATTTTCATCGTCTCTCCCTCATAACACCGAAATATTACAACCTAATACTAATCGTATTCAACAGATTGCAAGTAATTTAAATTTTCAAAACGACATTCAACAAATTAATTCACATCCTCCGGCTGTGGTTTCTAGTCCGTCAAATAATCCTGCAATACTTAAAGTAATTTCTCCAAAGAAAACAATTTTTGCTGCTCGTTTTTCATCTGATACTACTTCTAACGCTGTTGCTGACTACATTAAATTAAAGCTTGGATACGATTGTGAATTATCTGTTTTTAAATTCAACTATTCGGAAAAACGGAGTAAATCTTCTTTTAAAATCATCGTACCAGAGGAATATTTTAATATTATTGTCAATCCTGAGTTTTGGCCACCCAATGCTATAATACGCGAATATGAATATAGAAATGCTTCTCGTTCTGATATCGTTTATTTACCCACTCAAAATAATACCCAAAAAAACTAAATAATTTTTCTACCGATAATCTTATTAATATTGTTTACCAAAATGTCCGTGGCCTTAATACGAAATTAACCACTCTTTATGCAAATAGTTTTGATTTTTCATACCACATCATTGTCTTTACTGAAACCTGGTTAAACGATAAGAAATGTATTAATAACAACGAAATATTATCTTCAAAATACCAAATATTCAGACATGATCGATCACATAAGTTGGGTGGAGGTGTGCTCATTGCCGCACATAACAATTTTCGTTGTGAAGAAATCAATGTTATACTTAACGATGACATCGAATTTGTCGCTGTAAAAATTCGACTGAGAAATACAAATTTATATATTACATGCTCATACATTCCTCCAAACTCTTCTCTGGATATATACAATAATCACATCTTTGCCATTGAATTTGTTTTGCAACAATCTATTCCATCTGATTTATTTATTGTTTTGGGAGATTTTAATCTACCTAACATATCGTGGAATAAATCTTCAGAAATAAACTATCTAATTCCTACAGTTTCAAATGAATTTATTCACTCACTCACAAGCTATGGACTTTTTCAAATTAACTATGAAAACAATATTAATGGAAAACTTCTTGATCTTGCATTTGTCAACCAGCCGATGGATATATTTTTACATAAAACACTTCCCGTTACTTACCCTGAAGATCGTTATCATCCTACATTAAAATTGGAAATATTTAATTTATTAAGCTTACCTGTTTTACTTCCTAACAAAATTAAACCCCATAAAGTTTTTTGCTTTTCTCGTGCAAACTATTAGATGCTTAACTCTTTGCTATCAAACGTTAACTGGGATAGTATAATCTCTATCGAAAACTTAGATGATGTTGTTTCTCTCTTCTATTCAACATTACGCCGCTGCATTTCTGAAACTGTCCCAAAAATTACAATTAGAAACAACAATATTGGGCCACCCTGGAATAATAAATATCTCCGAACTATTAAAAACAGGAAAAACAAGTTATATAAGAAATATAAAAGGACCGGATCATCTGTAGAATATACCAAATACTGTATTGCTCGTTCTTACTACAATTTGGCAAATAAATCTGCATACGACAACTATATAATCCGTATGAAGTCGAAAATGAGATCAAATCCTAAATCGTTTTATAAATTTGTGAACTCTAAACGGCGATCGTCCGTTAATCCTAAATACTATAAATATGGATCAAATGACGCTGATGATGACGTTTCTATTTCCAATTTGTTTGCTGATTTTTTTTCAACTACCTACTCTAAAAAAGTATATAATAACATAACATCTTACCCATTTAATATACCTCAATCATCTGGTGTACAATTCTCTTTTATTACTTATAAAACGACTCTTTCAAATTTATTATCACTAAATAATTCGTTTAATGCTGGTCCAGATGAAATACCAAATTGCGTTCTAAAAAATTGTGCAGAAAATTTATGTTACCCGCTTACTGCTATCTTTAACAAATCCATTAAATTAGGATACATACCATTGATTTGGAAATTATCGTATATAATTCCGTTGTTTAAAAATGGAAGCAAAATTGAGATATCAAACTATCGTGGCATTGCTAAGCTGAGTGATATTCCCAAACTTTTTGAAAAAATTTTAACTGATAATTTATACTATCAAATTTCTTCGATTTTGTCACCGTGCCAACATGGCTTTTGTAAACATCGCTCTACAACGACTAATATTTTGGAGCTAACTACTACAATAAATGACGGTTTTATAAATAATATGCAAACTGATGCTATCTACACAGATTTTAGTAAAGCTTTTGATAAGGTAAACCATGATCTCTTGCTTAACAAATTGTCATTAATGGGATTTACGGATATGACAATAAAATGGTTAAGATCATACTTGTCTTTAAGAACTCAACAAGTTAAGTATGGAAGTGCTACGTCTAATGCTATCAAAGTTCCTTCTGGTGTTCCGCAAGGTAGCCACCTTGGTCCTATTTTATTTACCTTATTCATAAACGATCTACCTTCAGTTATTCAGCACTCTAAAGTTTTGATGTATGCCGATGATGTCAAAATTTTTCGTTCTTCTAATAATCCCGAAGATCAACTTTTTCTTCAATCTGATATTGGCAAATTGGTAAATTGGTGTGAAATCAACTTAATGGAGCTGAATATAAAAAAATGTAAGCATATGTCCTTTTTCAGAATTAAGAAATTGGATTTATTTTATTGCATAAATGAGTGTAAACTTGATAAAGTTCTGAATTTTCTTGATCTTGGTATTTTGCTTGATCACCAATTAAATTTTCGTGACCATATTTCTTTAATTGTTAACAAAGCAAATGGTGTACTTGGATTTTTGAAGAGGTGGTGCAAGGAATTTCTAGATCCTTATATTACGAAACAATTATATTCATCGTTAGTTCGACCTATTCTTGAATATGGATCGATTATTTGGGATCCTTGCTATAATATTCATATTGATAGTATCGAGTCTGTACAAAAGAAGTTTTTAATATTTTGTCTTCGTGGCCTTGGATGGAATTCGTTTTTACTACCTTCATACGAAAGCAGACTCTGTCTTATAAAATTACCAACTTTAAAAAGTCGTCGTTCAATGCTGAGTTTTTCTTTTGTGCTGGGCCTAATTCAAGGCGATATCGACTCAGAATTCCTGCTAAGTAAAATATCTTTTAATGTTCCAACCAGACCAACTCGAAATTTCCGTTTTATTAACTTAAAATACTATAGAACCAACTATGCTAATAATGATCCTCTTCGTCGTATATGTGAAAACTTTAATAATTATTATCACCTTATTGGCCTTAATGAAAGTAAAGAAATTGTTAAAAGAAATATCATTTTATATTTAAATCGTTGAATTATTATTGAATATTTATTTTATATATAACCTTAATTTTGTTTTGTTATTTTACATACTTTAGTCTGTAAGGATTATTATCTATAGACAATAAATTAAATAAATAAATAGGACATATGAGAATTCTGGACCTCATATATAAAGAGATTAGAAGGACTCAGATGCAAACGGATCGCATGAGTCGAGTGAATGTGGTCGAGGGGCTCTATTGAACTTTCATAGCGGAAGGATTAAGGATCCGTAGACTAGGGATCACAGGGAGGTATTTTTAAGTATGAATGGTATGGAGGACTTTAGTCTAAAGAAGATGCTGCTGGTTGAAGGGTTATGCGATTTGTGTTATCGGTAATCACCAGTCGACAATGTTAAATCGTTTTTTAGTTTACAAAACACGTCTGTAGTGGCATGGAAGTGAAGGAAGAGATGCCCATTTAGAGCCACAAAGAAACTGGGGAGTGAAGGGTGACGAAAAAAAAATTTCAAAAAAGAGTTCTGCTTCGATATTCCCCCAACATGTATATTATAAGTGTTATTAAACATCCCAGCTTCATTCATCAATTGCTAAGCTAGGCTTACAAGCAATGAAGATTTAAAGTCCTTGCATTCGGAGTAAAACTTTGGTCCCCTCGACACTGTAAGATCATACTGTTAATGCTGAAGACATTAGGAAAACGTAAAAAGTCAACCGCTACTATCAGCGAAAACCAACAAAAAAATTCCAGATATTGCCCTGCAAAAATACTTTATTTTATTTTATAGGTTTATAGCTGACTTTTTTTCTTATAAGGTGCTATGTTCGGGTGTGTGTGTATTTGTGCATGCCTTTTGTATTTATGTGAATTCAAGCAACTGTATTAAAGCCATTATAATATTAAAACAAGCTGCAAAATTTCTTTATTTTTCTTATTCAACTCAAATTTTTTTTCGCGTTGTTTGTTCTTTCTTAAGCTCAATTTTTTTCTGTTTACTTGGTTGCATTCATAATGAGGGTTTCTTTTCTTCTCATATTTTTTCTTTTCATACTGGCATAAACGGTTTTTCTTCTTGTACTCCAAGTATGAAAAAGCTGCTTTTCTTTTAGTTTCATTAATTTTTCTTGCTTCTTTAAGTCTGGTGTAAAACAATGTTTTTATAATAGAGACTGATAGTTAAAGATGGATTGTAAGTAGAAAAAGAAGTTGAAAAAAAAAAAATAAACTTTTCTTAATACATAATACCATGCATTCAGTCTGGCATCCATTCATTCTCGTATGTATCTACACAGATTCTTATAGTTGAAAACAGGCAGTTGCTTAAAAATGCATTCATGCTGTTGCTGCTGCAGTCACCAGATTTAGTCAGTTTGAAAACTTAGTCAAAGTCTTTAGTACAACATGAGAAATACGAAAAGAATGTTAGAAATACAAGAAAATTAAAATAAAAAAAAAGGAAATATTTTGACACAGCATCCCTATAATGAAGCAAAAAATCTTTAGAGTCCTACTGAATGAAGGATAATTATTATTTTTTGTATGATGGTTTGCCTTTTTCTCATTTTAGTTAATTTGTGCTTATAAGAAATTAATTATTCAAAAATAATTTCACGGAAAATATAACTAGGCGCAGTTACACAGCAATTGATTGTTAAAGACTTAGAAAATGGATGTCTATTAGAAATATGTTTGAAGGGAAAGTATTTTAATGAACTTAGCTAATAAATAGTTACTGAAAATATACTTAAAAATATCGTTCTTCTTATTTTTTATTAACACTTTATTTTGATTGTGTTTAAGGTTTAAATTTATAATCTGCCATGTAGTTAGGAAGAAGCTGTGTGAACGATAAAAATCAATTTATAGTCTTCTATATATAAAAGTGAAACTCTAAAACTTTGGCAAGTCGTTGTACACATACCAGGGAGTGTTTATGGGTGGAAAAAAGGGGGCGGGGCCACGCCCATAAAAATTAGTTATCAGTTTTAGCTACTTGCACTTGACCGAAAAAAATTATAATTTTTAGGTTTTTGCACTTGATATTCAATTAAAATTCAGAATGCATTTCGATTCATTAAGGGGCGTAGCAACGCGCGCGTTGGCTATAAATATAACATTATGATTGTCATATATACGAACTTAATGATTGTTTTCCAATCAATTTCATTCAACTAATTGTCATATTTTAAAAATGATATAAAATTTTCATATCTGACACCTTAAGAATTCACAAAATATTAACCAACTAAATATAGCGGCAATGGTATTAAGTTAATTCCTGATTAAGTCCATATTCATGTTTTAATTTTCAGAATATCAAAATAAGAATAAAACACTAGGACCTTGAGCATTTAAATATTGTATGTTTAACGTCAGAATATTTAAAATCAAAATAATGCTAACACACGAAGTTTGAAATACACTAGGAATGTGAAAATTTAAATATTGTAAGTCTAACATATGTTTGATTTATTTTGGCTTTTCAAAAAAACAAAAAATATATTTTTTTGTCTGCATTAATAATTTCAAAAACAGGCTTACATGAAGACATGTTCATATGTATTAATTATAAATTTAAATATTTAATTAAAATCCCCTTAAAATGCGTATTAAATCACTACTTAAAGGAAACAGACAAAAAATAATATTTAAAGCTGATTAGTCATGCTGTTTTGATTCTACCCAATATTAAAAAATAAAAAACAACATTTTGGAAGAAATTTTCTATAAAACGAAAATCGTTGAATAAATTAATTGTAATTTTCACTCCTTTATTTCCCAATAAATAATATAGCTAATCGTTAGTGAATGAATTGAAAAAAAAAGTAAAATTGTATGCCAGCGATACAAAAGTAATTTTTTTTCTGTTGAACTTCATTATTTTGTATGTCGACCTTCTTAAATGTAGAAATCACCAGTAATAGTTAAAAAAGAAGTTTGATTATTTGTAGCAAAAATTATGCGGCTTTTTATAATCAAATACATACAATTAATGTAATGTTCACTAAAATTGTCTTTATATGTAAATTTTTAAAGAATTTCTAAACTTACCATCGTATTTAAAATATGCATTAAACAATTGTTTTTATTTATAAATGTAATGTATGAGTGCATCAAAAACTCTGGAATTATTTAAATTAACTTTATTACAAAGTTATTGTTTAATTTTATTTTATTTACTCATACAAGGTTATCGTTGGTAAAATGCTATGAGGGCTACACCACATTTTTTTGTAAAAAAATTAAATGACAACTCTTGTTTTTATATCATACTAGCCAAACCCGGCGCGCGTTGCTACGCCCCTTAATGAATCGAAATGCATTCTGAATTTTAATTGAATATCAAGTGCAAAAACCTAAAAATTATAATTTTTTATGGGCGTGGCATTGCCCACTTTTCTAGTCACGAAATTGTAAAGTCATAACAGCTCAATATGTGTGCAAAGTTTCAGAAGAATCGAACCAGTGCAAGTACCACAAAATTAAAATTGTTTTTATGGGCGTGGCCCTGCCCACTTTTCTAATCACGAAATTATTTAGTCATGACAGCTCAATATGTGTGCAAAGTTTCAGAATAATCGGTCAAGTGCAAGTACCTCAAAATGATACCTTTTTTTTATAGGCGTGGTACTACCCACTTTTCTAATCACGAAATTATTTAGTCATGACAGCTCAATATGTGTGCAAAGTTTCAGAATAATCGGTCAAGTGCAAAGCTAAAAACTATAACTTTTTCTTTATGAGCGTGGCACTGCCCACTTTTCTAATTACGAAACTGTATAGTAATGACAGCTCAATAAGTGTGCAAAGTTTCAGAAAAATCGGTCCAGTGCAAGTACCTCAAAATTAAAACTTTTTTAGGGACGTGGCCCCGCCCACTTTTCTTATCACGAAATTATTTAGTCATGACAGCTCGATATGTGTGCAAAAATTCAGAAAAATCGGTCAAGTGAAAGTAGCTAAAACTGATAACTAATTTTTTATAGGCGTGGCCCCGCCCACTTTTTTTCATCCATAAACACTCCCCGGTATGTGTACAACAACTTACCAAAGTTTGAGCCCGATCGGTTTTGCAGTTTCAGAGTCTATAGCTAACACACACACACACACACACACACAGAGTTTCACTTTTATATATATAGATCACCGCTCACAGGCCTGCTAGTGATTCTTAATCATTCGCTAGCCAATGCTTTACATTCACCTACAGAAACCTTCAGGCACATGTTCTTAATATAATCATCCTTTATCCACATCTTTTTCAGATAATATTTAGAGTAGTAGTTTCGTCACCAATCACCATCTTTACTACATTCGTGCCAAGAGACTCTGTTTCCTTCCATTCACATTTTGCAAGTTTTTATAGTCCAGAAGAAAAGAGTGTAGAAAAACCTTATCGCTCCCAGAGCAATTCCTGGTTCTGGTTTACAAAATGTGGACACCGATCCTCTTTTCGCAAGTTATTTCGCCGACTAATTCCTAACTATGCCACATCAGCTTCATCTTATGTGTAGAAGCATACTTATTCAGTTTTACACTTAAGAATCAAAAGAATAGGAGTTCACATTCATCTGCCGCATGCTGTTTATAATCGAATTGCTTTACAATGAGAATTATCTTCCCTTGCGCCCGATACTCCAATAGCATGCAGCAAGCCAAGCATCTCTGCCTGGTGATGGACTCATACATTACCAGAATTGAGGTCAGGGATAAATCTAACTCAACTGAATATACACCAGCTCCAGTAAATATACTGATCAGTAAAGATACTGATGCCACTATTTATTCATCAGCTATGAGTGTCAAATGTGGCATTTCGACAACTTTCTCTCTATATATCGGCATCTGAGTTTTTGTAAATTTTTACGTACGAGGTCCAGGATTCTTTTACGCTTTAAATAATTTATTTTTATATTAAACAGTTCTGGTAACACTGCTTTGTCTGGAGTAAGATTATTCGTTGTACTTAGTGTTCTTTTAATATTTTTAAACTTTAAAGTCAACTGTTATTATTTATTATATTCATTTGCATTTCAGTTAACGATATAATACATATGTAAGAGTGTATGTTGTTGTAATATATATAGAATGACAAACAAACGATAAACTGTATTAAAAACCCAAAACAACTCTCAACTTTAGCATTAATTATTAACTTCATTATCAAATAGTCTATAACTAATAAATTACATATTTATACAAGTACGTTTGTATGGACGTACAATATTGACGACATTAAAAATAATATGTGTGAGTATACGAGTATAAAAACAACAAAATTGGTTATAACAATAGTATAATGAAACATTCACTGACTTAAACAAATTTTAAAAATATTTTATGCATAAATGATTGAATAGGGAGATCCAAAATAGGTTTTTTTATATTAGTATATATTATATGCAGTATGTACAGGGTGGACCATAAGTCACCATGAGGTTTAAAAATTTATTAACTTTACATGTTTTAAAAACTTAACTTTTCAGGTTTTAAAAATAAGTCCTGCAGAATAAATATTGGAGAGATACACAACAGAACAAACAACCAGAATTTTATTATTTAAATGAGAATTTTTTCAAATTCAGAATTTCTTTATGAACAATTTGAATTTTAATACAAACTCAAACTCATTTCAAATTTTATAAATGTTGAGATTAGTTTAAAAAAATTTCATATTGTTGATTATAAAATAAATTAAAAAAATATATAAACGAAAAAATGTTAAGTGTCTAAGCCCTATAGTCACTATTGTCCCTCCAAAAATTTTCCCGTTGTAGTAAAGCAGATCAGTCTCTTGAGGGAACCAATCGCGCAATTCCTAGACCTGCACACTAAATAAGCGGGGTATTCAGTTTGTTGTAATATTTTAGTAATAATGGAATTTTTCGCTACATTTCGCCTTAAATTTTTTACCTCATAATACACTTAAGTCGTTAAAAATTTTTTTAAATTTTATTTTTCAATAATATTCATGTGTCTTAATAATTTCTCAATTTGCACCCATTTGTTTTATATTCTGCAATAACGATCTATTCCGATTTACAGCCCTACTTAAGCTTTGTTTTTTTATTATTCTTTTACAACTCTCTGCACAATTATTTGTATTTAATTGTTACAGATAATTATTGTAAATGCCATCAAAGGCTAAATATTTAAATAAAGCAAACGATGAATACTATGGCAAATGTATGGTCAAATGTTTGTATGTGTGCGTTGAAAGTTGTATTTATAGAGCTCCCAAATGCATTTATTTCTAAATGGTATTTACATACAAATACGTTGAAAACAAAAACAAATGTTTAGTTTTTGTTGTTGTTTTCAATATATTTGTACGAATGAAAATTTCGCTTGGGTTTTCTTTCGACATCGTTGAACAGGCAGAACATTTAAAAAACACATTTTGTTTTTGTATTTATGTCTGCATATCGTCGTTCGAAAATAATTTTCTTCTATACGTATAGGTTTTATATGTCATATAGAACACATTAATTTACGAACGACGATATGCCACACAATTTTTTTTATTCCTTTCATAATATTAATAATTTTTTAAAAATTTTAAAGCCAAAACTTTTAATTCACGATTTTGTATTTTTAACGCATTTTAAACCAACTAAAACTGCGAATTTATTCATTGTAGACCACAGACAAATTTAAAATAAAATAGTTGGTAACGCTAATAATACTATAAAAAAAACAGTAAGCTGATCTTATTAATCTACTTTGAACCATATTTTGCTACGAGTTATACAGGATGGTCCAAGCAAAACGCAAGATGTTTATCTATATATATAAAAGTGAAACTCTTTGTGTGTGTGTGTGTGTTAGCTATAGACTCCGAAACTGTAAAACCGATCGGACTCAAACTCTGGCAAGTTGTTGTACACATTCCAGGGAGTGTTTATGGGTGGTAAAAAGTGGGCGGGGCCATGCCCATAAAAAATTTGTTATCAGTTTTAGCTACTTGCACTTGACCGATTTGTCTGAAACTTTGCACACATATTGAGCTGTCATGACTATATAATTTGGTGATTAGAAAAGTAGGCAGTGCCACGATCAATAAAAAAAGTTATAATTTTTAGCCGTTTTGCACTTGATGTTCAATTTAAGATCAGAATACATTTTCAATCATTCGGGGGTGTAGCAACGACCGCCGGGCTTTTCTAGTTGTAAATAAAACAAAAAGTCTTCAGAAAATTATTTTAAAGGCAAAATATCGGCCAAATGCTCATCACAGCTTCGGTGGCAGCCCAGCTAATGGGGAAAGTTTTTGTAAAAGTCTGTTGAATTTGCCTTGATTTTATTTATTAATGCAGGGAAGGAAAATGTCATTTTGCCTTCGATATTAAACAATTAACTTAAGTGTACTTTTTTGATAACAAATGTGCTGAATTTATGTATATTTGCTGCTTTTGCGTCATTAGCAATGTGTTTTAAAAATTTATATTTTTTTTTTTTAAAAAACTTTATTATATTTAATATGTCATAAAAACTTTTCCATGCCTGATATACGAATTGGCCTTTACTAAAAACATTCCCTCAAAAGTTGCTTTGTTGTATCAATTCACCATTGCATATACGGATATATGGATATGCCTTGTTTCTTTCCGTTGGTCCATATTTTCAATTATATCGAGACATAATTAAGGTTCATTATCGTTAATGTTACATTTAGGTGTGTAACATCGTATATTATGGTTGGATCACTCAATACAATAAAAGATAATACAAAAAAAAAAAACAAGAAAAATAATCAACTTTAGTTAATTTTTTTGAATTTGTTGTTTTCTTTTCCAGAAATATTTAAAAATTTAAAATAAGTTATTTTGTCAAAAAGCCATAGATGTTAACACTAAGGAGAGTTAAAAAAATGGTACATGAGCTAAAAACCTTATTAAAAAAGAAAAAATTATAAAATGTTTTAATAAAAAGTTGACAGCTGTATACAAACATCCTTTTATACGACAACTATACAATGCCTAGTTTATACTTAGCATTGTATCAGACTTACCCCTCAGTCCTATTAACCTGTATTTCTTTAAAAATTATTTATTTCGTACGAACAGTTCTTTATGTTATTTTATAGAAATAAAATGTTTTAGGAATTTTCTTTACGCATTATTTTTCTCCGACGTAAATAAGCTATGTTTCTATTAAATAAATAACTAAACCTAAAGACATACATACATCAGGATGATTAAGCAAATATGCTGTCCAAAATGTTTACTTACATTTTCAATTTCACTTTAACAAACATTCATAAAACCAAATTATAATTTATCCACAAATCAGTTTTAACAAATTAAAAAAAAACTTAATAAAAACAACTTCAAAGGATGTTAATAAAGAAGGGTGTGTGTGTGTGTGTTAAACTTTATTTAATCATTTCCTCTTTATTATATTAGTATAGATGTAAAAGTTTATATGGATGGATTGGTTTGTGCAAGTCATTTGCAATTTAATTGATCAGCATATAAATCAGGTTTTGCTTTTTCAATAATTTTATCAATTAATCTTCAGTGCGATAATCAATTTATAATGAATAAAATAATTAACTGTTTTCAGGCTTGAGTAAACATACAGTACAAACACAAGAATTTTAGTTAATTATAAAAGCCGATAATAATTTTAATGCTAACCAAACAATCTCAATTGCATACTTTTAAGTTAAATCGATAAATCAATAAGCAATCTTTGATAGCAAAAGCCAATTATAAATGTAAAAAGGTCCAATTGACATTTAAAATTCATAAATGGCAACACAACAAAATCTTAATTGTGGACATTAAAAAAATCACACCAACATACATATACCAAAACACACATACTGGCTTGTAGTTGTAATGCCACAAAAGCTCAATATCTATGTGTGTCCGTATGTATGATTGTTTGTATGTTCAGACAACAATCAATGATATTGTTGAAAAGCATTAAGTGATTTATTTACTCGACAATTCCAGCTGATCAGTGCTTTAAAGCACTTAATACACAAGCATTAACAATTGAACACACAAACATGCTCAGCAACACAGCCACACGATTGTTATGTGATTTTAAAAGAAAAAGATTTTTTTTCGTACAGATACAATTTATTTATCTTTTATTTTTGTTATTATTGTAGGTATTTACGAGTAGGTTTTTCTTTGTTATTTTTATTGTGGATAAATAGTATGTGAATGAAAAAATGAGTAAATGATGATTGTTTGAATGAATGAATGTGCAAAGAATTGTAAAATGCAAAGTGCTGAGGAAACAATCAGTTTTAATGATGATTGTTGCAGAGAGTGAAAAGTGTAAACAGAAAATTCATGGCTTTTAAGTTTAAAAAACAACATGGTTATATAACAAACTAATTAAAAAGTTCATTTTTACATACACACACATATAAGAACGTGTTGTTATCCACACACAAAAAAAAATAATTTAATTTTAGACGCACTAACAAATTTAATATCAGACTTTGTCGTAACTAGATCATTCTGATCGTTCACCCTCTAAGAAAAATTTTTTTAAGCTTTTGCCAACCCTAGAAAAATTTGTTGCTACGCCAATGATTGCAGATAAAAAGTGTTGGAATGTAAAACCCAGAGATCGACAGATAAAATAATATTATGAATAAACAATAGTTTAGCAATGGAATATAAATTTCAGCAGCATTTTCTCTATCACTCGAGTCATATAAATATGATTACTTCATTACAAAAAGCCCTCTTTGAATTGCTAACTTAGTGCTTACCTGTTTCAAATAACGCATGCAAACGGTTATTTTTTCGCTTTGAGGTTTTTAAGCTTTCGTGCTTTCTGTGTAAGAAAATACTTGTGACCCGTGGCAATGCCAAAACTGCTTATTAAGGTTTGCCATTTTACCACAAATATCTTGCAAATCATTTAATTTTATTATCAAATTATGTCCTTTTTATGATCGCAGTAATCGATCAACAGGCTATTAAAGAAATTGTAATTAAATTTCGTACTTGATACACTTTTTGGACATTAACTGCCGTATTCATAAAAAATAGTTTAGGTTTACTAAAGGCTTATTTGACAGATGTTTTAGAGACATTTGTCAAACAAGTCCTCAATAAACCTAAAATTTTTTTTATGAATACGGCAGTTAGCCACTATACCCCAATTGGGCTTAGCAGCTTTCTTATAGATTCCATAACGGAGTTCACACATTCCTATTTTTTCTAGAAAATATTGTATTTGAAATCATTATTTTTTAAGTCATTATTATAGTAAAAATATGTTCCAAAATAACTGTCTTTTGCTGGTATAGATTAGGCAGCATTGAAATTTGGAAAAACAGTTTGTTTGACAAATCTACAGAAACAGTGGCCCAAGACGAATTGATTCTAGGAAATGGTTATTTTTTTTTTTACTAATTTTACGTCATGTCAAAAGTTGTCGTTTACTCGAGCTGTCAAAAGGGTTTTATTTTTCAATTGAAAAAAATAATTAATTTAATTAAGAAGTTGTTCTTTGATTTATATTTGTTTTGAATCTTGTTGTGTTAAACAGGACATTTTAAAGAAAACACTATATGTACAGTTAAACTGTTAAAAACAGTACGTCTGGCAATCCTATGCAGGTATAAAGTGCTTTTATATTTATTTAATTTTTGGAAATTCTTGAAGAGTATGTTCTTGTATAAATAAATATTTTATATAAATTTTATGTAACATAATGACGACATGTACAATTTTGTTAATATTGCCAGAAGTGCAATAGAAATCTCATCACATATAGACATTTTAGATTGCTTCCCTTTTTTGCCCGGCAAGCCAATTGATTAATTTTCTTTTCAATTTAGCAGGAGGATATATTTTCTTGTTTCTTTCATTCTTTGTTTAACTTATCCCCATCCTAATTCCTTATATGTAAATATTTGCTTTTCTTCTTTCTAGTAATTTTATTAAATATTCATCTGGTTTTTTTCTGTGTAGACACTCATGTACATACATTAACAAATGATTTTTTTGTGCATGACAACAATGGCAACTCAAACAGACAATAGAGCAAACGACTAAAATTACAAGAGCAAATCAATGCAGTAAATGACAAACATTTAATTCATTTAATTTAATTATTTACATTCGTTGTAGAAAGACTATGTGTATGTGTATGTACAAGGAAAAAAAGAATTATTGAGAAGAGGCTGTGTGTAAATGAATAATGTTGCTTTTGACTTAATTGTCATTTAAGTGCAACTGCATATCTAATGTGACTGTTTGCCATGTTACTAGTTCTACTGCTGGTGATTATGTTGTATACTTGATAGCAATTTACTAAAATTTTAACTACATAATTGTTGACAGTAAAGTATTCTGCACTCTTTTAACATTGTAGTAAAATTTACTTTAAAACAGAGTTGCTGAAGTCAATAAAATCGAAGTCATTTATTAAAAATATTAAAAAGAAAAATTAACAAGCAAAGTGTACTGAAACAAATTTTCATAAAAGAATAATTATAGACCAGTTAAAAGCAATGTGTGTAAAAATTATTTATGGAGCCTATACATTTTTTTATATCAAGTTTTCATAATTAGCTTTTTAAAATGGTTACTTTGATTACAAAGTATATAATTGCAGTTAGACAGAAAGACGGGCGCTTTAGAATCACTTATTTAACAATAAATTTTAAATTTATTCGATCTGTATACTAGTTATAAGTTATAATATAGTGTGGATTATAATTATTTTAATAAATTATTTTTTTTATTATAAAATTCCATGTTTGCAGAATATTTGTGATACAGTCTGTAGTTATAGATTTTTTTCATACAGTCACTATTATAAGGAAATTTTAAATAAGTTACTGTTTATTATGAGAAGGTTTTTGATTTTATTCTTCATTAAGTGAAAACAAATAGATGAAAATTTCGGTTATTGAAAAAAGGGGTAAAACTGTATAATTTCGGAAATCGGCAACACTGTTTCCTTAATGTTTGCTTAATACTGTTTTTAAATTGTTTGTATGTTATTTTCTCTTTTTAATGTTTACTGCAGAGTTATTTAATTATCTTAAATTTTTATTTTCATTTTATTTATTATTTCGAAAGGCCATTGCAATAATTTCTTATAAAAAAATGAACCAGCAACGTCAGCAAGAACTCACAAATCCTTACAAATATGTCAAATAGAGAAAAAAGGAGGAGATGGATTTAGTGTAAATAAATTTATCTTAAAGCATACTGGTTTTAATTTAAATTGTTGAAACTTTTTAATTAAGATTGATTGGATTAAAAGTTCTACCATCATATAAGAGATATAAATCTATTATGCATACATAAATATTTTCCCTAAAAATAATAATAGTAATAATAATAATAATAATAATAATAGTTTTGCGTAAAATAGATAAAAAAAATTAATCGTGAGTTATTCTTAAATTAAGTTTAAACATGTGTCTCACAGTTATATATCTTAAAAATCAAGGATAAAGTGGACATTTAGGTTAGTGAGACTCCATACAAAAAAACCAAGATAAGCTAGCCACCTCCTAGGATAAAAGATAAAAGATCAGATTCTAAATAATTTTTTTATTTTGTTGACACGCCTACTTTTGGTTTTTTGTAAACTGTGTCGCAATTTTTATTCTGATCAGCATGTAGAATATATCGCATAAAAGCTACATTTTTCTATTGGGTAATTATTGACTCCAACTTCAACTTTCAACTCGGTCACTACACAACCAGTCGTTTTTAAAGAGAAGAGAGCAAGTAAGGGCGAAATATTCAGCTTTGTCGAATTTAATATAGCGATAACACGCTTTGTAGCACCATGCAATGACCGTTACTGATAATAAGGTAGTGTAACTGTGAACACAACTTTTTTAAGAAATCGATAATTTGACATATTTTTTTTCGATATACAGGCTCAAGGCCAATCAAATTATTTATTTTAAACTCTTCTAAATTTGATTAAATATAAATTATTAAAATTTATATTTTTTTCAATATTTTGAGCACATTTGGCGGCTCTTCTTTAGGACTAAAAAGTTGAAATGAACAAAATTTGAGTAAAGTCGTCGTCTGCCTAAACATTTTATTTCATGTATTTACTGTGTATTTCAGTTTTTTATTCCTGGAGAAGAGCACCAAAGGAGCTCGAAATATTGAAAAAATAAAAATTTTAAAAATTAATATTTTATAAAACTTAGCAGAGTTTTATTTAAAAAATTAAAAAAAAAGTAAATTATTTTAAATTCTGGATTCCTTAAAAATGTCTTTTGCACTACATAATTGTCAGTTGCGGCCATTACATGATGCTACAAATATTAATTTAAGAAAACGTATAAGAGTTTTATTTAAATAATTCAATTAATTTACCTGAACTTGAGCTTGTTTATCAAAAAAAATATTTACACAATATAAGGTCAGAAAGAATATAAATAGATAATTTTAAATGATATTGGAATTTTATTTATATAAAATTTTTTTCTCCTATTTCTTCGTCGGTAATTTTCCAACTGATAAATTTTTCTTCAAATGTGTCCAATGATTCATCCTACTAATATAATAAACTAGCCAAACCCGGCGCGCGTTGCTACGCCACTTAATGAATCGAAATGCATTCTGAATTTTAATTGAATATCAAGTGCAAAAACCTAAAAATTATAATTTTTTTGTGGGCGTGGCCCTGCCCACTTTTCTAATCAGGAAATTGTAAAGTCATGACAGCTCAATATGTGTGCAAAGTTCCAGAAAAATCGGTCTGGTGCAAGTACCTCAAAATTGTACCCTTTTTTTATGGGCGTGGCCCCGCCCACTTTTTTAATCACAAAATTATTTAGTCATGACAGCTCAATATGTGTGCAAAGTTTCAGAAAAATCGGTCTGGTGCAAGTACCTCAAAATTGTACCCTTTTTTTATGGGCGTGGCCCCGCCCACCATTTTAATCACAAATTATAAAGTCACGACAGCTTAATATGTGTGCAAAGTTTCAGAAAAATCGGTCCAGTGCAAGTACCTCAAAATTAAAACTTTTTTAGGGGCGTGGCCCCGCCCACTTTTCTTATCACGAAATTATTTAGTCATGACAGCTCGATATGTGTGCAAAGTTTCAGAAAAATCGGTCAAGTGCAAGTAGCTAAAACTGATAACTAATTTTTTATGGGCGTGGCCCCGCCCACTTTTTTTCATCCATAAACACTCCCCGGTATGTGTACAACAACTTACCAAAGTTTGAGCCCGATCGGTTTTACAGTTTCAGAGTCTATAGCTAACACACACACACACACAGAGTTTCACTTTTATATATATAGATAGATAGATAGATAGATAGATAGATAGATAGATAGATAGATAGATAGATAGATAGATAGATATATAGATAGATAGATGTGAATGTTTGTATGTTTGGATGTTTGGATGTTCGATGTTTGGATATTTGTTACTCAATCACGCAAAAACGGCTGAACGGAACTAAATGAAATTCGGCACATTGAAAGATAACAACCTAGATTAACACATAGGCTACTTTTTATCACGATAACCAGGTGAAGTCGTTGAAAAACTCATAATCACACAGCCTAAATGGGTTGTTTGTGATGTGAATTTTTTTTTTGTTGTAAGTTTTGACTTTTTTTTCTTATTAATACTAAGTCTACCTTTTATTCCGATAACTACGCAGACGAAGTCGCGGGCACAAGCTAGTATTTTATATAAATGTTTCATAAAGTGTCAACGGAGCTGCAAAATTTTTTTCGATTTATTTCGCTCATATCTCTGCTCGTAATATATTCACACAACTGATTTTCAATAGCAAAATTTTCGTAACATATCTGATAAATTGATACCGTACAAGAGTCTTAAGCAAACGTGAAGGCTTCAAAAAGTTGGTTTCAACATTCACATGGGCAGATGCACTAAATCAATTTCTCTGTCTTTGTAAGGATTCAGATTTATTTATGTATTATATGTATTATTTATGTATAAATAATTTAAAGGGCTTAAAATAAACATTGTAGAAATTGCAAACGGAATGACGCAACTTATATATTTACTCGATTTACGCTCTCGTGTGAAGGTTATAAAAGCGAAAGCTGCATTAATATTATGCTTTTAAAATATCCATGTATACTCCTTAAAAAAAATACAGGGACGGGAAAAAAAATCACAAAAAAATTGCCCTATTTTAAAAAGCCTTCAAATGTTTTAATTTTTGTCTTTGAAAATTTGTTGTTAATATTAATGAGAAAGGATCGATAATCATCAGACATATTTTAAATATCAAATACAAAAATAGATTTTTTTATTTGACTATCAAAACATACAAAACGTTTCCAGTTTATTAAGTATTTACAAATGAAAGTCAATATTTATAATACTAATAGAAGTCTTACATGTCTGTATGCTTTATGAGAATCTAATAAATTATTCACAAGTATTCAGAGCTTCAGTTGCTCAATACTTAATTTTCATAAGCATGGCAGATACTATTTGAAATAGTTATGAACATAAAGAGATTATTAAAATAGCAACAACATTTATTAAATATATTATTTAAGCACATAAGAACTGATTATTTATCGGTTAATTTATTTATTGTATGTTTTCGGTATCTGTATGAATAAAATTCAAAATTTGTTTACATTTTAGATATTGTCTATGTGATAAAATTAAATTAAATTAAATTATGGTAAATGAACGTTTAAGTTAGATACAATGAATTGTATTAAAGTATCTTATAAAATTCCAAGAAATTTTAAGTCTTAAAAAAACATATTGCTGTTGATGGAATATAGAAATATTTAGTGTTAAGGAAATACGTATTAAGCGAAAGGATATAATTAAACTACATGTTAACTTACAAAAGTATATTTTATAAAAAATTTCTATAAATCATTTGTTATTAGTTTTTTCATTTCCTAAATGCCACGTCTAGGTGTTAATAATACAGTTTAGTAACTACAAACTAAAATTTATTTTGGCATATAAACTCGCATAGTCCTTACATAATAATGTGTTTTAATCTAATTAAATTTGAGCCTTCATGACCTTTTAATAAATGTCAAGTTGCTCATACACACACACTCGGTCTGTCAAATAAGGTTAACGTGTTAAACTTTAACTAATTCCTTTATATAATTTTTAACCAAATAATTCTATTCGTGTTTAACATCAATAACACTATAACTATGTATGTATGTAACTGTTAAAAACTAAACTCATGACTAAATAAATATAATTTAAGAAAATAAAAATCACATATACGAACATGTTGTGTAATAAGAGACCTTCCCCGATTTAAATTATTTCAAATTAACAGTAAACATTCATTATGCCACATAAAGCATGAAAAAGCAACAAAAAAATTAAGAAAATAAAAAAAAAACATAAACATTTTCAACAATTGTTTGGTAACCATTAGTAACGCTTAAATAATTATTATCAATAATGACGACAGCACGAAACTAAAAACAAAAACAAAAGTATGGAGAACCCAAACTAGTCAAGGCTCAACAGCAACGACCTGCAAAATGCCAGTATATTAGTTTAAGAGCCGCTCTGACAGTATTATGTTTGTAGTTGTTATGTTAATAACAACAACTACGATAATAATAATTATATGGAAGCAGAGAAAAGGTGTGTCAACAAAGACCATAAGTACCCTAATGGCAGTAACATTAACAACAACAGCATACACAACAAGATGAAGATGCCACCTACATTGTTGATATATATATCATGCATGCGTGCAACAAGCTGAACAAAAACAACAACAACAATAACAAAATAAATGGACAGACTATAAGGGACAACTAACAATATAAATACTTCAGTGTAAATACTATAAATTTATTTATTTACCCTGCAGACAAATATTAGAATTCGTTGTCCATTGCAAATGAAATGGACTAGTTACAACATGGTTCAGCAGTAAAGGACCAATTCATTTTCAAAGAGGAGTTTGTGGTTAAGCAACAATTGTACGTGTTTAAACGATTTCAATATTGTTGTCAAAAACTGTATAATGATCATTTAGGTGTTTCATCGAGAAGTGTACTTGTGAGACTACTCCGATCTAATACAAAGTTGGGTTATACGGTCCAACCCTAGAACATCACAACATTAAAGAAAGAAAGTCATGTTTCCACCAAATATTTGGGTGATCTTCGGACTAGTTCATTATTTAGTATATTTTACATGTATTATGTGGACTAGTTGCGATACCTGCAGGGTACGCACATTCATATGTAAGTGTGATAATAATGTGTTAATAAATAGCATCTAAGACCACATTTCGAAACATATTTTCCAATACCAATACATACATACATGAATAAAAACGAAAACAAAATTGTGCTTTAAGAAATAGACGGTGTGTCCATAATTTTTTTTTAATGTTTGCCTCACACACACTTTTGCAATGAAAGCGATGTCGTTGTATTGGCAACAGGAAATTAGAAACACACAAAATTGTGTCACCGAAGTGTTAGAAATTCCTTAAAAGTTTTAATTATATGTAAGTGTATTTATGTACTGTTAGGTAGGCTTACATCAGGCAACTATTAGATGATGAAAAAAGTAGCCACAAAAGTTTCTGCTCTAATAAATAAATTAATTTAAAATTTTCTTGATAAGATCAAATTTCAATATTCATGTATTGTATTGTACTATGTTTTGATTTTTTCAGGTTATATCTTTACAAATAGCTAAAAGATTATGAAGAATCTAATGAAGGAAAAATTTTAATATCGGAATGCCCAGCAATGTAGGAGTGAGATGAACTAGCATGCGAATTGTAAACCACGCCATCATGGCATAATCGGAATCGAAGATGCCGACAAATTATTGAAAAAGGGATTGTTTTGGCATATCATCATCTTGGAAAATGCTAAAATCTCTTAAAGTTTCAAAAAAACATTTAAGCTCTAGGCGATAAATAAACTCAAATCATGAAAAATCAGGAGAATAATTAGCTTAAAAACAGGACGCGTGGAGATGAGATCTAATTTAGCTTGCATGGGACTGCTGAAAGAAACGACACATGTCAAGCATGCGAAGAAGAGACTTTGGAAAACTGCGTTTGTCAAAATCCCCCGTTTGGTTGCATTATACGCAAGAACTTTACTCTGGACACTATGGCGAACTTGGAATTCAAATTATAAATCTGTAAGGAATTACAGTGAGAGGACTTGGTTCTTGATTTTGCGGTGATGTTAAGAGAACTGGTATTCTGATTTCATTAGGGTCATTTTATTCCCTTAGAGCGTACAGCATGCATGCATGCATGGCTATTGAGTTTTTATTATCCCTCTTTTTCAACCTAAAATTTCAACTATTTCACCTAGAATATTGGTAACGCTTATTTCAACAAGCGCTTACTAACTGTAAACATAACTTTAGTCTTGCCATGCAAAATAATAAAAATACTAGACCATAAGGATTCCAAATCCTTTTTTTTTTAATTGGCTCTTGTAATAAAAGTATAAAGAACTTAATTGACTTGGGTTTTTAAGAATTTAACGATCTTACCTCAAATAACATCTGAATTTTTAAAATCAAAATTCGCGGAATTGTTGTCATAAATAATATAAAAAAAGAAAACGAACTGCTAACAAGACGATAAACTGTCTCGAAAAAATGTTGAACAAAAAAGAACAAAGTAAGAAATTATCAAAAATATAAATGCAATCTTACAATAGTTAGCACACACTTACACACATAACGAACTGTGAGTGTGTGCTGTAGACAATATCGATAATATAAGCTTGTCCACACTTGTAGAGAATTTTGAAACAATATACATAGTTTTGTAAAAATAAAAAACAACAGAACAATTGAAGGAAAAAATTCTACGAAAAAAACATATTTTTAAAGAAAAATTTCCATTTCAGTATTTTGCGCAATAGCATTTGCTACTAGTTACACATTGTTAAACTCACAATTTATGAATTTATGTTATAAAAAACACGCATCATTCTAATACTTATTTATGTGTATGTTTTGCGAGTGTATAAAACGTTGCTACTTTTAACAGGATGTTCAATGTTGTATGGCACTCGAGAGAGCATAAAATTACACACTCGTACACACATGCAAGCGAAATGCACAATGACAGCAGGAACAAAAATATTTTTAAGGTATAAAAAGGTTTAAAGTTTTAAAGCAGCAGTGTTGGTGTGTGAACAAGTGTAAGTTGTAAACACCAGGTTATTGGCTCACACACGCAGCCATACAGGATGCAAGCAACCGGCACTTGGCTAATGTGACGCAAAGTAAGTAAAAACTCTTGCAACAACTTTCATTCAAATACATACTTAGACGATGTACACACACAAAAAGCACATCTACAATTTTTTTTTTTGTGTAAATGCAAGTAACAAATATACTTTTATATATTTTTTCTTTCATATAAGAAAAATGCAGGGTTACAGTTCTTTAGCAACTTCCTTTTAACTCCGTGTTCGTTTCTTTTTTCCTAAAGACTTTTATTTTTTACTTTGCCTTTTTGTCGAGATATGTTACTGGAGTTGCACGAAGGAATTAAAACACAAGAAAAATTTATTGGCAAAGAAAAAATTCTAGTTGAACAAAAGAAAATGTTGTAGACTCTTAGAGTTTAGTTAAAAAAAAAAAAAAATAATAGAAAACAAAATAAATAAAAATTGAGGAAGAAACAAGTAAAAATGTATGTTGCTTCATCGTGTATATTCTATCGTATTCAATGCAATTTGATCCTTAAGCTTAAAATAAATCTTTGAATGGTATACAAAATAAAAATAATATAACGACCAGCAACATATTTTGTTCTTACATTGAAGCAGCTACAAAAGGCTACAGACACAGAAATATAAAGTAAAAAATAAAAAAAATAAAATAAAATACAAAACCTATAAAAATGTCTCATAAAGTCTTGCATGCAACAAAACCTTCTTTGGAATGTTAAGAAAAGAAAAAAGGAACAATAAAATATAAATAAATAAAGTCAACAGTTATGCTATAGGGTGAAAACGAATTTTATACAGCCTTTACTCGTTCTATGAATTAGAATTCGGGCATGCTATCTGATTGTAGGTTCAAAATATTAAAATAAAATCATTTATGTATGATTCGTACAATTAAAACATCTGTATGAGTTTTAGTTTTATTGCCTACCTTTAGGGGTTCGAAGGAACACATTTTATTAAAAAATGCAAATCTAAAGCTTAATCGAAACTACATTCCTTTGACTAAGTGAAACATATTGGTGTTGAGTTTTAGGAAGAATGTTTGAAATGAATAAATTGTAAGACTAGAACGACTTAAAGCAAATGAGTGAATAAGTGTCTACACGTAGCAAATGTGTAAAGAACTTTTATGTTCGATTTTTTTTGGTCTTGTTCTTCCTTGTTTGCTTTTCCTTAGTATTGAAAACTTGTAGAAAAAAATATAACGTAAAAAAACTCACTTGGAATTTGTAATAAAAATATTTTTTGTCTCTTATGTTGCATTACCTAAACGACATTGTTGCAACATAATACCTATAAAGAATGCACAAAATAAAAAAAGAAAGGACTCATAAACCCTAAAGTTTTATATACTCATGCATACGACTATAAACTTATATATAGATGAACATACATACTGCATACTAGTAATATAAAAGTTCAATTGTTATTTTTGTTGGCATTTTTTCTTTTATATTTGTTTATTATTATTCCGTTGTTGTTTCTTCTTCTTTTTCAACAGTTTTATTGGCATTTTCCCTAATAGTTACTGTTATAACATGGCAGTTTTTGTATAGACTAAAATGTGTGGGTTTCGTGTTTCCTAGTCATTGTTACCCTCCCCCCGTAAGTTATTCAGAGGAGTTCTAGAATTTCAATTTTGTCTGTAAGTATTTTTTTTAAGCATTCAACTTTCAACATAGACGAAGCTAAGGAAAGAAACTAGTATTGCATTTATAAAGGAAGAACCTTTTTAATTTTTAATTATTACTACATTGCCATGTTGGATTTTATTTTTATTTCGATTGTCTCTTATTGTCCAATTTCTCTTATATATTTTCTTTTGGAACTTTTGTGAGTTTAAAGTAATTTTCTATGTTCTGCATAAGAAAGCAAGCACTTTGCCGAAAGAGATTCCGAAAATAAAACTGTGTCTTCAGTTAAGAGGACGATTAATTTTGTATTAACTAAACATAGTTTTTAAATTATAAGAAACATGAAATTAATTTAAATTTAATCGATTTTGCTAATTATTTTTCTTTACTATTCGCGGTTACCAAGACAAGGTTTGTAGGGAATAAAATGAGAGAAGTGGGCGTGGCCACATATTTGTGAAAAAGTATTACTTTGTAAACGCTCTAGGGATTTCTCTGATTTTTTATTTGTTTTATTCATAATAAACAGAACAACATTTGTATTGAAAAATAAATTTGAAAATAAACGTGGTATCTAGCTAGGCAATTTCGCATGTATGGCAGATTAAGTCTTTAGAACGCCTTGGCTGATTTCATTTATTTTGTGTTTTATTTTTATAATTATCAGGACATGATTCATATGAAAAGAAATTCATTTTCTATTTAAATAAATTGTTCTTTCTCACAGATATAAAATACAACTGCACCATAAAAAGAATTACTTAAGATCGACTCTACCCATTTCGCTTATTCTTTTGGTGTTGAATTTGTAATTAAAGGTGAATTCACCCATTTGTTCTGAACAAAATTTTTTCCGGAGAATAACATTTTTTACTTAGAGTTTTCTGCAGAACGATTCACCCATTTAAGAAAATTTGTCCGAAAAAACAAAGCTGTTGTACAAAGTGGCAGCACCGCTAGCAAACTATGTAAATAAATGCAAACGTAAATTATTTCATTAAAATATATGTGAAGAAAATGTCGGATAGAAGAAAAAAAAAATCGAAAATAAAATGAGTCGCAGTGAAAAAACCCCTGTTTTAAATAATTATTTTTGTATGCACTATTGCTCATGTCATACAAACATTCTCTTCCTGGTTTTTTAATTCTTCTATTAATTTTTAAGCAATATTTTCATTAAATTCCATTTTAATTGTTAATTTTCGGCAAAAACAATTTTTGTATAATAAATGTACTGACACTGTGTGATGTGGCAACCAAATTCAATTTTCATGTAAATAAAATTTGTTCTAAACTAAAATTTTATGGGTGAATCCAGCTTAATAGAACAAGGTCTGTATGAAAAAAAAAACTGTTAAAAAGTGTGCCTGGTATTCCAAATGCCAGGACAAGAATGGATTCGCAAAAAGAAATATTAAAAAATACGGTGATCTAAGAGAAATTTGGGAGCTGTAGATGTAATTTTTTTTGTCATTTTTAATACGACATTAACATATAAAGTGATATTTGGATAACTTTGTTTTTAAATGCTTATATTTACCATTAGTAAATTTTAACTGTGTGAAATTACTTTTTTGGTTAATGCAGGTATTGTTTTTCCCTTTTTCCTTCCTGCCTCTGTACTTAATTTTAAGCTATAAATTAACTTTAATATTAATTTTGATTTCAGCTCATCTTCTATGGAAATCTGAATAATTGAACTCATGTCAAACGACTTCCAACAAAAGAAAATGTCGTATGTGGCTGATAGTTCGTGTTGATTTTAAATTTTTAGTTTTTTAAAGTTCTTGTTCTTCTTCATAAAACTTAAACTTAGAATTTTCCAAAAGATTGAGTAAAGACAGCAGTTATAAAATGAACAGAAAAAAATTAACAAAAACTTGGCAAAAAAATTTAAAATAAAAAAAATATTACAGAAAAGTTTTTTTCTCTAGATTAAAGTTTATTACTGAAAAATATTCGTACAAACACACACAATTTCATCACAAAGCATTAACACATGCATTTTTGTGTTTCCATTGGTGGGTTTGTAAGGTTGGGGTGGTTACAGAAAAAGATGATTTCATTACTGGTGTGCAATTGACAAGTTACACTTTAAAATATTAAAGAACTACATTTGCTACAACGACACCAACAACAAGGATAATTGAAGGATACGCCAAACATGTCTAACGAAGTAAAGATTTAGCAAAAATGTAAAACGAAACTGCTAACGTTTGGCACAAAAAAGACTGAGAAAATAAAACTTTCGGCGTATTTCAATAGTTTTTCGTCTATTATATTTGAATAAAACTAAAATGAAAGTTTGGAGAACAGTTGACAAGTATGTTAATGGGCCACTGGTGCAAAAGGTCGTATTTGTTTGTCAGGATATTGAGTAGTCAAAATTAACACTTTCTATCTGAAAACTTACTTTGTCAAAAAACATTTTAAAGGTTTATTGAAATTAAAAAAAAAAACACGTTTGATGGAGAATTTAAAATAACAAGATTTTATTAAACAAAATATTTAGTGCCGAATTCATAAGAAATATCTTAGGTTTATTAAATGTTTATTTGACAGATGTTGTAGAGAAATTTGTCAAATAAGCCTTCAATAAACCTTAAATATTTTTTATGAATACGGCAGTTAGTTTTTATTTATTACAAGGACCTGCTTAACAATCACCACCATTAAATATACAAAATATTTATAAAAAACTTTTCTTATAGAAATTAAGTGAAAGACGACAATTTTGTGAATTGTGCAGTTTTGATTAATCTTTATAAAATAATAAAACCGTATTAAGCTCTGCAAAGATAAACATTTTACTGGTTTGAAACCAAGCCTTTAAATAATGAGTTTGGCTTTCGGTAAAAACACCCTTTGAAAAGTTCTCAAACTCTCAATCTCAAACTTAACATTTAAATGCGTTTTTTTTGGGCTAAAAAAACAAATTTGTGGTTTGTTTAATTTAATTTTAATTTATCAAAAGTTTTTATAACTTTTAGCTTTTTTTTAAAATATAGCTTAAAACACTATACAAGAAAATGCAATATTTATGTACAAACAACAACATAAAGCCACTATATTGTTCAGGGGCTTTGTTGTTGCATATAGTGCAGGTGCAAGTACATACACATTTGTTTACCTCTACACACTAAGAATATACACATGAATTCTACCAATTTCTTTATAAAACAAACACACAATTGTGCCTATAAGTAGTTTTCAATGGAATAGTTTTCAACAATGCCATGCATGAATAAATATCCTTCTAAAGTTGGCCTACCTGCCTGCTTACCTGCACGCAGGCATGTATTTGCCGAATTCAGCTTAGTTGTTTGAATGGAGCCCCATTTTTACCATCTTTACAATGACTCAAAGTTTAACGATTTATTACACATATACAAAATAGGAGTATGTTTGCAGTTGGAACTCTCAAAAGCAGGCAATACTTTTTTTTATAACGGAAACCCAACTAAAGGCAAGTAAAAAATGATGAAAAAAAAAACTTAAAACAGAAAATTTAATTTAACCACACATCTTAACAATGGAAACAGGATTCAGGGTTAGAATCAAACAGGAAAGTTTGAAAACTTTTTCAATTATTATTTAGAATTTTTGTGTTGTTTTGTTTGCAATAAAAAAAATCGTATAAATAAATTTTATTTATTAGAGAATTGTGTATACGAATTGTAACTGGAATTTGTTAAAGGGAGTTTTCATAAAATTTGTATGAGTATTTACATTGAAAAGAATACTATTTGAAGGCACAAAAGGCTAAAAGTTGTTGAAATAAAAATATATATTTAAGGTAGTTAAGGTGGTTTATCAAAACACAAAAATAAAAAATTTAGTTTAATTGCCAAGTTGTATAAAACTTTAAGTTTTAAATCAATAAAATTTCTTATCTAAAAAATAATGTAAGCCAACAGTAGTTTAGAAATTCTTTTTAATTGCGCATGAAAAAGTACAGCATTGAAAGACAAAATTTTAACACAATCAGAATTGTGTTTTTCTAAAAGTTGTCAGTATAGTAGTGTAGTAGGTAGATCAGGGATCTGTTGTGCAGCACACTTGGGTCCATTATATTGATCGATTATTATATCCTTAGTGATAAACGAATATAATAGAAATGAAGAGAAAGAGAAGCAGACCAGTCCAGAGTCTATGGCAGGAATCGAACCCGCAACGCCTAGACTAGTAGACCAGCACACTACTGACTAGCCCACCTTGGCATCCAAAAGTGCAAAAGTGTAGTCTTGTGAGAAAATAATATTGGATTTTTACTTTAAAAAAAAATTCCCATTTTGTATATCTTGGACAGACAGACATTGATTTATACAAAATTTTTTCTATATTATTTAATAAAATTATTTAAAATATATTAGGCGTTAAAAAATTAAGTATTTATGGAAAAAATTATTTTATAGATCCTTAAGAAACCTTTGTTTTTTATAATTAAAGCATTAAGTGAATTCAAAAGATGTGCCATTATGTCATATTGTCATGATTTGAAAAATATTTTATTATTTGATGACAATATTTTTTTAATAATGATGATAATACGTGCTGATAATACACCTTGTGATTAAATAAAATAATCATTTGTGACATAACAAATTTTTTTTATATTTTTTTTCTAAAGATTCAAGAAATGAAATAAACTATTTAAGAGAAATTTTGCTAAGGAAAATAGTTAATAAGCTAAGTACATGAATAGACAAAAAAACAACTGATTGACTAAATTGTCAAATCCTGACCCCCTCTATCTCAGAGAGTTCTTAACTGAACTTGTTGAAAAATTGTATATAAACTGTCCAGGACTAATTTCATCCCGTTGGGAAGACATCAGTTTTAAAAGTTTGATCATTTGAGAGCAAATAATAAGAGCAAATTCCCCATATACATAACGAATCGAGTGTACGAGATTTGATTAAAACTAAAAGAAAACTTTGGCGAAATTGTGTTCTTTAAATTGGGCAGCCGTCTTAGGTTGACAAGAAAACTAAAAAACTTGAAATCAAAACAATTAAAAAATGTGAAGTTTAAACAGTTTTATTGCAAAAAACTTTCATGATTTTGAAAGTAAACCCCTTTGGTTTAATTTAATTTCTTTTATTTTATTTTATTTTATTTTATTTTAATATTAATCGTTAAGGTCGCAGAAAATTTTGAAACTTGTTAGATTTCGTTCAAGTGAGCACTCTAAAATATAATTGTAAAAGGAGAGCTATTAGCACTACCAAACACCTTTGTGAATACAACTTTAGTACAGAGTGGACCAAAAGTTGATTAAAAAACATTTAAAAAAATATTTTAAATATGTGAAGTTAAAAATTTAATGATTTCCTGTCATTACAACTTCAAGCAAAGTTTCGAAAAAGTTACACAAAATTGTGTTACTTTAAAAAAGTTATAAAATATATTTTGAAAAAAAAAGTAGAAAACTTACTTTAACATGAGTTCAACTGTACACTAGAAGTATGTTCTTCTTATATAAGCATGAGATAATCCTTTTAGTGTTGTTCTCTTATGGCTGCCAGAATAATAATCCTTATGAACGGCAACGGCAATTTATTGCGATGATGATGTTGCTGTTGTTATTACAAAATATATATTTTATTTCTTTATTGCATCATATTTTTGCGGTTTAATATTCTTTTTGGTGGTGGGTGGCGTAGGCGGCAATCTTTATTTAAGTATGAAAATTATGAATTCTTATGACTAAAATTTCTCTTTTTCAAGTTGCAACTTACAATTTTTGCACTATTGCACTTTTCTATATATTTCTGTAAGGATTTTTTTGTTGCCATATACACTTTGATTTGATTTTGCTGCTGTTATTCACAAAATGGCTAAACAAACAAAAAAATGCTTTAAAGAGGAAGCGATAAACGTGGTTATAAAATTATATTTCCTTTTTGTAATTTTTGCTTTGGTTTAAGGTTAAAAAAAACGCACATCAATAGCAAAAAAATATATTACTTTTTAAATACTCATGCCTTTTTAAACACTCAAAAAAGATTTAATTTTTTTTAGATAAATATATTATTTTTGGGCCACGATATTTAGCAGCTTGTTTGCGGTATTTGGTATAATTAGGTTTGTTTAAATAAATTTGTGTGGACTTGCTGTGTGAGCAGCAGTTTTTAGTGAACACATTAATTATTTAACTTTTGTTCAAATTCTATTATTGTGCTTAATTTAAAAAAAAAAAATATTAAGCCAGCTTGGCTTTTTTGTTTAATTTTTTTTATAAATTTTTAATGACAAATTTGTTAAATTATTTATCTTTTTTTTGTAATTTTTTTTAGGTTAAAATTTCACCGGCTTTTATACGAAACACATGTTAACTCGTTTAACATCACTTAAAAACTAACGTTTCTTGCTCACGCACTTTCGTACAAAGCTCTCCTTATACACAGCACACGAATGCAGGAAAAAAAACTTACGAACTCGTTACAGTATTTTAAACCAGAGAGCAAAGACTTTTCTAATAAAGATAAGGCATGAGCGAGAGAGTATAAACTTACATTCACTTATTAACTCACATACAAATTCACTTTTACAGTTGTGTAAACAAAATCCTTTAAACGGAAGGAAGTTGTTGGAAATTCACCTCTCTGAATGCTTTACGTTTCTTTCATATGTGTTGGTGAGTAATTTTATTTTCGTTTACGAAGTTGTTTGGCTACGCTTTATGTGTGAGTGTGTTATTTCATCCGTGGCGTGTTATATTTACAAGCGTATCGCTGCATTAACGGCACATCAATGACTGACTAGCCAACTCAGTGCATTAATAAAGTTACAAAAATAAATGCATAAGCATTTGTAGTATGGTGAGTTTTATTTTCTAAAATGTTTCAGCAACATGTTGATAGATATTATTTAAACATTCTAATATGAACCAAAAGTGTTATTGCTATTGTGGTTGCCTATGGCTTAGTTGTTATTTTAAGATACGCATAAATTTGTTAATTTTGTTTCTATATTTATTTATTTCTTTATAATGCCACAATAATAGAGGTGGTCTTTTTATAAGCCTACTAAGCCGACTCATTTGGGTAAAAAAAATATGTTTTAAATTTTCAAAAGAATATTTTAAACAATCTTGAAAGCAAAAGCTTGTAAAACAAATGGAGAGCATAAAAGAAAATCAACTTACAGATGAGACATAAAACATACTATACCCTAAACGTAATAAAATTTTATTTAGATGCAGCAGAGGTCTGCAGCTTAGCAATTAAAATATACCAGTTGAACACACCAACAAGTGTAGAAAACTGCATTCATTTGTATGTATGTTGGTAAGTAGGTGTTGTTGTTACTAACAAAAACCACAAATTAGACAAAAGCTTAAACAAACTCTCATAAATAAACATTAGATAATAACAATTTGTCTTCATTTAAGACAAAGAATTTCCAAATAAAATGTTTGTTTGAAGTAATGGTGAATGATTTTAACTATTGTTTGATTAATGATTGTGTGAAATTATAAAATTTAACAACAACAACAAAAACAAAAACTTTTCTTTTATAACTATTGCTTTGTGAACAACTAAATAAGGCTGAAAATTTTATTGACACCATTTATAATCATTTACGAAATTGTATTTAAATAATTTTGAGGATAACAATCACACTTGCTGTTAAGAATCATTGTGGGTTTTATGACTTGCACTTAAAAGTTTTCTTTGAAATCTTTACGATATTTTAAATTTTAAATTTCAAATTGGTCAAATGTTATAATGACTTTATTGAAAAGATGAAAGTCTGAATTTACTTTAATGATGGAGAAATTGGTGTAGTCGTGACTGTTAGATTTTTTTATACATTAATAAATGATTGTTTTTATATTTGAAACTCTTAGCACTGAATTATAGTTAAAATTCTTGTATAGAATAGTCAAATATATTAAGATTTAATTTGGAGGAATCATGGCTTTGTTATCATTTCGAAGTCTTTGAAACTGTTCTTAATTGCTGGTTTGAAATGAAGATTCATGAAAACAGTAAATGACAAGCAACAACAAATTTTGTTATTAAATTTTTAAAAGTATTGCAATTTATGATTTAAGACCATTTTGTCAAACATCATAATTATTATCTACATAGAAAATTTTAACAATAATTTAAATTAAGTATTAAAACAGTGTCTGTTCATGAAATATTTTTTGAAAACTTCGATATATAGAAAATACTACTTTTTGGAGTTCCCAACTGTCTGTCTGTCCTTCTGAACTCTATTGGCTCAGAAACTACTGTCAGGATTTTGATAAAATTTTGTATAAGGTGCCTTCAATAATTTATATTAAATAAAACTGTGTTTGTTCATGAAATATTTTTAGAGAATTTTGATATGTACAAAAAACGACTTTTTGGAATTTTCTACTGTCCGTCTGTCTGTCCATCTTTCTGAACTCAATTGACTAAAAAAATTATGTCAGGATTTTGATAAAATGTAGTATAAAGGTACCTTCAATAATTTATATTAAGTAAAAAAACTGTGTCTGTTCATGAAATATTTTTGGAGAATTTTGATATGTACAAAATACCAGTTTTTGGAATTTTCTACTGTCTGTCTGTCTGTCTGTCTGTCCATCTTTCTGTACTCTATTGGCTAAAAAAATAATGTCAGGATTTTGATAAAATGTAGTATAAAAGTACCTTCAATAATTTATATTAAGTAAAAAAACTGTGTCTGTTCATGAAATATTTTTAGAGAATTTTGATATGTACAAAAAACGACTTTTTGGAATTTTCTACTGTCCGTCTGTCTGTCCGTCTTTCTGAACTCTATTGGCTAAAAAAATTATGTCAGGATTTTGATAAAATGTAGTATAAAGGCACCTCCAATAACTTATATTAAGTATAAAAACAGTGTCTGCTTGGCAAATATTTTTTAAAAATTTTTATGTATACAAAATACTTCTTTTTAGAATTCTTAACTGTCTGTCTGTCTGTCTTCCTTTACTCTATTGGCTCAAAAACTACAGTCAGATAAAATTATACTCTTTGATAAAACATGGTATAAAAGTACCTTGATCTCTAGGTACTATTTATCGTGAATTATTATAACTTCTCATTTTTCACAGATAATAGAAAAATATCTTATAAAATACAATACAACAATTTTGGTGGGGCCTGCAACAGGTTCAATTATTGTAATTGTATATATGAACAGTATAATTAAATTTTCAGTTGATCTCAAAGGGTTTAGCTGTTTTTAAAAAAATATATTATTTGCTGTTCAATGAAGTTTCAAAATTTCTTTAGTTTTTATTCCAATTTGTTATTGGATTGTGAAATATATATCTTTAGTGTGTCAGCTAATTAATAGACTTGGAACGTCTTCTATTAATGATAATCGCAGACCAATCCTAAGGCTTGTACTCCTGTTATTAGCAGTTCTTTAAATAGAATAAATAGCAAAAAAGTTAAAATAAATATCTTTTTAACCGATTAAAACAAGAAAAATAAATATTTTATATCCAGCAAAGATCGTATTGGGTTTTTTTGTTCAAAAAACGAAGACATGTTAATTCCAAAACACCAGACGACAAAAAACAAAAAAATTATTGTGTTCTATTGTGTTTCTACTGAAACGATCCTGGTGCTAGAAATCGAGAAATAACAAGGCTAAAGGTTTCAATTTATTTTTCTATACATTATGTTCTAACATATTAATTCTAATCGATCACAGCTTAGCTGAGTAAAGCGTCTTCTGGTAGATGTTGCTGGTGTTGCGTTAACACTTTGCTCTACACTTCTAAATTGCTCCGCAGTGCGAAATGAAATTGGTCTGGTTCGAGGCAAAACTCTTACGGTGCTATGTTGTCGGTGAAGTTGAACTAAGCAACGAATCATTGCTTAGAGTAAGAAATTGGAACGTCAAAATCTCGACGATAAAATATTTGATCGCTGATTTTATTAATAAAATACTATTTTTCTGGTTTTTTGCTCAGTGGTCAATTCTTCCATTTTCTATTCTCTTGATGCTTTTTATATAATTTCAGAAAGACAAAATATTTTTAATAAAAATATATAAATGAAAAAATTATTAAACTTTTAAGCCCCATGGTGACTTGAGGCCCATCCTGAATTGTTCAACGTGACAACTTAATAGACCACATCAAATTTGTTACCACAAAATCTTAACCTGTTTGCTTAATGCAGTTCAAAGGTATATACTTTACACAATAGAGCAACGCGTTAAAGTTATTCAGGATTATTATGAAAATGGGCGTTCAAATCAAAATTTATTTCGTATACTTCGTGACTCTTTTGGTCCACATAATCGTTCAAATTCGTCCACAATCGGGATAATTGTAAAAAAAAATTTTTCAGCAAAACAGGTCTATATGAAATGTGAAACGTTTTAAACTAACTGGAACTACAAATTATTAAAAAAATGCATCTGACATCTGCAAGCAATTTATTAAGAAGAAAAAATCTTGGATCAACATATAATGCCAATATAGCTGCCGACTAACTGAAATGATGAACCGGCTATAGTTTTTGGTATTCTCTATATAATTCACTCATAGCGTCATGGTACAAAAACCTTCAATAGCAGTTGGAGAAAGTTTTCACTGTAAAACTTTTGAAAACTTTAATTATTTTTTACATTTTTGTTGTCAGAAAATCTTGAGATTATTCTTCCTAAGAAATGTTGAATTTATGATGAATATTTGTTTAAAAATTTTTTGATAATTTTCATATTAAATAAATATTTTAATATAATTTTAATTTTTGCCATAAAATATTTATTTATAGAATTTAAAAGGTTCTTTTAACAAAAGTTCTATTTAGAAATAACTCTGCAATTATAGCATATTTTTTAAAGTACTATTTTTTTGCATGTCCTTTATATTATTTTGTGTAACTCGACAGGTCTGGTGTAAAGTCTAGACAAAACCCTACAGGCTACAAATGCCTTTGGTGCCCCCAAACTGTGGGGGGTATAAAATACAACAACAAGTGAAAAAGAAATGCGTAGAAATTAACTCATCAACAGAGGCATAAGGAAGTTTCCATTTAACTTTGCTTTTAACGGAGATGTGTAAAAAGGGGTAAAGCATGATAATAATTTTTTTAATATGTTTAACCCTGTGTATAAAAACGTCTTTAAACAAGTGTTATTTTGAAAGAAATGTAGAGTTGAAGGCCTTGTTTGAAAAAAATTAATTCAGTTGAAAAATATTTACAAACAAATTTATTTGAATTTTTATTTTATCGAACTTTTCTGTTTAAACTAATATTTAAATTTTAATCAGGCTTGAGTTAATACTAACATTCTTATTGTTACAAAGAATAAAGAAATAAAAATAATAAATAAATAAAAGAAAGAATAATCTGAAAAATTATAATTTTACCTACAATAGCCGAGTGGAATGCATTTTCGAAACCAGCTACGATTTCATCATCAGCACTCTTTGATGGGTGGTTACATGTTGGTTGTATTTAACTCCCGGGACTTAAGTTCATTGAAAATAAAATAATCATTAGTTCAAACTAATTTCTTTTATGTATTTATTTAAATATGTTGTCCTATTTGCCAACCTTGGGATCAGTTTTCTTTTTACAAAAAAATATTTTATTTTACTCCAATATTTCGCTACCACTTTGGATAGCTTTTTTTAAATTGGAAAATACGAACATAAAAACAAAATCGAAATTTTTAATTATTCGATCTTCTTTTTATTTTATAAATAATTTTTTTTTTTTTGAGCTTGAGAACAATTTTAAATTTACCCCAAAGCTAAGGGGATAATTATGGGTAATTAAAAGAAATATTATGTTTTTAAAAATGATTTAAATTTTGGTACATTAAAAGACTGATCTGTTTAAGGGAATAACGTATTAAAAGAACACACTGTTTAGTTGTTGTCAACAAAATACAAAGCCTTTCAATGCTACAATTTACAATTTAAGAGTTCATTTGTTTCAAAGCTGTCTAATAAGATTAAACAACATTTAATTTATTTATTTTATTTTTTTAATAATTTATGAACTGTTTTACTACATTGTACTAAACATTTTAATTTTAGTTGTATCAAAGTCATTACCAAGGATTTTTCGCTCTACACAAAACAAAAATTTTGTTTATTCAAAATGCTACCCACTAAATATTGTTATTGGGAGAACAAAAAAAAAATATTACTATTATTAAACCAATGAAACTAGGCATTTATTTATTCATTATTGCATAATTGCTGTACACGATTAAGCTTATGTTTATTCAATTTTTCCATCTAATAGACTAAAAAAAAAAAATTAAAAGTACTAGTGCAGCTGTTTGCATTGCACAAACAATTGCAATTGTATGCATAAATGCATTCGTGTGTGCGTGTTGATGTAGTGAAAAGGCTTTTGCTACCCACATACAGGGATATACAAATATACACTATTGCAATGTGTATACCATTTGTATGTCTATATGTGTTCAGTCAATCGTTAAATGTTCATTATGTCGTAACAATACCGGCAGCACTGTTTTGTGCAACTACATTCATACATACATACATACATCTGAGTGTGTGTATTTACACTAGGAGGAAGGACATGTTGTTTTATTATAATTTTTCTTGCATAAATATATAGTGTAAAATATGTATGTATGTATTTAAATAAGGATAAAGTATTCACATACACTGACATAGACATAGACATTCATACATATTTGTAGGGGCATGCATGCATATCGAATGCATAGTTTGCTGGTAAAAATAAAACCAACATAAAGTTTTTTTTTATTTATATTCATACACAGATATATGTATCAGTCAATATTATTACACTATTTATTTTCAAATTCAAAAAGAGAAAGAAAAATACAAACAACAACAGCAAAAACAAACAATTGAAATTATTAACACTTGTATTTAGCACACTTCACTTAGCACGAGTTTGTCTGTGTTAAAATATCTGCAAAACAACTAGTGGGTGTTCTAAATTCGGCAGCATGGAAACTTGTTGACCCTTCAGCATAAATATTAAACGTTTAAAATATATATTTTTACATTAAAAAAAAAATTAGTTTAAAAAGAGGATTCTTATGGCAATAATTATTATTTTTAATGTTAATCTTCTTATTTGTTACGAAAGTGAAAACACAATTAATAGGAATTATAAAAAATAAATTCATTGATTCATATTACACTTAGAAAGGCACTTGTTAGTGTATATAAAGCATTTTCAAGATCATATTTCTAATATTAAAAATTTTCTTACCTCGACTTAAGGTGCCTTTCAACTAATAATTTGTAGTCTCTGAAGTTAATATTTTAAACAAACAAGCAATACGACAAACCGATATAGACATACCTGTAATGAAGTTTTGAGAAAAAAGTTCACTACTAGACTAAACATACATACAAACTGGCAGACATGGAGAACAATAATTTTTATGATTGTATACTTATACACATCTATTAGGAGATACAAACACAGATTGTTTTCGTATGTTTACCTCGTAAACTACCCAGGCTAAATGACTGAGCAGGCAACAACAGCATTAAAATCTACTGTTTGCAGTGAAACAAATAAATACAATAACAAATGAAAATGAAGAGTGCCAGGAACTGTATGCTTAATGTGTGTATGTGTATGTGTACAAATTTGCAAACTACAATTGGAGGTCATTATTTTCAGACCAATGGCCAGATAAAATTAAATGTTTTATACACACACACGCACATATATACACACATAAAAATACTAAAGCTGCTATAAAGTATGCGTACACTACGGCACTGTAATGCCTTAAATCCATAATGGAACTCGGCTTAATTAGAGACAGAAATAGAGAGATGAGGAAAAAAGTTGGAAAAATGCCCAAAAAAAGAATTTAAGTGATCAACGTTACGCACAAAAACAAAATTTAATTCCCTTCAATGCAAACTGTTATACAGTATTTTCGAACTGCTGATAGTTGATAGAATAGCCGATACAAATGCTCTTCGGTATGTGTGAGTTTGCTTAAATTGTAAAAAGTTGCCCAAAAAAAATCTTTAATTAAGCCTCTTAACATACCAAAAGAATTTGAACTTATGGAAACCACATTAAGATTGTCTACAGTTTGAAGCACATCTGAAGGTATTTTAAATAAAAAACATTTTGCAGCAAAGATTTAAATGAATGAAAGAAAACTTTAAGAAAGAAAAGCCGGTATTGATTGAATTTAATTTGTTTGTCACATTGTATCACATATAAGTTGTGTCCTGGAGCCTTTGAATTTTATACGATTAAGTTTGTTAGTAGTATTCGCAGTCGGTGCAAAAACTTATTAAATGTTTTTAATTTCAGTTGTGTCTGTCATGCACAGTTTACTGCGCTAGTTACTTCAAACAAAAAAAGATTTAAAAAACTCAGTGAAGCTTATAATTTAATGTTGATGGCTCAATGGTAATTCCGAATTATTTCTTAATTATAATATTTTTGACATACTTCTACCACGTGCATATTTTTGCAACAAACGCACTACTCACTTGAAGAATGTGCACTAATCAGCGTTGTCAACTCGGTGATTTTATCACCGTTTTTGGTGATTTTTAACATTTTGGAAGCGAAAAAATTGCAAGTTAGTGCTTGGTGATTTTTTTTAAAGTTTTTAGTGCTTTTATTTTTATTTCGGTGACACCAAATACTAAATTTGAAAATAATTTTTTTAATTGAAAACAATTTTTGTAAGGGTAAATATCTTTAATAACCCTTACGTATTTTGTATCTTAACAAAGCTAAAAAATATTTACTCATTGTAAAATGATATTATGTTGATAATACTTTCAGCTTATGATACTAAAACTAATAATTAAGAAGATAATAAGGATTGATAGTATACAATGTTTCTGTTATTTGAGTGTTTTGCTTGTTTATTATTAATTGTAACTTATTTCCGATACTGGTTTGTTGATATCCTGTATGGTTTATGAGACATAAACCACCTACTTTTTATACCCTTCACCTGTGGTGCACAAGGGTATATATAGCTTTGTCATTCCGTTTGTAATTTCTACAATTTTCATTTCCGACCCCATAAAGTATATATTTTCTGAAAGCTTATGAATAGAGGAGTCGATTAAGCCCTGACCGTCTGTCCGTCTGTCCGTCTGCCCGTCTGTCCGTGTGTTGGTTGAAATCAACTTTTAGAAGCAACTATATGTTCCTCAGATCTGTATATGGTATCAATCTCTTGGAAATATCCAGGAATGAATCGCTATTGAAATTCAGCACAATCGCCCCATAACTTTCTGAGATATGAGCAAAAAACCACGACCACCTCGTTTTTTTTCACAATTACAACAACAACATACATACATAGATACATGTAAAAAACATACCAAACAAAAAAAATTACAAAAAAAAAAAATATTAAAAATAAGAAAAAAATAATAAAAAAAACTAAAAAAAAAAAATTTTTAAAAAATTTAAAAATAAATTTAAAAAAATTTTTTAAAAATTTTTCTAAAAAAATTTTTTAAAAAAATTTAAAAAAAATATAAAAAAAAATAATAAAATATAAATAATATATTAAATAAAATAAAATAAAATTTTTTTGGCTCAGCTGGGATTCGATGCCACATTTATTCTAACGTGTACATTTGTACGTATTTTATATGGGATGAATGGTGATACAAACATTTGTTATTGCATGACTACACGTTGTGAAGGGTATATAAGATTCGGCACGGCCGAATATAGCACTGTTACTTGTTATAAAATGAAATTGTTACGAGAATTTATTTTGTAAGTAAAGTTTCAAGTTGATCAAACCTTGGTGAAAATAAAAAAAGAGAAATTAATATGCAAATACTTTTCATTTTAAAATTTTTTAGAGCACAAATTGACACCCTGATAAGGTTAATATTTGCATTGGTAGTACATTTGGATGTTTTGGCCTAATAATATAAAGAACAGAATATCTTTAGACTTGTATTTCGATTATCGATATCAATCAAAACTCCAGTCTTATTGCCATTTGTAAAATAATTTATTTTAGGGGGCAACTGGCATCTTAAAGCTTTATTTTTTTTTTAAGTAATGATTATATTAGCATATGTAAAGTTAAATTTGTACATATTTTAAACTCAGTGATTTTTTATGAAAATTACGCGCTTTTTTAGGGGTTTAGGTGCTTTTTGAAATTTTAAAGTTGACAACGCTGTCACTAATGAATTAATTTACTCAGTTTCTCTCTCTCTCTCTCTCTCTACCCCTTAAATTTATTTATATTTTCTGTCCATTGTTTTCATATAAATTTCCTGGAATCCATACCAGTGATGGAAAAGTTGTTACGATCGTACTTTTTTTGATACTATTTCATTTGAAAAAATACCGTGTTACTCCCCTGTAACATTTGATACTCTCAGTGATACGTCTAAAATTTAAAACCATTGATTTTTTAAATTCATCTGTTTTAGCATTTCCCCTTCATCACTTGTAGTTTATGAAAATGGCAACTCTAGTTCTTATTATGTCTTCTTATTTTGTTTAACATAAAATATTACTGATATTTCTGATTTTTTTAAAATTAATTATTTTTCGATAGTGCTTGATGAGAGCACTGATATAAGCATCAACTAAAACTTGGTGATTGTTATTGGAACTTTTAATGGACAACGTCGTGATCGATTTTTAGGTTTAATTAAAATAGATGTCAGCTCATCAAGTGACATAAATATTTGAAAGTACTTTAAAATTTTTAGAGCTATGCAATATACCTTTAAATAATATAATCGGTATTACAACCGACAACTGTGCGGTCATGATGGGTCCCTTGAATGGTGTGCAAGCAAAGTTTAAAGAAAAAATTCCTCACATTTTTACAAACGGTTGCATTTGCCACATACTAAATTTAATATCATCCGCTGCATCGAAATATGGAATACCGATTGAAATTGATAAATTTATAAAAAACAAATTTCCATTTTTGCAATAGCTCAAGTAGAAGGGAGGAGTTCACAACATTCCAAGAGTATTTCGGTACTGGATTGCACGTCATATATAAATATGCAGCAACCAGGTGGCTTTCACGGGAGGAAGTAGTTAATAGAATTTTGGGGCAATGGGAGCCGTTGAGGTACTATTTTAAGTTAAACGATTATGAAAGGGATTCAAGAAATGAAAGGATCGAATTTATAAGATCCGGATTTTTTGATCCAGTATTCAAAATGACCTTTTTATTTCTTCAATACGTTTTAAAGATCATAAGTTCTTTTATTCTATTAAACGTTTTGTCTGGTAGAACTAATAATATTGTACCACTTCTGTTAAAAATGTTTCCAACTGAAAGGCAAAATTTTTAAAATATAAACTCTCAGTACAGGGCATTGGCGGATGTTGAAGAGCTTAAGCTTTCGGTAAATGAAAATATTTGTAGTTTTTGATCTAAAGTGGCTAAAACTAAAAACTCTTTGGGCGAATATATGTTTTCCGACATTTCGAAAATTGCAAATGGAATTTTATCTATTCCTCACTCCTCTGCAAATGTAGAGAGGATTTTTTCGTATCAAAATCTAATAAAAACCAAACAAAGAAATAGGCTTAATGTTAATACCGTATCAAGTCTCATTCAGACCAAAGATTTTTTGAAATCTAAAGACTCCTGTTGTCATAACTTTGACATATATGTATAGATATATCTAATAAAATAATGTCAAACAAATTGTAGTTGCTGTAAACTTTATTACTTTTGATCGCGTATTATAATTATTTACTTATGTTCCTGTTCAATTGGCGCTATTTATCTAGGGGCTATTTCAGTTTAAAGTGATATACCTTAAAAAGTACAAAATAAATTTACAAAATGTTTTGTTTATAGGTAAAATTAACTTTTTATGTATTGATTTATGGTTTTTGTTAACTTTTTGTTTTCATAAAGATTTTTTAACTCTTTAAAAAAAATTAAAAAAAAGAAATAGCAATTTGATACTCTTGAGGTTAAAAAAGTACTCCTAGAAAAATTTTTTGATACCGAAATGAAAATCTCACTTCCCATCACTGATCCATATTTGTGTGTATAAATATTTTACTATTAAGTTTTATTCATTCGATAACTTGCATGAAATATTTTTGTGTATCAATTTATACTTTCTTGCTTATACTCTTCGTATTGAGTATTGTACGCGTATGTATGGGTGTGTATAACAATATTAAAATGATTGTTAATATCGATGTGGTCCTATATTGCTATGCTATTTCATTATGTTGTAACATTTTGCTTAAACACTCAAATCGTGTGCAAAGTATGCTTAAATTCATTACTTAAATATCGTTTTGTTTTTGCTAAAATACTTCGTTACTATTTTACAATTACAGGGTGTTAAATAGTTTTCCTAATTTTATAAGAAAAGTATTTTCTTAAATACATTTGTCGGTATGATTTCTTTGCAAATCGTGCTGAGTTATATTTTAAATTTTTATTCAGAATTTAAAAAAAAATTTTTTGTCTAAGCAACATTTATAGAACGTTTTATTTGCACGTTGTAAACAAGTTCAATATTTAAAAAAAAAATTTCGGGAAAATTTTTATTAGTCTTATTTAATTTTAATACTTAAATTGATATGAATTGGCAAGCTGTTGTAATGTAATCTTGTCATAATTTTCCAAAATTTTAAAATGGCTTGAAAATTTTATAATGAACAATAAAATAGCAGACTTCGTAATAAATAATGAAAAAGTTGACATAGTTACTACAGTAAGAAATCTAGGAATAGTATTAATAGGCAATCTAACATGGTCAAGTCACATTAACTCACTAGTTGTAAAGGTATATAATAAGTTAGGAACATTATGGTCAGTGCAATATTTTACGACGTTGAGAGCAAGAATGCCAATGGCTGAGGCCTATTTGGTGCCTAGCCTGACTTATGGCTGTGAATTATTCTCTCGTTGTAATTTGTTGTATAATAATATTGTAAGATATGTTTATGGTCTAAGGTAACGTGATCATGTATCATCTTATTCAAAAAATCTGTATGAAGTATCATTTGAAATTTTTTTAAACATAAGATTGTAAACTTTCCTTTGGAAAAAAATATTTATACTGAAGACCCAAGAAACAAATTTGAAAGGATTCGTTTTGCTAAATCATCTAGAGACAAAAAAAAAAAATTATAAATCCAAAATTACGCTGTCTTGTTTCTGAGTGGCAGTTTTTCGTAAATGCTATTCGTCTTTGAAATGCTCTTCAACACAATTAACAAACAAATAACAACGCAATTAATTTTTAAAAATATTATATTTTTTTGTTTTTTTTTTTGCTTTAACGTTTTTAATTTTGTTTTATGTTTAAATGTTTTATTTTTTAATTAAAAATCTTATTATTATTTTTTTTCTTTATTCATAAGATTTAAATATTAATTTTTTTTTTACTTTTTTTTATATGATAAAAATTATGAGAATCGAATTCAATTAATTTTATTTTGTATTTAATTTTTATTTGTTATAGCATAATTATTTCTACAACTCTAAATTCCTGCCTATAATTATAAGACTAAGGGCCATTATTACAACTTGACGTTAGTTAAAGGTAGGATTTTTTGTTCCCGATAACTAGCTTTGCATTATTAAAAATACCACTTTTTATTGTTTTTATCATTAATATTAAAATATATAATAGATAGAAAAATTTTGTATCAAAACTTTATAATGCAAAGCCACTTATCGGTGCGACAAAATCTTGCCTTTAACTAACGGCTAGTTGTAATAATGACCCTTAGTCTTGTTGTGCAAAGAAACAATAAATAATGCAATAAATAAATAAATAAATAATATTTTTAAAAAATCCTAGAAATTTAGAAAATGACGTCAAAACGTTATATGAAAATACGTCACTTCTTGTCAGTTAACCAAATGATATTTTTGAATTCTTTTCTCAACCCTTTAAGCAATTGTTACACAGTAATAAAAAGGACAAATACAAAACAGAAATATTTTTTTGCAACTAACAATTTTTGACATACATATTTATGTATATCTCTCATATATTATCGTCATATTCCGATAAACTTCTTATGCAATTAAATGGCTACAAGTTCATATTGCAAAAGAAATATTTAGAAGCTTCTGTATGTAACCCAGCATTTTTATAACTCAGGTAAAATGCAAGATTTTTTAAATTCTTGACTTGACTTGAAGTTAAATGTTTTGAGGAAAATATTATAGAAATTTGATCGGTAGTTACATTAAGAGAGAAAATTTTATAAGACGCTTAAAATCAAAATTAACTGTCGATTAAAACAACGCAACTGATTAAACAAAATTTCAACGTTTTTTACTTTAAACTATTTTAACATGCTTATGATTGGAAGACCACTATTTTGGAGACTGATTTTGGTAACTTTGTGATACCAGCCACATCAGATGACACATGTAGTTCGTGTCTCTTGTAACTAGAATTTTTATATAAGGGGTGTCTCGAAATGCTTTCTTACATTTTAAAATGTCTCCCAAATCTAGCTTTTTTCAAACAAAAATACATTTTATTGGTGTTATGGAGAAAAATTTCTAAACTTTATTATGCAAAAAAACAAAGTTTCAAATTTTATTTTATTTTACAAAATTTCGCACTATTTTCCTAACGCTTTGCATTAAACGTTGGACACACGTTTTAGCGAAGTGTTTGATAGCTTTTTTCCAAATAAATCCAAATTTTTTTACATTTGCAGAAACTTTGAACTTTGTTCTTAGATACTGCTTAATTATAGCCCAATAGCGTTCAATAGGCCTTAGCTCTGGACAATTAGGTGGATTCATGTTTTTCGGTACAAAATTTATTTTGTTGGCCTCATACCACTCATGGACGTCTTTGCTGTAGTGGCAGCTTGCCAAGTCGGGCCAAAACAGTGGAGGTATATTGTGGCTTCTGTATAATGGCAATACAGCCTTTTTCAGGCACTCATTAATATAAAATTGGCTGTTCACTGTACGATTCACAATGATTGGCTTTGAAGTTTTCCCACATGTTCATATTGCTTGCCATATCATATATTTTTTGGCGAATTTTGAAATCTTTTTATACCTAAATTTATCGGAAACATTAGTTATATTTTTAGAAACATAAAAACCCTGAATAGTCAGCCTTACAATAAGTTTCATCGTCCATTAAAATACATCCATTAAAATTATTTAATTTGTGACGTAGCAACTGTCTTGCTCTTATTCTTGTCGTTTTTGTTCCTTTTTCGTTTCGGTTTGGAGTTTTCTTGACTTTGAATGTTCTTAAACTTTCTTTTTTATTCATTCGTTCTGCAAGCGACTTCGAAATATTTAGTTTTCGTGCGATATCGCGAATGGAAATGTTTGGATTTTGCTTCCAAAGTGCCTTCACCTTTTTAACGATTTGAGGATTCCTAAAACCACGAGGCTCTCCACCTTTCTTGTGCTTAATAGACAAGTCTTTTTTTAATTTAATTTTTTTTTTAAACTTAAAAATAACGTTACGGGCAGTCTGTCTGGACACTTTTGCCCGTCGCGCAACTTCAGCGTAAGAAAGTTGTTTATTTTCATTATAAATATCCACAATATTCTTTCTCACTTTTTCTCTATTTGACGACATTTTAAATACGGATTAAATCATGGTGTAATTACATAAGGTGATAGCGTAAAGGAGAGCAATTTTTGCCTCTCTTTTTTTATGTATGGAGTTTGACAATTTCCAAAGTTGAAATAATTTTTTTAAGTATGTATTTTGACATTCTCCAGAACACAAAAAAATAGTCAGCTGGGCTTGCACCGCCACCTTGTATAAGTGTACCCTGGATTAAATAATTTGAATAAACTTATTTACAAAGTATTATTGACACTTATAACTATCACAGAGTGGAACAAAAAAATTAATTAAATAATCATGTTTGCGTAGTGCCCTTATAAAGAAAAAATTAAATTCTCGATCGATAAAACGATATTTATGGTACTAAAAGAATAATTTTAATTGAATTAAGACCTATCACTTAAATTATAAGTTCAAACAAAAAATAAAATTTGCGAAAAAAATTAATTTTTCTCCAATGTAATTTTATATTAAACAAAACACTTTTAAAAAATATTGCAAATATTTATAGAAAACAAAATTAATTAATTTCAGGCTTGTTTGATAATAATTTATTACCTTCGTGTTTTAATATTAAAGATTTTTTCATTTAAAACCAGGACACTTAATGAGTATATTGTACTTTATAATTTTATTCTTTTTTCGGTACGGTAGTCCCCCATTTTGAAATTCAAAAATTTTTTCAATTCATTTCCAGGACCAATTTTTGAAAACTAAGGTAAATGTGTTCGTTAAAAAATTAAAAAAAAATTGTCTACAAAGTATCGGCAATACAATTCAATTTTTGTCTTTTAGTTTAAATTGTTCACCTTAAAAATATACAATAATTAGCCATATCCTTGCTCATGCTACAACAGAATAGTTGTTTTTTCTTTTTTACGGCGAAAGAGCTGCTTTTATTTCTTGTATGTCAAACTACTTTTTCGGTTATTCAGCGTTTCCTAGAAACGAAGGAGCACAATAAAAAATAAGTGTTGGCTTAATGGTCGTGATGTACAAAAGTGCCTGTTATGTACAGGTTAATTAACCAGCAATAAATATTTCTATGAATTTTATGGTGAGCCGCGTATGTCAATATTTATAAATTTTGAGTTATTTATGACATATTGCTTAAATTAAAGCGCTGTTTGCGTGGTATTTAAAATAAAGATAAAGAAATATTGATTTTTTTCAAACAACAACGTAACTTCCATATTCTTTTGAAATATTTTTAGCACTAATGAAGAATGTCGACAATCGTACATAAGTGCAAGCACAAGCAATGCTATTTCTGAACGCATTTAAAAATTATATTTTAATTATCTTTGGCTTAAGCTCTGTACAGACGGTTGTTAGATCTGACATAATTGCTTTACCTAAACATATGCTAACAATGGAATGACAATGAAGAATTGCTTTCATAAGGTAAATTGTCAGTTCAGACAGTTGTCAGACTTTCATCAAAAAAGCTAACAATTTCATTGGCAGATATTGTTCTAACAATAACTTTATCTGACGATGTTGTCCGGCAAAAAATTTTAAGTTTAGACGGTTGTCAGATGACGATAAAAAAAATTGTTAGATTAGTTGTCAGAATTGCTTTGGTCTTGTTGTTTTTTACAATTTTAGATTTCTATGGCGTCTGGGAATCTGAAATCTTCCATTGATTTAAAAATGGAATACTTTGTACCGCCCTCTTTAAATTCACAATAATTTTTTTTATTAATTATCATTTTATTCTCCAATTATTGACACAAAACTAAAAAAACAAGAAACATACAAGAAAATTAATAATTTTGTTTTGCAAAACAGCTGTTGCATTGAAATAACCTTTTAAAGTGATGCCATATGAAAAACTATACTTAAAATTCCTACGTTTCTAAAAAATTCTCAAATGCACAAAACTTGTACATCTGCCAATTTATAATTATATGACAATATGTGTCAAAGTTCTGAGAATAGCGACTAAGGGTGTTCAGACAATTGTCATATATCTGACAATATTGTTGCCAGGTGACCGCCTGTAAATGGTCTGACAATGATTTTTCTGCCAACATTGTTAGGCAAAAATTGCCAGTTCACACGGTTGTAAGGCATTTATTACCAATTTTTCAGGCAATATTGTACGATCTGACAACCGTGTGTACAAAGCTTTACAAGAATCTTTTATTGCTTGTGTACAACCAAAATTTGGTTGCAATATAAAATTTGCCTTTAATTTTTGAATGAGAAAATTCGTTTGATCTATATTTAGATGACTGTTAAAGAATAAATACAATTCCTAGCCCATTGTTTGGTCTAGAACGATTTATTGGATCTTTTATCTCCCATTATAGTTATAAAATTCTATAACTCTGTTTTTTTTTCAGTTGTGAATTTCCCCATTATTCCATAATTTGAAAAAAAAAATATTTAAAGGACAAAATTTGTAAACTACATGGTGACTTTTGGCCCATCCTGTATAATCTGTTTTATGCTACAAAAATTGGAAAATATATGAAACCAACTGTGTTAGTATATAAAATAATTTTAATATTTTTAAAATTATATTTATAAGCAGTTTTAGTTATAATTAAGTAAATATACCTCATATTACAATAGATTTCGAAGTAATATTTTTGTTTATAAAAATCCTGTGGCAAAATTAGATTACGAACTGATGGATATAAGAGCCTAAATGAAGCTTACACACATACTACATGCAATTACTCTGTTAACGAAATTATTATTTCATAAAAAAGTAAATATTATTAAACAAATATGGTTGGTTATTGAAGTGTGAAACCTCTAATTTATTTTTGGTGGTTTTATGGTTTTGTAAAGTTTATTAAAAAAAATAAACAATATTTTCAAATAAATAATACATTTCGATATAATACTGTGGTCTTTTAAATTTAAATGTAAAAAAATATTTTAGTGTAAATATTTAAATAATTTGCAGAATTTTCGGTTGCTATTTTTGTCTTTAATTGATAAAAAAATTCTTTGATTACTTTTAAGCCTTATGGGTACTCAATTGCAAATGTTTATTAATTATTCAAAATTATTTCCTAAAATATGTAATAAATGTTAATTATGTTAAGACAATTACAAGCAATTAAAGCTGAATGTTTAATTTTGTTTTGACCATCAAATATTTATGTATTTATGACAGTTTTCGTTATGAAACACTTAACGATTGCAATAATATTCAATATTTATGACAGTAACAGCGACAGTGACTACGACACATCCACTTGAGTTTTTATGAATTCAAAATTACTTGAGTTATTTAAATTGCTGTATTAAAATAATAAAAAGATCTATTTGCAATTAAAATTTAATTAGTTTATTTTAATTAACCATAAAATAGTTCCACTTTAAATTGAGAGCCATCAGCAACAATACTGTAAATATGATGAAAGAGATAATAATTATTAAATGTCACTATTGTAGCCCTTGAATGTGTCATTAATATGATTAAACAAAAATGGTTTGATTATCAAAAGGATGGCCAAGTGGCGCCTGTCGTACAGTCTTCATACGAAGACCCATCGAACCATAAACCAGAAAGACAAAGTATGTACCATCAAAGCAAATCAATGGTCAGTTGTCAATATTAAAATTTGAAAAAAAGAGTGAGAGAAAAAGAAGACGGTAGACATTGATTTCATGCACGCACACTTAAAGCAGCACAGTTTTATAAAGTGTTTGTGTGAAATTGTCAAGTGGTCTGTTCTTTGTTTGCATTTTGACATACTATATATGTATGCACTCTAGTAGTGGAGAGTTAAGGGGAGCAATCTCAAAAGTTTTTTAAAACAACCCAATTTATCAAAGGCTGTTTATTATATTATCTAACTCTATAACAAAATTGCGTTTTTAACTTCAAGCAAAAACACTGTCATCGAAAATATTATTTTGTATTTATATTATTTAAATACCTTCAGCCGTCGCATTGAAATTTTTATGTTGTCACTCTTAATATAAAAAAAAAAAACAGAAATAAATTTCCACTTCAAACAGCTAACGAAATTTTACCGAAACGTGTGAGTAATCTGTGGTTTTAGTATAGAGACGGTAACCAGAATTTGTTAACTTTGCAAGCAATCAAAGGCCCTAAGTTAAGGCCTAGTATAAAAACAATATGAACGCTTATACAAAATGAAGTGTTAAGGTAGTTTGGCTGAAGCTGCTTCACTGTAGCTCAGACTTATTTGTACCACTCGCAGCTTTCTTGGTTCTATCAGATTCAAGATCAAACCTTCCGTGTCCCATTTCTTAAGGGATGTCTGATCTAAGGCGAATCTGAAATTTATACCCACATTCCCTTTACAGGCCAGCCAAGTTACCAACTTATTGGCCAATACCGACATTATGGTGTTTTAAGGCTGGTGGAATCCAAAATGCCACTTTTGGTTTTAAAGGTAATTCTGAAGCCTGTATTACTTAAAATTGTGCATCTGGTGACAGATCGGCACAGCCCTCAGCCGAAGTTTTTAAGAACGCATAAAAATTCCTTTTACACAGTTAACGATGATGATAATGCCCTTTGATTAGCTTGCACCATTGATGCAAACGTCTTTAAGGTAACCGCCGAAAGACGCTTTTCGGTCTATTAGCCTTGATTCTATCAGTTGCTATCTCTGATAGCAGGATGATAATGACTTCTTTGACGGTGAACTTATCGTCCCCAAACCTCGCGCTCTTACTCTAGCGAGACTTTCGGCAGGACTGGTTGAAGGACCACCAGCTCCTTTTCATACGAAGAGCATCATATTGTATGGCAACTTAAATAGCTCGTCCCGAAGTCTTGAGGTTGTCAACTGGCAAGCTTTTGCCGACACAACAGATTTCTGCATGACTGAGGCAACTAGACTGTATTTACAATCTTTAATGCTCTATTTTGATTTTATTGTCAACTTAAATTTTAATTTTTTTTCTAAAAACTTTTGTTGATTCGGAAAGATTGGACAGATAAGCAAAAAATTTGTTACATACATTAGTGTTCAAAGAATTTTTTTCTCAAATGCGATACGCCGGAATGACATTTAGATTGGAGTTACTTGATTTATCTACAGGAACAAATTTTTATGGTGCAATAAATTTTGTTGCGATGAATTTGAAATTATTAACTGTATTTGGACAAAAAAGTCTTGCACTTGACTTAAGCGGTGAGATACGTTTAAACAGAAGATTAATATTTCGAAATAAATTACGGCATTCGAATGCTATCGACCTTTACTCGAAAGTTCAAGTGAGCTGTGCTTTTTTTATATAGAATCTAATAAGTGTTTTAAAATTTGTTTAATGATCGAATGCCGTAATTTACCCCCTGACTGACTATATGCTAAATAGCTACAAAATTAAATATTTTAGTTTAATATCGCCCATTTCAAATTCATTGTAATAATTCTATTTTTTAATACTTTTCGCTCTATCCTCGTATTTAAGTAAAAAAAAATACCAAAAATCAAGAATATTAAAGGCCTACATTCTTTTATCTTGCGTGCTCTTCACCAACAACCATAAAGAAAAAAGAAATAATGCACAGATGCCAGTTACAGCTACAAGACTTTGTGCACAAAACACACTCAATGACAAGCATAAATATTTATTTGAATACCTGTTAGAAAATTCTCCTACAATACCTCCACAACCAAACAAACATCTCACAAAATAAAAGTGGAAATTGAACAAAAAATAAACAAAAAAAAAACTACTTGATAAAGGATGCATTGCTTGAATTTTTTAGACTGAACACAATTTGAATAGTTTCCTAAAAAGGATTATTATCAAAAACACATACACACACTCACACCCGAGGCTATAAAGAATACAATAGTTTAAGTTACCAAAAAACACCACTCAAATACAGCAGACTTTTTCTTTTGTTTTCAGCTCATTGTTTCATAATAAACCTTAACCAAACTGTTTGCTATTGGCCGCATTAGATACAAAAATGTTTTTATTGTATTTGTATTGTTGTAGACAATTGTTGCTCCAGACGTTAATTTAATGGCAATGCGTGCGTTACTAATTGTTGATTAAGATGTACGAGCGTAACTATAAAATGCTTCATTGAATTTTTAGGGATTTTTCTTGTAGCTGGTCTTATAAGCCAGTTAACTGAGTGTTAATTGTCTTTGTAATAAATAATCATTATGAGGATGAGACCGACAATTATGATGATTGCTGATGAGGTTTATTGAAATGCCCTGCTAATATCTGATGTTGTTGTTGTTATTGCTATTGTATTAAATGGTTACAATTTATAGCAGATGGCTGGTCGTAAGATGTGTACAGAAGTATGATTTAAAAATTAAAAAAAAAAAAAAAAAAATTTGAAATAAATTTAAAATAAATATTTAAGCCTTAAGCAGGGATCAAGGCTTAAGTGATGTTATTTAAAATTATTTTAAAAAATTTCTTTAATTTCTCCCGACTGCAGTTCTTCCATTTATATGAGCATGTGCGTTTGTGCATAGAGAAAGGCGTGTTCTATTGATAAAATATTTCGTTAAATATTGAAAAATTTCTCACAAAATTAAATTTTCAAAGAAAATTTAGAAAAAATTTAACATAACAAAAACTCTGTTTGCAACACTGTTTGAGGTCAAAATGCTTAAAGAGCAGAGGGTTGTTTATACAGTTTGTGGCCACCACAAAAGGTCAGTAATGCTTGTTTACTCACTTTCCATATTTAAAGCTGCAGACCTAGACTTTTCTATTGCCTTTAGTTCTACCATAAAAGGAAAGGAAACATTTTTGTTTCAAAAAGGAATTTGCATTGTGTTACGTTACGGTTGGTTTCTGGTATACTATTGCTTGGAAATTAGTTAAACAATGTTGTTAATTACTGACAACAGCAACAACATATGAGAATTTATGGAGCAAATAATCGACCCTAAAACTGAGTGTGGCAGCATAAACAACATGAGAGGGGAGATTTAATCTTTTGAAAATAAGTTCTTAACAAAATATGTAGGTGATGGCTAACTAAAGATACTATTAAGCAGCAGTTTGCTTAGTTTTGTTGTACTCTACCCCTCTTGAGCAGCACAAAAGTCGTTATGGTTTATTTATGAAGGAAATAAATATTTTAATACATTCCTTTAACTAATTTGTAAACTCCACCGTAAAACTATTAAAGATGTTATAAAAAACAATGAAGAATATATCACTACAACAACAACATGAAGAAAAAATGAAAAAAAGAAAAACAAAAATTGAAAAATATTGAGGAAAAATTTTAACTAATTTCTTAATTTGAACCCTCGTTCACACTGGGTAAATATTTGCCCCAATAAGAGTAACTACTATTTTTGTCAAATATTTATTGAATTTAAAGTAATTTTTCTTACAAGAAATATGGCCAAAACATATTAAAATGATTTCATAATGCAATTTAATTAAGGAAATTTTCTATGTGCAGGCTGTTCCTTTTCGACCTAGTTCGCTATCAAGTGATTTCATGGCTACCGATCGGCATTCCTTTTTTCACTGGTGCTCTAGTCTAAAAAGCGTTTTCTTACTGCCGACTGGAGACTAACAACAATCCCCATGGCACAGTACTTTGTAATCGCCAGCATCTTGCTCAAACTGAGGTCTATAAAAGCAACTACACTATTACATATTTGCCTACTTGTGATCCTTAGTCCACATGTGATTTTATCTCAGCACCCCTAGGTCACATTCTACAAACATTAGCATCCTCGACTTGCATCTTTTTCAGATTATATGTGAGGCTTTCGTCTTCTGTAATCAATACCAACTCATTGTGCTGCGATTACTACTACGATACTTCAACTCTGTTGAGATCCTCTTACCATACAAGCCTGGTTTTCTCCAACCACCTTTCGGTTTACAAAACTAATCCATCATCCAGTGCAATTCTAGGTTCTGGTGCAAAGAATGTTTACGCATATCTCCTTTTTGGAAGTTTCTTAATTGCTTTATACCCACCCTTCCCTAAGTATCCCAGAACCAAAACCAGCGTCATCTAATTTTTAGAAGCACAAATATTGAGCTTTAGAGAGTAGTTTTTATTCATCCACTGCAATAAGAATTATTTTCTTTTCTAGGTAATACAACAACAGGTGATTATAAAACACGTGCAGAAAACCAAGCATCTCTGCCTGGTAAACGGACATGTGGCTCCCACAGACTCAAGGTGAATAATACTCCATCATACATTAAATTTTGCCATTTTTAACATTTTAATTAAGTAAGCATTAATTTATTAGAATAAAAATTAATAAATTTAAGTGCCTACGTCTCCAGCGTCAAATATTCGTCCAATGTGAATATACATTAAGCAATAAAAATAGGAAAACATTAAAGCTCTAAACTCAAAAACACAAGCACATACCTAGACACACTATGAAAGCGGAAAGCATAGTACAATACAAATGAAAAGTATTCGTACACATATAGATTTTCTTCAGATTTCATTCTCATTGGAGTAAAACCTTAAATTTTAAACTTGACTTTATATGTGTACTTTGCATAACTATCGCAACTAGAATGTTCTGGGGGCGACCCATTCGACGGTAATCTAGTTATAATTGATTTTTCAAGCTAAAAACAGACCTGTATTAATACAACTTATTTTTATTTCGGATTGAATTTATTTTCTACAGTAAATCCAATAAACTGTGAACACCAAATAATTTTTTTCTTCATTTATTTTTTTTACAATCTATCCAAAAGGATATTAAATAAATTTCATAGAACACCAAATATAAAACAGAAAAAATAAAACAACAAAACAACAAAACAACAAAACATCTCTTTAGTTGGGGCGTTCCCGTTACTCTTGGTTGAAACGGTTGCTGTCACATACCGTAATTGCGGCAAATAAATGTACTTGGTACTTTATCATCTCTATCAATTACCCTATTCACTTGACATCGTAAAAAATTATCATAAAACTATTAACTACTTCTGGTATACATATAAAAATTTCGAACATATTACTAAGAGGTTGAAGTAACAACGCTCTTTTTGTTTTTTTTACGATACACTTAAAGAACTGTTTTTGCAAAAAACAATTTGTATCAACTTGCATTGCTTTGTTGTTTTTTGTTTTTATTTTGTTACACACATATGATTTGCGTATGTGTTAATAGCAACTTTTATCGCTTATAACTGCTAAAATGAGCTCTAATTTTAAAAGAATTGACGTGTACATCTACAGAATATATTTTTTCAAATTGTGTATATTTTTTTGTTATAAAATCCTTTGTAAAATGTGAGCATAAGCTGCGTAACAAAATATTGACTTGCCCATTTTAATATAATTACTAGCCGCCTGGTACGTGCTTCGCTACGTATCAAGTGAAATAATAAAAAAAAAACTACATGAATTAGGTTCGAAGATAGAATATTATCGATTTTACCCGTTTTTAGCCCTTTTCCCCCTAAATTCCAAAATTTCGAAACAGGACAAAAATTCGTTTTAGATTGTTTTAAGGAGAGTAAAACTATGTTTTTACTTTTTTCCTATTGCTATCACTTTCAAAGATAAATGCTGTTCAATAAAGTACCAAAATTCAGTTTTTACCCGTTTTGTCCCCTTGAACTTAAAAATTTCGAAAAAGTACCAGACACCTATCCAATTATTTTTAACAGGCTCTATGATCCTTTCTGAATTTTTATGAAGATACTGAGTTACCGATTTTACCCTTTTTTTACCCGTAAGCCGCTCGACGGATTTTGTGCAAACTTCACATAAACCATCTACTAAATAGTTCGAACAAAACCTAGACATTTGGTTCGGATAAGTGAGCCCGTTCTTGAGTTATAAAGTCACAACGCACTTGCAACAACTTTTTATAATTATAAAAAATAAATACTCATAGAAAGTACCTAGATAAACGGCTAGCTCATACGATATTTTCCAGTTTTTGCTTTCTTTGCCTCACAACTTTTTGTTCTTCACTGTATCCCACAATTAAGCTCATACACATAAAACTTCGAGGTTATTGTGCAGTGTACAAAAGTAATTAAATATTCAAACATAATATTTGTTTGTGTGCACTCAAACCAAAACATATTCACAAAACAAATAAACGAATTAAATTTTTTTTATCATTTAAATACGTTTATTATTATTGTTGTTGCTGTATGTTTCATTCTTTTCGTAACGAATATTTTATTTAAACAAGAAAACTGCATTAGTCGGTTAAAAGTAAAAAAAAAATTCATATAAATATTTTGTCATCACATCGTTACGACCGTTTTCCGTAAGTTGAAGAAAAATATTGGTAACTGACGGTGGAGTAGAAAAAACCATATGAAATTGTAACGAAAATACAACAGCTTTGATAAATTAATATTCATATGTATGCCCTGCAGCTTTGTTTATACACGCGGTAGCAATTGATTTTCATTTCACAGCAAAATCGATAAAAAATTGGGCGATAAAGAAGAATTTATTAAAAAATAAAACATAATAATGCCATCTCTGGTTATTTGTAATAATTATAATTTTAAACTATAATTTAATAATAAAATTCTAGACAAATTCGTTTATTAATAACGGTAGGGAGAAAAGCCAAGCTCTCCTATAATTAATCTGTTTACAAGAAGATTGGTTTTTATATGACTAGTTCTCACTTGAAAGCATTATGAGTAAAAAAAATATTTGCAAAATCTAATACAACCAACTTCTCACCCAATGAGGATAAGAGTAACTTATTTCAATAGTTTTCTGTCACAAATATCTTATAAAAGAAATTGGATTAATTTGCTGCCTCTCCGTTAGATGATAGTAAACGTGTAGAGCTGGCATTGGCGTAGCTACAAATTCTTCTGGTCGTGGCAAAAGCTTAAAAATTTTTTTTCTGGCACTAGTTGGCAAAATCTTATATTGAGGTAATTTTTAATGTAAGATAGTTAATTTTTTTCAAATTTCGGGGGGCGGGTTTTGCATTACATCCTCCAGAACGTTCTTAAAGGCCAATGAGTGCTTACCTTCGTTAGCAGCTTGAACAATACAAATTTTCTTTATATCAGCAAAGTAAGCAAATTAAAAAAAAATCATTAATATCAAATTAAATTCCACGACCTACTGGGTTTACATTAAAATACACTCTCTGAGAAGTTCTTTCCCATCTAACAGAGATCTGAACCAATCACATATTGAATTTTGTGTTAAAGTTTAAACTGCTCCATTTAATGTAGTAGTGAACAAACAACTTTTTTCTTAACTTTTCCATATCAAAAGTTTTTATGTTTAAATGTTAAAATCGATAAATTTTGTGACGAGTTAATTTTAGGTTATTTTCATAATAAATTAATTATGTAGTTAAGTTTTACTTTAAAGAGTTAAAAAAAATTTATAAGCATTTCTAACGACTACTTATGTTTCGTTTTTATGGCCTGATAAAGACCAACAATGAATTAATGTTTTGGATGATCTGATTATAATCTCTATTGTCACAATTTATGGGCTTTAAAAAGACATTAAGTGCGTGTAAAATATAACTAATTGGTATTGATATTGTTTAAATTTGTATTGATTAAGCGATGCAAAGGCGGAGAAGGCGTGTGATGTTGATAAAACTTTAATTGTTTTCGTCTATCACAACATCTTTTGGGAAGATAACGACGACTATAAATGAGTGTCAAGTTGACATATGATTAGTTGGGCATTCAGCTGTGTACTAAAGTTAAAGAAAGTTATTAAAAAATACCCGCTATAAAGAAAACCTTTTGACTTGCTGTGAATTTGGGAGTTTTTATTGATTTTTTTTTCTTAACGATCAGTTATAAAGTTTTGGTCTCTATTTTATGAAAGTCAGAAAATGATCTTAAACATTTTCTTTGCAAACTTTGTAAGTGTGGTTTAATTTGTTCGAATAATAAATCATGAAAAAAAATTTCATTTATAAATAAAAGCATTGTGATTGTTACGCTATCCTCTAGACATTACAAATAAACATATTAAAACATATTTGGAGGAACTGTGTCAGCAAACTTGATATATATTTTTTTAAAGTAACCAGGACAAAAGTGAAACTATTACTGGTAAAAATAGAAAAATTTTTTTCTCTTAAAATGCAAAATAAAATTGAGCTTAAACTGAGTTTAGATACGCATACGGAGAGCATGCATGACTTTTTTTAGGCAAAACTTTTATCAATTTACAAAATACAGACCAACTATCATACACAAAATTGTAACTTTTATGAAAAAATAACAACAACAAAAATATATTTTAAAACAAATAGTTTTGGTTTTAAAATGAATTTAAATGTTTACACATACATACACTACTCTAAATAGTTTGACAAGGATAATTGATAAAACTAATATTTGTCATGAGAATTCATTTAAAAACACAACAACACATGAATTTAAAGCAAACAAATGCAGTCATACATATACATACATACTTACGTACATATTAAATAGATAAATATTTTTAAACAAATATTTTTATGTTTGTCAGAGTTTGTGCTGAGTGTTTGGTATTGCCGTTATAAACTAACTCTCAATCATAAGGAAATGTAAAAGTAACAACAACTATAAACATTCTTAATAGATGTTAACGCTCTTATTCTATGGGCTTAAGATAAAACAAAATAAAATGTTTGTCTATAATTTGCATGTTTAGTTACAAATTCTATTTTACAAAAAATTAAAAACTTTCTTTTAGTAAAATATAAAAAAAAAATTCTTTTAATTTTTATAGAAAATTAATATAATACAGTGATCGGTAGGCAATCAAATGCAATTAAGATAATCTTTATACATACACACATATATTGCAGTATGATAGGGTAGGTAGGTAAAGCTGGTGCAAAGTTACCCTCACACCCTCACCCAGAGACCATTACGGTCCATTGTGACGCCTTCATATAGAAATAAAGAGAAGAATAGAATAAGAATAGAAATTGTTAGAATAGAAGAGAAAGAGAAGCAGACCAATACAGAGTCTCTGACGGGAATCGAACCCGCAACCCCCAAACTAATAGACCAGCACACTACTGACTAGTCCACCAGGGCACCCTTGCAGTATGATAAATCCATATCAAGTTTGTACCCAGCAAAAAAAAAATTTAAAGTAGTTCAAAACATCTTAATCAATAGTGCAAACGCATTCATTCTAAAAATTACTCCATAAATGCGAAATAATTTGTCATAAATGATTTGGTAAGAATTGAAACAACATCAGGCGAAATATCTTAAACAATTCAGAGAAACAAGCAAAATCAACTCATGAAACACCGGATGCTGTTTAAGAAATAAGCATGAGTTCTATGCAGTAAGCATGAGTGCAGTTCATTAATATATTCATGTAAACACATGATCCCTAATGACACGATTATATTAAAATCATTAGACTTTTCACCTAAATTAAATCACTTCTTCACCACCTGAAATCCTGCCAAATCACTAAATGAAAAACAGTCCAGCTAAAACTCTCAGCACAAAATAATGAGTTGAATGTACTCAAAAACAGTTCTTCACTTTTTACAATTTGGCATGTTAAACCCATTATTTTAGCACGGCAATTTCATTGAAGGCAAGTAGTTACCACGTTCGCGTTAAAAAAATAGTGAATAAAATACCTTCTTACCAACCCTTGCTTACATATAGGGTCTCGTATAAGTATTTATTACCCATTATTATTATGGACCTACAGAAGTCGTTCGGTTCTTTTAAGGACGAAAATTCGGTTTGATTATTTTGCGATACGTTAATTTGAAATTCAAAAAAATTAGTAAGACCTATAAGTCATCACTTTTCTAATGAAATGCTTTGCCGCTGTTGTCAAATTCATTGTTAATTATAACTTAAGCGAGTTAAACTAAATGAGAATTATAAAAAATTATATGAATGACTTCTAGCAAATTTCGCAATAAGGAATTGTACTGTGTGTGTATCTAAGCAAATGTCTTAAAGTAACTACATACTTCTTACTTCTTCATACTTCTTAAGCAACTAATACACGGCATGTTTTTTACATCTGACTTGATAAATTTCACACTGCTATTACAAACATGTCGTGTATTACCTTTAAAACATTACTTCTGTAAAAAAACATGTGTTAAGACATCTGACAAAATTTCAATTAGAGCGCGCTATATTTTCTTCTGTCAAAAAAAATATCTGACATCAGCCGATGGCAGAAATCTCTGCTGCTGCAAAGCAGTCAGCGACGGTTGCCTATAAAAGTAAAATTTTGATAGACATGCATATTTACATGTGTCTCACAAATTTTAAAGTCAGATGTTAAAAACATGCCGTGTATAAGCTGCTTTAGTAACACAGACGATATGTAATAGTCATTGAAAAGTAAAATGTTTATTAAAAACAAAATATTATCTGGTTTTTGTTGGGAGAGCATGAATTTATTTGGAGCGAGGTTATCTTATTCAATTCAAAAATTTTCTTTTTTTGTTGCAACATTTCAATTGATAATTGACCCTTGACCCATGTCATATCATGCAGAATTCAAATGAAACAAAGTTTTAATAAAACATAGTCACATATGTAAATACATACATGTTTATGAACACTACACCCTTAAAATATTTTTCAAATGATAAAAAATGGGGAGAAAGAAAAACAATTTAACTTTGTTCCTTCATTTCATTGTCTAACACTACAAATTGGAAAACCAGAAGCTAATAGACAAAAATATAAATTTTTGTTGGATAGTTTTAAGGATCTTCTATTGTTAGTTTTCTACTATTATTTCTGTCTGTCTGTCTGTATGTCTGTCTGTATGTGTATCTGTCTGTCTGTCTGTCTTTTTTTGAATATAAGTAGGAGCGAACTAGCAACAATGTTTTTAAGTTTGTGTGCTTTAGTGTTATGGGGAATTTGTTTTGTAAGTTTTATCTTAAAAAAAACTTGAACTGAATCGTGTTTATAAATTTCAAGTGTAATACTAGATGTCAATGTGTGAATTTAACCTCAAAGATAATCGTAAAGTTAACAACTAAGAGCACTTAGCACACTTCGTCTAAACTAAATTTCTAATGCCCGCCACCACTTTTATGTAGTACTTATTAACACAAAATTTATTATTTTGTTAACAAGTCTAATCACTATAATTTATATAAAAATATTTATTAGTTTCTTTGTTCGAGCCCAATTCGCTATAAATTTGTTTTCTTTTATTTGGTCTCAAAAGTATTTTTTGCAATAAAAGTGATATTATCCACTACTTTTTAACGCAGTTTTCAACGAATGGACAGACAGACGGAAGGTTGGACGCACAGGCTGGCGGATAAAATCCAAAATTTCAACCAAGACTTAGAAAATTTTTACTATGTTGTAAAAGGAATATTTCATTTTGTTACAAACAGAATGACCCCCACATCATTTTGGTGGACAAAAAAATTTTGTTTTGTTTCCCTTTTTGATCCATTGATTATGAAAAAGCAATTCAATGCTAACCAAATATGTTATCAATTATTTAAATAAATAAAATTTGAGAAAAATTAAAATTTAATAAAAAAAAAAATCAGAAGACTCTCTCCACTCCCTCTCTCTCTCTTAACTCGTAATTACAATTTGAGAAATGTACAAGTTCGTATTGTGATGTCATAGTTTAACAAAATTTTATAAAGTCATAAAAATAAAAAAATAAAAATTTTTTAATTTTAAATTTTAATTTAAAATTTTTGTAAAACTATTATCTTATGAAAATTTGACAATAAGAACTTCTTGTTAATCCATCAATTGAAATTAATATATTAAAGCTTATTCCATGTACAATTATTTTGTAGATTTCTTAAACGCAAAACACAACGCCATTCACACCACCTCCCCCTACTATCAAATTTCACTAAGTGGTGGCTAAATAAAAAGGAATTAATGCAGACTTCAGTCTAGTTTAGTTGCGTGAATATAAATTGGTTGAGAATTAAATTGATTTGCAATTCAAATCATAGAAATCAAGCAGTGATTAAATTATAAATAAATTTAGCATCTTCAAAGGAAACAATTAGAAAATACATTTGGATTGCAAATAAGGCAACATCTCAATTTTATAATAAAATGCTGAAAGAAAGCAAAAGAATAATTTAAAAAAAATTAAATTGAAAATATATTTCAAATTAAATAAAAATCTATAATTGAGAAAGAAGATCGTTAAAATGGTTGGCACATAGAAAATCATTTCTTTTGAGTGCTACCAGGCACAAAGTTTTATATTTATGCCTTTTCAGGGAACACTTTTATGTTCTACTCGTAGTTGTTAATAGCAATTTTCTTTGCTTGTTTCAAATCTCTACGGATAGATATTACAATATTAACATTTTTCTTTCCGACTTTGTTAAATATTGATTAAATTACAAATAATAATGTGTATTCACAAACCAGTTTTTGCATTAACATGGACAGAGCTGGACAAAGCAATACAATTATTAAATTACTTTTTATACATTTTGTTGTATTGTATTTGATTTGTACACTTAATTCTGAATGTACGCGATAGATATGTTTTTCGTAAATTTCGCGTAAAAAATAGTGTTAAAAAAGCTGCCATATCTATACGAAAGGAGAAGATGGGTTCCACGTACATATCATATCTCACTTGATATAAGAAAAATAAATGGCAAAAATCATAGAATATAAAAGTTTAAATATAAAAACTAATATTAAATCAGCATCACTTTCCAATGTCCGCATTCGTTTATATAGACATCACTTGCTTTGCTAGAAATACTTTAAAAATCATACTTATTTCTTGAACTTCTTGCTGATTCCATAATTTTACAAAAGCTAGTTTTGATACTGATATAAAATTCAGCACGTTTTTTTTTCTGGAGCTAAGCAAGTATAAAAATAACGTTATTAATTTTGAAGACATGGTAATCAAGCAAGCAAGCCTAAAAGTATGCACTATTTATTTCCCGCTCATTTAATATATAATTTGAAATCCTAGTAATCCGGTATTAAAACACGTTTTTGTAATAAAAATATTGTACATGCATACATACACACATGCATACGCATTAAATGAAATAAATCAATATTTGTTTGGAATCATGCTTAATGAAATACGCGTTAAAACAGTACCAGGTGTACTCGTTTTTAATATATATGTACAGCTTTATTGGTTATATCGGTTTTTTTGATACTCTGGGGCTGCGCGTACGATTCGTGGTGATTTTTGATGTCACCGATAAGAATTGTCTAACAAATGTAACAGAAGCGAAAACAATATGAGAAATCAACAGCTAAAAATCCAACAAAAAGAAATCGAAATCAAAAACTAATGGAAATATCTGTACTTACATATCGGATTAAATTCATTTGAATGTGTATTGCAGTCTGTTACTGTATTAGGTGGCCTGTATTGTTCACTAATAAAGAAACTATAGTGCAAAATTTACAAGAAAAAATAATGAGGATTTTATTGGCGGTTAGTTCGTATGCCACAATGTATAAAATATAAATGAAAAAGTGTTGATGGATCAGTTATTTAAAATTTAAATATGGAAGTAAGGAGAAATTTGGAAATATTTGAATATTTTTTTCAATACTTTGAGCCTTTTAGTCTTTATTCGCTTATAGTATTTTATACTTTGAAACACTTAAAGGGATTGCATGCAAAAGCGCAACAAGATATTTCAAAGTGGACATACTTAACTTCTACAAGAACTCTTGAAAGCAGGAAAGCAATTTAAAATCGGTTTCTAGTAAAGACCCTTTTGGTCGGATAAATTATTTTCATTGCCATACTTTAAATATTATTATAAAAATGTTAACGTTAAAAACCTCTGTCGTTAGTACCTTGTATTTTTTCTAATATCATAATTTATTATGATTTTAAAACATGTTAATATTAATAATAATAAAAATCTCGGTTATTTAGAGAAGTGAAACTTATAAAGAGGTCAGGGTAACATTTCGAACTCATTAGAACTTACGAGCAGTAATTTTGGGCCACTCATTCGATTATAGCTACTGGTATCTGGTGAATAACACGTCAATCGTAGCTGGCTGTAGAGACTACATAACCCCAGAGAAAACAGTTCAAAGGTGTAATATGGCACGATTTACCTTAGCAAAAAGTGAAATTAAGCGGTTTCATATGCAAATTGTGAACATCTGGAGATAATATGGATACCAAGCCATCACGGGCTGATCGGAAACGAGAAAGCCGACAAATTATCCAAAATGGGAGCTCTTCTGAGTACTATAACTTTGGAGAACGCCAAACCCCTTAAACGATTTAAGGATGAACTTAAACGTTGGGCAATGGAAGAACATGGCAGAAAATGGCAAAGCACTGATGTCGGTAAGGTGACAAGAACACTCTGGGGTGACCCAAATCTTGGGAAGTCAAAGGAGATTCTGAGACTAAGTAGACCTACACTTAGAAAATTAACCGGTGTAATTACAGGTCATACGGAGTTAAGAACTCATCTAGCTCGCATGGGATTATCTGAGGAGACGACATGTAGAGCTTGCGAGGAAGAGGATGAGACTCTGGTACACTACCTCTGTCATTGTCTTGCGTTTGGGCATATTAGGCGCGAAAATTTTACAGTGGATACTATGCCGAACTTGGAATACCTGGGGAACTCGAACTGGAGATCCATAAGGCGTTACATTGAGGGGACTGGTTTCTTGGACTAGTCCGTTATTTATGGGAAATTATGTTTTATGGTTTTTTGTTTGGGAATTCCGTTTTCCACATGGAGCGCACAACATGCCAACTGGGCATAGGTGTATACCTGTCATGGGTTTGGGCTTTTATACCCCTCCTTTTCAACCTAACCTAACCTAACCTAAGCGGTTTTCAAAATTATTTCGCAACAAGACTATGATTTCACAGGTTGTATGACTCATAACGCCGTCTTATTGAAACCAGAGCTCACCGAGACCAAGCGCTTGAATTTCAGGAAGCACATAGTGCGATAACAGTTACCATTAAAGGTAACTTTCTGATATGGACTAATGGTTCCACCAGCCTATAAACCACACACTATATCGCTGATTTTGATGGATTTAATGCTAGCTCTTGGTACTCTTCGGGTTGGTCATCGGCTCACTGAGCCATAAATACACTTCACCACAAAACAAAATTTCACGATAAAACACCAAAGAGACATTTCTCACAGAAGGCTGTTTTTCAAAATACAGCTGAGCTAATTGTAGAAGCTGTTGTGGAGAAGGTCCTTCCATGATAACTTGCCAAATGATACTACGTGAAAATCATAAAGGAGTTTAATATGAGTCATGTGTTTTCTATCAAAAAAGCATACTGAAAGTTGAACTTCAAGATACATCACCCAATATAAGTAAGTTAAAAGGGTAGAAGTGCGAGTAGAGTTAGTTTTCACCGCAATCATTCGTCCTTAATATAAGTCCTGCAGTAACAAAGTATAGAAACAAATTTATAATTAATGGTCTGGCTGGTGGATGTATAAATTTTTAGCTTTTATTTCTCCACTATAATCTCCTACGGCTTATAAGAACTGTAGGGTCTTCTAGCAAACATACATAAAATTATGCTTTTATCAAAAAAGGAAATGAAATCCATAAAAAATTGGACAATACTCATGTCTGAAGTCCGTAGTTACCTCAACTTTATGTAAGAAATTTATGCTTATCGTAACCTAAACTGTAAAGGACCTTAACAAATAGTAATAAAAATTAGAAAAAATGTTAGTAATAATTAAAAAAGCTACTTCTAAAAATTAAGTCAAATTTTCAACAAACATACGAATATTATTTTGAAAAAATTTTACGGTTCTAACAACATATTTTGCAAATTTTTTAAATTTTTAAAATTATCAAAAACATCCTTCCAAGCTTTAAACAAATATAATACAAATCACGTGACTGAATATATATCAATCAACTATAAATGAAAAAAGATAGAATTTATTTTAGTAGAAGCAGCAACAATGCCAGTTGAAGCATGTTCTATAAAAGGTTAGAAAAGTAGAGAAGTGTACAAGTGAACGCTTTAATAAACTAAAAGGATAATAAAAATGCTGCACAGGCAAAAGAAAAAAAGAAGATAAAAGTCATGTAAACATTTATTGGTGCTCTCTACTATACACAAGTGCTATTTAGCTACGACTCTATACTCTGTAATGCGCTAAGGTTTTTATATTCGAAGCAGATCCAAAAAGAAATGTATAAAATGGGATAAAAGGATAATAGCAACGAATATTAGAAATGTCACAGATATTTTGTTTAGTGTTTTACCTTATAATCATTTATTTATTGTTATTTCTTTGTTCATTTTTATTACACTTGCCATTTAATGTTATTCGTATGTAATGCCATTTCCTATAACTTGAAACTAAAGCTACATTCACATTTAGTAAATATGTGTTAAAAAAGGAGCAACTAAAGTTTTTAGTCATCTCAAAGCCATGACTATTTTAAGGTAGAAGGGCCGTTTGCTAAACCATCGGCACAAATCCAAGAAAAACTGCTTGGCTGGCCTATATGGTTGTTAAACCAAATCTTATGTATAGAGCTGTGGTATGCAGTCATTCGTTTCACGTACAAAAAACTGTTCGAGATTATCCTGCGAAGCGCAACACTGCTTAATACAAGCGTTCTTTCGTATAACACACTCAAAGCCATTATTTGCCATATTGAACTGGCTACTTGCGGTACTAATGGCTAAGCAACTGGCGCTGAATAAGAAGATTCAACTACGCGCTATTAATGCTTAGAACTATATTCTAACAATCATGCGGTTTTAATGGAATATTTTTCCGACATTCCAGGACTTCTTCTTAGACTAAATGTTTTTTGTATAAATCACCGAAACATTATTCAATGAAGAGGGTGGGTAGCCTTCTAAAGGTTTATAATAACGGGTCGAAATTTAAGAATGAAGGTGGTGCTGACTTTTTTATATCCCTTTTTGAGAGAGAGCCGTCTTTTAGGCTACCGAATTTTTCTAGCTTTCTACAGGCTGAAATATCGGTCAATAAAAAGGCAGCAAACTGACTGAGATATTAAGAGGTATACTTAGATTATACGCTTACATGTATTTCCATTGAAAATTAGGCTGCCATTACTTCGCTAGAGATTTAAATACAACATCCATTTTGATTATGCTATGCCAGGCATCTCTAAATGATATGGGGGGCATTTCACTGTTGAGCTCAGGTGCATACCTGACCACACGAGAGTGTCAGGAAATGGAGTCTCGATGAATAAAATTTTTAAAGGAGGAGATTGACACAACTTCTATCATGCTGGATACTGGTCAAAGAGGAATTATACATATTCGCATAGACTACATAATCTGCAGAGACTGGCTCTTTGTTAGATAGCAAAAGAAACATAGAGCTTCAATTGAGGGCACTCATGCTACTCTCTCGCTCTAAATTCAGTGGATTTTTTGAAGTTCTAACTGCACACTGTTTATTGGGATTACACGCTAGGAGAAAAAACTTCCATTTTAATGGCTGCTGCAGAAGTTGTCACAACAATGAGGAGGTTGAGACTATGCAACATCTTCTCTGTCTTTGCCCGGCTCAGAAGGAACTTAGAGCCCGACGAGTGGGGGAATTTTTTTTTCATAATTTTGGCGGTGTATCTCACGTTGCTATTAAGAAAATATACTCATTTCCTCGTGCTTCGGGTTAGTTTTTGATTGTTTAACCGGTTTTTCTCTGGGTGGTTGGACGCTATACGCCACATCCCTTGTGTCAGGTACCACACTGGGATTAGTCATAAGCCCAAGTGAAATAGTTTTCGGATAATCAGCCTGTTTGGACAAACCTATAGCCAGGGATCATTATTTAAATTTCCTTTAATTTAGACCATATATATTTTAATTAATTAAATTTGTTTTAAACAATTTTTATTTTCGTCAATTTATTTGTCGCCTTAGCTCGTTTAAGCTTTAAGAGAGATTGTTTGTCTAAATATGTAAGTTAATATTAAAACACCCTGCTTGTATGTTAGTAGAAAATTTTATTTATTAGAAAAAAATTATAATTAACATTTGTGGGGTTGCATCTTTTTCCTCAAACATTTGCCTAATGTGAACATACCTTAACAGTTGATTATGTGCTGGTAGAAATTATTTACTGTATATTAACGGCAACATTTAGCGGTATTAAGTTTAACGATGTCTCAATCTAAGCAAATAATCAATATTTATCTGCTTGAATGCTTCATTTAACTATAGAAAATCTTACAAATTATACCAAATAGTATATTTGTTAGTATGGAAGAGCATTTGTAATGTTGCTGACAGACATACAAACATACATACATCAAATAGTTGTGTTATACACATGATTTATGATTACGATTGAAATCTAGTATCGATTTTCATCAACAATTCTCTTTTTGTTTTCATTGACGTTATTGTTTAATTTTTAGCTGAAAATGTTAACAATCGTTATACCTCAGCTAGTCGTGCAGACAAATAAAGACTTTGTAATTTTCATTACCTCTATTACTTTCAATCTTATCATAAATTGATTAGAAAATATTGTTGCTGTTTTTTTACGACAAGAATACATGTGAACATAAATAGAGATTAATTTTAAGCAGTAAAAAGTATGTTAAAATTGTTTTTTGCAACAAAAATTTTGGTAAAAACAATTTAAATAGACAATAAATAACTGTTGTATCTAAATCATAGGTGCCCATTTCATCAAACACTTGTTTATAACTCCACCTCTTTTATTTGTATGCTCTTTAATAAAGTCGTCCATGAGACAGTGATGAGTGCCAGGGATGGAAATCATGGTACAATTGTACTTTTTATGGTACATTTTTGACCTTGTTGGTACCGTGGTACTACCGCGAGCTACTTGGAACCATTTAAAAATTCCAATGTCTCACTATATGGAAACAATAATGTTGTCCATGTTCTATTTAATTTTGTTTGTGTGTGTCTTATTTTATACTGTCGACTTCTCTGTTTTTGTTCCAATGCTGTTGTCAAAGCGAATTCATGTACCAAAATCTGTCAAGTACTTTATTTCAAACTTCTAACAAAAATAACCTGTTTATTTGGCACCACCTGATACATGAATTCGCCTTGGCTGTTATTATATGTATTTTATTTTACTTATGATTGTTAAACAACCGATCTATACGTATGTACCTATGAATGTATTATTTAATATTTTTTATTGTATACCTCTGAATTTTTATAAACATTTTTGTAAAGTTTATGCTTTTATTAATAAATATTAAAAAAAATGGTACCGTCATGGCCTAAAAAGTACATTTTGTTTTCATACTTGGTACAAAATCATAAAAGCCATTTTCCTTCCCTGATGGGTGCACATGCTGAGCGGCTGTTGATATTTATTCAAACACAGTGCGTAAAAACATTATGATGGAAATACAAAAATATTTTGTTTTTATTAAGTCAAATTTAAAAATTTATTGATAATTTCCAATTTTACCAAGTAGAAAAATGATAAATTCAGCGTTTACTGCATTTTTATTAGCTTTTTACATCCAAAACAATTTCTTGTATTAAATTTTTATGGAAATCTTTACGCTTATTTTTTCTTTTAACAAAAAAATAGCAAATTTAGTGTGAACTGCATTATTATATATTTTTAAAAACCAAAACAAATTTTTTGATAAAAATCTGTGAGCTTACTTTTTCAAAGCACTGTACTTTAACATTCTCTCACCAATATGTCTGCACAACATTTTTTGGGCATTTATGATCTAAATAATGAAATTTGCCTAAATCAAGTTAGAATTTAGAATATGAATGAAACTTGTTTACAGATTAAATAATAAATTTTTAATTTCACGCAAGGGAGACACATATTATATTCTCATGACAAACAAAATGTTGAGTTAAGGTTAGATTTCGGTTTTTGTTTCCACTTTAAAAAATTTTCGATTTTATACCGGTTCGAATCACAAAATCAATGGGGAAATAAACAGTTGCCTTAATTGGCAACACTGCGGCTTTAAGTTTGAAGTTGTTTTCTCATAACCTTAACATGCATCTATGTTACCTCAAGGAAAGTTATAAATCTATAAGTTTCCGCCTAAACAAATGAATGTGGGTGGTTATGGAAGCGAGTGCGGAGATTAAACATACATCCGTTGCACGAATCTTTACAGGCGTAGACCTGTTATAATTGAGTCAGTATCAGAGCAAAATATGTAAGATGTCTTTGTTCTTTCAAATAGTTCACAGTTTTTGAAAACGTTGCTTTTTTTCTTTTTATAATCAAAAAATAACATCATTGTTATGAAATACTTCTGATACATCTGCACACATGTCGACATTAACAGAATATATTTATTGTGTAATACAATACAAATGAAAATGAAAATGATTATTATTATTATGTACCATGAAATATTCTTGCTTACTTGGATGCGAGACAGTGAAACAATGGTAGAATTGTTATGTTTTCTCGGACAATATCTATGTAACATTTGTTGCTATGCCTGTACATACCTACATACATGTGTACGTACGTACGTACGTACTTATATCTAATGCATAAAAAATTATGAAATTGTTAGCTTCCGCCCCATTTTTCGCTTTGATTCTTTGTTTCCTATTCTACTGCATATAAATGTAAAATAGAATTGTTTGTCCTTGGGCAAATGAATTTTGATTTTGTTTTATGGCACTGAAACATTATCGAATGATTAAACCATGAATGATGGAATTTATAGTCAAAGAAGAATAAAATTATAATACAACGTTCGATGGCAGAGTTTAAAGGAATGAATTCTTTAGGATTTTAAGCCGAGAAGGGAATTTTTTAAATGGCAACCTCAAAAGTTGCCATTGAAGTTAAATTTTTGTTAAAAATATTTTAAAAAAAACTCACATACTTACAAACATATGAATTGATTTCTTTCAATTTAGGTTGAAAGATCGTCTTCCTTTAAGTCCTTGACTAAACATTTGTAACTGTAATAAATCGATTTGATAGTATTTACTTCCCTGCTGGAGTGGGTATGTGATTTTATTCTATTGTTTTTTCTTGCGTATGTATGTCTTTTTATTTTTATTTTTACAACATTTTGATGTCAAAATATTTTATATCATTTTATTATTACAACAACAATGTAATGTACTCTACTAAACGAAATTTCAAATATTTAACAGAATTTCTTTACTCTCTAGCCTTCAAGGCTAAAACAATAACAACAGAATATTTTGAAATGAAAACATTGAAACAACAACAACAACAGCAGTATGTACAAATGCACATAAAAAAACTAAAAAAAAAAACGAAATGTGGCATTCCTACAGCCTTTTTTTTTTTCGTGAAGAGGCAATCATATAAAATGTGTCGACATTTAGTTGTAAATGTTGTTATGGTTATTGTTGTTGCTTTGTAAGGACATTTCTAGGAAAAATATACATATAATATATTATTGTTGTTTTTATTGTTGTTGTTGTTGTGGCTGTAGTAGATGTCTTGACAAGCTGACAAATCGAAAAGTTAACAATTGCAGTCGCTTGACTTTTCAACCAAAAGGAGCTAAAGATTTTTGTACATTTGCAAAAATAAAAAGCATGTCAGTAGGAAATGAACTAAATGAGTCCAAATTAAAATTAAATAAAAATGGTTTTAACAAAAAGCATTATGGCAGTAAGAAATTGTTGATGATTTCAAAATGCTATAATTCAGTTTTATAAACTAAAAAACAATAATTGTCGGGTGAAAATAAAAATTTAGCCCGTGTAAGTCATACTACATATCGATGGTCGATAGTAGAAAGGCCTTAACTTGTATTTTTTGTTCAGTGATTCCAATACCTTTTACACAAATACATCTCGATACAAAAATTTAATGGAATAATATCAAAAACAACAGTTTTAGTCAGGCATTGTAGAAAAGAATTTTCATTATGATAATACAGTTTCTATTACCTGCTTTGCCTGCTCCTATAAAGTTAAAATTATTTGAGTTAGGGCCTTTTTACCTGTAAGCAACGTTATGCATATGCTTGCACCTTTCAACAACAATCCAGTAACAATGTAGTGAGACGCTCATTATTGCCAGGCGGTCTATTTTTGACTCTCCATTGGCATTTACACAAATATTCATAATCCATATTTGAGCATTAATTAAAGTCTGCAAACTCAGGATCTTGGTGGTGAGAGAAGTTATTATTTTTCTCATTCGTATTAGGGCCCTAACCAGAAAATGGCTAAATCCTTTCTAAAATATGCTCTTTAAAATTTTGTTGGACTGATGATTAATTGCCTGAAAAAATATTTAGCTAAAATACAATGTTGTATTTTATATGTTTGTTTAAGTGGAGGATAATAAATCGTTATGATTGACCGACTATAACCTTTTAAATGCTTCTTGTTTTTCATATTATTGACTAACTATCAATTAAAAATGAATCGTTCTCGTATTCGTATGAAACACATCAATTATAGCACAACCTTAGTCACTTTTTTTTTTAAATTTTGAATAGTTTGACTCCCTTTCCAATTGGGGTTTCGACTTAAAATGCACTTGAATTTGTTAAACATTTGTAGTTATTCACAAGGATTTGCCAAAAACTCAAATGAAGATGCATGTTGTTTACTTAAGCGTGTTTTATTTTATACATTTGAGTTTTAGTTTTAAGAAAAAATGCACATGACTCTGCAGTTGTATTTATCCCTTTAGGCATTTCTTTATATTTTTTTCCTTTAAACTTCTTATTTTACTTGAATGGCTTCAGTTTTTTTTTATTTTATTAAGATTGCAAAAGTATCTAAAGTCTAACCCTTGGATATTTGCAGTTCTTGTTGTTATTGTGCTAATATTTTGGACTTTGTTAGTTCTTCAGGGAAATTTTTTAATATTTTTTTTTTTTTTTTTAACAATTAACAATTAAAATATTTTGTCAACAATTTTTTAAAAAAGGCGGGAAAATTATTTATATATTTTAAATGTTTACAAATAATTTTCCCGCCTTTTTTAAAAAATTGTTGACAAAATATTTTAATTGTTAATTGTTAAAAAAAAAAAAAAAAAAAATATTAAAAAATTTCCCTGAAGAAGCTACCCAATGTGGTAGCGAAATATCGGAAAATAAAATTGAAACTATTTTTTATTAAGAAAAGTGATCTCAAGCTCAATAGAAGAAACTGTTTATATAAAATATATTACGTTTCTTAAATATTTAAATACTTTTGTAAAAATTATATATTCACTAAACTCGGCGGCAATTTACACCGTTTAAATATTTTTGAATCAAACGTTTATACCAGGCAGAATTAGAATCTAAAATTTTACAAAAGTTTTTCTTATAATGAAGGACATATTCTTTGATTTTTTTTTAAATAATTTAGGTTCAAAAATTGTTGGCTATTCTTAAGTAAATTAAACGAAAACACACAGCCTAATCAAATAAGCAATGTTTCCCGAACCGGTTTTTAGTTGACTGAGTAAAATTTTAACAAATCTATTTTGCTTTAGACACAATGTTAATTGCTGTAAAAAATATTAAACGACAATATTGTACTATTGTTTTTTGTACTTCATTTCTCTACTTAAAAGCTCCCTTTTTAAAAAATACAAAGAAAAATCTGCCATATTTTACAGTTGGCTTTGGCAAAAAAACAACACCAAATTTAAAAAGTGCTTTCTTACTGAGACAACCTTTATATAGAAATTATTAAACCAATGTTTGTGTGAGTATCAATTGCTACGCATAAATACCTGATTGTTTTGAGAAATTAAAATTGTTTCACTCCATATAAAACAAAACTTTCAAACTTGTCAATTACAAGATAAGTCCTTCCTATATAAATTACAACTACAACTATTGCTTACATTGGCAGCAATAGGGCATCAGAGTATTAAGATTTAGAAAATTTTGTTGCTCTACAACAACAAATAGTAAATATCAGATTTTGTTGTTTCAACACTTAGCAGCTAGTAAACCACTGTCGCTTCTCAGTTTAAAAGTTTTATAAGCATATCACATCTTTCGCTAGAAATTTGTATGTCCTCCATGTAGTCGTAAAGTATTAGCACCCACATACACATCGACGTATAAAGTTTTTGTTGTAATCTCTGCATAAAATAGTAACAATTTAAGTTACTTAAGCAAAGTAATCAAAAACTTTTACAATTGAATTAGTGCCGCATTCAACCATATCACACACACACACACACCCAAACACTCACGTAAATGACAAGTGTGAGAAAGGATGTCATATAATTTCTTAAACCCTTGTGCTTATTTAAACACATACATTTACTTTCATAAATATTCCATGCCCATGCTCGGTTTGCTTGGAATACATAGACTTGTGCACAGACACAGTCACATGGATGAATAAACAAATGAATATCTAGTTCTGGTACAATAATTAGCAACAAGTGTAATTAGTTTTCAAACACGTAGCGACCAGAACAGTCCACATACTTGTCATTCAAATCGAATTTTCAACCACAACAGAGAGGAAATAGCATTTGATGAGATAGAGAACCTTAATTACGTTGGAATTCAATAGGTCATACTTAAGGCTACAAATTTGAAGTGTAAACTCGTGCACATTTATACACACACAAAAACGTTAAAGTTTTCATATTTTTGCAGGAATATAAAAAGGCACATCGATGTTGGTAAACAGGTCCAAAACTAGGTAGATGAGGCAAAACATTGTTTGGTTTAAAAAACAAACATTTGTTACACTCTGGACTTGGCCCTTTATATGCCAAGCGCAGCTTATCGGTAATGTCACACAATTTGATGCTAAATTTTACTTAAAAATAAATATTTTTACAAAACTTTTGTGAATTTAAGTCTCTTACTAACCTTTAGTCTCTTACTAACCTTTAGTCCCTTTTTTTGAATTTGCTTTATTAATTCAGGATTTTTAAAACAAAATGCCCACAAAACCTAGAAAATAGTACAAAAATACAAAACATTGTAGCATCTGTTGAAAATATTTTTTTAGTTAGAAAATAATTAGTAGAATTAGTATTCATCACTTGTTTTTTTAAATGTATTTCAAATGTATCTTTTTATGGACAGGACCTGCATGAATATAAAAATTCTAACAACGTTAAACAAAAAATGTTATGCGGAAAATATAAAAAAGTGAACTTATAATACTTTAAGAAATACTTATTATTAAAAATTTTAATACCGCAAAATTTTCCTTTTCATATAATTTTCCTTAATTTACTACTTGAACCCGGTTCGCATTACTGACTCTAAATAAATTTCTATATTGCATTTATTTTTATTCATTTCGATAGAATAAAGTATATAAACGAAAATTTTTTTACAAATTAAGATGCGAATATTGTAATGAAAACAAACTATTTAAAAAAAATTTCCGTTACTTTCAAAACTTTATGCTTTGTTAGCAATAAGCATCACCCATTTAGTTTTTGATCATCGATTATGGCGTCAACAGCAAAATAACAAAATCAGAGAAAAAAACATTGTGGACACTTTATTGGTTAACCCTAATGCCTGTTTTGCAGCTATAGCAAGGCTAACAGTGACTGCAAGGAATGTCATAAACCGGTTCAGGGAGACCCAATCCACTGAAAGAAAACGCGGATCTGGCCGAACTCCCGGTTTTGTTAATAATAAAATAACGTTAAAAATTAAGAATGCGCTAGTGTCTAAACCAAACATGTCAACTCGGGATTTGGCAAAAAAGTTTAACGTTTCTCATATGTATGTTCAAAAAGTAAAGAAAAAATTTAAGCTAAGATCATACAAAGTAATAAAATTTCCAAACAGAAGTTCTGAAGTTGATCGAAGGGCAAAAAAAACGAGCAAGAAAACTGCTGAAGACAGTTCTCAACAATTTTAAAGCCTGCATATTAATGCATGACGAAACGTATGTCAAAGAGGATTTCAAACAAATTCCTGGATGTCAATACTACACTGCATTTATGAGAGGTGTAAGGAAAATTTTTAAATATAAAAAGGCTGACAAATTTGCGAAAAAGTTCTTAGTGTGGCAAGCAATTTGCAGCTGTGGTAAATTCACACAGCCTTTTGTTTAACGTGGTACATTAAATAGACAAATGTACATAAAAGAGTGTTTACAAAAACTTTTGTTGTCATTGTAAAACTCCATTCTACGCCCCCAATATTCTGGCCTGATTTAGCAACAATTCATTATTCCAGAGAAACTATCGATTGGCTCAGAAAAAATAATGTACAATTTGTTGAAAAGGAGTGCAATCCACCAAATTGAACTTCGTCCAGTAGAAAAATTTTGGGCTCAAGTGAAAACAATACTTCGAAAAACATCAAAAGTAGCTAAAACTCAAAAAACATTATACTTCAGATGGAATAAGGCGGTTAAAAAAATTGGTAGCAAAGGTGTCCAAAACCTTATGAGAGGCTTAAAGGCTAAAATACGCTCCTACGCACTAGCCCGTTATCGAGAGTAAATTTTTTATTACTTTTAAAATATATGAAGTAATATTATTAATTTGAGGTATTATTTTTCTTATTATTAGTTTTGTATTAAAAGTTATTAGAAAATCAATTTGTAAAAAACTTTTCGTTTAAACGCTTTAGTTTGGGAAAAATATTTTTGTACGTGCAACTTCTTTTATTTTGCTCCGTCTAAAGTGTCCACATGTGCATTTATTTCTTACCAACTTTCTAGTACCATTTTAAATACCATTTTAATTTAAATTTTGTTGTTGTCTATTTTCTCTTAGAAATAAGATATTGTATCGCTATGAAAGGTATTTTATATATTAACTCATTGACAAAAGTATTCTGTTACCAAGTTTTATCAAAATCCTTGCAGCTAGTTTTGAGCCAATTGAGTTAATGTTGATAGACCGAAAGACAGACAGACAGACAAAATTTTATCAAGTTGTGTTTTCTCTTGTGGGTGGTTAACATCGCTGTTTACACCCCCATTAAAATTGTCAAAAAAATTTTTATGTCTAGATACAGTTTTTGTAGAACCTTATTTTAAGTAGGGATAGAAAGTTAGAAAGAAGTCCTCTATTGGGCTTGAAATTACATATTAGCAGTTTTTGGGGCCATAATATCAGTAATAACATATACGATGTGGGCTATGACCGATTATAAAAAATTATAATGAAGTGCAAGGTGTTTCCTGTTTCCTGTGTTCTATTTCTATGTGTATGTTTAACGGTGTGCTTTAAATCTTGCACAAGATTTGAACTTAACAAAAAAACATAATGTTTAATGAAACATAAAATGAATGTATACAAGAAATGCAAATAAGCATCACGATTTTAACGAAAAATTTTTATTATTCTTGCATTTTGTTTTAAGAATTTCGAGAATTAATTTTCTCTAAGGATTGCGGCCATGTCAGTTCTCGTTGTCGATGCTTCGCTTATACCAACAATCATCTTCTTGATATTCAAGAACGACTTCAGTTGTGACTATTTTCAAAATTTTATGGACGGCTGACCTCTATTTTTTGAAGCGTCTGACCTAAGTATCTTTTAATGGCGGAGAACAAATCAGTTTTTGAGATTTTCTGGGTCCAAAATATTCAGTTGATTTTGTGCAGGTATTTATTTACAAGCACTTGAAGTTTGGAAGACACTTACTTAGTTACTTTATATGCTTCGTAACTATTAAGCAGCATTTACTTCAGGGTGAAGTTGAATACCTTTATCTTTGCGAAGAGTAACACATTTTGGTCAAAGTTGCAAAAGCGCCTCGTGCGCGATTTATTTTCTTCATAGCATATTTATTAAACCCTGGAAAGGCTTAACTTATTATATTGCCTAGATAAGAAAATTTATTCACCCAGTCTATTTGTATACCATTAAGGAGTGTCGGGTTTGTGTTTTGATGTGTTTTTTCATTTACCATGCTGTTGCAGTCTTACCAGTTTTTGTTGAATGCCCTTTAGATTATGTGTCATGTGCATAGCCAAGGTCATGCTTTTGCTGATTAAGATGTTAATGGATTCCTCTTGTCACCTCAGTATTTCTTGTGATGAACAGTGTCTAACAGAACTAACAAACAGATTGGTGGTAAAATACACCAGGAATTTTTAATCTACGGATTATTTAAGTATAATTGTTATTTAGTTAATAAATATTAATATTATTTTTACTTTAAACACTTTGCTAACAAAGTAGTTATAAAACAACTTTTAAGACAACAGTTTTTATAACCCAACAACGATTGTACAACAATTTTATATAATCAATTTTATTGTGCATTTTAGCAGGAATTTAAAAGACTAAAGTGTGTCTGAAAAATGTGAATTCATCATGTTCATATGCATTGTACAACAAAAGAAAAACAACAACTGCTACAACATCAAAAACAGTCATCATTTGGTAGACAGGATGTTTAATAACACATTGAAATTCATATTATTTCCGATACATGTATTTGCTAACGTCAGTAAAATTTAAATAAATAAAGAAACATCAAAGCAAATAATCAATATATGTATCTGGAAAAGGAAAATTATTCTATTCTGATGAAGCACTTTAACACAGTACAAGTTCAAAGGCTTGTTAATAGGAAAGTTTTAACTTTTGCTTCTGCATTGATAGCAAACTTGCTATGAATTTTTTATGTCAAGTGAAATATGTTTCAAGTAATAATCGTCGTTGATTTATACGTCAATTATTGATGTTTAAAAAACAAGCCTTAGCGAAGATTATAAGACTCTTGTGTAACCATTTAAATCGCTATTTGAAGTGTCCAGGGAAATCTACGTTCATTTATCTTTATCCGAAATTATTCTCTTTTGGCTATTCTTTAAGGGGTTCGCTAAGGAAATTTCTGGATTTAAGTAAAGTATTGGAAATTAAGAAAAGGAAAAAAACATATCAGAGCACTTTGTTCGACCGTGCTGAATCTGATAACACCTTCTATTATCATGTACAATACGTATGTATGTAGTAATAATTACCACATCGCAGCGTAGCCTAGATTTATTATTTCCACCATACTTGATTTTCAATTTGTATAAAGTAAAATGCATTTTACTGATCAATCCCTTTTTACTTGAGACCCATATTGATCAGGTTAAGAGAAAAAACCTTCAGCCATTTTGTTTCCGAGTCCAACTTGGATTTTACTCTTTTTATTTTACTGTTAACTGTATTCTACTGATCAAGCCCTTTAAGTAAAAAAAATATACAAAACACCACAACTAATTTATCTGTTCAACTTTTAATTCTGAGGAATTGCCAATGAATTTGACATTAGCATGTCATTAAAAAAATGCTAATAATGTTTAAATAGTTTGAATAGTCTCAATATTATTCGAGTAAAGAAAGTCGCTAAAATTCGATTATAAAAAGTAATTTTTTCATCATTAAAGCTATATTTATATAGGATTTAAGAAAAATCATCTGGACATACATAAATATATTATTGAAAATTTTGATGCTGCCACTTTTTAAATTAATGTCTGTCTGTATTACTGTCTGTATGTCTTTCCGTGCGTATTCTGGAACTCGATTGACTCAAAAGCAGTTTGGTGTACTTCGTTAAAATTTGTTACATAGAGATGGCCCAGTACCCGTATACTCTCTGTTGCGAGATAATTTCTTCATTCTGACAGCAAATAAAAAAAAGTTTTTGTTTAACTTTTGTGTAACAGATGAAAAAAGAACCTCAAGCTCTTTATAAAACAAAAAAAAGATCGAATAACTAAACATAGTGGTCACGCTTTCGAAAAATTAAAATTAATATCATCTTGTTCAAATACGGACTGAAATACATTCAAAATAAATTTCACTAATTTGCAGAAACAAATTTGTATGAAATTTAGTGTTACTCAAACTTTAAATTGTTTCAATGAATATGGGTGTAGGCTTTTAATTTCAATCCATCCAATTGTCTTGATATAAAAATTTTTTAAATTTCTTAAATTCTTAATTCTTAATTTCTTTCTTTCTTTGCGAAAATAACATTCGTTTTACTTTTTTAATCATTCGTCAGCAATAGAGTAAAACACACGTTTAAAATTAAAAAAAAATGTAGAGTAAAATAAATAAATATTTTTATATGAAATGTTGACATAATGTCGACAACTGTAGCAAAGCCAATTGTGATAGTATTTAGTACTAAAAGTATTAACAATAAAAACAGGAAATTGTTGTACTTCCTTAACGTTTCAGGTAATGGACTTTAAACAGCATAAGAAAATCCCAGCTACAGCCTACAAATACATATAAACACCAGCAATAAGAGTTAAAACAAAAAAGGAACAACTACAACAAAGCCAACCCAAAAATATATTTTAAGAAGAAGTAGCTCAACTGCTTAAAAAAACAGTTATTTAATTAAAAACAGTGAAAAATTAGACAAAAACTACAGAGGCATACATTTTGATGTACTTGGTCATCTTTATTTGACAAGCCTTTACCTAAACATAGTCCAGTTACAAATACTAACAAAACGCTTTACACTATTTCCCCTTTAATCCAGCCTGCTGTTTTGCCCTTCCATTCTGTTTTAGCCATATAAAAGCCATCAACAGAAGAAAAGCCCTGTTGCCAGTACAGTTCTCGTCATTTTAAAGCTCATATTCAATCTCAGTAGCAGCAACTTCCTTGACGGCATCATTGTCTGTTTTTTCATCGTAGTCATGACTTCTCTTGTGTATATGTTTTATGTCTAAGTTAGTGTTGTTGCTGTTGTTTTTGTTGTACTTAAGCTGCTTGACACATTTTAACATTTGATGTGTTTATTTCTGGCTAAACTCAAAATAAGGACATTTAACATTTGAAAACTGTTTGTATTACAAATTGCTTTGTCATAAGAGTAAGTGAACTTTGTGAAAATGAAATATTGATACGGAGAGCAATTTTACAATAAAAAATTATAAATTTTTTCGTTTTTATTATTTAAATAATTTATAATGATATGGCCAGTAAATGCACTTAAATATTTAAGCAGAATTCTGACTATAAAAATAAACAAACAAGTGCAATAACATTAATGTCATCAATTTAATTATAAGACTTATTTTTCGACTTGATCCACCCTGTAGAATCTAAGACAATACAGCCATCCAAGGCATATTTATTCATCAGTTAATTGCAGTTCGGAGATAATTTTTTATTTATATTTTTTATATATAAAGTTTGACATTTTAAATAAATTAGAAAAGAGAGAAAATTGCTTTTTATTTATGCATTTTGGCAGCTGAAATTTAAAATAGGTGTTGAAAAAATAATCAGCTGGCGAATCAAGAGTACCTGATGAATAAATATGCCTTGACAGCCATCTAGCCTCACTATATTTTGAATTTTATATACAAAAATTTTACATAGACGTAAGTGACAATATTGTTAATAGAGTGAGTGTCTAAAAATTAGAACAATCTTTATTATACATATAGTTTATGTATATTTTGGTATTTGAAATCGCTTAAGGTCAGAATTTTGTTGCATTATAAAAATATTTGCACATTATGTGGGCCAATGGAAAATTTTAAATTTCACTCTCGACTGTATAAACGAATGTTTGTTATATTTCTTAAATCAGATTATAGAAGACCATTAACTCTACTTTTCCCCAGGTTAGTAGTCCTTGCAATATTAAGTTTATGAAACATAGTCTTACACTTTATAAATCCCTTTAAATCTAAATCATATAAAAATTTCTAGAGGTAAAACACACATCCTAACAGGCAAGATTTTCAATGCCTTTAGAACATCGTTCTCAACAACATTTGATTTTTTAATATTTATGAAGAAGGATATGAAAAATGTTTTTTCAATAAAACACAAGACTTAAGTAAAGTCGAAACAATAGTAATCTTCAAATGTTAAGAGGTTGGCCACACAGCCCAAGGCAGAGAAGCATAACAACATCAAAACAGATGTTTTATTTATAGATTTGAATTGTTCTTTATTTCAGCACAACTGGATAAAATGCACGACAAGTCAATTCAATCTTAATAACTTAAAAATTAAAATAAAAAAATGAGGATTTCTTGGTCATGTTCACTTACTCCAATACCCGTTGCCTTTGTAATTTATTGTGTTCAATCTAAGATTTGTTATAATGAAATTTATATTTATCAATAAACTAAGGAAAACAAAAAAAAAAAATAAATCAAATTGATGTGAATAAACCAGAAATATTTTTAAACTCATAACATGTTCTATTTCTTCTTCCTTGTGTCACAAATTAAGGTAAAAAGGGGAAATACTCTATACAGATAAACTATCACTGTCATATCACATTTACAGACAAAACAACGAACTAAAATTAAATCAAGAATAAAACTGTCACGTGGTCATTGATTACAATTACGCGACACAAATTTCAATTGTAAACACCATCAAGACGACAGCTAGAAGAGCAGGAAAATATTACCTTCAAAGGTTGTAAAAAAAAACATTTTATTATTCCTACATAGAACTTTAAGAAACACAAAACCAAAACTGTTTTAAATTGATTAAATTTGGTAGTTTTATAATTTCAGCCATTAACTGCAATGGCTGACTATTAAATTTACAAACGTCTTAACCACTACCATTACGTCTAGCCTGGTATAAACAGTAGAATTCTGCACTGTGTGAATTAAGGCTTATAATTCAATGATGGGTTATGTAGTGGTAAAATTATTTACAACCTTAATGAAGCCACAATTTCCTCATGTCAGGCAATAATTCTTCAAGAAAAAAACAACCTTCTTCCAACAATAGCTGTAAACAAATAAATGCAACAACAAAATTAAAGTAATTACAAAGACAAGTACAAGTAAAAGTCAAAAACTACTGCCATTTAATACGGATCCTTGCAAGCGCACGCTTCTCCACATGCACTCATACGCATACAAACATGCTTGGCTTTTATACATAAATATGCGATTCTATGTTTATGCCATAATCGGGCTGATTGCCTATGCCACTGCAGAAAATGGGTGGTAAAGGGGGAATTTATGAATTATGACTTAATATACACATACACACACATATGTACATTCATACGTATGTATAGAGTTAAAAGTAAATGTTGTGCTTCTCTTTAAGAGTTAGGATGTTCCTATTCCAAAGTTCCTGTGAATTTTATATTTCTCCTTAATGTTAACATGTTTACACAGTTATTCTTTCTTCGCTAGTTCTTTTAAGAGCATAGGGCTTTAACAAAGCATATTGTTTTTACCTTTAACCGTGTCATTTATATTTTTATATTTAAGTAGATGATTAGTATAGTGTAGCCTGTCCCAGGATAATGGGGCTGCCATCTGTCGCTGTCTAGCAGCAATGCCTTCATATGAGTTCCGTGCTATATTTTAAGTCTTTCTGAGCATTTAATTTTTTTCCTTTAGGTGGAGATTTCTAAACGTCCATGTGATGTTGTTATTATATAACAGCAACAAGAAATATTGTATATCGCTGTTGAAAAAATTCATAGAACATATATCATATATAATACTTTCGACAAAGCAGCTCGAGCGATACACCACAATTTTTCAAAAATATCTATATTTAGAGTGTTCTATATGTTAAAATATGCAATGACATTGACTCAAAAATAAAGAAATATTTCATCAAATGTACAGATCAACTAACAAAACGTTTTGACTTGGAACATAAATTAAAAAAAAAATCTTTAAATATAATTAACCCTTACGAAATCATGAAAAAGAGCAATAATTTTTCTCATCAAGATTCTGAATGAGTTCACCAGCTTTATTTGTGCCAAAAAAAAAACAGATTTTCGACTCTGAACTTAAAGAGTTAGAATTTGTAATATTTTAAGAAATTTTTTAAAGAAGCAAAGAAAATTTGCCAAACTTTTTACAAACATTTCTACATCTACAATGAAACGTTGTGATTTTAGTTGAGCATCTTCAATGCTGTAGAAGGTTGACCAGCAAATTATGGTCCTTCCATCTTCATCCACAAATGTGCGAAGAATTTTAAGTCAAATAAATAAAACACAATTTTGATGTTCGTTGCAAAATAAATATTTGCAAACAATTTTTTTTCTCAAGTTTATTTTATATTAAATAATGCAAACGTTTGAAATATTAAACTCTAACATCTGCAAAGAATATTTTTTATTAAAATTTAATTTTTTAACTTTGAAAAAAATTTACCCTAAAAATATATATTTCTTTCAAATAACTCACTACTTTGTTAAATTGTTAGTTCTTTTGACATTTATGTAACTCAAAATGTGTCCAACAGTAGCTAATGGTAATATGGGCTATTTTGTTTATTTTTGTTAAAAAACTGTTTTGCTGTATTTAAAATAAAAGTGCCGGTAATGTCGAATTATTTTTCTTTTAAAAATGCTGATTTTTTTATCCATATTACCCTGGTGGTAAATACTAATTTGGGCGAACTTTGTAACTAGTTGCCTCCAAAGACATCGCCAGGTTTATGCCAAAATGTATGTAGCGAAGGTACTAGGATACTACGTGATACCACTTGTCAAAATATTTATTTCAGTATAACAAAAAAAATTGTTTCTTTTGGACACCCTAAAATATTTTGCACAAAACCATCTTCTTGCAGTTAACCTTAACCAAAAATTTCAGGATGTATATTTTGTATACATCGATATGTATGTGTGACTCAGTCCATGCCTGTGTACATAAGAAAGTGCACAGCAATTCTACTCACATAAAATGCTACAATTGCAATTCACTGTATATGTATGTATGTTCAAGACAATGATCATATTAAGTTTTTAACATGTAATACCTATTCAGTTGGCCATGTCTCAAGACATCCTTAACGATGGACACAAGACAATGTTAAATCGTGGAAGACATTTTGAGAATTGCTGAACTAAATCGTGGATGACATATATTTTACATATTGCCACTGATAATTTATGTAAGTACAGTGTGAGACAAATATGTGTAAATGCTTGTTATGTTATTTTATTTCAATATTTTATTTTTTGATTTGATTTTTTGAACATATAAATTTAGAATTAATATTCTGGACCTGATGCACCTAAATTCGTTTATAGAAAACCAAACGCTACACTCACTGATCCTAATGTTATGCCGACAAACACTTACGCATATTTGTCTCGCACTGTACTTATATTTATATATTTGTTACCAGATATGTACGTTGTAGTCCATGCTTGTGCCTATCACCTACAGTCTCCCTTTCTTCGAAATCATTCTCTGCACGATAAATAGTGCGTCTTGTTTGCATGTTCTTTCTCCCAAAACATTCATGTAACTTTCTCATCGGCACAGTTGATTTTAATAAAATGTTCTAACCATTAAAACTGGTTGGTTTACCGAATATTTTTCCAAATAATAAATTTGCCACGTCTCTACTTCATGACTGCCAAATATGAACTGTCAAGACTAATGTTTACCAAAATGGCGTCAAAACAAAGTAGTATACCTTCCCGGTGGACACCCTGTATAATCGTCTGTGATCTTGTTGCCTTCGTTATATATAGTTAATTAAAAAAAGTGTATATTATTTTTATGGTACACGTTATAATTATATACTTTTTTTTTAAACATACAAACAATTCGAAGAATTGTCTAACCATCTAAAGACTTAAATTGTCGTCAATATACAACTATGGCACCGAATTTGTCGTCAATGGAATGTGGTGCATAATCGTCATAATCGTCATAATCGTCAAAATAAGTTTTCTTTATATTAAAGAAAAATCCAGTGAAAAATATATGAAAAATTAAATAAACAGAAATTTTAAAAATTTTGCCAACTGGGTAGTCACATACATTTGTGTATGCATACAAAGTCTCACATTCACATCGATGTTGTGGCAAGAGATGTGTCTTAATGGGAGAATAAGTAAATTTATGAAATTAAAATCACAAATTATGGTAATGGTCAACTGTACTCGTATGCATACAAATGTATGTATGTATGATGATGTTAAAGTTTGTTGGAAAATTTTCAATTAAAAAAAAATAATACTTTTGTTTTTATTAAATTAAGGAAAAACTTTAGTTTCCTATATTCTGTTTGCCAAGTTTAAAATAAGAAATTTTGTATTTTGTTGTATCTATAAATAAAGTTTTTTTTGGTAATAACGGCATTGATAAATTCACTTTTGCTAGTTTAACTAATTTGAGCTTGTGCTAGAACCAATCTCTGTGCATAATTCAAACTTTGTTCAAAGGTTTATTAGGGACAAATGGACAAAAGGAAGGACAACACTTAATTAACTAAAAACTTAATTAACCAAGCAATTTTTTATAAATTTTTATTTTTTTATTTTCATGGGCTTTTAAAAAACGAAACAAACACTCACACAGCTATCGTAACAACAAATACCATCATTATTTTTTCTCAAACATAGAAACTTTTTCACATACTTATCTCAGTCGTGAACTGCATACAGCACTTTCGTTTAGAAAAACAAAATAATGAAACAACATCGTATGTGTGGCCTCTCTATCATATGTCAGTCGCCCTCATCATCATCAGTAGCATCAGAGTAAAAGCAACAACAATTGCATTAGGCAACCGTTAAATATCGTCATCATCAATTAGAGTAATTAATTTGAGTTCTTTTTTTTTTTGTATAAATGACGAAACGACAAAAAACGATGTTTGATTGAAACAAGTGATACACATCGGCATACAAACAAAAAGTGCAAAAAGAAAAAAAAAGAAAATAAAAACGATTGCAAGTGAAAATGCAAAAGGTAATGAAATGTATGAAAAAATGCTTAACACATAATCACACATACACCAGTGTTGACAAATGTATGGAAATTGAAATTTTTATTTTACAGTTTATTCGGGTTTTTGTAATTCCCGGAATTTTTTTTTTAAAAATTGAAAAGCCAACTAGTATGCACAGAGACTATGTTTGTTTGTAGGTATACTTGCATGTTTGCTACACACATTTAGAACCATAATAGAATACATTTTTTTACGAATTTCATTAGAAACATCATGTGCAGTGTTTATTTGGTCATTCATTTATTCTTTTTTATTTGTTAGACCTGCGTTGTGTATACGAATGTGCTTGACTTTGTAGAAAATCTTTGTCGAAAGCAAAAGTTTTTTATTTATTTTTTTTTTTCAGCTTTGATAACATTGTAGTTTAATCAAATGAATATATATATTTAATTTATTAAAAACAAATACTATCTTCTTGTAATGAAACACGTTGTACGTGTTTGTAGTTTTTATCAGTTCATATGCACAATTTTCTGTGAAGAATCTAGTTACCAATTCTCATTCATATAATGTCACCATACATTTTATTGTATGAAAACTTAGTAGTAGTAGTATTATTTATTGAGACTTTTTTTTCTTATTGACACTACGTTAATACAATCGAAAATTTGAGTAAGATAAAACTTAAAACTATATGTCTTATTTTAATACACAATAAAATGAATAGGCTACTTGCCTACAAAACTGTCAAGGACGTAACAATTATGAAAAATAATTTTCTTCTTATTTAAAAGCTTAGTAATGCTTGCTCACGGCATTTATATTGACTAACAGTGCATAGACTGTCAAAAATCTTAAAAATAGTCAACACTTAAAATTAAACAATTAATATATACAAATCGAGCTGTCAAAAAATACTATCAAGACAGTGACTAATACAATAATAATGTATGGAAAAAGAGTTGACAGACGTCAACTTTGACAAATAAAACCGAACGGTTTTAAGATATTAATATATATTCGATTTACGAGAAATTAAATTATCAGTTTTCCCTCTTAGGAATTAATGCATATGCCAGGAACGGTTTTTTTGGGCCAACTGGCGAATTTAAGTGAGAATCCCTCAAGCTCTTCAGCACAAATTTTTCCGTTGAAATATGAATTATTGTTGTTGTTGTACTAAAGATTATTCATCCCCTATGATTATTCAAATCAGCCTTCCTAAAGAACTCTGGTGAATCGTCATGATCAATATTCTCGTATAGTACACCTACTGAAGAAAGGTAAGTTTGTCTGTACCATTCTATATTTTTCTGCGACTCATAAATCACATTCATCAGATGGTTTTCATGATCGGCAAGACTTTCAACAAATTTCCTTTGGAGAAGTAGGGAATATTTGCAAAATGGTACTATTGAGGCATTTTCGTAAACATATGTGTTGGAGAAACGTTCAGTCATATTTTTATAATTTTTGTTAATGCATTTACGGAGGATTTTTCTTTCCAAAATTTCCAGCCTTTTTGCAACCGATGGAGAGATAGAGAACCATATTGGGAAAGCGTACGTTAAAACGGGTCGAATTGCAACTTTGTATAAGAGGAGTTTGGTTTTTTGTGGAAGAAAATTACTATTTAACAGCCTAGAAAATATAGCTGTAATTCGTTGAGCTTTGGCCAGTATACTTCGTCCGTGTTGGTTAAATTTAAAAAGATTTTGAAAGTTAACTCCCAGATATGATATGTTGTTTTTTATTGGTATTTCAACTCCGTGTAAGGTGAGAAGTAGGCATTTACTTTCCGGGACCACGTAAGCGGCACATTTACCTGAAGCATTTCTTATGCAAACGGCTGAAGATTTTGCAGCGTTAATTTTAATTCCCCATTTATTATAAAATTTATTTATAGAGCCTAGGTGAGAGGCCGCATTTTTTAAGGCTTGTATGGGAGATTCATTGTGACTGTATATCATACAGTCATGAAAACTTAGCATTTTACAGCGGTAATTGACACATGGTTATCACATGTGTGTCATATCAAATGGTAGCAAATAATGGCACATATTTTCGAAATTAATCCTGACTTTTTAAATTTAATTGCATTTTCATTTTAATGATAAATTCAATGCTATAATGAGTTTAGAAAATTATTAATTTGTCTTAAGAAAATACAAAAATATTGAATAATAGTCGTAGTTATATTTAGTTGTATGCATTTGACCATAATTTATTGCTTTTACTTAGGTTCTATTTAAACTTATAGAACTACTACAATTCATTGAAATAAACCATAAGATTTCTTTTATTTTTTAAGGACTTTTCATTTCTTATTTTACTTGGCCGTTGATGAGACTTTGGTCTTACCACATTTGCTGTGGTCATCATCGCTATGCAGCATCATTATTTTTCACCACAAGTCTAGCCATTCGGCCAATAGCAAGCATGGAATCAAATCAATTTTATTGTAAATATAAGTTCAAGTACTTTTGCTCATAAATTAAAAATAATGATGATGAATCGAGTACTTTGCAATGTAATTTCTAAATCAATATATTTGAAATAGAAATATAAAGAAATAACAATTCTAAAGGAGAGTCAAAAAAACTAAGGAGTGATATGGAAAATTTAAAAAAATTTTCCAGGAAATTTTAGTAATGAGAGCAGTTTGCTGATACCATATTTAAGATTTTTAGCTGATTAAGGCAAGGAATCCTTATCTATATTAAATAATATATTAATGTAAATGTACACAAACAAATTATTATAATAAGGGATAGTTATTAATCAGGTAATCGCAGTTTGGAGAGAATTTTTTTTTATGATTTTTATATATTAAATTGGATATTTGAAAAAAAAAATAAGGGAAGAAAGAGAATTGTTTTTAATGTATTTTAACAGCTGAAATTTTAAATAAGAAAACAAGAACCAGCTGACTAATCAAGACTGCCTGATGAATAAATTTTCCTTGAACTATAAACTGCTGTTTAACCCTTTAAGAATATTTAGGATTTAATAAACTTTTGTTTCTGTTATAAATTTTAAAATAATAATTTTTTTCAACCATCAGTCTGATGGCAATAAAATCAATGTATGATTGAGTAATGTTGTAAACTTTTATTACCACCAAACTGGTGGTTTAAAGCAACAATAAAAATGTGATAATTAAAAGAATAACAAAAGGGGAAAAGCTTAGGTTTGGTAAATTTCGTTCTCACTCACTACAGCAAAAATATGAATTTGTATGTAAAAGTTTAATTTACAAAATCAATTTTCTTATAAACTTGTGAGGATGATATTTACATCCAACACTTAGACATTCCGATCAAAGAGTGCTGATGATGAAACCGTAGCTGGTTTCGAAAATGCATTCCACTCGTCTGGTATCGGGATTAAAACTTACTTTTAAAGTATATTCTTTCATTATCACAAATATAAATTGATTTCTTCATATAAAAATGAGAAACTTAGTATTAAAATGAACTTGAGTCAGAATAAAAATAATTAAGTCTTTGTAATAAAAAATTCTTAAATTCTTACCTCTTGCTTTCGACTATACTTTTTTCTATCAAACTAAGTCCGCCTTATATGCTCACGAAATAAAGTTTGATTTTTTTATTGATTTTGATTGACATTTTTATTGCTTTAAAATAAATTTAAAGTGACTTAAATATAAACGCGGCCGAAGTATAATTATTTTACAGGATTATGTTATTGTTGAATGTATAACAAAAAAAATCCGAGGTTGATGCCTTACTTTAGTACACTTTCCGCTTTAATACTCTAATAAATATGCAAAACTTTAACTTCAATTAGAACAAACGCCAATGTTTGTTATATTTTAATGATTTTGTCAGATTTAATCATAAAACATACTCTAACATTTAAATAATTTAAATAACCTTTTCTTTAAAAACAAAACAACATTGAATTTTTATGACCTAAAGCCAAACAAAAATCTGCCACAAAATATATAAGCAACAAAAAATAAATGTCAACAAAACTTATTCAACATTTTAAATAACTTTGTTTTACATTTTACTCCCGTTGTTGTCTAAATTTAAAATAAAATCCTTCTCTCTCTCTCTCTCTACGATCTAAAATAACATTTTAAAACACGTCGGTTCTACCTGTGCTTCTCTATGATGGACCAAAATTACCGCGGAAGGACCAAGTGGAAAAAGATGTGCAAACCCTTGGTAAACCAAACTAAGCCCAGACAAAGAAAACCTTGTAGAACTTAAGTGTCTTAACCGATAATGAAATAAGTAGCTGCTCGAATCTAATGCAACATATAATCTGATCATTCGAACAGAGAGTGTTACTTCAACTAAACGTTATCAAATTACAGGTGGTACTTTAAAATACAATGGAACAGTCACTCTTTTGAAGATGTTGATTAAAATTTGAGCTTAAAATTGTATTTAAAATTATTTATCACAACGGGACCCTCTGAGGACCCAAGTGAGCTATGCCTTTGGGCGGCTGCCGGATCTAACCTAATTCAAAAGCTATGAACCTTTAAAAAATTATTACTTTTATTTTCTAACCAGTAGTAAGTCATAATTTAAAATTTTTAAATCCTAAAATCGAATTTCCATCCAATAGTAAACTAGGCACTTAATTTTCCTTTGATATTAACGAAATATTGTTAAAACGACAGACATTATGACAAAATAATGAACTTCCTTCTATCATCAGTTAAAGATTATGAAAAAAAAAAATATTTAATAATGTGCGTTAAATATTTCTTACGTTTCTCTCTTGTCATTATCCTACTTGCAGACCCTCTGTTGCATGCATAAACATAATGTTTGAAATCAAATGTTGGTTTTTATGATGATCCTTTGAAACATAAATTTTTAATTTCATTATACAAACACAATTTATATCTTTTAGGTTTGTAAAAAAGTCTTTTGTGTGAGTTTTTAGTGATGAACTTTATTGTTGTGTGCGTTTTATACACAAGTTTACAGGATGAAAGATTATTATCGTTGTGTGCGTTTTGTAAAAAGACTATAAATGCAGGTTGAGTAGGCTTTAAATGAGGTTTTATTGAAAAACCTTTGTGTGAAGAAGCATCAATAAAGTAGTAATAACACTGATGATGTTGGATGTTTTTTAAACTGTTCGTTAGATTTCTCTAACCATTAGCAGGTAAAGGAAAAAGTTCTATTTAGTTTGTTCGTTCTGTAGCGAAATATTTGCATAAAGTATACGCATTCCGAGTACCTCAAATTAAAGCATTAAATTACCTAAGAAAGATCGCTTAAGATACTAAAATTTGGCATAAATATTTTTATATTCTTTAATATTTTCCTTTCCATACTGTGTCTTCCATTCTATTTCAATTTTTGTCTCAAAGTCTTAAATGTATTAAGGCGATTACAGCTTCGTGCACACTTTGTTGATTCATTTAAAAATTTGGTTATTTTACGGAAAAAATTAATGTTGATAAAGTAAATAAATAAAAACTGACACACATCGCCGTCTTTTTTCCTTCTTTTTTCGGGTAAAATTTTAAACAAAAACAGTTTTTTGTCTAAAATAATTGCGAAACATTTTCACAACCAACCTACATACATACGTAGGTAGTAGAGTGATCGATTATTCGACTTTTTAAGAAACCGGTTTTCAAATAGTTTGAAATTTAGAATTTAAAAAAAACCGGTTGCTATTTTGAAAATTGAGAAAAAACCGGTTAACCGGTTTGAATATATAAAATATAATATTTAAAGAAAATATAAAAAAATATTGTAAAAAAGATTATAATAAAAATTATATCTAAATATGAAATTTTTACAGTTTATATACGTTTGGCTGCACAATAACGCAATAACTGACATGAATTCAGTTGACTAATTTGGTTTTAATTAGTTGAATTTAAGGACATAAGGTACTCTTTACAAGTAAAATTATTAAATACAATAAATTAATACGTAAATAAATAAGACCTTTTTAAGGCTGTTGTAAATTTTTGTATCTCCTTCTGTACATTTTTTAAATGTTAAAGAGATCTCTTAAACTAATATGCACCAACGTATTTGGTTTGAAATGATTTCTGTAATTTGAAATACATTTTAAAGGCTAGGGAGAAAATCTTTTACAAATTTTTAAAATTCTTTGTTATACCCCTGACAGACATACAAAAACATACACATAAAAAAATATTTAAACTCAATTATTTTGCTTATTATACATTTGTTTTTTAAACAACAAATAAATTTGTAACAATATTATGGAAGAATATTTAATAGTTTTTATTTTCTGATTTTTGGAAACTTTTCGCGTACTAAATATACTATGGTACAATTGGTTACAAAGATATATAAAAATAAATTTAAAAAAATAAAAAACCGGATTTTTCGGATAAAAAACCGGTGTATTCGATATTCAAAAAATCAATATTTTGAAAAAACCGCCAGCAGAAAGGGGAAAAAACCGGGTTTTCCACCGGTTGTAAAACCGAGTCGATCACCCTAGTAGGTAGTCTATTTGAATACAAAATGCAAAAATATAAATACTGTAGCGATATATATTTTTAATAAACAAGACCCAACATAACATGCTTTCCAGAATATTCATAAATAAAAAAGGGAAGAAATAAAATCATACGTTTGGCGACATTAAACACATTGATGCAAACTGGTGCAAACGTTAGATGCTTTCCATGCCAAATGACTTTATAAAAAATGTCAGAAAATGCTGGCGGAAAGTATGTATGTTTAAACGCCTGGTATTTGATTGAGTGCATAAGTGTGTTTGGCTGCATGTGTGTGTGTTTGTGCATGTTTAAGTATTTGATAAAAATGAAGCTGTTATATTTTATGTGTATTTGTTTACACAATATTTTTGCTCTAACGAAGCTTTTGTATGCCAACTGATCTCATAATCATCTCGTAATACTTTAGGCTGTAAAACACCCAAACGAACACCTTATCAAACACATATGCATACTTGTAGTTTAATGCAAATGCATGTGTATCAAGATGTTTAGATACGGAATAAGTAATTTTGCCAAGACAATCAACACAACAGTGTAGATGATAATACTAGTAGATGGAAACGTGCAACATCATCAGCACCATCAGTATAGAAATAAAACAAACAAACAAACAATCAAAGCGATACTATTAAAACTTAATAGACAGACTGGCTGGCTGGCAAATCATGCAGCCTGGATGGCAGATTGTTTGGCAAATTTTAATTATCAGTGGGGAGAAAAATTCTAGGCATTTATTGTTTAAAAATATATCTAATTATTATTTGTTCTTGTTTTCTAAAAAGGGCTTAAATCTTAATTTGATATGCACTACTGAGTATTTGGTTATCGTACCTAATTTAAGGGAAGTTGTTTAAATAATGAATTCCTTAAAAATGGGACCTTTCCTATTTCCAAACAACATTTAAAAAATAACCCACTTCTTTGAGTGTGCCTGCCAGTCTGCCACACATACTCAGTACATACGAGGCACTATGCCAGGCTTAAGTAAACAACAACAATAATGTTATCAACATTAAAAAAATTGTTGCTGTTGTTTTTGCATCTAGTTTCTTTTTGTAATTTAGTAGAGATGCTGCTAAATTTAAAGCTTATGAATGAATAAACTGTCATATTTAGAGCATGAGTTATGTTTGCGGATATTCGTACAATGTGGAACACCATCACATGCAAACACAGTAATGGGACCAACTATTTAATTTTTTATTATTTTTTTTTTTTTTAATTAAAGGAACTTTTATTTGTACTAATAAGTAAATGGTAACTAAAATTAATTTTTTCAAGACAAATCGGAACTTTTGGTGTTGATTTAGTTAAATATTTTGCTAACCCAGATCATTTTATTTCCATCAAGACCTTAAAGTAAAATTTTGGTTGTCTTAGTGAACTTGCTCTGCTAGTTTACTAGTTCTTAAACAAAAATTAATTTTTAGAATTATTAAGAGCAGAAGGAAGCAATAAACTGCTTATGTTTATATTAAATTATTCTAAAGTGCACAAGAGTATGAAAAAAAATTTGCTTCTGCATATATTGGATCATGAAAAGAAGGTAGTGTGCCAGCGTCTCATCATGAACATAGCCAGCCCTACACAATTGCTTTGAGGCAAGCAATAACTTTCACTCGACATTGTGTTAATAGGTTCGCTTCCTGTGATAAAGTCTAGTCTGTTATATTACGGTGAGAAAAAGTCTTGGTTGTTCTACTCATTTAACTAATGTAGAATATGGTTGGCTTGTAATTGTATTGTTAAATTCTAAATATTTAAATAAATAAATAGAAGAAAACATTTTTCCAAAAATGTATACAAGTTGGCTTCATTGCATTGAATTATTTATGCACACACATACACACACAAGCAATTTAATATTCTACCAACAACAGCGACAACAAAATAATACTTTTAATTTACGTGTTGTATAAAAAATCCTACAGAAGGATATAAACTTTATAAATGAAGGCGAAAATGCTTGTCATCTTTTCTGTGTTTGCTGTTGCTTATGCTAGTGTTGGTTTGTGTGTTTTATTAATTTTTACTAGTTTTGTTGTTGTTGTTGTTGCTGTTTATCACAAGCTTACGTAATGAAGGAAAATAAGCTTCATTAATATTAAGTACGTATAAATGAAAGAGGTGTTTGTATTTTTTAATTTTCAAAAAAGGAAACTATATTAACACCATACAACAAAAACACTTACGGTTAAACCGGAAATACTTATTTTCAAGTTCTACGCAATATTAAGGGCATAATGTTAGACTTGTATATGAAATCATTAATATTTAAGTTGATAGTCTATTCAAACAAATATGTACCTCGAAAATAAACAAGAGATAGAATAAGAAATTTTAAAAGTGTTTTTTAAGGCTCAAAATTTTAAATTAGCAACACTTACAACATGTGTCAAATACAGCGGATTTAACAGTTAATAAGTGTTCTGCAAATTTTTCAAATTCAAGGTGGTGCAAAAGTAGCCACCTGAGGCTTCTTGGCTGTAATTTTTTTATCAATTGAAAAGCTTTTGTTTCACTTTTAGATTGCATTTATTTGATATCAATTAATTTTTACTTTTTTTTCATTCGGTAGAAAAAATGATTTTAGACAAGTGCCCGCAGTCAGAATTAATGACAATACGAGCAAGTTCTATAGTATTTATAATCACTCTGGCTAGAGGTTCCGGCGATAGGTTCTTCCTTTAAAAGTCTTATGCTCGTTAACATTGACCTGCGACTTCAAAATTCCACGAAAAATGAAGCCTAAAACGGTTAAAGCAGTCGATCTTTCATACCAGTACATATCAACAAAATGAGTGATAAGGCGACTCTGAAATTCAGCCTTTTTATCCGTTGTAGGTCATGTAGTATGGGTCGTCGCTCCATCATGTTGGAATCACAAGTTCTCTAGTACCAATTTGTTCACTTTAGATAGGAGAAAGTTAATGAGCATAGCTGTGTAGCACTTGCCACTAATGCCTTCAACGTTACCACCACACAGTAATTTTGAGCTGGTGTAATGGCCTTTCATGTGTTATACGCGAGTTGCGGTGTCCTAAAAGTGATAAGGTTAAGGTGATCAATTCTCAGGGATGCTCTCTGATGCCTTTAGCCACAGCCATGACATTTTCACCCGGATCATTGCTCCGTGTTGTCCAATATTCTATGAGGAGTAAGGCAGCTAAATGCGGTGGTGTTTCTATGTCTAACATCACGCTGCTCTAAGACAACAGAAGTGTTATTATGCAAAAATATCGAAACAATAATTTTTCGTTCTTAAAAAAAAGCGAATAAAACGTTTTGATTAAAAATTTCGCATTAAAATCAAACAGAATTCCTATGTTGATGGTGTTAGTGCAGCAATTACAGTTGCCAGTGAAGTAAGATATTTTTTTTAATAACAAGTTTTGACTTTTAAAAAACACCCACACAAAACTCCTTAAATATTTCTTCGACAACTCAATTTATAAAACGAATTTCTGTAGTACATCCCTAAGAGCAAAAATTAATGAAAAAAAACTTCTTAATTTCTTAAAATTTATTTACATTCCAAACTTCATTAAAGAAGCGAAAATATCTTAGAGAACTTTCTTCTGTCTATTGGCTGTTTGGTAGTTGTTGTTGTTGTTCTAAGATTTCACTTAGTCTTTTGGATTCTTAATATTCTATTGTTATTATACAGCATTTTTTGGTAAAGAAAAGTGACATTTTTTAAATTGGTTTAAAGGATAGAATTCCAAAAGATTTATTTTCTCTGTGTTAAGCTTAATTTAATTTGTGGCAAACAGCAAGTGAAAAAAAATACTGCCTTCTTACAGAAGACAAAAACTTTGTTGTACTTAATCTAATTCTGTCATCTTTAATTATTTCAGGAATGTCACCCAGTGTAAGTATCTGATGCAATGCAAAGTAGTGTTGATAAATTAAAGATAATAGTCAGTTATTATGTATTAAAATAAAAACTTAAGTCATTTCTTTTAAACAGAAACATCGCAAGGATTTATTCCTAGTTGCACTAAGCCATCGACATATCTTGAGCCGATATATATTAAATGTTTCGGACAGACGGTCATATATGAAAAATTTTTCAAAATTATTGCAGGGTATTCATAGTCACCAAAGAAAAGAAAAATAAGCTGCTGCTAAGCATAATTATTATTTTATTTCTTTTTTTTTTCTCTTTAAAAACTCTGTAATCGAATTATCATAACAAAGGCAACAATGACTTCCATTATCCACAAGCATTTCTTGTTATCATTTCAATGTTACAACAAGAACTGAACAAAAAGGTCATTACAATATGACCCTTCGACGAAACACATCCACTCCTTCCACCAAACTTTATTGGCAATAAGTCTTGAGCTACACCACCTCCAAAAATGAAACGACCTCACGCACACTCACTCATTTATGGATTTACTGGATTAAAATATGCCTGATACGTAATTATTTGTTTGTTTAATATTTTATTTATTATTTATTTAAACATTATGACTGTTTAAATATTTAAAGGCGTATTTGTATCCCCTTTAAAAAGAAGACAGTCAATAACAATGTTAACAGCAATAACAACAAACAATCAGGCCAAAACACAAGCAGACGTTGGCTATGAGTTTTGGGCTTTAAATAAATTTTTTTTTATGTTTTTTGTTTAGAGGGCGTTTACGAAAACAACCATGGATCAGACAGAATACTTGATGTATTTACCAAATACTAAAAATAAAACATAATTTATGAATTTTTATACTCTTGCAGTTGTTAGTTTTAATGTCACTCTTGTTGTTAGTATGTGTTTAATTAAGATTAAATTAAATAGGTTTTACATGCACCCTATAGAAACATGGTCAAATGATTTTATTAACTAAAAGTTTTAACCATATTTCTGTCAATAGCGAGGGTTTTATTTTCCATACAAATTGACAAAATATCCACAATAAGTCCTGGTTCCATGAAAAACTTTCTTGTATGTACAAACAGGTATATAAACTTAGAGTTTTATGTTGCCTTACATTTTGATGTAGGCTTTAATATGTTCGGTTGTAGCCAACTTCTACAATTTTTCTTTCTTCTACTTATGAATTTCTTAACCCACCATCAAAATGTTTAGGAAAAAAAATGAACAACAAAAACTACAAAAGTCAAATAATTATAGAGAGCCTGGGGCATAAAAGTGTTTTTTTTGTGGTTGGTTGAGCAAAGTAATAATTATTTATGAATTGTTTAAAGGTAAATTGATGTTGAACAAATCTGTTGGTCCCTGATCCCACACTCTATACTGAACCTACTGCAAAGACTTCATAGTAAATTTGTTAACAAAACGAAACACTAAATTGTTGGCTTTTCTTATTCGATTTTAGTTAAGAATGTGTAAATTTAATGTTTGCGTGTTTGTGTTAATGCTAAAAAGAAACAATTTCATTAAAGTTTTTTTTTTTTTTTTTTTTTTTTTTTGCAAAATTTTTAGTTAACGATCAATCAGTTTTGACACATACAGCAACCTCACGTAGTCAAGACGGTTTATTTTCTAGATACTTTATTTATGAGAAGTGATAATTTATAAAATATCAAATCATCAGCACTGCCATTACTGGCATCAGTAAACACAACAGTAGATCCACATGACAGTATTTTTAATACAACACAAATAATTTTCAATAGACTTGTTACTGCCGCTGCTTAACTCACCATTCTGCCATATTTTAGCTGCCCAATAATTAACTTCTCATAATGGACTGTCATGTTTTGGTTTGTAATTATTTTGTCTTTAAGTAAAAACAAGTTAAAATTTTTGTTACAAAATTATTATCTTAAAAAAATTTCGTTCCAAAAGAATGGAAATAAATAAAAATTTCAAAATTTAAATTTAACTAAGATAATTTTAAAGGTTGCTTTTTTTTTGTAATATAAAAGAAAACTAATATTAAGAGGTTGTTGTTTTAGTTTAATACAATGTATGAAAGCGTTAAATATCTTACGAGTTATCACGATGCTTTCAATTTTTACATTTATGATCTCTCTGGGTTTACAGAGTTAGACAAACCCACAACAGACTTTAAAGACTTCATCAAGTCCAGAATAATATACTTTTTGTATGGTTTAAACTCTAGTGTCATCAACGTAATTTTCTTTAAAAATTTTGCAGAATTTGGCGTTACAGTTAGTGCAGATCACTATTGCACCATGATTAATATTTTTTTTAAAATATTGGTGATATTGATCCCGTTTTGATGCGGGTTAAACAGGATGGATCTACGTACCAAACGGCCATTCCAACTATCGATTTTTTTAAATTTAAATTTAGTTGATTTCCAGAATAGACATCCAAAATCATACGACATGACGCCTTTCGATTATTTCCTGTGCGACACAGGTTGATATACTGGCAACAGTTGACCCTTCGGAGTCCAGGATTGCTCGTGTTATAAATGGAATACTACCAATTCTTAAAAAAGTGGACGAAATTTTCTCGTCCAGAATGCGTTTCTCCAAGAAGAGTCACCCTGGCCATATGCACGAAAAAATTTAAAAATTTTAATGCTATGTCCCAGCAAAAATTTATTTTGTACCGGTAAGCAGTAAAAAAAACATCATGCCTTCTTATAGCGCAATGTTAGAGCGCATTCGAGGGTGCTATAAATGGAAGTCAGAAATTTCTATCAAATAAATTTCATTTTTTAAAAAATAACTTACTGCAACTTCTCTCGCTTACGAGGATGCAGGAATGTAAGCGAATGATTACCTCTCTTTACTGTAGTTCTTAAAACATTTATTGAAAACACATAAAAGACACATGATATTACTGCATTAACCACGTGTGAAAATAGCAAATAATTAGAGCATCAAAGAGCCCTACCAAGTGGGACATCTCATATAAAAATCATGCCTTCCTGAAGCAGGTTGGGAAAGGAGAGTACATTTATCTCTCCCTTACAAACCTGCTTCCGGGTATGCAGTAATTTTTGCTGGGGTATTAATAATAACTGGAATAAAAAAATTTTTGATTTTATTTTTTAACTTTTTTCTTTTGATTTTGTTTAAATTCTCAAGTTATATCCGGCATAAAAAAACATACAATTGGCTTTATTCGAATGAAAATTCTTAGCCAATTTCATTTGAATATAAATTTCAGCTTAAGATTATCTCAGAGAGAGTGCAATTTTTGATCATAAATATTTTGCAGCAAAGCAATATCGTAGCGTAACGTTTGTTGTCATTCAAGGTGTGTAGCTTATCGGTGTAGACCAAAAATTGCATTAAATTTACGAGTGGCTTACGAGTCCATTGCTTAGATTAATTTTATTTATTTATTTATTATTTATTTATACAAATTGAAATTTATAAGCTCACATGCCCAAATCTTTCTGCAAAAACTTTTCATAATGAACACATCTATAGTTTCTAAGCGATAGAGTTCTAGAACGTCCTATTATTATTCTAGAGAGTGATAGTGAAGCGAAAATTATCCACAAATAAATTGTTTTATAGAACAATTATGCTAGACTAAGACCATAATGAAGTTCTTGAACAGAGTCATGTTTATCACAAAACGCAATCATCTTAGTCTTATTGTAATGATATGACGAACTTAACTAAATGCAAGACCAGTATTATATAGTTGTCAAAGGTGCGCACATATCGAACAGTTATGCCAAATTGTAACTTTATACCTTTTTCAAATGACTTACTCTTTTAATATATTTTAATTTTACTATAGGGGTAAGAACTAAATTTTTTAAAATCTTTCCGGTACAAGTACTGAATGCAAGAAAATAACGTTTAAATTAAAAAAAGCAAAGAAGCAAACAGATTGTTGTATATGCATAAACATGTCTGCTAAAAAGTTTGCAAAAAATGTTTAAGAAAACATTCCCAACAGAGTGTGAAATCTGGCAGCATGAGTCTTAAAGCAATAAACAACTACCTGGAAATGTTACAACAAAAAGGATTTCTGCTTCTTTGCAAAAAGGTTAAACTTTAAATTTTGTCCCACATAAACACATGCAGCCATATTCATTCATTACAGTGCAATGGAAGGGATTACACGAATTCTGTTACAGTTAAGCTTGAACAAACTTGTGTTATTTTAATTTAACCTAAAGAATTTTTATTCGTATATAGTCAGTGGAAACTAAGTAACTTCTAGCTTTCTAGATACACTAAGTAACAGATGAATTTAAATAAATATGATTTGAATCAAAAAAATGTTACAATTTCTTCCCAACTATCAGAGCTGTCATTACATACATAAATCTTTTATAAGAATTCATTCGAACACGTATTTCATCTCAAACGGGAATATAGTCTGACATACATACTTATGTATGTCTGTATGTGTACTACCAATCGATATAGCAAACAAATTGTTTTTGCTTTCTCAAATGTTCAAAGAGTATTTCATAACTGTTCTAATAGTTACTCATGTATGTACATACACATGTATGTCCTTATGTAAGAACATTTATGTACATTTACATATTAATTTATGTATGTGTATGTGTGGCTTTAGGTAAACAAAGTATTTTCATGGATTTATAAATAATGAAATATATTTCGTGTAGGCAGCTAACTGTGTAAGTGAGTGAATGAATGGATTAACGAATGAATGAATAAATAATTAATAATTTAACAACAAACTAAATACAAACATTTGTTAGATGCACGTACAAAAGTTATAGTTGAAAAACGTTTCCTTCCTTCCTTTCAAAATGTTTCCATTCCCATCCTAATCTACATATTTTATGATGTCAGATTTGCTGTTCGTCCTTAAGTTTGTTTCGAGATGTTTTCATATTTAAAGCCTTCATGTGATGAGCTAATAAAATTAACAACTAATGTAGCCCACCTAATGGAAATTTATCTAACTCTACTTTGTGGTCATAAAACTAAATGGAAATCATTAAAAACAAGTGTAAAAAATTCTTTAAAGCGAAAGAAAAATATTAAAGGGCGGAGCAGTTACTTTAATTACAATCAGTTTTTTTTCAAAAAAAAATTTTGATTTCTTTTGCATTTTTGAAACAAAATTTTTTCAAAGATTTTAGATTTTAACATCAAATATTTTTAAAAATTTTTTCAAAGCGAATTCAGTGGCCAAATTACGGCATTCGATAACGAGGGAAATTTTACTCGAACGATCGAGATCACTGTGCTTTTGGTAAAGAGGTTCCATTAAGAATTTACAAATTTCAATCACGTTCGCATACTGTTATTTGGCCCCAGGTTTTTTTCAGAAAATAAACCCATACATTTACCTCTATAAATATGTGTTACGTTGGTGCAACATATTAGTATGTCTTGAATTACGTTAGCAATGAGAAATTAAAACTTTTCAAAAAAATCCAATAGTGACTCTCAAAAAAATAACAAAAAGCACACTATTTCAAGAGCCATTAAACAGTAAAATGAAGACTAGAGCATTAAAAGAAAAGAAAAAGTCTAATAGATATTGGTAAACTAACAGAAGTCAAAGAATTCTTTGGAAAAGCGCCGAACACTTTATTTAGAAATTTAGCTCGTAAGAGCCAAAGATACTGTCGGGTTAAAACCGTATAAAATTGTAGATAGCAATTAGGTCAAGAACTTAGAAAAAAAATTAAGCAAAAATCAAAAATACGCCTGTGGACTTTTCACAACTTCCCGGCCAAGATTTTTATGTGGCAGGGGGTTATGTTAAAAAACAATATCGGATATAAAACCAAACAAAATTCCTTAAGATGTTTCATGTGTAGCAAGCAATTTGCAGTTGTGGCAAAAGAATTCAATCATATATGACATTAGGCATGATAAAAACAGAAACATACGGATTGTTAACAAAAACGACTTGTACCTTTTTAAAACAGCACCGAGTGCCTTCATATATCTGGCCCGATTTGGCATTATGCCATTATGAAAAAAATTTCCTTCAGCAATACTCAAATAATAAGAGCAAATTTACCAAATTGTCCAAAACTTCGTTCTGTGGAAAAGTATTGGGCTCTTGTAAACAAAGAATGAAAGTATACAGGAGAGTTATCCAAGGACATTAATTTTATTTATTAACATTTTAAGCGTAAGTGGATCATCTCGTACAAAAAGTAACAAATGCATTTATAAAACCTTGTCAAGGAAGTTATCCGGAAAATGTGGCTAAATTTGTAAATAACGAGTATATGCCAATATTTTAATATCTAACGAATTTGAAAAATGTAAACAGTTTTCTGAATTATTAATGATTATTTGAGAATTTTTATAACGAACGCTTTAAGGTTTGTTTTAACTATATACAATTATAAGTTTTTATGACTTACCTTTTTATCAAAATTTTCTTCATTTACGTTACCCACAAGATTTAGTGAAAAGAGAGACAGACAGACGGACACAAAGACAGACAGACAAAATTAATATATTTCTTAAAAAATGATGCAAAACCAACTGGTCTACTTAAAGCTGGTGCACATATAATAATGTTGGACCTTAAGATAATGAGCTTGGTATTTTTCTTTAATATAAATATTTATGTATATTGTTTTGAAAAATGTCCTGTTATTGTCATGTCATGTCATGTCAATGCTATTTGTTGTTGTCATTTGTTGGTTGCTCTTCAAGTTACAATTGTTTCAAAACACACAGATTATTTTATTAGGGCGTCTTTTTTCTGTCATTGAGGCAACATCGTGTTTTTATATTCACATCGAGAGAGTTAAGTTATTTTTATTTTTAGCTAAAGGAAGAACAACAATAAATTTATGCGAATTTTATTCATATTTAAGACTCACTATATTTAATTCCAGAAACACGGTAGATATGTTGGACCATTGTACGTAATAAAATAGATCTAGGGCAGTAAGGAAAAACTGCTTGTGGTTTTACAGAAAAATACTTTAAAATTTTTGAGTTTAATTTTTGAAAATTCATTCCCTTTAATTTAAAGACCATTATAAGAATTTTGCGCTGTATAAATTAAAGAAAATATTGTTTGTTTTATACATATTTAATAAATTTTTATTTTAAATGATATTGTACAATACGTTAACGCTATAACTTCCTGTATAGTAGTCCAAAATAGTTGAAGATTAGCCTGAGAGTAATTAAAAATTGCGGGGTTGCACCTGCATGATTATCTCAATATTAGTGTATGACGATTAGTTTTGTTTATCATAGAGATAATATATCACAGACTATTTAAATCTATTATTAAATAAAGAAATCATTAATTTTTTGAAGCTACTTATAAGACTGGTTTCTAGGAACGTGCAAAAATAAGAAAATATTTCTACAATTGTATTCAATAAGTCCTTTATTTGGTATAAGAATCGAACCACCTTATTGTGCATTAAATATGTGCTATGTATGTACATATGTATATAAGTATGTATGTAGACAGAAAGAAAGCAGTTATGTAGCCTATCAAATGCAGATAAAATAAATCAATAAAATAGCGAACATAAGTTTAGTACATCATTAAGAAAATTTTTTTAAAACAAAACACAATTATAAGCTGAAGCAAAAGCAATGTTGTTATTAAAGTTGTTGTTAATATAATAATATTAGTACCTTTCACACGAATATCAATCACCTTTTCATACAAAGCAACATCATTTGCAGTAAAATATAAGATCATCATAAAAAATTCAATAATATTTAAAAGTATTGTTGAATTTGTTGTCATTATTTTTGTCCATTTAAATATTTTCCTTTGCATTCACTTTTAGTTTTTGAGTGAGAAAAAGAAAAAAATCTCTTTCAAAATTAGATGGCCTTTCACTTGGCTAACAAAAGTATTTAAAAATTTGTTTTAATATTTTCTTAGGATTCTGTTTTTAAAATGCTTCTTCTCAAATTGACAAAAGGGACCATTTTATATAATTATTCGCTAAAGTTTAAACCTTAAACTTTGAACAATACTCTCAACAAAACTTTTGATCATCCTTACAAGCAGGAGCAACATTAACACGGAGCCATTAAGTAATACTAGCTTTAAAGGAAGATAGAGACAAGAAAATTAAAGTTTAACTTTTGCCATGAGACACTAGTAAACTGTCTAGTTTTTAAAGAATTTCTGTTGTTGTTTTATTTTATAAATTTATAATTTTTTATATTTTTTTTCTTGTTTTTTTGTGTCGAAACTGTGAAAATAAATTTAGCCGTTGTACGTGAGGTGCTTTGAATCGAAAAGGACAACAAAACTTTTTAATGTTTTAGAAAATACCACAAAAACAACACTGACAACAACAACACTTAAGAGAAAACAAAAAAGGACAACTTTGAGGGTGTCCAGGTTGTTTAAAACTGTTTGCAACATTCTTTTGTGGGATGGTGTTAAGGTGGAAATATAATTGTACTTGTAAGAAAAAATCAAAATAATTTTCATTCTGTAAAGCACATTCACATTCGTAGCTTTACAAAAATGCTTGGCAAATATTTATTTCGTAATGAGGGCTTTTTAATAAAAAATATTAAACTACAAAACAACAAAACAAATTTTCAATTAAGGCAATTTGTAACGAGATAAATATCTAAAGTAAAAATTAATATATTTCAGTCAAATATTGGCACGATGTGAATAAAACTTTAAACGCGTTGTAATGTAAGGCAAGGTGCGTGATTTATTTCTATAAATTAAGATAAAATTGAACAAAGGTAAAGTTACCAGAAATTCATAATCTTTTCCTCTAAAAATCAAAAGTTATGAAAATATGAGAAATAAAAATAGATGATTTAAAAAATTCTAACACCATATAATTTTGAACATAAAAAAATATCTAATGATTGGAGAAGCTAGTGAATTATAAAATGTTTTATTTTGAAAATGTCTTAATTTAAAGTTTTGCATAAAAAATAATTTAATGCTTTGTTTTACACATACTTATATCAACCACATATTCCTGATGTACGTAAGTTATCAATTTAATGGAAACAAAATTTCCTTGCAATTGAAAGGCATAAACATTTTACAAACTATCGAAAAAAATTAGGTAAAAAATTAAAAAAAAATATATATAAAAACGATTTTGCACATTATACTACAGAAGGGCTACATCTGAAAAATCAGGGGCCGAATAAAGGCAGGAAATTTTTGCACATTCGATTAATATTTTAGTCTATATAAAATGACGTAATAAGACCTCAGAAATTTTGAAAATACACTTTATACCAATTTAGTAAAAAATACTGCAAAATAAAAAATATAGTGAAGAAAATTTAGTTGGAGAAATAATTTTTAAAATTTTTTTTTGATTATGAAAAAAACCAATAATTTTATGAACTTTTAGGTAAAGTTTTCCTCTCTAGTCTTTGTCTCTTAATTACAACAAAAACTTTTTTTGATTCAGGTGATTCTACAGAAACAAATATTGTTAACTGGTAAATTTCCCAGTTAATTATGACAGCAGCTTAGTAGTTACAGATGTGCACCAATCACAAATGACACATTATGTGGATACCACTTTGCGTGTATGCCCATTAACTCCACTCTTCTGTGAAGGCTGCCTACGGCTATTTCATAAGGAAGATGATAAAATACCTTCAAATAAACTCCATCACAATTTTGTTCCCTGTGAATATCATTCAGACACCCCCATACGCTCATGTGTAAAAACGTGTCTTAGCGCAGCACTTATACCATTACTCACCAGGATACATGTCCTTAGCTGCCCACCAGTTTGTGAAAAAACAGATCAAAACCTTTACGATACAGCCGCATGCTGTTACCCTATTTCTGTAGAAGCTCTAAGTCCAATCTATACAACAGAAACCATCTAATCATCATCGCTGGAGGTGGTCTGGTATAGTGCAGATTTAGGTAACATACAGTCAGAAACTGTTCTATTTAGGCTGCTGCATCTGTTCAATCGGCAATCAACCTCTTTATCTTTACCCCCCTTTCAGCTTTTGCCACGCTTTATTGTCCTTTTCACTCCGATATCTAGTTGCTATAACTATATAAAGTTTCCTTAAAGACCAAGCTTCATTGCCACTCACTACCCATTTAAAAAATATAAAAAATTCGCAGAAGGCGAACTTCATACACGCTGGCAATTCTATGTTAAACCTGTTGGTTAACAGGTGTCCTGAATTCACGTATTAACGGTCAAGCTCCCTTTTGATTACGCATTCCTAGCGCATGTTGTTTTACCGTGTATAAGAACTAGATTAATAAGTGTCTACAACCGTTAAAATATCACTAAGTAATTATATCTCTATGAGAGGGAAAACCATCTATCAGTCTACCCTTCATGAAGTGGGAAAAAAGAAACTGCTAGTGGTTTCTTTAGAAAAAAAAAAGTATTACAAATATGTAACTACTAAGCTGCTTATGTGAATTGGATAAATCAAGCCACGGCTCGTAAAATAGGACTAAATTTATTTACCCCTTCTTTCTAGAGTTCGTCAAAATTAGCTACCTCAGATTTAAAAGGTTCTTCGACGCTTATAAAATTTGTATTTGTGAATCGATTTGAAAGATTTTTGCTCGTGGTAATTTTCAATTAAAGTAAAAGAAAATACATGCTTGCAGTGTTAGGGAATATATATTAGTTGTTAAATTAATTTATTTTAACACTTTTTTTATGACTTTCCACCTTTCGAGGGAGAAACAACTTTATAGTTAGCAGTAGGAAAGACATATTTTATTACGTTTTGTATACAAACAAATAAATATTGCCTTGTAATAGAGGAAGCATGGCTTACCAAAATAAAGTAAAGAATCCTTGATGGGTTAGTTCACAGTTTTGAGGCGATATAAGAAGTATAACTTAATTTTAAAATTTTTTTTAAAGTAAAATATTTTGCTTATTTTTACTTTGGTTTCCCGATTAGAAAAGAACTAAAAACACACGGTATTTAAAAATTTAACTTTACTTAATAGCTTTACAAAACTCTAGATTTAAATATTTTAAAATTCTTATGCTTTAATTTATTACAGTTTTTAGAGTTTTTAAGTAAAAATGTTTCATTTTAATACAAAGATAGATTTCTACTGCATTTTTACATTCACATGAATATTTTGTTTGTAATCTTAACCTTAAATTATGTCATTTTCAAACCAAATTGTTCACATTTATGGATAATAAAAAACTCTTTTGTCTGCTTAAAATGTGTTAATGTGTTCGCTATGGTTACATAAAAAGTTATTTAAGACCTAAATTTGTTATTATGCCTAAATCAAATATTATTGGATTAACTTTGTAAGATTATGTAACATCAGACCATAATTAACTCGAAAATCATTAAACGTGAACTTCATAATAATAACGAAAAAATTAATCAAACTGAACATAACAATAATAAAAAAAAAATATTAAATCTAACTAATGAAGACAATATCAACTGCTGTTGATACCAATATTTATGTTAAGCTTAACTTTCTAAAGCTCCCCCGAAAACAAATGAAGCTCACACATAGAAACATAAGTGTGTACGCAATGGTATTAGTGTTTGTATGTGTATTTTATTATTTAATTGCAATATGACCACCAAGCATTCTGTTAAATTTCATTTCTATGTAAATTAAGCAACACAAAAAAACCATAAATAAAGTTCATAAAACATAATTTCAATGCCTCAATATCTCTAAGTAGCTTTGAATAAGCTATTAAGTGTTAAGACCAATAATATTTCATAATTGCTGGTGTTTGTTTAGTGTTTTGTTAAAAGAAACTGAAAATCCAAAGTAGAAATATCATTCAACAAATACAAATACATTTTAGAAAAAACTGACAATTTTAATGTTTCTATTTCACGTTGTTGTCTATCATCTCCATTTCAATACCGCCTCCGTTATGTTCGAGTCAAAAGATAGTTAAACAGACACAACAGCAGAGCATCATACCAAATAGTGTTTATATCATGCGACACAAATGAGCTAAAAGTATTTATCTACCGCACACTTGGCACACAATGACACGAAAATACTTAAACGCAATAATCTCACTAACTCTACGACTAGTCCATGTGTTATTTAAACAAATTGCTGGTCGTTATCGAAATTGACTCGCAGCAGGGTTTAAAACTAACAATAAATTACAACAACAGTTTGGGAAGTGCTTTTGCGACGGCTACTTATTCTAAACCTAAACTTTTCATATGCTTTCAATGATTTTTATATTTATAAAAAATAAAAAAAAACATAAAACTGCTATTATGAGAGTTTTCAATAATTTTATGGACATTTTTTTATATTTTTTTTATATATTTATAATTATTTTTATTTTTTATTATTTATATTTGTTTTAAATTAGTGCTAAAAATATATATATGTTTTTTCATTTTAAATAATCTCTTCTTCTTTTAAAAATATGTTTTAGGAAGATGCCATGCCACCTTAAAATTCAAAAAAATAAAAACCATAACTTCGCGTAGTTGTAGAGAATAAATAAGTTTGCCAAAACGAACAAACGAACACACCATTAGATAAACTACCAAATATTATATTTGATTGTCTTAAATTTTATTCGAAAAATTCTATAAATTTTTTCTCTCTAAAAATTTATTTGAAAAATTTTTTCATAAAAAAAATTATTTAAAAAAATTTTTTTTTATATAGAAAATATTTGGCAAAATTTTAATAGAAATTTTGTTGTAAAGATTTTGAAAAATTTTATTTTACTAATTAATTTTTAGTTTTTGGAGCGTCTGGAATTTTTAAATAAAATTACTTATTATATTTTTATTTATTTTTCACATATATTTTTTTTATAAATTTGTGCTTAAATTATTATTATTTTTTTTTTTTTAATTTTACAAAATCCCTTCTTCTTTTGAAAATATATTTTAGGAAGATGCTATGCCACCGTAAAATATTCAGGAAAATAAAACCCATAACCTTCGCGTAGTTCTAGATTAAAAGTTGGCCAAATCTACGAACAACCTATTACATAAAATAACAAATATTATATTTTATAGTCTTAAATTTTATTTAAAAAATTTTAAAAATTTTTCTCTTATTTGAAGACATTTTTTCATAAAAAATTATTTAAAAAAAAAAATTAAAAAAAAAAAAAAATAAACGACAAATTTCTATTAAAAATTTATTTTTAAAGTTTTTGAAAATTTTTATTTTATTTATTATTTTTGTAGTTCCTTCAGCGTCTACAATTTTGACATGTCGGATCGTTGATTGCCAGCATGTTCTTAATGACACGGAATTCAAAGAAATGTTGGCTAGTTGTTCATGTCAAGAAGATGGAAGACATCAAGGTATTCCAATACCAGAGCCGAATCGACATTATTATCTATAGGGGCTTTAAAAGCCGCTTGGCTACACGAGAGAATGTAAGAGGGCTTTTTTAATCTTCCACTTAAGACATTTATAGCTCAAAAACAAATGGCATACTTTTCAACCTGAAATATCAGAGAATCTAAACCGAATAGGACTTCACCGGTATTGCCATTCGACTGTTTCGAATCTTCTGTGAATCAGATTTGGGTCCACTCCTCGCTATTTCGAAAGCCATGGGTCCAATAAGATATGTCAAAAATCCTGACATAAAAAAAATTTTGTTACGAACTGTTAAGGTGATCCAAAACTTTTGTGAGTCTTATAAGAATAAGCTCCGCGTATTTGTTAATTGTAAAAAATTTTAAAAGTCTTTAATCGAAATAAATTTCGAAAAACTTTTGTCTAAAAAGAAGTAAGTGACATAACAGTAAAAAGTTAAAAACATAAAAAGGGGATTCGTGGGTCATATTGTTGAAAAGATGAAGTAGAAAATATACAATAATAATCAAGTCTGACAGCAGAGGAATGAAAATTTTTTATACTCCCGGACCATGCTTTAAATAAAATGCAGCAATTCGCTATCACACAGCTGTGGTCAATGCAAACATAAATCAGGCTTAGATATTTACATTCTTATTCGCAAAAATTTTTTTTAATTTATTAAACTTTTACTTAGAGAGTATTACGATAATTTAGTTATATCTTTGTTTTTTTTTATTTCTTTTTTGCCGAAGGGGTCTCTCCTTCCGCTTGAGGTCAAAATATCGACTTATCATACTTTAATTTCCTACTGTAATTACCGAGAATATAACAAAAAATATAACGTAACATTATTTCTGTGGCTTGGAGCAAATAGGGCCAATGTCATAATATTTACTTTTGAGAAAATTGAAATTGCACTTTAACTTTTATGGATGCTTTTATAGTGACATTGGACAGCATTTTATTTATGAAGCTGTTCTGGGTTAAGTATGACTTTAGCTGTTTTATCATAATGAAATAGAGCAAGAAAACAAATCTAATGCAATGATTTACTCCAAAAAGCAAAAAAGTGACATTGGCCTTTTTAGCTCCAAGCCACAGATTTACAGTCAAAGGTGCGGTGTATGGCGATCTATTTTTCTTCGGTACGGTCTAGTGAACTTACCTACTATAATACATAACTTCACAAATAAAGCTTTAATGCAAGCCCTTTTAGTTGATTTTTAAATAAAATTATTTTTTTATATGTGTGTATATGTATATTGTACATTCTGTATATAAAACAATGAGAAAAAAAATTGCAAATAGTCGAAAAATCGTAACAACAGACTAAAGATTTGCATTGAAAAATAATTTAACTGGCTCTCGTAGTAGGCTGTAATAGTTGTATGTACATACGAGTATGTACGAATGCTCATACTTTATTAAAAATCTTTCAATTTGCTTTTGTTCAATTTTGTCTCACTACCGCCTGTCTGCTAGTAGACATCTGCATAGCAGTAGTAAAGTCATGTAAAAACATTTCCTGCCACCTGCCTACGAAAGTTTAGTTTTACTGTATTATGTATGCACTTATTGCATTACAAATAAATTCTCTTTCCATTGAAATGTCAACCAAGTGTCAATTAGTTTTAATTCAGGTCATTTTGGGCAAGAATAGTATGAGTTTGTATTGAGGATGCAACCATTGGCCTCTACTACACATTGGCTGCCTGCTGGCCTACTTAGTTCTTCTCTTAACTCTTAAAATATTTTTATATATTTAGATTTTCTGCATTTACATTTTTGACACTTTTAAATCATGATTTTCTGTACATTACACATGCTGGCGTGAGCAATAAGTTCAAAGTTCATTGTTCGGTGGGTAGAAATGAAAGGATGTAAAAGAATTTTAATTTTAAAAATTAATATGCACATATTTGTACAACGTCATGAGCGTTTTAACACAGAATATTATTGTTCGGTTAAAAAAATAAATGTTTTAATGTTGAGGAAAGAATCGATAACAGAAAAAGATAATAAAATATATAGCGCACAGTGGTACATTTAGCAAAAATCTGTATTTTATATTTTTTTCTTTTACGAACTATTTGCTTTTTAGGGTGATAGATTTTATAACTAAATTGCTCACATGAACACTAGCAAATGGAAAGCTCAAAAGTCAGTGACAGTAACAGTCGATCAATGAAAAAAAAAGTTGTTAAGGCTTAGTCAAATGAGCTGGTCAGGAGTGAATATGCTTTTAATATCTCCAATCCAGATATTCCATTGGGCAATATCTACAGTCACTTTCTTGAGGAAGCTGAAAACTGGTGGCTTGGACTTGGTACATGTAGATTAACTAGGCTTACGTGGCCTTCTTTTGATATCAGCCATACATCACAACTTATGAAGCATGACCGAAAGAATATCTCAAGTACTTTTCGTCATTTTCACATAAACAAGACGACTGTTAAAAACTAAGCTCACTACAAACAGTATAAGGAACTTTAATTTCATTCAGTTGAATGCTGTTTTTATTATAAAACAAAAAGACAACACAGAGCTTAGTAGTTTCATGTCTCCTTTTTTTTAAATATTTTTAGTACAAATGACAATATATATTTATTTCTGGCTCGACATTGCCTTTATAAGACAAACTTCGTATGAAAAAAATATTTTAATATTTTTTGATTATGGTATGTATTATTATCTTGTATGTGTAAATTAAAATATTGAAGTTTGAATGACAGCGAATTTTCTTTAATATATTCAACTTATTTATATGTCCTTACATTCCTATTTTTAAATATATGAACAATTTTTATTTCATACACAAATATTATGCACAAAATTTCTTCCAGTGCACACACAAAATACATGCACTACTACACACTTACTTATCTTTGTGATGAAGACTCCTTTACAATCTTTAAGGCTGGCATTCATATTTATATATATGAACTCATTTTGGTTTTTTTTTTCATACAATATTATTATTAAGGGAATTTCGACCATTGCACACGTAATACACTCACTCATAGCCATTGCGGCTGGCATATTTTATCACATTTTATTTAATTAATTTTTTTTAAAGCACTTATTTCGAAACGGAAACGTCAATTATAAAAGAAAATTACTTAACACACGATAAATAAAGGAATAATTTTGTTACTGTCTTTGGTTATTTCTTATTAACAATCACTTTTAAAGCTTATCGACAACACTTGTTTATGACCTGCAATTTACTCACACCAATAAAGCTATTGTTGTGGTGGTAAAACACAGTTAAACAGCATTGAGCAACAAATTAGCTCCCCAATAAAAGTAAAACAAAAAGAATAAATCTAATAAAAATCACATTAACCGCAACACATTGATTACTTATTGAGGCTTAAAGCCGGCTATGCTCAAACAGAATCAAATTTTAATCCATTAAAGGTGTCAACTTAATGGACTACTTATGTCACAGTTTAGACCTAGATTTGTTTTTTCTTTTAAACTCACACAGAAACTGTTAATGTACGTTTGTTGAAAGTAAAATTATAGAAACGAATTTTGAAGCACAGCTGAGCTTGTAAATATTACCTTCACTCCCACTTTTCTATTCACTCATTCCATTGAATCATAGTTGCGGAAAAAAAACCTTCTCTTTGTAAATACACTCTATTTAATGCTCAGTATATGTTTGAATGAATATACGGGTAGATAATCTTGTCTATTGGAAAATGAGTGTTTAAAAAGAAATCCTCTACAGCAAAGAAAAAAAGTTTAAGATGTTCATCTAATCCACTTACACTTATTGGCATTTTGGATATTTTTTTGTTAAATACTAGATAAAGTGAATAGGTGGCATACTTATCCACTGCATTTATATTTATTCTATAGAACAAAAAAACAAGCGAAAAACTGTGTTGAAAACAAGAACAAGAACAACGTTACTTACAAGTAACACAAAAATATAACACCCATAGCTACAGTTTAGGAAAATTTTAATTTTCATTGGCAGAGAGTATAACAGAGTACTTGCCAAAGCGTTTGTTAGGGGCCGAGTATTGGTTTGACGTTATGCAGTTTAATATTAAAATTGGATAGAAAAAAGTATAAACAAATTTCCTGTTTAATGCGTCTTCACCACAGATTGTTTTATTTTTTAATAGATTCTAAGTAACCATGGCATAAGAATCTTAATGCAAAGGAACTCAACTGTCAAGGCAAATATTTTAGATTGCCTTCAAATGCATAATTTGATTTTTAAATAGTCAACAAAAAAATAAATAAAACAAGCTGTTTCACAACCTCTGTCGTATAGGTGTAGATTAAAACGCGTTGATCCTTGGCAGGAAAGGGATATTTCTTTTGGTGAATAATATAGTTACGGCAGCCGTTAAACAAATAACTCTTAGATTCTAGTAACTGATTTGCATATAGACAACCTTAAAATTTAAAAACATTCATTAAATTTGGCAAATTTATGATGAAATAAAATTTAAATCATAAATGATTTAGTAAATTACCTTTTCAAAAAAATTTTGAACAGCATTCTCGATCTTTAAAAAAAAACTTTAAAATAAAATGTGAATATTTGCCAGTCACAACTTTTGGTAAACACAATTTTCATAAGCAATTTGCTGCAAACTTAATTTGTCTAGCTCAATTTAAATAACAGACTAAAGGGAAACAGTCTACAATGACAAATTAAAACTTCTCTTTTAATTGCTCAGAACACAATAGAATTGAATTAATTTATCCCAATAACTATAAAAGATATTAAAGACAAACAAAACAAACACAAAATTTAATTGTTTTCTAACAACATGACAATAGAAGAACAGACTTCCTTATTAAATTACAAACAGAGAGTTGTTCTAAACAAAACATCTAGAGGGAGTAAGACAAGATGTTACAGAAGAAAGCTCAAGATGATGAAATGGAATAGCAAGTGCCAGTTATGAAATATGTCAAGAAAATAGAAAGAAATCCACCCACAACGAGAACAAGAAAAGAAAAATAAAAACCTTAAATGTCATATGATAAGAACAATAACAACCCATACACACAAACATAGTTAAGGCATTGCTGCAAAATAATATCTAACAAAACTAAAAACTTACTACAAAAAAAATAAGACTAAGAAACTGAAGACTTCAAGATTCTATTGTCCATTTATCTACTCTCTGTCCCTTTTCAAACTACTGAAATGTAATCAGGATGCATTTAATCAAAATGTAAATTTTCAGTTTGAATATTTCTTTTTACATTATTGTGTCTATTAGATAATTTCTTTCAATTTTTTTTCATTAAAAAAGTAAAAAAAAAAATATTTTGTATAGAAATAATTTCTTTAACTAAATGATTTCTTTTTGCACATCTGTAAATATGCATTTTCTTCTTTTTTATAAGAGCCCAGTAGGAATTTGTCTGAAAAGAATCTTTGTATACCTTCATGTGCAATTCAAGATTTGTATTTTTTGTTTTTGTTGATTTGAAAGGAGCTTTAGCAATTAATTTAATTTCAGAATTTGTTAGATTGTTGTTTTATTATTTCGGCTTGAGGTCATTATATAAATAATAAATAAAATTCAAAAACTTTAATTTTATTTTTATTTATTTATTTTTATATTTCTCCTATATTTCGGTCAAAATATCTGACCATCATCAGGGGGATATTTTAAATAAATAAATAACAAAAGTTAAAAAACTCGGACAAATTTAACACCTCACTAATCAAGTTCTCTCTGATTTGTTAGATTTTTAAATTTCTATCTCCAAATGTCTTTTTCGTGATTGTTCAGGCTTTCCCCCTTTTATAATGTTCGGACGATTTCATTAAAGGCTTTGTGTATAGTATGATCAAGTTAGTTTGACTTTTCTGTATAAAGGCTATGGTTTTTAATGCATTCAAGTCAATATTAGTCATAGCACTGGGTCAGAAAACGTCCAATGTCATCTTCAGACATTGATTTACAAACAAGTGTAGAGAAATGTACCCAGCAGAATATGTCACATCTCACACCCATACAAGGCTTTTAAAGTTTTCCATACGGATTTTAGACATCCCGAGAATCAGCACTAGTCCCACCTTTGCTGTCCATAAAGCAAATAAGGTAGCAGAGCAGTCATCATCATCTATTTTCGTGTTCCTGATATGAAAGGCTTGATTGCATTCGCAGTTTATTCACCCTGCTTTATCAGTTTTTAGATCCAAAAGTCTTAAATTCCGTAACGTTTCTCTGTATGGATTAAGGCACACATCAGCCGCTTAACATAAGTCTTCTAGTCGCCTATGCAGTCGCCTCCGCATACCTCTAGACACTTGTCTGCATCGTATATGCTCGTAGACATGTTTAAGCGATAAACAAATATACATATAAAGAAGTTTGTATTGGTGTTTTCTTTCTTTTATTTTTATTATTTCAATAAAAATTTTTTTGTTTCAATCTCAATAAATAGTTGATATTTTTGCTAATATCTTTACCGATAATAGACCGATTAAACCAATAATATCAATTAATCTTTTTACATTTATATCTTAAAGTGACATTCAACCAAAGGGACCAGAAATTATCTGGGTTCTGAATAAATTTACTTTGTTTAGTTAAACAGGCACACACGTGGTAGTTTGCTGATATCCTAGCCGCTAATGGACTTGCTGATTTTCACTACCAGTATTCCTGAAAGAATTTCTTGTAACTGAATACTTTACACTTGTATGTGGATATGTGACTGCATCAAAAAGTTGATATCAATGCTCACATGGAGGGACAGACAGACATTCCAATATTATCTTTACTATGGGATTTAGAATAAGTATAAACGCAATTGAATACTGTATAAATTACAAATGGAATGACAGACTTATATTTACTATTATACATTCTCATGTGAAGGTTATAAAAATTACAATTGAGATAATTTTCGTCTTTTCTCTAATCAGCATTTGCGCTTTTGTATAGAAACAATTTTAGTTAGCCTTTCCATGTATGTAATACGGTAAGCGAAAAAAGTCTGAACTACTTTCAAATATCGAAACATAATTTGTTTGGAATTGTGAAGACATGTCTTTTATTTCTGTAAATTAAATTAATTTTTAACGAACTTTTAATGTTTTAAAGACAATATTTATTTATTTATTTCTGGCTTGAGATTATTTATTTTTAGTTCTTCTATACGAAGAGATTTTGTTTTTATTTTTTTCTATTTGTGATTTATTTATAAATATATCTTTCAATAAATGTAAAAATTTTTTAAAAATTGGTGCAAGCAAGAATGTAGTTGTATGGCAGCACCATTTATATACACACATGAGCCTTCTAAAGGGTCCGCCATCTAACGTTTTTTATTTTAACTAGTGCTTATTTCGTGAATGGTAACACTCAGCTCATGTCTGATTTGACAGATAATTAGTTTTATCCTTCCGCTGAACGAATATGGTTGTGTATACCCTTGAACAAAACGCTGAGAAATATTGCGACATTACTTTGAAAATCATGGTAATGTTGCGGATTTTGGAAGAAAATTGTGGATTGATGTTGATAGCGCTGCACGCACACTTTCTGCTACAGTAGCAATAATCTCGGGTGTACGCACTATTTTTGGCCTTTCACGCTTTGGTTTATCGATGAGGATGCCAGTTTCTTTCACTTTTTTCACAAGAAAACGAACATACGGAGCTGAAGGTGCTTTTCTTCTTCCAAAATCCAGCAACACTCACTCTCATTCATTTTTTTGTCTTACCGAACATTGCAGAATTTAAAAAAATTTTCTCTAAAATTTTTTATCACCTAAAAAATATTTTTCATTCAATTAAAAATTTGGCTGATTTCAGAATTTAAAAATTTTTAAACTCTGGCCGGATTTTATATGAACACTGCTTTATATACACTTAATAGAGAACTTAATACACAAGTATTTAGAACAATTAATAAATATTATATACATTTTTATTCGATTTAAAAGAAATAGTGCACAGAATAAAATATTTCTTTAGAAACTCTCTGTATTGTTTGTAGTCACATGGCGTCAGTAATCCTAAAAAAATTTACTGGTTTATTCTAAACATTTCTACTAAAAATTTAATGAATTTGTGAAGTTGCCAAAAATAATGAAATTAAGAGACAACTTTTTTCTTCGATGTCATCGTCGCCATAGTGGGCAACTATAACATATAAGAAAAGAAAATTATAGCTTAACTGCAGTATACCATACAGCAGTGCTTTCCGATGTTTAGATTTGTATAAATCCATATACATTTAATATATACAGGCACATCCCAGCAAGAAAAACAAAAATTGCAGTGCTGTAATCGAGCAGAGAAATTTAAGTATTTTTTTAGAGAAGTTATACCCAGCTGCATTACCAACCATTAAATAACTAATGTTTTCTTTTAATTGATTTAAAGTACAATTTATATAAATGGTTATTTTGTTTAGTATTTAATGTAATGTAATTGGTAATGCACAAGGTTTCATTATGCACTAGAAATATATTAAATTTTTTGTTAATGTAATGTCACAAATTTTCGCTGGGATATGTATTTATGTATGTTAAATGTTCCTTTCAATATGCCAATTTATAGTTTTATTGTAAAAAGTTTTCATTCGACTATATGTGTATGTGTATTCGTGTGAGCACAAAATATTATCACATGGTTTTAAAACTTGTCACATACAACTTGAATTTCATACATGTAGATTTATAAAATAAGACTCCGTTTTGGCTGAGTTGACAAGAAACAAAAAAAATAGCCACAAAATTTTTGGCTTGAAAGAAGAAACATAAACTTACAAGCAACATGAGTTTAAGATGACGAGTTAACAAACCAAAAAAAAAAATATCTTTTCCAACACACAAACATTAAAATGTTTGAAAGAAACACTAAACACTATTGCGACTAGAATTTTTGTTCTATCACAGACATTTTGTCGTCTTAAAATTTATAATTTCTATAGACTTTGGATATTTGTATTTAAAAAAATTTTCCTTTTGCTCCAAACATTATTTTTTATATAAAAGACTAGTGCTAATTCCAAGGAAATAAATTTAAAATGATGCCAGCTGTAAGAGAAAAAAAATTTTCGTTGGTAATAGGATTAATTAAAAGGTCTATGTACTTGTAAGGAAGCTTACGATGTGACATATTATTTGGCAGGATGCTAAGAGATTTGGTCTTAAATTTACGAAAAACGTTTCAACAAATTTTTATCGTTTTTTATATTTATATTCTGCGCCAATATACCATCTTGTATTGCATTAAATTTGAATTAACTCCTGACCAACACAACCACAGATAACAGGATATAAATAAACTCCAAATGTTATTGGCTTCCTGAAACAAACTACTTAGTTTGTGTTTGTTTGTTGCTGTTACTGTAAACTTTCTATATAATGAAAGCTGTGCTGAGTTGTGGTTTTGTCATTGCGTTTTTCTGTTTTCACTGTGACTGTGACTTTAGCGAAAACACTTGTACAAAGCAAAAGCGGAAAATAAATTAATATACAAATTTCAGCGGATTTCCGTTCAAATTTAACATGTTTCAGTCGTTTAAAGTTCTTTGCCCACACAAACACAAACACAGATATAGATTTTCTTTCGCACGCATACACTAAAGCTGTTAATAGACTAGTACTAGTATGTATGGGTATGGGTATGTGTTGGTATGTGTAAAAGCAAATATTTAACAAAACTTTATATTGTGCTAAAAAGTTTATCTTTTAGAAACTTAATAAAATTATGCTAAAACATGAACTTAAAGTTTAATTTATTCCAAAAATCAAAAACACTAGACCACTTTATTTGCAGGAAGAAGAGCAGTGAAGACACAGTAACGAAACCATAATTTTAATTGCCAAATTATCAAAATCATCGATGATACTTATAACTTTGCAAAAGAAAATGTAATAAAACAGTTTAAATAATGTAACGAATTTTGAAGTTCAAAAGGAATTTGTGGTTGCTAGCAGCAATTTTTTTCTAACTTTTTTATAAATTTTGCTTTAATATATAAAGTTTATTTATATACGATATTTGCAATATTGTGTCTACTGTTCAGTACATACTTAAAGGAAAATCATAATTTCTGCTAAAAACTTTTTTCATTTTATTCAACTAAATCAATATTTAGACAAATGTTGTGGAAAATTCTTTGATTAATTATTACAAAAATGTAACTTGAGTTGTGTATTTCAATAACTAATTAAATTAAACACACAAGACATCAATTAGACATATACAGACATTAATAGTATTGCAAATATAGGGTGTCCCAAAAGGCTTTAATTATTTAATTGGCACCATTAGTTAAAAAAACTATTAAAAGAATTCTGGTCAAACTAAAAAAAACGGAATTTTGTAAACAGAACATATTTTTGCTGGCATACAAATAATCTTCGCAGCAAGCCCATATTTATTTCTTTAAATAATGCTAATTGTTTAGTTGCTACACCTTCCCTTACAGCTTACAGAAAAGCTCTACTCTACAGGGTAAAAATTTAACAATTTTTCGATGAGTAACGAACATTAACACTGCCATAGTCAATAGGTTTTACTAAATATTAACTGTGCTGCAATAATCATTTATAAATTTATACTTAGCGGAAGATTGCAAAAAATTGTAAGTTAGAGCACTTTGACTTACAAACCTGTTCAAGGCGAAGCAGTAATTTTTACTGCGGTTGTCCCTTTAAGTAACATGGTGCTTAATTTTCGCTAGCAGTAAATTTTTAGCTGCCACAATGTCTTTTTCATTTAGATTGCCATATTACCATTGGACACCCTATACGTAGGTCTTTGTACATGAAGTTTGTTCAATAAGCTAATGACTGTATTGACAAAGTTACTATTGCATTAACACATTTCTATACAACTAATTCTCTATTGAACAGTCTATGAAAATTATTCTATTTATCAACCAAATACAACATATTTAGAATATCGAACAACAATTCCACAACATTCAAAACCACATTCATACTGGCAAGACAGAAAATTTAATTGAACAAGCAAAAGTTATTAACTAATATGTTTGACCATACGATACGCTGCACTAGTTATAAATATATTTTTATGAAATTTGGTTTGAAGTTTTTTTTTTATTTTTAAATGTATTGAATCGAGGCATATTTATTCATTAGGTAATCGCAGTTCGGAGAGAATTTTTTTGTTTATGTTTTTTATATGTGAAGTTTGAAATAAATGAGAGAAGAGAAAAATTTATTTTTTATCTATCGACTTTGACAGCTGAAGCTTAAGTGCAGAAAAAAATAATCAGCTGACGATTCAAGAATACCTGATGAATAAATTTGCCTTGGTATTGAATGTAGATTTCAATTAAAATTTTTTACAAAGTCTATACTTTATGTTATACTTTATGTTACAAAGTCTATATTTTATGTTAATTAATGTTTACTAATAAATAAGGTGGTGTTTGCGTTTCTTTATACTGTGTGTTTTTAAATGTCAAACTCTGTATATTAATTATGGAAACAGTAATTACTCAACACGCTATCAGTTTGTTGTATTTTGTATAATTTTGTTGTTACCAACACACAAATAATTTGTAAGAGTATCGGATCTTATAATCAATTTACACAGTTTATTTTAGCTAAATCGTCATCTCTGTGTTTTTATAAGGATTTAGAATATAGAACAGGCCCAATTGCACAGAGGTTATATTTACTAATGATAAATAAAGATATTTATATATATACTAGCCGCTCGGTACGTGCTTCGCTACGTATCAAGTGAAATAATAAAATAAACTACATGCATTAGGTCTGAAGATACAATATTACTGATTTCACCCGTTTTTAGCCCTTTTCGCCCTAAATTCCAAGATTTCGAAGAAGTACGAAAATTTGTTATAGATTGTTTTAAGGAGAGTAAATCTATGTTTTTACTTTTTTCCTGTTGCTATCCCTCTCAAAAATAAATGCTTCTCAAGAAATTACCAAAATAAAGTTTTTACCCGTTTTATACCCTTAAAACTCAAATTTTCCAAAAAGTACCAGACACTTATCCAATTATTTTCAACCGGCTCTTTGGTCCTTTCTGAATTTTTGTGATATCTTTATTAAGCCCGAAGATACTGTGTTACCGATTTTACCCTTTTTTACCCGTAAACCGCTCGACGGATTTTGTGCAAACTTCACACAAACCATCTACTAAATAGTCCAAACAAAGCCTAAACATTTGGTTTTAATAGGTGAGCCCGTGCTCGAGTTATAAAGTCACAACTTTATAACTCTTTTATGGCAACTTTTGCAACAATTTTTTATATATATAGATTTAGTTTCCTAAACATCCACTGAAATAAAATATAATTTTAAAAATACCTGCAATTATAGTTTCAAAATATCCTTTAAAATAAATTTTCTTTCTACTAAGGATATCACTCCTTTTTAAAAGATCCCGACATGTTCTTAAAGACATTTACTTTAAGTGGGTGTGTCACCTCCCATAAAAAGAAAACATTTTTTGTCACTTAGGTTGTCACAGGGTGTCCCGATGGACTAGTCAGCAGTGTGCTGTTCTGCTAGCCTAGGGGTTGCGGGTTCGATTCCCGCCGGAGACTCTGGTCTTGTCTGCTTCTTTTATTTTTTATTCTCTTCTTACTTTTCTATTCAGGTATCACAAAGGGATCAATATAATGGACCCAAGTGAGCTGTACAACAGCTGCCTGTTCTACCTAGCCTAACCTTGTCACTTAGGGTGAGCCACATTATTTTTAGTTGTGCTCAGACTGAGCTAGAAAATAACGGGACTGGTACCTTCGTTTTGAAGAAATTCCATTTTTTCGAAGCATTGCTTATGGGGGTCCATACAAAAAAAATCCATTCAAATCTTTAACTTTCAAGTTTGATGTGGATTTTCCTGTTGTAGGCTAAAATATTTTTGCCAAATATTGATGGGATAAAAGCAAATAGTATGGAAGATGCTTTAAAAAATCTTCAGCTATGGAAATATTTTTTTCGCAAACTTCCCAAGTATATAAAAATATTTAAAAGTGTTTAAATCGTTAATCTAAGATAGAAATACACTGTCAAGATAAATTTCCATTTTAAAAAAATTTGTTTAAGGAAAAAAGCGAACGAATAGTCAAGCTGATTGCTCTTATTTGAATATTGCTTTAGGCCATACAAATTATTATCAAAATCACCTTCAGTTTTATTAACAGACAGCAACACAACGAACGCTCGAGGTCACACAAAAACACACACACACAAACGCCAGAGCAATATTTTCGCGATGTTATCACTAGAGCATTAGAAAGTGTTGCTATTTAAATGCGTAGAAAATTTCCACTGCCACCGTTTGGTGTAATATTATTACTGGTACATATTTTGGTAGTCCATAACGATATTTTACTGTTGGCAATTTACCTAGTCTTATCAAAGTATCTTGAGTGTGGCGCAGTAGTTTATGGATATGACTTCATCATCAGTGAAATATGCTGGCGGGTCTTAAGCTCTAAACTTTAGCTTTTAGTTGTTGTTGTTGCCGTTTATGTTCTATGTTATTTAAACATTGCAATTTGCTTAAATGTGTTTGTGTCATTTATAGACAATCCTTATGCATTCCCAAGTTGTAAACACACAAACATATTGTTTATATGCCATCATATGTTATGCATAACTACATTTATAGAAGTCTGCATATTTTCCCTATATCAAATACCAGCATTTACATAGACTTAGCCTTGGCTTTTCAGGCGACAACAAAAAAAAAAGGACGAAAAACGGTTGATACTATTAATGAAATTCCTTGGGCTTTTATTTAACAAAAGCTTATTATCACCTTTTAGTCTTATTTATTTAAATTCTCTTGTGCCTTAGTAAAATCAGAAGCTGTGTCAACAATCATGCAATCTTTGTTACCAGCTTATTTGTATTTTCTTGTCAACAAAATGCCAGCGAATATTTTTCTTTCTAAACCTTATTTTCATTATTAGCGTTAACGAACAAAAAAATGCTGCGGGCTGCTTTTGTCCTTTATACATCAGTCGTCACTTTAATCAAATGAATTATCTAGTTGTTGGCAAGAATAGAAGAGGAGGTGGGGCTTGCTTGGTGGTACCTTAAACATCAGCTAATCTAGTTTTGATTTAATAAAAATAATTACTCTGCTAGCAGGGAGTATAAAATTTAACTTGACGTATAAAATTCTAAATAATACAATCAGTGTCAGCTAAGACTTTGGCGGAGCAAAGGCTGATTGTTTTGGATGATATATTAAATCTATGATAATCCTCGTGGCATTGGATGCAGGTTAATTTTGGCTTTATAAACTAATGCCTTGAAATATTTAATTATTTAAAAAAGAAACATTTAAATAAGAATCCCTTCGTTAGATTTGATACGTAAAAATATTATGTTAAAAATACTTTCGAAATTCTACAATGTTTTCATGTAATTTAATATGATTTTCAGCAATTATCGTATAACCACCATAAGTTAACACAAACAATTGCTTAGAGTTTAATATTTAATAATTTGTTTTTTAAAATTGATTTAGTAAAAAGCTGTTTAATCATCCAAACCGATATAATCTGTTTAACCAATTATGTGCTCAAAGTTATTTTTCATCTTAAAAAAAAATTTAACTTAATTTTGGTGTAAATGTTTAGAAATTATTTAAGATCCTTTTGACGAAAGACAATAAACAACACTTTGATACACATAAACAGGAACACAAGAAAAGAGAGCTAAAGAAAGAGATAATTATTTTGGAATAAAATGGTTTAATTTTGTAGACGTCTTTCTGACGCGTCTCAATGGCGACATTTTAATATTCGTTTAAATGTCACTAACGGCTCTTAGTTATTCTGTTGTGTTTATAAGACAAATAAAATGAAATTTAAAATCGATTGTTGGTCTAGCACACAAGTGAACCACATACAACACTATAACAAGCTTTTTTCTTTTTGCGAATAAAAAAACAATTTTTAAAAAAAGTAAAACAAATCACTTTTAAACAAAATATACAAAAAAAGAATATTCATACAGAAGATACCCTGAGATGTACTATTTACAAATTCATTAATACTTAATGTTTTTTTGATTTTCATTGCTTATCTTCAAGCCAGCCTCTTCAATGATATTTGATAACTGTTGAAGTTTGACTTAAATATCCTCAATTTTCTGTGTCGTAATACAGATATCATCTGTATAGTCAAGGTTGCTTAAACAACCATGCTACCCCAGCTTATTCCTCTATCATCAAGCATTGCTTTACTTAAAATGGTGTCGACGACGATGTTAAAATTAAACAAGTAACAGTGCTATATTCGGCCGTGCCGAATCTTATATACCCTTCACAACGTGTAGTCATGCAATAACAATTGTTTGTATCACCATTCATCCCATATAAAATACGTACACGTTAGAATAAATGTGGCATCGAATCCCAGCTGAGCCAAAAAAATTTTATTTTATTTTATTTAATATATTATTTATATTTTATTATTTTTTTTTATATTTTTTTTTAAATTTTTAAAAAATTTTTTTTTTTTAGTTTTTTTTATTATTTTTTTCTTATTTTTAATATTTTTTTTTTTTGTAATTTTTTTTTGTTTGGTATGTTGTGCACCACAGGTGATGTTGTGCACCACAGGTGAAGGGTATAAAAAAAAAATTTAAAAAAATATTTAAAAAAAAAAAAAAATTTAAAAAAAAAAAAATTAAAAAAAAAAAAATTTTTTTTTAAATTATTATGTATGTAATATATATAAAACAAAAAAAAAATAAAAAAAAAATTAAAAAAAAAATAATAAAAATATAAATAATATATTAAATAAAAAATAAAAAAAAAAATAAAAAAAAAATAAAAAAAAAATTTAAAAAAAATTAAAAAAAAAATTTTTTTGGCTCAGCTGGGATTTGATGCCACGTTTTCTCTAACCAGTATACACGTTTGTATGTATGTATGTTGTTGTTGTAATGTTGCTTTTGTGAAAAAAAAAATCGAGGTGGTCGTGGGTTTTTGCTCATATCTCAGTTGTTTATGTACCGATGTTTCTGATTTTCAATAGCGATCTACTCCCGAATATTTCTGATATTTTAATACCTCACCCGAGTCCAAGCGATGTCGGAGGGCTTCAAAAAGTTGATTTCAACATACACACGGACAGACGGTCAGACGGACAGACGGACAGACGGACAGACGGATAGACTGACAGCGCTTAATCGACTCCCCTATTCATAAGCTTTCAGAAAATATATACTTTATGGGGTCGGAAATCAAAATTGTAGAAATTTCACACGGAATGACAAACCTATATATACCCTTTTTCACTGTGTGAAGGGTATAATGACGAATGGACACATCTTTGACGCACTCCAGCGACTACTGATATTTGCTTACCTTATTTATTTTGAGCAGATTACCTAATGGTAGCTATAAGCTTGATATTAAGGAGATTTTTTCAGCGGAATACCTTTGCATATCAAAGCACTACTTATGACGTAATGAATTAATGTGTCAAATGCGTTTTTAAGGACAACAAAGTAGAGCTATAACGGCATTCACAATTCAACGTAGAAGTATAAATGTGGGATTACTCTATATAATTTCCTATTGGTTTCCACTGCTGTTTATGCTTTCAATGTAAATTCGTAAGCCCAATTGTGCTTGTCTTGCCTTAGACTTTTTAAACAAAAGATTTAAGGCATTGTGACGTAGCTTAAGTACGTATTAAGCCGCTTGGACAGCTTTTATGCTTTTCAGGTTAGGTTCTAGGTTTCGTCGGATATTTCAAAAAGAGTTATTTAATTTTGCTCCATGCGACGCACAGTGAGACAGCTCTAAAGTAACAGCGGCAAAAAATAGTTTTTGGCGTGTCGTCCAATTTGGATGAAATTTTCACAGTATATTAACAGATATATGAGTAACAATTCCCTGAAATTTGAGATTCATAACTTCATTACTTTTTGGTCTAGAGCAAGTCAAAGTTGAGGTATGCTAACGCGCTTGAAATATGTTGGTTCAATATGTAATATTCAAAAGCTTATCAATAAAAAATACATAATAAATATAACCTTAAAGTATTTTTTTAATTAATTTAGTTGTTGTAGAATGAGTAGATAAAAAAATAAATTTAAAAAAAAAACACAAAAAAAAATTTCTTTACAACAGAATTGTGGTGTAAAAATTTAACATTTTGCATTTTCAATGGACTAGGAAATATAGAGCAGCCCCTCGCCCTAGGTGCAGACTTATATCAAATGAAAGATTGAAGTCTCAGCTTTCATTTAAAGTAGAGGACATATAGCAAAAGTTTGCAAAAGTACTTTAAACATACAAAAAACTACAAAAAATACGCAACGTGCACACTTTGTCGCTATACGTATGTACATATGTTAGCATGCAATAGCATGTTTACAAATTTTTAATTTTTTTTTTTTATTGTTTGTTTGATATTTTATATTGTGCTCACAAACTTTTTAAAAACAAACTGTAAAAAAATATTACATTGTTGTTGTTTTAAATATTATTGATCAAGAAACGGTAATTGCAATTATGTATATGTTTAATTCACAATCTACATATTTGAGAGTGCAAGTTTATACAAGTTTATATAAAGTGTTAAAAAAAGTTTACAAGGTCATAGATAATTCAATAATTTTTTATAGTGCAATTTCTGATATTTGGATCGATAGCAATAAAGATATTGAAAAAATTAGAATACCATGATGATATTAAAAAATTATTGATAGAATGAAAAAATTGTTCTTTTTTATTGCATTTTAATGGGAAGTGGGTGTAACAGTGGGCGTGTTATTGTAATTTTTGCATGAAACATTTTAAATTATATAAATAATAATAATATCAAATTTGAAGATTGTACCTAAAATATTTTAGAAAATATGGCACTTTTTATGTTGAGGTTGTATGGGGGGTGGGGGTAAAAGTGGGCCAAAGTCCAAAACTTTATTCCGATAATGTTTGTAACAATATAACATTCAAGTATACCAAAATTTAAAGTTATCCCTTAAGTATTACGGACAATACGGCATTTTACAAATTTCGATTGTATGGGAGGTGGGCGTAAAAGTGGGCGAATTTTCTTAATTTTTTTTTTTTAAACTGGAATTGTCTCAAAAGTAACCTGTGCAAAATTTCAGAACTCTGCAATTACTCCTTGTATTTAATGCCGGCGTTGTCTCACTGTGCGACGCTTTAAAGATAGTTCTTTGGAGAATCTTACAGAAATATTTTTCATTTTCTGCGCGTCGACTTAATATGAGAGTTATTTGTATACCCTTCACACAGTGAAAAAGGGATTCGATTAAGCTCTGTCAGTCTGTCAGTCTGTCCGTCTGTCCGTGTGTATGTTGAAATCAACTTTTTGAAGCCCCCGATATCGCCTGGTCCCGGGTGAGGTATTAAAATATCAGAAATATTCGGGAGTAGATCAATATTGAAAATCAGAAACATCCGTACATAGACAACTTAGATATGAGCAAAAAACCACGACAAAAACAACATTACAACAACAACATACATACATACAAACATGTATACTGCTTAGAGTAAGCATGGCATTGAATCCCAGCTGAGCCAAAAATTTTTTTTTTAATTTTTTTTATATATTTTTTTAATTTTTTTTTTTATTTTTTATTTAATTTTTTTTTGTTTTTAAATTTTTTTTTTTAGTTTTTTTGTTTTATACTTATTATTTATATTAGTTCTTTTTTTTTAATTTTTTTTCTAAATTTTTTTTTTAAATTTTTTTTAAAAATTTTTTTTTTTAACATACTTACGTAAATTTATAATTTTACAATGGGATGTTTTTATATATGTATGTTTTTATATGTATGTAAGTATGTCATATGAGATGAATGCCGATACAAACTACTGTTATTGCATGACTACACGTTGTGAAGGGTATATAAGATTCGGCACGGCCGAATATAGCGCTCGTACTTGTTATTGCTAAAAGCATTCCTAATGTACATAGCTGCGACGATAATGTTCGCTTACCAAATCTGCTTTCCCTTCGGTTATGCACATCTAACTAGGAACCACGCCATGGAATGTAGTCGATCTGATTTTCTATAAGTTAATCAACAGATTCCCAGGTTACTTTATACACACATTTCTGAGAAAACAAAGAGCCTTAACCATCAAAATTATTTAAGGTGGACATTCTTGGAAAAATTTCTCCATTTTCGCCTTTTGGGTCGCATGCAGGAAGGACGCATCCAGAAGGAGGAAAAAAAGTGTATGAGAAAAAATTTAATTGTATGTTTAGTGGGAATCCCACATTACTTGATCTGGTATTTGTTTGGGCTTCAGCACGGTAGTCTTGGCAGCTTCAGGTTATTTGATTTCGCAGAGTTCGAGAACAAAAATAGCTAATAAATTTCAAATTCTTAATATAGCTGGACCAGCTTCGATATTCTAATATTCCGCATTTCAAATAATGCCCTCATCTTTATGTGAAAGGCGAGTGAAAGGTTATACCGGCTCGATAAAGTCTTACAAGCTTTAACAAAGGATAGTAGGTTCAGGGTGGACATAAGATGAGATTTTTATTTAAAAGGCACTTGTCCTTCACGTTTCCTTTAAAAATCCCTAACACCGCAATACAATTTATGGTTTCTTATGACTAGTAAAATACCCGATACAAAAAAGTAAACATTAACGTATTGCTAAACTATAAGTAGTAACATGATTTAATTAAGCCCATAATTATACACTCAATCATTAAGGAGTAAGTGTTAGTTATTTGTGTGATTTTGGTTCACTACAATGTGTGTGAGTGTATGATTGTATCTACCAGTAACCATTGATTTCCTTTATAATTTACTGTGTTTTTGTTTTTTCAATCAAATTTGTTTTTGCGCTTTATGTACGTACAAACAACTATTAATAGATTTGTTTAAGCGTGATTTTTTTTCTACGCAAATATACTAGGAAATCACACAGCAGGACGTTAGGAAAAAACTAAAGAACAATTAAGAATGATTATTGTGTCCTTAACTAATTAAGTGGTGGCCACAACAAAAAACACATTAATAAATAAAAAGAAGCAAAAATAAATTAAATCTATATTAGGTACAACAGAAATTCAGGTATATACCTAAGAAGACATTTGTATACACACCTACTCAAAGGAGAATGAATAATAATTAAGCTTATCAAGCCTACTCATCGTAGTTGTAGTCATCATCATAAAAAGTCACAAATAAATCGAGCAACAACAAAAATAACACCCACAATGGCAGCACTTAAGTTGAGGACTCTTGAAGTCATTAATAGCGCATACTTACGAATATTTGCCTCTTACTCACAACTACTATTACTATACAACTACAACACTATAAGAAAGGGGGTCATAACAGAAAGTCACACACATATCTAACCTACAGAGTAAATGCTAATAGTGCCGCTTTTAAAACTCCTAAAATATTTTTTATTTTTTTATCAGGGCAACGCATGTTTGATATTTTTTATACAGATTTTTTTAAAAGACTTTTCAGACTGCTTTTGTAGTATACCTTATCAGCCAATTAGCCAAGTTGAACATTGAAGACTTTTTGATTTAGTATTTTTGTTTATGTTTTTTTCATTTGTTTCCTCATAATAAATATATAGAAAACATTTTAATTTTTTATTGTTTAATTTGAATTATGCCTCTTTCCTGGCACACAAGTTCAAGTTGCTTCTAAAGTAGTCACAAGGTGACATTTATGTACTATGAAATGCCTTTAATTTTTTTTCGCTTTTGCTTTTAATGATACTAATTTATTTGTCAAACATCAGGTGGTAAATGACTGAATACTAATTGGCTGTTTATCAACTGTATAAAACAGAATGAAAGCCACCTGACCACTATTTTGTGGGGACAAGTATAGCTCTCTCATTATGTTTGTAATTTCCACAATATTTATTTGCTATCACAGTATATATTTTTTGAAACCTAATAAAAAGTTAGTAATGACCACGTGTCCGCATGTTGCTTGAAATCCTCCTTTTGAAGATTCCATATTTTACATGTTTATGTTTTTTTTTATACCCTTCACACAGTGAAAAAGGGTATATATAGGTTTGTCATTCCGTGTGAAATTTCTACAATTTTCATTTCCGACCCCATAAAGTATATATTTTCTGAAAGCTTATGAATAGGGAAGTCGATTAAGCTCTGTCAGTCTGTTAGTCTGTCCGTCTGTCCGTCTGTCCGTGTGTATGTTGAAATCAACTTTTTGAAGCCCCCCAACATCGCTTGGACCTGGGTGAGGTATTAAAATATCAGAAATATTTGGGAGTAGATCGCTATTGAAAATGAGAAACATCGGTACATAAACAACTGAGATATGAGCAAAAACCCACGACCACCTCGATTTTTTTTTCACAAAAACAACATTACAACAACAACATACATACATACAAACGTGTATACTGGTTAGAGAAAACGTGGCATCGAATCCCAGCTGAGCCAAAAAAAAAAATTTTTTTATATTTAAAAAATTTTTTTTTTTAATATTTTTTTATATTTTTTTTTATTTTTTATTTAATATATTATTTATATTTTAATTATTTTTTTTTTTTAATTTTTTTTTTTATTTTTTTTTTTGTTTTATATTAATTATATATATTTTAATTATTTTTAAAAAATTTTTTTTTTTAATTTTTTTTTAAATTTTTTTATAAATTTTTTTTAAAATTTTTTTTTTATTTTTTTTAACATACATACGTAAATGTATAATTTTACAACGGGATGTTTTTTATATATGTATATTTTTTATATGTATGTACGTATTTCATATGAGATGAATGGTGATACAAACTACTGTTATTGCATGACTACACGTTGTGAAGGGTATATAAGATTCGGCACGGCCGAATATAGCGCTCTTACTTGTTTTTTTTTTTGTAGTATTAATCTTTTAGAAATATTCGACAGTTATTTGCCACAACTGCAAAAGGTTTTTTCTGTTTTTAATGTCAACACAGAAGCTAACATTTTTCTGCTATCTTTTTATATGTAAAGTTATTTGTTATTATTTATATCCTTTTGAAAAATCGCCAAAGTTATAGGCAAAAATAATTCTAAAAAAAATTTTTGTTATAAATAGATCCAGTTGCTAAGGCTTTATTTAAATTTTGAGTATGAGAAATAAATACCACATTCCCAGAAACTTTATTTTAAGAAAGAACAATGCAAGCGCGTTTTCAAACTCACTGAGTTATAAGTACGAAAATAAAACTTCCTCAGTTTGCAAAAGTTTTGAACTAAAATGAAAGTACTTCAAAAAAAAACTTCCAATTAAAATGGCGAATATACTTATATAAGTAAAACCTGTTAAAAATGTATCCCTTTAAGCCCTCACAATTTTGATGCCATAAGGTAGGGCTTGACTAGTATCACACAGTGTACCTCAAAGAGATTGATCATCCGAGACGATATCTAACATAGATCCCCTTGTATAATACAGTTCGTAAAAAAAACAAATTTTAAAGATGGGGTCCATACAAAATTACAAGCAACATATTTTTCCTTCACCTCAATATTTGTAACCAACTTAAAAATGACTTGCTTAAAGTATACAGAGTGTGGACACTGAATGCATTCAGTCTGAAATTTAGTACACGCTACGATGGGTCTGCTTTTGGAATTTTAAAATGACGGTGGGTTTCAGAATTAAACTTCAAGGCGTTTTCCGCAAACAACAATAGCTGAGGGCAAATATCAATAAAATATTTCTTCATTCATAACAAAACATACTTAGGCTTTGATGTTCAAATCAAAACAGTCAAGTGGAGTCTGTATGACACCGTTTTGATAGGACCACATCACTCGTCAGTTCCAATGTATCTCACAAAAGATCCAAAAGTAAGGGTTCTAAGTCCACCCCATGGCCGTGAGGTATTTCAGTAGACCATTCAGTCCAACTTCAGATATCGCAGAGAGGCTATCCAGTACATGTTTGCCCAGAAGTCTGTGTCTTTAAGCTGCCAGTGCAGGACATTCGCAGAGAAAATGGAAAACCAATTCCTTTTTCTTTCTATCCAGACAGCTGCCACAATGGTCATTCAATGGAAGTCCAAGTTGACTTGCATGCTTGACTAACATCCAGTGACCCGTTGTTGTTCAAATCACAAATTGTTCTCATCTTTGGTTTTTAAGTTGATCTTTAATACTTTGCAGATGGCTTGTGACGTCAGCAGTAAAAAGTTGCTGAGCTTTTTGTTCTAGGTTTTTCAAAGTTTAAGTTTCAGATAAAATTGTGTTTTATTTCTTTTGCTTATTGAGATGAGCGCAGAACCTGCGGGAAGTGTCAATATAACTTGAGTAGCAATAGAATTATCCCTGTTAATGCTAAACCTACTGAAATCGGTTGACCTTTTATTAATTTATTTTAAAGTGAACAGTTTGAAAACAAACAAGAAATATATTTTATAAAATTTTTCCACAATAAAAATCATTATAATTATAAATTAATATTTATTACAACTTTTTATTCTTCAATTTACTTAAAATCATTTTTAGTCTGGCTTAAGGTTATTTTTCTATCATTATATATCCTAAAATATTTATTAAATAAAATTTTAATAATTTAAGAACCTTAAAAAACTAATCCAACATAAGCCCAGTGCATTTTCAAAACCAGCTACGATTTCATTATCACCACTATTTATCGGTATATTCATTTATAATTTTTAAACTACTATTAATGTTAAAACTTAATGAAATTAGAATAAGAGAAGCATATCATTCTTTTTTTAAATTTGCCTTTTTTTGTTTTTTTTTTTATTAAATTTATCTACGCAAAAGTTGCTTTGCCGCTGTATCAATTCGCCTTTGCATTTATCTGTATGAATATGCCTTTTAAAAGCCTTAAAAAATGTTTAAAAGCTTAAATAAAAATTTAATTAACTTAAATACGTTTTGAACTATTAAACGTTAAACGTATGCTTGGCTTAATCGACTAGAAAATTATAATTATTTTCACACACTCACCTTTAACTAAATATTGAATATTTATGTGTCTATTTGAATTTATTTGCTTAATAGGCACAACTTCTTCCTCTCTCTTTCTCTCTCTGTCCCTGTCTATCTCGCTATCTATCTTTTTACCTTTTTGGTGTTGTTGTATGTGGCTGCCAATATTTACTTAACGAATTATCCTTGCAACAAATCAACCATACAACCGAACCAATATTTATTCAACCATGCATTCTTTAAACCAGCCATTTACTACTTTTACGGATATTTATGTGATGAAGACCACTTTTACTGAATTTTTAAACAAACATTGTAGTTTTTTAACACACACTGACAGGCAGATCGTAGAAAAAAACATGTGTTTGAACAAAAAACAAACAAAACATACAAGGCGAAAGGAGATAAAATTAAATGGAAATATTTAATCACGATTACAAGCATAGGGTTTGCTTTTCTATTGCTTTATCGTATCAGTCTTACGATTGTATCCCCTTAAATAACAGAGTTCTTAGGTGTTGCTTTAAAGGAAGTTGTAAAGGAAGGAAGTTAATTATACTAAACATGTTCTATTGAGTTTAATTTCCATTTTACCTTTTTCTTCTTTTCCTTTTATTGAACTATCACGTAGTACTTTTAAGTTCAGGTGTGATTTTTCAAACAATTTAAGCAGTCTAACAAAAAAAGACGAAATAAAATTGTATACAAAAAGTGTTGATAAAATCGAGTACCTTAATTAAGTTCAAACAAATTAATAAACTTATGGTTGAGTACAAGATTCTCCTGATCGTTGAAATACTAAATAATAAAGGAGTCAAATATTAAAGAAGTTATTAAAAGAATTAAAAATCAAGTAACAGTGCTATATTCGGCCGTGCCGAATCTTATATATCCTTCACAACGTGTAGTCATGCAATAAGAATTGTTTGTATCACCATTCATACATGTAAAAAACATTAAAAAAAAATTACAAAAAAAAATATATTAAAAAAAAAAAAATAATAATAAAAAAAATTACAAAAAAAAATTTTAAAAAAATTTTAAAAAAATTCTTTAAAAAAAATAATAAAATATAAATAATATATTAAATAAAATAAAATTTTTTTGGCTCAGCTGGAATTCGATGCCACGTTTACTTTAATCAGTACGTATGTAGGTTGTTGTTGTAATTGTAAAAAAAAAGCGAGGTGGTCGTTATGGGGCGATTGTGCTGAATTTTAAAAAAGATTCATTCCTGGACATTTCCAAGAGATTGATACCATATAGAGATCTGAGGAACATATAGTTGCATCTAAAAGTTGATTTCAACCAACACACGGACAGACGGTCAGGGCTTAATCGGCTCCTCTATTCATAAGCTTTCAGAAAACATATACTTTATGGGGTCGGAAATTAAAATTGTAGAAATTACAAACGGAATGACAAAGCTATATATACCCTTGCACACCACAGGTGAAGGGTATAAAAACACAATGATTTAACAGCTGGCTTAAGCTTTAGACTAGAAAATATATTCAATTAAAGCAACAAACTTACGTTTATATTTGGCAAATACATCTTCAAATAAGCTTGACCACTTTGAACTATTCATATACCAAATATTGTCCGGACAAATTACACTTAAATTATACTGCAATTTGATTAAATCAAGAAATTTTTTAATAAAATACAAATAACTTTATTACAGGGAAAATGATTACATTTTAGTGGTTGCGTTTATTTCGTAAAATATTTTCCAAGTGTGAATATAAGTTATAATAAAATGGCACATGCCCATGAGATTATTCTTAGCGTTGTTCACAGGCAGAAAGGCTCTAACTCAAATAATTGTAACTTTACAAGAGAAGACAAAAAGTAATAAAAACTATATTATCATAAAGTAATTCCATAGAAAAATTTCTTATAAAACTGTTTGATTTAATATTATTTTAAAATATATTATTTAATTAAATTTTTATATGGGTTTTTGTGGAATGTATTGGAATCATTGATAAACTTAATTTCGTAAAAATACGAGCTAGAGCCTTTCTACCGGTGACCCTCTTTATGTAACTTTGCAAATGCTTAAAAAAAAAGTTACACATACCTCAATGTAGAAAAAAAAAAATATATATTTTTAATATCGATGTTAATTAAGGCCAGTTTATACTATAATACAAGTCGTCCGACATGTCAAAAATTCGTGTAGAATGAACAAAGTAGAATAGTGTAAAAGCAAATTGTTGTCAGTAGTAGAAAACATGAGAGAAAATACGGATGAAAATTTGACAAGCGGACCGTATTTTTTCATTTTTAAATCGTTTTAAAAAATGGTGAATTTCATTAGATCAGAGGTGTATTTTAATGTATTCATTGGCAAACACATAAAGGGTGTGCTAGTATTTCTACAACTACTCAAAAAAAAACTTGTACATTTTTTGATTTTATTACACAGCGTAAAAGAAAATGCTTTGTTGTTTCTGTGGTTTTTGTAGAACTAAATACAAACACCGTAAGTTGTTTTATTTATTAAACACATTTAAAAACAAAAGAAAAAAAATAAAACTAAAATTTTACTTTTGTAAAAAACGGAAGACGCCTTATTTAATCTAAAAGAAGATATTCTTTATTATTTTTTGTACTGGCGATTATAATTTTGTGTGTTAATTACATTCTTCCTTTATTTCTTTTTCTAAATCGTTCTACTTTGTTTCTATTTCACACTAATAGTGTAAACGCAAAAAAATTTACATTATAACTTTGCTCTCATTTTCTTGAGTGCGGAGAGAATTTCATAACATTTTGCTTCTCCGACATCTAATTGAAATCGTACGACTTGTATTATAGTCTAAACTGGCCTTTAGGGTCTCCAATAAATTATTTTGTTTCAGTTTAATTTAGTTTTTGAAATATTGCTTTTCATATGAAACAGGAGAGGTTTTATTTAATATGTATTTCAGAATAAGTCTAAAACTATTTGTCTGATTTAGTTAAAGAAAAAATATAAAATTTTGCAGGTAAGATTTCTGAAAATTGTATCCACTAAAAGAAACCCCGGCGAAATTGAACAACTTGAGTTGGAAAAATTTATTTTTAAAGGTAAATAACCAAAATGTTTTATTTAAATGTCAATTTGTAAAAAATCTTAAATAAATTCTTAATTTAAGGACAACATTTGTTGTGTTAATTTTTTTTATTTATTTAAAATGGTCACTTCCAGTTTCTATATTTTAAAGACCATGATGAACTTCAAGAACAAAAATCTTATAATTAATGTGAAAATTTATAGGAAATTTTACTTTAACAATGTCACATAAATTTAATTTTGCTTCCAAACATATTAAACCAATCAAATTTTAAATTTCTTTTTTTTATACTCTCAACCATTATATAAGCCCATAAGAATTTGATTTTATTTCCCTGACTATGTAATTGTGACCCATTCATTAACTTTTACACATCGATGAAATAGCACATCATAGAGGCACAGCACAACCTTTATATTAAGCAAAGTTTGCATTAGTTCGCAAAACCCGGGTAATGGCTAAATTTTACTCATGTTAAATTCGTCTTCTGCTTCTAAAGTATAATTGATAACTAATATTCTTAAAAGGATGCTAGTTGTGTCTTCTTAGTTCTTAATTTATTTTTCCTATTAACATAAAAGTATACCATCTAAAGAGTTTTAATTTGTAATAACCTGCTGACTGCCGGGACATTTAAGGTAGTGGAAAGCATTGGCAGTACTAAATTTAAGTAATTTTTTCCATAGATTGCAAAAAAAATGTATTAGAAAAGATTCCTTTAATAGAAAAAATACATTAAAAAGAAGAAAAGTTTAAAATTTTTTTCTATACTACAAATGATTATACAGGGTAGGCCAAAAGCCACTATGGATTTTAATTGTAATTTTTTTATTTTATCTATTAAAATTTATTCTTTTTAAAAATGAATAAAATTAAAAAAAAAAATAATAAACAAATCCATAGTGACTTTTGGCCCTCCCTGTTTATACACAAATATATAAAAGGATAATATGGTTATAACTTATGAAACAAAAATTACGCCTTGAGTTATATTCTTCAAAAACCAAACAATAAAATTTATTGTAAAACAATTCAACATCTAACCACTCGACCACAAACCAAACAACGCACACACAATTAAATAAATATGTAACATGAAGACGGTTTTTTCTTTACGAAATTTGTATATAATTGTTGCTTAGTTAAGATGTGTATATAAAACTATGCATGTATGTGTATTAGTTTCCAAGAGAGCAGCCTAAGGTCGGTATAATTTCGAATCAATAATTTTTATTTGGAGCTTTTTCAACGAGATGATATAATATAACCACTATCACTGAGTGGTAGTTATGAAAACAAAAAAGAGACAAGAGTCTTAAAAACATTAAAAAGTAGATTTGTTTGTATAAAATTAGTTGTCAGTGTTATTAGAAAAATTGCAATTTTAGGGGAAGGGATCCAAACTACCATAAACAACATCCCAAAAACGACATTATTTTAATTGTATCATAAAATCTCTATTTCAAAAGCTGGATCATAATTTTCTCACGTTATTAAAGAGTGTAAAAATTTCTCACAGCCGTTTACAGACTATTAAACTCTCTTTTCGCGATCGCTTTTGATAAAATTTACGTAAAACTACCAAAAGTATTTTACACAAATATTTCAAAAATTACTTCCTTTTTTATCTACTTGTTTAATTTGTTTTATAAGCCAGCACAAAGATTTAATCTTATTTTCTTCAATTAACCAAAAGATTCCTAAAATACCTGGTCAATATACGATATACATTTTAAAATTACTTATCAAACTCAACTCGTAGACTATTCGATATGTTTTAACGAATCTCTGTTTAATTATTCAAAACCGTTAGACATCATTAATGTAAATATAATCGTAATGTAAATCGTTAATTAGCGAAACAATATAAAATGCTCCCAAATGTGTTTGTTTGTCTCCACATCATCATTTGTAAATAATTTTTTTGAAACTAGAAAATATTTTCTGCAGATAAAATGTACTGTGGAAAAATTTATAAACCACGAATGCACGAACCTACACAATGACATTTAATCCTAGACCACAATATACAAATTCGCACATATAAACTTAGATTAAAGGATCAGAAATTAAATATGTATAACGGGTTACAGGGTTTCTGTTATAAATACGTGTAGTTTTATTAGAATTACCCAGCGAAAAAAGACATGCAAAATAAATAGTGAATGCAACCTATGATAAAGTCGTTCAACAGGCATGATTTTAATATTAACGTCTAATTGGAGAGCATGTGCTTACACGAATATATTAATATAAAACTCACCTCATTTTAATAAGTTATTTGAACGTGTGCATACACCCAGAAAACAGATAATCACATTCATTGCCAATCGAATGGTCACGTCCTGCAATCGAACTTTTCATTTGTGATTATAAAATTTCTATTGCAAGAATCATAATTTATTACTGCTGACAACATATTTATATTCCGAAGCGAAATTCTGTAGATAAAACCATAAAATTCTATGAACCATATAAACTATGCGATTGGCAACAATTACGGTACTCACAACCGATACTGTTTTCTTTGTGTAGTAAATGAAAAGAAACCCATGTTTAATGAGTAAATAATGTTTGTTTATATGAATTGTTTAAGATAATTTGCATGCATTTGCATGTAATTTAAAGCACATCAATAATAGGTAACTTGTATTGTATTTGGAATAAGCATTTTTTTACACTTATGAACTAGAAGTCGTGAAAAATATTATTCACATTGAACTAGTTCAACATTGTTTTACTGGGTAATAATTTTTATTTAAATATTTTTTAAACAACTTAAGTGCCAAAGCGCTTTTGGGAATTAACGAAAAATTTTCATTAAGAATATATTGAAAAAAATCTAAAATTTACATTGAATTCAAATTTTAGACAATTTGGTATTGCAGCAAACAAACAACTTTAAGTAAACCAAAAGTTTATTTGTTGGCGAAAATCTAGTGAAAAATGTTTTTTATATTATTTAACTAAAAAATATAAAATTGCGACCTATAGTTTTGCTATGATATTCATCCATACATGGATTTTGTTTCACAATTTCATTTTATACATTTTTAATCATATTCAATAAATTTTAAATACTAGGTACTGCTCAATAAAATGAAAAGTATGCTTCCGACCAGTTAATTTACTCCGTTCCTAGTCGACTAAGTGAAATTTAAATAAATTTATTTTGTTGTAAACACATTCAGTTGCTGTGTAATAAACATAAAAAAGTATTGTATTTCGCTTTTGTATTGTATATTTCGCTTTTCTCATTCCTCTTCTCTAGTGCTACATATAAGTATTTGGTAACTCTCTCACCTACATGTCATTTTTTTATTGCGTTGAACAAAGCATGAACAAGTAAAATGAGTAGAGAAAAGAAAAATATAAAAAAAAATTACCGGAATTAAATGAAACCCTCAATACATGTTTATATTCAAGGCATATTTTTTAATCAGGTAACCGCAGGTCGATGAGAATCTTTTTGTTACATATTTAATATTTAAAATGAATGTACTTTGGCAGCTTAAGTATAAAATATTTAAGGAAATGAATATTTAGCTAAGGAAGCATGACTAACTGATAAATAAATTTACCTTGGTTTATATCAATCAATTTTGTTTAGTATTTAGAACATAATTATGACTTTAATTTTGGCTAATTGTTATTTACTATTATTTAGCATAAAACTAAATAAAACAACAATAGTATGTACACTAAGCCGTACCACCTGACACCCAAAATATAATTTGCCGTACACTTTTAATAAACAGTGTTCTTGCTAGGCAATTTCGAAAATTTATTTTGTTTACCAAACGTAGAGGTTGTCTTTTTTCAAATTTTCTTGATACAAAGGTCCTTAGAGAAAAATACTGATCCTTTCAAGTCAAATACATCGATATATATTACCTTAAAATCCAATTGTAAATTCCGAAAATAAAAAGAAATATCTAGTCTTGCCAAAATTATTTGGATTCGATGGTGCACAACCAAGTTTTAATTTCTAGCACGATCTAATATGTACTTCTGCATACCATTAAGTACATATATTGACACACACACACACGCACACTCACTTAACTACTTAATACAACAAAGAACACCCATTGTGTCGTATATATGTCACAAATTTTATAATTATATATTTAAATAACTTAATGCTGTAAATAGACTTGTTAAATATTTCCCATGTTTTGCTGTCTTTTTGCGTGAGTATGTGTTAATTTTTTGGTAAATGTCATATAATATACACACATTTTTTACTATATTAATGGTTTGTTTAAAAATGTCCCAACTATAGAACATGTATTCATTACACTTTGATTTCAATACCAGGTACAGTAGAACACTGCTATAATGAACCAATAATATGAGTATAAGGAATTAAATATTTTTAAAAAACTTTAATATATTTATTTATGTTAGAGGTTAAGACACGATGCTATAAATACGTTTTCTTTATATTTTTTTTAACAACAGGTCTAAATTTAACATTTTAACATTTTTAACATTTTTCCAAGTTAAAGATTATTTTCCTGATCCAGCGATTATTAAAAATAAAATAAAACTTTTTGGGCGGATCATCAAAGCGGTCAAGGTTAGCTGGTCTATGTTAATTTATTGTAGCCTGTTTAAACTGTTTCAATGGTTTGTTGTATTCGCTTTTATTTCATCTCGGTGAGATAGAGAGAGAGAGAGAGAGGGTTTGCAAAATTCATTTTGTGTCATAAAATCATGGCTTAATTAATTAATTAAGTGCTCTGGTGCAATGGGTTATCACACGAAAGCAAAAAAAAATTACACATACATACGTTTACCACACTACATAGAATGTAGATATGACATGGATATATACATGTGTATTACAAATACAATTACATTATATATTTTTTAATGTAACTGTGAGTACATGTGATTGTAATTAGTTCTAGTTTGTTATACCCTTCACCTGTGGTGCACAAGGGTATATATAGCTTTGTCATTCCGTTTGTAATTTCTACAATTTTCATTTCCGACCCCATAAAGTATATATTTTCTGAAAGCTTATAAATAGAGGAGTCGATTAAGCCCTGACCGTCTGTCCGTCTATCCGTCTGTCCGTCTGCCCGTCTGTCCGTGTGTTGGTTGAAATCAACTTTTAGAAGCAACTATATGTTCCTCAGATCTGTATATGGTATCAATCTCTTGGAAATATACAGGAATGAATCGCTATTGAAATTCAGCACAATCACCCCATAACTTTCTGAGATATGAGCAAAAAACCACGACCACCTCGTTTTTTTCATAATTACAACAACAGCATACATACATACATACATACATACATACATACATACATACATACATACATACATACATACATACATGTAAAAAACATACCAAACAAAAAAAAATTACAAAAAAAAAATCTTAAAAATAAGAAAAAAATAATAAAAAAAACTACAAAAAAAAAAAATTTAAAAAAAAAATTAAAAAAAATATAAAAAAAAATATTAAAAAAAATAATAAAATATAAATAATATATTAAATAAAATAAAATAAAATTTTTTTGGCTCAGCTGGGATTCGATGCCACATTTATTCTAACGTGTATTTTATATGGGATGAATGGTGATACAAACAATTGTTATTGCATGACTACACGTTGTGAAGGGTATATAAGATTCGGCACGGCCGAATATAGCACTGTTACTTGTTTGTTTTCTATTTGTTTTGTTGTTTTCAGTAAATATAAATACATATAATAATATGTGAATAAAAAGGGAACAAAAATCCAAAATAATCTATTAATGTGTAAAAAGTTAACCTTTTTATGTATTTTATACAGCAACACAAACATAAGTTGAGTGGACATGGTACGTTTAAGCTGGTGTATGTAGCAGTTAGAAATGTTATATATTTAACTCCCAAGCAAAAATAACATTTTAGTAAGACGTTCTAACATTTTTTTTTTCACAATTATGGAATAAGTGATAGGATAAGTAATGTTTAAAAGAAGAACTAATAACAGTAAACAAACTCAGCAATTTAAATACTTTACCTAAACAAAAACAAAACATATTTTTTTTAAATATTTTAGCAACACATAGCTGTTTCTGTCTTTATATTTATATTGTGTAAGAAAATGATATAAATTGACTTCATTTTACAAATGTTTTTTAAGGCAACACCTTTTCTTTTAACTTTTGTAAATAGTGACTTTCTTTTAAACTAAATTAGCCTTAGCCACAGTCCTTGAACAAAAGTCACCTTTGCCAATGATTCTGCCATCAAAATTGTTCAAAGATAAAGAAAAAAAACTTTAACAGTTTTTTTTTTTGTAGAATATTAAACAACTTAAATAACCAATGTCTAGACACTCTGCGTGTTCATGATTAAAGCCACTAATAACTATTATAAATTACTAGTTAAAAGTGATGGTAGAGAAAACTAAAAGTATACACATTTACATTGCAAGACTCTCCTTGATTTTGTATTTTATATTAACAGCTAAAAAAAACTATGCAACACTAACGAACGAAACGAACGAAATAAAGTGGCACATATTGCAGGAAGGCAGCCCTAGTTTTCTAATTAAGTCAACGTAAAGTGTTTACGCTTCTCAAACTCAAAAGTTTTTATTCTTTTTTTAATAATTTTTCTGCGAATTGGTTGATACACCACATGCATATTTAATATTTAAATTTGTAAGTTAATAAGCAAGTCCTCATTTGTTTCTTAAAATACAAAAATTGACATAAAATAAATTTTGTTCAACATCAAGGCTCATTAGCTAAACATTTCATTAGAATTTTTTTTAGTTTATCCATAAATTGGCATTTACTGGCATATAAATTTTTTTTGTCAATAAATTTTTTAATAATAATCAATATTTCTCTTTGTAAGAGTTATTTCCTTGATTTTCATGCCCCACTGTTAATGGCATATCATACAAAATCCAAGTTAAAGGACTACATTCAATCTTATGCCAAAACTAACTTTTTATACGAGACAACAATCATGTTGTAATCTTTAGGGTTGATTGCTTATTCGTTTACTGCTTTTAAATTGTTTTTAAATCTATTAAATTTTGATTGACTTAGGGTTTAAAAAATTGATAAAATTACTTCTTTCAATATTGTCTGTCAAATTGCATTTAACAACATTGTTTTGTTTGAAAAATGGTGTAAAATTCCATTGAAAAATGGTGTAAAATTTTTACCGTCAGGTGTATAAAGACGTTGAAAACTGAGCGATAACAAAAACGAAAATATCATTGAAAAGTAGTGAAAATATATAAAATCCAATACAATATCACCAACCAACAAACAGATATTCTTTAAGTAACTTTGTTTGTTAACAGCAACGATAATACAATCTTGTTCACATTGTCAGACATAGCATGAAAGAATTTTCAGAAAAACTAATAAAAAAAAACAAATTTAAAGAAAAACTTTATTTTCGGTAATGTGAAGAAGAAAAATAAAACAAAAAAAGTTCAACAGTAACTGCTTCTTACACATGAAATATATTAATTTGTAGAATAAAATACACATCATCTAATACTTTTATTTCTACAAGAATATTTGTGTGTGTGTGTGTGTGTGTGTGTAAAATGTTACTACTCTTAATGGTGTATTCAAAGCTGTATGGCACTCTAGTTAGCCTTGTATTATGCACTCTTGCCATCGTTGCAAAGAAAATGCACAAAAGAGCATACAACAAGAAATAATTCAGGAAAATAACGGTGTATAAGTACCTACACACGGTTGGTGGTAAGTGTGTTTCAACAGCGGCAGTGTTAGTGTGTTAAAAACTATAAGTTTCAAAGCACCAGATCTGAAGCTCACATATGAATCTATGTATGAATGTATGTATGTATGTAGGAAACCGGTACTTGGTTAATGTGACACAAAGTAAGTAAGAACTCTTGCAAAATCTCGCACATGTGTACAGTGTACTTTTTTAAGAGGTATCGATTTTTTAATAAAACACAACAAATGGAATGATAAAAGTTTTGGATTTATAAAATTAATTGGCATTTAATATTTATATCAAAAAATAATTTCTGGCATATGGGGTACACCATCGAGTCGGTCCAGTTTTGCACCACTTTTTCAAGTATATGCGATTTTATTTCGGCAACAGTGCTTCGAATGATGGCTTCTAACTGATCAACCGTGAGCGCTCCATCAGCATATTTAGAAAAAGCACTTGTAGTCCAAATTTATCAATTTACAGGTCCCAATTTTGAGATAATTCACTTACCAAACATTTTGTTTAACAAAATGATGGTTTTACGAGGTTTGAGGTATGTTGCAGCGTCTTGTTGAAATCATTTCTACTCCAAATGCTTTGCAATGACATGAGGAATAAAATTAATATGCTTTTAACTAATTTTCTTAGATTTGATCTTCAAATGAAACCCAAGGATTTTTACAACAGCAGTGATATTGTCAACTTCTTTTTAGCACAATATTTGAGAAGTGGGCGTTACACTAGGCGCCTCAAAGTAATTGCTGCTAATGAATACAAGTGCAATATAGAGCCTCTTATTCTTCCAAAATCTATGCTCATAGAGAAATTATATTAATTTAAGAAAAATCATTGTAAGGGAAGGGGCATTGTAAGTGGGTGTGTCACTTTCCTCTTATAATAATAAAATTAACCAAGAGCCTATATATGCAAAATTTCAGAATTGTGCTTCTAATCCTGTCATAATTATAACATTTTAAATTTTAGTAATAGCAGATTGTGCAATATGCTAGAGGTGGGCATTAAAATAGGCGTATCAGAGCAATTTCTGATAAAAATATCTACTTAGATATTTAAACACAGAAGCCAATATTCTGCCACATCTTTGTTCATATAAAATAAATTTTTATTTTTATGAAAAAGCGTTAAAGTGCGCATGTCAAGTTCGCATGCATTTTAATCTACAACTCTTTTCGTAATGAGCGGATTTTTTTACTCAAAAAATATTACTCTTTGTCATTGCGTTTAGAAATAATCACATTTTGTATGGCATTTTTTATGACCTTCTCTTATATTTTAAGGGCCGTATTCATAAAAAAACTTTTAGGTTTATTAATGGCTTATTTGACATGATGTTGTAGAGAAATTTGTCATATAAGCCTACAATAAACCTAAAAGATTTTTTATGAATATGGCCCTAATTCTTTAGCTAATACATGGATTTAGCCTATTCAAATGTAAAAAAATATTCTGCAAAATTTTATTCCTCCAGTTATTTCTATTCAAACACTATCGTGCTTTTAACAGACGGACAGACAAAAAAAGCTGTTAATAACAGTCGTAGCTAGATAATATAAAAATGAAGCCAGGGCGCAAATAACAGCGTTTAAACGTGATCGAAATTCGAAAATTTCTATTAGACTCTCTAAAAAAAAAACGCAGCGAACTCGATCGTTGGAGTAAAAATTTGATCATAATCGAACGCCGTAATATGCCCTCAGGATTCAGAAAATATATACTTTATAGAGTCTAAAATGAATATTTTGATGTGATGCAAACGGAGTGACAAAATTAATATACCCTCAAAATTTGATTTTAATGGAGGGTATAAAAACACGAAACAGGAAACCAATATAGAAAGACTTATATGAAAATAATTCAAAATAGTTAACCTGCTCATGAGTTGATCCATAATATTGCGTATTATCCGCTCAAATAGGATTATGATTATGAGCACCTTAAAATTGACGAATGGCTGTAAAAGGTAGGGCGAACCGAAATTGAAACATTTACTTCCACTTATAGTAATGATTTTTCTGGTGTCAGTCTTTGCATTGTCATTGATAAATTATACTGAAAAAAAACTCTAACACACTTTATTAGAATAACGATTAGTTATACAGTCCCTATCGAAAATTCTTTACGTCTAAAAAAACACCCTATACTTTCTGACACGATATAAAGTATATTATATTCCGTATTTACACATACAAATAAACATTCGTTTTTACTCAAACACATGTAAATATACTTGGGTACATGCAAGTAACAAAAACATCTTTATATTTTATTTTCTATGAAGAAAAGTATTATATTTCTTAAAAAAGTTCCTGCTCTTACCACGTATTTTCCAACAGAAAAAAATAATGCAGTTATTGTATTCTTATGTTTTAATAAAAATATACTTTTTTTAAATAAAGACTTTTTTTAAAAAAAATTTTGCAGTCTGGTAAAATTGTACAAATTAGCTGAAAAAAACACGTTTACGTATAAGCAAAAAAGCTCAGTTTGAACTTTTCTGGCCTAATCAATATACCACAACCAGAGTTATCTAAATTAGTATTCCGATCATTTTAAAAAAGCGCGATTAGTTTTCAAGATTTATAAAAACATCAGAATTTTTCATAACCTGAATTTTTTCTTATTAAAAAATTATACAAAATTATAAAAAAAATTTTAAAAATCAATATTTTCTTTTTATATGTTCATTCGATTGCCATCACTAAAACGATTAATAACAAGGCGAATTCAATAAGGTGAACTTATTAGATCAGCTGATCATCAGCTGTTGACTACTTCTAGGGACCACTTGTCAAATTTTTGTGTATTTTTGACATATCGTTTTGTTTTACACTAACAAAATACACGTTTGTATTTTTTTAACTTTGTAGTTGTTTTAGCGACGAGTTCACCTTATTGAATTCGCCTTGATTAATAAGAACATACACCTGTACAGAAAATTGAATTTTATTGTTTTCATTTATAATATTTTGACTATTGATTTCACTTGTAACAGTATTTTGTTTAATTTATGTGCGCAGAAAGGCATTAATAAAATACTGAAGCTAAATACATGTCTAAAAGAATTTACGTTTTTGGAGTTCATAGCAGGCGCTACATACAGCTCACTCATATCTACTGGTATTATTATTATATAACGGTAACATACAAGTATGTACAACAATGTATGTATTCAGTTTCTGGCGTCCTAATGTACCATAGAATTTTATTATTTAGTCAATGAATTTATGAGGAAAGAAAATACTTTAAGACGTTATTAACATATTTTTGCATTAAACGTAAAATTTTTATTCCTCAAAGACATACAAAACTGACTATTGAAACACATTATGCAAATGTGTACAGAAATTTATCACCATTTATCTGTGTCTACCAAACTAATGGCAGATAATCAGCAACCATAACATTTATTGGTATAAAATAAATTGTATTTTTTTTTTTAATAAACTCCCCGCTTATGTGCTTTACATTTCATATACATAAATAATATTTACGAAATGTAAATTAGAAAAAATTTATTTAAATACAAATATACATGTACCAGGATATACATAGATTGTTACAGTTCTGTAGGTATTTTATTTTGTTTAACTAATAACAAGAATAATAACAAAAAATAATATAAATATTACTACTAACAATTAAATGTAACATGTATTTTTTGTTTATTATATTCAAATATTTAATAACCTCTACATGCTAAAACATACAAGCCTGACCCTGCAGTACCATGCTCGTAACTGTGAAAGTGTGGAAACTAAGGTAAAGAATATGTCAATAAAATTGCTATTTTAACGGTAATAAATGTGGGGAAACACTTGATACAAAAACAACAAGTACATTGGGCTACATTTTATGGATCAGAAGTATAATGCCAATATGGGATCGAGAAGGAAAATTATTTTTTTTTTTTATATTCAAATATTTTTCCTGAATAATTTTTACATTCTACAGGGCCAGGCAATTTAACACATAATCTCTGTTTACACCTACACAAAACAAACACTTAATTATTATTGTTACAATGATTGCAGTTTATGAAAATTGAAAACATGAGCAGACTATTACTGTAAAGGTGGGTGGTAATTGAAGTGTAAAACCTCCAATTACTTTTGGCGGTTTATGGTGTTTTTTTTTATGTTAATTAAAAATTATGTTAAAAGTAAATAAATTTTGCATAAATTTAATATATTTATTGTGTGGGCATTTAGATACATTTAAACATATACAATTGCCTACAAGCAATTAAGGACATTTTGTGGTTATGCAGTTAATTGCTTTAAGTACACATAAGCTTTTTAAAGAATTTCGTAGCAGAGGATATTCGTGCCTGTTTTGTGTTCCGAGAGGAACCAATTGTCTTGTAATTTCCATTGCAGTGTTATTGTTTATATGTAGCAAAAAACGTTACGGCAATTTTGGTTTGACTTGAAATACGAAACAGCCAATATCTGCCTCTGTTAACTACTACATTGTTTAGAAAAAATATCAAAAAGGAAATACATTTCTATTACCTCTTCACATGAAGCTAAGTCAAATGAAAAACTTCGTGAAAGCAATAAATTAACAGGGTGAAGGCTTCCATTACCTCAAAACTAAATTCCCTCGAAACTGCGACACAAATTTGAAAAAAGGAATCATTGTAGGTCCACAAATACGAGAGCTTATGGAGGACGCAACTTTAAAATAAAGTCGAAAAAATGAAATTAAATAAAAAATGAAACAAAATATGAAAATTAATACTAAGATTCACTAATTCAAATTTCATTCAATTGTAACATAAATAGGAATTTTAAGTTACATAGTAGTATAACGATAAAGAGTGCTTTTGATGAAATCGTTGCTGATTTCGAAAATGCATTCCACTCGGCTAATATCGGAAATAATTTTTAGAAAGAATATTCCTAAAATGATACAATTTAATTTAATTTGAATTATAAAATTAAATAAAAAGAACAAATGAACTTAAGCCAAAATAAAAATTGGTTCACATTAAAATTTAATATATAGAAAAAGACCATAGACAATTATCGTTAATGTACACAGAAAAAAATATTACTTAAATTTGTTTAATTAATTGAATTTTTGATTTGTTTTTGAACTCTTATTATAGTTATCATTGGTTTAATTAAATTTTTTAATTGATATTAAATATTTTCAAAAAACAAAGAGATTTCTGTCAGTTGAAAAAAATTAAAAAAAAAATAAAAAACATTATTTTAAATGACTTTTTCTTGAAAATTTAATTTAAAGAATAAATTTAATATAATTGTTCCTCAAGGATCGGAATAATAAAAAATAGTCTTCAATCTGGTAAATGCACAAATGTACATACATAAAAATATGTTTTGTTTTAAATATAATAAATTATTTCGGTTTCATTGTAGGTATGCCAAAATTCATTAGATAATTACATAAGGGGTTCCTCAGAATTATCATTTTAATAGGTAAGTTAGTTGAATTTCTTCACTCTGTCTGATCAAGCCTTTTTACCGGTTAATATTCCTTTATGTCTAGGTCGTTGATGCTAAAAATTATTTTTGGAAATCCGGCTTTTGATATGGTATAGTATTTGTATGTGTGTGGAATCATATTTCTTATCATTAATTTTATTATATAAGTAACGAAATGTAATTAAGAATATAGATTCCTTTGTAATATAATTAAAAGAATATATATATAAAGAGAATATTTTTTTGTATTTTTTTTTAAACCAGTTTAATAAATTTTATCATTAATATAATAAATGCTTTAATTTTATAAATCCCAAATCTCAAATATGGACATGATTAAATTAATTAAAATAATTTTTGAAAATTACGAAAATTTTAATTAATTTTTTAATACTGTTTTAATTGATATTTTTCTCAATATTTTTTCAATTACAACTATTAATTTTCATTTAATTAAAAGCACCATTTTGATGATTGGAGCAAAATTAAACAATTTTTTTATTTAATAATATTAATTTCGTAATTGAAATTCTGTGTATATCACAGTTTTTTGGGTAACAAAAAAGCAGAGAACTACAATGAAATTATTAAAGAATACTTATGAAGTTTTTAAATGTAATATGTTTCCTTAAATTCATTTTTTAAATATGAAATTAAATATCTTTCTTTCATGAAAATTTAGGTGCAGTATCAGATTAACATGGTGAAAGACATGTTGCATATAGGAAAGCAGTATAATTTTAATATCAACAATTTACTGGTACTAATTTGACTTATCGTTCTCAAGTTATGATGAAATGTATCAGCATAACCGCAATTAACACAACTGCATAACATTTACATAATAAGACAAGCTTCAAAAAATTGTTTCCAAAAATTAGATTTTCAATTCAACCCATTAAAGTAAATAAAAGAAATAAGGAACTAACTTAAATATTAATTTAAGCCAACATTTCCAATCTCATTATTGTATTGCACACCAGAAAAACACAATAAAAATTTGTTCACCACACACATAAAATTTAGTTGCTGTTATGCATAAAAACGCCTTCATTTTTGGTTTGCGAACTAAAAGCTTTAATTTTACCTAAATGTTATTAATATTTTGCTTTTTGTTTGTTTTTATTCTCCAAGGATGCATATTCCAATATGAAATTCTGTTCATGATTTTTATGTCTTTTCAAACAAATTGCCAATACACTTATAAATATATAAACATGTGTGTACGTGCTGCTGGATGGTTAAAGCGAGAGGGAGAGGGAGAGGGAGAGCAAAAATAAAATCACCAAATCACCACGTGGTTATTTTATTATATTTTTTTTTTGCCAACGTCAATACCGTTGTATTTTCTTTTGGTATTTCTTATTCAGAAAGGATGTATTTCTATGGCGTTAGACAAAAGAGTCTTAAGTCAAAAAAATGTATTTAAAGTTTTTGATTGGATTTTGCTCAATTTTATCTATCCATCGTTTGGTGTCAATAACTGATGTCTAGCACAACTTCTACCCCCATTTAAAATATGTGCTATTAGGAATTAAGTAATACAAAAATCATATCTTGTTGGATATTTAACAAAAATTGCTGTTTTTGACTTAATACCGTTTTGTGTCACTTCAAAGATTTAAGTTTTTTAGTTCATGTGTAGCACCATGATTTAATCACAAAAGACCCATGAAATTATGCATATTCTAAGTAGGTGACTTACTGAGTGAATCTAACAGTGTATGTTTGTCAATCTGTCTGTGGAAAATATAATCACTTTCACAATACTAAAACGAATTAATTGAAATTTAGCAAAGCTTTATTGCTCTTAGTATCAGCTTGGTATTAAATATCACCTCAATATCGTAAGTAAGAAAGTTGGAAAAATAAAAGAAAAATATGTTCAAATAGCCCACTGTTATCAACAGCATTCAATTTAGTTTAATTTAGAAAAAAAAAAAAAGTTTAGTTGAAAAAAAAATTAATTTAATTATTAAAAAAAATCGATTAAAATAAAATTCCTCAAATAATATATGGTTCTTTTAGAGTATTTTTTAATATAAAACTCACTGAAAAAAATCTAAAAGTAAAAGTGAAGTAAAGTTTTCCATCGCTGAGCAGTAATTTGATTTTGAAAAAAAATGGAGAAAAATATGTAACTTCTTGTCAAATTTTTACAAAATAAACTGCCGCTTGTAGCATAGAACAATTTCTCTCGATTTGTATATTTTATGATATCTACTTCGTGTAAGCACACAATAACTCTAAGAGGCATTAAAGTCGCAAATTTTAGGAGTAAAAAACCTTTAGTTACTTGAACTGATTTTAATAATTTTTTGCTTCTGGTAATTTTTGATCGAAGATATTAACATGAGTAGCTGATGAATTTATATTAGGTAAATGTATTTATAAACATGGAAGTAACGTAACGGGTCTTCAAGTAGAGACTTCCGAGCTTTGAGCGTTAATAGCGGTTATAAGATATGCGACTATAATTTTATGATGGGCACGACAATGGGTCGCGGTTGATTGCTCTTTTGCCGCACTATCGCAAAAAACAGCATCGTTTTCCATTCAACGAACTAAAAAGGCATTCACAGTTGTTTTCACATTTCATACAGATGTGTTTTGCTAAAATTTAAATATTTTTCACAATTATCCCGAATTTGAACGATTATGTTGACCAAAAGAATCACAAAGTGCATGAAATGGCTTTTGATTTGAACGCCCTTAATAAGCCTGAATAACTTTAACGAGTTGCTCGATTGTGTATATTTGCATTGTTCAAATTGAGTTAGTCTGAGTATGACGAATGCCCAATTCAATGCAGAAAAAAAAACTTGACTTTTAGATGTGGTTGACATTCAACATCGGCCCTTTAAATTTAACCACCCTTTAAGAATGCGAATATCGTATTTTGATAGAACAATTTTATTATTTGCACTTGCTACTGCAAGCTATAAATTTTATGATGACTTGTGGGAAAATTCTATATGAAACACTGTCTGTGTGTGTGTGTGTGGATGTGTTAGCCATAGACTCCGAAACCATAAAGCCAATCGGACTCAAACTTTGGCAAGTTGTTGTAAAGATTCCAGGGAGTGTTTGTGGGCGGGGCTACGACCATAAAAAATAAGTTATCATTTTTAGCTGCTTTTACTGATCCGATTTTTTTGAAACTTTGCACACATATTGAGCTATCATGACTATACAGTTCCGTGATTAGAAAAGTGGGCAGTGCCACGCCCACAAAAAAAAACGTTATAATTTTAAACTTCTTGCACTTGATATTCAATTAAAATTCATAATGCATTGTTATTCATTAAGGGGAGTAGCAAATCGCACTGGGCTTGGCTAGTATTAAATAAATGACAGCCATTTCGATAAATTAATAATTCTTAAAAAATTATATTTCTGAATGACAAATACCAGGAAAAATCTCCTTTTTTCTTTAGTATTTTGTGTTCAGAGGAAAAATTATAAATTTATGTTACTCATTAACCTTAAAACAATAATGCCATGAATGTTATTCAAAGAGATCTCAATAAACATAGTTGTTTTAAATTTTTAATAAAACAATATTTTGCTATTCATATGTATAGCTCTACCTTCACTTGAAATTCTTTCTCTTATAAGTTTTATTATTTCCTTACATACAATTCATATGATATAATCTATGGCATAAGGCAAACAACAAACAAACAAAATTAAGCTCATAGCAACAAAAAAAAAAGTGGCACGTCAGATAAAATATTAGAAAAGAAATAAAGTCGTAAACTGAATGTGGCCATAAAGTAAAAGGATAATAAAATAAAAGCAGCAAGAAAAAAGCAAAAATCATATCAACATTCATCGGTTGCTTAAACAACATGCTTATATGTATGCGTATGTGTGTATGTGGTACTCCTCCATACCATTGCAAAAAGTTCTACATAAAACAAACCAACAGTAAATAGTCTAAATGGATAATACTTGGCTATAAATATTAGAATTGTCACAGAGATTTAGTCTGGTGTTTTGGTTAGAAAACAAAAAAAAAAAAAATAAAACAACAAAAAAGCAATTGCTGAGTTAATATTTGATCATAACCATTTATTTATGGTTTTATGCTTTTTACCCATTTTCTTTTACTTACTACGAGCTTGTGCGTGTGTTGTTATTCTCTTAAGCATACAACTCAAACTTGATTACTTTCTTCTTACAATCGTTTGTTATTTTTCTTCATTTATTTTTTTGGTAAATCAATTCTTCATAAGCTAAACACATTAAATTTTATGCTTAAAAAACATGTATTACAAGCCTATCAGTCTACTCCTCTATTAAAACAAAAAAAGAAACAACAAAAATTAGGGAGATAATAACAGTGTAACGAAGGCAGATCTTGTTCACTTGCATTAGGAGGCGTATACGTATTATAATTGAACTTTTATATTTGAAAAAAGATATCAAAGTTCAGTTTGCTGTTTAATACATTCTGGGAATAATAAAAAATATTAATAATAAACAACGTTCATATAAACGAAACATTAAATACATAAATACATGTACACATCTATTTGACAACATTAATGATAATAATGTACCATGAAATGTTTTTATTACACATACGAAACAATGAAAATAACAAATATTTATGGTCACAGTTAGAAAGGCCCTAACTCGTATGTTTTTTTTTCAAAATTCAGTTTTTAAGTGTTTCCAATACATTTCACACAAATACATTTCGATATAAAAAATGCAATAGTATCCCAAATAATAGTTTTACAAAAGAGTTTACATTCTAATAATACCGTTTCTGTTACGTTTTTACCCTCTCCTTTAAAGTTACAATTGAGTTAGGACCTTTCTATTTGTGCCCAACGATATATAAGTGTATATTGTTAATGTATGTACCAACCATAACCAACCAAGTTAATGTATGTACGTTTATGTTTGATTTAGAATTATACTGACGAATACTGTAATTTGCCAAATGATTTTATGTACTTTCTTCGTTTAACAGGGTGTGTCAAAAGTCATCATGGGGCTTAAAAATGTTATAAATTTTTTTGTTTATATATTTCTTTATCTTGTTTTATTCTTGAGATTATAAAATACTAGCGTGTGCTCGTGACTTCGTCTGCACAGTAATCGGAATAAAAACCATTTTAGTGTTACCCTTAAGTTCAAAGATCAATGGGTTGTTCACCACGAAAAAAGTCAGGTGTTGACAAATCTTTAGAACGCATTGATTTCCGAATTTCAGGAAATATTCCACTCTCTAAAAATTTAAGTTTATAGTACTGTTGTGTCACACACAGGTCTGTTTTTAAGAGCAAGACGTAATAAATGTTTTATCTTAAATAGATACATCTCTAGCATTGAGGTCTGATCAAAAGAGCCATTAAAAGCCCAAATCCATGTCAGGTATACATGTTGGCCCGCCCTGTGCATATATTTATCTAATTGCATATCAATATTAATATTTTATTTCAAACTTACCCTCGTACAAAAGAGCTCTGGTTGAAGTTATTTAGGCATAGTAAGCAATAACTTTTACAATTGAATTAATCCGTATCAAACGCACGTATAAAGTATGAACAATTATTTAAATTATCTCTCCAGAAACCAATAGAAAGTAAAGCCGTAGCTGATTATCTTCCCACATAAATATACACATATAATATTCTTAATCGTTATACATTAATGTTAAGATGAGTGAACAAATGAAATTCTAGATTTTTATCTAGAAAGATTAGCAACACGTATAATTAGTGTTTTCCAAACACGTAGTCAACATAAACACTTGTCGTCTAAAATAAACCAATTAGTTAACGCATGTCCAAACATAACACACACTATATAGTGTAAATGGTAGAACTTACCTTAATTAAGACGGTTTTTATTAGTTTTTAATTAAGGTTTTAGATAAGAAAGTCATACGCATAGAAAAGACCATGAACTAGTGAATATTACATACATACATACATACATACATACATACATACATACATATACATACTTAAACCTACGCATACAAATTAAAGTGTAGATAAAAAAATGGTATTAGTATTTTGGATATATTTCCTTTTATATTTTAATTAGTTTTTGTGATTACAAATTATGTTCTTATAATTTAAAGCAAGTTAAGTGGAAACGCTACAGTGTGTAGAGCAAATTTACTGGCGGAAATTGAGCTCGCAATTACCAGACTGGTAGAGTATAGCGCAACTAGTCTCTTATCGTCGTTCGTAAATTATTGTGTTCTATGTGACGCATAAAACCTATACATATAGAACACAATAATTTACGAACGACGTTATGGCATCCGACTTATATTCTGTTTTTGTGCAGGAAACTCATAAGATGTGATTTCTTGTGGTATTGTCAAATTGTCCTAATACTTTGAAATTTTCAAAAGATTTTTAAGTTTTTGCAATTAAGGATACAATATTTTTCGCATTGCGACAATACGATATGATAGCACACGTTATGAACTAAACAATAAAAATTAAACACACTAGAGGTCAGTTCTTTTCCCTTCTGTACAGTATCGTAAAGGCTTGTACTTCAGTGTAACTTTGACATTAAAATAAGAATTAATTATAAAACAGATACAGCTAATGTTAATAAGGTCTAGAATTATGTTAGTTTTTTAGTCAGTTAGTTTTAATGTAATATTTTATAAATATGTATGTATCTGTATTTTTTGTTTTGTATAATATATAAAAAGTTTTTGAAATTTGTAATATTTTATATGCCTTTTTTAAAAAATTGTAAAATTGTTGACAAAAATATTTTTTGTGATATATGTAAGTATGTATTTATTTGAATTTTTGTTTGTTATTTTAAATGTATGTAAACAAAAAATTTTCCTGTCTTTTTTGAAAAAATTTGTTTTTTGAACAATTCTAATATTTTAATTGTTTATTGTTGAAAATTGCAAAAACTTTCCCTGAAGAAGCTACCCAATGTAGTAGCGAAATATCGGAAAATAAAATTAAAACTATTTTTTATAAAAAAAAGTGAACTCAAGCTATTGAGCTGTATTGACAAAAAACAACTGTTTAAATAAAAATTAACTTAAAAAATTCATTTAAAAGTTTTACAACAAAACAAAGACTACTTACCCCCATACCTAAACAAGAGCGTTGAGCGTAAAGCGTTAGAGTTTTACATGTGTTTTGTTTTTGTTACAATAACAAAATACATGCAAAATTGCAACGCTTGACGCTCAACGCTCTTGTTTAGGTATGGGCCTTAATTCAAAAAGGTAATAAGTGTTGTTGCTGTTAATATCTGTTGTTGCAAAGAAATATATGAAATTTAGAGGGAGAGAGAGTAAAATATAGTAACGGTAAACAGTAGTAATCATAGTGAGCACAGCCAATACAGCTGCACACGGAAAAAAAAACAAATTATTTAAAACAGCAGTGTGATCAATTTTAAGGTATTTTTTCAACTCTTCATTACAGAATTAAAATTTTTTCTAATTTTTTGCAGACATATAAAAAACGAAGCTGATAACAAAACAAGCCATAAATCTTTAAAATCTTTTGATTTTATTTACAAAAGTCGACAAATTTTAATTAATTTAAGAATTTCATAAAACGCAATATTTGTATGGGAGCCCCCCTAAGAAGTGCAGTTACCGATTAAAAAATTCTTAGAATTAAGAAATAAAGTCATAAATGCTTACATCTTTGTATTTTATTGTGCTTACAAAACCACACAAATCGGTATTTTATTGTGCAGTCGAAACCGCACTAATCGGTATTGTAAAAAACTTAAATAACATATTCTATTGTTATACCTGGAACAGGTAGAAATATTATTCGTCCTGGTTTTTTTTTACAAAACATGGTCATTAAGGTCTCGACAGGTACTTTGATTAAAACAATTACAGTATAAATAAGAGTTCCTCAACCCCTTTACTGTCATATGGAAAGTGCTTGCGAAAGTGATTAGTGAAGTTTAAAGCCTTTTTGTGAATAAAATCAAAAGTTGCTAACAGATTTTAAACATTTATAGCCTGTTTTGTTATCAGCTTCATTTTTTATATGTCTGCCAAAAATTAGAAGCCTAGCTGCATATTTTAATTTTTTATGAATTTTTAAAAAACCAAAATTTTGATAAAAAAATTATGTTTCTAAAACGACTGCGGATATTATAAAGAAGTTTTACTTTTCTTAAAGAAAATTTTATTGCAAAATTTCGGTTTTTTAAGTCTTTTCAATAGACTAAAGCGTTTTTGAGTTACGCGAACATATGTTGTGCAACCTCCTCCATTTTCGAAATAACGGTATATCTCGAAAACCAGAGCCAATCTTAAAAAACCGCGGGCACCACTGGACTCAGCGTACCCGAATTATGTTAAAACGCTAGGTGCCCAGCAGAAAAAAGAAAAAAGAAAATTATATAGTGGATATTAAGGGATGTTGGCCGAATAATTTGTATGAAAGACTTTCGGGCATTATTTGGTGATTGGGAACCAATCTCGGTTATATGGCCTTGGAGATGGTTCATGGCTACTGGTGTGTGTATCGCAAGAGGGGAGGATTAAGTTCATACCAAAACAGACGATGAGACTTACAAGCTTTAAGACAACCAAACATCAACAGATGTCCTGCAGCTTATTTTATTATATTTTTAAAACGAAAAATTAAGTTGTGGTGTGGTGAATATGCTCGTGGTGTAAATTAGCCATCAAACCGATAAGTCGGCATAATGTCACCATGTCACCAACCAATTTTCGACATAATCATATCGATATCGACACTAGTAAAAATTGTTCTGGTTTAATTTATAAGATAACAAAGATCGTGCGAGGGAATGTGAAAAGCAGTATTTGAAATGAGAGATAATGTATTGTAACATATTTTTGTTGTGCTTGTTTACACTTCTTTGACTTTTACATGTGACGTATTGTTAGTTTTTTATATCTTTGACTTGTTGATTACCCATGTATATATGCAGATGAAATTATATTTGCTAGTCTATTAATTGTATACCGCCTTAAAGGATCGATTGATTATTTTGTTACCAATAAATAAATCAAATAATAAAGTATGAAGGAGAAAGAGGTTCACAACAGATTATTATTCTATCTAATGATGACTGTACATCAATAGCTATTGTTTAGGGTAGATTGCACACTTCGTTCGCCTTAGAAGCCACAAAAAGAAGTATTTGAAGTCCGGTCCTTAAGGTCCTGTAATTTTCACCATTATGCGATAACCTGTCATATGATCTCAAATTAAACTTTTTTAAACAACCACACAATAATTCAATATTTGTTCTTAAAAAATCCCCCCTATTTTAGTAATAAATTTTAATATAGTTGCAAAAGGTCACAATTTAAAATGAAATATATTTCCGTAATTAACATTCCCCCTGAGTATAAGAAAATTATAAGAAATGATGAATTACATTTAAACCAGAAGCGGAAATTAGTTCACACCGTAATTCACACATTGTGCAGAAATTTAATAAAAACAAGTTAGAGCGCTATACTCGGCTGCGCCAAATCTTATATACCCTCCACATAGTTTGAACCATCAAATAGTGAACATAACTGACAAATTTTTGGTGCAACTGTGGCCAAAACATTTTTCTGAAATCAGTAATTTGCAATTTTAATTGACATTTAAAAAAAATTTTTTTTTTTTTTTTGCAAATAAAAAAAAATTGACAGTAATTTACCCATTGAACTAAAATTTTCAGCATATGCTGCCAAGGGTGTATATTTAATATTTATGTAACGAAAGTTGCAAGAATTTCCTTTAGAACTGCACAATGTAACTTTGTTTGGCTAAAAAGCAGAGGCAATCGTGTTCATTCACTCAGTTCGTAGTAAGTATACCAACATAACAAACTTTAAATAACAAAATTCTGGATAATATATTTCATAAATTAATACCATATGAGACGCTAAAGTATAGTTGGGGGATTAAAATAAATAATTTCAACCTTCACACGGACAGAAGAACAGATTACCTTACCTAAATCTATTCCTGTATTCACAAGGAATAAATATAAAAATACTTCATAGCATTTGAAATGAATATTGAAGAAATTTCAAACGAAATGACAAACTTATTGTATGCCCTTTTACCCGCTCGTGTGTAGGGTATAAAAATAACATTGTTTACCATTACATTTATATGTGAAATAAAAAAAATTCATTTTAATTTTTATAAAATAGTATTGAAAAATACGACAGCTCTAAATACCAGGGGTAAGATTATATAAGACCTGATAACTCTTAATACAATTTTTTATTTATTTAACAAAAATTAAACTGGCACAGGAAGAAGGAAAACCAACTACATTTCTATGATTTAAAGCAAAACACTTGTTAATTTTTTTATAAAAAAAATATTATTCAGCAGTCATTTACCAACTATTTAACAATATTTCACGCCATCTAAATATAAGCCAAAATAGGAAAAAAAAATCAACAAATCTTTTTTAAGGGTGTCCCATCAAGTTACTATTATTTTTTTTTAACGAGTTATACAGCAATTTTTTTTACACTTTATTTAAGAATACTTCTTAAACAACGTTTACTTAATGTACAAATGTAAGTAATAAATGTACCACGCATTCAAAATTTATTTTCTTATTGATTCGCTAGATTTCTTGGACATGCATGCAAATGCACATCTCGTCGTTCGTAAGTTATTGTGTTCTATATGTATATATCTTATATGTCACATAGAACACAATAATTTACGAACGACGATCTGTTACAAAAGTTCGTGCATAGTGCTTCTGGTAGAGTTTAATGCAGAATGCAAATACCTGGATTTACGACTACACTTTGCTTATCTGCGGCTATAATTGCGTTAAATTGGTCAAAAATTTTGTAACTAAACTTCTCACTATCAATTCATTAGGCGCATAACTGCGACCGAAAATTTTACAACGTTTTTTACAAAAAAAAAAATTTATTGACAAATTTTATTCCGGCGGTCTTGGGAAACCCAAAATATATACAAGAAATAATTGTATATGCATATAAGAACACACCAATGTGTTTGTTAGTGTTTGCTTATGTATGTAGATGTGTATGTTTTTTTTTCATAAGTTACACAACACTCTTGAGTATATAGTTTTAATATTCAACAACGATTGTAAAACAATTTAAACAACAAACTTTATCGAGTACCTCTTTTCCATTACAACAACGTGAAACGAATGGAAGTAAGCATACAAACACACTCACAAACATGCAACTACTCATAGTTATATGTTAGTTTGTTGTATATTTGCTGTAGAACTTTAGAAATAACAACTGCAAGAACTGTAATGATATGCATGAGTTAATAGAGAATTTGAAGGTAGGAAGGATACATGGGAACAATCACATTGAAATTCATATTATTTCCGGTACATGAAATTGTTGAACTAAGGGAAGAGAAATGTGAAAATATTAAACTAACTACGAATACAATAACCATACAAGGAAACTAGCGAGCAGGTGGCGTAGAACATAAAATATGTTACAACGGTATATGAGCGCATTTATTTAGTAAAAATATTTTATGTCAAATAATGTAATGTTTTCACGTAAACAAATTCGACACATTTTTAATTAATCTTATTTTCTTTTAACGTATTGTAAAAAAAAATATATAAAAATGTCACTAGATCCGTAAGATCGTAACCTTAAGGTATCTCAGCAGATTTTTCAGTTTTATCTCAGATATATCAGAGGAACATGCGCAGTGAACCATTTCTTTCATCTCCAAATCTTTACAGTTGACAGAGTGGTCTTTCATGGGAAGTCATGTTTACATGTACATGTTTCCGTAACATCTAGTGATACGTCAATATGCTAGTAGCCTCGTAATGTTTTTCCAGCCCCGACTTATTAATTTAGATGTGCGCTTGATATCAAAAGAGGACCACGTATGCCTAGTCACTCTACATGTATCCAGCCACATATAATTCCAGAGGCCATACTTTTCTTTAGCAATAAAAAACTCTAATATAATTTCGAACATTTCGAACATTTAACCCTGATAGCTATCATTAATAATTCGTAATATAAAAAACAATTTAAATCAAAGAATTTACTTTTTGTGTCATAAATACTATTCAAAGCGCGTATGACCACTTATGCAATTGCAGGGTATAAAACATGTTGTACTTAGTTTTGCATGGAAACTTAAGGCATCAGCTGAATATATGTATGTACATGTATGTTTTCAAGTAACACGAAAATATTATACACAAAACAAAATAAAATATTATTTATAAAAACAAATTTATAACTTAAGTTTTTCATTTACAAACACATCATTTAAATGTCTCTTAATGACATTATTGAAAATGCATTTAGTTTTTTAGAGAAATTTGGAAAAAAGAATTAAATAATATATTTAGATTTTCTAATTTGCAGTCTTAATCAAATATATAATTATTATGAAAATTTGAACGTTTCTTAGCTCTGCTATAGCTATAGCAAGACAAGTGCCAATCAAAATTTTGCAATAAACAAAAAAGATTTTCTTCAATATGCAAAATTAAGCATCCTTTTTAGAATGTGTATATCTTGTCTACGATTTTTTTTTCTTTTTGCTGTAAATGTTTTCTAACACACAAGTACAAGATGTTTATTCAACAACTTCTGGCTTAAATTATAAATGTTTCATGCATAATAAAATTCAATTCCACGTTCATTTTCGCATGCAAATCAAATTTTCTTGTGTAATTTTTTTTATTTTCATTTATTTAATAGAGTGTATAAAAAGAATATGTCACAAAGTCAGGCACACAGATATTGAATATGTGACAAACGTTTTGTGGAAATAGGTAGGAAACGCACACACAAATTTTATAATTTCAATTATGAAAAAAGTAATAAAAAAGAGATCTTAAAGTAGCAGATTTTCTTTCAGAAAATTAAATAGCAATTGTTGTTGTATTAATCCAAAATTTTTGAAAATTTTTTTCAATTATTTTGATGACAATTTTCAAAAGCAACCAGTTTTATTTATTTAATTTTCATTTAGTTCTTGTTAAAATTTTTTTTTATTGCAATTTTTTGTATATTGTGACTTTTATATCTTTTTTAAATGTTGTTTGTTTCTTTTTAATAGACTGGGATTCCTCTTATTGCAATAAAAAACAAACACTTGGAATTTATGTTATAAAAGCTTAGAGCACTTAATACGTTTTTATCATAATACATTTAATAAATGAATACCATACTCAACCAAACTCAATTTGATATACACACAACGAACTCTGTTGTACTACCTTTCTATAACTGCGTTTGTTCAACTATTTGCATACGCAATTTCATAATTGTTATGTGTTACAAATGTTCTAATAACCTCTATAACAAAATTACTAGTATGCTTTAGAACCACGAATACGTAGGTCACTCTTTATGTGAAGAAAAGTCAAGCCATATTTTGCCTATGGGGACCTTGTCTTTTATAATCGCCTGCAAAATTAAAATAACGTATATATAAATCTGTAACAATATATAAAAAATATTTGAATAATTTTTTTCATTAAAATAATTATTGAAAATTTTTTGGATAATTACTTTAACTTGTATGAGGTTAGTTGGGCTTACCCTTAAACTTAATAATAATAAATCTAAAATAATAAAACTGAATGGCTTTTTTAAAATTTTCTTAATAAAACAGCAACATAAATAATACTATTAAAATATAGACACCAAAAATATAGTTGCCATCTACGCACTTGTACATGTAAAATTAGCACTAGTAATAAATACACTGAACAACACAGGAAGCTTTAAAAATACACACTAGTATTGTGAACACTTTTGACACTGCTCTAAGCAACACACGAAATTTGTTTAGTAACAAACACACTCTCTATCATATTGCATTCCTTATTTGAAACACAGTTCGTTAACAACTAATAACAAAATGTCTGAGTCTCTTCTCAGTTGTCTTCTATTCAAAACTTTACCCATATCCCTCTTCCATTTAAAATTCCACTTAAAGTGCATTAGTTTTAGAATGACGGCCTGCTGCCATTTTAATGCTGACATTTTGACAAATATGCTTTTTACTTCTGTGCATTCAACAATCATTCTATAGCCCATAATCAGCCTTAGTAGCATCATCAACGGCATCATTATCAGCTTATTCATCGTAGTCACGACCCATATTTATGTCATGTCTCTAAGTTAGACACTGACTATTACTAATTGTACTGGTATTTCGGCTTTATGTCATGTTTTAGTAGTTGATGTATATATACTTCTAGATAAACGAAATTGAAGGACATACTTGTTTGTATATGAAATGAGCTTAGTAGGGTACGAAGTGTGTGTGTGTTTTTTTTTTTTCAAGTTGTTTTCATATAAACAGTTTAACTCGAAAGTATTAAAAATAAGCCCAAAAAACATAAATAAATGCTACTCACACCACCCGTTGCAGGCAATCAATATTATGTTCATCAACGTAAAGTAATTTGTGAAAGGTTGTTATACTCTAAGTATTGCCCCAAAATCTTTACTTGTCTTATCTTTATAAGCTGAAGTTTGTAGCACTTTATTGTCATTTCATACAATATGTAGTGCAAATCTGCAGTTTGAGTTTTACAAGCAAACAAAGTATTCAAATTGCACACAGAAGTCTAAGGTAAACTCACAATAATTGAAATCTTTAAATGTTAAGAGCATGACCATACAGCCTACGGCACAGCAGAATAACTTTATAAAATGAATGTTTTATTAATACAATTTAATTGTTGTTTATTTTACAATAACAATGAAGACACATAAAGAGATAAATTTAAGATCAAGTGAATATTTTTCAACGACATTTAAGCGACAGATTTGAACTGTTTTCTTTACTCAGTTTTACCGCATTTTAAGAACCTTTACCTAAAAACACATTAAACATTGTTTTAGCTAGATTTTATATATAATTTTCAAAACTATCCATTACACAAATGTAACCAAAATGATATTAAAGGTGATTGATTATAGTATGAGAAACCAATTGACACTTGGATAAAACAAATCAGCAGACACATTATAGAAACTAATATATGGTATCACAATCGTAAGCCTAAAAGTATGCACTATTAAATTCACACACTGTGATAATCATTACATTTTATACCCTTCACCTGTGGTGCACAAGGGTATATAGCTTTGTCATTCCGTTTGTAATTTCTACAATTTTCCGACCCCATAAAGAATATATTTTCTGAAAGCTTATGAATAGAGGAGTCGATTAAGCTCTGACCGTCTGTCCCTCTGTCCGTCTGCCCGTCTGTCCGTGTGTTGGTTGAAATCAACTTTTATAAGCAACTATATGCTCCTCAGATCTCTATGTAGTATTAATCTCTTGGAAATATCCAGGAATGAATCGCTATTGAAATTCAGCACAATCGCCCTATAACTTTCTGAGATATGAGCAAAAAACCACGGCCACCTCGTTTTTTTCACAATAACGTGATATCGAATCCCAGCTGAGCCAAAAAAATTTTTTTTTATTTTATATATTGTTTATATATTATTTATATTTTATTATTTTTTTTAATTTATATTTTTAATTTTTTTAAAAAATTTTTTAAAGTTTTTTTTAATATTTTTTTTTTTAATTTGTTTTTAATTTTGTTTTTAATTTTTTTTTGTAATTTTTTCATTAGTTTTTTTATTATTATTTTTTTTATTTTTGATATATTTTTTTTTGTAATTTTTTTTTTTTAGAAACACATACGTAAACTCAATTTATAATTTTACAATGGTATGTTTTTTATATGTATGTTTTTTACATGTATGTATGTACGTATTTTATATGAGATGAATGGTGATACAAACAATTGTTATTGCATGACTACACGTTGTGAAGGGTATATAAGATTCGACACGGCCGAATATAGAACTGTTACTTGTCATTTATCTCATTCACCTATTTGTTACACGCTCCACTATGTCCATGCGTAGATTTTATTGTATTAAGTACAAGTTTTTGTTCTTTTGTCGATATCTTTATTTAACCTAAAGTAGAATTTAAACAAATAACTAAGAATCCATTTGTAATTATCATCTCACTAATTTGAATGCTTTATTTGTTATTTTATAAAATCATTTGTGTAAAATTTTAACAAAGTTTAACGCATCCTTAACTTTTTGACATATAATATTCATCATTTTCTTTCCACTACATTTATGTTTCATTTGTTAGTATTTCAAAATATATTTTTTTCTTGTTTTCGTTCTCTAAATTATGATAAATTGAATGCTGCAGTAAATCTCAACAATAATTAATTGGTCGAACAAAGAAAAGAAATGTATGTAGTTTATTGATTGCTTTTACTTAGATTTAAGTTAAACTTATGTAAACACTCAAATCAATGAAATAGACCACAAGAGTTCTTTTATGTTTTTGCCTTTATCTTGATGTTTTGCTCTAAAGTCAAGAAATAATGATGACGAATCGAAGACATTTGATTACGGATTCAAAGTCGAAATATTGGAAGAAAAATGTAAAAGTTAACGAGAAGTAAAATAAGAACGCGAAAAGCAAAGCTTAAAGTAACAAATGAAAATAATATTAAAGGAGTTTTTTTTTTCTTCTCAAATCACATTTTTCATGTTCATATTTTTAATACAATTTTGTTGTAATTGTGAGCTTTTGTAAGACTTTTAATATAAAAAATTTTAATCGACAGTGTTGTCTTCAAATAATGAAAATTCCGAATAAGAATTTTCTGCAGACAAACTGCTGGATGGTTCATTACTTTGAAAGTGGGATATTAAGTTTTTTCAATATTTACTTATATTATCAAAATCATTATTTTGGATTATTTAAATAGTTCAAAAGTATTAAGTAGGTTGTTCTTCTTCCTTGTTTTTTTTTTTTCTTTTTGAAGAACTTTTCCCAATTCATCACTTAATTTACAATCCGTTCTTGAAATTTCTTTGAGCACAAATAAGAGAGGAGCGTCGGCTTTATATAGATTCATATCATTATGCCAAAGTTCTTCATCTGTAACATTTGCTGGGTTTAAATTAACTATTTTTTGTTTTAGTAGGGCAATTTCCTGATTATTTATTTGTGGTACTTTTGAATCTCATAATAATTTTTTAATAGGTATTTTCAATTTACAAAATCGTTTGCACATATCAAGAAATTTGTTCCATCTTGTTTTGCAACCGAAAATAAGCTTCAGTTCTTTTCCTTTTCCTTCTATTTATAATAAACTTTTGCTAAACCTCATTTTTTGTTGGTGACTTTCCTAACATTTTTAAAGATTTTAAGTCTAAGTCAGTAGTTTAATATCGCTTCTGTTTCAATAACCCAAAACTCAACAAAGTCATGGTTTTCTTCATTATCATCGTTGTATTACGATGCTTCATTTCCACTTGCACAACTAAAAGCGTTGAAAACAAGATCAATTATTGTCAGATGAATTCCATGTGCAAAAGATAGTTGCTAGATAGGGTGCAATAATTTTTCCGATTTTCAGCATTGAGAAACTCCATCTGTTGTCAAGCCTACTATTTCAGTTGAAATGAAAAGTTGAATGAAAATCACAGCCAGAAAAATAAATATCATAATTTTTTATTAAAAATAAAATTTATACAGTGTGCAATGCATTAATTTCTGCAAAACAAAAATGTTTTGAATGAATCTGTTTGTTTTTATGTTTTTATATGTTGTAATTATAGAATACTTCTGAAGATGTCCTCCAATGGATGAATTTAAATTTTTTCTTAAATAAAAAAACTGTCCTCTAGCTTGATTATTTTGATTAAAAACTTTTTATATTCAAAAGGCCGAATAAAAATATACCACAACTTATTATAAAATTTATTATAAAAATAATTCATATTTCGAAAAAAATCGGTATTTCCCGGGATTTTTAAAATAAATCCGGGATTGGCATCCTTATTTTGTACTTAATAATTCATGTTTTGCTTTATTGTTTTTCAAATAATTTTTATTTTAAACTATTAAAAAATTAAATATGAGGCATGTACAGCCAAAAAATTATTAGAATTTTCTAAAATGCTTAAAACATTATTGTCTTTTAAGAGCATTTTTACTTAACAAATAAATTAAAATTGAATAAAGATGAGAGTAGTTTAAATGATAACATTTTTATTATCTTATTATATTTAATTGTAATTTATGTATTATACATCTTATTTAAATTGAATTTAAATATAATGTTTAAGGATAAGCGCCTGTATTATCAATTTCATTCTTTACAGTCAATAAAACAACTTTACCTGAAGTAAATATTTCTTTTCTTTTTGACTTTTAAATAAATACAACTTGACTTAAAAGTTATTTATTGATTTTAAGCGTAAACCAAAATTGGCTTAAAGGTGTAAAAAATATTAAATAAAACCTATGCGTGACGAAATTTTTAAAAACAAAAAGGAAACCTACAGACAGACAGACAGCCAGGCAACTCTTACACAATAAGTGTTGATGGGCTCTTGAAATGGTTTATGTAAGAAAATACATACATATCGTGCCTTAACCGCTAAAATAACGTAACTCACAAAAATCAAATTTTACAGGAGAAGGTCGTTCCAATTTGTTTATTATTTTTTTTTTTATGAAAATTTAAATAAAGCCTGCCACTAATCTTTTGAAATTTATAGATGAGTCTTACCTTAGTCCTTCATATAAAATTTGATAGTTACGTTTATAGATTTCTAACTTATTAGACAAAAAGTTGGCAGCGAAAATAATGCAACGCACACAAAAAATTGTTAAAAGAAAAGTTTTTAATTTTTTTTTCTAATTTCATTTTACTAAATCACATTCATCACTAATTTCAATAATTCATTCAACATTTTAGATAAATTTGGAAAAAAAAAATTACAGTTATTCACATAAGAAGTTAAAATTTAAAGTCGAATTTTTCAAATTTCTAAAAATTAGTAAAAATTAAGTAAATGTTTTTTCAATTTGATTTTTACGTGAGTATGTAGAGACCATGAATTGTATAGCAGTTATAGTAATATTTTTATCGTGAGATGAATAGTAGTGAGCGAGAAATTAGTTGCGGCCCATTCATCTCAATGTTATTTATTTCTTAAATTTTTAGGGAATCTCAAATTTTTTATGTCGGTTACGTTTTGTCCTTTTTTGAAGTCACACAAAAAGCTGGGTGTCAGTTACGTTAAAATTGAATGGCTTGTATCTTAATTACTACTATTACCTTCGAACAAAAATATGCCAGTTACGTTATTTTCGCTATTAGGGCTCGACATTAATGTGTATGATTTTTTAGTGAACAGAAGCTACTGTATCCACTTTAAAATCGCTGTTGTAAAACAGACTAAAATATAAACTGATATTAAGATTTTCCAAAATACCTGCCAGGTTTGTACAAATACAACAAAGCTATTGGAAAATAATTCAACAAATTCAAAAATTCAAAAAGGACGAAAAAAATTATACAACACTTACTTTATCTTAGAAATATTCTTTGGGAAATCTTATAAAATTATATCTAGAGCTTTTCATAACAAAAATTATATAAATGAGGAAAATGATTACAAACAATTTGTCAACAATTCATACTTTTATCAGAAGTTTTGATTGAAATGTTCCTAAACATTAAATTCAATGTGGGATTGATGATGTTTTTTTATAACAACATTCCCACACCAACACAGAACGTTTAATCATGACTACAGCCACAAAAACTACAGAACTACACCTACACATCGCTATCGAAGCACATACGACAAATTCTATATCAAATGAAAGAATAAAGCAATGAACAACCGTATTGCCAAGAAATATGTTTGCAATTGAAAATGATTGATTATTGAATATATTGAATAACTTACTTGGCTTCACTCTATGCAGTCAAAACCACAACAGCGACAGCTAAAAAGTTTTTTGTGCGAACTTTTTATTTGCAAAAGTTGCCTGGAGAAGAAGCACGTTTTTGCAATCAATCATTTAGCCTCAAAGAAAATAAATGTTTAAAAATATATTAAAAAAATATTAACGCTCAAACACAACACACAAATACTATTAAAATACAAAGAAAATATTTATAATTTTATTTTTGAAGAATTTTTATAATCAATTGTTTATGGGTCTTAAGTAATTATTAAAAAAATTACTCTTACACTCCTTTCAAAAACATACAAAAAGTTAATAATTTCTTCAAAATGTATTTCTATCCAAGTTTTCTTTTTATACCCTTCACCTGTGGTGCACAAGGGTATATATAGCTTTGTCATTCCGTTTGTAATTTCTACAATTTTCATTTCCGACCCCATAAAGTATATATTTTCTGAAAGCTTATGAATAGAGGAGTCTATTAAGCCCTGACCGTCTATCCGTCTGTCCGTCTGCCCGTCTGTCCGTGTGTTGGTTGAAATCAACTTTTAGAAGCAACTATATGTTCCTCAGATCTGTATATGGTATCAATCTCTTGGAAATATCCAGGAATGAATCGCTATTGAAATTCAGCACAATCGCCCCATAACTTTCTGAGATATGAGCAAAAAACCACGACCACCTAGTTTTTTTCACAATTACAACAACAACATACATACATACATACATACATACATACATACATACATACATACATGTAAAAAACATACCAAACAAAAAAAAATACAAAAAAAAAAAATATTAAAAATAAGAAAAAAATAATAAAAAAAACTACAAAAAAAAAATTTTTAAAAAATTTAAAAAAAAATTTAAAAAAAAAATTTAAAAAAATTTTTTAAAAATTTTTCTAAAAAAATTTTTTAAAAAAATTTAAAAAAAATAATAAAATATAAATAATATATTAAATAAAATAAAATTTTTTTGGCTCAGCTGGGATTCGATGACACATTTATTCTAACGTGTACGTATGTACGTATTTTATATGGGATGAATGATGATACAAACAATTGTTATTGCATGACTACACGTTGTGAAGGGTATATAAGATTCTTTTTTTTTTGTATCTTATTATATTTATACCTAATTTTTTCCTATATAGAATTTTGTTAAAAAAAAATTGATAAATTTTCTTGATGCTCGCCTAAAACTTTTACCTTAAAAGTTTAAAAAAAAATTTTTTAATTAAAGAGTTTTATTTTTCAATCAAAAATATCGCTCTATTTGACAAAATGAAATTTGTTTTTAAAATAATAAAACAAATGGCACGTGAACATCATTAAATAAATGGAATAACAAAACATTAAACGTATTTTCCCAATTAATATAATTCTGATTAGAAAACACCATTGTCACAACCCCAAACTAGAAATGAGAAATTATGTTTCCTAATAACAATTATAAAAACACTTAATGTAAAGAGGTCATTACTTATTAACCCTCTAGGTAAAACTTAAAAAAAATTAAAAAGCACAATAACACACTCATTTCTTTGATTATTTCTATGCCGTATTTTTGGAAGTGATAATATATCTTTGGTCACAGGTAGGAAGGCCCTATTTCTAGGTAGGTAGGTAAGTAAGGCCGGTGTGAAGCAACCATTACACCCTCACCCAGAGACCAATACGGTCCATTGTGACGCCTTAAAAGTAATAAAAGAGATCAGAAATTAGAGTTAAAACACGAAAAGAAGAGAATCGAAGAAGAAAGAAAGAAGACAGAAAAAGGTGAGAAGTGGACAACAAACTAATGCCAAAAAGAGCCAAGACCCTACAAACGACCCATTTCCGGTCTCAAGTCACGAAGCCAGGACATTCCCATTACGAATCCTATCAGATTCTCGAGTCCACAGCTCGAGACATCACCCAATACGCCAAGAAATCTGCCACCTAGCCATCTCAATCTGCCAATCTGCAGTCTGGGACATTGGCACAGAATGTGCTCAACTCTCTCCAACTCCTCTGGATCTTCGCACAGCTTACACATCCCTATCTCTAATAATTGCAACTTTTAGGAGATGGCAAAAACGCTATTGAAACGGTATAACCTTAATATAATTCATTTTGTTCAAATGCTTGTAAACTTGTTAGTTTTGATACTATTCGCACAGCTTACACATCCCTATCTCTAATAATTGCAACTTTTAGGAGATGGCAAAAACGCTATTGAAACGGTATAACCTTAATATAATTCATTTTGTTCAAATGCTTGTAAACTTGTTAGTTTTGATACTATTGGTCATTGCATTAAATTTTTGTTTTAAGTTGTATTTGTATTTATTTCGTAAAAATACGATTTAAGGCCTTGCTAGTTGTGACCATCGATATATAAGTTTGTCCTTTTAGTTGCAATTTCTACAATATTCATTTGTGACCCCATAAAGTATATAAATTCTGAATCTTTGTTTATATAGAAGTTGACTTAGCTATGTTTACCCGTCTATCCCTGTGAGCGTGGAAATCAACTTTTTGAAGCTCCCATATATCCCACGAACTCTTATGTGACATAAATTTATTAGAAATGCTTTCCAAAATGTTGGTATTGAAAATTAACAATTTTCACCCGTTTACGGCTAAGACAATCTCCATATACCTCGGACTTTTATTAAAATTTCTAATGATCTGAGCTATTGACCTTAACAAATCTTTTAAGAGATAAACAAAATTTTGTCATTGCCATCGCAATACGTTCTTAGCTAAAACGATTTGTTGGTAGACACTGATATATATTGAGTAAATCCTAGAATGCGGTACTTGAGGTGTATAGCGTTTGTTGGAAAACATTGGTCTCTTCCAGTAAAAGCATTGATATATTACACTTTAAAATCTTTTAAAATGCGAGAATAGAACGAAATAGGTTAAAATGGTAACCCTAAATTCAGCATAAAATAAAATTGATTTTGAAATCGCCTTGAAAAAGTACTTTCTCTTCAAAGATGTACGGTGTCATTTATTTTTCTTGTTATAAGAAAGTACGCTTTACAGCACATATGAATACTTTATCATTAAATACCTGAAAGAAGTCATTTTTAATGTATGTACGCTACAGCACAGTATAAACTAGACTTTACTACGATTGTAAAAATACAAAACACATTTTATACATTTTTGACCGTGAAATTTTAATTACATCTGGCTCGATAAATTTTCTAGGTATAGAACTAAAGAGCAACACTTCGAACATTTCGAAAATATTTAATTGTATTATTTACGCCTACAACATGTAAGATTAAAGATGATAATTTAGGTCGACCTTTAAATATTTTTTTTTTCTTTGTGAATTCCTTACAACATCAACAACATCAATAGCAGCAAAAACATAAAGAGGCAAATGATTTTGTAGAGCCTAAGGCACAACATAACATGATTGGTTAAACAAACAAATAATTATGAATGAGTTTTTTTTTTTTTTTTGTAATAAATTGATGTTGAATGAATCTGTAAACTTTTGCAGATAGTTTATTTAACATTTATTATTGAAACTTACTAATGAGGTATTATTCTCATTTTTATTATTAGCTTATAAATATAAGGAGTGTATCGAAAAAAATTTTTAGTTGCATTAAGTGAAATAAAACTCAAATCGTGCAATAAATAATTTTTCTTTTTATCACGTTAGCTTTTATATAAACACTAGAAAAGCCCGGCGCGCGTTGCTACGCCCCTTAATGAGTAAAAATCCATTCTGAATTTAAATTGAATATCAAGTGCAAAAAACTAAAAATTATAACTTTTTTTAATGGGCGTTGCCCTGCCCAGTTTTCTAATCACGAAACTGTATAGTCATGACAGCTCAATATGTGTGCAAAGTATCAGAAAAATCGGTGAAGTTTAAGTAGCTGAAAATGATAATTTATTTCTTATGGGCGTGGCACTGCCCACTTTTCTAATCACGAAATTGTAAGATCAAAACAGTTCAATATGTATGCACAGTTTCAGAAAAAAACGGTTTAGTGGAAGTACCTCGAAATTATAACTTTTTTTTATGGGCGTGACCCTTCCCACTTTTTTAATCACGAAATTATAAAGTCATGACAACTCAATACGTGTGGAAAGTTTCAAAAAAATCAGCCCAGTGCAAGTATCTCAATATTAAAGCTTTTTATGGGCGTGGCCTCGCCCACTTCTCTAATCACGAAAATATTAAGTCATGAGAGCTCGATATGTGTGCAAGGTTTCAGAAAAATCGGTCATGTGCAAGTAGCTTAAAATGATAACTAATTTTTTAAGGGCGTGGCCCCGCCCACTTTTTTCCACCCATAAACACTCCCTGGTATATGTACAACAACTTACCAAAGCTTGAGCCCGATCGGTTTTACAGTTTCTGAGTCTATATCTAACACACACACACACACTCACATACACAGACTTTCACTTTTATATATAAGATATGTCAGATACTATTATTTTAAAACGAATTAATTTTCAATTGTTATTACGATCAAAATGGACTGTGAAAAAAAGGACGTGAACATATAATTAAAACTTTTCAAAAAAAATTCGCCATGGACTGCGAAAAAAATAGCAAAAAATTTTTAAGTTTAACCTCAAACTGTTTCAAATGCCATTAAGTAAAAAAAATAAAAATTTAAACATCACACTTCTAACTTTAAAGCAAATAATTGCCCTAAAAGTATTAAGCTAATTTTTATATAAAAAAATATTATTCAAATAATAATTTTTAAACCCATAATAAAATTAAAATTTTTTAGTTATTTATATACAAAAAAGAACAATTTAGTCATCTTTTAAAGTTTTAATACAATTAGAGTTAAAAGTATCAATGACACACATAAACTAATTAATAACAAAAACATGTTCCATTATTATATTTGAAATACCTACTTGTTAATGCATAGTATTAACTAAATTATTTAACTTTTATAAAAGAAAATACCACAAATGCCACCCACACTCACACAAATACATGAATATAGTTTTTACTATACGGTGACACCATATTGATAGCAAGACGATAACACGTCAAATGTAATAAATAAATAATAAATATTACCCTTTACGAGTACACAAAACTATTTTGCACATTTTAAACACAACATTTTAAAATAAATAAACGAACTACTTCCATCCACTACTTCCATATATTTCAAGTGTTAAATAATTCAGGGTCTAAGCGAAAGAGAGGTGGTAATTATATTAATAAGGAAATCAAGCAAAACACCAGTAACAAATAAAAGGTTAATTACAGTTGAGATGAGGGAATCATTAGAATTTTGTACAAAGTATTAACACAAACTACTTTTGAAAAATAATCTTGAATTTATTGTCTTGAAAACTAACGTGTTTAAATGTTTAAAGCATAATTTTTTTAACAGTTCGGAAAACAAAATTTAATTGATTCGTTGAATACATATTAGCGTATTAACAACAATTCAATTCACAACCATGGCAGTGTCGTACTATTGTTACTATTTTTGCATGTGTTTACAATGTTGTATGTTTGTTGTTGGTAATTTCAATTCTTACATTTTGTATGACAATACAATTTTATTTTATATGGTTTTCGAGTGTTGTATTGGATTCATACAGGGATGGAAAATAAAATTTTTTTGCAGATTAAAAAAATAACTTTTGTAGAGTTTATTGCTTCCAAAATATTAAACCTAAAATAAATTTTGATTTTAAATGTTTTGTTGTTTTTTTTTCTCCATCTTTGCTGCAACTTTTTTTTAAAAATTGTTTTAAAATACGTTTTTTACCTCTGCAGAAGTTAGAAGTTGATAAATTTTATATTCCTGATTTTATTTAATTGACATTTAGGAATACAAGCTTAAACCTTCACAACAGAAATTGTGTTCACAAATTAATCCACAAACACTGTATTTTAATAGACGATATAGAATGTAATGCAAAGTTGTGAATTGAACAAATAAATTTATATTTTAATATTTTTTTATACAAAATTTAAAACATATTGATTATTTAGGTACCTGTCTACGTTTTAATAATTAGTAACAATTCTTGTGGGCAAAAAAAATGGAATTAAATCGTGAATATTTTTTTACAAATTTTCAATCAACAACAGCACATCAATAAACTCAATTCGATTTTTACCGATGAAGCAACATCAAGGACTAGTGTTTATCGATGGCTTACTGAATTCAATCAGGGACATAGTTCGCTCTACAACGAGTTTCGTGAAAATCGTCAAAAATCAATTGTTGTGTGCTGAAATGGTCATGTAACTTTTCAGGAGATTATGGCAGTCTTGAGTATTAGTGGGGCCAGAATTGCATGAACATTTTTGCTCCTAAAAACGCTTGTTCTTGTTGGACCTGAAATAAATTAACAAAAAAATCTCGATTCAATTGGTCGCAAGAAATTATGGCAAGTGAACAATCGCGATAGATGCGTGTGACACGGAAATTTAATAAAAGTCAACAGTATGGGTCTTCCAAGTCGATCAAAATTCTGCAAAAAAAACATTCGGCTTAAAGCACTTTGAAGCAATTGGTCGCCTATTTTATCACAAAAACTAGACCTGTCTCAATTTTACCATTGGCGCAACACACAACCGAGACTTTTAAAGCGTACACAACCATTTATTTACCAAAACTATTTGGAGAATTAAGAAAACTGCACCGCAAATAACGCATTATTCTCTACCACAGCAATGCGAGCTCTCACACATCGCCTCAGATAAGAGATTCCTTGCGCACTCAGTATTTAATGTATCATCCGCTGTATAGTTCCGGCTTAGAACCTAATAACTTTTTTTTATGACTGAACATAAAAATAAATAATTTGTGAGGTCGACGTTTTTTGACACCTATTGCTGCGACTGATGCGTTCAAAATGCATGTTTTAGAGGCACCTTAACAGGAAAAAATTTCGAAAAAATGTTGCACACGTATACAAAAGAGTAGTGACCTTTATGGAGAATATTTCGAAAAACAATAAAGTCAATTTCGATCACAAATACTTATTTCTTATTCTTATCCCTCTTAGTATTAATTTTTTCAAATTATTAATAAAAAAATGTATATTTTAAAAATAACTTTTTTTTATTTAAAGTTGTTTGTATCAAACTTGAATTTTGTTTCTCTTTAGTAGCTACAAAAATCGACTAGAGAATATTCTTAACAAGTCAAATGCTTTTTAACCACATTTTGTCACGCCTCTCAGTTAACTTTTAAAATTTATTTATTTCTCTCGAAAGCTTTTTAATTAAATTTAAAACATAAAAAGGATTCATTTTGGGTTCTAAGTGCTTATTAGATGTGTTAGTAAAAGCCACTCTTATTATCAAAAATCTTATTGCAGTGGTTGCAAAAGGTAAAACTGTAAGATGCTGATTTTAATAAAATATAAGCTGGGTTACTATTTAGACAAAACATACATTTCTCAAATGAAACTACATTTAGTTTCTTACCTAAATACACGCATGATTTAAAATGTATGTGTATGTATACACAGATTTTAGTTATTGAGTATCTATTTCCACACGCAAAGACAAAATCATACTATTTTTAAACGGCAATCATATACAATTTATACGAAAAGTAAAGAATAAATGATAGAACTCAAATAAATGCTTGATTGGTTTAGAGAATATTATATAACCATCATGATCATGTCGAAACCATGTTTTTTTTTGTGTGCATTGACCGACTTTTACATCTTTCAGAAGACGTCTTTACAAGTTTACGAAACGCATGTATTTACAAGTTTCTTTTAAAATTCATATTTATGGGGAAAAAACTTAAACTCACAGAGAAATATGTTGCAGAGTGCGAGTAAATATTATATACATCTGAAAATTTATTTTGTTGTCTTTGGGCCCAATAATCCCCTTTACTCATCTGTATACCCAGCGGTAAAAAGTAGATGTAATCAGGCCTTATTTAGACTAATTTTAAAGACACAAGGACTACTGTTACCATTACGTGTTCATTTCTTTTTTACACGTGTTAGGAAGAGGAAGTGCTTGCACACTCGTTTCCAAAAACCGGGGCTTCTAGAAGAGCTTCTGATGAAGGATTCTTTGGAACACTTTGTGTGAAGGTCTGTTAAAAGGATTTGTGATTTTTCGATTGTAACGAAATTTTGGCTTTTTTAAATTATTACAATTTTTATACATTTTTCATACGTATTTATAATTTTATTACTTTCTTGAGTTAAACTCACTTAATTTTTTGATTCCTTTTTACTCTGGTTTAAGACCGATTTCAACATTTTTTGTCGGCACTAGGAATACAAAAATTAAAAACTTTTATAATAAAATTATAAGATCTTTATTCATTTAAATGATAAAATAAGTAGAAAAAGTTCAATATAAATAACTCGTGGTTTAATGTAAAATTGTTTTGTAGCTCTTCTGAAAAATGTTATCTTTAGACATACGCGGTGGCAGCCCATTAAAACCAAAGAAATATCAAATATAAAGAAATTGAATAAAAACCTTAAATATAACCAAGATTCATTTAATCAAAAAATATTTTTAAACAATTTCAATAATTTTTATATATTTTAGTTAATTATTAATTATTAAAAATTAATATTTTAATTTTTTTACAAATAAGTTAAATTACTTTTTTAATTTATATATTTTGCTCAATATTTATTTAATTAAAAACATAAATTTTCATTTAGTCAATAGTACTATTTTGATAATTGAATTAAATTTAAATAAAATTTTAATTAATAATATTAAATCCGCAATTGACACTCATATTTATTTTTTTTTGTGTACATGGTTAAATGTTTTAAATTGCTAGAAAGAAGACGTTTATATTTTTCAATCATCTTTATTATCACTAAATAATAATGTCAATTATAAACTTTTCAATGCATATTAATATAGATAAAATCGTCGATTCAGCTGATCGGGAAGTTTATTTTCAAAATTTGTTCAACTTAATCAACACATCGACAAATATATGGACGGACAGATGGACAACACTTGGCATGTCTATTCATGAATTTTTTGAAATTATAAATGTATATTATGGAGTCGCTTAGAAAATTTTATAAATCAGGAACACAATACAAAGCTTTTGAATTGGGAAGAGTATATCCCACCTCAATATGTTAAAACAGGATAAGGGTGATACACACTGTGGAAGACAGGAGTATACGGTAAACTTTTGAGTATTTTCAACACAAACTATAATTTCTCTGTAATTTCCACTTACTGTCTAAACAATATTGAAAAGGAATACTCCACAGACATAAAACAATGCAAGCTGTCAGTCTGACATTTGCAAACTTTGTAAACACATTTGCGGCAATGTTGCAACAAAACTGTAAGAATATCAACTTCAACAAATTGTGAACTGTGTGTACGAACGCACAACTGTAATTTATTACCAAGAAATATTACAGTTAAATACCAGGAAAGTTTTTGCAAGTGAAACTGACTGCCGGCATACACACACACACAATATGTGTAACGACTTTATAATTCACTTTGGTCTACATACATACATCACTACTACTTACATATATAGACTCACCAAACTTTTAATTTCTCTTTATTCATTGAAGTGAAACGGTTAAATTGCATCAATTCAACTGACACCTCAAAGTGACGCTTCAAAGAACTTTAATTATTTCAATCGCAATAAAATAAAAAACCTTTTTTTATATTTAGCCAACGCAAATTTGTACTGCAATAAATCCTGTTTAAAGAATTTATATGCAAAGGCATACAAAACTTACAGATACAAAATTATCTTTTTATTTTACATCTTTAATACGAATATTGAACATTTATTCCGATATTAGACCAGTGGAATGCATTTTCGCAACCAGCTACGATTACATCATCAGTACCCTTTATTTTTATTAAATCGTAGCGGTCTTTGAAATTATATCCACTGGGCTATTATCGCAATTATTTTTACGTTCTAGTTATTTCATCTGTAAAAATTTAGAATATTTTTATTGCTTATCACTGGCTTGATACCAGTTATTATTTTTTAAATTAATAAATAATTTTTATAAAAAATTTTCTGATAAAAGATAACATTATTAAACATGAAGAAAGGTCGAAGAAATTTAATAATAAAGAAGTTCAGAATCTTAAAAAATTATTTCCAGGAGACAAGTAAAAGATAAGGCGAAACTACTAACAGGTATCACTGCTAATTTTACCCTTTGTCCGACTATAAATATGCCTGATCGATTTGTCTGATGAGTCATACTCGGCGCACAATTTACCACAATTTGTCGGTAAAAATTCGCTGTGTAAATTCGTCGTGTGAAGCACAATAACGACGAAAGAGCAACATCATTTATAGTTGATAAAATTGTTTACTGTTTGTGCAAAGAAAGAACAAAAATGATCAAAGAATTTAAATTTTTGTGAAACTCAACAAAATAATTAATATAATTTCTGTCATAGAAAAAACTTTTTTAGTATAAGTAAACGTTTGCAAAGAATGTCGTGGGTCGTGCAGTAAACAATAATAAAAATGTTGTTTTTGTATAACAGCTAATAGTGTGACCATATGAAAAAAAAAATCACTTAATAAACTTAAACATTTGCAAAAACACATATAAAAACAAATTTTTGTACTTAACTTTTTTATACTTGTTTTAAATGTTTTAAAATAAAAAATAAAACAATTATTAAAATAAAAACTAACTTTATTTTCTTAAAAAGTTGAGAAGTAAAACCAAATAGAATTAAAAACGGTCACCTTGTACCGATTTGTTCGTCGTTCGTCGGCGAAGAAATAGAAATAAATCTATTGCAGTGTTCGCCGCGTATAGCGAACTTGGACTGACGCCACAATTATATGCATTCCCATATACACAAATGTGTTTTATTTTTGATGACAAATATTTGCGACGAAAAATTCATCGTTCGTCCCAATTGTGCGCCTAGCATCAGTCAAAATATTATTTACCAAAACAAATCATGTTTATATCTTGTTCAACAAAAACCAAACCATTCAGAAAATTTTAAAACTTAAAATACAAAAGATTAAATACAAGAAATTTCAATCCCCAATAACAAAATTTATGACAAACAAACAAATTATTTATATCAAGCTGCATTAACTCTACAACTTGACAATATGGTAGACTTAAAAATTATAAAGTCAACAAATGAAACAAACTAAAGAAATAACCGAAACTCTGTTTATAAGCTTAACAGCACTTTAACTGTTAAAAGAATTTTGATTTAAATTATTATTTATGACAAAATATTCATTATGAGCAAATAAAGTAACATTAGCGTTAAAATATGGTTCAATATTTAATTCGAACTTCACAATATAAAAATTGTTTATTTTGATTAAAAGAAAAAATTAAGCCACAAACATTTTAGAAATTTCTCAAAATTATAATAAACTAAAAAAAGTTATACAAATAAAAATATTTGTATAAATCTTACATCTGCGTTATGTTTAAATCAATATCTATCTATGTTACACAAATAATAATAATAAAAGAAACATCTCTAGCAACTTTAACATGTAAATTAGTATTTATAAACATTGTTGTTGGCATCAATATAAACAAAAGTTGAGCTGCTTAAAAAACGTTTCTAAATATTAGTATTAAACTGTTAAATATGTAATATTTTATAATTGATTAGTTAAATAAAACAAAATCTTAATTTGTCTTGTAAAATTCTTTCACACACTGTGCATGTATGTATGTACAACAATAAACATTTTTGTTATAAAATGTTAAAAAAAAAAAGCAATTCACGAATAAATTAACATACAAATGGAGTTATATGGCAATTTTGTATGTCATCTCCGCTTGAAAGCAGGCTCCATTATATACATACGTACATATAAATCAATTTAAAAAGGGCAGCAGCAGAGCCACTATACATCAAGTTGTTCTATAATGTGACACAAAAGAGCTTAAGCATTAATCTACTACATGTGTTAGAGTATTAGCGCGGCTCTACACGCAATTTTCTTTTATACGCATTAACAAAACATTAGAAATATTTCACCGCAGTTAAACATTCTGTAATCTTTTACATTTACTAACTCAGTTGTAACAAATATATCATTTACGCTAATCGCTAGCCATTATCGAAATCCAGTTACTACAGGGCTTTCAACAACCAAAATAAATAAATAAAAAAAATTCAAAAGCATTTAGTTGTTGCTACTTACATATATCGATCAATAACAATTTATTTATGGGTTTAATTACGAAGAATTTTATTTTAGATCTCAAGTGTTGGCCTTGAACAAAGCTGGGCCACATAACTTTCAATTTTATAAATTTTTTTAATTTTTTTTTTTGTTTTTTTGCTACAACGAAAAAATTCTTAAAAGAAATCTTAAACTAGTTTTGCAAAGAAATTAAAATTTATGCACAATTTTGCCATCATTATTGTCCTTAAAACGAAACTAAAAGCAAAGCGAATATAATGGCAACCTGAAAACAATTCAAAGCAACTATTTGTTCTTATTGGTTGCCTTAGCGATGGGTATCTGCAGTTATATCTTGTAAATTTCAACTGGATGCCACAGAAACTATAGAGTCTGCATAGTAAAATGGATCTGTTGTATGTTTGTTTGTATTTGCATTCAATAATTACAGCAAACTTTCGCGTCAGTGCAGCCATTTTGAAAGTATTACCGACAACACTACAACCAAGCAACATAATGTAAACAATACATATATACATACAAACTGTATGTTTGTTTGTTGGTATGCTTACATTGAAATAATCAAGAAAGAGAAAATTGTAATTATGATGACTGTGTTTTTTTTCTAGGAATAAATCGTTGAGCGAGTTGTTGGTACATTCCGACATACAATACAAATGCAATCGTTTTCTAATTACATAAATGGCTCAATGTGCTTAAAATCAACACAATAGTCTGCAAAATTGGCTAAAATAGCAACAATAAGAGCAGAAACAACAATAGTAATATTATAAGTGTTCTTTTCACATACAGCACACAAAAGGCAGCAAAACTGTGTCATGTTAAGCAAATATAACGGAGGCCGCCAATTCCTCCCTTCAGCGCGTCTCATTCCACCAAAAATCCTACATTATACCAAAAGCACACGTAGAGAAATTTGTTTAAGCAAATACTTTTGCACTAGTTGCCCCCAGTTAGTAAATAGCAAAAGGATACATTTGTAAATGCTTTTGTGCATTAAATTGTTAATTCTTTTGCAACAGTTGGCATAGTTAAATATTTCCGGTGGTTGCTGCTATTTTTTTGTAACTTATTTACAATGTGATACTTAAGACATGTAGTATAAATATAAACAATATTATTTGTAGTACCCATGTCTGGGGAGTGCTCGCACTATCTTTACTAAATATTACTTCAAGTTATAATCACACAAAAAGTCGATATTAAAAATTATATTTTTTGCTTATTGAGGTGTGGGGTATAAAGTGATCGACCTTCACCTTAACCGACTTTTAAAATTTGTTTAAAACAATTTGATTTTACAATGTTTATATTGACGTAACTTGACCATTTTTAAAATAATTTTTCTTTCTTAAATAGGTACAAACTCATCACACATTTTTGAGTAATAAAATTACCAACATTGTGCAAACAATTGAAAAGAAAAAAGTCTCTATTATCAAAATAATTTGTTGGGCTTCCATCTCAATCTTTAAAAAAAATCGATTTCCCTGTGGTACCTTGGGTATATATATAGTTTTGTTATTTCGTTTGTAATTTCAACAATATTCTTTACCGATCCTATAAAGATAAAGTTTCAGAAAGCTTATAAGTTAAGAAGTCGACTAAACAATGTCAGTGTATGTGCGTGTTAGTTGCAATCAACTTTTCCACATGCTGCAAAGGAATGAATGAAACGGTATTCAAATCCAGCACAGTCGCCTGATAACTTTCTGAGACATAAGCAAGTAAGCACAACTGAAACAAAAATTAAAAATTTTCAGCCCTAGGACACATCTGTTACTATCCATAGACACGAAATACCTCTGGGGCTGTTCACAAGAATTTTTGGACAAATCGATGACTATCAGCAAAGTTAAATGCAAAATTTGTTTGGAAAAATATAGTCTTATTTAATATATAAATTTTTTTAAGCTCGTCAACAATTCTTGAATACGCCTGTAACACCAACTTGCAGGCCAGAGCCTCGCTCATTAGCACCTTGGTTTGAAACTTACTAAGATATAAGAACTAAAACGCAACTCCTTCACGGCTTCTGCTAAAAATTCTCAACTAAAATCAATTGTTTTAAACTTCTAAACAATAGAAAGAATAATTATAGCAATTACATGAAAGGGCATGCAGCAACATGATATATCACATCATAAAAAAATTTTAAATCCATGATGACCGCCTCTACAAAATAGCGTGCAATGAATTTTTATTTGGCTCAACTTCAGTATTTTAAAATGTACCCTGTTTAAACTCCGTAATATTAGTACCAAATCAAAGGCGTTGACAAGTAGAACAAAAGTTTTAATCTTAGATGCCGTTCTAAATAAAATGGCAAATAAATGGCACAAATATAGTAATTAGGGCTTTGTCCTTTTCAACCTCCATAATTTCGGTATCAAATGAAGGGCTTGACCAGTGGAATACAGTAAATTATGAAAAAGTGCAAAATCCATATCTAAGCTAAAATATGTTTTAATTTAAATTTAATTTAATTAAAATTTAATTTAAATTCAAATTAATTTAAATTTCTATATCAGATCTTAAGTGCAATTTTTCTTTTCGATTTTACACAAAAAATAAATAAATATTTCGTATTGAAAATAGTTGAGAGAATCTAATACATTGTTTTTATTGGAACCTAGATATCATGGTGTAATTATATCGGGTGTCCCAACTAGAACGCAATTTTTAAATTTGGCGTCATTCGAAGTGACATTGACATTAGAACAATTGTTATTGTTTGCTAGTAGAAGGTACGAGGTTAGTAAAAATGGAGCGCTACACGAATGAACAACGCATTCTCATTGTGAAATTGTTTTACCAAAATGGTGAAAGTTTTGCGGCTACAGTTCGCAAATTGCGATAATCTCATTTCCATCTTGATGGCTTCGTCAATAGGCAGAATTGTCGCATTTGGGGTGAGGAAAATCCTCGAGTGATTCACGAGAAGCAAATGCATCCTCAACGTGTCACTGTGTGGTGTGGTTTTTGGGCTGGAGGAATCATTGGACCTTTTTTTTATGAAAATGAGGCAGGTCAAGCGCAAACAGTCAATGGTGTTTGGTATCGTGAAATGATAATCAGTTTTTTCTTGCCTAGAATTGAAGAAATGAATGTGGGGGGCATGTGGTTTCAACAAGATGGCGCCACATGTCATACAGCCAGAGAAACAATTCAATTGCTGCATCAGTCATTTCCCGGTCGTGTTATTTCGCGTTTTGGAGACCAGAATTGGCCGCCTAGATCGTGGTATTTAACACCTTTAGATTTTTTTCTTTGGGGTTTTTTTAAGGTCGATAGTTTACGCGAATAAGCCGACGACGACTCAAGCCTTAAAAGAGGAAATTGGACGCTGCATTAATGAAATTCCGCAGCATTAATGCAAAAAGGTCATTGAAAATTTCATTGACACATGGTGCCAGCAAAGCCGCGGTGGCCATCTGCACGATATATTGTTCCATACATAACCTCCTTCTGTCTACTTTACGATTTAATAAAGTTTCACGATTTTTTTTTAAATATCTGTGTTTTATTTAAAATTTAAAAAATGCGTTCTAGTTGGGACACCCGATATAAGGTGATAGCAATTTGAAGAGGATTTTTCGATAAATTTTTTTAAATGTATAAAATTGTGATATATGAAAAGTAGTAGCTGATGAATTACGCCTAACTAGTTAAAGATACCTTGAATTTTATTTATCAGGAAGTAAAAAATTGCTTGTTTTTTCAATAAAAATTATTTTAGACATTGTTATAATTTTTACAAGCCTTAAAATTATTTAATTATTTAAAAATAAACTATAAAATATTTTTTAATCATTTTAAAATTATGAAAATATGACAACACGTTATAATTGAGGGATTCACAAGGTGCGTTATCATTTTATATTGGCATTATATCCCAAAATGTTTAAAAATAATTCTTTTATAATTTTTTGTAATTTATTTAACCTTTTACAAATTTAGGAAGGATTCTCCAAGTAGCACTCCTTGTGAATCCAACAAAAATCAAATATTTAAAGAATTATTTTCAAAAATCTTGTGTAATTTTTTTCTTGAACTAAAACTTGTTGTAAATATAATTTACATGTTAAACCTAAATTTCGTTTATTTTTATTTTCTGTTCATAAGTGCTTGTCTCCAAAGGGTTCGTGTAAGTTACTTGTGGATTTAAATAAAAATCGGATAAATTGTCACTAATCTCTGGGGACTAGTATTTGATGTATTGTCATATCTTCAAACTAAATAAGATTTTTTCTTTTTTCTTTCAGCAAAAAAATTTTAACCCTTCTGTTTTGCTTGCAGAAACAAAAACAATATTTTATAACGAATACGAATTATTTATAAAGAAACAAGTTTATCCATCATAAAATCTTTAAAGAAATTCTATTTATTATAAAGTAACTTTTTTTTTTTTTTTTTTGTACACCAAATAGGACCAACTACTTGTTTTATTGGAAATATGATAATCGTTTAAGGGAAACACCTTAAATTTTTTATGGAAATAATTAAGAAGGTTTACCCAAAAATTTCCTTAAATTTGTAGAATATATTTAAAAAAATATTTTCTGCCTGTTCAACGATGTCGAAAGAAAACCCAAGCGAAGTTTCATTCATACAAATATATTGAAAACAACAACAAAAACTAAAAATTTTTGTTTGTTTTCAACGTTTTTGTACGAATGAAATTTCGCTTGGGTTTTCTTTCGACATCGTTGAACAGGCCGTTTATTCTTAACACGGTACCTAAGAAGTTCTGTTTGAAGGGAATGGCGGCATAGATCTTGAGTCGAGGTTGGGTAGAATACTTAATATCCGTCGTACTAGGATCTTATGGAATATGTCTTCAAGATTATATCAATGTCAGGGAAATGTGACGGATTATATGGTCACTGAGATAAGTTGTGATACGACAACCTGATAAATATTCCCTAATAGGGATGGATGAATGGGATTCAACAAACTGTATAAGGGGTGTTTATATTATCGGGAAGAGCATCATGAGGTCTTACATATATTTTCTAAAGTTGTAGAGTGTTATAAAGACAGATACTGGCCATTCTATAAAAGGCCAGATTTTATAATGGAATCCGTTTCGAAAGGTAGAGAGGTTACTCTTTAAGTAGCTCTTAAGGCCTTCAAAGGATATTACGTCAAATTTAAGCTGATAAGAACATATAAAAGAGCTCTTGATAGAACAATGGACTTCTTTAGTGACAGATCGTATTTGGTAACAAGTCACTGTGCAGTTGTTGACGATGAAATTGCAAATGAGCTTGTGCGAGATGGATCCGCACTTGGGTCAACATATAAAGAGAAAAAAATAAGGCAACTTTTATGGGCGGATTAGGGCATGGATATTGGACAGGACTGTGGAATAGAAGAACAGAAGTGATTGCAGATTAGAGACTGAGCGACCAAACTCGCTAAACTGTACTCCTGGTACTAAATAGGGTGTGTCTGAGAGCAATATTGAAGTAGTAAAGGAATATTATCCAATAAAGACTAGAATCATTAGGTGAGATTGCAGCACTCGGGATTACTGTAGGATGTGTGAAAAGGATAAGCAGATAGAAAAGGTTGATCATATTGACTGTCACTGCCTGAGAGTACAGAATCATAGAGGTGGCTAAGCGATTTCACAAATGAGTATAAGTGATGTCTTCGAGTGCAAACTAGAGATTATAATTGTCAGTCAGGATTTTCTAGGATTTTCATTTCAATTCTTGTATATTATTTTTTTCTATCATTATAGGGAACAGAACGGACCATATTGGACCCCGATTGTGAATGGTGGAAGTGTCATCTGCTTCCAGATTTCCCGTTTCCTACCTATCTAAAAAACCATCCTCTCCAAGCCGTCCATCTAGCATACAAATTTTTTTTTATCGGTCACGTTATGCAAATATTTATAAACAAGAAACAAAATAAAGGCAACAGTTTTACGCATATCTTTACTAAATAATGTATGCGTATATGTCTGTGTCTGTGTTAGTACATATAAGTCTATGTTGTGTGACCTTTCTTATGCGTGACAGTACATGTATAAAAATATTGAGATTTTCGTCTCCTTTTTTCGGCAGTAAAAAAAAAATTGTGAATTGACTTGTTTAGCCATCTTTCAATCCCTTTAATATCTTTAACTAACAGTCTTACAGTCTTACCAAAAATTTTTCAAACATTCCTAATTTTTTGGAGAATAAAGTGTTGCCTCTCAATACATGTAAACCAATATGCGCCTTTAATTTCTAAACTGTTTATCTAAAATATTTGCCGCTTCAAAGAGATCATTTTAAATTTACTTTTATTAATCACTGTAAACACTACTCACTTAAAGAGTTTTGTTTTTTTTTAAGTTTGTTGTTTTTTCTCTTATTCTTGTAGTGTTTTTCTTTTTTGCTTTATTTTACATTACGATAAAATGATTTGCAAACAAATTGGTTCAGGAAATTTGATTGAGCTGCGGGATTTCTTTTGTTAACAGGGTTAGTAAACTTGGTTTATTATTGGCAAGTTATTTGTTTGTTTGTATTCTCAGTTGTTTCTTATATTCTTGCTGCTCATGCCACAAACTTGTAATGGCCAGAGTTTTTTTTAACTTAAGACATCATAGAATAAACAAACTTTTTATTTTATACGTTTAAAAGTATAGTCAGCAAGAACATGGTATAAACAAAACTCATACTTAAAGAGTTGAAAAGTTAAGCAGGGCTTAGTTTGTAGATATAAAAATATTGTTTATGTTGCCTGCAGAGAGTATGAAGAAAGGATGCAGTAAATAAAATTTATAAATAAAATTTTGAAATATTGTAATAACACATGCAAATACAGTTTGAAGTGATTACTTAGATGAATCCACTTTAGTTTAAATAGTAAAACAAAGTCTAAAAAGTTAGAGATAGACAGTGAAATTAATTTTCAAATTTTTTCCAAATCAAAGAGATATTTAGAGATTATTTCTCAATAATTAATGACTACTATAAAATATTGACACTAATGCGAAAAAAATTAAAAAGCCATTAAACTGCTCACAATAATAAATTTTAATCCTTTTTATATAAAAAAAAAGTAATTAATTTTATATAAACTATTCGATATTTTTAATTTTAAGAATTTTCTATTTTGTTTTGTTTTTTATTTTTGTTTGCATTTAGCGCAAATATATTTTCATTTAAACTTTGTATAAAAATTCATTTTATTTTAATATAAATATTATTTATAAATATTAAGCGCCGTATTCATAAAAAATATTTTATTTTTATTAAAGGCTTATTTGACAGATGTTGTAGAGAAATTTGTCAAATAAGCCTTCAATAAATGTAAAATATTTTTTATGAATACGGCCCTAAATCATTTAAATGTGTGTCATTTTGATACCAAATATATTTATAAGTAATGTGTTAAGTTTGTTATACGATTTGTAATACAAGCCTAGAAAATATATGCATCATGTTCCAATGTCCAGCAGAAAAAAACGATAAATGACATTTTATACAATTTTTAATTTTATGGTATCATCGCTTGAAAGAATTTAAATAGAAACGTTTAAGTAACAAAGTAACACTGATTTTAACTTTCTAAAATAAAAATAAAAAATCAGTTCAACATAGAAATATGTATCTAAAACATTATTAAACAAAGTAAGAAATTGTAAGTTAGTATATAGAGGGCCGCTCAAAATAATAGCACCAGATCAATTAAATTGATGTTAAGACGAAACTTTTTTAACCAACGCCAAAAGCAATTACTTATCGTCGGCTTAATATGCAAACCTACTAAATCCATTTTTAAAGTAAATTGAGACTTGAATGCTCTGTGATAGAAAAAGATACGCCTCGACAACCAGCAGGTAGTTTTTCTTCAATTTAAGTCTGAATTAAATTTAAGTGAAGTGTGTAAAAAGGTTTGATAAGAAAAACCTAATAAGTCCTATCACAGAAAAATTGTTGTAAGAAAAACTGCTAAATCCAGTACATTATTAGTTCAAGATTTTTTACTAACTTCAATTTGAAATATGAGAAGTTTTTTGTCTCTCCTGTAAAATTTGCTAAAAGGGAGTTAGCAGGTTTGCATACTAAGCCGACGATATATTCTGTTCTCTCAGAGCACGTTTAGTTTTTGTAAAATTTCATAATTGTCACATAAAATAGTACCAGTAAGCTTGTCTTTAATTTATTCCTAAAAATTTTTACAAAAAAAGAATAGAAGAACGAAAGGTATAAAGTTTTTATTTTTTTTTATAAATTATAACAAAAGTTCTCGGTTAAGATAACGGCCAACATTTCATAGACATAATCTTCAAAAAATAAATACCAACGAATGTTCTTTTAAATGATAATAAACATTCCCCCCATTTAATTTGAATTTTCTGTATTTTTTTTCTTTAAAAAGTAGGGAACCTTCAAATGGATCACGCTTTATTAGCAATGGGATAGGGATTCGAAAGGCACTGCCTGATAAAAAAGCTGGATTGAAGTTACAGTTTATAGCAAAAAGTATAAAATATATTGGGGTATATTCATATCAAGGTGTTGGTCTCATTTATTTAAACAACTATGGATACAGGCGTCTATGCAAAAATCCTTGAAGAGTTTATATTAAGAAATGCCTCCGATGAAATGCCACTAATATCGGTCTTTCAACAAAACAATTATTTCAAACACACTGGCAAAATGGCAAACACAATTAATTGATATCTTAATGCGGCCCGCATAGTCGCCGGAGTTAATTCCAATTGAAAATCTTAAGGCATATGTTAAAATGACTGAATCTACGATGAAACTAACATGTACAGAAGACCTTTTAAAAATCGTAAATGAAATATTAATGTACATTCCGGGCAGAAAGATGCCAAGACCTAATAAGTTGGGTGGTGAAGTGTTGTGTGACCGTAATTGCAAGTAAAAAATATGCCACAAGGCATAATGTACTTATGTATCATTTAGGATAAACAAAGAGGAAACGTTAAAGTTTTTCTTACATGTTTAAGTAGAACCCATTATTTAAAAAATTAAATAAAATGCTAATATTTTATCCGGTTAATTTTTATACCCTTCACCTGTGGTGCACAAGGGTATATATAGCTTTGTCATTCCGTTTGTAATTTCTGCAATTTTCATTTCCGACCCCATAAAGTATATATTTTCTGAAAGCTTATGAATAGAGGAGTCGATTAAGCCCTGACCGTCTGTCCGTCTGTTTGTGTGTTGGTTGAAATCAACTTTTAGAAGCAACTGTATGTTCCTCAGATCTGTATATGGTATTAATCTTTTGGAAAAATCCAGGAATGAATCGCTATTGAAATTCAGCACAATCGCCCCATAACTTTCTGAGATATGAGCAAAAAACCACGACCACCTCTTTTTTTACACAATTACAACAACAACATACATACATACATACATACATACATACATACATACATACATACATACATACATACATACATACATACATACATACATACATACATACATACATACATACATACATACATACATACATACATACATACATACATACATACATACATACATACATACATACATACATACATACATACATACATACATACATACATACATACATACATACATACATACATACATACATACATACATACATACATACATACATACATACATACATACATACATACATACATACATACATACATACATACATACATACATACATACATACATACATACATACATACATACATACATACATACATACATACATACATACATACATACATACATACATACATACATACATACATACATACATACATACATACATACATACATACATACATACATACATACATACATACATACATACATACATACATACATACATACATACATACATACATACATACATACATACATACATACATACATACATACATACATACATACATACATACATACATACATACATACATACATACATACATACATACATACATACATACATACATACATACATACATACATACATACATACATACATACATACATGTAAAAAACATAAAAATACAAAAAAAAATATTAAAAATAAAAAAAAAATAAAATAAATTAAAAAAAATTTAAAAAAATTTTTTTAAAAAATTAAAAAAAAAAATAATAAGATATAAATAATATATATTAAATAAAATAAAATAAAATTTTTTTGGCTCAGCTAGAATTCGATGCCACATTTATTCTAACGTGTACGTATGTACGTATTTTATATGAGATGAATGGTGATACAAACAATTGTTATTGCATGACTACACGTTGTGAAGGGTATATAAGATTCGGCACGACCGAATATAGCACTGTTACTTGTTTAAGTTTTTTTTAATAAATTATTTGCTGTTTTTAACCTCTTTATATTAATAAATATTTTTTGTTGTTATAACAAACTACGTTCAGTATTCGTTGACATTTGTGTGTAAAGTTTGTAAACAACCAGTTTTGCTTATGTACATACTTATATGCATATTTATATACAATACAATACACAATACATTGTTACAATACAATTGTTGTATGATGCTACAAGTTACATTTACGGAAATTTTTTCAATCCGCATAAAAACCATTCATTCCATTTGTCCAGTATTCGTTGCTTTTGCGAGTTTTAGTTTACTTTTGTAAAAGATGTTGTGATTATTTTAATTATTCGTTGCACTCTGATATTGTGAATCATGTCATGCATTGCTTTTCTTAATTGATGTATATTGTCAACAAAAGGCTCTCTTTTTGAGATTGTATTTAAATACATAAAATAGGCCAATCAAACCATTCCCTGGTGCATAAAATATGTGTGTATGTGTATCAGTTAAATATTCAAGGTTGGTACACTAATTTCTTCACAACTGCATTAAACACTCTTATTTGTTCCAAGAATGATTAAATAAAGATTACGCCTTGCGCATGATTTACCGTTAGATGACGTAGTTATCCTCTCGCTAAGGTTACCAAGTCTGTATCATATGTGAAGTTTATAATTTCTTACAAAAAATGTATGTATTTTGTAATAGTTGGCAGCCCTATAATTAATTTACTCAGAAAGTTCTAAAAAATAAGTATTACATCGGTGCTTAATAAATAACGAATTTCGTGTCATATTTTATAATAAATACATAAAAATAATATTAAAATTATAAAAAAAGTGTTTAAATTTGGTTATTTAAAAGCTGCAAAACTAATAAAAACAGAAAACAAAATAAAGTGAAAAGAAAAGAAAGAGAGCAAATATGAAATGTGCAGTGGACAAATGCAAGCAAAGTAACAGCAAAAAAACAAGTGAGAAATTATATTAAAAACTAATAATTTGCGTATATTTATTAAAGCGTTTGTGTTTTCAAACAGCTGTATCATTTTACAATTTTCCAAAAGATGAAGCTCGAAGTAAGTTATGGGTAATTTTTTGCAAACGAGTGAAGCCTGTAAGTGTGGATAAAGAAAAAATTTGTGCTTTACATTTCAAGCAAGAAGATTTTGAAAGAAACTTGAAATTTGAAATGGGTAAGTTAAAACAAAATTAATTCTTGCAGTACATTACTAAGGCTTTATAAATAGAATTTAGCAAACGGAGTGCAAAAATTTTAAAATCCCACGCAGTTCCGTCTTTAGACACTAGTGCTATTGAAAGTGAAACGAAAGCTTCTAATGAAGCTAAAGTTGCAAATGTATATGAAGGACTACGTGAAACTGAAAATCAAAATGATATTCCAAATAGTTTTGAAGAAAAATTGGTCGCGGAAAATGCTCCAAGGCCGACTGATTTTGAAGAAGATCGCCTCCAGACTTACACCATATTTTTCAAATTAAATGGTAACAAATTATTACTTTCAAGCGGATATTTACAAAAGCAATTGTTGGAAGCAAATGAAATTGAAGCCAGTGAAGACGTGAAACAACTTTTTTTTAAGTGTCGAATGTATTTTAGAATTAGGAAACTAAATGCCGAAATCGCTGAAAATACTTATAAGCGAAAAAGGAAATTTGATAAAATAACAAAATGAATTCTACACCTAATATAATAGTGAAATATTGTTATAAAAATAATGAACATATATAAATATGTATATATATAAACAATTTGTTTGCTTTTAAAACATCTAGTTAGAAAAATAACAGTTTGTCCCACTGTCATGTTTTTACACAAACATAATTAGTTATACAGCTGAATTTTATTAGCCAATGAAAACACAGCTTGAGTGACGTCAGAATTCCTACATGCGCAGAAATGTTTTTTATGGCTGCGTGATGGCGTAATCTTTATTTAATCATTCTCGATTTGTTCTGTCTACTAATCGTTATAAATTATTTAATAACTGTCAATTTAATACACACAAAAATACAATGAATAAAATAATAAAAACAAATTCATTTGCAAAACATAACAAATTGTTAACATTTATTCATTTTAGAAATTCTAATGACTTTGAGTCATTTGCATGTGTTTACCATGGTTTTTAGATATTTTAACAGATTAATGTTTAATGTTAAGAAAATTGTAGAATTAAAAAATAATTTTTTATTGAATAACAGCGAAAATTTTCAAACACATTTTGTTGATAAGGCAAATTAAAAATATGTGGTTCATTTCGTTTAAATTGTTGAAAAGGTTTTTACAAATGTTTGTATAAAAAATGCACACATATGATGTTCTATTCAAACGTGTGCTAGTCTACCTGTTAGGGGTTCAGGATTAGATTTTTACTAAGGGCTTTGGTGTAAGTATTAGACTACAATGAAGCGATTATCTTGATTGCTATGCTCTATTCATTAATTCAAAATGTACTTAAACATTTAAAAAAAAATGTTTTCTCCACTTTTTATGCACTTTTTTTAATAAGAATTTTCCTAAAATTCCAATTAAAAGAATTTATTTTATTTTTTTATTTCAAATATTTAAAATATTAACAAGAATATATAAAATGTTACCAATTTTTTTTTTCTAATTCACATTTTACTTGTTTATCTTATTTGTCTTTAACATAGAACATTGCTGCAAATTCGCCGTTGCGTATACCTGTCTGTGTATGCCTTGAATAGATTCTTATATTAGAAAACACTTTAAAATGTCACACACATTGCATCGTTTAACACCTTCGTATTTATTTAGATTTTTTTGCTCTTGCAAAAACCACAGCATAGTTAAGCATTCCCCCGTATTTAACAATCAACAGACCATATTGCTACTAAAGCTCGAGTAATATGAGATTATGCTCCCATACGTGTGGCAAATACGCATTTGTTGCGTTTTAAAGTTTTAAAATTTTGCTAGCAAGGATTTGTTGCACACAATGTGCCATCCGCATCAATTGTGTTTAATATATTTAATGCGTGCTTTGGAAAATTATCGTTTTGAACACAGCACTAAACACCTCTACTAACGCTCCACAATGTATAACGTTGCATTTGAATTATACTTTAACACACAAAATCTGATAACTATAATTATTTTTTTCATTATTAGCCTTTCGCCACAAACCCGCTGTTGACTCTTCCTGCGTATTTCTTATAAAAAGTATGTATACAATGTTAAGTTGTGGTTTTATTCTCAAGCTTGGCATTAGCTATTCTGGCTTAAGTACAAAAAAGAAAAAAGAAACGAAAACAACGTATTAATGTACAAATTTTACGGTTGGCCGTCAAAGCATAATAGTTAAGCTAATGTTTCACGTTTTTGTTGTCATAAAGATTTTCGAATGCTTAACATACAAACACACACAAATGCATAAACATAGATTTACTTCAATACTTCTAAAACCCATTGACTAGCATACCAACAGCCCGGTAGATTGAAAATGTATTACTAATTATTCCCTTCATTTAAAGACATTTGACAGAACTGTAGGTAACTGTAGGTGTATGCATTTGTGCATTGAAACACATGCGTACCCTATAAGCAACTCAGCTAACTTTAAGCTGAGTTTAAGTAAACTTTTTCTCTACTATTGGTGGTTGATGTCTCGATTATTTTTAACGGGGCTAACTGACTATTTTTATATTACGATGTCCTTTGCTGTAATCAATTGTCCCACTCTGGATGACTTTTTAACTAACTTAACCACAAGTAAAAGTTTAGTTAAAAGTTAATTTAAAGTCATCCCATTTATAGTTAGCTTAATGTTAGCTGTATTTAACTAAACTATAAATTGAATTTATTAAAAAAAAATGTTAAAACTTTTTGTGAAATATTTTTAAATCTTCTTTCTACATATATAAAAATAAGTTGTCCTATGTTCGTGATTTTATAACTTGAGATCCACTTAACTGATTTTCAAACGAGTACATGCGTTGGAAAGGTTTACTTTCACTAGTTATTAAAAAAAAAACATTAAAAAATGGGCAGTGCCACGCCCATAAAAAATTAGTTATCATTTTTTAGGAACTTGCACTAGATCGATTTTTCTGAAACTTTGCAAACATATTGAGCTGTCATGACAATATAATTTCGGGATTAGAAAAGTGGGCGGGGTAACGCCAATAAAAGAAATAAATAATTTTCAGCTTCTTGCACTTGACCGATTTTCCTGGAACTTTGCACACATTTTGAGCCCTCATAACTATATAATTTTGTAATGACAAAAGTGGGCAGTGTCACCAACACTAAAAATAAGTTATTATTTTCAGGTATTTTCACACATTCCAAGGGTTCCAACCGATTTGCCTTTCAACTTCAAGCGACTACAGTTTCAAGTTCGCCGTGCCTTCGCTATTACCTTCAAGAAAGCACAAGGATAGTCTCTGCGTATTGCAGGATTGAATTTGGAAAATCCATGCTTTTCACATGGTCAGCTGTATGTCGCATGCTCCAGAGTGGGAACACCAAAAAAATTTTTTCATTCTTACAGCAAATGGAAAAACCAAAAATATTGTATACCCACTTGCATTACAATAAAAATCAATAAAATATTATTTGTTATATATTCAATTCAAAAAGCAACGCACACCGGGCTTGACTAGTATTACATAAATGTTTTTTTTATATTTTTTTTTAATTTTTTTTTTATTTTATTTTTATTTTTTATTTAATATATTATTTATATTTTTATTATTATTTTTTTTTAAATTTTTTTTGTTGTATATTTATTATAAATATTTTAATTATTTAAAAAAAAAAAAAATTTTTTAAATTTAAAAAAAAAATTTTTTTTAATATTTTTTTTTTAATTTTTTTTTGTATTTTTTTTTGTATTTTTTTTTTAACATACATACGTAAATTTATAATTTTACAATGGGATGTTTTTATATATGTATGTTTTTTATATGGATGTACATAGTTCATATGGGGAATGGTGATACAAACTACTGTTATTGCATGACTACACGTTGTGAAGGGTATATAAGATTCGGCATGGCCGAATATAGCGCTCTTACTTGTTTCTATTAAGCTTGGGATAACTTTTTTTATAAAAATAATAATAATTTTATATATTTATATTTTATTCGAACTTTTTTCTATATATTAAATTTTAATGTGAAACATTTTTTATTTTGGCTTAAGTTCATTTGTTTCTTTATTTTAATTTTATAATTCAAATTAAATTAAACTGTAACCATTTTAGGAATATTCTTTCTAAAAATTATTTCCGATATTAGCCGAGTGGAATGCATTTTCGAAATCAGCTATGAACTTAATGAATTTAAGCCAAAATAAAAAAAAAAAAAAAAATTATTTCCGATATTAGCCGAGTGGAATGCATTTTCGAAATCAGCTATGAACTTAATGAATAAAAGCCAAAATAAAAATAAATAAAAAATTATTTCCGATATTAGCCGAGTGGAATGCATTTTCGAAATCAGCTATGAACTTAATGAACTTAAGCCAAAATAAAAAATGGTTCACATTAAAATTTAATATATAGAAAAAAGTTCGAATAAAATATAAATATATAATTATAACACACATGGCACGGTGTTAATGACATTCAAGAATTCATTGTTCAGTGTCTATCACCTAGATGGACTTATATAAATGAAAATGTAAATACAACCTTGTTTTCAATAATTCCAGCCAAAGGATGGATATTGAAAGCATAACGAAAATGTATTACGAATATAGAAGAATATGAACATGTTGAATTATGAATTGTCATTTGATAGGTGAAATTAAATATTCAACAAAATATGAAAAATAATAATAAGATTCACTAATTCAAATTTCATTCAATTGTAACATAAATAGGAATTTTAAATTACATAGTAGTATACCGATAAAGAGTGCTGATGATGAAATCGTAGCTGATTTCGAAAATGCATTCCACTCGGCTAATATCGGAAATAATTTTTAGAAAGAATATTCCTAAAATGGTTACAGTTTAATTTAATTTGAATTATAAAATTAAAATAAAGAAACAAATGAACTTAAGCCAAAATAAAAAATGGTTCACATTAAAATTTAATAATAATTTTATTATATATTATATCATAAGTCATCTCAAGTTTAATATGAAAAGCAACTATTGAAATATTTTTAATTTTTTGTTTACAATTTTATTTTATAAATATGTAGGAAATTAAAATAAATTTTTTTAGTAGTTAGCTTTTTACCATTATTCATACATCCACCTTTAGTTATTTATTTTTCACTGACTTCACTTATTAAACTTTTCTAACTTCCAGCACAAAAAAAAACTGCAGAAAACAAAACAATAAAAACAAGCCAAAATACCGTTTAAAGTCTCTCGGAGAAAAAAAATGAATATGTGTGCTTAAAATTTGGGTAACTTCTGCATTACTTTGTAATTACCTTACAGTTAGTTGTTAAAAGTTAACTAAAAGTGCGTTACTTTCATAGTCGACTACTCCACTCTATTGCTTATAGGGTATGTATTCAAACAAAACTTTGCTATTACGCTTAAAAGTTTATTTCTTTCAGACTTAATAAATTTATGCAAAAGCATGAAGTCGTTTACCACTAGACTTCATTATTTTAATTATTGTAAGAACAATAATAAAAACGCAAAACCAAAAATGCCATATCTAAGTCAATTTTTAAAAAGGAAAGTTTAAGTTGTGAGTTAAACTAGTATTTTATTGGTCCACAATAGATTGATATAATTTCTATTTTTTGCAACAAGTCGCAAATACTCCTGTGAAATTTAATATGGGCAGTGAAATAAATTAACAAATAACAATAATCCGAATGCACACAAGGTTTACAGCCGAGATTGATAAATGTGACACCGAAGACCTTGCAGACGAAATTGCCAGATGTTGCTGGTAAGAAAATAAATAAAAATAATTTTTGGAATAAGTAGCAGCGTAATGTGTTACTAAGCAAAATTTTTATTGTAACAATTTATTATATACTATTGCCGGTCTTATGATGTGTATCTAAATACATATGTGTGTGTGTCTGTGTGTGTGTAAAATAAAGGTTTTATAATCTGTCTTTTATTAAAAAAAAACATCCTTAACCCTGGATGGTTACTCTTCATTTTAGTACATTGAAGTTGCACTTTGCCGCATCGAACTATTAAAAAATAAATAAAATCTAGCGGAACGATTTCTAAGTAAAAAATAAACAAAAATTTTTTATTAAGAATTTTATTTAAAGATAAAAAAAATAATATTAAAAAATTATAATTTTATTTCTCTCTTAAAATTCGATGCGAATAATTTTTTTTCCAGGTTTAAAGTTATTTTGGTAATTTTTAAAGGCTTTACAATAAAATTGATTTTTTAATATAAAAGTCGTCATTTGTTATACATACATACGTGTTTACAACATGTAAATACATCAATTTGATTTCAAATAGAAATTCATAAAAAGCTGAAATACTATTTTTCCAACACAAAAATCGTAAAATCTACAAAATAAGCAGTTAAAAAATGGTTGTTGATAAATATTTTGCAATCTACTCGTATATCTTACAGCTTTCGTTGTAACATAAATAAATAGATTTTCGAAATTTGTGTTTAAAAAAAATGTTAAAAAGAAAACATAGAAAAATTTTATTATTTTTCTCTGAAAATCCATACAATATATAAGGATTATTTTCTACACCTTAAAAAAGAGGTGCTAAATTTGTAAAATGTGTTTTACTATTTTTTTTCTCAAGCACAATCCTTAATGGATTATCCATATGGTGACCAAGATAACTTTTTTAAAAAGAAAACAAAATAAATAAAAAATTATTATTTTATTTATTTAAATAAAATGCAAGTAAATTTTAGCATGTTAAATATAAATTGTTTATTATTTTGTAAAGTAAGGCAAAATAAAACTTAGTTAAGAAAATAATTGAAATTGAAAACAAAGTCTATATCCCAACAAACATTTGTGTTAACATAAACACTATTTTTTAAAAGAGATGATTTTGTTACGTTTATAACTTTTATCAAGGTATTTTGTTTCCTCTAGATATACAGGGATTCGTTTTGTTGTCAAATTTTTATCAATTGATATTTACATTACAAAAAATTTAACACAATGGATTTAACTATCGCGGTACTTTATTATTTGTTGCATCATATTGTTCTGCACCTTGTTATCAAATTTTATTTGATATACACTCAACGAACTCTGTTGTTATACTGCTGTGCTATTACTTATTAGACTATTAATATTATCACTACACAGAAAAAAAATATGAATTTTAATTACGAAATTAATACTATTAATTAAAAAATGTTTAATACTGCTCCAATCATCAAAATGATACTATTAATTAAATAAAAATTAATAGTTGTAATTGAAAAAATATTGCGAAAAATATCAATTAAAACAGTATTAAAAAATTAATTAAAACGTTTCTAATTTTTAAAAATTATTTTAATTAATTGAATCATGCCTATAATTGAAATTCGCGATTTATATAAATAAACAATTTATTGTATTAGTAATTTATATTATTAAAACTATTTTTAATTAAATTACCTAAAAAGGAAAAATTAATTTTGTTAATACTTTTTCTTAACATAAATCTTAATTACATTTCATTACGTATATACTAATAATTTAATATAAGATGGAGGGTTACACAAGAACACCTACTATGCCATGTCAAGCGCCGAAGTGGTTTTAAATTCATTCGTCGATTGTAGCGTATTTCCATAGACCTACGACATTAAAAACCCCAAAAGAGAAATTTTTGCCAATTCAAATTGCACGTTTTTGATTAACAATTCTCCGTCATCTGTTGAATAGATAATTGAACACTTTAATTGTTTATACAGAACTTTCACTTTAACGTTCACTATGTAACATGCAATAGGGAAGTTTCGTCCACGTTTACATCATTCGATTGGTTGAAATTCAAAAAAAATAATTGGTAGCATCAATAACCTAGACATAATGGAATATTTACTGGTAAAAAAAGCTTGATCAGAGTGTAGACTACTACTGACTTACCTATTAAAAATAGAATCTTGAGCAATATACCAGAATATAAGAAATATTGGCTTTGGACACATCTAGAATGAAACTGAAACAATTTACTATATTTAAAACAAGATATATTTATTATATGTTTGCACCTACCCACCTACCAGAACTATCTCTTTTAGATTGTCCACTATTTTTTATTATTCTGCTCCTTGGATGTATTATATTATATTATATTAAATTTATCCTTCGAAAGCAAATTTTCAAAAAAAAGTCATTTAAAATAAAATTTTTTATTTTTTCAACTGACAGAAATCTCTATGTTTTTTGAAAACATTTTATATCAATTAAAAAAATTAATTAAATTAAATAAAATTTTAATTGGAATTTAAAAACAAGTCAAAAAGTCAATTAATTAAAAAATTTTAGGGAATATTTTTTTCTGTGTACCATTATAGTTACGATATCTTCGGTACTATAAACTTCTATATTAATAATTTTAGTGAATTCTAAAACCAAAAATAGAAGAAATAAATAAGTCACTCTGCTTTGAAAAGTTAAACCATTATTCGTACGTGTAGATCTTGTCTCTGACAATGAGTGTAATGTCAATAATCGCTTATACAAATTAACATTAGACTAAATCTGTAACAAATTTAAAAAATGTTTTTCAATTAGAAATAACATGATAAAAAGAAATTGATTTAGCTGCCAAATTATAATTACTACACAAAATTGAATTCTTAAATTAAAGGTCGATATTTTTCTTAAAAAAATATTTTCATTGTTACTATTTTTACTGAAAATAAAAAAAAAATTTACAGCTTTTGAACTTTTATTAAGAAAAAGCTCTTGAAAATTTATCACAAAAAATGTTACAACAAATTTATACGTGTGGTCACTAGAATGTATCGAAAAAAGTGCATCGTACTCCTTTGAATGTAAAGGACATTAGCAGAGCAATTTCGAGGAATTTTGTCGAATTTATCCGTATGGCCTTTAAAATAATTCATTGGCCTTTATGAGTTAAAAAAATGATGCATGAAATTTGATTATTCGACTGGATATGGCTCACCTTTTTTTTTGTAAGATACTACGCACTAGTAACCACTCAAATAAACTTAAAGCTTAAGGAAATTTTTATAATTTTTCTGCTGTTGTAAAAAATATATCTGTATTATGTTGTATCGCATTTTTCAATTCTGACTATGATAGCTCTTTTTATATAATTCGTAACAAGACCCAGATTTATCTTAAAGCATAGGAATTTTGTGATCTTTAGACTTTTGAACAAAATAATTTTATTTTTCAGAAAAGCAAAAACAATTAAATTAATTAAGCCATTATATAACTGGCATTCCTTAAAATAAGTATAAATAAAGCATATGGAAGTTAATACAACATTATTACAACTTGGTGTTAGTTAAAGGTATCGGACAAATGAAAAGTTTAACATTATAATAACTTTAATTTAACCCACCAGTTTGAATAAACTTATTTTTAATTTATCGCTAACTTTATATTAAACTGAAGTGGTAATAATGGATAGCTGCTTGTCCATCCAATAAAATACCAAGTTGTAATAATGGCCCTTAATAATTTGACCATTTAGTTGAACCCGGTCCACATTGCTGGCCTCAAAATTATTTTTGCATTGTATTTATTATAAGATAAATTCTCAAATCATTATTTGTACAAATAAATAGTTAAATGTTTTTAATGCAATTTTTTTCATACTCATTCTTCTTTCATATCCCTGTATGCATTTTTTATTTCTCACCAACCTTCTAAATAGTATCATTCTAAATACCACTTTACTTCAAATTATTCTATTCTTTATTGTAAGTAAAATATTATTTAACAATAAAAAATACTCCATATATTCACATAGGTATTAAGGAACAGTTTCGGCAAATTGTATAGTAATCCACTTAGGAGTTAACGAACAAATTGAGTTCAGGGAGACAGACAGAAGGACAGTCAGAAAGACAGTCAGACAGAAACAACGAAAAAAATTTTAATGGTTTTTTATATTCAATATTTTTGCATAAATATAACGCCAGCAACATTAAAAAATGTTTCACGACACATGTCGTTTTTTTAAAATCTTATTATAAATATTTATAATTATAGGGCCGTATTCATAAAAAATTTTTAGGTTTATTAAAGGCTTATTTGACAAGTTTCTCTACAACATCTGTCAAATAAGCCTTTAATAAACCTAAAATATTTTTTATGAATACAGCCCATAGAATATAGATGATTAAGAAAATTGCAAATTTGTTTACAAATAGATATTCCGTTAAAAATCAATTAGAAGTATGAAATTCTTTTCTATAAATTCAGTTTTTATAACATGTATATGTGTATAAATAAACACTAATTATGGCACTATGCGTATGTCATTTTGTCATATGTTTGATTTGAGAAAAAAGAAACTTATAATTTTTTATTTAACAAAAGTTTTGTTTTATTTTTCATACAAAATAAAAATATTTTAATATGTATTTAAAGACTACCTATTAGAATTCCGACAACATGAATAAACAATATTTAAGGTCTTTTTAAATATCTCTAATTTGAGGCCATGTTTATAGTCAATAATAATCTTGTTCTATACAAAACATATCGCTACAAAGAAGCGCCAAACAAAGGCAACAGTTCTTTCAAGAAATAACAGCCAAAAAAATAAATAAAAGAAAAATAACTCAATGAATAACCAAAAGGTATGTAACAGAGGAAGGTATTCATTGACTGTATTTTATATTTCATTAAATATGTGTGTAGAAAACCTATATTTATTTGCTCATTAATCAGGTATGAATATAATATTTAGTCTCTATTAAACAATTTCAACCCAAATACATTTTGATTTCTTTATAAAATTATTATTATTTATATTATTAATTAATTAGTTCAAATATCATTAAAATATTTCCATGTTAATGTCAATTCCAGTATACATACAACCCAAACTTATTTATCTAATAATAAACAATGTTTTTAACAATCGGTTAACGCCATTATGAGGTAAATGTACATTCATAAGTATGTGTGAGTGTAGGTGAGTGTAAATGAAAAGTAAACAAACAGTTTTAGTTGCTTGAAACTAACTAGCTTGAATTCAAACTTATGTTTATACACAGTAATTAATAGTTAGAGGTCTATTATCAATATTAATAAATAATAAAAACAAATATTTAAACTTGAATAGATGTCATGTATTTACAAAATATTGCTTAATTAGGTTTGATTTATCAAAGAAAATCAAAAATAACCCAGTCACGCTACACTATGAGTGGTATGACTTATATTTTTCAAGATATTAATTTAATTATACCCTTCACTGGTTGTTTCCTTGCGGATAATACGCTGATACATATGACACTGAGTGGATGTCTGCATGCTTCCAGGGCTGGGAGATCTTTTGAAACTGCCCTGCACGAATTAGTGAAGGTAGCTTCAATATATTTTATTTTAATGGCGATCTCGCTTTGTTCGTATTTATGGAATAAAGAGTTCATTTGAAAGGATCTCTTTTGAATGACTGAGTAATGCAAATGTACCACTTCAACGCAGGCATTGGAGGCGATACTTAAATTACTGCCATTGGAATTATTTATAAATTAATCAGCTGCCAGATCATTAATGCGGAAGCAAAAGGTGACACATGGTATCACGCTGGTATCGCATTTATGGCAAAGGTAAATCCTGAACCTCGTTCATAAAGAGATTAGAGAGACTCAGATGCCGTTGTAGTGCATGAATCGAGTGAAAGTGGTCAACAAACTACATTGCATGTTCATGCATCCATGCACAATGAGAGATATCAGTGCCTTTACTGTCGGATTCTTTGTAGCTGGTGGCCCGGGTGCTGATGTGCACTTACATGCGTTGAAACTGTTCTACACGTTGGCTCACCTGTTGTAATTTCGAATGCATTGAACTCTCATTGCAGCTTTCTATTATAAATCATATGCGTTGAATGGATGTGAACTCCTCTTTGCTGTTGTTGTTTGTTCGTGTTCTACAGCTGAATAAATGTTTTTCTACCAAATAAAATGGTGCTGTTGGTTAAATGTCACTTGAGAACAGTTGAAAATAAAGCTATAACACAGAATTACTCTGAGCGATGGGTTAGTGAGGGCAACGGACTTGTAATGGGTAATGGGTAAACTCTATGAACTTGCGAGCCTGTAAGGTAGTCAAGGAGCCTTTATACATAGCTTTGTCTATATTTTCTATATTTTCATTCCATCTGTAATTTCTACAATATCCATTTCTGACCTTATAAAGTATGTATTTTACGAGAGCCTGTAAAGAGGAGAGATATGTCCATCTGTCCGTGTGTCGGTTGAAATCAATTTTTGGTAGCCCCACAGGTAGTAAAAATCTATATGTGATTGGAAATATTTGAGAATTAATTGCTATTGAAATCCAGCATAATTTCCCTATAACCCAAGGCTTTCTTTATTTTTCTTATATATAAAACTATGAAAAAGATGAAAATCAAGATGGCAACCTTAATAAAATGGCGGATAATTTTCATTAAGATCCATCAATATTTATATCAAATGAAAAGGCTAGACTATAAGAATACTCTTAACAAAATAAAAATTTAAACTCAAAAGTGAGTCGGTAATAGTCATCCCTATTAGAAATATTTTTATCCTTGAAATATTTTCCCTTATCCCCAAAATATCAATCGTAAATAAATTGCCAAAAGATTTTTTCGCATATTTTTTTATTAACATTCAATGTACGTTGACAGTTTACATTATTCTAAACTGCTGTTTAATGAAGAGAACAAACATTTAACGAGAAATCCATAATGTTAATATTCACTTCGAGGGAAATACAATCCTTTTCTCTTCATATTCACGACAGGGTTGATTAAAGCAAAATGGTGTATAACGTTAAATCTGAAATCTTTGCTATGCTGAAATGTGATCATTATACCTGGGTACATGAAGGTGAAGGATATTATCATTTAAGCACGGCTGAAACTTGTTTTTAGCAATATCTGTATCACAAAAATATTTATTCATTTGTTTTATTTTCTACTACTCTGAATAAGAAAAATCCATAATTCACAATCAGAACCATCAATTTTATAAACAATTCACTGGTTTTATAACACAATTTTATAACATATTATTGAACTTTTATCAAACCAAAATAAATCATAAAATATCTGTCAAATATATATTTTTTTAATACCTTTTTATGCAAATTTTATTATCAAGGGATTTTTAGAAGCTAAAAAAATTAATTCAATGGTGATTTAATTAAGTTATGTTTTTTTAAAACAGAACTTATTCAGGCATAAAGTGAACACAAACGTACAAAGTATTTGCAAATCATACCAAATTAGTTGTTTTTTATTGTTTTGTTTTGATTGACAAAAGTTATAATAAACAAACATAAGCAGAGTAACTGACATACAGGATGAATATACATATTAGGGTGGCGGTAAATTTTCAATGAAAATGTAAAGCATTTTCGAGTTTTTCATAGAATTTAACGAAAATCGAATAAATCAAGTAAATACGAGTAGACTTAAAATATCACTGGGCAAATCTGACTGGAAAATTTAAAAAATTTTTTCGAAAAAAATATTCATACGCCCTAATACATGTTGGCTTTAGCAGATAAACAGATAAATAAACGTATAAAGTCACATATCTACTTGTAGAGGTAGTGCTAATATGTCACAATGCTTTTAAAGTTATAAAATGGTCAAAGCACGTCTGATTGCATATTGAATTATAAATGAATAGTTTTGTTTGCAAATAGATGTGAGAGCAAAATTATTGCTAAATTTTAATGCACATGAGTGTGGCGTTAGGCTTGAATAGTACAAACAATTACACTATTATCATAAGCAGGAACAAAACTTGTAGCAGTACCACCACAATAAAGTATACATCTGCTGCTGTTGGCAGTTAATTCCTGTGTTTATTTGTTAACATTTTAAGCATTATAAAAATTTGGAATATTTTTTTAAATGTTTAGCTTTTAATTTAAAAAAATGTTCTACAATACAAATGCGTTCACAGTAGGTACTAATTTATACACCCAATATTTTTAAGAGTTGTCACCCTATTCGGGATACTGTAAGTAGTATGCGAAGACGAAAATTAGCAACAAATAATTATGAGGATTTTATTGCTGCATAACAATTGATAATTTATTCGAATTCTGCTCCTCAGTGGTGTCTATGGAAAAATAATGATTTTTTTTGAAACAAAAACATTTATGTATCATGCTTTAAGTTACGACACTAAAGGCCGTAGATCTAATGCCTAAGTTCAATAGAGAAAAAAAATACTTTATTCATAATAATAATGATAATGTACCACTCACAAACAATCCACAGATTCAAAAGACGCGGCACAAAAATATGGCCGCCATTGCAAAGTTCTATATTTAATGCAAAAACAAAACAGTCCTGTTGCTTTGATACAAAATTTTTATTTCCTATAGCTACATATGTATGTCTGTATGTATGAATTTTTGGCAAAAGGAAACACACAAATAAAAAATCATTTTTAATGAATTGAAAAGAAACTTTAAAAAACACAGAACTATTTCGTTTGTGAAACAAAGAGCCATTCGGTCGCGTCTCAAAGGCGACATTTGAACAGAACATAATTTTTGGCAAAATAATTTTAAATAGATTTGTATGTAGAACAAAATGCAAAAAATTATTTGCCATACCGTATTTGAAATATAATAAACGACAATCTTGTGAAAAATTTTTTTCATTAAAAATAAATAAAATTATCTATCAAAATGTGATTTAAATTCGGTGATGCATTAGTGTCTGATATTAAATAAATGAAATACAAATGTAAAGCAAATTATTTTTTACTTCTTACAAGTAATCATTTATACATTCCAAAAAATATAATTAAAAAAATAAATTTATTAAATCAATCGCACAGTGATTTAAAGCGTTATTAATTATCTATGGGTGGTATCAAGAAGAAAACAATATATTTAAACATATACCAAATAAGATCAAAAATAATAATCAAAAACACTAATTTTTATTAAATTATAGCTTTAAAAAAATAATTTCTCAAACTATATTTTACTTCTAAATGTAGGTCAGTAGAGACAGTTTTAGAAGACCTTATTTGTAATCAATAACGATAAAAATACAGACGTCAATAAACCATGTCAATCAAAAGCTGTCAAATTTTTCCTTAAGGAAATTTAACAAGAAAAAAAATTAATTTTTAAAATTATAGTAAATGCTGGCTACAACAGTACTATACAATTTCAATATACTCGTACATACAGTTTAACCAACTTACCATGACCCTGACAAATAATAAATTATCACTGACAACAATGACCATAGCAGTAACACCCAGCAATAGAGTGATGGTAAGAAGAGCAACCAAAACCCCCATATAGACTAATTAAAATTCACAGCAACTGACATTATTTTTAATTGAATTTCATAGGAATAACAACTGGTGCTGTATGTTGATTGAGAATCTTAACAGGAAATCTTTGGTGAAAAAAGAAGGAAACCATCTCAAAAGAACTGTGGGTTGTGGTCTTCAAAAACCTTACAAACCAAGTTAAAAATGTTTAAATTATTAAAAAAAACAGTTATTTTTTATACCCGGTCTGCATTGCTGGTACCCAAAATATTTTTGTATGGTTTTAGTTTTAACATAAATTTTGATATCGAGTTCAGGAACACAAACAGCCAGTCCGAAAAATATTTTTAAAAGTTTTTTTTTTTATTCTATATACACCCTATTCAAAATTTAAAAAAAAATATATATGTGCGGAAGACTTTTTTTTATGCCACTGACTCTGGGTGTAAAATTGCTAGGATGACATGGCCTAGAATGGATCCTCGGCGCACCAAACGGCTTCTGCAATATGACAGAACGCTGACTGATTACTGTGGTTTTGGTAATCATGCCAGAAGAATAAGAAAATATCCTACTTCTGTAGCAGTTTTCTTGACAAAAAGAGAAGGAGGATCATTTCCTGTATCACTCTCTAGCGCTGGAGAATATCCGAAGGAGTATTTTTGGAGCCTGCAGACTACAGAGCCTGTCGGAAATGGCAAACGAAATCTTTATGAAATTTCTATTTTTACTTAATTATAAAGAAATCTGTGTGGTTCCCTAGACCAATCTAAAATTAAGAAACCAGCGGCGCACAGTGAGACAACGCCGGCATTAAATACAAGGAGTAATTGCAGAGTTCTGAAATTTTGCACAGGTTACTTTTGAGACAATTCCAGTTTAAAAAAAAAAATTAAGAAAATTCGCCCACTTTTACGCCCACCTCCCATACAATCGAAATTTGTAAAATGCCGTATTGTCCGTAATACTTAAGGGATAACTTTAAATTTTGGTATACTTGAATGTTATATTGTTACAATCATTATCGGAATAAAGTCTTGGACTTTGGCCCACTTTTACCCCCACCCCCCATACAACCTCAACATAAAAAGTGCCATATTTTCTAAAATATTTTAGGTACAATCTTCAAATTTGATATTATTTTTATTTATATAATTTAAAATGTTTCATGCAAAAATTACAATAACACGCCCACTCTTACACCCACTTCCCATTAAAATGCAATAAAAAAGAACAATTTTTTTTTATTCTATCAATAATTTTTTAATATCATCATGGTATTCTAATTTTTTCAATATCTTTATTGCTATCGATCCAAATATCAGAAATTGCACTATAAAAAATTATTGAATTATCCATGACCTTGTAAACTTTTTTTAACACTTTATATAAACTTGTATAAACTTGCACTCTCAAATATGTAGATTGTGATTTAAACATATACATAATTGCAATTACCGTTTCTTGATCAATAATATTTAAAACAACAACAATGTAATATTTTTTTTACAGTTTGTTTTTAAAAAGTTTGTGAGCACAATATAAAATATCAAACAAACAATTAAAAAAAAAATTAAAAATTTGTAAACATGCTATTGCATGCTAACATATGTACATACGTATAGCGACAAAATGTGCACGTTGCGTATTTTTTGTAGTTTTTTGTATGTTTAAAGTACTTTTGCAAACTTTTGCTATATGTCCTCTACTTTAAATGAAAGCTGAGACTTCAATCTTTCATTTGATATAAGTCTGCACCTAGGGCGAGGGGCTGCTCTATATTTCCTAGTCCATTGAAAATGTTAAATTTTTACACCACAATTCTGTTGTAAAGAAATTTTTTTTTGTGTTTCTTTTTTTAAATTTATTTTTTTATCTACTCATTCTGCAACAACTAAATTAATAAAAAAAATACTTTAAGGTTATATTTATTATGTATTTTTTTATTGATAAGCTTTTGAATATTACATATTGAACCAACATATTTCAAGCGCGTTAGCATACCTCAACTTTGACTTGCTCTAGACCAAAAAGTAATGAAGTTATGAATCTCAAATTTCAGAGAATTGTTACTCATATATCTGTTAATATACTGTGAAAATTTCAACCAAATTGGACGACACGCCAAAAACTATTTTTTGCCGCTCTTACTTTAGAGCTGTCTCACTGTGCGGCGTATAGAGCTGGCTTTTACGGGAACAGTTGACGAACCAGATTACGACCTCTCTTCTTTTTTTCTTTTCTATCTTTCCTTTTAATATATTTTTCAATGTTTTTAATTATGCCTGTTAGGAACATTGATGCATACTTTACGTTTAAGATATATGTATAGCCCCATTTTTACCTTGAATAAGATTCAAGACAAATACAACATTAGAAAAATTTCTTCGGCTTTGTAACGTTGGGAGCGCAATGAATAATAAACGACTTCGATATGATGGTAAGTTTATATCAGAATTCCAAAGTAAGTTACGAAGGCACAACAGCAAAAATTGTTTTGGACTGATTCAAGTTTTTGAATATATACATCATATTGGGGATCCCAAATTACTGATCCATATTTTTGAAGGTCTTACCAATGACGTGAATAAATTTTTTGTCACATAAGGATCATTAAATTCCTTAGCCCAATGGTTTATGTAACTTTATATCCCATTAACTTTATTTACTGTCATTATTACATGTGAGTTGAATTTAATTTTTACATCAACGAGATTTCCAAGATCCAAAAACGAGTCAACAACATTAGGGAGTAGAAATTTAAAATCTGTGAATATCTGCAGAAAGTCATAGACTTAAATTTTGGTTAATTCAATTCCATAATATTTACCGGACACCAATTAAAGAAATTATTCAAATCAGTTTGCCCGACTTTAGTCAAAATTTTTTTGAATATCATTAGTTTTTTATTAAAGAATTTTCCTGTTGGGTAGTCTTGAATTTGGAATACACCGTCTTGTAGATATCAGTTGTGTAAAAATTTAAAATTCTCGTTTTGTTTTATTTTTACTATTGAATATTTTGTTGACTATTATTTATGTGTTAGCAACACTGTGAAAATTTTCGCTGTGTCTGGAATTTTCTATTGAACAGTTTATTTCTTTCGCTTGACTTTTTTTATTTTTTGAATTTGCAAATAAATTGTATTAAAATTAAGTTAAAATTTCTTGGCGTATATGCATCATAAAACCAAATGAAAACTCGTTTAATAAGTTCTTTCGGCCACACAGTCTAAAAACGGACATTGCTTATAATAAGTAAAAAACGTTTGTCATAATTGTTGTCTAGATTATAGACGAAATTAATTTTTAAAACGCCATAGAAATACGTAACAAATGCACAACATTCCTTAAGCCTATAAAAATATTTCAAAAACCTAATCCAACAATTAGAATATTTCGCCCGAACATGTGTTTTATGTTTAATTAATAGGTTACATATTTAGTGATTAGTAATATCTTTTTGATTTAATATAATTTTTAAATTGATATAATTATAAGATTATCTTTTGATATTTTTTTGCATGTTTTTTTATCTTCCACTTAACTTCCAAATGATAGCAACAAAAATAATTCAGAAAGAAAGAAGCTTAAAACCTCCCAGCAACAACCATTTGAAATATGATTTTTACAAATGTAACTAAGTACGCATAAAATGTATATACACACACACACAAACACACTCGCTACTTACAAAACACATTTAAATATTACAAAAAAAAATAGAAAAAAACAATACAACACATTTTTATACAAACTTAAGGAAGAAGAGAAGAATGATTTGTTACACAACTAATACAATTACAAACAATTTGTATGAAGTGAATGAAACAAGGCGTATGATACAACACATGTAATATTTATTGTGACAAGTCCATAGGCAGACGGGGTGGGTGTCAATGATTATATTGGCTTTATAGCGAACTGTTGTAATATGAATATTTTTAGGTAAAGTTTAGATTATGCCACCCACAGAGCTTAAGCAAAAAAATAAATACAAAACCAAAGTTAAGACAAAGGACATATGTATTTAGACTTACACTCGTAAACAATAAAATAAAGAATAAAAAATCAGTTCTTGTTAACTGCTGACTACACGAGAACATTTTTTTTTTAAATAAAATAAACAAAAAGAAAAACTTTTTTGCTTGTGTTCCTGAGGGGCAAAACATTAAATAAATCGAAAGAGATAAAAGTTCGGCATAAGAGATTTATAAGAAGCGAGATGACTTTAACAAATTTAATTTGATATTGAGGGACATTATTGTATCGCAAACGATTGTTATAGATTTTGAAACCATGACCAGTTATTTCAGTAATAAATTTTGATTAATTTTAAAAATATAATTTAATTTGCAATTACACGTAATTACTTCACATTAAACAATTAAATATTACTCATACGTCATATGGCTGCACATTAAATAACAATATTAACCCTAAGCAGGGTCTCCAATTTGCCAGCAAAACTACAAACAAATTATGATATAACAAACGTAATTTTAAGGTAAAAAATTAGTGTGTCATTGGTTATCTTAGATTTTTCACACATACAATAGCACAATCGCCCCATAACTTTCTGAGATATCAGCAAATAAAAAAAAGACTGCCTCTGTTTTTTCCATAGTTTTACCACAAAATTTTAATTTTTTCACCCGTAGAATAATTCATAGATACTTTTATAATCGATATGATATCCCCCTTGGGATATTCAAAAACAATTTGGGATAAATTGGTCGCTAACCGACAAAGTTATAGGCAAGGATTTTTTTAAAAATACATATCTTTTTAAATATATAAAAAATTTAAATTCTGGGCATTTGCAAAATTCCGATTCATATTACAGCTTCTTTTACACCATCCTCGTTAAAGTTTACGCTTGTGAATATGATTATATTGTTTACTTCGTAGCTTGTTTATATTCTTGTTTTAAGTCTGAATCATCATCCGAGGGAGACATAATATTTCAAGGCATGTTTCCTTTAGTGTCTCCAACAATGTCAGTGTCATCTTTACATGCATGCAAAATGAAGTTTATAAAGAAAAACATAAAATTTTAATCCACGTATTGAACAAAAAGTGTACAAAATGGGGCAAATGCAGAAAATTTGCATTTTCGCGATTTTAAGGCACTGAAACCTTTTTTTTCGGTAGGGTTGATCCACTTTTTTCTCTCGTATTCAATATCTACAACTTTGTTTCAGACACAAAAGAGATATTTTGTATGGTATAGCAAGTTAAAACCGTGCTAAAATATAGCAAAATTGATAGAAATCCACCTTGAACAAAAAAATTTTTATGGCCATTAAATTATTAGTGCAGTCAACTTGCCAAAACAAATTAATTATGTTTATTTGAAATTTTAGAATTTTATTGGTCAAGTCGAGAAGTTGATATCGGACAATAATAACAATTGATTGCTATACAAGCTTGTTTTATAGCATTTTTTAAACACTTCGGCGAGAACTTCAAGCACTAGTGTCGAATATTGTCCTTGAGGGCTTTCAGGGTCTCAGGTTTCTTTACGTAAACACTGGACTTCAAAAAGCCCCAAACAAAAAGTCTGGAACGGTTAAATCGAGCGATATTGCAGGCCAATGTCAATCGCTAAAACGAGAGATGAGGTGACCTGGGAACGCCGCCTTCAGAATATCGGTTGTGGCTCGCGCAGTGTGTTCCTTTGCTCCGTTTTGTTGGAACCACATGTCCTCCAGTCCTTATTCGTTCAATTGCAGCAGAAAAAACTCAGCTAACATGGCCCTATAGTGCACACCGTCCACTGTTGTCGTTTGACTAGCGGCTTCCACGAAAAAAATGGCCCGATGACTCCTCCAGCGTGAACAGCGCACAATGCAGTAACTTTGAGCGGCTTTAATGGCTCCTCATTCATTACTCTTGGACTTTCGGTTCCCCAGAAGCGATAGGTTTTCTTGTTCACGCTCATTATGATTTTGGTCGAAAAATCATCATCCATCAGCCTCGATACGATTATCTCGCGTTCTTGGGGAGTGTATCGCTCTATGGCTTGTTCACTTTTATTCTACATCTGTCTAGTTCACAAATATCATAACAGAAATAATAAAAATAAGAGCATCTTTTAATAAGGTGATTTCTTTTACCCCGCCCACCTAGTACTTGCACGCACAATTCTCAGAATTGAGTCCCAAATCAATGAGTTTAAAAATTTTGTACTGTGCGAAGACAAAATCTTCAAAACTTTATATTTCCAGCAATCAGTATTTTTCTTCATGTAATACCATAATAGTTGTCTCGTAAAAAAAATCAATTCATTATTTTTTCTAATCCCTGTTGTTTTATATTTATTAAAAAATTTTTTTTTAAATGAATCAACTTAAATTCTTTTTTTATTTGTAGTTTAACTTTGCTTAAGAAGTCGGTATATTTGCCTGCTGACATAAAAAGTATTTCAGAAATGTGTGTTTTCAAAATATTATCAAGAAAAAACTAAATCCAGCAATATATTTACTAAACTAAGTTAATAGATAATATAAAAAAATAATAAATAATAATAAAATTAATAAAACAAAGAAAATTTATATTTGGAATTTATTTGCCCTTTCTACTAGGACTTTGTATAAAACAAAGTTTTTAACCACAAATATGAAATAATTTACCACAATTAGCCTGAGAGAGCAGAGTGTAAATAAATTTATAGGTATAAAATTCTCACTCAAACACACAAATACATATGCTATAGATTTGCATACATGCACACCATTAAATTCATTTATTTTTAATTATTATTTTTTTTATTTATTATTTTTAGTTTCCATTAATTGTTTGGTTAGAAGTAGAGAATATGTGCAACATAAAAAGTGTTCAACATTTAAACCACAATATAATTTATATTTATACCACTTTATATACCCAATGGATTACAGGCCAAGAGATAATAAAAAGCCTTAAAAAAATATTCTTTCAAAACAGTAGAGATTTATTTTGCTGAATAAACAAAATCTTCTTACCCTATTAAAAAAATTTCTTCCCGTTAAGTTGTTTATGAACCCTTTTTTTTAAATAGTCAAAAAGAATATTAAATAAAAAATTTAAATAATTTTGCTTTTAAATTATGAAAATACAAATTTCTTGACCAACAAAATTTTTAATTGTGGCATTGACAGTAGAACAATTTAAATTAAGAGCAAAATATCAACAACAACAACACAAAAAGGTCAAAAGAAGAGTGATAAATTAATTTGTTAATGTACACTTTAAAAACTGCCCTTTTTTCATAAATAAATAATAAAAAAATACAACAAGTGCCACAAAAAAGAATAATAAAAAAATTTAAAACAGAAAAGCAAATATGAATAAATTGAATGAGTAAAAGAATTTTTTTTACATTTTTTTTAACTAGTTAAATAATGAAAAAAAGGCCAAAAAACACTCAAAATTGTACTTGAAACAAAAAGTTTTTTCTGTTTTTTCGGTTTTTTCATATTTTTGGTAACATTTTGCACACAAACCAACCACATTTCAAATGTTGTGTAATTTAAAATGCCACGACCGTATGACATTAGGGGAACATTGAAGCTAGAGAGTAAAGAGGTTACACTTTGGCACTTTAAGTGGCAATGTCGAAAGTAATTACAATTTTAAATATACAAAATAGAAACAAAAATTAATGATTTTATTTGTCAAATAATATTTAAGTTGACTTTTTTTAGTTGTTGGTTTTATTTGCGGCAAAAAAAAAACAACTGAAATAAATTACAGCAAAAGAACATAACGAAACAGAAAAGTGTGTAAAAAAACTCATTAATTATTCTTATTGAATTTTATTTTGTAAAGTTTAGCCACAAATAATTTACTTTTAAACAAAAAAATAAAAATGTATTGAATTACAATTAAAAGTATTCCTTGAGCTGTCCTGTGTATGGCGACAAATTTTTTTGATTAAAGCTAAACTCCCAAAAAAAAAACTTTTGTTAGCACAATACCACCAATTTTTCAAAAACATACCGAATTATTCATTAAACTTATTTAAGGTTTTAACATACAGGTTCAAGTTTTGATGTACTTTATAAAATTATAAGACAAATAGTTAAGGGAACATTTTAGTCTGTGTTTTATAGGCACTTTTTGCCCCTTTTTAAGAATTTAATTTAAAAAAAACTTATAAATTCAAGATCTAAAGAATTAAAATCTTCATCAAAAATATTCTTAGTTGTAAGAGGTCATTTCAAAGTAGGCACCTGTCGCATTTATTAATTTCGATTATTAAAAATGGAGTTCTTTACGAAATTATAAATTATAAAAACTTATTACGAAAATTTGAAAAGTTATGCCGAGAACGCTCACGAACTTCGAACAATTTTAAGTCGACAAAGTGCGCCTAATATGTCAGCCCCTCAAAGACTGGTCAAAAAATTTAAGAAATTGAATTCTATTCTCAGATAAAGTAAAGTTTAATATCATTCGATTTGATAACTGCCAAACGATATGGCGTAAGCTAAATAAGCAGCTCGAAAAACGAAACCTCGATGCAACCGTAAAACATGTTGATAGAAAATATATTGTTTGAGCTTGTATTTATTTTTATTTTTTTTTTTTAAATAAACATGGTATATTTTTTGCCTATATCTCAATCGGTTATAAGACGATTTTGCTAATTTTCAATAGCAAAATTCTTGTAGGCATATCTGATAAACCGATACAAAAAAATAGTCTATACAGCATGTGAGCTCTTTAGAAAATTGATTTCCACTACCACACGAAAAGGCTTAAAAGACTTCAAAAATTTATGCTTGTATATGTTTAATGGGGTAGCAAATTAAAGTTGCAAAAGTAGTGACAAATAGAATTTTTATGAATCTATAGTGTTTTTCTTGCACTCACCGTAAAATATTAATTTACTATTTTATCTTAGAAACACGACTTTTTAAATTACCTATAATTGTGTGTGGCCCTATAATATCAACAAATGTACAGTTCAAGTTTAAGCAAAAACTTATTTTGGCACTTACGAATTAATAACTGTTGTTTAACAGATGTCACATACAGAGTTCACGTTCACAGTCATCAATATATTCAAATAATTTATTCAGAGACCCCTTTTATATATGTTGATAGGATTAAATACCTGGGGTTTTATATTAATTCTACACTGTCATGCTCTGATCATGTAAAAAACCATGTAAGAAACATATACCATGTGCTTCGTAATTTGCGAATGTCATCTAGATTCACACCGGCTGAAGTCAAAAACAGACTTGTCATGCACTTGATACTGCCTTTGATTAACTATATTGCTGAGGTTTATAGTAAACTAGATTCACATTCATTACATAAGTTACAGGTTTCTTTTAATAATGCTACGCGATACGTATATAATCTGTCTCTGCTTAGTAGTGTCTCATCGTGGAGGAGAATGATTTTGGGTTGTGATTTGACAGTTTACCTTAGCATGCGCAATATTTTGTTTCTACACAATCTGATCTACCTGAGGAAGCCTCTTTATTTTTATAAAAAGTTAGATTTTGGCAGATCTTCTAGATGCATAACCCTAATTCTGCCCAGACATACCTACCTTAATACAAGCAGACTATTTTTCGTTAACTCTATTAATTTATGGAACTCTTTACCGACACATTTAAAAATCATAATTAGGAAAAACAGTTTCAACAAAGCACTTTATGACTATTTATATGTCCCATAATATTTAACATTCTTGTAAAAATTTTCATAACTTACACAAATCTAGGCTACCAAAAATGTATATGTTTTTCATTTATTTAGAAAATTTTTTATATTTTTATATTTTTATATTTTTAAAATTATTTTTATATTATTATTATTTTTTTTTTGTCACTTATACTTTAATTGAGAAAATAAATAATTGTTAATTTTTTTTTTTGAAGTTAAGTTATATGTTTCATCTTGAACAATAAAATAAATAAATAAAATATACCTGTACGAATATGCCTTGTAAGACAAGTAATCAAGTTATCAAAAAAATTCACAGTATAATGACAGCAAAACATTTTGAATCACTTACTTATACAGAAAGTTTAAATTAAAAAAAATAATTAAACAAATGCACTTAGAGCTGTACGAAAGAAAACTTACCTTCTAATAAAATTTAACACTATAAAATATAAGTTTTTTTTTAGCAAATAGCCTAAATATTGATTATAAACCACCAATCATGACACATTTGTTCGATTTAGTTGGGAAGTGTTTGAGAACATCTATTGTATATAACGTCATATTTATTATTTGAGGGATATTTTTTTATTCATAAAGTTAATGTCATGAAAGCACATGGTCTACATAACCTTACCTCTAAATAATATTTTTGTTCTCCAATAAAAATTATACTGTGATTTGTTATATTTCTGTTGTTTTCCACACAAAAAACTGAACAATTTCAATTTTGCGTATATTTTGGGGACACTCATTCACACAATACATAATGTGTCAAACTTTGGTGCATATATTCACACGATTACAACTTAAATTACATTTTGTATGCAGGTTTCAAATACAAACTTATGTTATATTACACAAAAGTAACTTTCCTTTTTCCAAAATTATTCTAGATTTCGCTATTAAAATTCATGCTAGACACAATATACAAAAAAAGTCATCACGAAATGGCATTATATATTTCAAAAATGTGCCTACGCCTTTATACCCTAATCTCAATACGATTTCATTACATTATTATATTCAACTATTTTTATTAGACATTTGGATTAATTAATATATAATTTACGTAATATTTTATTTAAAGGATTTTATATGTATGCATGCAAGTAAGAACACGTTTGCCTCAAACCGACTACTATGAAGACAAAGTAATGCTTGCAAAATTTGGTTCCAGCTCTTTGTGGAATTCAATCACAATTACAAAGTAAACGACTTCATTGTTTATGTAAATGTTGCTATTACAATAACATACACGTAATACCTTAAAACATAAGAAATATATATTATGACTTCCGCATTTTTCTTTTAACCAACATATGATTGTTTGAATCAAACCAGTCTGACTTCATGCTACACACAAACATCAAACCAACTTACCACCAACCAAATAACGTCTAACGGGTAAAGTCTACGTAAACGTAAAACAATACGAATCAGCGTAAGACAATACGAAAGCGCCTTATATGGAATAACAGAAATTTTTTTTAATACGCGATAATGACATACGGGCTATTCATAGCTGAACAGAATTTCTTCTGGTAGATGTTTCTGGTGTTTTTTTAACACTTGTTCTACACATTTAATATTTTTCACAATGCGAATTAAGCGTGGTCTACCAGCTCGAAGCAAAACTCTAACGGTGCCACTATGGTGGTGAAGATGAACTGAGCATTAGTAGGCATAATTTTGACGTTTACATATCGACGATATGCTCCTTCTATTATTTTGGGTCTTTGTTCCGTTGTGAAAATATCCAATATTTTTTCAACTGTTTAAGCAAATTCTGAAAACAAAAAATTAAAAGAGTCTATAAACGAAAAAGTTATAAAATTTTTAAACCCAATGGTGACTTTGGCCGACCCTGTATAAATTACGAAAAAATATTGTTAGGTTTGTAACTTTTATAAACGTTGGCTTATTTTCGTTTAACCGGGGTTCGTTTTATTGCAAATAAATATTTAACAATTGAAATTTGAGGTACAAAAATTTAGGAACTTTATTGATTTCGAAGAAAATATATTAAACTTATACGTTACTTTAGTAATTGTACCACTTATATAAAACTCAATTTAATATACACACACTGTTGTTCTACTGCTGTCCCAGCTCTTGTCAACAATTTATATGACAAATGTCATATTGGTTTATGACATACAATGTTCTAAATATAAACTTCCTTAACAATAATACTGGTAACCAGAACCGATAATACAAGAAAAACATGAACCACTCTGTGTTGCAAAAAAGTTTAATCCTCATTCAGACTTGTAGGTTTTGTGTGTGCCACAGAGCGTAATGCTGATAAACGCTTGTAAAAATGTAAATCAAACTTAACCTAGAACAATACGTTACACTAGCATTTTTTAGGTATTTGGAAAGCGTTAAATACTACGCTACATTTACGTTTAACTAATACTGCCTTAAAATATATTCCACTTAATTTGTTTACATACATTTATTGTTACTTGTCCGAAAGTGTGCCACGTAATCTTGCTACCACCACTACTAGCAAAAGCAATACATTTATTTACGAGTTAGTGGTCCCTACTCTCCCGGCACAAGAGGCATAACAATTGGTTTGATATTTTATTATGGATTTTATGTATTTTTGCGCTCTATAAAGTGTGGCGTGCTTTTGCAATATAAAATATTATTCTGTAAGATTGTACGTTTAAGTGTATTTCTATTTCCCCCCAAAAACAAAAAAGAAGTCAATATGTATAACGAGACAATAAATTAATGACTACTTAGTTACTTAATTGAACAGTTTCCGTTTAAAATCTTACGCACACACACTCTACCTTTAATAACGTTGTCGTCGTGTGGTAAAATGTGTGTAAGTATAAATTTCAAGGATATCAAATACTTTCCCATGATAAAATCTAAACGGACTTAGCTATTAGGTTTTCTTTTACTATTTTCATTAGAAAATAAATATAATAAATTTTTTGTTCAACAATTATTTCGTTGTATTAAAATTGTCGACTTAAAGCTTTTTGCGGGCAGTTTCAACTTTGCAGTTGTTTTAAAAGAAAATTAACTTAATTATTTTAAATCGAAATTTGTAATTGAAGCTTAAATTGCTTAACTAGAAATTGAATTCAATTATATACACATTTTTTATTTAAATTTTAGGTGCTCAATCCCCTTACATGAAGTAGTCGTTACTTGCACAAATTCGTCATAAAAAATACTTACAAAATAAAAAGTGAGTAATTTCTTGATTTTTTGTTGACCTTAATTTCTTATTATTGACAACATTTTAGCATACAAATGAAGGTCAAGTAGAATTAAAAAAATAAAATCCCGAAAAGAAACCTTCGCTCCCTCAGAACTATTTTTCAACTATTAAATAAAATAAATAAATCTTCGTATAATACTGACACAGATATAGTCAGATGTATAATTCTAAATCACTAGATAACTATTGAACATACGGGTTAATGAAGAGTATAATTGTCGGTCATGGTCATAGACTTGTCGTTATTTATTTGAAACCCCTATTTTTTTGTTTTGCGCGGAAAAATGTATACATAAGATTGAGTTTGTAACCCTGCTTTCTCTTATTAAGGCAAGTTTGCAATTCTATATGGGAAAGTAATCGTGCAAAAATTTATGTGGATACACACAAAATGAAAACGAAACATAAAAAATATATACAAAAATTAAAAAAAAGAAAGTGCAAAAATGAACTTCAATAATTCCTCAACCAAGCAATTGTTTGTTTGAGTTGACGAAAAAATTATCCACTAAGTGTAATCCCGTTCGTGTATTTGTGAACAAACGTCAAAAAAATCCATTCACATTTATTTTCAGCTGCCTGAAAATTTTTCGTACTTGAATTATTTTATTTATTTATTTATTAATTCAATTTTGTAATAAAAAAGCCCCAGAAGGTTTTTTTATACACATGTCTCTTATGAAAACTTAAATTCATACTTGCAACCATGGTGTAATTACATAAGGTAATAGCGTAAAGGAGAGCAATTTTTGTCTCTCTTTTTTTATGTATGGAGTTTGACAATTTCCAAAGTTGAAATAATTTTTTTAAGTATGTATTTTGACATTCTCCAGAACACAAAAAACTAGTCAGCTGGGCTTGCACCGCCACCTTGTATAAGTGTACCCTGCTTGAAACTGAAATTCATACTGCATACTTGCCCTTAGAAACACAGTACGTGTGATGCCTTTTTTAGGTTGAAGATCATCATACTTGGGTCAATGATTGATCCTTTTGTGATACCTAACACATAGTATGTCGCGTGTAACCGTTGCCACTTCCGCCCGAGAATAACAGTTTCTGTACTATATGTGCAAAAAATTAGGTTGTACGAACAAGATGGCGAAATCTTTATATTTTTTATTTCTGAGTTAAAATTATCTAAAAGCCAATAACTAGTTTTTATAAAAGTGCGATTTTACACTATTTGATTTGCAATTTTTTTTTAATGTCGCATTGTTGGCTATTGAAATACTGCGTGATTTTTCACTGTTTGAGTTTTAAAATTTAAAACAAAACTTCCAAAATTGAATAAAGCATATTTTTTGAGGCCATAAATGAATGCCTGCCACTAACTTTTAAGAGATTATTTTAAGTAAATATTATCCGAAAGTTGTCAATGAATGATTTCCAATTTTGGCAAACTTTTCCCAATATTTTCGCCGGTATCTCACTAATGGCAGCTGCAGTTTTATCTTACAGGGTTAGAATTTTGGATGACTCGTTCCGGATTTCATGTATCCCCAAAAATAATTGGGTGTCATCTCGTGTGATTTACAATGGACTGCTACAAAGCGCGAGATTAATTGCTCACCAAACTCGCTTCTCAATACGTTTATGGTATCGCGTACCGTGTGGCATGAGGCACCGTGTTATTTAAACCACCTGTCAACTAAATTCAATTCCACAGACGAGTAGCAACGAACGTTGCGATTTATATTGTTCTTAAAGAGGTAAGATCCACTGATGCCGCTAGTCCGCAAACCTCACAAAACAGTTCGTCACACTAAATTCAGCAATTCTGTTTATCGACGTACTTATGGAGAAAAAATAAGCCACATTGCTTAAGACAGTTTACCATTAAAAAAATGGTTCTTTATTCATCTTTACAAAGGCTCTCTTTGATAATTAAATTTTATGATTTTTAAACGTTGTCATTTGTTGTTTACTCATGCAAATGTAACTGAGAATTTTTAGCATTGCCACATGTCAAGAATAATTTTTTTATACTGAAAAAATTAACACCATAAAAGTAAACAGCAAAAAAATCACCCTTTATAAACAAAAAATGCCGCTTTAATTTTTCAGTTATTTCTTTAATAAAGAAAACACATTACAACAACTAATTAATTTTAATATTTTAACAAAAACAAGGAACAGTGCTATATTCGGCCGTGCCGAATCTTATATACCCTTCACATCGTGTAGTCATGCAATAACAATTGTTGGTATCACCATTCATGTCATATTAAATACGTACATACATACATGTAAAAAACATACATATAAAAACCATTGTAAAATTATAAATTAAGTTTACGTATGTATGTTTCTAAAAAAAATTTTAAAAAAATATATTAAAAAACAACAAAAAAAATTTACAAAAAAAAATTTTAAAAAAATTTTTAAGAAAATTTTTTTAAAAAATTAAAAATAAATGCATAAAAAAAATATAAATAATATATAAAATAAAAAAAAAATTTTTTTGGCTCAGTTGGGATTCGATGCCACGTTTACTCTAACCAGTTGTTGTAATTGTGAAAAAAAAACGAGGTGGTTGTGGTTTTTTACTCATATCTCAGAAAGTTATCGGGCGATTATGATGAATTTCAACAGCGATTCATTTCCGGATATTTCCAAGAGATTGATACCATATACAGATCTGAGGAACACATAATTGCTTCTAAAAGTTGATTCCAACCAACACACGGACAGACGGGCAGACGGACATACGGACATTCATAAGCTTTCAGAAAATATATACTTTATGGGGTCGGAAATGAAAAATGTAGAAACTACAAACGGAATGACAAAGCTATATATACCCTTGTGCACCACAGGTGAAGGGTATAAAAACTAACCAAATATTTGTGATTTCGTGTATGTTTATGTAATATTCGTAATTTTCATTTAAGATCCATTACAAATGAATTTTGCATTCTGACTTGTTTATATTTTTCTAGAAAATATATAAGTTTTAATTAAACAAAAATGCTAAAGCTTTTTGTTATTCATATGCACGTAAGTATGAGTAAATTTTATTTTGTTAACAAACAGGCAAACATATTCTGCACCATTTAGCACAGCTACAACCACAACTACAATCAGTAATTTATGACCTTTACATTAAACGTAAATATCAAATGGCTCTTGATGACAAATTAAAACATGCAACAACATGTTTAATAACAGACTTATTTATACACTCATTCAATAGATGTTATCCACATTTCTTTTTTACATATTCACCTAACGTTCTTCTGCCCCTTTAGAGATCCTTCTATTAAGTTGTTAAGTCCTTTTTCTTAAATCGATATAAGAACACACTAAATTACTATCCTCCCAGAGGGGCCATGTTACCTTTACGAAGTGTCCACGCCTTGATGTTATCCCTAATCCAGACTATAGAACAACTCTAGCTGCGGCATAGGAAAATTCCTGGAATTGGATACATATAGAGGTTCGTATGCAAATAGAACATGTAAATCGACTGAAAGTGGAAGAAAGGCTATATCGCATGAGATGGATCCATTCACAATAAGTATATGGATAGTACTCTCAGTAACTTTACTGGACCTCGTAATTAAACAGATTTGGGAATCTAAGTAGACTTACATTAAGTAGGCTTACATTAAGTGTATGAGAAACCTCAGTTTAACAAAGATGTTAATTATTAGGATGGACTGTGCAATGTCAGCAATTTAAAATCATTCTCTAGTCCCGAGGAAATGCCTACAGTGACGCGGGATTCTTTTAAGAAAGAGATGTCATGGTAAACGAAGAAAATGACCAGAAATAGTACTGATCCACCTCGATGTTACCACAACCCACATAAATATATAACCCACTAGCCACTTAATGTTTTATAAAATATTTCAACTAATTTTTAGATAAAATAAAATAAATTTGAATGCTTCGATTTATATTTAAATCTATTTCTAATTTAAACTACCAGCAAACAAAGTTTAATTATTAAAAAAAAACAAAATCTAGAATTAAAAATATTTAAAAATATTTTAAATTCTAGATTTTTTTAAATTAAAATAAAGATTATAATTTATATAAATTTATTTTAACCAGGGGACAAATAATAATTTTACTTGAACATTCTAGTATTCCTAAACTTCGAGCGCGTTCGAATGTTATAACTTGCCCGCCGTATACACAAATCTAATATCTCTCATATTTTATAATAATTTATCATCCTTCCCACGTTGAAATACTAAAAAGACTGAGTAACAAACTGTCACAATGCATTTAAAATTTCATATGAACATTCCTTTAGTTATTGCAGACAAACTGAAGTTGATCCCATGGAGAATAATTCAAAAGTTTATATTGTTTCTATATCTTTCTCTTGTTCACTTCATGTTTCTGTATTATTACAAAGTTTTCCATAAACAATTCTTTTATTGTTTTTCCATTGAAATTCCCTAGAGTTGACGCTGGATGGCATATTTTATAATTACAAATAGGGAATGTAAATATTAGGTAACAAGAGATTTCTTTGGAGTAAATATGTCGACACTATTTTAATAGAAATATCTCGACACTTTAAATAAAAATTTTCATAGTAGCATTTAAGAAAAAAAATAAGAAATGAATTGGAATAAGTGTATTGTCGCCACTTACTTAGTCCAAATTTAGATGGGCGAACATGTGGAAGAAAAAATCTAGAATTTTCGTTTCTATTTCATTCTCGTTTACAAAGACGAACATGTTGTCGGCAACAATCTATTGTTATGACCGTTTGATTTTTATTAATGTTCCTATTCACACGAGAAAGTTAAAGGATATGCAGATTGTTTTATAAAGTGCTACTGTAATGTCTTTGGCGTAGCCCCAACCAATGCAACGGGAAATAAGCCCTACTCGTGTTCATAGTTTAAAATATTATTATTTAAAAGTGAATTAAATAATTTAATTTTTATTTACAAACTTTTGTTTTAACTTAACAATATTTTAATTTTTCAGACTTGAATAAACCTCTTTTTATAATTCAAAATAAAGGGTGCTTTTTACAGAGGTATTAAAATATTAAATGGAATAAAACAGAGATGAATTTTTAAAATTGACATGAAATTAACTTTATTTGAAGGATAATCTTGTGGCATTAAAATTTTAATATGTCGTCTGTCATTTGACGGACGTAGTCTAAGCTGGAGGTACAATTTTCGCTGACTTTTACCAACATTTGTGGCCGTAATAACAAAGCAAATGTTGTCCTTCAAGTTTTCAATCGTTTCGGTGACTAGTGACTTCCATATACCCACAGAAAATATTCTAGCGGCTTTAAATCAAACGATATTGAAAGCTAATTTACGGGTCCAAAACATGACTCTTTGACGGTTACCAAACATTTCCTTCAATAATGCAATTGTGACTCGAACTGTGTGGTATTTCGTACCGTCTTTCTGAAACCACTGCTCTTGCATGCACATGGTTGTTCAACTGATAAGCAAAAAAGTAAGTAATCATGGCTCTATAGCGGTCACCATTGACTTAAATATTCTGACTAGCATTGTTTTTAAAAAAGTACGCGCCAATGATTTCACCAGCCCATTAAGCACAGCAAACAGTAAGTTTTTCTGGATGTAATGGTGTTTTGTTGCCGTTCAAACAAAAGTAAGTTTCATCGCTAAACATAATTGGCTTATGACAATCAGCATCAACGGCTATCCTGTTTTGGGCCCATTAACAGAATCTACACCCTGAGCCTATTCATGTTGAAACGCCACACCATATTAAGCATAATTCACTTGATAACTGACAAAATGACCACCATTTAAAAGAGTGTTGCCAACTTTATATTTTATAACTCTATAAAAAACACCCGTTTTTTATAAATTGTATAACTGAAAGAATGAATATAAATTTTGTAATTATTTTTGATAAGGATATTGCCAAAAAAGAAAAAGAAATAAAAAAGAAAAATTTATACAAAATGTCACATCTTTGTCCTTGGAAATCCTTTAAGTCTACTGTTTATTATATTAAAAATTAACTTTTTATTAAGTATATTTTTTTTATTAAATTCCTTAAAAGAACTTTTTTTAAATTCCATATTTAACAACAAAAATTTGTATCACTAGAAAAATATTTATTGTTTCCGTTTCGAATTTATTTATTTCTCTTGACAATTGCTAGTTTATTTTTTCTTGAGTTTCGTTTTTTACATTTTCTTAAAAATGTTTTTGTTTTACCGAATAATTTATCATTTTAAATTAAGCTAAAAAAATAATAAAAAAAGTGTATGTATAAGGGTGTTTATAATTTTGTTTTTCGTCATGTTTTTTATTATTTTTTTTTTTTTTTAATTTTATGACCTTGTACTTTTTTCATATTTGCAGTGTTTGTGTGTGTGTTTCAGATGTTTTAATTTTGCTTTAAGTATTAAATTCTAACATTTGCTTTCTTCTTTGATATCTTTATGATGTTTACGCACATCTTAAAACATTTATGTTACAGTGTCTAAAGAAAACATAATTTTTTAAAGTTGGACCTAGCATCACCCTTAACACAAAGACTAAGTATCTAGTCGGCGTGGTCTATGATATGGCGACATTGTTTGACCTTATTTCTTTTGAAATTGTGAAAGAGACACCGTACCCGTCGACTTTTTATTTATAACCAGATCATTACAACATTGATTAATCTAAGCTGTTCCAACAGGAAAGCATTTCATAAAGCGAAGTAGCACTTGAAGTTATAAAAGTGTAAAGTGGCTTATCCCAAGAGGAGATTTTATTTATTGTCTTGCGACTGGACATTTATCAAACTAAATTACTTTAACGGCCATATGTATAAAAACTTATAACAGGCTTATAAGTCGTTTTTAAGCAAAATTCACTATTATTGCATTCATAAACCATTAATAGACTTATAAACCTTTTATAAACCATTTATAAAATCAAAAATTTTATTGTTTAATTTACCCTTCTTTAAACCAAAAATAAAGCGACATTTCATGCATAATTTGCGTTAAAAAAATTTTTCAAGAAATTTTGTAAAAAAAAAATTTAAGAAAAAGTAATTGAAATATTAAAATTGATTAGATTAACACATTTCGACATATAGATAAGTGCAATTTATACAAAAGAAAATAATAAATTTAACATATTTTAAATTAAATAAAATTAAAAAATTATAATAGTGATGTAAGAAAAACGTAAACAAGCTTTTAACCCGAATACTTTTCTTATTGTTATTAATAAAATATTTAGGTAAATAATTAATATTTGTATTATAATTTTTGCTCAAAATTTTTCATATACCAAAGTTATATATTTTTGATTTTTTCGATGTTGTTTTTGTGCTTTAATTTTATAAAAAATGTTACCTTTACTTGATACCCGGGTAAATCTTATAGTAGTTATAAGCACCACTAACAATAAAATGACAACTAAATATAAAAAGCGTTGCCATACATAATAATAAAATCACTACAAACATTTAATAACTATAAAAGGTTTATTGTACGTTTATAAATACAAATTGTTATTAGTGGTTTATAACACAAAAAGCGTTTAATAACTATTGTACACTATAACCATAAAATAACTACTTTTTATGCATATAGCCGTAAAAATCTTTATACCGTAAATTTCAAATGTTTTTTTTTTTCAATAAATCGAACCCCTTTTTACTTAAAGGAAATAAACCAACGTTTATAAAAGCTATGAATCGAAACAGCATTTTAATATAAGGTATCCTATTGTATCCACCCTGTATATATTAAAGAGATAAAATCTCTAGTTTCATGATTTCTGACATATTTTATTCCTGTTTTTGTATTTTGCTTTTCAACTCGAAGGGAATTTACCTCTCTAATTGCAAAGTGGTACATGCAAGTGTTTGCTATCTCTCTAACGTTCAAAGTACGTATTACGCACGTAATTCGTATTTTTTATTGTGATGAATTTTTAGCTTTTTGAAGAAATTTTCAATAAGCAAGTGAATGGAGTTGCGTTAAAAAAAATACAAAAAAAAAACATTTTGCTGACTTAAAGGAAACAGCAACAATTATCTCAGGTAAAAAAAAAAATAAATTATTAAGGTGTTCACACATTGAAGAGAACAGCGATAATGCAAACTTGTCCACACTTTAAAGCCATGCTACGAACAAAATATAGAAAGAAAAAACAAAAACTCTTAAGCAATTGTGAATAAGAAATTTAATAAAAATATATTAAAGAAAGTAAAAACTAAAACTATTTTACACTGAAAGAAAATGTTCGGCAGCAGTTAATGCTTGTTACATATGAAATATATGTATGAAGAACTAAGCACACATAATCTTATACTTAGTACATACCCAATGCACGTGTATATAAAATGTTGCTAATTTTAACAGGATATTTAATATAAAGAACCTTAGTACGTACAGCATCAAATACAAGTAAAAATATAAGTTCGAACAAAAGTACACACAAACAGCAGCAGCTGTAAACAAAAAAATTTTTGAGACAAAAACTCTGTACACATACATATACTTAGAAGCGCAGTAAGTTTTACAACAGCAGTTAGTATGTGTAGCAGTTTGAAAAGTTTCTTGAATTTGGCTCGCACACACACACATACCTTCGCGTACAGGATGCAAGCTACCGACAAGTGCTTGACAAATGTGACACAAAGCAAAAAAAAAACAAAAACTCTTTATCATTATAAGATAGTGTGAACATATGCCACACAAACACTAGCATTCCTTTATATACAAACACGTATGTGTGTAAGTGTGTATGTCTATATGTTTGTAATAAATTTAATTTTATATTGTACTTTATCGTAAATGGCCTAAATTTAAGCTAAAAGCATTTGCTTGTAGTTTATTTTTTGATATATTATTTCACTTTCGATATTTCAATAAAAAATATTGACTAAATTATATTTCATTTAGGAAAAGCTAAAGCTTTTCTAGAAATAGAAAGAATTTTTTTAGAAATATTTCTAGATTTCAACTGAATCGTATTTTATTTCTCTTTTCAGTGAAATAAAATTTGTTTTCTTTTGCAAATATTTTACTTGTTAGAATTGCTTATATTTTCAAAATTATTAATAGAGTTGGTGGGATTCATAATAAAAAATGTCTTCTTCTTTATTTGTTTTCACAAAATAAAGCTGCAACAGTAAGAGAACAAAGGGTGTATCATTAGGAATACACTTTTATACTTTAAAATAGAAGCACGTAATATTTTAATGTGATTATAATTTTTTCTCAAATTGTACAAAAGATATACTCTGATTTAGTAGGAAATAAAATATCCATCAAATGACCCCAGGGCTCTAATGACAAGGTATTATTCTTTCCATGAAATTTTTCATGATTTTTTAACAGAGACGTGGCTGTATCTCACCGAAGACGTGTTGCATCTCGGATTTTAACTCAGGATATTTTCTAGTTTATTACCCAAGATTTAACGAAACCTTAAAGAAAAATCTCTTGGCGTTAAATCGCATGATTATAGAGGCCAGTTGACATCAATATTTTTTTTAAATAATTTATTCTGGAAATCATTGCTGCAATAAATTGTTTGTTTAATGATCGTTGTGCCAGGTGGCGCCGTCTTTCTGAAACCACAAGTCATCCAGATCCACGCCATCTAGTTGAGGAAATAAGAACTCCGTTATCATGTTCCTCTAACGAATACCATTCACATTCACTGCAATTTCTGTCTCATCTTCAAAAAACGAATGTTTAATGACATTGCCTGATTAAAATCCGAACCAGACAGCTTGCTCCTTTTGGGTGAATTTGTTTCTCATGAATTAAATGAGGATTTTTTGAACCATTCAAATACACTTCATCGTAGAATATGGCTTTATTAAACAAATTGGTATTGACTGAACTTTGCTCCATTACCCATTGAACAAATTGCTGGCGACTTCCATTGTCCGCTGATTTAAGCTACCGGATAAGCTGAATTTTGTATGCATGAGGAGATTTTTTGTAAAAATTCACTGCGTCGTGCCGTGTGAAATTTTAAGTTGTTAAAAACGTTGCCAAATTGATATCTTCGGATTTTTGGCGACACTCTCGTTTAGAGCAAAAATATTTTCAGGAGACTGACCGGTACGCCGACGCACAGGAGTCTCGCTGTTGTCTCTTTATATCATTTGACAATCCTTGATATCTTCGGGTTTTTGGCGACACTCTCGTTTAGAGCAAAAATATTTTCAGGAGACTGACCGGTACGCCGACGCACAGGAGTCTCGCTGTTGTCTCTTTATATCATTTGACAATCCTTGGAATCATTGTCAGCTAAGGTGCACTTTCTAGTTTGTGAGAGGTCTCGGTATAACTTTTTTGTAATAAATTTTACAATTATAATGCTTTGGTCTTTCGTAAGGTGCTTCATTATTAATAATAGGAATAAATATGTGTGACAGATGTCAAATTTCAAAATTGCCACTTGCACTAAACTTTAAAAGTTAATTCTTACTGAGACATCTTTTTTTAAAGCTTAACTTATTTGAGTTCATCAGCGCAACAGAAATATTTCCTCCTCTTCTAAATAAAAGCACGAATTTTCCTATAAACTAGCAACATTACTTTTTGAAATGTTGTTAAGATTTAAAATTTTAATTTTAAAACACTTTTTGGATTTAAGTAGAAGTGAAAACTATAAAATTGAAAGTATTTAAATTTAAAATTATTCAGTCTTCTATTATAATACTATGTATTTATATACATGTGAATATTTTTGCATCTTTCTAACCATTAAACAATATTTTTGTAAAACTTTAACTTATCAAACATATTCACGTTGACAGTTTTACTCAAGCGAAAATGCGAAATTTAATGAATTTTCTATGGTTAATGTGAGCACCGTTTGTAATAAAAAATTGTAATGCACTCACAAGACTTAAACTAGAGACATGAATGCATTTATTGTTTTGTGACAGACAATTCTCTAACGAAGAAAATTCGAATTATATATCACAATTTTAAATTTTATTACATTCTTTCCTTTAGCATACTTTATGCTTAATATTAAATTCGTAAAGCAAATTATAAGACCTTTTTAAACTTTTGCCGGCTTGTTAACAAAACACATGTTAACTTGTTTCACAACATTTAAAAACTAAAGCTTCTGGCTCACACACATTTGTACAAAAACAGAACCAAACACATAGTCCCGCAAACCATCAAAAACGAATTCACCAGAAAGTAAAGGCTTCACAGAATAACACGATTAGGAAACAAAAGTTCGAATCAAACAAATTACAACTTACGAGAGATACAATTAACGAACAGTAATAGTTTTACTGGCACACTTTTATATTAAAATGTTTTTCTTTTTTGATAAAACTTTTGTACATTCCTCTACTATTCATCATATAAACAAAAGCTTTCTAAATAACAATAAGAATTACGGCGCAAGCTTAAAACATTAAAACATACATAGAGAAACACTTTCTGTTCATAAAGTATAACAACAAACATTTTATCATTTAAAAAAAAAATAGTAAGAAACTTACTCTTTGTTTATATGGGTGCAAATGTTTACCGATTAAAAGTATATAAATTTTTGTTTACATTCAATTTTGGTCTTTATGTTTGTTATTGTATTCATGGAGTAACCAAAAAAGCTAGTTGCAACCAAATGACTGGCACTAAAAGCTAAAAACATGAAAGTTGATGTGTGGTGAAAAAGTGTTTCAGCAACATGTTGCTAATGTAATACTAATAAATATGTATATAAAACCAGAATTGATTAATTTTTCTTGTGAATCTATTAAAAATACGCAACAGATTTAAATATTTTTTTTTTAATAATTAAATATTTGCCTTAATCAAGAAGTGAGCAAAGACAAAAAGAAAAAAAAAATTATAGAAATTTGTCAGCAAAAAGAAAATATTAAAACGGCTCCTACAAAAAGCAGGTAATTTAAAAAAGTTATTAATTAAAAAAAAATTGTGAAATATTTTTTTTGTTCACATAGAATTTGTCTGAAAAAAATTTTATAAATAGAAAGTATAAGAAATTTAAATATTTAATCTAAAAATTAAAAAAAATAGGAATAGGCTGCTCCAAACATCTTGTCGTACCTTTGGAACAACGTTCACGATTTTGTTAAGCAATCCGTCAAAAAACTTTAAATTACGCCAGCTTTAAATCTCTGAAACATCATTTTCTGATTAGGACTTCGCTTTTGAAGTTATTGAGGATATTTTGATATTTTCTATCGCAAATTTGTGTACCTTATATTGCGTTTTAGAATTAATATTGTTTTTTTTTTATCCTTTTGCCACAAAGTACTAAACTGGGTACTTTCAATTTATAGGGAATAAAACTCGAATTGATCAATGGATTTTCATGCAATAAAATTCACTGTACTTCTAATACATGCAGCTTTTAGACAACTTACTTAAACTGGTAAATATTTGTTGCTTTCTATTTTTATAAATTTTTTATATTCAAAAATTTTATTATTTTGAAAAAAAATGTTCACTTTTACTTTGTCGGGAATAAAACTAGAACTTTACTATAGATTTCTATTAAAAAAGATTTATTTTATTTCATATACATAGAGCTTTAAGAACAAATATATATTTTTTTTATAAATTTTATAAATTTAAGAATTTCGTTACTAAACCAAACAGCTCGTGATTTTTTGACTGTTTGGGTTTTTGAAAATGTAAAAAAGGAAAACACAGAAAATTTTGCAAAAGTGAATTAAATATTTATTTAGGTCGTTAAATGAATGCCTAATATTTACTTTTTACTAAATATTTCATGTAATTGTTGTCGACCACTAAGCCGCAAATCAGATTTAAGCCTACCTTTTCCAGAATTTCGGCCTGTATCTCACTAATGGTAACTATAATGTTTCATTCTAAGGCAACAAGAGATATTTCACGTATCTCTACAATAAATAGTCTAGTAGGGTTAAATCGAAAGATCTTAGCGGACAATGCACTACTCGAAAGTATGAGATTTATTGCTGGCCAAACTCACCTCTCAATAGGTTCGATGTATTGCATGCCATGAGGCATCGTCTTGTTGAAACCACACGTCAACTAAATTTAAATGTTCCTTTGATTGTAACGTTGTAACAGTAACGTTGCGATTTTCATCGGTCTAGAAAAAGTATGGTCCAATGATGTTACCGGCCCACAGCAGCAATATTCTCCTTATGACGCAGCATACGGCTGGGTGGATTAATGTTCATTTAAGTGTAAATTTTTTTCAGCAGCTTAAATAGCCTCAACGGTGGGTAGATTATAACACCCATAAAATGGACATAATTTACGATAGACATTTCTGATACCGCATGAATTTAATTAATAATTAATAATTCAATAATTTGCATGCATTGTTCATTAATTAGTCTATTCCTTGTGAAATGCTTATTTTATTGAGCATTTTTTACATTGCCACATATCACGAATTATTTTTTACACTGAAAACTCTAATAGCAAAAATATCACCCTTTTATTGATAAAAAGATAACGAATTTTTTTATAAAATTAAATAGTGCCTTTTTCCCCCTTCTTTTTATATCCTTCACCTGTGGTGCACAAGGGTATATATAGCTTTGTCATTCCGTTTGTAATTTCTACAATTTTCATTTCCGACCCCATAAAGTATATATTTTCTGAAAGCTTATGAATAGAGGAGTCGATTAAGCCCTGTCCGTCTGTCCGTCTATCCGTCTGTCCGTGTGTTGGTTGAAATCAACTTTTAGAAGCAACTGTATGTTCCTCAGATCTGTATATGGTATCAATCTCTTGGAAATATCCAGGAATGAATCGCTATTGAAATTCAGCACAATCGCCTTATAACTTTCTGAGATAAGAACAAAAACCCACGACCACCTCGTTTTTTTCACAATTACAACAACAACATACATACATACATACATACATGTAAAAAACATACCAATCAAAAAAAATTACAAAAAAAAAATACTAAAAATAAGAAAAAAAATAATAAAAAATTAATAAAAAAAAATACAAAAAAAAAAATTTTAAAAAAATTAAAAAAAAAAATTTTAAAAAATTTTTTACAAATTTTTCTAAAAAAATTTTTTAAAAAAATTTAAAAAAAATATAAAAAAAATAACAAAATATAAATAATATATTAAATAAAATAAAATAAAATTTTTTTGGCTCAGCTGGGATTCGATGCCACATTTATTCTAACGTGTACGTATGCACGTACACACATACATACATACATACATGTAAAAAACATACCAAACAAAAAAAATTACAAAAAAAAAATACTAAAAATAAGAAAAAAATAATAAAAAAATAATAAAAAAAATACAAAAAAAAAATTTTAAAAAAATTAAAAAAAAAAATTTTAAAAAATTTTTTACAAATTTTTCTAAAAAAATTTTTTAAAAAAATTTAAAAAAATATAAAAAAATAACAAAATATAAATAATATATTAAATAAAATAAAATAAAATTTTTTTGGCTCAGCTGGGATTCGATGCCACATTTATTCTAACGTGTACGTATGCACGTATTTTATATGGGATGAATGGTGATACAAACAATTGTTATTGCATGACTACACGTTGTGAAGGGTATATAAGATTCGGCACGGCCGAATATAGCGCTTTTACTTGTTACATGTATGTATGTATGTATGTTGTTGTTGTAATTGTGAAAAAAAACAAGGTGTTCGTGGTTTTTTGCTCATATCTCAGAAAGTTATGGGACGATTCTGCTAAATTTCAATAGCGATTCATTCCTGGATATTTCCAAGAGATTGATACCATATACAGATCTGAGGAACATATAGTTGCTTCTAAAAGTTGATTTCAACCAACACACGGACAGACGGGCAGACGGACAGACGGTCAGGGCTTAATCGACTCCTCTATTCATAAGCTTTCAGAAAATATATACTTTATGGGGTCGGAAATGAAAATTGTAGAAATTACAAACGGAATGACAAAGCTATATATACCCTTGTACACCACAGGTGAAGGGTATAATAAAGATTGCGTAGATATGACAATACGATAGCACATCTTGTGAATCTACCAATTAAAATTAAAAAGACCAAAGTATAAACAAACCTACAGTCATTAATGCATTGGAAAACAGTATTCTTTTAGGTTTGTACATGCGTGCAAGTAAATGTGCGAACAAATCTGGCTTAAAATATATAAACAGATTATTTTCACATTTTTGCCTCACACTCAAATTGACTAAACAACTACAACTACATTAATCGAATAGCAAACACATGCATAGTAAATAGTTGTATACAAAAGTTTGTCGGAGCATGAGTTTGTGTGGTTGTGTGTGTTTTAATAAACAATTGGAGGTCATTATTTCCACACCAATGACCAGATAAGATGAAATACAAAAATTTTTTTATTTACACAGACAAACTGACTTTAGTCCTTTAGGGAACCAGGCTTAGTTACTAACATAAGTAAGTTAGGAAATTGAAATAAAACAAAATTAAATCAAAAAGTTGGAGGACCATGTTCTTCAAAAATGTTGGCCACAAACATTATTTTTTTATTATATAAAACACAAACAGCAAAACTAGCCAAACAGTGTTGTCAACTTTAAATTTTAAAAACTACATAAACCGAGAGTTTATAATTTTTGATTTTTTTTTATTTCATAAAATTATAAATTTTCTTTTAAAAATATAATAAGTTTTCCTCATTCATATTACAAGCAGAAGGCCTGAAAAAAACTTCCATATAAGTTATTAAAAAAATTTAATAATTTTAAATATTCTGGCCACTTTGATTTACACAATTGCCAATTAAATATAATTTTATAAAAAGTAGGTACAATTTATATATCGCCTTAAGCATACAGGATATCAAAAAACAAAGTATCGAAATAAAATTATAAAAAAATTATATTCTGTCAAAACAGAAGCACTATGGGCTATCAATCCTTATTATTTTCGTAATTAATGTTGTAGCACAAAAATTATTTGCATTTAAAAAAAAATATTAGATTTTGTATATGGTGTCACCGAAGAAAAAGAAAAGCGCTGTAAATATAAAAAATTACCAAAAACTGACTTAAAAATTTTTTTGCAACAAAAATTTTTAAAACAACTAAAAGCAGTGTTAAAATCACCCAGTTGATAACGCTGCAACCAAACTCATTAAAGGGGAATTTAATTATTTTTCACTATGTATATGGACAAATTTGTATAAAAGGATTAAGAGAATTCAAAAATTATTTTATTTTAGTTTATTAAGAAATTGATAAGAATTGTTTAAAATAATGTCAAAGTTTTTACATTAAAATTTTTTGAGGCATCAATATATTCAGTTAATTTTTGTAACACGATTTTAATTTTAACGGTTTTTTTCTTTTAGACCATTGCTGTTTTTACATACGAATACGCATTGTCGTAATTATTAAACAATATTTTAAGTTATAAAAATATGAAAATACTAAAATTTAGAACACCTTGTGAATTGGCAAATTATTGTGTTAAAAATATGAAATTTACAGAAATTAATATTGTTTACAGTATTGATTTTTTTCTCTTTTCATAATACCCAGCATTTATGTTTTTAAATACAAAACAAACGCTTGCAAATAATTGCATTTTTATTCAATATTAAATTCATATGCAAACAATCTAAAAACCTTAAAAACTATAAAAAAGTCCTCTCTACATATATATCAAAAATGTACATCTATTTTCAAATAACTATCAAATTATAACAAAAAATTTTGATCTCAAATAATTTTCAATTTGAAATGAAACATTGATGTTTGCTGGGTTTGCATAAATGGACTGAAACGTACACGATAATGTTATTCACATGTTAATGTAATGTCCAACAAAACACGAAAATTAACTCTTTTTTTTCCATTTGCATCCATGCTTTTATATTTTGTAAAAATTATTAATACTAGGACAAATATTTACAATGTAAATCACACATCATAAATGTACGATGCATCATGATGTTGCATTTTATACAGTCAATAAAATCGTGTGCAAATAATGTTTTAAATCCTTATTAAAATTTCTCACTTTAAATCATTCGCCAAAGAATTAATTTCAGACATAATATTTAATAAAATGTTCATAAAGCACATGCAGACACACATACATACATCCAACCGAACACGTTTGACTGTTTTATTTGTTAATTTTAAGCTTTTGTTTAATAAAATTTGCTTCCCTTAAAGTTTTATTTTAAATGGACAATATTAAACAAAAAATAATTTTATGTAAATACATATTTAAGTTCATGCCTTCTGCTTATACCCTTAATTACCTGTTAAGCATAACTTCACTCTAAATTATCTGCAGGATATTTGAACATTAGTAGGAAGTTTTACTTTAATACATACAAACATGTTTTTAAATATTTAATTAAACAAAAATATTTTTTTATTTATTTATTTTTTGAAAGAGTCAACAATGGCTAATTTTTTTTTATAAAAATAATATTTAAAAAAAAATTTTAAACACAAATTTTTTGCTGTGTAATATCATTTACATAAAGACAAAAGACACAGTCAAATACCCACAGAACGTTATTATTTTAAGCCTTGAAGATGCCATCAATATGATTAAACCCAAAATGGTATGAAAATACAAATAATATGTTTTTAAGTGCCGCCAGCCAGCCTTCGTTTAAAGGGTCATCAACGAACAAATAAACCACGAGCTAAAGTATGCACCATCGAACCAAATCAATGTTCATGTGTCAATAATAAAGTTTGAAATGAGAATAAGGGCAAAGGCACACACACTGTTTAAGTAGCACATCTCACCAAGTATTGGTATGGAATTGTCAAGTGTATCTCTTCTACTTGTGTGAAATTTTTAAATAAAATTTATCAAGACCAAAACGAACGAAGTATGTAAAGCATACACCATCTCATCTCAGATATTTTTCATTAACAACAAAGAATAAAAATGTTCTGCCGTCAGTTGCAGCCACAGCACTTTACAGCACAAACTCTTAAGGACTCACGCAATGACAATCATTTTCATTTGTTTTAATGTCTGTGAGAAACTCTTCTATTTAACTTGAACAAACATTGCAAAGAATAAATTCAAAATTGTAATGAAACAAAAACTGCATGATAATGGATGGTGGGCATGATGAGTTAGTTGAAGCATCAAACAAAAAAAAATAATAATTTTATTTCTTCCTGGAAAAAAGTATAAGAATTTCAAACAAACATTTAAAAAGAAAAGTTAAACTAAAGTATAACTATACCGCAACTTGTTTTCTAATAATCAGTTCTTTTATACCAAACATTGAGGTTTTTATAAATTAAAAAAATAAAATATATTTCAAATCTATTTTAAGAAAACTTTGTATGAATATTATGAAACACAATACTCATTAACTCATTTAAAATTTTTTTAATATGGGGGTTAGTGAATACCATTCAGCTTTTTCACTTTTCAAATGAGTTACTGCGATTTCTAGTAATTTATTCCACATGACTACTTACGAGAAACTGACATCCCTAAATGAGCAAAAATTCATAATAAGAAATGTACTAACAATTATGATTTTTTTTTCAACAATTAATTTTCTCATCTATACACGTATTAGCTGTTTAAATTTTAAATAAGACGTGACATCACCACACAAAACAGCTGTTTAAACCAGACTTATTGGCAACAATGTATTTGATTATAGGTTGCTGTCGCCATAATCATAGAACTCAATTGAATTTTAGTTTCTTATGGCTATAGCATTATCATATGGCACGTTTAATTTAATTCAATAAACTATTTGGAGTATGTTTTGTTCAAAAATAAAACGCAATAAAAAAGTAACACGTTTTAGGTGAGGGAGAGAGGACAGCAGGTTCCACCGTATAAGAGCAATACATTATATATGTATATTTATTCCCGTCGTTCCAGTGTGGAGCATAGGCCATATATAATAGCAATACAGCAATACATTTTTTTTCTCAAATTTTAATTTGTTAAACAGTGGGCCAATTCAAAGTGGTGCATGCATGCATAAAATTTTTGTTAGTAATTTCCATACAAAAAAAAAAAAAAATAATATTATGACTTTACACATTTGTTTTCTATGTTTCCTATGAACAGGAATTGATAAATTTGAAATATATAAAAAAAAATTTACGAAAATTATGTTTTTTTTCACTTAATATAGAAAAAAAGGATATTACACGCCTATACTGATATTTGCAGTAGAGATAAAATTAGCGGTGTCCGTCCTTCGGTCTGACAAAATTTATGTAAATGAAATTAGATTTTAACAAAAAAAAAATATCGCTTAAATATTTTAAAACGAACGTGTGCCTAAAGTTATTTACAGTTTATATAAATACTATTTAGCTAATACCCGGTGTGCTTCGCCAACCCCATCGTAATGAAATAAAAATTTTATAGTTCAAAAATATATTTATTTTGCAAGTGCCACGCCTACTATTACTAAATCAACCATTTCTTATTCAAATAATCATATAGACGTCAAAGTGTCTCTTGCAAAATTTGGGTACTCTAACTATTATCGCTTCCCAGATATACGAATTTTTGTATTCAATTGCTATGAGAGCTGCCACGCCCACTATTTCTAATGTACCCATTTTTTCCAGAAATTTTTATTTATTTCTATAAAGCACAAACAAACATGCAAACATACAAACACACATTGATTTTTATATATATAGATTTTTATTTGCTCAATTCACAAGCTGTCGTGGGAGCCCTAGGCCGTAGTATTTAGTTGTAAACATTTTGTTGATAATTTCTACTTTATTTTTTCATACCACTCTTACAACAATTTTACACGTCATATGAGAGATGAGCGTTAAAGTGGACGTGTCACCTCCGTTTTCTCGAATAACAATAACATTGATCAGGAAGATATGTATACGAAATTTCATCATCAAATACATAAAATGCTGTCGCTTTTTCTACTTTATAACCAGTAGATTATGTGAGCAATTGGCGTTAAAGTAGGCATATCGAAGTAGTTTCTGCTTTTAAATTCAACTTAAATATTTTAATATAGAGTCCTCAATTCTTCCAAAACATTGGTCGTTAGAAAAATTTTATGAATTTAGGAAAAAAAATTATATGGAAGTAGGCGTTAAAGTGGGCGTGTCACCTTTATTTTCTGGGATTATAATTACATTGATCAGAAAGCAATATATGCGAAATTTTATTATCATACCTTTAATACTGTCGGTTTTTAAATTGTAGAATATGTGAGAAGTGGGCGTTAAAGTAGGCGTGTCAAATTAGTATCTGCTAACAAATTCAACTTGATATTTCCTTTGTTATTTCAAAATCTCTATTCATAGAGAAATTATATGAATTTGAGATAAATCGCTATATGGGAGCTGGTCGTGAAAATGAGCCTGTAACCTTAATTTTTCGAAATTACATATTTATTTAAGAAAAAGCATTGTCTGCAAAATTTCACAGTCGCACATCTAATTTTGAAAAAGACAATGTGCCCCTAACTTTTTCTGTTCGAGCTCTATGGAGCTTCTTACAGACAGACGGACAGACAGACGGACAGACATAGCTAAATCACCCTTAAATGAAACCAGGGCTAAAAAAACTATATACTTCATGGGATCTAAAATGGATATTTCGATGTGCTACAAGTCGTGGTGGGTATAAAAAGCAGACATATTTTTTTTTTATAAATCAAACTTTGTATATAATGAATATAAAAAGGAAATTACCGTACATGCTTGATAGATGCCATCACCTAAGTTTTTTAAAATTCACTTGCCTAAAAGATATAAAAAATTCATTTAAACAAATGAAGTCAATTATATAAATAATCATAGACTCTTTTTCAGCACTTTACAAATTTTAAAACAATTATTTTGCAAAACAAATTTTTCTTCATTTAAAACTTAATCTTAATAATTAAAAAATGTATAAACTTCATGCAACAATAATCACATAATAAATTTTAAGATTTGTTTTAGTATTCATATGGAAAAGCACAAAGATTGTGACTGCAACTACTATACAGTTTAAACTCATATCTGCATGAAACATATTTTTAACGAATTTAAGAACTTAATAAATTTATTGAAAGAAATAAGGATTAAAATAAAACTAACTCTGTGAAAAGAAAAACATTTTTTTTCTCTCTCTCTCTCTCTCTCTCTCTCTCTCTTATTTTATTAAAATCCAGATTAAATGAAATTGTTAAAATGTATGAGTTTATGCATAAATGCATCTGCAAGCAAGTATATGTTTGAATTCATACAAAAGATAAACTTGCAAGCAAGCAAACTAACATGGACTGTATAATGGATGAAATAAAATTAAATAAAAAAGAACAACTCGTAAATAGTTTTGGTTATGAAGTACATTTTGAATTTATGTACAAGAAATATAAACAAAATGATATGGAAAATTTGTTAAACAAATATTTGTCGTAAAAGCAAAATAATCAACAATACGGACATTTGATGCACACACATCAACACATGCGTATGAAAGAAAATAGACAAATATTTTACTAAAAAATTATATGCTGCAATTTATCCTGCAATTTATCCTAACTTAGATGTATACAGTTTCTGCAAGCTTGTGGTTAAAACTTTTCCCCAACCGACTGCCATTAAATAAGACCAAGCCAATAACGTATCCAAAACATATTGAAAAATTATTATTTGTTTCTATGCAATTGGTTACATGTAAGCAGCCATATATTCAAACAAGTTGTGTATGTCTTAAGTAAAACTATAAAATATTTAGAGATTTTTAACTCGACTTTTGTACATTTGAAAACTAATCAACATAATGAACGTTGCAATCGTCTGTATGCAATAAAACGCAATTACTTTCAAACATGATGATCATTTCCGTATCCGGTTTAAAATTACATTATGTTTCGTAGCGAAGATGTCTTCGACAACATTAAATCTAGAGAAAATGTTTTGGGAGAAAATTCTAAGCAAAACCTGCAGCAGCTGATAAAATGAAAATACACTGAAAAAATCGATCTTATAAAATAAAAAAAAAAACCAAGCAATCAGTTTCGATTTTTAGGTTTCTATATTTGAAAAATATATATAAATTTAAGTTCAAACTTAACATTTAAAATTAACAAATATTTTCCTTTAAGCAAGTCTAACGGTAAAACTTTTTCAGTGTAACAATTTTAGTATTTCCTCTAATAAAAATTGAAGAAATTTACAGCAAACTCAAGTAAATATTTTTTATTCCCACATAAATTTAATTGAAAAACTTTTACATTCAGCGACAAAATGTCACAAGCATACACACAAGCACACACTTTTACACAAAAAGTTTAGCAGTGCACAGACTTAGGGTTGCCAGCTGATATTTTCAAAAACTACTTATACAGCAAATAAAAAGTATTACAACATTTTTTTTTAAATTAATACGGAATGGTTGGAAAAATCTGTGTAGGTAAAAGGTTTCCTAAATGATGCAGCGTTTTATGCAATACAGTGTTGGCAACCCAAAACATAAATTTGACAAGAAGCAGTTTTGGGTTAGTAAAAATAAAGTTCTACTCAAAAGAGCAACCAATATTGTAAAATCAAAAACAAAATCGAAATTTTTCCAATTGAACAAAAAATAATTAAAAGGAGACTAGTTCAATTGGTAATGCTCAAAGCTCTAGTTGCTTTAAACCAACTTTTTAAATGTTAATAGCTAAGTGGGAAAGCATAGCATTTTAAATTTTAAAAAGCTTTTTGTAGCTTATACTGGAGCCCTTTCGCTGATATTTTTAACTCTCTTTTATTTGTATTAAACTTGTTCACTGTTCATACACTGTCTTAAATGTTCACAACGCATTTGAGGAATCCACGGCTTATTTTTATCCTCATTTTCTAAATTTAAATAAGAAAAACACTTTTTGTAAAATCTTTATAGGTTTTCTAAACCTTTTTATCAGTAAAGTCATCACAAATGTAACAAACCACGTTCGAATCATTGAGACAACTTCTTTGCGACGACGACAAACAAAATTGGCAATAGGATTTCAAGCCGGGCCGAAAAAAGTACATTTGAAAGCTACTACTAAAAATTTACATTAGATATATTAAAAACTACACGAAGGAACGTTTTTCTTCTTCACATTTTTAGTATTACCAGTGTCGGCATGTTACAGAACCAGTAACTTAAACTTGTTTAACAAACAATCACACAAGTGTGAAATAAAATAAAAATTAAGACAATTATAAAGAGAAACAACACAATTGTCAGTTTATTACATACTCTATCTCTTCCTACCCTTGATACTCAATTTCGTTTAATAGTCTTTCGATTTATAAAATGTGAAAGCACACTCAATGACCTGTGTCCAAATGCTTACAAATTTTATTAGCCACAAGAACTTAAGTCTTATGACCGATTTTAGGGAAAATAATTTCTCGAATGGGATATTAAACAACAGATTAAAGGTGTAGTTTTTTCCAAAGCATTTGAGGCTTGTAAAACCCACATGTAATTTTCTCAAAATAAATGAATTCACAATGTGTCACTGTTTTATACGAACTTAAAGCCGGAGACATCATTGAGCCAGAGTTCTATGAAAATGAAACTGGTCAGGCAGTGTCAATCACGAAGTTTTAAGACAGACGTCTTTGTATCTTAATATAAATGATATTGATGTGCATAACATTTGGTTTCAAGAGGACAACGATTGCGCTCGATATTTAGTGGTCAATTACTCTCTTGTTTGGTAGTCAGAATTGCCCTCTAAATCAAGGACTTAACACCATTGCACTTCTTTATAACTTAAAAGTATATACGAATAATCTCATAACTAGCTGCACGTTTAAGGGAAAAATTCTTTATGGTCAAGCAAAAAGGTCTTAAGTCTTAAACTGCAGTTCTTGTTTAATACAAAGATTACGAAATTTTCTGAATTATTGTTAAAAAGCTAGTAATTACGATTGAAAATAATTGTGCTAAGTTAAAGTTATTGATGCCAAATACAAGAGGAAAGAAATTGGGAAAAAAAACTCAAATAAAAACTGAAATTGAAATCTTTTGACTTAAGGCCTTTTTACCAAGAATTAAATGCAGCATCAATAAAATTCTACTACTTAAATCATGCGTTTTTACATAAATAAATTTGTTCTACAAGAGTACTTCAGAACAGCTATTCGATTTTGAATACTCTAGTGTGTCTTTTATAATTTTCGACTAGTTTTCATGTAACAATCAGCTACAACTGACTACGAATTTCTTTTCTTTATCTTTAACATCAAAAATATTTTATTTAAATTTTTTGTTGTTATAAAACAGCTGTAAGCCTGAATGTTCCTTGATAGTATTATTGGTTTTTTGTTTAATATTTTTTACAAATTAAATTTTTTATTGGCAAACTGTCAAAAAGTTATTTTTTTTGTTGAATTTTTAAATGACAGAGTAGCTGATATCTAATACCTTTCATTTATCACAAGTCCCACACACATCACAAACCTGAGATAATAATAAATTTTCCAAATTATGAATACCTAAGGACATACTTATTTATACGCTTATTTTTTGTATGAACAAAAATCAATTAGGTTAATTGCCTTTCTCTTTTTATGGCTAAGAGCAAAAGCTTCGATTACTTTCAGTTTTATCGCTTTATCAATTAGACTTATTACTTTTAATTTCCCCTTCTCTGGGTAAACAATATAAATCTTCTTGAATTTTTGAAATTAAAATCAGAATTTATGGAAATTTCACTCAAGTTTAACACATGCCAATAAATTAAGAAGACATACATACACTGGGAAAAAATATAACAGAATTATTTTCAAATGGTTCGGCAGCTGGCTGCATACTTGATGATTAGAGACGTGAATAACATTAGAGACCAATAGGCCTTTCAACATTTCTACTGAAGACATTAGAATGGCTAGTGGATCCATTTGTTTGTCCGGGAAAACCCTAAGCAATACACTTTTGTGAGGCACATCAACTTAAAGGTTCAGGTTCGTCGAAACAGCTTTAAACAATATTGTCGAAATAATTGAAAGGCTTCGGATAGAAAAAAATATGTCTTGTCATCTTCTCTGGATACAAGTGATACTTTATCTAAGAAGCTCTGTCGAATATAAGAATACCTCAACGGGTAATCAGCTGGACTGGAATTATGTAAAAAGTTAGATTCATCGGCTTTAATCCGGCCGACAGCACTGCAATTAAGGCTGTAAAGGAAGCTGCTGTTATTTCTCCACTATAATGGAACCTCATAGCAAATGAAATCCTTTTGGAATTAACGAAGAACATTACCAATGTAGAAATCTATGCGGACGACGTTATGGTCCTTAAACCAGTAAGTTTTAACCGACTTAAAGTGAACTTATGATAATTGTCTCTGAGTTGTCTACATGATTGGACTGAAAGGTAACCAAAATATAGAAAATGAAACACATTACTCTGTTAACACAACTCAAAAACAAACAAAAAACTTATTTCAAAATATATTTTTCTTTAAAAAATTCTATATAAAAATGCTCACGTTTTCAAATAAATTTAAACCAAAGAATCTATTTACCCTTCTGTGAGTGTACAATTATCAAAGAGTTGGTGATTGGTTGGTTGACTGTGAAAGTAGCTGCTAGCTTTATGACACACATTTGACATATAAAAGGAAATGCTTTCTCCTCAATGGAAAACATATTTTGATAACAAAAGCGAAAATATGAAAATAAATACACACACACTCATAGTAACGAGAACTATGCAAAGAAGTACATTTCAATATACGTGTGTATGTGCGTGTGTGTGATATTGGTATAGTTGCGTTTAAAATTTGGTAACTGACATTCAAAAATATATATTTTTTTTATTTATTTTCCTCCCCTTTCGTATTGTTGCGTTCAGTTGTGTTGTTAACAAAGCAGCAAGTTGAACATGATTGCATACTTGGCATTTGTGTAAATTTTTCAATATCTTTCAATTCATTTTTTTTTATTGTACTCTGTAACCACAGTACTTTCAATTCCAAACACAAATACCCTACAATAGTTGTATTGAGGTCATTTTAAAGGGTGAATGGGTGGAAACAATATTCGTTTGAATCTATTTTGCTTTTTGACAACTTTTCAATTGATAATTGACCCTTTACCCAAGTCATATTATTCAGAGTGCAAATGAAACTAAGCTTGATTGAAAACAATAAAAGAAATCCTTAAAAATATTTTTCAAATATAAAAACATTGAAAAGAACAATAAAAAGTGCAAAAAAAACTTAACAATTTAACATTGTGGCCTTTATTCTCTTACACCCATAGATTTGACAACAAAAGAAAATTTGTAAAAGACAGAAAGAAGGATGTTCCACATCCATGTGTGAATATTTCATTTTGATTGCTCTTAAAAACGACACATGCATGTTCGCTCTGTTATTATCAGCAATTTTTTGGTTTAAACAGACTCCATCGGTTACAGAAGGTGTAACTGAACTGTGTAACTATCAAATGAAAAATTATTTTTCTATTAGTGTCCATGTAATGTGTTATTCTGTTAAGAGACCACTTGAATCGTATTGTGGCCTCAAATTTTAAGTGCCATAATAGATGTCAAAATGTCAATCTGTAAGTATAATATCAGAAAGAAAACAAAAATATTAGACACATTTGCCATTGTAAAGTTGTACTACTAAAGCTGGGTAAGAAAACTGAAACAAAATATTGCATCATATGCAGAAACTTGTCTTGTTTTTTTATTTTTGTAAAATTGACAGGATTATTGTTAACACAAATTTAAGGGCAACTACTCTCACATATTATGCTTCTTTGGCACTTTAGCATGAGTGACAAGGGTATGTGTTGTGCAAGTTTGTCATTATTTATTGCAATTTTAACAATTGTAAATGCTTATTACTCTATCTATAGGCAACGCGCAGTGTCTAAAATTTAATTTCATCGACCAAAGATCCAGTTTTTCGTTAACGATTTAAAAAAGATCGAATGCTCGGTAACAGAAGAACAAAATCAATTCATTTAATTCTTGATTTTTTTGTCTATCAAACAGACCACTTATTTCCTGCTTCTGTTAACGATTATTAGCTCATAAGACAAAAATCTACCAAAAATGTATATAATGAAATTGAACATCTCTTAAGCGTATTTTAAAGTTATTACAAAGTAAAAGACAAACATGATCTACTTTTAAAATACTTCGAGTTGAATTGGCTTTAATTCAAATTCTCAACGAGAACTTATTGAATGAATATAAATTAGTTCAATATTAAGTTGGATTAACAATTCAAATTTCGGCAATAGCAGTGATACATTAAAACTTTGCATAATGAAAGCGCAAACAATCAAACTTTAGCCAAAAAATAAAATTTTCGCTCAACAATATGAAATAATATGAAGGAAATATTGAATCAGCAGTAGAAATTCAAAGGAAATAAATTTTAAAATAAATGAAAATTTTCATTGTTCAGGAAATACAATGAAAATTAGAGAAAACCGCATACAAAAGTGCTTTTAAATTTTTAAATAAAAAAATGTGTGCGATTTCTGTATAAATTCTAAAGTTTAAAGTAAAAAAAATATTTAATGCAAATTGCATTTGTTTGTATATAATCCGTTAGGTAACATAATGAGAAAGTAAATTTTACTCAAGACTTTAGTATAAATTTATTAGGAGTGAGATTGACTAAAGCTTAACATACATTTTGCCTTTTAACCTTTTTCGGAAGCAAAATTAAATTTTTTGATTTATACATCTTCGTAAAATATGTTGGTTCTTGTGACCCTTGATGAAAATGTGTGACGAAAAGGAAGTACGCGCTAATATTATTGAAATTTTAAAAAAAAATCTTATTGGTGCAACAAAAAAATGGCCAATGAATTAATGGTCTACCATCGAACTGTTTCCAGTGATAAGAAACCTGATTGGGGAAGAAGAAGAGGTCTACATGAAATTGGGAAATTCAACAAAAGTTAAAGCATATTGAGAAGCTCCAAGCATATCTAGTATAAAAGTAGCCCGTTTAGCTCAGTGCTCTGACTATTTGATTCAAAAAAATCGCTCACAGAAAATTCATATGAAAAATCAATTTTTCGTTGAGTGACCAAGAGAGTTCTATTACAAATTTGAAACTTATCTTTGCACACACTAAAAAAACTATCTTTATTATGAGAACAATTTAATTGTTCTGCAATTAAAATAAAATCTATTAAGCTTTTCTGCAATTGACAAGCATAATAAAGTCTGGGATACTTTATGGATACTTTCAGTCAAACAAAAACTTCATTTGCATAAATGTGCTTGTAAATGTTTTCAAAATGAGGTTCTTCTGACAAATTAAAATTACTGATATTGAACACATTAAAAGTTTAGAGCTTGTCAATTAAATACTAAATCCCTTGTTAATGAAAAATTACTTGTAAGTATTAAAACCATTGCTGGCAGACTAACTTGCTCCAGCTAAAATATGCATCAGAGCAGTTTAAGTAACTACAAAACATCACCATAGCAAGATTAGACAAGTTTTAAGCTTCTCACACAACATACTACTCTTAGTATTTCTTCTTTTACCAGCAAACAGTTAACTCAACTTCTAAGTTTCTTAAGTATGTTTAACCAAACTCTGGTTAAAGGTGATTATGTGAGCATATCCTCATCATAGTGTTCATTGTCGTAGTCGTAAAATTTGTGAAGACGAAGAAAAAAGTCTTTGTTTTAATCTCTGCATAAAAGTGTAACTATTTCAGTTGCTTAAGCAAAGTAATCAAAAACTTTTACAATTGAATTAATGTCACATTCAAGCATAGCGCACATATTAGAAGTGTGCAAAAAAAAAAGATTCAAATGTCTCCTTTAATACGCACACACGAATATACGATTTTCTACCAGAAAAAAACACACACACACACACTATTTTGGTTGAACAAACAAAGTCTAGATTTGTTTAGAAGAATTAGCAACAAGTGCAATTACTTCTCAAACACGTAGTGTCCAACAAAAAACTTTACCCACTTGTAGTCCACAATACATTGATTGGCATACTCAACCACAGCGCTGAACAAAGTGTATGTGTGCTAAGAGAGAAAACAAAAAACTTAATTAAGATGCGTTTCAATAGGTCTTACTTACGGTATCAAATTAGATACTCATAGTCACATACCCACACAAAGATTTAGGAATACATGCATAGATTATTACACTTATGGTCCTGCAGTTTTAAAAGTGACGATATTTTTAAGCAACTAAATACAAACGTTATCCTTATAAAATAAAGAAATATTATGAAGCACCTTAGTGTCCATAGGCAATTTTAGGGGTTATTATAGTTTAAAGTCAATCTAAAAATCTAATCTTCAGAACTGCTGGAATTAGTTTTCCTAAATTCATATAATTTTTTATAGGCTTGAAAATAAAGATAAATAAGATACAATGTGTATCAGGGAAAGCTAAAACTAAGACAGAAACATTTTGATTTACCCAATCAAACTTAGTATTTCTAAGAAATTTAATCTCTTCAAAACTATCATGATTGGATAGTGCTTCATTATCTCAATGGCTGAATATCGTACTAAAGTGGATCGAAAGAAAAATTGTACCAGTAACCCTCTAGGATAACAGTTATTTTAATGATTATTCTTGAACTACAAAACAAATTGTATCCACGCCACAAATACAGCTTATTAAGCTTTTCGTGTAGTGCGTCTCCTTCAGCCCGATCATTATTTATCAATAGCTTGGATAAGCCTACAACTTTGCTTCTCCTGATAGCTCGAATACTTTCCCCCACAATTTTTTGCCAAACATAAGATAGCCTACCATATCGTTTTTAATGGCTACATTACTGATTTATTTGCTACTCAGCTAATATCGGATACTTCCTCTCAAAATATAAAATTTTTTTTATAGACAAGAAATTACTCCTTAAGCATTTAAACTTTTAAACTGTGAAAAGGCTAATTTTTGTTCACAAGTTACACCATTGTCTTTAATTTAAGGCAGATAATTATTTTGGAATGCAATAGCATCAACAATACAGTGCTTAACAATAAAACACATTTGTGCAATTCTTTTTAAATACTAAATTATATTGAACTATGCCTGTAGTCTCAGTAGTAATTAACACTTCATGCCTAAAATGTTGCTGAAATAGAAGTCAATTTCTCGTTTGTATCAATTCATTAAAATAAATTTATCCCTTCTTCTTCTTCTTCTTCTTAATTGTTCTTAATGCTCTCATGTATATGAATTTAGCATACCTGTATCTTTCAAACGTATTTTGTAGTGTTACAAAATAATTAGTACAATTAAGTTTCTAAGACTATTTTAAGAACATGCAAATACATATCTCCCATTGGCAACAAAACTGGTATAACTCAAAAATTTTACTTTAATACATATTTGGTATTTGTATGTGTGCAGGGAAAGTATCAGACACAGGAATAGAGACCACTACAGTTTCAGATCCCCATTCGATCAACTTTGGTCCCCAGAGATTTCAAGGCTATCATTCAGCATACCTTCTTTCACTGAATCTAATGTCACCACCGGCGCATACTGTAGTAATTTCCGACAATAGTCATTACAAAGTCTTTCCTTTTGCGAGCATCTCCTTTAGCCTGAGGTCTCCCATAGCATTCATACTAAATGTTGACTGCCTGTCATACATAATCTTCCGCTAACTTTAATCGACGTATACTTTAACCAACATCAGCATCATCTCATTTGTGGAAGCTCTAGAATACAATAAGGCAACAAAAAGGAGTTCACATTCATCCATCACACGTGTTTTATAACTGACTAGTTAATAAATGTAATGAAAATTCTTTTCCAAATATGACTGAAACTCCATTTAATAATTCGACGAGTGCAGAAAACAAAGCATCTCTGCCTGATAGATGGATACGTACTCCCCCAGGCTAAAGAAACAGGATAAGTTTTACTGAAGTGACTATACACCAGCACCTTATTGTCTATATAAGATCCATCAGTTAAGAAACTGAAATGAAAGTGACCATGGTGCATGGATCCATCCGCTATGAGTGTGAGTATAGTCTTACGATCACTTTCACTCGACTCATATGCTCCACCAACAGCTGAGTGCCTTTAACCAGGATACTCCTATGTCTTAAATAGGTTCCAAAAGGATACCATGTAGTATCGTTTTGCATTTCGAAATGCATTACTTCTTTTTTTATTAAGAAATTTATAAAGCTTAGACCTTCAAAGTTGGATGCTTTGTTACATTCAAGTCCTTTTCATTGTCTAAGCCATGTCGCATTTCAACGATATCAAATACATCAACAAATGTGAGTTGGATAGAAATTTTTTTCATTAGTTTAATGAATGAAATATTTTTTCATTATTTGTTTTTTTTTTTCAATTTTTTGACTTATGACTCTCTTTTAAAAATCTAGCAAAGTATAATTAAAGATGTATAAATGACAATATTGTTTAGAGAAAGGGAGATGCATACAAGATAGTCTGTAAGTCAGTATTGGTAAACACATATGTACATGCGTTGGTAAAAGCAAAATTCACAAGCACGTATATGAATTTGTAAATTTATTTTATTCTAAAGACATTTGTGTGTCCTTCAATCACTTGTGTGTATATTTAATTTGGCCAATTAAAAAGTACATAAAACATTAGTTGTGGTCAAGTTCCACTTTACTAAAATCTATACCATATTATAAAAAAAGGAAATAATTGTTGTTGTTTCATTATTCTGATTCTTTTTTCATTTTATTCTTTTTTATACTTAATATTAAAAACATTTCATATAGATTAACACTGACAATCTCAATTCAATTCAATTCAATTTCAACAGTTTTATAAAAGATGTGAGGTAGATCCCAGGAAAGATCAATATATAAAAGTTAGGTTCGATTATCGTCCGGCATTCGCAGAATTTACTTAAGGAATGTTAGGGAAATTAATTTATGAACTGTATTTAAATCTTAATATTTTAAATATTTTCATGAGGATTATAGAGCCATTAGAGAGTTAACCATGAAGACCAGTAAAACGTGCTTCTAACTAAAAACTAATGGTTTTTAATAAAATAAACTTTAAAACTCTTAGCCGCTTTTTAGTCTTCCTCAGCCCCTTTTTAGTTATTTTTTAATGGAATTTAGCCTTTTTGTGTCACCAATAATTGGCAACTTTGTTTACCACCGGGTGCCCCTATGGACTAGTCAGTAGTATGCTGGTTTGCTAGTTTGGGGGTTGTAGGTTCAATTCCCACCAGAGACTCTGGACTAGTCAGCTTCCCTTCTCTCTTTTCTATTCTGTTCTTACTTTTATATTCAGGTATCACAATGGGATCATTATAATGGACTCAAATGAGCTGCACAACAGCTGCCTGTTCTACCTAACCTAACCTTACCACCATCTTAAGTACTACTTTTTCTCCTTAGTATTTGTACAGAAATATCTTTAATATTAAAAATTCAAATTACCATGGCTTGCCAACTATTTAAGAGTTACGAAATATTTTTTATTTTATTTACTTAAGCAAACTTTATGTATTGCAAAATAAAAAATGCATTCAAATATATTAGTCAATTATTAAACACATAAGTCTGTACATACAGAGGTATTTGTCAATATGTGCATGTACTTTGAAGTAACATACATCACACTCTTGAGAAAAATAGTTTTAATATTCAACAATGTTTGTAAAACAATTTGAGCAACAAACTTTACTTTGTCTTGTGTACTCTTACACTCAAGTTAATACATACAAATGTACATAATATTGGCTATAAATAATATTATCAATGTATGTATGCACAAACACATAAAATAAGTCTTCCATATATATAAATGGAAAAGACCAAAGCCTTTATTTTGAATCATACCTATGAGCAGTATCAATATTAAAATTGAAAAATTAAAGAATCCACCTTTTTTTAAATCTCTACTGTAATTTACTAAAAATGTAAAAATAACAGCTGCAACAAAACACAACTCTAATGATATGCATGAGTTAAAGCCGAATTGAAAGGTAGGAAGGCAGTTCGAGAACAATCACATAGAAGTGCATATTATTTTCGGTAAATGAGCTACTTTAACTGAAAGAATATGAATGTAAAAATATCAAACCCAAACACAGCACAAAACTGGCGAAGAATATAAAAAAGTATAAGAAAATTAGTAGTCGCAGAATAATATTTCAAGCATCAGCAAAGTAAAAGCGCGAATAAGGGGAGGGATTCACTAACATATAATATTAAAAATTATCCCATGTTTATTATGCTTCAGCAGCAGAAGATTTAAGGATAAACAATGGATTCTTAAAACTTTTTTTTAACAACAAAAACTATTATTTGATTTAAAGGGCTTTTTGCAAAAATAAAAATGACTTAAAATACGGCCCCTTAGCATTACATATAAAAATTATTCTTACCAAAACCACAAATAAAATTTATTAATTTAATTTTTCATACATTCACTCACACACATCATCACACGTCACATCACACATCAAGCACATGACTTTCGCAGACATCATAAGAAATGCATTTACTTTGTTAAATGAAATTTCAAGGAGTGATAAAATATATGCATAGTTTTTCCACAAAGAAGAACAAGAGTAAACTAAGAGGTTTCACCAAGACAAATTGACAATGTATTCATATGCAAAATTCACATGAAATTTTTTTTCTTATTTTTTGTTTCACTAGTCTTTAAAGTTAGTTTTTTTCATCATAGACATTTCAAACACTTATGGCTACGAGATGTTGACGATGATGGTGTTTTCATTAAAACAAAATATTTTATGCAAAATGAAATTCAATTTAATATTAATTTACACATGCAAATGAAACTTTTTAGACTGTTTTTTCTTTAAATTTTGTATTTGATATTAAAGAAAAACTGGTTACGGAGACTTTAGGAAGATTCAGTGAAGCATCAGCTACTTTGACTTAAAGACAAAAGTTCGAGAAAATATAGGGTGTTTTTTTAGGAGCATAAGAACATAAAGTGAAAATACAAGTAGAGCCTTTAGCTCTTTAATTATTCTTGGCTTATTAAAGTACGCTTTCTTTTTTAAATATCCCCAATGAAATAAGTCCAACGGTGTCAAATCACATGATCGTGGCAGATAATTTACATCACCATGGCATGAGAAAACATGACTAATGAATTTCTCTTGCAAAATAGCTATTATTTTTGTTTTCTGCCGTCCAGGTCCATATGCTTAATTTTTGGCCATAAGAAGTCCGGTATCATCTCATGACAGCAAACATCATTCAGACTATATGCTTGACCGATCTGATTTTTGAAGAAGTACACTATTTGTAAATGCATCCACTTCTCAAGAATCAGCCGTGGATTCTCATTTGTCCAAATGTGAAAGTTCTGCTTGTTATCAAATTTAATGAGGTGAAGGCGCGCCTGTTAACTTCAGTCGGTTTTACCAACCATTCGGCGTATCAACGACACTTAAAATAGTTACTACCCAGTAAAAAAAATTAGAAGTAGTGCAAAGCGAATTACATTTTCAAGACTTCTTAATCAATTGTGTAAAAACATTCCTTCTAAATGACTTCCTAAATGTGAAATAATTTGTCATAAATGATGTGCTTAAACATGAATGTCACATCATGCTAAATATCTTAAATAATTCATGTAAACAAACAAATTCAACTCATGAAACATCCGATGCTTCTCATCAAATATGCATGAGTTCTAAATATGTACTTAGAATGGAGTGCAGTTTATTAATCTATTCATACAAACACATGATTTCCAATGACATGCTAATGTTAAAATCATTAGTGTTTTCACCTAAATTTAACCACTTCGTCACCAGTGGAACCCCTGCAAATCCACTTTTTTGTCATAGATTTTTTTGCTGGGTAGGCTTTAATAAGAAAAAAAGAGGAGTCCAGGTTAACGGCTCTTGTGCCATACTATCGCGAACAATAGCAATGTTTTCGGAAGAACGTACTGGACGACGAAGCACAAGTGTTTCTGAAATTTCTACAGATCAAATTTGCCAAAATTTTAACGGTCTTAACGAGCTGCTCAATGGTTGAATTTATCAAACACTGAAACAAGAAAAATCTTGACGTAAAGGTGTAACTCACAATTAACGTTATGCACAATGGTTGAACCACCATTTATGTATCGATATTTGAGAACGTAAATATCAAGAACTTAATACAGTTCAAGAAAAAGTGCTCAATTTTTATATTCGACACTGCGTTTAATTTTTTTAAAACTGAAAGCATTTAAAATCGCAATCGAGTCATTTAAAACATATAACTTAAGGGCAAAAAGGAAATATAAAGTGGAAGAAATTTAAGCAATAAAATGTAATATCAATAAATTAAGGGCTAATGGCCAAAATATTAGTGGTTGCATTTATATAACATTTGAATCCTCAAACAAAAGAAATAGCCAAACAACTAATTGAGATACTAAACTAAACGGTGGTCTATTAAGTTTAAAACTTTTGGTATTTATATCATATTAAAGGGTTTTATTAAATATCATAAACAATTTCAAATTTTTATGGCATGTCGCAGCATGATTTAGTACAAATTAAATTTAATGGCTAGTGGCTGGTAGTAAGCCGGTTGCAAACCCTGTTTACTGGGCAAAATTATCGACGTGGAAAAATACGAGTCAATATACTCTTCATTATATTGATGAATGAAACATTATTTTTAGCATTAAAGTGTTGCACCTAATCACGTTACAACTCTAGACAAAAAAACCCTTAAATAACTATAAAACATTTATCTCCCAGCCATAAATAAAATCTACAGTTTCAAGTCATTGTCATTAGCGAAAACGAGGTATGTCATTGAGTTGGCACCCTTTAAACTCACCCATTCAAACTTGCACTACTACTGAGCCAGCAATAAACATTTAAATACAAATAAAAACGATATAAAAGACATAAAAAACAAAATACTTGGTTGAATACATTTGGCTTATAAAGCAAATAAAAGACTGAACAATGATTGTTTATTTATTGGCCGCAGGCAAATAATCTAGAAAAGAAAGGCTCAACAAAAGTCCAAAAAAAATCTACATTTAAGAAAATAAAAAAAGTTAAAAGTATGTCGAATGGTCGCAAATATCTCTCTAATTATTTGTCTGTAAAAGTAATTATGTAAAATGGTTTCATATTTTTTAGTAAAAATTTATTTTTTTTTATAAAAAATTTTAATTTATGCTTTTACTAGGAACTAATTAAAAACAAACAATTAATTAATTACCCTTGAATATAAAATGCTTGCAGACTTTTAGTTTAAAAAAAATTTTACCAAATATTTAATTATGAAAATTATTTGAAAAAAAATTTATAAAAAAAAATTAATATAAACACGAAATTAACAAAAAAAAATATCTTCTCTAGAAATCTTTCGGCAACACTGCTGTAGATGATGATGATAACTTTAATGATGGAAAACAAAAACTTATAACAGCATGTAAGAGCAATATAAATAAAAGACAGTGGGAGAAGGACAAGTAAACATTCACACAGACATATAGAAACAAACGTTGACATAATAATGGCAAATGCAGCTCTAACAGCAACGTCAAAAGGAAAACAAAACTACAATAACAGCAGTAATAACAATGAAAACAAGAAGTAAGACAATTAACAGTTTTCATAATTGGCTCAAATGAGCACAAAACAAACGACAACAATTGAAATAATAAAAATATTTAAATAAAAATAACAACAAATAGTACTAACTAAATTGCTATCAACTCAAATTAAACAAAGAGATATATTTTGAGTAAAACCTACACAAGGGACAACGAAAATTCAGTAAGAACATGTTTAAGAATTTTGTTTTCTAACAATTACTACAGCTGATTACTTTAACTTTCAATAAAATTTAAACTAAATTGTTAGAGAAATTTTTATATATAAATTATGAAGAAATTGCAACAGAAGCTTATAATTTTGTTTAAGCACACGGATGGCTATAAAATAAAATAATAAAAATTCTATTTCATTATCTTCTTATCGATTTCAGGTATTTACTATCAGCCTGGCGGGGTTTTTTTCAGGGTTTTTTTTGAAACATGATAAAATTTTCCTTTGTTTCACACTTAGCATATCACAACAGTCTTGTCACATCGTCTCTAATCGTTTAAGCATGAAACGACTGTTCCCCTGTCATGTTCACTCTCTATGATAAGCATCATATCACAATTTTTGCAACCATTTTAAAAATGAATACAAGGAAATTGAAAACTAATAGACAGACATTTTGTGTATAAACTTAACAAGCCAAACAAAAAAAGGGGGGAAAATCAAATGAAAATGAAGCAGAGATCATTTTGTACACGTAACACGAACGAACTAGGAGGAGGAATCGCACAGACCACAAGGACTATTGCAACAGGAAAAATACTAGCAAACAAACGACATCAGATATCTGTGAGAAGAGCTATCGTTGTCATATCACTGGCACTGGCAACTAAATAAGTGAAATGAATATAATAAATCTTAAATCCACAAAAGATATGTCACGTCAGCCATTGATCAGAGTTACGCGACAAAAATTTCAATTGTATTCACTATATTAAAGATATGATAGAAAATACTTTCTCTGAAGCAAATATTTATTTTATAATGCTCTAGTCGTTTTTATTGTTTTCGTTTGGGTTTATAACATTAAAATATTTCAAATTAATTTACAGATTTTATTATTTACCATAAACAACTTTTACCGAAAACGAACCTAAAAAGGAATTTAAAAAAATATTTAGAAAATATTGTTTAAGTCACAGCTGCTATGCTAAATAAGAACAAGTAAGAGCGCTATATTCGGCCGTGCCGAATCTTATATACCCTTCACAACGTGAATTCATGCAATAACAGTGGTTTGTGTCACCATTCATCCCATATCAAATAGGTACATACATATAAAAACATACATATATAAAAACGTCCCATTGTAAAATTATAAATTCACGTATAAATGTTAAAAAAAAACAAAAAAAAAAAAAAAAAAAAATTTAAAAAAAAAATTTTTTTAAAAAAAAAAAATTTAAAAAAAAAAAAATTATTATGTATGTAATATATACAAAACAAAAAAAAATAAAAAAAAATTTAAAAAAAAAAAAATTTAAAAAAAAAATAATAATAAAAATATAAATAATATATTAAATAAAAAATAAAAAAAAAAAATAAAAAAAAAAATTAAAAAAAAATTTAAAAAAAAATTTTTTTGGCTCAGCTGGGATTCGATGCCACGTTTTCTCTAACCAGTATACACGTTTGTATGTATGTATGTTGTTGTTGTAATGTTGCTTTTGTGAAAAAAAAAATCGAGGTGGTCGTGGGTTTTTGCTCATATCTCAGTTGTTTATGAACCGATGTTTCTGATTTTCAATAGCGATCTACTCCCGAATATTTCTGATATTTTAATACCTCACCCAAGTCCAAGCGATGTCGGGGGGCTTCAAAAAGTTGATTTCAACATACACACGGACAGACGGTCAGACGGACAGACGGACAGACGGACAGCGCTTAATCGACTCCCCTATTCATAAGCTTTCAGAAAATACATACTTTATGGGGTCGGAAATCAAAATTGTAGAAATTTCACACGGAATGACAAACCTATATATACCCTTTTTCACTGTGTGAAGGGTATAAAAAAATGAAATAAAATAAAATGTTCCTGTATAATAATTTAGTGTATATCGTGACGTATGATAAATATTAACTTTTGCTTGAATTAAAAATTACTCATACCACCTGTACTTCATATTATGGTTTGATAGTTATTTTGTAGTGCGAACTAAATACCAGAAAAATGTGTACCTAAAAATGTTGTGTTTTGTTTCTAATTCAAAACTATTTAAGATCGCTTGGTCCATCCGTCCATTAGGATTTAAAATGCCTGACAGTTTACGAAAGCAAGTTGTAAGAATAGTTTTCAGTTTTCAACAGTTTTTTGAAAAATCGATACAACTGAAAAAAAAATAACACAAAAAAATATATGTACTTTGTACTTTCTTATTTCAATAAAATACAAAGAAATGTTTATATTAAACAACTATATTTCAAAAACACGTATTGCCACCTGCACATCGAACACATAGAGAATATAAATACAGAAAAACAACATCATTACCTGCACTGCCACTTTTGTCATAATGTTATATAGGGTGGGCCAAAAGTCACCATGAGATTTAAAAATTTGATAACATAAATCATTTATAAATATTTTTTTTAGATTTTAAATATTTTCAATGAAAATTGAAAATATGGAAGATAATTTAAATTACATGATCCCATTTTCAGCTTTACAATAGTGGGATAATTTTTTAGCATTTCACGTAAGATATTTAAAAATTTTTTGCATAGCTCTTATATTTTTGTAACAATGTTGGCCTTACGTTAAAGTATTGTCTCCGGCTTGTTGACATAAAATAGCTCCATCAAATAACCCCAAAGAAAATAGTGGTGCGCAGATAAATCTGTCGGACGCACTGCCCAATTAATTTTCAAATCTATGGGTATTATTATCTCTCAGGCAGTGTGTGCTGTAGTTTCATCCTACTATAACCATGTCTAATAACAAGAGAAAAACGTAAAAATATTCTCTAATAAACCAACACTACTCTCTCCTCACGGTTACTGCACTTCCATCTTGATTTAAGAATAAGTAAGATTCAATGATAATTTAAGGCGTAGTGCCATATTACACCGTACATTTAATATAATGAAATCGACGTTAATGATTGAATTTTGGATTTTCAGAACCCCAGAATCTACAGTTCTGCTTATTAACAAAGCCATTCAAATGGAAATGAGCTTCTCCACCCATAATCAGATTTTCAATAAAAATAATTTCATTAATGGCCAACTATTGAATTTTAACTGCAAAATATGGGAACAGAAAATAAATGTTTAAAATCCAACGTAGAGATATGCAAACCATTTCTAGCTAAGCAAAACTCAAACTGCAAGATATTATTGTTGTTTTGTTAACCACTTTGCTCTACACATTCAATATTTATTGCAGTTCGAATTGAATATGGTCTACAGAATCGAGGCAAATCTCCTACGATGCCATGTTGGTGCTGAGAATAAAGTAAGCAACAAATTATTGTTCAAAGGGCGAAATTCTTACCTTGAAATGTCAACCATATGATCTTCGCGTTTAAATAATTAATCGCCGATTTGAAGAATAAAATTCTATTAATCTGGTACTTTGTCTAGTTTTAAGTCTATTCATTTAATGTCCAGCTGTTTTTTTATATAATTTGAAAAAAATTATAAACGTAAAAGATATTAAATTTTTAAACCCCAAGGCAACTTTTGGCTCACTCTGTATATCATCAGCATTAGGAAATATAAGCGAATTCATAGTCACTATCACCATTTTAATTAATTTGATTTCTGATACGAGAGTTCAACAGCAAAAAAATTTTTCGTTTGCTACTAAGAAATGACAAATCTAAACTAAAAAAAAAGAGAAACAAAAAGCACTAGAGAGATACAGAAAAGTAATGGTACTAAAAAGGGATATTTCCAACTACATACACATTTGCGAACTTTATCCTACAGTTTTCAAAATCATTATTAATGCACTATCCTCATATCTTCCTTTCAAAGTATGGTAGTCCAAAGAGTAGCTAGTCTTAACTATTTTAAAATATCCCCTGTAAGGACAGTTAAGAAATTATCCCTTGAAATAAGCCACAAAATGCAATTATAATTTCAGCTTTACTAAAAGAACTGCAGGGCTGGTAAACTTTTCTTTGACGTGTGTATTTTGGTAATATCAAACAGTAAAGTAATGAATTTTTTCGCAGCGTTATTTTTTTGTCAGCGTCATTTTATTATCTGTTCTATTCATTCGTTCATTCATTCTTTTGTTTATCATATACACTACCACTTTTGTTAGTGTAGTTAATACACTACAACAAGAGCAACATGGTTATACAACTATGTTTTTCATTTTATTTAAAATATAATTTCTCTGACATTCTTAACAGTAACCACTGAATATTTATATCAGTTAAAATTTAATTCTTAAGCATCACTCACAACTTACTGATTCGTGATGAAGTCCATTTTAAAATACTTATGTTTCGAAATTTTACTTGCAAAAATCGGTTAATAGACACTTTTGATAGTTGACCTATGGACCATGAACCAAAATTTTTAATAATAATTTTAATTATTTAGATTATTTTTGTGGTGCAAACCTTGCGATAGAGGATAATACAATATTTTTAATGATTTTACTTTTAACTATTTTCAAAGCAAACTTCTTAATGTCCTTTTCTGCTTATACGCACACCTTACCTTTGTTGTAGTTGTAACTAAATCAACGTAGAAAAAAATTTAATTTCCTTAAAACAAGAAACCATCACATTTTTTGTGCAAATGTTTTTTTCTTTATTATTATGATTTTGTTTTTGTGAAGCTTTTGCTAAGAATCTATGATTATATCCTTTTTATGAAGTATATTTCACACAACGTTTCTTTGTGTATTAACCATTGAGTTGTAAGTAATTAATGGTAAACATTTCATACAAATATTTTAACATTTTGCGTTTTTTAATTTTTTTCATCGAGGGGGAGGTATTTTACATTTAGGAGGTTGCAGCTTGTGGATTTCTTATTTTTATTGTGATAAATTTAATGCTTTAAGGAAATGATTAGTTGGTATTCGAAAAAAAAATTCTTATAAAAAATCACAGTTCCTGCTTATTGATGGTTTTTATACTTAAGCTTAAGTCAAACTTATGTAACCACTTATTTCATTGGTACTAAAACATAAAAGTACTTTCTATTACCAATTTATTTAATTTCTCATAACGTTAGGTCTTCAATATGTCCTCATTTCAAATACGTTTTATTTCAACTATCTGCATCATTGTCCGTCGCAGCTGGTTCAAAAAGCTGAACTATTAGTAGTCATATTATTCAATGAAACTTTTAAATATGACTTTAAGAAATTTGCTCGTAAGTCAAAAAATAATGATGACGAATCGAGTACATGGCAATGCAATTTCTAAGTCAATACATTTCAAACTCAACTGTCGGAAGAATAAGCATGAAACTAAAAGATAAAGCAAAAATGTCTACTACATAAATGAAAAACTTAAGTAGAAAAAATCAGTATAATATTTCCAATAGTTTTGGCAGTGAAGGCAATTTGTTTTCATTTCTTTGGTTTTCTTTTAACAAATAGTAATAAGAAAGGCATCTTAAACAAGCAACCACTTACTTCATGTATAAATAAAGTAATCAAAATGTATGTGTGTATGTGTGTAGCTATGCAAATAAATCATTATAAATTTACGCTTAGAGGATGATAAAATCAAAGTATGTACTTAGTTTCACTTAATATCGAAAGTGCAGAAAAAAAATTATTAAAATAATTGAAATGAAAAAAAAAATATGGTTTGGAAGTATGTTAAAGTAGTACAAGGTGACCAGATGTTATTAAAAATTTGTTCAATTATTTTTTTTTTAACTCAGAAGATATTGAATTTACCAATGGTATCCCGTTGTCAAAATACACAGTGAGATTTTTAATTTAAAACAGTTGTCGCTAGGCTCGAAATTATAAAGCAAAAATTTACCGACTGTTTAATTTGACAACAAATGTTTATTTATTGATTTATTATTTTTTTGCAACTACAAACTTTTTAACCCTCCGTTAGTCGCAACTGATCTGGTTGATACAAGCAACAATTATTTTATTGTAAATTTTTTCCATTAGATAAATTTTTTTTGACAATTCATGTATCTTAACATTTTTTCTTCATTCACTTTATTTATGTTTATATGTTTAATATTTGATTTAATTTTGACAAAAGTAGGTGGTAGCCGATTTGCTCAATTTGATACATTGCGAGCGTTCCCGTTTCAATTTTAATTTTTAATAAAGTGAATATTTGATGCATATAGTAAGTAAAATTTAAACATTTATACTCGTTACAATATTTTTTATTGGCTATATAAATATATACTTATATAATTTTTAATAAGTTCAAATTGATACATTGTAATATTAGAAGTAGACTGAATAGAGAACGACAAAATTTTGATATTTGTTATACCAAGAATATAGCCGAAATCCAAAAAGTTCTTTTAGAAGAGAATACCGGTTCTGAAGAGGATTTTGGTGATAAAAACTGACGAAGATATGATCGAAAACTGACAAGAAAATTCAGATACAGAGGAAGACGCCGATGAATGGGATGACGACCGAACTGAGGAATATGCAAATTTTTTTGTTGGAAAGGATAAAAATAAACAATGGAATAAAGATGAGCCGTCACAAAGAGTAAAACAAGGAAGTCAGAGGAAGACGCCGATGAATGGGATGACGACCGAACTGAGGAATATGCAAATTTTTTTGTTGGAAAGGATAAAAATAAACAATGGAATAAAGATAAGCCGTCACAAAGAGTAAAACAAGGAAGTCACAATTTGATTCGGAAAATAGATTCGAAAACTAGATTCGGAGAACTAGATGCAAAGTCAGTTGACAAAATTGAACTAGAAGCATTTATTGGTCTTCTTATCTTGGCGAGTGTACACCGAAGTAATAGGCAAAGCCTGGATGATATGTTCAGCACAAATGGAGACGATATTGAAAAATTTCACTTAGTGATGACAAAAAATGTTATAAGCCTATTTGTTTACAGCATATAAAAAGCTCATGCTATAATTATAACGAATCCATTGCACCATCTTTCGGATGATGATGGCGATTAATAAACACATCATACAAGTCTGTTTCTTTAATATTCATACTTTTTTTGCTCCAGAGTTTTTGAGCTATTGTTCGATGAAAATGTATTTTTAATGCAATTTTATTTTTGTTAAATATTTTGAATATAATATTTTTTTGTGTTTCTAAAATAAAAAGTGAAGGGATTATTTTTAAACGCGAGTTTTTGTTACTATTCTTTATTAATATCAATTTGATACATTGCGACTAGTCTAAATTGAAATAGATTGCGACTAACGGAGGGTTAAAGTATTTTTCTATGAAAATAAAAAATATGCCTTAAAATTTGGTTAAAATGTCTTAAGTCAGAAATTGCAGTTTGTGTTTAAAGAATAAATGATTATGACTAGAAGTACTTACGCTAGACTTGTGTTATTATAATTAAATGAAAGAGAGAGTCAACTTAGTAGAACATAATCAAAAAAAACTCAAAATGTAATTTTTTGACTTATTGTACACTCATTGACCAAATTCGTACACTCACTTCAATTTTTACTTTCACCTTCGAATCATTAAAGTTCTAAAATGAATATTGCATTCGTATGATGTCAAGAGCAAGCGTGTCACGCCTTATACAAAATCAAAGATTTTTTCTTATATTGTCAATTTTCGTAACAAATAACTTACAAATAAAAATTTTTTTTGAATTTCATATGCAGTGAATGACATTTTTCATGACTTCTAAATCAATTGTGTAAGAGAATAAATTTCTAATGCCACCTTAAATTCAAAATAATTTGTCATAAATGATGTGCTTCAAAATAAGTTCATGTAAACAAACAAACAAACAAACAAACATTATGAACTCATGAAACAAAGGTTTCTTTTCACCTAATATACATGCATTCTATGCATTTATTTGAATCAAGTGACTTTTATTATTATTTTCACATAAACACTTGCTCTCCCACGGCACGTTAGTGTTGAAATCATGCATGTTTCACCTAAATTGAACCACTTCATCATGTGTTTAACCCATGCAGTCACTATTTTTTTACATGTCTTTTTTTGCAGGGTATTTTGGCATAGAATACGTCTTACCTTACGGTATAGGGAGTCATGTCAGATTGTTATTGTTGTAATCTTTATTTCATTGATTATGAAGAAACGACGAGATAACTTTTTTTATAAATTTTTTTGTAGGAATATCTTTTGTTTAATATACATTTCATTTTGGTTGATATCTTCCTAATATTTAAATTTCTCAAATGAAAATTGTTTAAACACATACACTGAAACATATGTGTGGTGTTTGGTTGAGTGGCCGAAGGCCTGGGACAACTGTCTGCTGTTTTTTTATATTTCTCTCTTACTTGCTGCTACTTTTTTCAACAGTATGGATGAAATTAGCGCTTATTTAATGCGAGAAAGAAACCAACGAAGTAAATATAAAAACCATGTCTTTTAGAACCTATTCAAGATGTTGGGGTATTTTGTTGTTCTTTATTTTTTTTTTATTATTAATAAAGAACTTACATACGTTAATAGTCGTTACTCCACGTACACGAATATCAACGAAACTCAAAAAATAAATGACATTATTACGATGTTTTAATTGTTGCTCTTTTTATTCGTGCCCTTTAACGTAAGAATAGCCGAGCATCTATGTTATCCATTTAATATGTCAGGGAATAATCTAAAGTCATCGACTATTATTAAGATAAATAAAATTCTTTACTTAGAGAGACTTTACTAATTGAGAATGCTGTGAAACATATAAGACCCCTTTTACACACGGCAAATTTACTTGCGTTAATAAAAGAGAAAAGTAAAACTAATATAAAAATCTATTATTTTATTCATTTGCACATCTTTTGCATTCAAACAAACACAAAATGACAATCTAGATAATAAAGTAAGAAATTGCTAAAACAGAATTGGATTTTATTGAGGCATACTACAGTGTAAATGGTATGAATTTTTAATGGCGATAGTTTTAAGTTTTAATTATTATTTTTAATTTGTTACAGTAAATTACGCATGAACCTCAACTAAGTTGCATAATAGTCAAAGATTATTTTAAAATATCTTAGTGTTGATTGTAATTTCAAATATTGTATATAAAGTAAAGAATATTCTTTGTTAATTGACATCGTTAAATAGACTTTTCAAAAGGCTTTTCAATTCTATATATTTTTGTTCTAAAACACAAAACAACACATTTTCAAGTTTTTGTTAACAAACTTAAACTGATAATTAAATTAATTTTTCATGAGCTTTTAACAATCAAACTAGTGTTATAAAGAAAGCCTAATAACGAGCAAATGAAATTAATTTTACTTTTACCGTCATCGTTAAGTAGAAATGCATGCGAAGAGGGAAAATTTTTTTTTTTATGAAAACAATATATTAAAGAATTTTTTTTTCAATCTGGATTATTTAAAAAACTCTTCCTTAAACTATTTAGCAAAATTATTTTATATTGTTTAAAGTAACAAACGTTTCTTAAAAATTCTTAATAGGTTAGGTTAGGTTGAAAAGGAGGGGCACTAAAAGCCCAAACCTATGACAGGTATACACTTATGCCCAGTTGACATGTTGTGCGCTCCATGTGGGAACCGGAATTCCCAATTTAAAACCATAATCATAATTTCCCATAAATAGATATCGGACTAGTTCAACAACTCAGTCCCCTCAATGTAATTCCTTATGGATCTCCAGTTTGAGTTCCCCAGGTACTCCAAGTTCGGCATAGTATCCACTGTAAAATTCTCGCGTCTAATATGCCCAAACGCAGAACAATGACAGAGATAGTGTATCAAAGTCTCATCCTCTTCTGTCTCTTCTGATAGTCTCATGCGAGCTAGATGAGTTCTCAACTCCGTATGACCTGTAATCACACTGGTAAGTCTCATAAGTGTTGGTCTATTCTGTCTTAGAATTTCCCTTGATTTCTCAAGATTTGGGTCACCCTATAGTTTTTTTGTCACCTTACCGACATCAGTGCTTTGCCATTTTCTGACATGTTCCTCCATCGCCCAACGTTTAAGTTCATCGTTATGAATATGAGTTTATCTCGCTCTTACATTGCAAAACGTTTCGGGATTCAACTTTCTCCTTTCTCAATGTCTTAATCACTGATTGGCTATCCGTAAAAATTCTTAATAGCTGAAGAATTTCTTAACTTTATAAAGTTTTCAAAATATTTTCTTATTAAAATTTATTAGTTAAATACTAGCCTGTGGCCGCGACTTCGTCTGTGTAGTTATCGGAACGAAAGGTAGTTGGCTAGTACGTGTAAATTTTAGACGCTCGAAACCTTTGAACGACCAACTTACTAAATACAAAAAAAATATTTTTTTTTGCAAAATTCCTCGTATTCGCCTGAATTTTGTTGTAAAAGGTAGTCTATGTGTTAATCGAGGTTGTTGTCTATCTATGTGTCTAATTACATTTAGTTCCATTTAGCCTTTTTTTGCGTGAATGAGTAACAAATATCCAAATAACCAAACCTACAAACATTTATATTTATTATATTAGTAGGATTTATTAATTATTTTTTATAATTTTTTGGCTCCACGAAAAGCCCCCCAATGAAATAACGCCCAGGAAACAATCCCCAATGAAGTAAACCCCAAAAAATTGGAAATAACATCCAAAAACAGTGAATGAAATAACATCCAAAAATAAATGAAATAAACCCCAAAGCGAACACGAAACAACCCCCAATATTTGGGAGTTATTTCATATGAAAATGAAATAACCCCCAATGAAATAAACCCCATCAGCAACAAAAATGAAATTATGCCCAAAATTCATAAAAGAGTCAGATTCATTAAGGATTTTATGAAGTCAATATGGACCAACAGCAAAATCGCAAAGTTATTGATATAAATTGTGTGGAGGCCCGCATGCGTCTTCTTCATAATAAGGATATATGCAACTTCGAAAGTGTGCCATCATTTAATTTCAATTTTTTTTTTTGGTGAAAGAACATACAAAGCTGGTTTAATAATGACTACTTTTGGTTTTGTAAATGAACTAAGTCCAGTGCAGTAAATTTCCCTTATACGATGGAAGCAATATCAGATTAGCCACCAACGAGCTATCCTAAAACTTTACGAATGGCTTAAAAATCCGACTCATGGGAGACGTTATTATAGTTACAATATTGTAAAGAAGGCAGTAATTTTTTGTAATGGAGATGTGAGGAAGTATGGACAAAGAATTGTTTAATATTTCCAATATATTTATTTTTGAAACCCAACTACCAAAAAATTATTTTCATGTACATACATAAATAATAAACTTAATACATTATACGTAGGAAATGGTAAAAAAAACAAAATGGTTGCTCATGAAATCAAAATGGAGAAAATATACGTTGTATGTACAAATGCTGCCAGTTGGTTACACTTTATTATTATGGGCCTCCTTACTGCTTGGCAAAAGTGGAACCAACAACCGATTACTTTTGATTTAGGGAAAACAATCATTATTGCCGTCCGTAGACTTATTTCGTAGTCTGTCACGAAGGTCGCACCATCCAAATCCAGAACGTTATCATTTATGTATTTAAAAAGATATTGTAATATATTCACAGGCTAAAAGTTTTCTTGTAAAAGGCCTATTTTTATATAATTTATTTAAAAGCACCCCCCAAAACCAGAAGCTTTAAAAATGAAAGAATCCCCGAATACAAAATGAAATATTACCCAAATTATACACGCTATGAAACAAGCCCCGAATTTAAAAATTTGTTGGGTGTTATTTCATTGGAGATTATTTCATAATTTGAAAACCCCAAATGAGAAATGAAATAATTTCCAAAAAAAATGAAAGACGGCCCAAAAAAATTGGGAGTTATTTCATATGAAATAACACCCAAAAATGTATGAAAAAAATTTGGGGAATATTTCATTTTTCGTTTGGGCGTTATTTCATTGGGGGGCTTTTCGTGGAGCCAATTTTTTTAATATATTTTATTAAAGAATTCCCAAATATGTTAAAAATATATTTAATAAAAATTTTATTCGTATTAAAATACATTGTCAATCAATTATTCTGGTTAAATTTTATTTTAATTTTTTCTTTTCATAAATGCATTAAACTGACCTAATATCGGATTTATTTTCAATATTCTTAATTCTTGAAATATAATAATTTATAAAAATAAGCTTAAGCCAGAACAATTTATTTGCAATAAAGTATTAAAATAAAAAAATTTATAATTTTGTAAAAATTTGTTGTAAATAAGAAGAAATCACTTTATCTATAATAACTGCCAAATAATTTAACAGCCATCCTACGTACAGTCATTAAGAGAAGCTTGTTACAATAATCTTAATGTTGCTGCTACATTTTTTTTTAATAAACAAAATTCACAACATATTTTACCTGACACTGGTAAACACAAAAATAAAGAAGAAATAAACAACAGCTAACTAGTACACAAACTTACACCCTGCCGCCCTCTACTTTTACAGAAATTATACAATACGAGAGGAGCAGAAGGTTCAAATGGCAGGTAAGTATATAAACTGATGTGTATGTGAGTACAAAATGAAGCCATTATATTTTATATATTTTTTTGTTTGTTGGTAAATTTTGCCAACATTGTTTTTATATGCCAACTGATCTCATAATCATCTCATAATATTTTATAGTTTAAACACACTCATACACGCACACATGCAAGTATCCAAATGTGTATGGAGATGTTTATTTATATATAAAATGTATACATAATTTAGTTGAGACAACAAACGTGCATCATCCTCGTCAGCAGCATAAAACAGGGACAGTTAAAGTGAAGCTAAATAGACATACACTAACAATATATGCAGGCAACTTGGCAGGTGGGCTGTAAGGCAGCTTAAATAAGCATTATCATCAAAGCCAATGTTATAAAAATAACCCACTTTTTGCTTAAAACTGCCATGCCTTCACCCCCAGAATTGTGTGCTGCTATATATGTCAGGCAAAAGAAAGCAACTACAACAACATTAATATTTCGAAAATTATTGCTGTTCTGTGTATTTTTACTGGCGGAGATGTTGCTGTTGCATCTAAAACTTTTAAATGAATTAAATATTTTATTTAGAGCATGAGTTATGAACGTTTGCGGAAGTCATACGATGACAAACACTAAATAATAAGGGTGATTAAGTGTGACCAACTTTTTAGCTGTTCGTGGATAAAAGTAAAAAGCCAAAAGAACGAAAATTTTTTAGAATATCTTCTCTAAAAAAAATCTTTGTTCTCAGTTAAGCAATTTAAAAAAATATTTTCAAACAAAATTCTGCAAATTAATGTGTGCTTTAAAGGTACCTTTTCAATGAAATTAATGCCATTTAAAGAACATTCACATTTGGCCGATTAGTCTTACATAAAATTTTCTTTATCGATTTCTTTAAGAAATTTTCAAATTTATCCGAAGCGATGTTTGTCTCTAACAAATAATCTTTTAAAATAATTCGAAAGGAATCTTATTAAATCAACATGATAACATTATCGTCAACGTGTTCGACTACATTAATTGTTTATATCAACCAGACAGTGATCACACGGGGCAATTTTAGTTGCTCAACTCTTTAATTTACAGTAATTAAAAGAAGAAAAGTGGAAAATATTTCTTCTATCTGCTATAAATTTAAGAGTTGCTCCGTAAAATCTCATTTCAACAAAATCAGTTACAAGACTATTTTTTTTTTGACGACATTTGTTCAAAAATTAGAACAGTGACCTGCACTTGTCGTGCAAAATTTGCATTATGCGCCCTTAAGCTTTTCCAAATGGGTATACTTACGCACACACATATGTACACTTAAATTGTATGCCTGGTTTGTAAACTGCTAAATTTGTCACATTTGTTATTTCTGTTGATGATTATATTGGTGTTGGCTTATGTATTTGATTTTATTGTTGGTGACGTTGATGTTGTTTTTGCTGTTTATGAACAAGCAACTTTAGAAAATGAGCTTCATTTAAACAAAAGTTAGGAGAAAAATATTTGTTTTAGTTTTTTATTAAAGTTAAACACTTAGACTGCACAGTAAAGACAAGTCGAATAAAATTATTTTTTAATTTAGCCATCGTTTATGTTAAAATAAAAACAAAATAAATTTCTTTAAATCAAATCTCCATTTCCATACATACATAAAAATATAACGTTAGCTATTTTATATGTGACGTTAATAAACAAAAGCTTATCTACTTTAAAGGTATTTGTAAGTATAAAACTTAAAAATCAATTTTTACTAAAAAAAAACTTTATTTTTTTAATTGTGTAAACATTTTATCAAAAATATTATTATATAAAAATATTACCTTTATTTTCACCTCTTTTGTCATGTTTTTTAATCAATTTAATCTTTTTCTACTGCCAATAAACGAATTTTCACTCTATAAATAATTTTTTTATATTTTTTATATTTTTTATATTTCTATAAATACAAGTTGTCTTACTTATAAGCTGCTTATTGCTTTCCAGCATAAACCACAGCTGGTTAAAAAGTGCACAGTAAACGCAAAAAAAAAATTCCAAAGAAATCTGTGCGTGACTTTTGTTCAAAAGTTAAATGTATACCAGCGCTTACACGAACAGGAAACAAATAGATAGACAGACAGATAGACAGACATACATACGGCTAAATATGTACTCGAATGTGTATGCAATATATTTTTACACATTCATTGAAAGTCAAACACAGAAAGTGTTGATGATGAGCACTTAAGTAAGTGTGTGTATTTATGTGTAAGCGAGTGTGAATGAGTGTCCTGTTTAATAAACACAATCATCTTTTTAAACTCAACACGTTGTTGCTAAACTTAACGCTTACATTGTTTCACACACTTTCACATGTATGTGCGTTTTCTTTTTTGTTTGTTTGTTTGTTTATTTATTTTTTTGTTGTGTGACTGTAAACATACCGCAAGTTTTAATTGAATAAGCGTAAAAAAGGTTTAACCGCACTCACAACAGGATTTGTATTGTATGTGTATTTATATGCGTGCCTTTCAGCCACTCCAGACCACCTGTCTCTATCGAACAGATAAAAGACATGAACTTTTTCATGTATGCACAGCTGAACCTTAAGAAAATTTATAAAGCTAATAACGACATCAATTATTGTTTTTTATAATAAAAAATTTTTGAAGGATGACGGCAAATATTTAAAAAGGGATAAGGGTTTTACAACAGTAAAGTATTTAAAACTTAAATAAAAATGCAATGCCATCACATATAAGCCAACAAATTTAGGCAAAAAATTTGAATAAGAATTATTTTCTTGAGGAAGAGTTCGAACGACATATGTTTCTTGTAGATCTTAACAAGCAAAGCACATATCAATGCTTAAAATCAGTTAAAAAATTGACTTTACATCGGTTCAAAGTTTATACATAGCTGATGCTCCCAATGAAGAATCTCTTAAGACTGCCTTTGTTGATAATATAAAATACGTATTCAAAACTTAAACTTGCTTTGACCTCTTCTATAGACGTGTAAACTTCACAGACTATACGTTATAATGTTTTGAGATAAAAATTATGTTCGCTTTTTAAAAAGTATTTCAACAAAATTAACACGAAACAAGTAAGGGCGCTATATTCCTCTGTACCAAAACATTATACATCCTTTAAAAAAGTGTGGATACGCAATTTCAAACACTTCCATATAAGTTGTTTGTGAAACAAATACATCTGCTCAATCTTTCATGTTGTTGATTCATAGCATCTCCTCGTGTAGGCACATTCTTTTTTTGTGTGGGCATGTTTGTGCAACATACAGTAAACAAACATACTGTTATATCTCCCGATAATTTTTATTTATTGAAACAACTACGTGTTAGCTGCTAATGTATAGAAATTTTTGATTTTTAATACTAATACTTTCGAAAGCATTTTTGATAAATTAATATCACTTATGAGTTCGTGGGCTATATATAGGGCTTCAAAAAGTTAAGCTCAAACATCGGAAGGACAGATATACGGACAGACCAACTTACCTAAATCGACGCCTCTTCAGAATATTAATACAGTAGAAGTTACAAACGGAATAACAAAATTATATATACCCTTGTCACTCTCGTGGGGAGCGCATGAAAATAACACACGATTGTCCTTTAATATGTTCTACTTAAAATACTATTAAATAAGGAGTGAAAATTCCTCAAACCACAAAATCAAAATTTAAATAATTTCTATTTCATCTTTAGTGAAATTTAAAGTTTAATTCATAATTACTCGATAATTAAAACAAAAGAGAAAATTACAATAAAGAAAGAAAAATATTTAAAAGAATTAAGATTTTAGAAAAAGAACTGATTGCCAACATTTCGTTTTATATTTTTGTCTGACTTTTTCATTGAAATTTTTCTAACCATCAAACTCATCATGATATTGATGCGCTTTTGTTACGAGACTTATACATTCCCATATAACCACAGCTAAAACTGCAACTTCTTGAAGAACCCTGCAGTTTTCTGTGAAAGCAATGAATGAAAGTATTTAGCTAAATACGTTCTTCTTTGGAAAACATTTATTATTGTGAACTAAAAAGTAATAAAATTTTCTATTCACAAAATCTCCCGGTAAATTTCGACTTTAACATAATTTTTTTTAAATCTATTATACCCTTACGTACCAAGTAAAATCTTTAGGCATCAAAACTGCAGGGTCTATTCCCGTTATCAATAAAAAACAAAAGAATGAAAGAACGCATCGAAATAAAATATGTTTGCAATTGAAAATGATTGATTATTGAATTCATTGAAGAACTTACTTGGTTTACTTACAATCAAATCGTTTTGCAACAGCAAAACTCTCACTCAGTCACTAAGAGTTTGCTTTAAACATTATATCTATACCAGTAGTAATTGGATGGTTAACAAAAATTTAAACACGTTTTCATAATCAATCATCTAAATGTTGAATAGAAAAGCGGAGAAATTGTTTAAAAAACAAATTCTAAATTGCAATATAAGGTTTCTTCTAGAACACACACATACAAGTTAAAATATTCATAAAAAAAAGTTTCATTTGCAAGCAAATGAATTTTCGTAATCAATTGTCTATGGCTGTTAAGTAACAGATAACAAAAACTTTTTCAAAATTAGCGTAGAAAAAGTTGTAAATTCTTTGAATTTTTTTTCAATTTTTTTATTTATTGGTGGGTATTTTTGTTGTTGTTTATTTACTTAATAATTTTCTTTCTCCTTTGGTGTCTTTTATACTGAAAATGAGTGAAAATTTTTATAAATTGGTTTAAAGGATAAAATATCAAAAAGTGATTTATTTATTCAATTTTCTTTGCCATCATGAGTATTAAGCTTCATTTAAGTTAAGCGTATAAAGTAAAGAAAATAAAAATATTCTTGTACAACTTTCTCTTGTTTTTTTTTTCTTTCTTCTTTTCTCACTCTCTTACATGGAAGTCACCAAGTCTGCGTAAAATAAAAATCTGTTAATGTGGCCTGGCGTTAAATCTTATTAGTGGCACCAAGAACAATGCAAGTTGCATAATGCTGGTAAACTCAAACGTAATTGACAGTTATTGGATATAAAAATGGACACTTACATCAACACTAATGAAAACAACAAACAGAAGAATTTTAATACTTAAGGACAACCTTATAAAATAACAACAAAATAGGGGTTTATACAAATTGTTTGAACTGCACGTGAACAACAAACGAAACATAGTTTGTTTAAACAAAATTGAAATTGCATTTATATAAAAAGTTCTTCAATATTTAACAGTATATTTAATAAACTATTTTAATTTAATAATAAAATTTTTATGCACAGGAAATCCAAAAGGAAATATTTTTAAACTTTTTCAATTCTGGCCCTCAAAGCAAAGAAGACAATTCTGTTAATTTTTCTATCTGAATATAATCATATTTGTGTTATTGAATCAAAGGAATTGTCGTTTGTTAACTACCCTCAAATTGGCATTACATTTTTAATTATGTTGGGATGTATGTCTGTCTGTCTACCTGTCTGTCTCGCTGTATACTAATGATGCAGATGATGGGTTTTTTTTATTGAACGGGTTAAAATAAGTGTACCATAGAAGAATTTCATCTTTAATACCTTTTAGCTGGTATACTGCCAGGTTTTTGTTTTAAAATATTTCTTAAAAGTAGTTAGATCTTGTAGCCTATGATAACGTCCGTCCATCTGTCTTTTATTTTTATTTTTTTTATTTTATTACATATTATACTTATAACTAAATTATTAGTATAATAAAAGAAGATATTGAGCTATAGCAGCGATGGCCTTAAGCTCGAAATTATGTATAGTTTAAATCTAGTTATAGAGGTTACTCAATTTTAAAAATTTTACTATTAGTCTGCCATCATTATTAGACATGGTAGTTTTAATTAGTTGAAAAAAGTCTTTGTTCCCTAGAATTGTGTTTCTAAATTTATCCATATGTATACAGTCGGAAAAAATGTGTTCGATGTTAATTGGGTTGTGTCCACAGAATGGGCACTGATTAACCAGGTTCCTATCCATTATATGGGAGTGCGTAATTCGTGTGTGTCCGAGTCTTATACGTATTATTTTAATTTAATCCTTCCTAGAAAATCCATTTAAAGTCCTGAATAGTTGTGATGCAGTCTGTCTTGTTGGGTTGTTCTTTCTGTACCAGGGCGTTGAAAGGTTCCAATTGATTTGGTGATAGCTACTGAATTGGTGCTTTAGGTGATTTTTTATATCCAACTGTGAGTAGTAGGCATAACAAAGTAAGCTTTTGTATACAAAAACCTAGTTTTAAGAATATTTTTTTAAACTAAAATTGTTTTATATTTCAATAAAGCCAAAAAATGTTTTTAATTTCCTGCTTGACAAGTAAAAGAATTTTTTTTACATTATTTATTTATTTATTTTTTTTTTTGTGATATTGTTTGGATCTTTAAATCCAAGACCAAAATATATTTAACGCTATTTTTGGAAATTTTATTATTATTTTATTTTTTCTTCATTATCAGGCAGTATTTACAAATGCAAAAAAAACAATTATTTTTTTACTTACAAACAATTAATTTTATTTTTTTTTTTAATTTTAGCAAATTAGCGATGCAATAGTTCAATGTGAATAAGATTTTTCATGACTTCAAACTCATAAGTGCAAAAGGAGCCATGAAGAATGCTTTCTCCAAATACAAAGTTGTTAGCATTTAGTGATGTGCTTCAAAATACATGCAAGTGCATGGAAAAATTCATTTAAACAGTCATTATTTACTCATGAAACATGGGGAAGTACATCTTTCGAGTAGAGCGTTTTCTATTCTACTCCTCATGATAACACATGCAGCACTCACCCTTTACTATTCTTTAAGATAAAACTATGCACAAATGTAGGTGTGGTACTGCCCACTTTTTTAATTATAAAATTGTATTGTAACTGAAACTTGATGCGATTGAAAATTATATTGCAAAATTCTGTTAAATTGTCACATACATACAACTCACTTTTTAGTAGATGGGTGTGGCACACATCTACTCCATTCATTTCTTTCAAGTATAATATAAAGTCTAATGCCCATAATAGTTTAAAACTTTTAACAATATTAAAAAATACATACAAATAGCTAATTGTGCTGAGTATATGGGTGGTGGGCATTAAAGTTGACCAGCCAAAGTAATTTTTGCTTATGAAATAACTCAGATATTAAAGCAAAGAGTCCTTTATTATACAAAAATCTTTGTCCATAAACAACCAGAAAATAGAAAATCAAATTATTTGCCAATTTAATGGTTTAGTTCCTAAAGTCAAACTTTTCTTATGTGCTAATACGATTTCTATTGCAAGAATCATAATTTCTTAGTGCTGACCATACATTCATATTCCGAAACGAAATTCTGTAGATACAATTATAAAATTCAAAAGTAAATAATTCTATAGGCCTCAGTTCTCACAACCGATATTGTTTTAATTGTGTATAAATTTTTTTATATTTTCAATAGCAGATATTTCTAATGTAATACAAAAATGATGGCAGCTCTTAATATCCCCAGCATTTTTGGTTTAAGCTGTATCATGCTTTCAATTTACGGACAGACAGACGGACATAGCTTTAATATCCCATGATGCTAAGATGTATTATAAATGAAAAAACCAAACAAAATAGAATAGAATCAGACAATTTTTCTTGTTGTAGTAAGTAAATATATAAGCACATTTTAATAGAGCCACGAAAAATTTTGTGCCAGAGTTAAAGTTAAACAAATCTATAGCTAATCATTTTCAAAGTTTCGTAAAGATTAAAATTGTTTTTTTCTTTAAGGTTCCATTTAGTTTCTTAACATAATGACAATCAGTGGTTTAAGATCTCAAACATGATAAACTACGACTTAGTTTTAATAAGTCACGCAACTTTCTTTGTTAACTCATTCAACAAATACTTAGATTTTGATTATTTTACACCTTAGCTACTAAATAAACCTGCCCGTCATTTTTATAATCGTAACACTTAAATGTTGTCAACTATAACTTAAAATTTCCTTAATTAATTTTTGTTTAAATGAAATGTATACAGCAAATATTTCATTAAAACAAATATAAATTCTAAACATACTAAAAAAGTTTATTACTTTAGAGACATTAGTTTTAGAATTGATCATATGCCCAGTTGGAAAATTTTTTAAAGGAGTACTGGTCACATGAATTTTATTTAAAACTAGCTAAACCCGGACCGCTCTGCTGACGCAAATAAATCGTTTGCATTGTATTCATTATATATGAGCGTCTCACTCAACCTTCACTGCAATTCCAGTTCCAATTAGAAAGACCGCATGTCATTGTACACATAAGGCATTACGATGAATGTTTTGGTAACCTTCCAAGTGACAATAAAAAATCTAAATATTGAATATGGAGTGAATTTTGTTGATATATGTATGAAAATAAATAGAAAAATCTAAATGTTATATCTCTGAAAACACTGGGTCGATTTCGTGCAAGCTGCACATAAACCATCTGCAGGACATCCCCAACGTACCCTGAATTTTTAGTTGAAATCGGTCGACCCGTTTCTGCAGTTAGCAGCGACATTAAAGTATACACTTGCTTTTGTATATCTAGGTTGAAAAATAATATATTATATCATTTCGAAATATCCAATAAACCTTGTTAGTTTCTATCTCTTCAATAATTTTTTAATGCCATGTTGAAGCCGTAAAAAAGGTAAATTTTCCATTTGAGTACTTTTTGCCGTAAAAACATAAAACCATAAATTTTTCTTCCTAAAATCTTCATAAAATTCTGAAATATTAACCACATTATTTAGAAAATTATGTTAAATTTAACATGCCTGTAACATAAATGACATTTTAACCTTTTGACATTTCATCTACTTTGGGAAAAACCAACAAAAATAAAAACCAAAAAAAGCAATGAAAAAATATATAAAAAGTGTAAATTAACAGGAATTAAAAAGGAAAATTGTGTAATAAACACTCTAAAAGCAAATACCACAATTCATTTATGGCAACCGCACTCTCATTCTAACACTGCGACACCTTAAAAACATAAAACAGTCACAGCAGGCGTAGGGAAGACTCAAGATATGTTGAACATATTAGGTGATGGATTTACTCAAACCTGTACTTGGAAACGTCTTTACGAGCACAGTCTGCAAAGTTTCTTTTTATAAAATCTCTAAACAGTTACTGCCAGTAAAATGTTTTAACAAAAAGTAGGTACTCGGCTGCCTTGACTCTAAAAAATATTTAAAAGTCGCTTAACAATTTCTGAAAATTTTTTCAAAGAACTTTTTTAATGTTCCTTTCTGCATACACTTACATGCTTGTCAAATAAATTTACAGAATATTTTTAAATTAAAATATTAAGTGCTAATTAATTTCTAAGCAAAGTATGCAAACGTGTGGTAAATAGGAAAGCAAAAGTGTATAGTATATAAGTAGATGAGGTTACAAAATATAATTAATATTTTTATGTGAATTAATGTACATACATGTTTATTAAATTTTTCAAATCTAAGAATATGTGTGTATATTGAATCAGTTATTTTATAAAAAAACACTAATTTATTTCTGTTACAACTATTTAGTGCCTTATTTATAAGAAATTATAATGAAAAATGAGACCTAATAGCTTCAGCTGTAAAATTGCGCCAGCCAGCAGCCTCTGTTTTTATTTGTCACTTTTCTTAACTGTGTTACCAGTAGATTTATTTTGCAAAAGAGTCAGATTCGACATTGCCAAATGCTCTTACTCTCTTAATGATGTCACCATATTTAAATATATTTTTATGCAATTTCTCCTGGGGTTATTTTATTTTGGGTAAACGACGTTATTTATATTATTGCATTTTGGAGACTTTCAGCTTACGGTTTCCGATCTGGCACCACGAGAACCAGTAGCTGTTAGTCCTTTCACAATGCACATGGTGATTATAACTAGTATTTGAAACCAGTGTTTAAGTAACATTTTCTGGTTTCAGTGACGAAATTCAGACAATCAATAATGTATCCGCATAATTTTGCCTTTAGACAGAGTTGCTTGGTTGGTTGTTCGGCCTCCATAAGTAAGAAAGGCTGAAGGCTTTTTTAAAAAAATAAGATCTTCCAACGACTAGAGCTGAATTTTTGGCTCATTAAACTCAAACCTAATCACAAGGAATAAGATAGCTTAAGCTCTGTATGTCATATATTTAAAATTGTTACAGATGTGCAACTCAGCACCCATGAGCGATAATTGGGCGCTTAAGCCCAACCTAGAAAAAATACCATTGTTTGTTAATGGGAGTAGAGAGCCGAAACTAACGATAATCTTGCAACGTCTATACTTTAAATTTTAATAGAATGAAAAATAAAAATTAAAAGCCACTACAATTACAGCCTTGTTTGGTTTTATCATTTAGAATTGTTTTAAACGTTAAAAAAATTAGTTAAAAATAATAACTGTTACGTAGATTTATATCAGTAATCTTCTCAATCCATTTTTACAATCCGCGGCTGATTTAAATTTTTACATATTTTTTTCACTTATTTCCGATATCATATTAAATTTAATGATTACAAAATCAACTGATTTACGAGATGTGTTCGTTTAATGTGGTTACAAAATGCAAACAATTTAAATGTTGCTAAAAAGAGTTTTTTTAACGAATGAATACCCCTAATATTTTTTTACCGAATTCAGAGTTACACATTAACGCAGTGATTTTTTAACAACAAATACAAAGAAAAACAACAACATTCAACAAACCTGTGTTAAAATATTTTGCAACAAATATTTCAGCACACAAATTTAAATTGACTTTAATTAATGAAGGTTTGATGAGATATTTATGGTTAGGAATCTAGAGAATGAAATATAATTAAGCAACATGTGCGTTTCGTATATTGAATAGAATTTTGGTCCGCCATCTAATTTGCACATTTTCACACTTTATTTTCAATTAAGTGAGAAAATACACGCATGAATTGTCTGCAAATGTTACGCACATAATTTTATAAAAAAGGCGAAAATTTATTACAATTATTTTTTTGTATGTATATCAAATTGTGTGGTCTTATTTGAAATTGAAAAAAAAGTGAAAAAAGGATAACAGAAAAGTATAAGAGTTAAAAACCCTCATTTGTCACACTGCTATTGTTCGCTATGTTTATTTCGGTACAATGTTACAGCGCCATCTGTTGTTTCGTGAAGTAGCTATGTTAAAATTGTTTTCTATTTTTATTTATTTTGTTTCTGAGGTCTTAAAATTATTAGTTTTTGATGTCAAAAGTAAATTTTGAATCTATTTGTCCTGTCTGTATGTCTGTCTGTCAGTCTGTATTCTGTTCGTCGGTGTAACCATATTTATGTTATAACCAACTTAAGGATCTTTAATGTACAACAATATATTTTAATGACTTTCAAAAATATGCAAAATAAAGTCATTAATGAACTAAGCCTGAAGTTTTTGCAAAAAATTTTTTCAAAAGATTTTAGCTGAGCTTTTTGGAGTGTTACATTTCAAATATTAAAGAAAAGTTCTACACAAATAAAAATATAAATGCGTATGCGGTTTATTAAAATATATAAAACACGATTGTATTTATTTTACATATATGTTAGTACATGTGCGATTGTATAGATAATTAGTGTCTACCCTGCAGTTCTAAAAAGAAACTGATTGGAGTGTCCCGGAAAATAATTTTTCTTCTTTAATTTGTTTCGCAAAATTAATTACGAATTTTAATTTTTGTTCAACTCAACAAAATATTTAATATAATTTCTGTTATAATAAAACTTTTTTGCTAACATGTAAACGTTTGTAAAAAATGTGCTGACTACGGCTAGCAAATATTTATTACGATTTTGTTTTTGCATAAGAGCTAAAACTGTGACCATATTAAAAAAATTCACTTAAAAATTTACAAAACTACAAATAAAAACCATTTTTGTAGTTATTGGTTTTAATGTTTATTGTAAATGCTTTAAAATAAAAAAAAAACAATTTTTGAAACAAAAAGTAACTTTATTATCTAGAAAAGTTAAAAAATAAAAAATACAATAAATATGGTCACCTTGTACCAATTAGTTCGTCGTTTGCCGGCGTAAGAAATAGAAGTAAATCTATTGAAGAGTTCACATCGTATAGCAGATTTCGAACGACGCCATAAAGTTATTCATACTCATATACACAAATGTGTTTAATTTTTGATGACGAATATTCGCGGCGAAAAAATTGTTGTTCATCTTAGTTGCGTTTCCAGCATTACTGAGTATTTCAAAGCTTATGCTGAACAGTTGTTAACTTGTAAAGTTTAATGTGAAAAACAAATGTAAATTCAAATCAATTAATTCAATAAATTTTTGAAAATGTTTAAAATTGTGTGCTTTTTCATCTAAAAACTGCAGGGCCGTGGTACATATGAAAAGTTTGAGTGTGTACAACTTTGTTCGTGTGTACATAAACGTTTTTATACCCTTCACACAGTGAAATAAGGTATATATAGGTTTGTCATTCCGTGGGAAATTTCTATAATTTTCATTTCCGACCCCATAAAGTATATGTTTTCTGAAAGCTTATGAATAGGGGAGTCGATTAAGCTCTGTCAGTCTGTCCGCCTGACCGTCTGTCCGTGTGTATATTGAAATCAACTTTCTGACAACGACATCGCTTGAACCCGGGTGAGGTATTAAAATATCAGAAATATTCGGGAGTAGATTGGTATTGAAAATCAAAAACATCGGTACATAAGCAACTGAGATATGAGCAAAAACCCACGACCACCTCGATTTTTTTTTCACAAAAACAACATTACAACAACATACAAACGTGTATACTGGTTAGAGTAAACGTGGCATCGAATCCGAGCTGGGCCAAAAAAATTTTTTTTTTTTTACTTTTTATTTAATATATTATTTATATTTTTATTATTTTTTTTTTTTATATGTTTTATTATTTTTTTTTGTTTTATATTTATTATTTATATTTTAATTTTTTTTTTTAATATTTTTTTTTTTTAATTTGTTTTTAAATTTTTTTTTTAAATTTTTTTTTTAACATACATACGTAAATTTTTAATTTTACAATGTATGTTTTTCATATGAGATGAATGGTGATACAAACTACTGTTATTGCATGGCTACACGTTGTGAAGGGTATATAAGATTCGGCACTGCCGAATATAGCACACTTACTTGTTTTTTTTTTAATTTTTGTTTTAAACACACCACAGCAAATATATGTGCGTTATAATTTAACGGCAATTAAGTTTTAAGTGTAGAAAAGAAAAGAATTAAATGACACCCACAGAGTTATATGTTCATACATAAATATTAAGGCATAAAGTAAACCAAGTTATCTAAGGTAAAGCATAAACATATAAGCTACTAAATAAAGCAGGCATGATTAAAATCATAAATTAGATGAAATAAGAACATCGCACAACCTGTGATATAAATACGTACATATTAACAAACATGATTTTGGTTTATGTTCTTAATTTAAGTAGAGCATAAAAATAAATTTCAATTCTCCACAACTGCTTTCTTTGAATATTTAGTTTTAATTTGAGGCGCAACCAAAACTAATAAAAAAAAAATAAGGCTCCACCAAAAGATATGCTTCTTTTTTAGTTTTTTGTAGGTTCAACGAAATGAACTATAGTTGAATTTTATAAAATATTTTTTACAATAGTTTTGCCAAACTCATCATAAAACCACAATTTCAATTAGCAACTATTTGCAAATTGCCTTTTAAACATTTGCTTGCCACATACATGCATATACTCTCTACACCGCACAACTACTTCCTTTTAGTCACTAAAGCCAGAAACCTGCACTTAACTAAATATTTGAGAAATTTCGAGGAATTTCATTAAAATATTTATCTGTAGCAAAGATAACAAGTGGATAATATAACTTTTACACTTAAATGCACCTCTATGTAGAAGAGTTACTATGTCTTAGACAAGTTGTAGCAGAACCAAAAGTTTTTGGTTTCATTTTAGCTGATTTGTATTTTGCAAATATTTAGTTCGGTTCCTCAATAATTCACTCACTGAAGCTTTTGGGGTTATAAATATCATTCAAGCATATTTTCACCTCATAAACTTATATGTATACAGATGTAATAGAGAAATTACCAAAGTGTATGTATGAGCGTTTTTTTTTTTTTGCCTACAACGTTTACCTTCAAATAATTCTCATGACAACCACATCTCCTTAAATATGCACCAATAGATGCCAGCCAACAAATTTTTGGCATTTTTACTTTTTATTATTATTTTAGAACAGAAATTTGTTTGCAGCTCATTCAAACAGACAGTCGGGCAGGCCTACACGTATTTAGTTGCACACATTTGCATATATGCAACATTTGTATGCAATATTTAAAGGTGAAGTGAACAGTTTAGAAATTGACTACAATTCTTAGGTTCGTCTATGGTTAAAAAGCATAAAACAGCAATAACAATAAAAAATTCTAAAGAACAAAAAAAAATAAAGACGAAAAAGACACACTACATAATATGTTACACTACGATGTTTAAGAAGCTTGCAGGGATGTAGTAACGGCATGATTTATGGGAGGAGTTACAAAAAAACCTTTAAGGATTTTAGAAATTTCAAAACATTTGATAAATTATTTAATTAAAAAATTTATTAAAAATTTTAAAAATATTCACAGGTTCCTCCTTTGGACCGCCTCTGGCGTAAACATATTTGAATATGCAATTTATGCATATAAATATTTAAAGCGATTGTTACTGCTCATAGCTTGGGGAGTTCATAATTTTTTATTGTGCAGCTGAAAGACAAACAGTAGAAAATAAAAGTTTAAAGAAATAATATAGTTTGAAGTGCAGCTAAACTAAAAACGAGTAGAATATTGAGAAGAATATGAAATAATATTAAATTATAAAGTTAAACAAAGAAACTACATAAAAAAAATACTCAAACTGAAATTGTTCTTGATATGTATTGTGGGTATTGCAAGCAAACCTTACAGAGTGTAAGTAAAACCGAAGCGAAACGACTTGACAGTCAGCCTGGTGTATGCAAAAGTTACTTCTTAAGTTTAAGAAAACATTTCCAACCGAGTGTGAACTTTGGCAGCTTAAAAAATGCACAGCAATAATTTACCATTAAGAAAAAGTGCAGCTAGATATCACTGAAGCTGCAACAACTAAAACTTAACTGTCTGCACACAGGTGAAACTCTTCATTTTCGCCCACACTTTACTAACGCACCATACGTTTCTCAATTAATTGGAGTGCAACGGGTGTAGCACGTCAATTCAGTTGCAGTTCCGCATCAACAAAGTGTGTGTTTATTTCAATTTAAATTAAAGTTTTGAATCACATTTACTCAATAATGCTAACAAATATCAAGCATGCAAATTCAAACAGAATTTTGTATTTTGTTGTTTTGGTTAAGAACAGGGCAACTCATGTTGTAGTGTAGAGTAAAACAACTTATAGCGGTTTAAGCTGGCAGTTGTTACACTTAAGACTTAACCCCTCTTACACATAAATGTCTGCATAAGTGAATGAATGGCATTTCAACATCAAACACAAACTACAAACTTCTTCATATAAATTCCATTTAGTTTAACAGCAACAAACTTATAATTTGCAAACTTTTCCATTCTTTATACTATAATGGTCTTTTATGCCATGTCTTCCACCACTGCTTTTATATTGCCAGACTTATTGTACTTAGTTTGCATCTAGTATATATTTGTAGTGTTTATACGATGAGCTAATAAAATTATCTAGCGCAAATTCGTTGGGCCACATCAAACGAACTTAATTTACTCTATTATAATTGAGAGGCAAGAGAAGACAGAATTTTTAATGAAATAAATTTATCTAATGTAGGGTGCCTAAAACTTAAACTCAGAATTTACAATTTGTTTAAACTTTATTAAACTTTATGCAAACAAATTGACTAGTTCAATGTGCTGCACTACACTTCTTATGCAAACTTTTCAACTGCTTCTTAGTGTAAATGAAATTTATATTAAATAGAAATTTTGCATTAAAGATCACGTAGCAAAAATCGACCAAATAAATATTTAAATGCGATTATAAACCGCTACTTAGCGGTTTTATAATTTAAAACAACTTATTGATGAAGATGTATTTTGAAAAAGAAAAAGAATAATTTTATAAATGACTTATTATTTATAAAATTAAAGTTCGTTAAAAAAAATTTTAAATTCTTTAATTTTTTAAGAGCAAGCAAACAACAAATTAATAGAAATAAGTTGATTTTTTTATGATGATAAATCTCCTAAACTTCAACTCTTAAAAAGAAAGAGATTAATGTACACGAATTAAAATGTTGTGCAGTGTGGGTTTTTGACACAGGGTTTTTCATTCAATTTACAAATTTATTAAGAAGTCAAAAGTGCAACAAATGATTAAACAAAAAATAGAGTTTTGAAGGCTTTACTTTAATGTTAATAAAATTAAAATTTTCTAATCCCGACTTATTTATTTATTTTTTTTTTTTCAAAATTTTACAGAATTAATTTTCTGTTAATATTTTTGTGGTCCTTTGAAACAACAAAATAAAAAAATATTTTATTTAAATTTGCTTTTCCTTATGCAATTACTCTTGTGCTTTAATTCATTGCAAGAGTCGATTTAGAAACTGTAAAATTTTAATAAAAAAAAAACAAAATTTACATCCGTCCTCATCGTTATCTAACAGATGGCTAGAGCAGGACAAAACTAGTGATCATTTAGAGAGAATCACAGAGAAAAAGTGTTGCTGTTGGTAAAATTCATTCTAATGCCTGCAAAAAAATAAATATTTGTTTAAACGAGAAATAAAATTTAAATTAAAATTAGATATAAATAAAATATCTTCGTCATAAAATAACTAGAAAATTCGTTATTATTATTTGAAATTAATTTGGTTTTTGGCATACTCAATTTGGCTCAACCAGCAGAATAGTTTTAGCATACAATCATTTACTTTACACCACTACCTCAAAATACAAAAAAAAATATAGAAATCATGTAAATATAAAATTTAAATTCTTTTATTCACTTTAAAAATAGATAGACGTAATAGAGACTAGAGTTTTTTAGAAGTGACATGAAATGTATTTTTTTGAAATGGGGAGTACCACATGCCCTGCACTAATCCTATGGATTTCTTCCCGAAAATGTAAGCATATATTACAGCAAATTACACAGAATCTAAAGCCTTTAGCATGTACAGTTCTGCAGATAAGCCATTAAATAAATTTTCTTTGTATGGTAAGTGCCACGCCCTCTCGTTTGGTCCCATTTAATTATTTTTATGAATTGTAAAATTTGTGTTAAAATGCTGAATACCAAAATGAAAAATTCTAAAATTTATTGTTGCTCAAATAAATCATATAATAAGCTTTTTTGTAGGGATGCGTCCGATTGTATCGACGTTTGGTTGGGATAAGACAAGCGAGATAAAAGTAAAGCACACAAAGCTTTAAGATTAGAAATGTAATAGTTTCCTTGATATTTCATAAAATTCATTTTCTTTATATTAAATTCGGTACGTCCGTTGTTTTTATTGCAGCTCATTTTAAGCTCAACTTTGCTCAAGTTGTAATTTTTACACCGCACACGAACTTTAAAGACTTTGTGTGTTACAGCAGTACTCTGGATATGCAACAAATACTGATGACTTTTTATGGGAGGACCCACCACCACTTTATATTTAATATTTTTATTACATTTTATTCAGCCATTTTTCAGTAATGCGCTTAGCACAGGACAATTATTTATATAAGTATGCAGATAAAGTATGTGCCAACTCTTAATGGGAAGTACCACGACCACGGTTAGTACCAGCCTATATTTTTCTAAACTAATAAAACAAATGTAACAATAAGTCTTATATAGTTATTAGACTACAACTGTAACAAAATGTATTTCCTTTTTCTGGTAAGTGACATGCCCACCGATTAAATTTCACTCAATTTTAATTTTTTATTTATTTTTTTTTTTGTGTTTTGTTTCACTATAAAGTAAAAATAACATGAGTTCACTCTTATAAAAAATTTTATAATTAATAATACAAATTACAACAAACCTCCTCACTGCTGTTTAAACAACAAAAAAATCTTTTTTATTAAATTATGCGGATTTATAAATTTCTTCAAAATTGATTTACATTAGAAACATTTTAATCTTTTCTTCCCGAAAAAATTGTTAACACAGGTAGCAGTGTAAAGCATTACGACAATTGTAATACAAATCACAATTAAAATAAAACTAACAAAAAAAGTATTAAAGTGAATGGACCTCTTGATTTAACATTAAGACCACTTTTACTGTAGATTGAATTCAATTCGATTCTTTCACATACAGATACACAATTTCTGTCACTTCTATGAGTGTGTGAAAACCCTGCTGTTCGAGCTATGTTTTATTATTCTTACTATGGTTACGGCTACGGCTGCCTGTGTTTTTGTTACATTTCCATTTAAAAGATGTCAAAGTGAGAGCCAGACTTTATCGATTTCTTATGCTACAGAGTATAAAAGTTATATTCGTTAAGCATTGTTGAATATGCTGAAACACAATTCAAATGGTATTATTATTGGTTTTACTCCATCTGCGAAAATCTTGTTTATTAACAAACACGTTTAGGCAAACATGTCAACAATATATCGAATAGATAAATGATTTTCAAAGTGATTTATATAATTTAGAAGAGTTGTTCAATAGTCAATTTATCCAAAATGATTATCCAGAGAACACTGATCATAAATTTAGAAAAATTAAATTAATATAGCATTTAATTTGACAGCAACTGCTCTCCTGCTTAAAAGTACATAGTAACACATCCTTTCTATTGATGTGAGTATGAGTTTGTTTACTTTTAGTTAACAGAGGGAAAAGAGTTTCAGCTATGAGTACCAGAATTGTTGCCGGTGGTATAGTTTAGATGCGATAATAAAATATTATGATTGTATCTACGGAAATCTACGGATTATAAAGTATAGTTGCCACTAAAAAATTATAATTCTTGCAAAAATTATTTATAACCAAAAAGGAAAATTCGATTGCAAGACCTGAATAATTTGTTTGTCTATTTTCTGTGTGATTACATGTGAGACATACATGTGTGATTAAAAGAAAAAAATTGTTTTGCCTCTCAAGGACCTAATTTAAGTAGTCCAGAAGCTGCAGGGTAAACGTAGAAGTTAAAAACTATTCAGGATTTAATTTTTTGTTGATTCAATTTTACCTTATTTCATTGAGATATTTAATTCTTGTAGTTTAATCCTATAATACAAACCACTTTAGTTCCCAAGCTTTAAAGTAGATAGTTTATAAATAAAATAAGTAATTCATACCAGTGTCTCTAGCTTAGATTACATAAAGATTTTTTATAGCTGCACTTTGCATTACACGGACTCGTGTAGTTTCAACAAACGAAAGTAATAAAATACGCATAACCAAATATTTATTTGAAAAGAAAACGAAAAATATTTGTTCTATTTAAACTGCAGGGTACAAGCTATAAGTATGTACTTTGTATACGAAGTGGTATTTGGGTTTCCAAAGTGTCCTGTTACTGTCATGTTAATGCCATTTGTTACTGTCACTTTTGGCTACACTTAAAATTATAATTATTTCAAACTATGTAGTCATACAATACACACAAACAAATTCACCTATACAAGCATACATACTGGGCATACTCAAGCATAAGTATGTATATTAATGTCCAATATACAAATGAATACATTGGTTAGTTGTCGAGCTATCAATTGCAGACACTATCTAAATACAAAGCAGACAAAATTATACCACAAAAAATTACTCAAGAACTGAATTGCAAAAAAAAAAAAAAAATTAAAAACTGGCACAGTCTTCCTGTTACTGGTTGTATTGAAATTTAAAAAATATATCAGGGAACATCTAGAAATTTATAAATATTGTCTATTCAAACATCTCAATACTGCATACAGGGGTAAAATAAGTATTCTTATATAATTAATTAATAATTTAATATGAGGTTTGTGGTTCGAATCCTGCTAGAGACTTTAAACTAGTACATTGCAAGTAAGAAAATGATTTTCGTTAAATTTTATTATTAAGACTACATAAATAAAAATCGAATGTGTAACGTAACCCAACTAAGCTTTTTACGGATATAAAAATTAGCCACGCCCCCTTTTTTCAATATATCTAAAATCGGAGAACAGCTGGACCGATTTGTCTAATTACTTTAAATAATCTTTAAGTCTCAAGAATGTTTCTTTGAACATTGTTTTCTAAAAAATGTAAGTGGGCGTGGCACCTCCCATAAAAAATAAATAGTTTTTGTTGCATATCCAGATTACTGTAATACCTTAGGTTGAGGTTAGGTTGAAAAGGAGGGGCACTAAAAGCCCAAACCCATGACAGGTATACACTTATGCCCAGTTGGCATGTTGTGCGCACTGTAATACCTTAAGTCTTAAAAATACATGTCGTGTATTATAACAACAACTTGCAAAGTTGAGCTGACAACAACAATGGGCGTGGCAACTTTAATATAAAGAAAATGCATTTTATAAAATATCTAGGAACCTATTACATCTCTAGTCTTAAAACTTTTTGGGTTTTACTTTTATCTATTTGTCTTAAATATCCCAACCAAACATCGAAACAATCAGTTCTGGGGAATGGATGCATTTCTACAAAAAGCTTATTTTATGATTTATTTGAGCAACAATAAATCTCAGAATTTTAAATGCTAGTACTTAGCATTAAATACAAATTTTATAATTCACAAAAACAGTTAGATAGGATCCAATGAGGGGGCGTGGCACTTATCATACAAAGAATATATTTTCAATGGCATGTCTGCAGAACTGTAAATGTTATAGGCTTTTAATTTTTTGTAATTTGCTGTGATATATGCTTACATTTTCGGGTGCAACATTGATAGCATCAAGAAATAGGACGTGGGTTTCCCTCCCTAATACCAGAGAATTTTATGAAATTTCACGAAAACTGTAATCTCTATTTACTATAGACTTAGTAAGGGCTACTTTTAATACAAATTTCTTTATTGAATCCAAAAATGTTAAGAACCGAAGAAGGTGGAGTAATATTCTCATACGAATGAAATTGATGACAGATAATATTGGAATCTATCTCCTAATGAATACAATGTTAAAACGTTTATTGCGGCCAACAAAGCAGAACGTGTCTGCTTATACATAAATATTTTAATGCTACTTAGCAGTATTCAAAGGACATAGGGAACGCAACAATTAGTAAACCATTTAATTGTTAATATTTTGTTCAACATAAAATATTTTGCTAATTAATCCTTTAAATTGTCCTCATACTTTTGTGTTCCTTCTTCAAAAATTTTAAAGCCATTTAAAAAAGTATATGCATGTTATTGAGAAAAGGAAACCATTTTGAACAAATATCCTGTTAAGTTTTAAGCCATAATTTTTCCAAGGAGACATCACCCACAATATATATTCAGCATGCGAGTATAACTTCAGGCCATCTGCATAAACAAATAGTAAAACCAGCAACAAAAATTTTAAAGTTAAGCCAATAAGTTATAATGGTTTAGTTGCAAGACAGAAAGGCAGTTAAGTAAAACTACTGTCATTAGCATTCAGTCCGTCAATTTGTTTGTTGTTCTGTATTGGCTTGTTTTTTTTTAAAGGATTTCACCAAGGACTGCTAAAATAAAGTCAGGTGTTGCACGTGAGGTGCTTAAAATCTTCGTAGCAAAACAAAACTTTTTAATGTTTCACAAAAAGAAAACAGAACACGGCAATAAAAACATTGACAAGAACAAGCAAAGTAAAACCATAAATAAAGGACAATTGCCAGGGTCACCAATAGAGAAGATTTGTAATAAAGTTTAATTTTTGTTCAGAGACGTAAGAAATTTTCTAAATTCAACATCAAATAAATGGCTTAAAGAAAATTAATGTATTAAAATTCTTTTCTTATATTTCACACAAAAACTATCTGGCAACCCTTTACTTATATTTATGTTATAACTTAAGACATCAACCCTATTTTATTGTATTTATGATTTTTAGTAAATGGAAGTGCAAAGTACAAGAAACCTAAAGTTATGTTTCCAAAGACTATAAATATGCGTGATCGATTTTTGTAATGAGCCAATTGGGAAATTTGTGTTTTTTATTATTTTTAGATAAAAAGGACTTTTACAATTTATGACAAGATGATGCATTAAAATTTTAAGAAGACCATTAAAGTTTTAACAAAATAAAGACATTTTTAAGACTTTTATCAAAACGGAAATATCTACAGTTTTGAAAGTTTATTAATGGAGCGTACATTGATAACTTTATTAGAACAAAAAAAAATTGCTAAAATAAATTTTGTAAATAAAGGTATAAGAGATATGCTTTTAAATTAGGAAATTTATAAAATAATTTTTAAATAAAACGCGCTCGTTTTTTTATCAAGATTTTTTTGAAACTAAAAAATAAGCAAATATTTTTATAGTCAACAACAACTAACATTCTGCTGGTGTTTAATTACAGTCTACGAAATCTGCTTACGAACCGCCAAACAGAGACAACAATGATATTAATGACTATTTTATGTTAAAATCCATTGTCCCATTTTAAACCCAGGTAATAGACTAAAATATATGTAAAAGTATGTGTGTGAAGATAAATTTGAAATTTGAAACCCTAGACACAAACCTAATAAGTTAACAGAGCTATGTTAACTACTTAACAGAACTAATGTTATTACTCTAAATTTAGTTGTTTTTTATAATTAAAGATATTTTTATATAGGAATATTCAAAAAAAAAAAAAAAAAAAAAACTGAATTTATAGAACACACCTCTGAAGCAAGCAATGATTAAAAATATTTAATATAACATTTTTTAGGTGAAAATAATAACACCTTTATAAAGAGTGATTTTTGAATAAAATATTTATGTTTTTTCGAATATACAAAGTTGGCACACAATACCACTATGTGGAAAGTATAGCCAGAGGCCATTACTACCACACTATGGAAGTGGAATTCCTTAATTGATTTTGTGAAGTTTTTAAAAAATTATTGAAAATTTCTTTTTTTTCATATAAAATTTCTGTGAGGGATTTTGGTCATTGTGGGCAAATATGGAGACGGCACGCAACACCACTATATGGAAAGTATAGCCAGGGGCCATTGCTACTACATTATGGAAGTGGAATTCCTGAATTGATTTTGTGAAGTTTTTAAAAAATTATTGAAAATTGATATTTTTTCATATGAAATTTCTGTGAGGGATTTTGGTCATTGTGGGCAAATATGGAGACGGCACGCAATACCACTATATGGAAAGCATAGCCAAGGGCCATTACTACCACACTATGGAAGTGGAATTCCTGAATTGATTTTGTGAAGTTTTTAAAAAATTTTTGAAAATTTATATTTTTTCATATGAAATTTCTGTGAGGGATTTTGGTCTTTGTGGGCAAATATGGAGACGGCACGCAATACCACTATTTGGAAAGTATAGCCAAAGGCCATTGCTACCACATTATGGAAGTGGAATTCCTGAATTGATTTTGTGAAGTTTTTAAAAAATTATTGAAAATTGATAAATCCCTCACAGAAATTTCATGAGAAAAAACAAATTTTCAATAATTTTTTAAAAACTTCACAAAATCAATTCAGGAATTCCACATCCATAGTGTGGTAGTAATGGCCTCTGGCTATACTTTCCACATAGTGGTATTGTGAGCCAACTTTGTATATCCGAAAAAAGATAAATATTTTATTCAAAAAACACTCTTTATAAATGTGTTTTTATTTTCACCTAAAAAATATTATATTAAATATTTTTAATTATTGCTGGCTTCAGATGTGTGTGCTATAAATTCAGTTTTTTTTTTTTTTTTAACATTCCTATATAAAAATATCTTTAATCATAAAAAACAACTAAATTTAGAGCAATAACATTAGTTCTGTTAAGTAGTTAACATAGCTCTGTTAACTTACTAGGTTTGTGTCTAGGGTTTCAAATTTCAAATTTATCTTCACACACATTGTAAAAGTAGTTTAAACTATTTTTCAACTTTTTTATTATTATATTAAGTATTAATTCAATTTCTCTCACAACACTCTTAAAATGATTTTATTGCAGAAACATTTTAAACATTTCATAAAATCCTTCTCTCCTAAAGAAGAATTTTTAATGCCAATTTCTATTAAAATCATTTCGAACAAACTTTCTCCTGATTGCTAATTTTCCTTATTTTCTTTGCATTTATTCATTCTTCACAAATAGAAAATAATTTTAATTATAATAAGAAATCTAAATTTAATTTTTCAAAGAAATTGTTTTTTTTTCTTTTCTGCAATTTCACTTAAACTAGTTTTGCCATTATTATCGACTTAAATATGAAACTAACTACTTAAACGTAGACGCATAATGGGAAACTAAAAACTTAAAATTGTTTTTGTAACTTAATTCCATAGAAATTGGCACGGCACGACTACTACGATGCTAGAGATGCTTCTATTTAATTTGAACTGTTTGTACTTGCATTCAATAATTACACCAAAAACATTCAAATTTTCCAAGTCAGTTGAGCTCGCCATTTTGACAAAAACAACAACAACTACCCTGCAGGTTTAATGATAACATTACGACTTGTTCACTGTTAGGCATTACATGATATGACTTAAAATTTATTTTTTTTAACTTAAATCGTATATATAAGTGAATGAAAGAAAATGGTTACTTTACTGGTTCTCAGTAATCTAGAGGCTAGTCAGTTGAACTACGTTTTTTTTTTAATTTAAACAACTCCACCATCAGTATAATAGCGTTTAAATAACTACTTCGCACAATACTATTTTTAAAAATTAAAAACAAGGCAGATTAATAAGTTACTCGTATTCAATCAGCTGATTGTTTTTTATATACAATTTATCACGATTTACCAAAATTTTTTTAAAAATACAGTCGAACTTCCATAACTCGAACATCTCTAACTCGAATTTTCTCTAACTCGAACTAATTTGGTTGGCAGTAGCGTTAAAAGAACAAATTACATACAATTTTCCTTCCGTAACTCGAACTTCCATAAGTCGAAGTTCTCCATAACTCGAACAAAAAACATACACATGAACTCTATAACTCGAAGAATTTTGCTTGCTTAAATGGGTTTTTGCTATAGTTATCGGTTGTTTGTTTTACTCTCGTTTGTTTTTTAAGCTGGTTTGTCTATTTTACGTGCTATTTTTATTTTTTTCGGGTAATTACAAATTTGTTTTTTTTTGTTTGCGTAAGTATCAGTTCTATGCATAATTCGGGTTAGATGATAAAGGGTAGAACAGGCAGCTGTTGTACAGCTCACTTGGGTCCATTATATTGATCCCTTTGTGATACCTGAATAGAAAAGTAAGAATAGAATAGAAAAGAAGCAGACAAGTCCAGAGTCTCCGGCGGGAATCGAACCCGCAACCCCTAAGCTAGCAGAACAGCACACTGCTGACTAGTCCATCGGGGCACCCGGGTTAGATGATAAATGTTGAAATCAATTTTTTTTAATTATTATGGCAACTAAACGTGATTTAAAATGCTTATCAATTGAAAAAAAGTATAAACTTATAAAAGACGTCGAAGAAGGATAAAAGAAAAAGAAAGCGGCAGATAAATATGGTATCCCGGCAAAGCACGGTCTCAACAATTTTTAAAAATAAGGAATCAATTATCAACTCATATTAATATGGATTTCGTTTATGTAGTAAAAGAGTTAGGACCCCAAAATTACAAAAAAAATCGACAAAGCAGTCCTCGATTAGTTTTCAGCAACTAGAATCTAAAACATGGATGAGAAACTGCTCAAATCGAACAAGAAATGATGTAGAAAGTTCTTTTCGAACATATATGTGCTTGTTATTTTATATTCTTAAGTGTGTTGTTATCCATTCGAGGCTATTTTAAATAAAAATACATAATAAAAAACCTTTTTTTTCTATTTAAACAAAAAAATTCTGTAACTCGAAGTCTCCGTAAGTCGAAGTAAGACTGTATGTCTGAATCTGTCAAACTTAATTTTTTCACTTTTATTCTACAATAAATAATTTGCTGTTGCAGTTTGTTTCAAGCATTTTAAAAAATAAAAAACAGAGAATTGAACATTTTTAAAACATTAAAATTAAAGAAAAAAAAAAATTTTAAAAAAGAGTGAAATATATGCTGACATTTATACAAAAACAGAATGCATGTGTTTTTTGTTAATTGTTGTGTTTGTTGCCGCGATGTGTATACATACCTTATGCATATGCCTTGGTTTTTAAAAATCACCAGTACAATTATCAGAACTATAGGGCACTACCACCACAACAAAAACCTAACAATGCTGTAAGAGTATACGTTTTACACAGAGAAAAATAAAATGATGATGACTATTTTTCTTGAAATTACTTTGTATGCAATTTGTATGTACTAACTATGCATACACACAAACATAAATACTTACAACAACAATAAAATGCAATTGCAGTCTAATTACATAAGTGGCTCAATGTGCTTAAAATAAACACAAAATACAGAAAAATGGCCGACAATAGCAACAGTGAACAGATGAGCAACAACAAAAACAATAAAAATAATAAATCTGTAAAAGTGGCAAAACAGTCGTACCAAGTCAAGCTAAGAATACAATCATAAGGCGAATAATGAATTTCAATTAATCCGTACAACAAACTGCAATTGCAGCTAAAAACCATTTAACTGCAATTGTATTTGTATTATTATTTTAAAACAATTTAAAATAAAAAATTTTTTTTTGTTAATTTTAAATATGCATTTCACTGCTGCCTTACGCCACATCTTTAATAGACCAAACAAAAATTATGTAGAATATTTTAAATGTTTAAAGTCTTATTTAAAAAGAGCATGTCCACCAACCAATATATTAAGTTATTTAAAATTTAATATATTTAAAAAAAAATAAAAAAATTTAATAAAAAATTTTCTAAAAATATTTTAAAAATTTTGCAGCAAATGTTCCGTCTATAGAAAATTAAAAAAAAAATTTCTTATAGAAAAGATAAAAAAAATTTTTCTTATAGAAAAAATAAAAAATAATATTTTCTTAACGGTAAAAAAAAATTAAGGAAAAGGTTTAATGAAATTTCTCTTGATTAAAAACAAAAAAAAATGTTGAAAAACTTTTATTTTGTTGGCAGAAATTTTAGATTCTTAAAGTAGTAAACTACTGTATATAAATAGGTTGCACTTAAGCAGGAACTACTGTATGTAAACACTATTGTTGAATTTTTTTTTATGTTAATACATTACAAATACACATTAAATGAAGAAAAAATATATCGTTACCACCACTTGCAAAGGAGCTACTAAGTTAAAACTTGCTGAAAATGTATTTTTTGATGCAAAGTTATAGAGTCAATGAAAGAAATACATCGCTTTGCAGAAAAATTACTAAAAATATGTTTTTTAGTTGAACTGCATTTTAACAAGTTTTAAAATGGACTTCACTCATTTTCAAGTTAAGGTAACAATATGTAGGAATGTATACAACCTAGTACGACTAGTTGTAAATACTTAAAGAAAATGTAAAGACAACTGCAAATAGAAATTGTTAAAGCAATAAAACTCTAGCATAACTAAATATCATAACGAGAATAGTAGCATTTTCTTATTGTGTTCTTCTTTCTACAAAAGCTCTGTCAAAGTCTGGGAAAAGTCGTCAGTAAGACAAACAGCATTGGCAAGACGTTACAACTAAGTACAAGAGAACAATTTAGTAACAGTAAATAAAATTAACTTTGGGAATTGTGCAACAAATGCTTAAACATGGAAAGTATCCCAGCAAACAACTAGATGATGACTTGCCATTACTGAACCACATTCTTTTCAAAAGGGTTCTATATATCGCCTGTCTAACTGAGAAGTGATTTAGTAGTGACTTGATTTATAATGTCATACATTAGTGGAGGGTGTCTCAGAAATAAATAAAAAAAAACACAAGTATTTTTCAGAATGGTTTTGTTATTTTTATTTGATCGTAAGACGATATGTTTCAATAAAGTATGGAATACAATATTATCAATATTTATTTCAGCTTAAGCTTTTTTTTATAATAAAAATATTGTTTATAATTTTATTATTTGTCTCAATATTTCGCTACTTCGTTGTGTATTTTTAGATTTTAATAATATTTTCGACACAAAAAAATAATAAAATTATAAAGAATGTTTTTATTACAAAAAAGACCTTAAGCTGAAATAAATATTGTTAATATTTAAACAAAAGGTCAAAAAACAAAATAGTGATTGGAATTAAATGTCCTTCAAATGGCTTTCACAATAGGCCATTTCTTGAAGTCATGAAAATTCCCATGACATTTTCGCAGAGATGTTAAACGCAAAAATTGTTTCTGCTTTATTCGCACAAACCTGAGATTTCTCAAAACCACAAAGAAAAAATCGCACTGCTTTAAATTGCATAAACTTTGTGGCAAGTTGACATCACAATTTTTTGAGATGATTTGTTCTAGAAATCGTTGCTGCAATATTTGGATTGCAGGTGGTGCCTTTGTGCTGAAACGACATGTCGTTCATATCCATTCTGTCCAAATGAGACCACAAGAACTCCGTTATATTGTTCTTGTAACGAATGCTGTTCACAGTAACTGCATTAAGGGCCTCATCTTTAAAAAAAAGTAAAGTAAAGCATTTGTAGATTGCAGGAGGATTTTGTGAGCCCAAAATTCAAAATTTTTTTTTGTGTTTACGCAACCATTCAGATAGAAATGCTTTTTATCGGAAAATATAATTTTTTTCATAAATTGCTTTTGACTTCACTTAGCTTCATTACCCATTGAATGAATTGCTGGTGCTTTCCATGGTCTGTCAGTTTAAGCTCCTAAGTAAAATTAATTTTGTATACATGCAAGTTTGAAGGTTACTTTTGTCTAAATTCGCTACCTTATGCTTCGTGAACTTGTTGAGATCCTTTCCAAATCCATGTTTTCGGTGACACTCTCGTTTACAACAACAATGATTAAAATCAATTACTTTCTTAATTTATTTGTAATCTAATATAAGAAATAATTCTAAGCGAAAGTGGTAAGCACTAAATAGCGATAAGTTCTGGTGGTGCAATGCCTTCAGAGCACAACACCCCCCCCCCCTCCCCTTAAAATTAACTCAGTTTAAGATTGTGAGAAAACAATATTTTTTCTTTTGCTACTCCTAGAAAAAATTTTAGCTACGCCAATGTATTCATATTTATTGTACCTTTAATAGCAAACATCAGTATTTCGTTTCAGCACCTATGACCTCTACAAGTTACTCTGAGACCTGTGTAATACAAAATAAATTTTTTATTCTATTTTTGTTTAATCAATTCGAAAATGTTTGCTGAGATACTGTTGCTGTAAAAGGGTTTTAAAGCACATTTTCAGTTTTCAATTAGACTTAACTCGGAAATAACCTAAATTCTAAAACTTTAAATGCTTAAGATTAGTATAAACAATTATATGTATGTATGCATATATGTATGTTTGTATGTTTGTATGCATATATGTATATGTGTATGTATTTATGTATGTTTTTACAGGTAGGTATACAACACTTGCCAGTTGTGTAAGTTAAACTTACTTGCACTTCTGTAAAATGTTTTTTTTTTCTAAATATAAAGTCTGCAAACAAAACACTGTGAAAAGTATGAATGTATGTAAATCTATATACAAAATCAAATATAGGACAAAAACTTTTACTACAGTTAAGAGATTCGCATTGCAAAATAATTACTCATTTCTACATTATATTTAGACAAACAATTCTTTATATAAAACGTAACAAAATATTAAAATACATGTATGTAGGTATGTCTGTGTGTTTTTAATGTACAATTAAATATTGCTGTACCTTACTTCTATACATATTTATGTCTGTACTTATATAGTGCATAAATTTAGTATTGAAATAATTATACTGGCTTAAGCAATTCGAAAATATAAATCTGTAGGCTTCAGCTGTGCGCAAATATTTACCTACAAAATGCAGAAATATATTTTTTAATTTATATCACAATATTAAGGACGGGTTTCCTTTGTTTTTACATTAATTTTTTCTTATTGAGTCATAATAATAGTACTATTGAAGTAAATAGATATTTTTTGAAGAGAGCTAAGTACCCTCGATGTTTACAGTACCAATTCTATTTTGACAAAAAATTACAAAAGTCTTATATTATTTAATAAGTTTTTTAAGAGATTAAAATATATTCTGCCGGAACAATGGTTTAGCTACGCCAGTAAATAGCACATCAAATAAGAGGGTTGTGGGTTTGCTGGCATTAAACTTTAACTTTACATACCTCCACAGAAAGAAATCCAATAGTGTTCAGTCATACTCTCTGGGATGATAATTTTGATCACCGAAACGAGATGGTAAATGATGTCTCATGTAGTTCTTAAACTGATTCACGACTTGTAATACATCTGAGGTCAAATTACGGCTTTCGAACGTGATCGAAATTTGAAAATTCTTATTACAATCTCTATACCTAAAGCACAGCGTACTCAATCGTTCGAGTAAAATTTCGACCGATATCGAATGCCATAATTCGGCCCCTGATGTTGTCCTGTTCGAACCACATGTCATCATCATCAATATCATTATGTGTAGGCTTAAAGATCTATATTATTATGTTATGGTATCAAACTTGCCCTGCTTTATTTTTGAAGAAGATATGCCCCCAGGGCAAAATCCGCACTAAGTAAAGGTATGTTATTCATGCCCTTATTTAACGAAAAATTAAAAATTTTACCAAATCAATTAAGGGTAAAATATGCATTAATGCTTAGGATGATTTTGTTGAATCACCAACTGTTTAGAATTTTTAACCCATACAATGAACTCTGCTCGCTAAGCAGTATTACTATATCTAATTCTTGTACAAATTCAAATTTTGAAGCATAATTTTAATTTTGAAGCATAATTTTTTAATTTTTTCACAAATTTGTATTGAGTTTACGCTTAACAGATATTCTTGAAATTTTAAATTCTTTTACGGGACATTTTTAAACTTCAAGCAACACTCTCACGCACTGCTTAGATATTGACATTTAAAGGGTCTGTTTTAGGCAACAAATTCTTTCAACATATTGACAATTCTACAAAAATGTTTTTCAACTTTTTTTCAGTCAAACGTAAAAGATTTAACAACTAAAACAAAAAATCTAAACAGAAGTATATATGTATCAACGATTTCTTACTTTTGTTGTTTAAATTAAATTTTGTTGTTGCTATCCTAATAAAAAGTTAATATTTATACCAATATCTTTGTCGGTTCTTTTATATTTGTGTTATAGTGACTTTCAACAAACGGTTTAAAAAGTTATCTGGAAGCAGCAAAAAATTACTTTGTAAAACGAAGGCATACGTGGTCTTTTGATCATATATCAGCAGATAATGGGTCGACGTTGCTAGTTTTCAATAGCAATATTTTCGAAAATATTTGTGATAAACTGATACCACATACGACTTCGTGGGATACGTGGTTGCTTAAAAAAGTTGATTTCAACGCTCACATGGATGGACAGATTGACTTAGCTAAATTGACTTTTCTATCTATAATAGTTCTAAGTATATATACTTTATGTTGTTGAAAATGAATACTGTAGAAATTACAAACGCAATGATAAACTTACCCTTTTACACTCTCGTGTGAAGGGTATGAAAGTGTTTCTTGAATTTAGACAAAACTTTTATTAAAGCAGATTTAAATTGGATTTAATAACTCAACATTGTTTTAGTTATGTTATACTATTAATTGTATAAAATGTACTTCAATTTACAACAATTATGTATTAATGGAAATTTTAATTATTATTTCATAACATGTGTTGGTATTAAAAATAAAAAAAAATTATTGAAACTACAAAAATATTAACGTATGTATAATATTTAAGCAATATTTTCTTTTTTTTATGTGTAAATGAGATGTGTTTGTAAGTTTTCCTGCCATTCAAATATCATCCAGATGTCAATTAGTATTTATGCAGGCCATTTTGGACATGAATATTGAATTTGTATTATCAGGCCTGCTATCATAACTGTTACTCAGTTTTCATGCTAGACACTATAACTGCCTTGTTGGCATGTCTTTTAACTGCGTTGTATATCCTTTGGGTTTTTTTCTTCCTCAATTTATTAACATTTTTTTTTCGAATGCAAAATCATGAAAGGACTGTGATATTTAAAAGGACAACAGAAGACAAGAAAATACGGAAATTGTTATTTAAAGTTAAACTAATTCTTTTCCGTTTCACTGAAATCAATTCGAAACATATTTATTCCCCTTCAAATATAAATATAAAGCAATTTAGGATTTGTGTCTTAAACACTTAAGATTATAGCAAAGTAAAGTTTTAATTTATTTCTTTGATGGGAAATTAAAGAAAAAGTGTTGAAATGAAGGCAAGTCCAATGCTATTCATAGCACGTATTTTAGGTATTATAAGGGAGTGTTGCCATAAACCAAAATACTCCAGTAAATAAACAATAAATCCAATAACAATCGCATTAGACGCGACATTGGTTACTTGCGGCAGTTAAGTGCCGCCAACAGTTATAGAAAATCCTCTTCTAATCCATTAACGGTGTCAACATAATAGACTATTTCAACACTAAATGTTTAAGTGTAAAATAAAATAGATATTGAAATCTTAGTGTTACAATAAAATATCAAATTATATGTACATACATATTTACCAGTAGAATCCAACAGTAAGAAAAAGATGTGCATCTAAACCACTTACACTTATTGACATTTTCGATTTTTAGTTTTTCGTTCATTCATTTGATAAATAGTTGATGAAGATAAGGTAAATTGAAGACATACAAACTTATACATTTACAGCCAGAAACTCTACCCAGTTGTCCAAATTGCCGTAGATGTATTTAAGACATTTTTAAAATTATCTCTGATGGCACTTAATCGTTTATATCGTCTTTGAAGATAATGTGGAAAAAATATTCTTTTATTACTTAATATGATTACAGTATCTCCAATGTGGTCGCCTACAATATCTTAACATAACAACAACAAATGGATGACATTGCCACTCTTGTAGTCATGATTTTGGCTACATTTATTTGACAATATCATTGCCGATTTGCTTTGACTATCCTACACTGATCGTTAACGATGGTTTATGGTCTTGTACATCTCAAAGACTGAGCCAACTGGGCAATATAAAAAATATAAAAATTACATAAATACCCTGTTATTGCCCTACATTTTTATGGTGCAAATAATACAAATATAATTTCTTGACTATTTAATCAATACCAATGCTGCAATATGCCCCCAAATAATTATTCTATTTTTAGCTTTATTTGGAATAAATTTCATTAAAAAAACTAATTGATTACTAAGGGCGGAAAAGACATTCTATTACTATATTAAAAAAAAAAAACCAACAAAAATTAAATTGTTACTTAATTCTCCCTAAGTAATGCGGAAGGTAGTCATTATTTATTAGTTGTAAATGTATTTCCAAGCTTTCCCTTTTTAATATACAAAAATTTTACAAACAACTTTCTATCACAAACACATTTAAAATACGATTATTGTGCACAAAACATAAAATCAGAACTTCGATGGCCTCTTCAGAACTGTAGGAGCGTTTTAGTGATATAGAAGATTGCTTGGTTGAAAGTGTATTTGAAAAAGAAAGTAAAATATGTGAGAACAAATTTGCTGCTTAATGGCTTTTAACCACAAAATTTTTTTTTTTATATATAAAAAATTCTAAACAACCGCACAACAAGAGTAAAATTTGTTGTGGAAAGCCGACTTTAAAGGTTTAATGGAGAGGTTGATTTCAAAATGTTAAACTTGATTTTTTTATTTAAGATATTTTTCAATTATTTTAAGGTTTGTAAATTTTTGTTTAATCGACCTTTTAAATATATTATATTTTTCAATAAGTTTCCTAAATTCGGGCTTTACAGGTCATACGTTTCATTATTTTAAAATAAAATAAAAGATTATTTATTTAATTTTATAATCCGACGTTTCGTTAGTATTTTCCAACTTCTTCAGGGATTCATTTATTGAAATCAATCTGGCAACACATACATACAAAATTAAAATAAGATAGAATTATTAAAATTAGTTATGAGTTTAAATTAAACAATTGGTTTTAAATAATTGAACTTACAATCTTTTAAATTTAACATTTTTTAAAATATCACAGGTGAGTATAAAGTGGACAAGACACAAAACACAAACTTAATAAATTAAAAATGTAAAAATATAATAAAAATATCACGGCCAATTACTTAAGCAATCGTCATCATTTAACTAAAACTATGGTGTAATTTGCGTTTATGTTGTCCTTATCTTCCTTGGTATTTATTGCACGCTCTGATCTTTGTTGTATTCTCAAACTCTCCAATGTATATCTCTTGTTCTCTTTTTTCTCCTTGTCCAATATTTTCACTTTGTCAAAATTAGCTTTATATTTACTTTCAATACAATGTTGTGATAACGCGGTTGATTGTTTTCCTTTTCTTATGTCTGTCTTGTGCTCATCTATTCTTACACCTAAACTTCTTTTTGTTGTACCAACGTATACTTTGCCGCAAACCCCGTCTTCATTACCTTCGCACTTTATTTCATATACCATATTGCTCTGTTCTTGTGTTGCAATCTTAGGTTTTTAAGGTTTATTTTTACTGCAAGTTTAGCATAGTTTATAATTTTTAGCAATGAATATTATGTTGTTATATATTATGGCGGCCAAGCTATCCGTCCACTATATAGATTTTTACTGGGCGTTTAAAATTCTAATTCCCTCCATTTGTCAGTGGGATGGGGATGACCTTATAAAAAGCTTCGACACCAGGATCTACACAGACAGTTCTAGTATCGGTTGTAGATTTGGATCCAGTGTCTTCTCTGGCGAACTAGTAATAGGACTCTCTTTACGGCTTTCGAATGAATGTTGCTTATTACAGCCCGAAATATTTGCTTTTTGGAGGCCAAGTAGGATACTGAATGACAAGAATATTCATAGGAATATTGGCATGGTTGTCGACAGTTAGGCTGCACTCTTATCTCTCAGATTAGACTCTACCACGTCTAAGTAATCGGTCAACTGCATGTTAGGAAGACATGCAGCTGTTTGTATTTGGCGAAGGAAATCGGTTTTATATCTTCTCTGCAAATATTCTGCCCTGGCTGCCAAGATACACAGAATCCTGGATTAACATACACTGTATAACTTTTCTGAGATATCTGATGTCAGAGTGAACGTGATTTTTCAGATTAATTTTAAAAATTTATGAAACGTGCTTCAAAAAACTCATTTTCTAAAAAACTATGTTGGACAACAAATTTTCCCAAACAAATTGCTGAATTCACTTTAAGGTTTAAAAATTTTTTAGTACAAAACTAACGGAATCTGAAGAAGGATTAAATGAAAACACAATCAGAATAGCAATTACGATATTAAATTAGCTACGTTCGGAATTTGTGAGTGATTTGAAACTTGAAACTAAATATACTGACACGTTTTGAGCTAATTTTTTTTTAAACTTAATTTCCAATTTGTTTTCCTATACACAATTTAATATGAGCAAAACATCTAACTTAACAGGTTTAACTGCAAAACATATTGAAACCCGCCCATACACCACTGCGTTGGTATCTCAATGTTATGCACTATAAAACAACGTCCATCTTTTACTCAGTTCATCATAACGATATTTTTTGTACTTTTAAGTTTTACTTTTAAAATTAAATTTCCCCAAAAGTCATAAATAGACAGTTTACGTTTTATTCCGCAATTTGATGATATTTTCTTTTACCAGAAGCAATTTAATTTTTCCGAGATAATATTGACTTAACTTCACGTTTTTTTTGTTTTGTTTGTGCAGGAGAGAGAAAAAATTTTTAAGGCATAAAGTTGAAAAAGTGTAAACAATTTTAAGAGCAATTCAACTTAATGGTCCACTTAATAGTTTTATTTTTTTTTTTTTTTTGAGAAATATTCTTTCTGTTATTTGAGTAGGTGAATTCATATCAGGGATGGAAAACTCAATGTCATTGTAACTTTTTAATGCATTTCACCAGAGAATGTTGTTGCACGCTAAAGATCGTCTGATGTCAGTGTCGAGTACAAGATAAGAAACTTCTATTGCACTTGATGACCAGTTGGCATGCGGTGGATTGATGTGAACTCCTCTTTGGTGCTTGAGTGTATTTTAAAGCTTAATAAGTGTGTCTATATGGGTTAAGAGGGCACGTGATCATGGATGGAAATGAAGCCGTCGGCTGCGTCTTTGAAAAAGAAGAGCGACGGCAACCTTGTGAAAACAAGAACCCAGAAATACCCTCGATGATGTTTCGGTGTGGGCAAAGATCTTTCGTAGACTTTATAAATCATTTGTAGACATGCTCATATGGTGAAATAAAGGTACTCGGATTTAATCCCAGTACGATGAGCGTGATAACTTCGTTAGTCTCGTAGATGACGTTCGCACAAGCACGCATAATATAAAGTTTAAAAGAGGATACAAGAAAATGTTCGAAAAATGTGTGTGTGTGTGTAAAAGGAGTGAATCTAAAAGTATTAAACTTAGACTGGTACCTTTTAAGAATCTATATTTTCCAGGCCTGTTACATTCTCATGTTTTGGTGGACAACAAATAAATGATATTTTTATTTTATCAACAAAATATTAAAAAAAATTAAATGGAAGAAAATGGAGTCTTTAGTATAGTAGAAAATAAGTTTACATGTTTACTTAAAATCCCACAAACAAAAATAAGTCAGAACTTAAATGTTATTGTAAAAGTGTATGTTTTTCAACAAGTTTGTTTTATTTTTATTTTTTTCAATTTAAATTATAACGACAGTACCGATGTAAAACTTAACGATATTTATGTTTATTAGAGTTAAATTATTTTTTAAGAAAAAAACATGTGTCCATCTAATAAACAATTAAATGTTAACTTTTTCAATTCTGTTTTTTAGCATTTTATTCTCTATTTTCTGTTTTTTTTTTTTGTACTACACAAATTGAATGCTTTAAATTCTACCTAAATTCATAACATTCCAAGTGTTTGTTTGGTAAGAAACAATTTATAATTTAGTTGCTGGCTTAAAGATAAAATCAACAACAATAAACTTTATCCGATAAAACGTCAATAATCTCTGGAGAAAAGTTTTTGATAGCTGTACGTAAGTTGTTATAATGTTGTTCGACTTAAAGCTACTTATCATTTTTGATAAGATATTTTTTTTCCTTAAAAAAAATGTTTATCCCTCATTTAATATTTACATATAACAAGTAATATTTTATAAAAAGAAATGCAAATTTTGTGTAGAGAAAAATCAACAACAACACTATCTCTTGTATTACAATCTTTTAAAAAGTAAACCCCAATTTGTGGTAACTCATATTTCTATGTTCTTAAATATATTTAAAATACATAAGAGAACCAACTATGGTCATGTTTGTAACTGCAACTTTAATTGCAAGACTTTTTTAAACATTTGTCTTTAAAAATTTTATTTGTATCTACACTATTCTTAGTTCCCAGCTAAAACTAGGTTATGACTTGCTCTTATTAAACAACATACTTTTCAATGACTCTTACATATCGTTTGTCTTACTGAGAAGTATTTTAGTAATGACTTGATTTATAACGTGATGGTAGGTAGGTAGGTATGGCTGGTGCTAAGTTACCCTCACATCCTCACTCGGAGAACATTACGGTCCATTGTGACGCCTTAATAGAGAGAAGAATAGAAATAGTTAGAATAGAAGAGAAAGAGAAGCAGACTAGTCCAGAGTCTCTGGCGGGAATCAAACCCGCAACCCCCAAACTAGCAGACCAGCATACTACTGACTAGTCCACCGGGGCACCACGTGATACGTAAGTACTTATTTTCAGACATTTGCTTAGATCCACACACAATACAATTTCTTATTGCGACATTTGCTAAAAGCCATTCGACTTCGATGAAATTTTGAACTAAGAAAGATCTTCGTACCGTCAAAAACATATGGTTTACGTTTCTTTAATGTAAAAAATAATTCCTAAAACTAATTTGTATGGACAAACAACTTTTGTCGGGTCAGCTAGTGGTTTTATAAAAAAAAAAAATCCTTAAAAATAAAAATAAATCAATCCTATTTCATCTCTCTCGCACAAGCTGAAGAATGGCTGCATTAAAGTTGCAGGTGTGGACACTGTCGGCGCTTATATTTGGAAACTGCAAGAAAAAGAAATTTCTTCTATTCATAAGTCAATTTTGTGTGTGTTTTATTGTTCAAGCCAAAGCAACAATCAATTATATTTTTAGTTGGTTACATTATGCAAATATCAGTTCGTCGTTCAGTAACTGAAGGAACCGGTTTAACACAAACACATGTGTGTCCAAATATACGAATACTTTGCAAATGTATAAAATGATATAGTTGATGACCTTTTATTTAAAAAATCACTAAATTCAAGAGTACATTTCGGTATTTTATTTGTTTTTCCTTTTTTTTTTTTGATTTCTTGGCTCACATTTTGCAATTTTCCAGCTGCTTTTTTGTTTTAAACAACAAACAAAGAATATACTTAAAAGAAAACTATAACACTATACAGTGTTGTCAACAAGTTTTTCTATTCCTTTAAATACTAAAAGGAACTTACATGTTTTGTCATATGCAAGCAAAGTGTAGTTACTAACCTTACATACGTAAAATATAGATATTTTCAGTTTGTTCCTTTACTTATGTTGATGACTGTATATGTTGTTCTTTTTCCACAAAGGGTTTCTTCTTGAGTTTGTTATTTTTCACTCTTTATTATGTTTTTTCTACTTTGGTTTGGCGTTACGATAAATTAATTTGCAAACAAATTGGTTCGGGAAATTCGAAATTCGATTGAGCTGCGGGATTTCTTTTGTTAACCGAGTTAGGAAAATTGTTTTATTTTTTGTTTTCTATTATTAAGTTTCTTGTTTGTTTTTTTTTTTTTTTTGTTACTAGTCTTGCCTTTAATTTTGGTTACTTATGCTGCAAACTTTGTAATGGTCAGAGTTTGAAGATTAAAGAAATCAAAATAAAACAGAACAGAATTGAACTTTTAGTTAACACAATCAAGATGAAGAAAATCAACTTTTGCATACAAATTTGCTTAAACAATTTGTAATAGTAAAAAAAGAATTTAAAATCATATTAAAGAGGGGAGTTGTAAGTCAACAAGAGTTCATATGTTCATATCGTTTAAATTCATTTTAATGTTTTTATTTTTTTTTTTTTTTCAAAAATAGAAATAACAAAAAAATTTGTTTAAGGATTTAATTTTTCAAAAATGTTTATTTAAATAAAAAAATATTGTAATAATTATTAAATTACAGTGAAAACTCTTAGCAACAGATACACAAACTTTAAAGCAAATGAGGAATGCAAAGACCTCTAGACTTTAAAACACTTTGTCAGCCAATACTATTTGCTAAAACTGGACCTGGAAACGCATAGAAACAGTAGTATTAATAATAATATATACTCTGTGCGTCCTCGAAAAAATAAAGCCTGATGACACCTCATGATAAATTTCGATTAAAAATCACCTGCATCATTCCATTTTCTTGAGGATTATAACGTTGGCGTTTATTTTGTAACAGTTTACTTTAAAAATACCAAAACTAAAAATAAAGCTTCTATCATGTGCACAAATGGGATGATATATGTCAGATCACCGGGTTACATGATTAATTAATGATTAATAATAAAATTATAATGAATTTATAATAAAATGATGTAAAACATGTAGTTTTTTTGGAATATTAACGAAATACTTTTTTCACTTTAAAGGACTTATTGGTGGAAAATTGAAATGGCATAACGGCAAGTAAAAAAATATCTTTCCCAGAAAATTGTTCAAATCCATACATTATGAAAAAAGTTATAGATCAAAATGTACGAAAATTTATGCCGCACAGTGTCTTTTTCGGTTCGGATTAAAAGTCTTGTAATTATGGAAAATTTAGGTGACACGCCTACTTCAACGCCCAATTCCCATATAACGTTTTATGATAAATTCATTTAATATCTATAGAAAGTTAAATAAGTAATAACAAAAATCGTTTCCATAACTTTAGGAATTGATACCTTGATGGATAACGACAAGATTTTAAACTTGTAAATTTTTTTATTTAAATACATCAAAATGTAAGTCCGTATGTTGCAAAAATTAAAAAATGCTTGAGTATACTTTTTAAAATAAGTTATAAACTATAAAAAACTTCTTTTAACTATGTACTGGCTTTTTTGTAAATCTACGGCCTTATTCATAACAAAAAAATGGCATAAAGTTTATTCATAACACACATGCCAAACCCTGGCTAAAGATTTGCCAAACTTTTGTAAACGAGCTGCCAAACGTTGGTCAGCTGTTCTGTGCTGTTGTACATTACCAATATTTTTTACCTACCTTTTCCCAATTTACAGACCGTTTTCCTTGCTTATACATTTTTATTTTATTTTTAATTTATTTTTCAATTTAAAAAATTATTAGTTTGGATGGATGAACAAAAAATGTCAAAATCAGGGATGATATACAAAAAATTTTTGAATTTTTTAGGAGTATCATGCAATTTCAGAGTTGATTTATGAAAAGTTGGCAGACGGATAAAAGTTTCTAATGAAACTTTATCAGCATTCTAGTTAGCAACTCGTTGTACGTAGTGTATATTTAAACTGTGGCTAACTTTTTGTTTTGAATAAGGCCGCTAGTATTTATTTGAATTTATTGTAAATCATTTTTATTTTGGCTTCAGTTCCTATTTTTTAAAAGAAATTGTAATCATTTAAGAATATTGCAAAATATTATAAAATTATTCCGATATTAGCTAAGTAAGATGCATTTGCGCAAAGGGCTACAATATCATCATCATCAGCACTTTTTATCGGTATACTCATATGTAATTTGGATCTACTAAGTATTTATGCTACAACTTAATGAAATTAGAAAATTTTTCAATATTCTTAATTGATTACAATTTTATTTAATATAAAATTTTTTTTTGGAAGTTTAATAATAGGAAAATTAACTTAAGTCATAATAGAAATGATTTACAATGAATTTAAAATAACAAGTTCGAAAAAATCATATTTTTTAAATTTATTTGTTTACTTTTCTATTATTTATTTAATTTTACCTTTTTGCTTTTTAACTTCTTTTTTGTTTTTATTTTATCGACAAAAAGTTTAATTTTGTACCCGACTTATAAACCAATTGTTTAAGTCGCGGCTATGGCGCCACTTACTTTGTGAGGAATGTTGGATGAATCACAAAATCGATAGGGCAAACAATAACAAGTGTCAACAAATTTAACGATTATCGGATCGTTAAAAGTTGGTTAATCGCATCACAGTAATCAAATTGTCAAATCGTCTAACATAAAATTTGTTGTTTTTTTTATCGACAAAAAAATTTAACTTTATACCTGACTCAAAAACCACTTGGTTATAAATTATCCTAGGACTAAAAAATTCTCTTTTATAAGGAAAAAAACGTCAGTCAAATGTTAAAGCAATATATCGATGGTCAAAAGTAGAAAGCCCTAACTCAAGTTATTGTTACCTTTTAGAGGAGAAGGTAAAAACGTGACAGAAACTGCATCGACAACAAAAATATCGTCGCTGCAAACATCGTAGAAAACATGAAGTATTGCCGCTATATCGGTATCGGATGCATCGCTTTTTCTAAAGTTACTTTAAAATTAGGTATAGCGTATTTTTTTAACATATTTTTTAGTAAAATTAAAATATTATATTACGTCTGTTGTTTTGTATATGTTTTAAATTTGTATAGGGAGACTTACCGACATATTTATAATTAGTTTATAAGTTTAAACGATTTGTAAAACAAATTTTTATCTATAAATTTTATTTAGAAACCTTTTATAACATTTTTAATTTTTATTTACACGTTGTTTTATCAATTAGCTATTTAAAAAAAAGGCAAATTCAAACACTGAACCCACTTAGGGAACTTAGCTAAATATTCGTATAACACTACACATTTACACATATTTATTATTTCATTATATTTTATTAAACACAGCATCTAATGTAATTTACCATTATTGACGCGATAATTATAATTTCTAAAAAACGATTGATTTTATTTAAACACAACACTTTTAATATATTTTTACTTCTTAATACACTTATTTCATTTAAACATTTAAATTGCCCGTAAACTGTAATTAATTTATCAATGTGTAGAGTTGTGGAGTTGTATTTAAAACATAAAAGCATTAGCAAAGTCTCAACTAGATAGACTTTGAAAGAGCTTAATGCAACACAAAGCTCGCAGCAGAAGATAATTTTATCTAATGCAGCATATCATACACACACATACATTTATACATGCATATTTTTTTTTTTTTCATTATATGCGGCAAAAAAATTATTTTATTTAACGCAGCATCTAATGTAATTTACCATTATTGACGCGATAATTTTATTTTCTAAAAAACGATTAAGTTTATTTAAACACAACACTTTTAATAAATTTTTACTTTTTAATACATTTATTTTATTTAAACACTCGAATTAAAATATTTATAAAACAAACGATAGCACTTCTTGCTCCGGCGGAAATTGCGCGTAAACTGTGATTAATTTATCAAAGTGCAGAGTTGTATTTAAAACATAAAAGCACTAGCAAAGTCTCAACTAGATAGACTTTAAAAGAGCTTAATTCAACACAAAGCTCGCAGCAGAAGATAGTTTTATCTAATGCACCATATCATACACACACATACATTTATACATGCATATTTTTTTTTTTCATTATATGCGGCAAAAAAATTATTTTATTTAACACAGCATCTAATGTAATTTACCATTATTGACGCGATAATTTTATTTTCTAAAAAACGACTAATTTTATTTAAACACAACACTTTTAATAAATTTTTACTTTATAATACATTTATTTCATTTAAATACTCGAATTGCAATATTTAGAAAACAAACGATAGCACTTCTTGCTCCGGTGGAAATTGCGCGTAAACTGTGATTAATTTATCAAAGTGTAGAGTTGTAGAGTTGTATTTAAAACATTAAAGCATTAGCCAAGGCGAATTCAATCAGGTAATCTCTTTTGTTTTTGTATTTTTGAACCTAATTGTCAAAAATTTTCTGAATAAACACATTTACATTTTTTTTAAAGAAAATTATGCCGGTCGCAGTAAAATTTAAGAATTTTAATGTGTTTTTCTTTCAAAACTTTATACATATATATTTATATATTTTGCTCATCATTAAGTACACGAAATAAAGTTCCACTACCTATAAAATATTTTTTCTACACATCGCGAAGAAAGGCATTTTTCACGAACATTTTTACAATTTGTTAGTCCTTTAACTAAAACACAAATTTTTATGTTTTTTTTTTTATTTTTAAACAATTAACACAAATGTACATTAGGAGTACAACCAAAATAAGGCCCTATCACCACGCTGTACCCGATGTTGTGCTGAAACCGAAAAATGTTTCCTCAGGTCATTTCAGAACAAAAACGTTCCGCGTCGAAGTCGATTACTGAAAGCCCATTAAGATTTTTTTTATTTTTTTAAAATTTTTTATTTTATAATTATTTAACTATATATATATTTCTTAATGTAATTATATGATTATAATCAAAATCACAATCTAAAAAATATCTTTGTAAGTGAAATTACTTAATTTTTTAGAACTTACTGCAGTTCTTATTGTTTTTTTTATGCACTACATAATGGTATGGATAGGGCCATTTTGATATTTTCAAAAATTGTAAAAAAATTTTCTCCCTAATGTATTTACATACATATATTTATTTTGAATTCAAACCGTTTTATCCATAGAAATTATTTTTTTTTACTTTTTAAACATTTATTAAAATTTTTCGGCAAGCTAATGTAAACAAACATAAAAATACAAATTTTGAGATTTTGTTCTTAAAGAGTTCACCTGATATGAATTCGCCTTGATAATTAATTTATAAAAGTGTAGAGTTGAAGAGTTGTATTTAAAACATTTAAGCATTAGTAATGTCTCAACTAGATAGACTTTGAAAGAGCTTAATTCAACACAAAGCTGGCAGCAGAAGATAATTTTGTCTAATGCAGCATATCATACACACACATACATTTATACATACATATTTTTTTTTTCATTATATGCGGCAAAAAATTATTTTATTTAACGCAGCATCACCTAATGCCATTTACCATTATTGACGCGATAATTTTATTTTCTAAAAAACGATTGATTTTATTTAGACACAACACTTTTAATACATTTTTACTTTTTAATACATTTATTTCATTTAAACACTCGAATTAAAATATTTATGAAGAAACGATAGCACTTCTTGCTCCGGCGGAAATTGCGCGTAAACTGTGATTAATTTATCAAAGTGTAGAGTTGTATTGTTATGTGGAAATTAAAGATGATATTGTGCAGAGTTGTATTTTTATTTATAAACACTTAATGGAAACAAAAATGGTATTTCCATTTTTTGGTCGTTTTTTACATAAATAATAATATTTTATGAAATAAAGCTAAACATTTTCATGTTACAAATAACAGAATAATTCTAAGTTTAGACATACACCTTAATTGCGCAATTAACAAATTTATACATATTGATAAGACCTCATAAAACTATTAAGTGATATAAAAAAAATTTATATAATAGGTTCGTTCATTTAGTTTTTCAAAAGTTTTTCAAAGCCCATTAAAAAATTTGATTTTAATTTAAAAAAATATATGTGGCAATATTTTGTTCTTTAATATTTCAAGAATTAAAAACAAAAAGAAAAATAGATAAATTACGATTTTGTTTGAAAATATTATGGAAGTAAGTGAATTAATTAATGATATTAATTGTAACAAACAATACAAATTAGAAGTTAAAGCTAAAATTGATTTATTGATATTTTTTTTCATCAAGTTTGTATCAAAAATACATTTTTAAAAAATATATATCTAATCTATAAACACAAGTTTCATGAAACAAAAGAGAAGCAAACAAGTAAGAGTGCTATATGTAACCGTGCCAGATCTGATAATACCCTTCACCATCATGTACTTAGGTATAATTCCACATAGTAGTACAGATATATTTCAGGTTGTACCCATTTTTCCTTATTATTTTCGACGCCATCTTTGATTTTATATTTTTACGTAGTTAACTGTATTCTACTTGTCAAGCCCTTTAATTTAATACCCATAATGATGGGGTTAAAATATTTGATCCGCCATTTTGTTTAATACGCCAATTTAGATTTTAAATTTTTTAATCATTTACTGTATTCTACTGGTCAAGCCCTTTCATTTGATGTCAATATTGAGAGGGTTCAAGAAGTTACATTTTAAAATACCAGATTTGACCGATACATACATTTTTTGTTCACTATTTTGTAGTGGCGTCCAACATGAATTAAAATTTTTTATAGTGCTTATATTGTCAAGTCCTTTCAGATGATACTAAAATTGACTCTCTCGGTTGTCTAGAAGCTGAAAAAAATGATTTTCGGTTGTAAATTTTTGGAATATATATATTTAAAAAAAAAAAACAAATTTTTGCCTATAACTTTACCGATTATAGCCCTCTTTATCCAAAAATGTTCACGAATATCTTAAGAGGCATATTATATCTAAGAATAGTAGCAAAGGTACCTATAAATTATTCTATTTCTAAAAAAATTTAATTTTGGTGGTACAAATATGGGAAAATACAGAGGCAGTCGTGTTTATTTGCTCATATCTCAGAAAGTAATGGGGCGATTGTGCTGAATTTCAATAGCGATTAATTCTCGGATATTTTCAAAAGATTGATACCATACACAGAACTAAGAAACATATGGTTGCTTCTAAAAGTTGATTTCAACCAACACACTTTATGGGGTCGAAAATGAAAATAGTAGAAATTACAAACGGAATGACAAAGCTATGTATACCCTTGTACACCACTGGTAAAGGGTATAAAAATTTTTTTTTGGCTCAGCTGGGATTTAATGCCACATTATCCCTAACCAGTATACCACGTTTGTATGTATGTGTTGTATTTTGTTGTTGTGAAAAAAACGATGTGGTCGTAGCTTTTTTGCTCATATCTCAGTTGTTTATAGAGGGAGTTTTCTGATTTTCAATACCGATATGCTCCCGAATATTTCTAATATTTCTAATATTTTAATAACTCACGCAGGTTTAGCCGATGTCGGGGGCTTCAAAAACAGGGACACGGACAGACAGACAGATTGACGGAGCTTATCCCCTATTCATAAGCTTTCAGAAAATAAACACTTTATGGGTTTGGAAATTTAGATTGTAAAAATTGAAATTGAAATTGTGAAGGGTATAAATAGAGAGAAAAAATTATTTACATTTTCCGTTTAACAACATAATTTTACATTTACATTAGTTTAACTATATTTTTATTTGTATGAGAATATTTTTTCTGAAACAAAAATTTTCAATAGACTTCCTTTAATATTTACCCTGAAGTCATCATTTGTTATTTTTTTGTAAATAAATAAATCATAAAAAATAAAATAAAGAAATACTTTTCACAAATCAAATTCGCTAAAATCTAGCTACCATTTATTTAAAAGTAATTTTAAAAATAGCAAAAAAAAGCTGCATAAGAAAACTTGTAAAATCCATATTTTACACTACAAAAAATCTATACAAAAATAAGCAGATGAAAAACGAAATAAATTCTTTTCTAAATAAACGAGCTAAAAAAGAAGAGAAAGGAAAAAAAACTTGTAAAAATTTCAACAATGTTTATAGATTTCGTTGTACATTTTGACAACAATATACACGCACAACATTCTTGTATTATCCTGGCAAAGCAACAGAGGGAGCACGACGCAAAAAAAAAACTGAAAAATACACGAAATAAGGTTGAGTTTCCACTTTCAGGATAAACAATTCTTAAGTTTTCAAATCTAGCAACTTTTTGCATTAACTATCAAAAGAAAATGAAAACTTTTCACACATTGCTTTCTACTTTACACATGAAAACTATTTGTATTTATAACATTGTGTATGTACTTCTCTCTGTCCCTCTCTCACTTTTCCACGTCCCAAAACAATACAAGATTGAAGAAAGGATTTCAAAGTAATTTATTTAACTGAAATAATGTTTGCTGGAAATTGTTGTGTTCACTCTTTTTTTGGCAGAAAAATATCAATTTTTTTTTCCAAATGTTTTATTGAAAACAATTCTAATTTTAATCATTAAATTAAGGGAAAAAAATTGTGGATTGCACAGATTTTAATGGGTAGGTTCATTAATAATTAATCACATCAACATAATTAACAAGATGGAAATAAACACTGAAGCTACATAATATAATCAATTAAAAATATAAATGGCTAAATCATAATACGAATACGTTTTGAAATATTTCGTTACAATGTGCAATGCCAGGCAATTTTTTTTATCAGGAAATCGAAATTCGAAGATTTTTTTTTTGTATATTTTTTTATATAAAGTTTGACATTAGAAATAAGTAAGAGATGAGAGAAAATTTTTTATATGTGGTCTTTGAGAGCTTAAAATAAAAATAAGCATAGAAAAAAATAATAAACTGACGAATCAAGACTGCCTGATGAATGAATATGCCTTGGTGCAATGAATACAAAATAAAATCCAGTTGAGAAGCCTGCCTGTTTAGCTCATGTTTTTTTTTTTAAAAATAAAATAGAAAATTTCTAATCCATCAACTATATGTATTACTAAATGTAACCGACATATCGAAGTCTTAAATAAAAAAGGGCGTAACTCGATTTTCTATTACTTTACAGGAGAAAAGGACTGTGCGGCTCATTTAAGAGTTTAAATTTTAAAATACAATAAAACAAAAACGGTTTGAAATTTTGCCAATTTTATTTTTTTTGTTTGCCAAGTACAATTCTTCCCGTTAGAAATGAAATATTATTTTATTCCTGTGGCAACCGTGGCTGGTCTTGCAGTGTCCCATTTAATCGGACCAATTTTCGAGCACTTTTTCGAGTGTATGGAGTTATATCTCGGTAATGTCTCCAAGCGTTCTACTCAACAAATCGATTGTGGCATGAGATGTGTGACAAGTTGCATCATTCTGTTAAAACCAAACATCGTTCACATTAATACCAAGAAGAGTGAGCTCAACAAAATCGGTTATGATGGTGCGACAGTTGTATTCATTGACCGTACATAAGTACATGTACATAAGTATTGCCAGATTCATAATAATCGCTGGTTAAAATTTCATACGATGGCCTACCCTATGTATAAATGAAACGTTCCATGTATGTAAACGCATCAGGTAAATAGTGCTGAAGCGATTTCAATACGAAATTTTCAGGATATGGTTTATAAAGAAAAAAAAACTAAATAACTCCTGGTAAAACTCGGAAAATTTAGGTTTTTTAAATATAGTGCCTACTATTCACTTCTCATTTTTTCTATATATAAACTGACTGAAGGAAAACGTTAAAAATTAAATATTTTTAATACAAATACTGCCTCCATTATACTTCTCACTTTTTTAAGAGACAGAAATTTTTAAGAGAAACTCGTAGATCTAGATTTTCTAAACACACTACTCCTTCTATACACTTTTCATTTCTCTTAATAAGAGAACAGCGTTACTAATATAATAGATGTGAAAATTTGGACTTTTTGTTTTTGTTATTCAATCACGCAAAAATGACTAAACGGAACTCAATGAAATTTGGTACACATAGTCTGCCTTTCACCTCGATAACTACACAAATGAAGTCTTGGGCATACGCTAAAAAAATATAAAGAAATGATTTGGGTTCGCACTTTCTTATGTGGCAATAAATCTATAACATTCAACCATGGCTTAGGAAATTTTTCCGGTGTGATGTGTTTGAACCATTGTTTCTTAAAGCAAATGAAACAATGACACAAATGTAAAATACATAAATCTTCCTTGAAATGAGACACAGAAGTATTCAACTTTAATTGCAATATGCAGCAAACATTATGAATAAAAAGGCAGTCTAAAAATTAACTTCATATATGCAATTATTTTACAAAAGTGTATTCTTCAACATATGTGTGTAAGTATGTCATTTTATCTTATTAAAAGATTGCTAAGATATGCTTCGTATAAAGAAAAGCCAACACTTACTACCTACAGACTTTATAATACTTGAGAATTTAGTAGAAAATTGCAGAAAATTAAATTAAACATGAGCAATTCTACACCCACACACTCGTATTTAAACATGTGTGAGAACAATCAATTTATACGAACGTACAGAAATATTTACGCTTCTTCATGTTGCTAGCAAAACAACAATCTGTCCTTCTTATTCACTCGTTCTCTCTTCTCCTCTAAGTCCTTGCTTCTCTGTGTGGCTCCTTAATTTTTCATCATCATCATCATCATCATTATTATTATTATTTTGGAAAGGAAAGTTTTTATAATGTCAACTGCAATTTAATGCTCAAGCTGAAAAACAATCAATGCCTTTTTGCAACGTTCGTTGTTGTCCTATACTCTACATTATTTCTAAGATTCGTTAAAACCCCGTAATTGCAGGCAATAGCAGAGAGTTGATTAAATTAATCAAATTGCATCGAAACTTAGAGAAAAAATTAATCGAGAAAAATATTTTGTATTGAAGTGATTGAACTAAATTCCTTAAATTGCAAAAATTTTATGATTCAAGATATAAATCACAGTATTTGATGGCAATTGCAATGTCATTAAGTTAACTTTAATAAGGATTTTAATAGATTAAGAGTGCCACCGTATTTTTTTTTTTTTTTTTCAATTAAATTATATATATTTTACAAATTCAATATTTTTTCAAATAAGACACAGTTTTAGTAATAAAATGTGGAGAACTAAAAACTTTATAGAGCCAAAATAAAAACAAAAAGATGTCTCAGTAAGAATGCATTTAAAAAGAAAGACTCGTGTTTTTTCGGATAGTTGGAATTTTTTTATTGGATTGTAAAGAACACATGTTCCGATTAAGTTCTATAAACTAACTGGAAGAAAATCTTTAGAAAGTCTTCATAAGCACACTGCGCACACTTAGAAATATGAAATTCTACTTACCTAAGGGTCATATAAAAAATAACTTAAAAAAAAAATGTTTTCGGAGCTGTATTTTAAAATTTATAAGCGCTAAATATGTCTACTAACAAATACCATATGTGTTGCCTTGGTATGGCAATACTAAAATGGTGGTAAGTAAGTATTTGCATATTCTTAAGCATACCTTTAGGTGCCTGAAAATTTTTTTAAGTTCCCCATGTTTTCTTAAAAGGAAATTTGTCATACTAAAAGATGTTTTTGCTGGACAACATGCAACTAAAGAAATAAAATTATAGACAAATTAGAAAAAAGGCTACAGGAAAAAAATTAACGAATTCTGTTTTTATAGACGATTTAAGACACATTTTTAATTGTTTATAGTTCATAGGCATTCTGTATATATGAAGAATTACTTCGATAAATTCTTTTTAAAAACTTGCAAAAGAAAAATTACATAATTTCACTTGGAATAATTTTTCGTTTAAACAAAATATCAATATCAGTTAAAATACATAGTCATTGTATTGTAAATTAAATTTACTTTTCCCTAAGAATTTCTGTATAAGAAACTCTTACTATACACACATATACATACGTTATATTAAGGTTAAGGTTAATTTCGTTTTCGCTTTAGGCTTAGCAAATTACTAACAAGGCCAGCTTCTAATTTAATCATCTTTTATACAAAAAACAAATTCTCGAACATAAGGATAATGTTAATATTCTTTAGGAAATAGTTATTGCGATTACAGAACATGCAAACTTATGTAACCAACATTATATTCACCGTCTTTTGTTACCCAGGTGTGGGTAACTTAAACTTTGGAAAACAATATATAATGGAAAATGCGTATAAATTTAGTTTGGAACAAAAAATAAATAATTATAAATGAACTAAAGCCAAAAACAAAATATAAAATAAATATTTGAAATTAATAAATATTGTCAATACAATAATAAACAAAATGTTATGAAATTAATGGGGGTGGAGAGGTGCACTTAGGTGTGTAAAGTCCTCTGTCTGGCAACAGCAAAAAGCGATTTCTCTTTCGGATCTTCCTATCAACTCACTAATTCCAGCCTTAGGCCAATTATGCCCTGGTAATGCCGATCAAGCAACCACAGCTAGAGTAATAATGTGCACCTATAATACCTACTTAATAGCCTTCCAAGTGGTAATATGTAACTACTTTTACTGTGGTAATTTCCTTTAGGGAATTCACCTTAATTCTTAACCAAAATAAAAAGTTTATACCATTATTATGTAACGTGCTCAAAATGTTTGATAGAGTAGATACATAGTATATGTATGCGTGTACATTGCTTATCAGTTTATGGCTGTGACTTCATCATCAGTAAAACTAAAATTATAAATTATGATTATCTATTTTTACTAAATATAAAGATGTTACTTTTAAATTTTAACATCCAATACTAGCTTTCTGTATACTAGCCTATAGAATGGTACATTATTCACCAACTGCATTAACAATACTTGGTAAATAACTAGTCAGTATAAGCTAAAAAGACAGAGCAAAAATACCAACTACTGATAAAACTTTAGGACACATAAATAAATTAAACACCAACGGTCTAATTCATAGAAACTTAAATAGCTTAATGCAGCAAAGCTATTGGTAGAAACGAAATTTAACGTACATACATATGTATGTATGCATGTACAGTCACGAATAAGAAGTTAAGACGCTCTAAAAAATAATTTTAAAAATATGAATACCCCAAAAAGTACGGCAACTTTATAAAACATCTTAAAAACAAGCAATCACAATAGAGGAAAAGAGCATATAACCGAGAGTTTATTGTGAATGATTAGGTAAAAACAGTAGTAATAGTGTGTTTCCACTACAACTAAAACAGGTTATATTAAGTACAACATATTAAAGTGTTTGTACTATTTTGTAAATATTTTTGAGGCATCATCGTTGCTACAACAAACACAAAAAAGCAAAAAACAGCATGGATGTTATTGTGGATTGATAAAGCGTTAAATATAAATGTATATATGACGCAACAAAAGTTAGCGGCACCGCTTTTGCAACCCTATTGAATTCGCCCTGAAAATGTCAATTTTTCCATTCACAACAACGCTTATCATAGACACCGACCCATTGTTACGTAGGCAATTTTCGACATGTTTCACTAGTCAACATGTTAAGTGGGATGTTATCTTCATATAAAATTTGTATGGGATACCAAGGTGTATACACATATTTATATACTCAAATTATACGTAAGTGGAAAAACACTATAAAATAAATACAGCTCTTTGTTCCCAATATTATGTATGTATGTGGTTAACTAATCTAAGTGACTTTTTAAATCAAGATTACAATAGCCATAATTTACATTTAAACAATATTCATATCAATCTTATAATTTTAAATAAAATAAATAAATAATTATTATATTGTGTCCTATTTATCTCTCTTTTTTTAAATTACAGTAGTTAAGTGAGATGTTGTTGACTTAGTTAGAAAGATTTTTAATCCTTGTGATAAGGGAACTACATTTCACTGGTGAAAACTTAAGGATGTCAAAAATTCAAGACGTGAAATACAAGTAGTCATCGGCAAATTACTATGTAACATAATTGATATCGATAAACAGGGAATTCCTAAATATGCTCTAAAAATTGTTTACATACCTTTCGCATGCAAAAAAAAACATAGGGCCGTATTCATAAAAAATATTTTAGGTTTATTGAAGGCATATTTGACAAATATAAATATTTTTTATGAATACGGCCAATTCTGAACAATTTTACTCTACCTGGAATATAGAAATCTTTAATTTTTTATAATAAAGTTTCAACTACACGATATTAAAAAGATTTTTATTGGTATTAATTTTTTTTTTAATTCGAAACTTCAAAAATGCTGCAAATATGCCTTTAAGATGAAAATATACAGAAATTCATAAAGTTCTGAAATCTCAATTTCAGGGGCCAAATTACGGCATTCGATCACGATCGAAATTTTACTCGAACGATCGAGTTTGCTGTGCTTTAGGTATAGAGAATCTAATAAGAATTTTCAAATTTCGATCACGTTCGAATGCTGTAATTTGCCTCCAGCACTCCGCGCAGGAAAAAACTTATTTAAATCATAAGGCCAAATTACGCCATGCAGTTGTGTATGCAATTCAAAAATTCTTTTTAGAATACCTGTTTTAGAAGCACAGTATACTCGCACGATCGAGTAAAATATTATTACCTATAAAATGTCGTAATTTGATCCCTATTCACATTATAAATTTCTGACTTTGTTTACCTTTGTGGAAGTCGATGATAAATAAAACGAGTTTATATTAAGTTTTAAGGTTAGACCATGCACTGTTCACTCATTCACGGTAAATGTGCTGTATGTTTTATATAATTTATTATTTACTTTAATAAAGAAATGTAAAAATGTTTTTTTTTCTTTTTTATTTAAATTTATTTTATTTTGCATAACTATAGTATAATTATTTCAAAATGTTTTGCTAGATTATGTACCTTTATGTATTTGTATATATGTATGTTTAATAATAACAAATAATTGTTTTTCTTACTAAATGTTTATTTTTTTTTTCTTTCTTTCTTTTATGTATAATATCTAGCTATGTATGAAATTAAGTAAATAATTTTAGGTGAACATACATACATATCAAAAAAAAAAAAGCTGAAAAAGGAATTAAAGAAAATTTAGGTGAAGTTGTACGTACGTAACTCCGGAAATGGAGTAAGTAAAACATTTATGTCCATAATAATACTTGGTGCATCTTAATAACAATATTTGCGTTAGAGTAAAAATATAAAAAGCAAAATATAAAGAATGGAGAGAATATATTAAAGTTTTGGAAATTTGAAAAACCATCACAGCACTATTCCATAATAGTAAATATATTGTTTTTTTTTTTTTTTTTTTGGAAGTGTAGCTTAAATATACATAAATTCTATAAAATTAAGAAATTATTAAAACGACATAGTCATAATGAAAATTCCTCAAGATAAACATATATATGTATTACATATTTATCTACATATTTATGTCTATACAAAATCCTGTCTTTTCAAAACTTGCTTAAAAATCGAAATACATTTAAGCATTGCGGCTGCATGAGCGTTATTATAACAAAAATTTAATCTGGGATACTACCGTTACCGTTATGTTAATAGTTTAGTTTTTTAAACGCGGATGGTGTTTTCAGTAATAAAATCTTGTTTAAGTCGCAAATATTCATTGAGACGGGTGATGGCATAATTCTGAAAAGTAAACAAAAATTTTTTTTATTTATATTCGTATTTATTATAATTAAAATTACAACAAAGCTAAGAGCACTAACGACGAAGGCTATCGGCTTGACAAATATAATAAAATAAATATAATATAAATTCTGCGTTACTGCAGTTCACTCAACCTAACAAACTTACCCAATAACCAAATTCTATGTTGGAGGTCACATTCACCACCGACCACAAGCCCCAGAAGAGATGTGAAAACATTGTAAATAGTTTCACTTCGTTTTCAACATCATCGATTTCTTTTTGATTTGGCTCCCAATCATCATCACTTTCATTTAATCTCTTCAAATAGGATCTGATAAATCTGTGCCTTTGTTCAAGAGTGGGAAATTGATGCTTGTGATGATGGTAAAAAGGAAACACGGTATTACTGTAGTCAAAAGTCCATTCTAGAAAATGGTTAGCTATATCAAAACCTCTGTAATTGTAAGCACAATATTCAAAGTCTATTATCATTAGATCAGGTCCATTAGAATCGGCCGCGCAGAGTGCAGTATCAGTAGAAGAATCCAGATCTACAATTCTTAAACGCTTGCTGGAAAATAAATTAATAAAAAGTTGTGCCTTGAATTAGTTAACAGATTTCCTTTTAATTTTGTTTACGATTTACCAGGTAATTTTGAATTTGGCAAAAACATTTTGATTTCAAATGCACCAGCACGATCTCACAGAAGTTATTCATTTATTTGAAATATTGAACAAAAAAAACTTTTCACTTTGTGTAAAAAATTCAATTCAAGCAGTTGTTATAAACTGAAGAACTCTTAATCACTTGAATTTAAACTTTATTTTATTAAAAAAATATTTCTGAAATTCAACTTCATTAGAATTTAAAATGCGAATTGTATTATTTTTTTAATTTCTTATAATTAAGAGATTAAAAAAAACTCTGCAAGTTGTAAAAAAATGTTTTGCGACGTCCCTGTACTCCGTAATCGAATGTCGGACTTCTTAAAAATATGAAGCGCAATTATAGGTACAAGGGTTGCCTTTTATATTTCGGGATTGGGCAACCCCAGTGCTGCAATCTTACGTTTCAATACTAAAGTTTGAAATTGTTGACAATTACGTACTCGAAACGTTTTGACGTACGAACGCTATTGGTGTTGTTTACAATGACTTGAGGAATTCATGTCGGCCATAATATTGCATTAAGTCGTGAACATTTTTGAGCTATTTTTTTACAGCTTTTGACGTGGATTAAATCAACAACAGTGCATTTATGAACTTAATTTGATTTTTAGCGGTGAATCACCATTAAAGACCAGCCATCATCGATAGTTTGCTGAATTCAATTGTGGTCGTAGTTCGCTTAACGACGAGTTTCGTAAAGGTTGTACAAAATCGGTTGTTTCAAAAACCATTGATGCTGTGCGTGAAATGATACTGCAAGATCGTCATGTAACTTATCGTTAGATTGAGGCAGGCAACCTTAATTATTAAAGTGACCAGCATGCATTCAATATTGCATGAACATTTGGCTCTAGTCGATTGGTTGCAAGAAATGTTTAAAAATTACGTTCGAGATGCTTCAAAAGCGTGGATTTATGCGTATGATCCCGAAAGCAAATAGCAGTCTACTGTATGGGTATTCCAAGACGGGCAAACTACAATAAAAATCATTTAAACACTAATAGCAAATGAACGATTGTTTTTTCGGATGACAAATATTTATTTATGATCTGAAATCGCGATATATAAAAGGCATCCCTCGTATAACTAGAGTTCATTTAAGTGGCAACAAAAATTATGGCACAATACTTAACTATCCCTTCCCTAATCAGACAAATTGAACCGAAACAATTACACGTGCACTCACAAAGCCTCAGTTTCTACTAACTTTCGAGGCTCATTTAAAAAGATTATTTATTTCAATTTCAAAACTCTCCCTCGCTTTTCTGTTTTTCGAGTGAAATTAAATTATTTGTAATTATCATAGCAGTGTTGTTGTTTATGACAACAATTCTACGACAATTTCTAATAAGTTGATTGCACTCAGAATACAGAACAAAGAGATCAGTTTGCCTTTCAACATACATATGTATTAAAAAATACAAAATCTAATATTACTGCTACTTACTTATTTATGACATCCGCATCTTCATTATTAGTATCCATTAGCGAATCATCTAAATTTGTACTAAATATAGAAAAAAAAGATGTTCAATTAAAAAACATTAAATTTTTACTTCGAAAAAAAAAATCCAAAAGTCTCACTTACTCTTCTCCGCTATTAGAACTTCTTAACAATATATTACCCTCTTGAAAATCATTATGACAAAATAACACTGGATACTGGCCCTGATCAATAATAGACTTAATCCATGTGGTTTCCTTCGAAAAATTTAGGTTGCGTACAAAATCGGCATGACACTGATTTTCTCGCCAATCGCTGCGGCTTAAAATGGCGGGCAAATGTCGTTGCCAACGATTCATGCAATTCCAAATCCAGTCGGGCTCCTTAGACATGGGTATATTAAGGCCATGTATTTCGCCCATTTTCTCAGCAATTTTAACGGAAATTTTTGGATCGCATAACTCTGTAGTAAGCAAAGCCCTTGCAGGTATATACTGTTCGATACGCCCGCCAGGAAAAATGCCATGAAGTTTAGGACCAAAATGACGTTCACTTAGCAGAGCAAAGACCACAGACTCGGTAATCATGGCTTCGAGAGCATCTTCACCATGAGATTGACCATAAATACGTAGTAGTACCTTGAAAATAGTAAACAAATTATTAACCATTTTGAAAATATAAAATTATGTTTATTTTAAATAGCTGTACATACCTCTTCTGGCTCATTTTCTTTTAAAGCTGCTGAGAACCCAGACGAAGCACTGTCGTATCTTTTGCGTTTGTTGTCATTCAAATCACCATTGTACTGGGACTCATTTCTATTTTCATCATTTAGGATTGCTGTTGTGTCCTGTTCCAAGACTGTTTCCATTATTTGTGATTCTTGGTATTCTGCGTCCTCATTGGCATTGTCTTTCTGTGTTGGCAGACTTACATAATACAAAAAGTTTGACAGACCACCACTGTAAATAAATACACAAAAAGTTTTTATAGTCACACACACACATATACATACATACTATACTACGTATAAAATTATTTCTTAACATTCTACCTGATTCTTTTGACAGTCAATTGTTCTGCTGGCACTTCCTTCCAACGTCCATTTAAATAATCACGACAAATGCGCGAAGCAGCATGACGTATTTCCTCTAAAGTGGCCTTTAATTGAAAAAAAAAAATAAAAAATGTAGTTTTTTATTATAAAATAATAAACATTTTTACAATAAAGCAATTAGCTGCCTACTTGTGGTCCAAATAATTGCCACACCCTTTCATGAGATATTGGTTTTTTACCCACTTTTCTTGCCACACTTTGTTTCATTTTAGCCTTAAGTTCTTAGAGATCCCTTCTGTATTATGTATTAATGTAGGTTGTTTATACTTGTTCAATTCAATGCTTACAGTTTGAATTTTTTTTTTTTCTTTAATAGCAAACAGACAACGTTTTTATTTTGTTGATATGACTAAAGTTTAATTACGTATCGAATTTGAGTTTTTTATTTATAAAAATAAAAATTCATTCGAAAATATCTAAAATAAGGCACTGTCTGTCGTAATATTTTATTTTTTGCAGTTGTTAAATTTCGTCCAAAGCACGTTACGTGTTCAAATAATGAATTTTAACAAATAACAAATTTTATTAAATGAGCACAACCCTGCTGCCAACAAACCAACCTACCCTTAGAAACCAACAAAATATAAACATCCATTCATTCATTGAAATATGTACTAGATTTGTGGTTTTTGCACTTGCTTTGTTTTTATACCTACTTAATACTTCGACTAGAGAAAAATAAGTTTGTCAATGCGTTTGTAACTTAATAAAATGTTGGTCTAAGTTCTCATAAATTGTATATCAGGCGCTGAGTTCCAAAACTCTCTACTGGCATCTGAAATCATTTTTTAAAATTCTATCAAATTCACATTTTTATTGTTTTTCATATTTTAGATTTTTTTACTAGAATTTTTTAAAAATATTTATTGTTTCGTTTTTACATTTTTTATTCGAATCTCCGAACGCCATTTTCACATGATCTCAAATCGCAATAATTAAAAAAAAAAAATAATAGTCTTTTGTGCATAAGCAAATATATTTTTTTAAGATAAATATATAAAATAAAATATAATTAAAAAGTTTAATAACTTGGAATATACATGTAATATATACCGGATCCTTGTAAATTATAAATCAGTTTAGCAGAAAAAAGTGTTGACCATCCCACATTGTTTTAAAATTTTAAAAACGTTTACCTGGTGTTGGGTATATAAAATTCGGCTAGGCCAATTGTTTACATTTTCAAATTCTTTTTTTGTAAATTTTAAATTTCCAAGGTAGTATTTCACCTCGATATTGGCACGCGATTAACACGATAGCTGGTAGTTGCATTTCGCCCGTTTTTATTCTGTTTTAATTTGTTTTTATTTGTTTAAAAAAATATTTTATAAATTACGTGATTTTACACTAGTATTTATGCTTTAAATAGTTTTCCTTTAATAGCTGGTGTAGAGAGAATTTTTCGTTTTTTTGGGATTTTTTTTTGCCGGCATCTCATTTTAATTGTGGATACAATTTATTAGCGCATGCTCTTTGAAAGTGACATTATATGGGGAAAATATACACAACATCATCGCCTATTCTACCAGAAAAGAATGAAAAAATCCCACATATCTTTACATGTAATAAAATTTAAGAACACCTTGTCTGTATATTAAATATTTTTTAAAGGTTTTGATGGCGGTATAAGTAGTTAACGTTCTAGAATTCAAATTGCCACTTTTTAGAAAGTTTATTTTTTATATTATATTAACATATATGAAAGGTAACAATACCCAAAATCATTGGTGGTTGTCCGAAATCTGAAACAAGACCGAGAATTAATCATTACACCATGGGCTAATCTTTTTTACACTTAGGAATAAACTAAACACCAGGTGCATTCCGAAAAGTCCTCTGAAATAATTTCTAGAGACTTACCGATTCCCATGGCAGCAAATTTTCTGACCAGAGGTTAAATTATTGTGGATCCAAGCAGCCAGAAGTGTAACATATTTATACCCCGTACTAATAAAACACCAAAGCCAGGACACCAGCTAATTTGACTCGACCTATGCAATACTTGCTAAAATTGTTTGCAGACGTAGCGTAGACGCATTCAGCAGCACAATAAAAACATTTATTTAAATAGCGATTTTGTTAATACATGCTTAAAGCAGACTCTAAATGATATACAATGTGTCCCGAAATAAATATAACCACTCGAAAGAGATTATATAAACCATTGCATCCGAAAGAAGTGACTGTTTAGTGTTAATTATGGTTTTTAATTGGACTAAAAATTACGCTGAAAGCCACGTTGGAACCAGCATTTTGTAGTAAGTTACAACTATATTTACGCGTTCTTTAATTTTTAAGAGATTCATATATGTAATTCACAAATCTCTCACTAAATATATGATACACTTCAGACATTTGCAGACTCGCGGTTTTAAAACCACATAGTGGATAACCCATTATTTATAAAGCATATGTATGTGTGAAAACTTTTAATTACCAATTTAAATCAATATCGATTAACAGTTTAGAGTAATAAAAATAAATTAAATAAAAACAAAACCTGATTAATTCTAAAGCTCGCTTCAAAAACAATTTTTCAACGAATTATATAATTAATTATAATTCACAATATTTCTAGTTATTTTCATAAAAAAAAACTATACTTTTGGTTTACCCCTGATATATATTATTCTTTTTTTTTTAAACCATATCAAATTAGAAACAAACTTAACCAATGCTTGCAAAATTTTAAATTTAATTACCAATTAAGCACCATAAATCAAAATTAGTTTTTGCAAAGTACTCGTACCTACTTCGTGTTCGAAATAAACTTGTTAAATACATTTATACTTAACATTGAAAATTTTGGACATTTAGTTACAAAAAAATTTAAATTTTGTCACATTTTGATAAGAAGTTTTTTAATATTGGTTCAGTAGATTAGAATAACTGTTAAATTGTTATTGTTTTTTTTTTTAATAAAATGAAAGTGTAGTCAACTTTATAACGTTTAAATGTCTCATTATCGTTTTAATTTCCTTATCACTAACATAAACTTTATACGTTTTAAAAAAAAATTCCAAAACATAACTAGATATGTACTTACATATAAATTCTTATATTTACTTATGTTTTATAATGAAATTAAACCAACTGTGTCAAATAGCAAATAGAATAAAAAAATTCTTCAAATTCAAATAAATATCATTGAAAACATCAGTTTATAGCTTAAATATCTGTGAACGAGTAATATATAAACACATACATATTTTTTTTTTAGCAATAATTTTTTAATTACAATTTCACATGTAGTATTAAAAAAACATTAAATATATATGTATGTAATTCTTTATACAGCGCTTTAGCTTTTATTTTTTTTATGAATGCAATTTACGAATACAAAATATTTTATGTCTGTATTAAAAAAAATAAATTTTACAAAACTCGTGCTAGTATTTGCATTATTTATCTGAAAACAAACATAAATAATTATTTTTGTACGAATAAAAACCAGTTTTAAAAAGTCTTTGACTTTAACCATGCATGGGTAATCGTTAATTTAAATTTGTACTGAACTTTATAATAAAAGTTTTCTTTTCGATATGATAAATGTCAAACTCTATTTCTAAAGTTAAATGAAGTTCGAAGGAGATTATTACTTTTTAAATGAGCAAAATCAGAGAGTTACTCTTAATCTATGAAGGCTTGACAGTCAACTGTTCAAAATATATATGAAAAATAATCAGGTAATATTAGAAAACTACCTGCATATTCGGAAGGTGTTTACAATGAAAAATCAATAAAATCGGCCCATAAGCCCCGTCTTCATTCAAATAGGTCCAATTAAGTACTAAAAAAAATCGAAAGGCTATAGTGTTTGAGATAGTTTTATGCTGCCAGTTATAAAATACAAAAATTTTTGTTACATACTTATTTTTTAAAATGTGCAATTTACATAACATTTGTTTGTTTGTATCTTAAAGCCAAATGGCAAAAATTGCAACGCTTAAAGCTCTTATTAATTTCGTTCTGTAAGTCAGAAAAAACAAAATATATTTATAATTATTTTATAAAAAATTTGGGGCCATTATTACAACTTGGTGTAAGTTACAGTTAAGATTTTGTCGGACGAATGAACTTAAGTTGACCATGCCTGGTTAAATAAATTTGCCTTTAAATTACTGCTTACTTTAGATTAAAGTTAAGTCGTAACAATGGATAACTGTTTATCCGTTCGATAAAATCCTAACTTTAACTGGTGTCAATTTTATATAATGGCTCTAAAAGTTTGTTTTTTCTCAGTGTGTTGAAATGTGTCAGAAAGCCGGAAAGAGTTATGCTTAAGCCGTGCAAATAAGCAAGCATACCAGGAACGCCGATAATCTGGTAAAACTATCGTTTGGATAAAAATCGTTGTAACGCCCAAATTCTTTATAACAGACACAACAAAAAAGTTTTTTAATTATAACAGAAAAATGTTTTAAACTGTTATGCTTAGATAAAGTCAAAAAATATTTCTTTTAAATAAACCCAGCGTTTACACCTGACAATGCTGTCACGGAAAATACACTTTTCACTAACACATATATGCCTTTTTACCACAGCAACATCAATCCAAGACCACAATACGCTACTACACTTATCAGAGACTTTTTTTCTGTTAACTGAAACAATATTTAATGTTCTAAAAATTGTTTGTTTAAAGAATTTTTGACGTTTCGTGTTTTTTTTCATATTCGTATATTTTGGGATTATTTGTTGTACATACTTATTGTTATTATTATTTTTTTTTTTTTTTTGCTTTTATACAAACAAGAATTTTCACAAGGCTACAGATAATTAAAAAGTTTCTTGTCTAAAATTCAGACGGAACTACATACTGGCCTTGAACTATAAAATAAAATTTAATATACGATAGTTCTACATACAGAGTATTTATTAAACGTTTAAACTATATAATGATACGGAATTTTCCATCTCTGATAATTTCTATTTACAGTACATACAACAATATTAGGGTCAACAACGTCTTATCAAAAAAAAAGATACCAGAGTCCTTAACATTGTTTGAGATCATCTATTCAAAACTATCAAATACAAGCATAAAATATTAACAAACTAGAGATTATATTCATTTAATGACGCTGAAAAATAACTTATATAAATACGTATCAACGTACGTAGGTATTATAAAAATATTATTTATCAAACCAATTGATAAGGTAACTAGCCAATTTCACTACAACATATGACTTCTTTTAAAACAGTTTTTTTTTTAATTTGGCCGTCACAAGTGTTAAAACATTTTATTAATTTATAGAGTAGAAACAAGTCAACTTATACAAATTGTTGCCATTATATGTCTAAGAGCAATACATTGTACGCATATCAGAGAATAGAAAATTCATAAATTTTTTTATAACTTATTTAATTTTTTGAATTCCTGTTTAAGTTCATTAAATTAAGGTGAGGCACACTGTTCAACTAAATATGCAGTTAGTTGCCGAACAGTTTATTAACTCCGTTTCTAGTCGGCTGAGGGAAATTTAAAGAAATTTATTGTGTTTATTTTATTTTTATTTTTTTTTCTGTGAAAAAATTACATTTTTTTTGTATTTTACCTCCTTCTCGCAAGTGTTTTGAAACTCCCTCTCTTTCATAGTACGTGTTTTATTTTTATTGCGTTGAATTCTTGGCTTTTTGAACGAAATTAATAAGTTTCTGAAATAGATTAAGCAACCAATACGTGTGGATGCGAATAACTTGTTTGTTAAAAAAAAAAATATCATGATTGTGAGTGGATTTGAATAATATGAATTTTTACTCACTTAAACAATTTAAATTCTTTATATATTTATAAAGAATGCCTACCGAATATACTGATGAAAAGCGCGATATGTCGATTCGCTGCCATTGGCTTGTGTTATTGAGCGGAGCAAGGTATCTTGCGATATATACCAACATGTTACATGGCAAGCAATACCAATTGGGAGGCAAATTTGGTAAAAAATTAATCTCTCGTTTTGGAGCAGTCCATTGGCCGCTAAAATCCTGTGATTTGACTCCACTAGAGCATTTTTTGTAGATAGGTAAAGCAAACCAGCCTTGAAATAATATTTCAACTGCCGAAATGCTGGAAAAAGTGTACTACAATTGGAGCTCACGGATAAATTATCTACAGCGTTGCCGCAGCCAAGATTAACATAAAAAAAAAATTTATTAATTTTATGGCTACTTACTTTTGTCACGCCAAAATAATTATTTCATTTACTATAGCATTTTTTGTTCCAGTTTTAAAACATATACATACGGTTTAAAAATCAGCCGTTACAAATGTATGTTTACATCTACATGCTGTAAGTACAGTGTAGACATTTGCAAATATTGTAACATATTATAAAAAGATAAGAATTTGAAACAATGTATTACATACTATTTAATAGTAAAATCATTGATAAAAAAATAAATATTGTATATATGTATGCATATGTAATTACATACATACACATCCATATGTAAATTAGTCACAATGAATATAAAAATACATACATATGTACATGTACATACACATTACTGTTGTAGATGCCTGTAATATTTTGTTTCTACTAGTTCGAAGTTAATTACAAATTAGTATATGTATATTAATCACACGCTATAATAAATTTAATTAAATATACACAAGTATATAAATATTATCGTACATTTAACCTATTATTTGTGCAAATTTGAACTGTTATAACCTTAATTTTCCATGACGAGTTTTGTGTTCATGCACTTGGTTTTCATAATAATTGTGAATTTTTTTTAGCAAATTTAAATAATCTGCAGATTTTTTAAAATAAAATTATGCTGTGCTATTCCACAGAAATATTGCGTGTGAAAGTTTTTTCCGATTAAAGAAATAAGTATCTCAGAGCGCAAGTTCTAACCCCTAGAGCAGTAAATAATAGTTATCTTTATCAATATCAAATTGTTATTATTATTAAAATAGATTTTAAAAAATTCCATACTAAGTCTAATCGGTACAAATAAAAATTTTTTTAAAGCGTAATAAGAAATTCGACCAAAAGACTACAAAAATGTTAAGGCGTATTTTGAATACTACTTAAAAGTTATTTTTGTAAACATCAAACAAATTTATTATGTACCTATAACGCAAAATTTTGAAAAAAAAAAATATTAAGTGCTCGTGTTCTTTTTTTTAATTTGTTGGAAAATATTAAAAAAATATATATATTTTTAGGAAAACTATTAAATGTTCGTGTTTTGTTTATTATTTTTAATAATTTGTTAGAAAATACTAAAAAAAAATTAAATCATCATTGCCAATTTGATGAACAGGAATATTTTCTATGACAACCCTGTGTTAAAATCTTAGTCTTAACTCTTCCTTTTTCTTGCTTCTTTTGAAGTTCTTCTTTTTTTACGGTTTGAAATGTAGTTAATGTGCTGTTTTATTAGTCAAGCAAGCGCTTTGAGATATTTTACCTGTTTTTTCCTAATTGTGTAGCAACAACAAACTGGTTATACTGATATATATAATAAACTGGTTTTGTCTGATTTACTCACTATGAATTCCTAAACAATGTATTTTTTTTCGTGTAATACTTCAGTCATATTCTCTACTTACATGTGTTTATATAAAAGGGTTTCAATAATTCTGTGTGTATAGAACATATGGAAGTTTATCGATGATTTTTTATTTATGAAGGGTGTGCGAAAAGTCACCATGGGGTTTAAAAATTTTAAAACTCATAATGTTTATATACATACATATTTTTATTTTTCTTTTAATTTTTTCTTTATACTGAGTATGAAAAATGATATCATTTAAATGTTGTAGCTGTTAAGTTTCTGCAACAATATTGGACTTAAGTTCTAGGATAACCATAAAGAAAATAGTCGGATGCTGACAAATTTGGCATGTGCTTTTGGCCAGCTAATTTCCTAAATTTCTGGAAATTATTCGCTCTCCAAAAATTTGACATAAAGGTGTATTTCTGTCAGTGTCTCCTCTATGCTTTGGAAACACCATGTTTAATGGTTTCCAGAGCAGGACGTAAGAAATGTTCTATCATAAGCCGATACTACTCTTTCTTTAAGATTACAACGCTTCCATCTTCAATTTCGAGGAAGCATGGACCAAATGATATTTTCAGATATCGGCATAACTAGACAATTCTGAGGGGTGCAATGCAAGAATTATTTTTGCGACCACATAATTTTAAAAGATAATTAATTTTTCTTCAATATACATACACACATATAAATTTAACTCAGTTTAAGATTAAAGAAAAAACAACAAAGTCATTTAAATGAAAATGAGCTTTATCACTTATTATTATTTCGTTTTGTGAAACTGTGAAAACAATTGTTGTACATTTAAAGATATGACATGACATACTTATATGATATTACGAAACGAAAATTGTACCCTGGTTGTAAATTCCGTGCAAAAAAACCTTTTTTAATTACAAATCATTAGGTTTTGATAGCAGTTTTATCCAACTTACATACATACATATGTATGTCAAAGATTTTCCACATCATATTTGCAGTAGGAAATTTGAATCATATCTTAATCTCTTTAACCTTAACCTTAAAGTAACCCTTTTTAATTTTTGTAAAGAGTTTTGTAAATTTATTAGTTTTGGTTAGACTAATTTTAACAATGGTGCGAAATTTATTGTTTTTCTTATCAACGATAACAATTTTTGGTAAAATTAAAAAAACATAAATAGCGACGTTTCATAAAAACATAAAAAATTTAAGAAATTTTTTAATATATTTATGTATAATTACAATTTAATTATAACATTCATAATTACAATATAAGTAAGCAACACTTACCGCCTGAAGAGCTGATGACATGTTTTATTATTGTCTTTATTTAGTTTTTTTTTATTTATTTTATTTAATTCGCCAAAAAATGAAACTTATTGGACAGATATTTTAAATAAATGGTGGTGTGATTAAATTTTAATTATAATAATAAACTGTTGTTTATTTGTATCTGTTTTAAAATTGTGTGTTGATTTTAAAGATTCTTGTTTTTTTTTAACTTAAAAATAAATAAAAACTTTCCAGTAACTAATTTTACGCACTTTGATCCGTTTGATTATAAACAATTCAAAACTGTTGTTTTTTTTTTCTCTTATTATGGGAAAATTATATTTTTTGTTAACTCTTTTGCTACAAAAAAAAATTTAAATATTGTTGTTTGTGTTCTTTTTTTATTTTTTAAATGTTTTCTAATTTTGTTTTCGTTATAAGTACTTTTATTTGAAATTAGCGAAACACTTGTACTTCTCTAGATTGTTAATGAGTAAATGGCACTGATAATTTTGTTTGTTTTTTGAAATAATAAACTAAACTGTCAGTTAAAAACAAAATGAAATAAAGAAAAAAAATAAACCCGGAGAGGCTAGTCGGAGCGTTAACACATACATTTAAAAACTGGTCGGTTCTGCTGTGATAGCAGTCGTCTCCTACTAACAAAATTTGTATCACTTTCGGAGAAGATAACACAAAAATCCATTCACTCATATACAGTGTGACCAGATCTTAAACATTATAACACTAATTCAATAACAAAAAGTGCATTACTGCCGTTTTTTTTTCGGGAAAAATTTTGCCATTTTCTGTCCGCTTTTTATACAGTTAATTTTGTTGCACAGAATAGGATTTTTGTTGTAGATGAATTTAGTATCAAATTTAGTTTCCGAAATTGCGTGAATATTTTGTGATATCTGCATATATTAATATTATTTTTAAGTAAAACTCCAAACTATTTGCACTTTTCCTATAGGAAAAATTCTTTCGTAGAAAAGAATGCGGCAGCTTGCACTTCTTATACCTTTGACACGAGAGTGTTAAAGGCTATAAATAAGTTTGTCATTCCGTTTATAATTTCTAAAAATTCATATTAGACTCGATAAAGTTTATTCTGAATCTTTATAGATAGAGAAATTGATTTAGCTGTCTGTCTGTCTGTTCGTGTGTATGTTAAAGTCTATTTTTTTCACGTATACTTCAGACTGTTATATGGATCAATTTATCAGATATGTTCTCAAAAATTTTGCTATTGAAAACCAGTTATGTGGGTATGTTACGAGCTCTGATATGAGCGAATGGTTGGGTGTTAATTTTTTGTTGTTACATATGTGCCGTTAAAAATTTGTTCAATGATTTGCTTGACAACACAAAAAGCTCCAGTAAAAACATGTATTGCAAGGCATATCTATAAGGTACTCGTATCCAATCAGCTGACTGTTTTTTTTTTATATACATTTTAAAAGCGTTACCAAGGCATATTCATACAGGTATATGCAACGGCGAATTGATACAACAAAGCAAATTTTTAGGGGATTTTTTCTTTCAAGGCCAGTTTGTATAACAAGGATGGAAAAGTTGTTTTTGTATGTTTTATCAATAAAATTTTATTAAAAAAAGGATATGTGCTTGTGAAGCACATTATAAATGGTGCAAGCACAAGAAATATACATAAATTTGGTAAGTTTATTATCATAAAAAACACAATTAAGTTAAATGTTTAATTCGGAATCCAAAATCTAATCTTCCATTCCTGCATTAATAAATAGAATAAAGGAGAATTCAACAAATTTAGACATTATGTTTCCCCATCATCATGTGCTGATAAGTGCACCTGTATGAATTCGCTTTAGCATTACCAACTTTTTTTAAAAGTCATGCCTGCAGTTGTCAAACTTAATTTTTTAAATTTTATTGTACAATAAATAATTCGCAGATTCAGTTGGTTTAAAGCGTGTTAAAAAATACAAAACCGTGAATTAAAAGTTTTCGCTATAAAGTTTTTTAAAAGTTGTTCAAATTTGAGAAGAAAATAAAAAAAATTGTTTGACATATGCCGGCATATATACAAAAACAAAATACATGTGTTTTTTATTGTTGTGTTTGTTGCCGCGATGCATATACCTTATGGATATGCCTTGATGTATTGCATTCATTAATTTTTATAAATTAAAAAAAAAAAATAAAAAAATTTTTTCATTACAAAAAATGTACATATAATTTTAAATATCGATAGCATAAAATTAAAAGGACATATCGCCAATTTTAACAAAATTGCGTTTTTAACGTTTTCTGATAGTCCTCATTCAAACACAACGCCTCTTAAAATTGAGTAAGCTATATGTATAGCATATAGCAGATTTATAGCTTTATAAAAAGTTCTGTCTCATTTCATTCTTTTATATTTTATTTACGCTCTTTTTTATTAAGCCTTCGATATTTAAATATGATTCTTGTAGGTTTTTCAATATAAAAAAAGATTTGTGAATTGTGGCTATGTCATAAATTCTTAGTAACATTTGCCACAAAGGCAAATTTTTTCATCAGGTAGTCTTGATTCGTCAAATTATTAAATTTTTTTTTACTTATTTTAAACTTCAGCTATCAAAGTGATTAGATAAAAGGCATTTGTCTCTCTTTTCTTATTTATATCAAATATCAAACTCTCATATATAAAAACATAAACAAACAAATTCTCTTCGAACTGAGATTACCTGATAAATAAATATGCCTTGGTTTACAATTTCACTAAGAATAAACTTACAAACAAACAGCGCTTGCAAATCATCAAAATTGATTATCAAAATTTGTGCTTATTGAGAAATATGTTTCGTAAATTACGTCTATTTAATGGTCGTCATAATAGACCCAAAGAACAGGCTGTTTGACAAAATTTTATGTAAAGTAGCCGAGACAGGTTAAGTTATTCGCATGTTTTTAAGCAGTTCATTAACCGCCAAGATTATACGATATGTGAAATTTACAGGGACAACACATCTAAGGTTTCAACTCTAGAATTCAACTGCCATTAGTGAGATACCACCCGAAATTCGGGAAAAAGTATTCCAAAATTTAAGCTCACGAATGGACCAACTACGGCCAACATTTACATAAAAAAAAACTTTGGAAAGTAAATGCCAAACTTCATTTGTCCAAAATTAATATTTCATTCACTTTTGCATATGCTTTTATTCTAAACTCACTCACAAACGGTTAAGAAATCACCCTATACTTATAAGAGGCCTACATAATGAGATAATTACGTACTCTAATGAAAAATTTCTCAAAAATCCAATGGTGCATTATGTTTTTGCACAAATCTCACTTAATGCCGTAAAACTTTTATAGAGTAATTTTTTTTTTTTTTTGCCATAAAGAATTTTCTGTCCATTTCAGTTCAGCCCTGATTTAAACAAAGCAATTTTTTTAAAACCTGCTTCATTTCTAACATGGCCTAACACTATGTTCTTCTTCGCAATTCAAAACCTTAGCAATTATAGTACTCATCCAAGCAATTTACAATTCTAACACAATTTGACTATACATACATCTAAAAATAGTATATTATATTAATATTTCTAACGACCTCTGGCAATACCGGTATAACATGTTTACAAAGAGCACCGCTCTTTATCTATCCATATAAAAAACAACACAGTGAAGGAGATAATCAATGGCTTATATTGTTTTAAAAAACAAAATTTTTTTGATGCTGACTAAACAAAAGTATTTTTAGTAAAAACACAAATAATATTGGGATATATGTAATTTCTCCGAATTAACGTTAACAAATGTTAGAAGTGAAATTCTCTGAATCATTCACATTGTACGAGTAATATAATTTCATGGTGTTATAAATAAAATACTACAATGAAACCATAAAAATGCAGCCATAATGTAGGTACATAAATGCATTTTCACTGACTGTAAAGACTAAAGGGATAAAAAATATTACTGAAAAGAAAATTATACTTAAAAAAAATAATCTCAAATAGTTAAACTGCTACAACAATAAAATATTTCACGAAAATTAGATATTTTTTTGCTCCGAGTCGAAATTTTAAAATGAGTTAATTTCTGACAACATCGAAACTATTTGATAACTTGAAAAAGCGGGATTCACAACAGATGCCGATTCTTTGGAAGGCAAGATAAAGAAAGATATATGAAATGAATTTATTCTCTCTATATTATTAAACATTGGGCCTGTTCGTAAATGCATCACAGCTGTGCATATTATGCGCACAATGTTCGTAAATGCAAACGTTGGCAACACTGCAGCTGTCATCTGTTCGTAAATGCAACATTAAAGTCTATTATGCGCAAATAAATACAAAAAACTAATCACAAAAATGGCTGATGCAATAGATGTGTGAGAATGTGGTTTTTTATGATTTATTTTTGATTATTTTACTTTTTAAACATTTTTAGCCTCGAATGTGAAATATATGTCAGATATTGTATTATCAAATTCACAAATTAAATTTATAATAATTTTTTCCATTTTTCCGCAGTGTTCGCTCATTCGTAAATGCAGCATAAAATAAGCAAAAAGAAGCATCAGCAACATATGATTTGCAGTGGCAGCGCAAAGTAATCATATTGTGCAGCGCAGTGATGCGTTTACGAACAGGCCCATTGATAATATTCTGGTCGCAAAAAACAATCAGCTGGCTTCGTGACATCACCTGATATGGATTCGCCTTGAACAAATATATAAAAATAATTTTTGAAAATAAAGATTGATAAACAAAATATCTTAAAAAGGTCTTTCTTTAACAATAAAAATGCATAACAGGTTCGTTTTTTGCTCACAAATTGTGTGAATTTTTTATCAGTTTTTATTGAATTGCGTTCGTTTACTCAAAATTGAAAGTAAAATTACAGTTATTTTACCGAGTATTACAAAGTTTATGCTGGAAATTTTTTTTTTACTTGTAAAGTTTATTTTAAACAATATATAAATATTCAAATGTAAACAAATAAATGGCATTTCAGCTCTGATCGGGTCAAGAACTCGCGCGTCATTGTCGAATAAGGACAATCAGGCCGTACCTTTTCATCTGACTTCGAAAGTTTTGCGCCTCACTCTCGCATTGGGTAATTGTGTGGCGTCGGTTAGCGGTACCGAGGTACAGTTACCCGGAGTCTCAATTAACCTCTGCAATAATTTGAAAAATAATATTTTGGCGTTCAGCTCCGACTTCCTATATGAAGGTATAGGTCGACTTACGGAGACTGAACCATCGTGGGATACCCTGGCTCTATGGTTTTAAGACCTTGCCATTTAAATTAAAATAAAATAATAAACAAATAAATAAAAGTAACAAAACCAAATTGTGTTATAAATCAGCTTAAAAATTAAAACATTTTATAATTAATTAAGTAGCCTTTTAATATACGCATTTTAAAAAATAAAAATCATGTTTTCTCTGTTATTTTTTTTTTTATTGACATATTGTTTTGAATTGTACAAAAGATGAAGGTTTCAAAATTGTATGCTTAACACATTGTAATTCGAAAATACTTTCTCTCGAAATTAATTGCGGAGTTACCCCCAGTTCTATAAATCTTTTAGCGTATTTAATATTCAAAGCTAAATATTTATGTTAAAACATGAGCTTTATAGTTTACCCAAAAGAAATATTTATACATTTATGATAATCATTTTATACATATGTACATATATAAAAAAGTATAGAATCGAGTACTAAAAAAAATTACATTAAGTAATCAAAATCATACATACATATGTATTTGGCAGAACAACGAGTTTGAATAAAACATCTGTTTTGATTAACTTACAATTTTATAACAATTTTTGGTTCGCGTACTTTTTGCTCCAAATGGTTTTTGTGAGAGAAATTTTCTAAATTACTTGACTTTACTGGAAAAGTAAACGAACGAACCTAATATTATTTAAAACTGTCTCTTATTAAGGTCTTTTTTCTAATTTTATTTTAAACAATCAATTTAAATCTTATTAAAAAAAATATTGGCGTTCAAACGACCTTTTACCTGCAACAACTCATGTTTGTTTTACATTTTACGTTAAATCTAAATGAGTCAAATCAATGCAAAAGGAAATTAAAAAAAAAAAATCACGAAAAATACAAAACGTGTGTTAAGTTTACGACCATTTTGAAATTAAACGACTCATTTTCTGAACAAATAGTGACTCATTTTTGTGTTACTCGACTTAAAATGAGTATTTGCGTATATAATTTTATTTTTTAACAAAAAGTATGTATGTATGTACATATGCAAAATTTGGGTTCCACTTAACCCACTATACACACGTGCTCATTTTTATTTCACAACAGCAAAACGTGGGCAATACAATAAAACTTATGTAGGTATGTATGTACATATGTATGTGGTGTTTACAGACAACAAGCGAGCAATTAGAGTCAACATTTATCATGTGTTATATTATTCTATCGAGAAACAAAATGTTGGATAAGTTTCCACTCAAAGCGTTGGTAACCCAGACACAGCATACATATGTACATACATATCATTTTAAGGTTATGTTTAATGGTAGAGAACACGAGCACATGTAATTTGAGTGAAAATATTGCACGTGTTTTGTAATTGTAACAAAAGCTAAATATGTACGTACAAGCAAAATTTGCATTCAATGATCTCACTTGGATTCTTAAAACAGCACTTACAAAAAATTTATAAAAAAAATTATAATTCTAATTTGTTGAAACCTCTATGCTAATAGCAGATTCCTATTATTGTGCTGTTTTTAGAATCCCAAATATCTCTTTGAGTGCAAATATAAGAAAAACAAATTACAGGCAAAACGTCCACTCAAAGCGATTGCGTAGAATGTAAAAACAGGGGCCGAATTACGGCATTCGATCACGATCGAAATTTCACTCGAAGGATCGAGTTCGCTGTGTTCGAATGCCGTAATTCGGCCCCAGGACATGTACCGTTTTTACAATTCAAGCAAATACTATAAATGAAAAGTTTCGTAGCAGTGCTCTATACCCCTTAATTGGCAGAAGATCTAAATTCTAAATAAAGAACAAGATACTTATTTACAAAATGTGTATTCGTTTAATTATGACCTATGGTTGTCAAGTCTGGGGGAGAATTACGGCATTCGATATCGAACGTGATCAAAATTTTAAAATTCTTATTAGAATCTCTATACCTAAAACACAGCGTACTCGTTCGTTCGAGTAAAATTTCGATCGATATCGAAAGAAAACCCAAGCGAAATTTCATTCGTACAAATACGTCGAAAACAAAAAATTTGTTTTCTTTCGACATCGTTGAACAGGCAGTTAATGTCCTTATTTTCATTGACAAACCAATCCAATTTTTATTACGAAACAAAATATTTTCAGTTAAAATTGTTATGGCTTTAACGACTGAAAGTTTCAATTGGGTTGAGATTAGTTTCTTTGTACAAAAGCTGTGAAATTAAGTACAAAGGATGATGACATACAAACTTCATTTCACTAAACGAGAATTGATACTCAATCAACGCTGTTTTTACTCTATGAACACTTGACCTACAATAACGTTGACATGTTTACTTTTTTTCCAAATATTTGTTTATTTTTCAATCGAATGTATTTTATTGAATGTTTTTGTTTATACATATTTTTTATTATTTTTTACAACTTTTTAGCCTTTTACTTTACTGTTTGGTAGGTAGAGTGTGTAGTTGTTTCAACTGTTGATGTGTTTCCTTTTTGTTAAAAATATATGGTAGTACAAAGAATTCGGAGTCGACTAAATTAGGTCTTGTAAAATTCTTTTAAATTAAAAATATAACGTGCCACATTAAGTTGAAAAAAACCCGCAGTTTTCCCCGTAAAAATGCTAAGCAATAAAAAGGAGGGAAAACACAAGGTGGTTATCCAGTTCTTCACATAAATTAATAAGAAATTCGATTTTGCTGCATGTAGTATAAAAAATTTTGTATATAAAAAATCATGACAATAGTGAAATACGAAATTTTAGTTCAAAAAAGCATTTAATTTTTTTTTTTTGCAAACCATCTTTAAAAAGGTTGTTCATTGATGAGTTTCAAATCTTTTTTAATACATACAAATGCAAGTCATGAAAATACACCTGAGAATGTGTTATAAAAATGCTTTTTATACATAACAAAAAAAACTTTACAATCAAAAATTGACAAACATTTATGCTGCTCTATGCGTCAATAAAATATGTATATATATAGCCGGAGATCACATCTTTCAATTACTTTGTGAGTTGTGTTGTGTTTTGATGTTATATTTGCTGGTTTTTCTTTTTTTGTAGTAGGTAGTTTACAGGTTTTCTTTGTTTTTTTTTTTAGGATTTTTTCATATTGTTATGTAAGTAATTTATAAGAATTAGTTTTTGTTTTCTTTTGTGTGTTATTTTTTTTTAATATATGTTTATTATATATAGTAGAGGGTAGGTTGTTGTGTGTTTAATTAAGAGATTAAGCCGCTACTTCAGATGCCTCCGCACCGTTTTGGACTTCTTCTTTTGAGGTCTCTTCCAATTTGGCCTTTTTTTCAGCTGTCACTTCAGCGGTGTCTTCTGTCTTAGATTCACCATCGGTGACTTTCCTCTTAACGGGGGCAGAGTCTAAATAAATATAAAAAAATTGTTAGCTTTATACATATTTTTTTATTAAAATATGGACACTTACCTGTAGAATCACCATTAGCTTCAACAGCACTTTCTTCGACACCGTTTTCCTCATTGGCGACTGGCGCTGATTCTTCAGTGACAGCAGGAGTTTCAACTTCAACAGCACCATCTGTTTCGGTTTTGTCAGCTGTTGCAGCTTCGCTATTGCCGTTCTCCTTGACTTCCTCGCTTGATTTGTTTTCATCAGCGATTGAAGCACCACCATTTTCTGTGGTGGTTGCCTCTTCAGTAGCGGGAGTTTCAGCAACTTCTTTCTTGCCAGCATCAACCTCCTCAACGGCTACTTTCTCAACAACGGGAATTTCACTGTAAAATAAACAAAAATATTGTTATAAAATCAATTTATTATATAAAAATTATTTTATTCAAATTCATATAATTATTTATTTATAACTATTACATGAATAGCCATATGCTAAAACTTGAACAATTAGTTAAAGTCGCTGAAATAAGCTAAGAATTTTTAATGTTTTTATATACATACGTATTCATAAATACATATGTAGGTATTTATCTTAGATTTGTTAGTAAAATACAGAGTTTTATTAAATTAAGTAATACAATTTGTTGTGTCTAACTAAACTAAGGCATACCCCTTTTGTAACATTAGTAGGCACCTAGTGAACGTGACAGTATTTAAGAAATATATTTTGTTATATATTCGTTCGTCTTTAGAAAAAATTCTTAAATCAAATTTTAATAGACAATCAGTTTTATAAGCCCTCTACAAAATTTAAATAATTTTTACTAAGCAAGCTACTGTTTTATCTATGTACACTTTTATTCACATTTATAGAAAGATAAACCCCTCTCACACATAAATTAAAAAAACTTCAGTAATTAAAGAAATTTTCAGTTATCAAAAAAAATCAATATTTTAGACCGTTAAATATATAGAATTATGCTGTAAGAATTATAAGAAACTTGAAAAATTTTTTGTAAGTTTAAAATTATCACAATTAAGTACCTATCTCATTGATAACATTTTGACCTCTTATAGGATAAAGTTCAAACTTTACCAAGCGTAATTTATTTAGTGACATACAGGGCACATGCAGATATTCAAAAATTAATTTGAAAATTTAAGAGCATCATTAAGTAGGTATTTAATTTCACGGCGACTATTTCACAATATTATGAAATTTAATTTTCTACCCAATAACCTTTACAAAAAGCAGGTAGGTGGTATTAGGTAAAAAAAAAACTAGTTTATAAAAATAAAATTAACTCTTCTATAAATGATTAACTTTAATCTTGACAATATTGATAATATATGTATTTATACCTGTAATAGATTAATAATTAAGGTATTTGATTTTTAAATATATTTTTTAACCAATAATAAAAAATAAGACGTGGCAACCCTAAAAAAAATAAAATGTGTGTTTACAAACTACATTTAAAAGGAATAACAGCAAAGTACGTACATTTAAAAAATACATGTTAAAAATATATGGTAAAAATTACACTTCTAAAAATAGAAAGAAAACACACATCTGCCAGTTTTACGATCATTTTACACATCTACGAATGACTGTTCTTCATTCTGTGCTCGACATGTGCTTCCATAAATTTAAAAAAATACTAAACCACACAAACGACAACACATTGCGAAAAATCGGCACCGAAACACAAGGGGTGATAAATGCTTACATATACATACACACTCTCACAAATACTATTTAATAATTATAATTGAATGCGAAAGACAGAAAATGAGAAACATAAAAATAAATACAGAAGCAAATGTAATTAGGTTTTGATGTATTTTCCATTCTAGAAAAAAATGCGAGGCATTATAAAAAAAAGGAGGGAAACAAATTAGAAGAATTAAAAAAAGAGCAAGGTTAGATGACGAGGTTTAAAGCGCGTTAAAAACTCTTAAATACAAAATACAAAAATTTATTTAAAAAATACGTTTCAAATAAAATAAAAATTTTATTTTTGCTCCCTTTTTTAAAAAAGAAGGTATTAGTTTTTTTTTTAACATGATTTCTATTAAAATTTAATTTAGAACACTTTTCTTAAACCATAACATTTACATATTTAAAAAAAAAAATCTGTTAAACTCGCTCGCATACAAACACCATTGTAGGAAAATTTTCGGAGATGATTTTTTTCAAGCAACTGAAACTACTAAGTATACTTGTTATCTTTATTGACATATGTATGCACACTTATTTAAGAAAATATATTCATTTTAATACACCGGCTTTATAAGCCGCATTTAAAGCACTCCACCACATGCACTCTAAATAAAGTAGTTCAATATTCCCTTTTAAAAAAAACCTTTACAACTATTTAAGTGTTACCAGGTTAAACAAGATTTAAAAAAGTTAACGGTTAGGTCGTAAATATAGCACGATGATCTAGTCTATACACAAATAACTTAACCAACTGAACTAAATATTTATCTAAAATAAAATTTCTTCGTTTTAGACAATCACTTTAACAAATAGGTGTTTTAGATAAAAATCAAAAATGTATATTTATAGCTGTAACTCAAAAATAGCTTTGTGAAAAAACCTAAAATAAACAAATGCTGAAACCTTTGTGCTAATTGGAAAACGTCTTGGCAACACTTACGTAAATCAACAAAATTTGGCGTCCTTCCCCTTTTTTTGTTTTCTACATCTTTGCAACAACTTAATTCTTGGCAACACTTTACCAAGACTATTTTAAAAAGGCAAGCATGTTTTATAAACGAAAAAATGCGGCTTTACTGCTTTTATATACATATTAAAGTTGCTGTAGTTAGTATATAAAACAGCAACAACAAAATACACAAGAAAAAGGTAAACGAATAGGCCACTAACACAACACTAAATAAGTCTACACCAACACTTAAGTGTAACAAAGACAACACTATTAAAAGAGACGCCGTACAATTTTTTTCTGGAAATGCCGCTGTTTTGTGATACAGACAAAATTTTTAAATTTTCAGTTTTTTGCACACCAGACTAATTTATTTCTATTTAACTTTTTCAAATGTTTGAATTGAATTTCTTATGCCAATATGAATATTTCAAATACATTTTATTTTTACTCACTTGTTCTCTACAGCAACATCAGCCATTTTGTGAATTTGTTAAAACTTTTCTTTAAAAATGTATTAATAGAACGGTAAACTAGTACTTTATTTATTTTAATAAAATACAATCGAATTCACTTTGTTGTAATTTTTTTTGGTAAAATTATTATTTTAGCACACAAACTTGAGTACTCTATAAATATTTGTTTAAAAATTAACTTGTACTTTTTCAAATGCTGTACTGACCACTAAACACGTCTTTACTGCTTCGCTGATTAATGCCGAATGATGATCGAAATTTTGTTCGAAATAATTGGCGTCGTTGAGTTTTTCTAACTTACTTCAACATATATTGACTTGCGTGCGTCAGAAAGAGATAAAATGAAGATAATAAAATCAAATTGGTATTTTTTTGCAGTATTTCAAACAGGTAAAAACAGAGTAAATAATAATATATTATCAACGACAATAAAAGCGCTGGAGCGGCATCTTCATCTCAAAAAACATATATATGATATGGATGAGGATTAAATAAATACGGCAATATTAAAATTGTAAAAGTACAGTATGCTAGAAATGATACATACATTTACTTAAAAGAGGCCTTGATGTGCAATTCTATACAATCCTACGATTCATTTACACAAATCTCGACGAAGTCTTTGGCCAAATTATGGCATTCGATTGCTTACAAAATCGAAAAATTCTTATTAGATTATTTTTACTAAAAGCACAGAAAACTTTCACTACATATCAAAATTCGTAATTTAGCCCTATAGGGCTTATAATACAGGTTATTCATTAGATTTGTGTCTATCTTAACACGTTTAACATTACATTTTAAGATTTATTAGGAATATACCGTACAAGTTGTAAGTAAACTCACACTCTTATAGAGAACGGGCAAATGGTCATTACAAACATAGAATTATACAATATTCAATATTAGCTTTCAAATAGAATTTAAAAAAGACGGATTTTACCCTTCGTTTACAATTAACAATGCCATACGTCAATCTCGCTTCTTTAGTTCAATTGCTCTTGTTTATTTTGAACTATCTACTTTACTTTTAAGCAAAAGTTGTAGAAGATTTGATGTGCAAAAAAAAAATTAAAGATAATTAGAAAAAAAATAATAAATGCCAACAATACAGTGGAAACACCAAATTTTCATCTAAAAACGATAAATAAATTTTGTGGCAGCACTATTATCAGATAATGTGTTAAAAGAAACAAAAAGGCACGTACCACTAATTAATCTACGTCATTAAGTTTAATTTTACATTTCATGAACTACACAACTCTAAATATAACTACAATCTATACACTCTGCATAGAAATTAAGCTGATATTTAATAGCTCTTGTCAATAGAGATTACTTTGGGCTTAGTAGGCAATTGTGCCCTCTCTCGACGAATGGAAATAGCATGGTTCTAATGGCTGATTTTACCTCGCTTAGTGCTGAAACAGGGATAATGAATGTATCATCAATTAAATATTAATATATGATAGTTTTATGCAAATCACGACTTAGTACTGATTCTATGACAATCGTTTATGTTCTGTATCGATAGCATTGTTTTTACAAACAATTACATTGCAATAATAATGCGATGGTGTCGCTCATTGCTCGTCCATAAGCACTTTAATATTAGCTAATTCCCTTTCAGACATAACAATGCCGCAAGACTGCTAAATCGCAACGAAACAGTAAATACAAATTTCACCTTTATAAAAACAAATATCTGGCAGCCTGATTATTATACAAATGACGTGTGCGCCATCTGATTGTCAGTGTAAATATCATTCCGTTTTTATTTATCATGTGCTGCTCTTATTAATTTAATTCGCTATAGAAAGAGAGTAGAATAATACAATAAGTCATGAAATAAAAACGACAAATGTTGTGTAAGTAACAATTTGTTGTTTTAAATGCCTTAAGTAGGATGTTCTTACAGACAGGACAGATGTAATTTTAATAACAGGATTAGATTTTCTAAAAACGGATATTTTTGAAAACAACAACAACTACACACAGAAAAGGGTAGTAGTTTTTTTCCGTCAATGTTGTTCAGCGGTTCCCACTAATTAGTTCACAAACCGTTTTTAAATATTTTTAAGGATCCCAAAAATAACAGATTCAGTAACATAAAAGAAAACATTTTTTTTAATACATACCTTAAAAATCCATACATACATAGCTAAATTTGCACTAAGAAATTCCTTGTATACCAACGTACATACATATGTATGTTTGTATGTACTTATGTGTTGTATGTAACTTTAATGTTTTAAAATCTAATATCTACTTAGATATGTATGTATGTAGTAGGTACACAAATTGATATTAATGCGCGTTTAAACCGCTAATGCCATCACGATAAAACTTTGCAAAACTTATTCTCTGCACCTACGGGAAGGATTTATTCTATATTTTTCTTTAGTATTTCAAAGCAGTGTAGCCTTGGAACGTACAAGCCAAATAATAATAACATTGTACAATCATCAGGTAGCCTCAGTTCTGCAACAACAAAATTCTAAATGTATTTTGTTGCTGGAAAACGACGACTTAAATGTCAAAAAGCAAATGTGTGTGCGTGTTTTTTGGCGGTAGAATATATACCATGGTACAATCATCAGGTAGCCTCAGTTCTGCAACAACAAAATCCTAAATGTATTTTGTTTCTGGAAAACGACGACTTAAATGTCAAAAAGCAAATGTGTGTGCGTGTTTTTTTGGCGGTAGAATATATACGTACACAATATATACACATACATAAACAAAATTTGACATCTTAGTTAAACCTTAAAGTAGAGAAAAAAAATCAGCTGTTTTAGTGAGGCTACCTGATAATTGTACCACGATTAGTAACTAATCAAAAACTTCGTCGATGACAACAAAGCTCAAAATATTAAAATTTATTTATTTTTATCCAACCAAATTAATCAGTTTGGTAATTAGAATCATTATTACATGAATCATTTTTGAGGTTTTAGTATCTGTTCGATAATGTTAAGCGTGATAATAATACCTTTTAATAAAAATTCGTAAAATTATCGAGAATATATGTATAGCCGCAAATGTTCGACTTAATGATAGAAAAGTTTATTAAAAGAATAAGGTTATAGCCTTTTTACACTTACTCACATCTTAGCGGAATGCGTGGAAGATGTTGAAAATGAAAAAAAACTTGTTTACATTTGCAACATCTTTCATCTTTCATCTGTCATAATATTTATTGTAAATGTTTGCGCAAATAAAAATTTAAAAAATGAATTTAAAAATTCTGTATTACTTGTATTAATTATTGCCCTTGGAGAGCAATTATTACTACAATATGCAGATTTTGTTAGAGAATGAAGATATTAAGATATTTTATTTTATACGACATATTTCAAGTCCACTCGTTGTATGTATTTTTTTTGTTTTTGGCATTTATAATTTTTTTCTAGTGATGCCATGTAAATTTTTGCAACAATATTTGTTTTTTCTAGTGAAGACACTAAAATAATCGAAAGATGTTGAGTGGAACAAAATGATTTAGGAACATCTTTAAAAGATGTTGAGATATGTTGACACACAAACACGTACAATTCATATGGGAAGATGTTAACATCTTGTTGATTTGATGAAAGATGTGAGCAAGTGTAAAAAGGCTATTATGCAAGCGCAGCTGACTGACATTGTTTTCCATAATTAATGACGTACCCTTCTCTTTGAAACTAAACATACCTACATCCGATTATTTTGGTTAAAAATACTAAAGTTTTTACAACCCATTTAAAATCTCTTATTGACAGACCTCGTATTTTTACAATAACAATCATGAAATTGTAATTTTAAGATGTTCAATTTCTTGTATTTTGTACCTACCGTGATATATTTTCGCAATAGGCGGGAAAAAATATATGGAAAGTAATGATTAACAGAATTTACAGTGACATTGAAATAATATATTCTTAAGCAAAAACAACTAATTTTTAGTACCTACAATAAGCATTTTGAAAAATTAGTCTATTAAATAGCATTTTTCTAAGAAAATGCAGCTGTTTTATAATTACATATGTATGTATGTACCTATTTCCTGAATAATGTAAAACCTACAAAAGATTTTCTTTTACAGCAGTTTTACCCTAAAAACAAACAATGAAAAATCTACCATAACGGCATAAGCATACAAATACTTTACTACTCAATGTTACCGCTACGCCAGTCAGTCGTTCACTCCACAGATTTTGTTTTTGTAAATGTTTGTACGTTATTGATAACAGTATGACAGTATAAACGGCAGTGACATTTGTGTCATATCCTTAGAATTTTAAAACTGTCATTTCTCTTGGGGCAAGAAAACAAAAAAGCTTTAACTGTAAATATACGAGTAGGTAATTACTATTTGTCCCTAAAGCTTTTTACTTTTAATATATTGTCGGAAGGCTCTATTTAAAAGTTCTTTTTCAGTCTACTTCTAGTAATGGCTTAGAAAACTATATTAAAATGTACTCCAATTAAAACGGACAACGAAACTAAAAAATTCAGAAAAGAAGAAATTTATAATAAAAAAACTAAAATGGATAATATTTAGAGGCTATTAACAAATAAATTATAACAATGTTTACAATAACAGAAAAGTGTTTTTTGTTGGAATAACAATAAAAAAAAGTATGATTTTTTTTTATTTAAAATACTATACACATATCATTTTTAAATATAATGAGTATAAAATAATACATACAGCTAATTGTATGTAGTGTATATTTTCGGTCAAAAACTGTTTAGAAAAATATAAGTTTTAAAAAGAAAAAATTGTTAATGATTTTTAGAAACAACACTCTATTTTATTTAAACAAAAAATACAAAAATTATATTTTAAAAATGTGTATTGATGTTATATTAAAGAAATTATTTGCTGTTGTAACAAATTAAAGTTAACATCAACCAACGTCTGTAATAAGAAAAAGTGAAGTTAATTTAAGTTTAATAAAATGTTTTCATAATTATTCATTGTCTAAAAAATAAGTACTTCTAAATATACACAAAATAAAAACACACTCACAAACACGTACGTACAATTTGAACAGGACCAATTTTTAAGGATTTTTATGTGTATGCATTTCTCGTGCACATTTCATTTCCTATATTTTTACCAACGAATTTCAAAGAGAAAATAACACACAGCAGCAAACATACATGCAAACATCCCATTATACTTTTTCTTTCTGTAGACAATGTTAAATATACATACATATGTACATACATATGTATTTTTTTAGTTTAAGTCCTTGAGTAACATTAAATAAATATGTACCTTAAAATGTATGGTTTTTTTACCAAAATTAAAGCTTTGCTTTTAGGAAATTAATGTAAATAATCATTAAAAACAATTTCATACACAACAAAATAAAATAAAAATTATACCTACATATGATTAAAAAGTAAAAAATGAGGAAAGGAACTGTTATAACAGTAACAACGACGGTATAAAATGATTGAGCACAATCAATTTATGCAGTAAAAGAGAGCAACAGAGGAGCTTCCGTTTGTTGTGAGTAAACAAAAGAAAAAAAAGCTTTGAAAAAAAAAAACAAAAGCATAAATTAAACCTCTTTGCGCATAACCAAACAAAAAGCGCGCCTTATCAACAAACAACATAAACAGATAAAAAAAATTCTCACATAACAAATGTCAGTTAGTCGTCGTATTGCTGTTATAACTAAAATTTCATTAAACATTAAACTCCTTTTGTTATTGTTGTTTGTTTTCAATTAACAGGGAATTTCGTTGAACAAAATACACAAACAATGCCGCAAAATCGTAAAGAAATGGTTGTGATTTAGAATGAAATAAAAGCAAACAAACGAAAAATAATGTTTTGAAAAATCCTTTGGGGATAATAAAATAAATAACACCAAACACCACAATAACAGTTAACCTAAAACACATTCGCAGCAATATTACGTTTAATAACTAAAAAAGGATAACAATTAAAAATATAAAGAAATAAAAAAAAGGCAACCACTATGTCGGAAACAAAATTAAACAATTGCAATAATATAGAAAATGGTGTGTCTTCACTAACATCCATCACAAAAACCAAAGATGAAAATAACGAGTCCTCGGAAGGACCCACCGTGACATTACCCGATCCTGTCTTAAATAATTTATTTACAGCTTTTTATGTCAATCAAAGACGTGAAGCTCTTAAATGGTTCCTCCTAGCATATTTTTGCTTTAGTATATATACATTTGGCATACCGGCCGAGCAGGCGATTCAATACAGAAGTAAGTAAAATGCTTTTTAAAATTATTTTGAATTCAAAACAATTTTTTTTTCTTATTTTACGTTATAGTATCTTGTATAATTGACAATACGTTTATTGTTTGAAAAATATACATATATGTTTAATAAAATATTTCCGTGTATTTTTGGCTTGGTAAATATTTATGTATGTGATGAGTGTCAGAATTTAGCATTGCTATTTTACTTACATATGTATGTACTTTCAAAGTTTGTTTAAAAACTACTAAATATACACATACATATGCAGGTACTGTGTAGTATATGTATCTGTAAATACCAAGAGCAAAGTAACAGCTTTAGATAGCTATGAACATTTTACTCGAATGTCTGATACTTATTTCTACAAGTTAATGATTGAAATAATGGCCGCGTGCCAGTAGGCTTTGCAGTCAGGGCGGACAGCATTTGGATTTAGGGATTTTCCAACGTGCTAACTGATGATGCCTTGCTCGAAGAAAAAAATTTTATTTGCGGGCAGGCAATTTTCTTCTGGATATTAAAAATTGTTTTGGGAATTTTCTTAAGGAAAAAATGATACAAGATTTCTTCTGTCGTCTGTAATCTAATAAAATTAAGGGCAACAATAATTACAATGTCCTTATACACATCCTTAATAGCAAGCATATTAACCCAAAATCATTAAATATCTCGTTAGAACGTAAAATCGTGAGAATTACAAAATAAAAGCTAAATAACAATTATACGATGATGGCATTGCTGCGATTCGATAAGACAAGCAATTCGTATGCAAAGCCATGGCACACATGGCACATGGTATCACTATGAGATGAATTTGAAGCATAACATAAAAGGGTAGGGGAACTAAATTGCCGACAGAGCGCAGAGTCGAGTGAAAGTGGTCTATAGAGGATGAATCCAAATACAATGAGTGCATGGATTTTAAGATCATTATTTTTACTGATGGGTCCTTTATAAGTGTGAGGGCAAGTACTGGCAAATATTTTCATTAGTTATACTTATTCAGTTCCTTGAGTCTGGGGGTGTACGTGTCCTTCTATCAGGCAGAGATGCTAAGCTTGCTTCACCTAAGCTTAATAACACTACCCAATACCAAAAACAGTCTTAATTTTTTTTAATATTTTTATAAAATTAAATGGATACATTTTTTGAAAGATCCAAATTTTTATACCCTCTATACGAGAGTGATGGGTATATTTAAGATTGTCATTCTGCTTGTAATTTGCGACCATAAAAGGTATACATATATGTATATTCTGAATCCTTATTGATAAAGGAATTGACTTAGTTAAGTCCGCCTGCGCGTGTGTATATTGAAATCAACTTTTTGAAGTCCCCATGTATACTTTAAACTCTTATATGATATCAGTTTATCAGATATCCTTTCGAAAATTTTGTTATGGAAAATTAGTTTGTGGCCCCATAAAGTTTATATATTCTGAAATAGATAGAGGAGTGGACTAAGCTTAAACTTAAGATTCGGCACAGGCAAGTTTAGCGCTTATGACATGTTAGGACACCTTGTGGATACAGTAATATAAATATACATTAGTAGGATTATATGCTTTGTTGTATTTTGATATACACAACTCTTTGCTCTTATTAAGGAAAAAGAGAAGTGAAAAGGAGGCAATGTGTTTAAAAAATTTAGTTCTAAAATTTTCTTATACGTAGAAAAAATGAGAACTGAATAGTAGGCACAATATGTTAAAAACTTTAATTTTCCGAGTTTTACCAGGAATTGTTTAATTTTTGTTTTTCTTTACAAATCATCCTTTGAGAATTTCGACAGTTTCAGTTTTATATATGAAAGTATATAGGTGAATGTACTCTTTTAGATTTAAAAAAATTGTGTTTGTGACTGAGGTTTTAATATTTTATTTCAAAATTACCCGAAAATTTCGTCATTCGCCATCGCCATCGCCAAAATTTGGTTATAGTTCTAATGTACATATAACAAATTTTAATTTAAATTGTTAGTTTCAATACAGTAAAATTGTTTTATATGTATGTACAAATATGTATTTTATTGTTCCATCCTTTTGTTTATTTTATTGTTTATCATATTTTTTATTTTATTGTTTATCATATTTTTCAGCGTGTTATATTGTATTCGGCGTAGTAGCAGTTAGTAGTTGGCTGTTGATGTTTGCGGCGAGCAAATATGAGAAATTGAAATTGAAAAGGCCATTTTATATTGCCATATTTATAAACAGTGCACCAATAGTGATCTGGGCATGTTTTATAATACATTTTGTAACATACTGTTTCGTCCAACAAGTAACAATATCCGCAAGGTTGGTTTGTAAAATTTATATGTATGTATGTATGTGTGCATACATAAACACACATGTGTGAGAAAATGTATGCAAACAACTAAAATGGTAATTTTATACTTTTTCCTTGCTATTTTGTATGCAGAGAACTCTTGGGATGGGCCATATTATTTAATTTTCTGGTACCAGTTAGTTTACCCGTTCCTTTTTACTACACAGGATGTTGTATGTGCTTTACGACGTTTTTTGGTTACTATGCCCTCATCTATTTGTCATCACGTGATGATCCCATGTTCAACGAAATGGTAAATTTTCAAATAATGTTGTTTTACTTCTTATAAATGTCGTGTTTGTTTCCACTAAATACAAAATTATTTAAATTAACTTAAAGTTGCTGGCCAACATGGTTTTAGTTTCGGCCGCCTTAATTATTGGCCTATTATACTATGACATGAATGCAGCCAAACAACGACGTGCATTTTTAGAGGCCAAAAAAAGTCTGGAGGTTAAAATGATTATTGAAGATCAATCAGCGGAACAAGAACGTTTGCTGCTGTCGGTATTGCCAAAACATGTGGCAGAAAAAATGAGACAGGATTTGGGTTCGACGAGTTCGGAGCCATTTAAGAAAATCTACATGAGTCGCCACGAGAATGTCAGGTAATATTTATAACCTTATAATTTATTTAATCTATTAATAGAGACCTTTATTATTTCAAGTATTTTATATGCCGATATTGTGGGCTTTACTGCCATCTCATCTACGTATAGTGCTCAGGACTTGGTAAAGATGTTAAACGAGTTATTTGCCCGTTTTGATAGATTAGCAGAGGTAAATTTAAACTGTATGAGTTGTTCGTAGGATTTCATTTAAACATGCCTGAGCATGTACATACATATTTACACTTACTTTGTAAACATTATTTATATGTCTGTGTTAATATTTTATTATCCTTATAAAATTGATATGTATACGAAAGAAAATTAATTTGTTTTATTTTATTTTACTCTTGTTGATTTAATATTTATGTTTGTGGTTGATTTTATTTATTTGTTTTTTTTTTCATTTCAGTTTAGTGTAATTTGATTAACCTTTACGTTTTTTCTTGATGTAACCGTTGTAATGTACATACACAAGCACAAAATAGAATTTATATACATCCTTGAGTAACGCGTTGCTGGACAATGCAATAATACATATACGTTTACGTATTTGTATTACATTTTATATGTAAAAAACACACCGTCGCAAAAATGTGCTCATATCTATAGACATTTTTCGATGTTTTTTTTTCAAACGCATGTATTGCTTTATTAATCGGTGAAGTGGTCCACAAGTTATAAAAAAGGACATAAGACTCTCGAAAAAAGGTGTACGTTGAACAACCCCTGAAAATTTAACCCCGAATGTTGTATAGGGTGGGCCAAAAGTCACCATGGGGTTTAAAAAATTTTTTATTTTAAAAAGAATAATTTTGAATAACAAATAAACCCCATGGTAACTTTTTGACCACCCTGTACATGCATCCTTCAATGACATACTTGTTTTAAAAAAATCGATTACACGATGTTTCTCTATGCAAATTCTAAATGAATTTTTATAAATAGAGAATTTGTTATATTTATTTCAAATTAAAAGCAATTTTATTTTTAGATGGTAAACCTGAGCAATTGTTTTTCGTACGTACGCTGATGTAATATTTATTACACAAACACTATTTTCCTTAGGTTCATGATTATAATTAACGTGACCAACTTTATGATATTTTGTAATCTATCATCAATAAAGTAATATATTTTTTTTGTATTCACACATTATATGTTTAATTGATTATTTAAGGGATATTAAAAATTTCTCTTAATAATATTTACGGAAATATGCATAATAGCGAAAGGAATGCCAGTTCGACACTTTCTTGACATATCGCGCTTCTACCGCTTAAATAATGTAACCCACAAAAAGCAAATTTTACAGAAGGTTTTTCAACTCTTGTTCAAATTTGTCAATGCCAATGAATAATTGAAATATTGGTCTCTTCTAGAGAAAATTTGATGTTCAATAATTTTATTTTAAAATTATTATAAATTAGGTATTATTGCATTTAACTTTTTGAAATTAATGAAATTTATGCAAAAGTGTTGTAGCTACTAAATTGAAGATTTTATAAATCACAGAATTATTTAAGAGATGGCAAAGAAATGGACACTTTAGCCAAAGAGAAATTCTTTGCAAAGTATTTTGTTTTTGTCAAAAATTGTTTGAATTTATTTTTCGTAGATTGTTATCTTTAAAAATATATATTTTTCAAAACAATGCGTTTGGGAAAATGCACTATGTGCCGCCTTGCAAGTCTACCTTTCGTATAAGATATAATTTTAATTCCTTGGATATTTATTTCGAATAGGACTCTAATATAAATTCCTAGTGTAACTTTTAGCTTAAAAAAATCGGTCACATTATTCTTACGTCTCTATGGTTCAATCCTTTATTATTTTTCATTGATTTTTATTTATTTTTTTTTGTGTTTTCACTGAAGTAATTTTGTATTTAACAATTGTTTGTGTTGTTGCATTTAACAGGCGACATTGACAAAGGCTGTTGTAATTGAACGGCCGTTTAAAAAGCAGTTATCAGCACTTGTTTAACACTTTTTTACTTTGTTTCATTCTTGTGTCTATTCCCTGTTATTACTCTTTTTCCGTTTTATTGCCGCGCGCTCTTTCCATATCTATATGCATATGTGTGTGTGTTTGTGATGGTGGTATCACACTGACAATGTTCTTAGAAATATCAACAACTACGTATAAAAATTCTAGGCGATTGTTATTATTGCATTAGTGGAGCTCCAGACGAAAGGCCAGATCATGCTGTGCTTTGTGTACACATGGGTTTGTCAATGGTTAAGGCTATCAAGTAAGTATGTAAATACATACACATACATATGTATTTATGATACTCTACATACGTACATATGTATGTATGTATCTAAGTATGTAGACATTTGACTAAAATAAAGTTAAACAATTAAATGATGCTGATGGATGTGTGGTTGTGTGGGTGGTCCGACCATAAACATAATTAATGAATTAACTAGCTATAGCTATATTTAAAGAGGGTTGTAAGTTACTTTTGTGCTTTTCTTTAATGTTTAGATATGTACAGCAAAAGGCTAATTCACCAGTTGATATGCGAGTTGGTATACATACGGGTGCTATTTTAGCCGGAATATTGGGACAACGTCAGTGGCAATTTGATGTCTATTCAAAGGATGTTGAATTAGCTAACAAAATGGAATCAAGCGGAAAAGCAGGGTAAGTTGGATAATAATTGGGTTTATTATTGAAAGCAGGTCAGCCATATTTTTATGGTGCATTAGAATATTTAAAAAGTCGCTTAGTCTTAATATTAGAATTGACTATTGTAGTTAAGCGTACATACATATATAATTTTAAACTATCTAAAACACATTTTTGCTTACAGCTTGATCACGATTTATGTGAAGTTTAAATTATTATACTCTACTACTTTTAAAAATTTACATACCGCACACTAACTATGTATAAAAGTGGCATAGCAGCCAAACCTAAATCAGCGTGTCAAGCGTAATCAAGAGCCATGCTTTTACGTTTAAATTACATAGAGCGTCAACGTTATATCATAAAGAGCAATGTTAACTTCTTGTTTTTAAGAATAACAACCTATTAGAAATAAAACTGAGTAACTAAAGTAACTAAATTGGCCTGAAAATTACTATAACGTCATTACTTTTAAAAATAACAAACACAATAACAGTTGTTTTACCGCCAACTTCACTTCCTTACGCTTCGTTAAATCAGTTATCTCAAGTTGGGCCTCATAACTAGCACAGGCTTAATTTAGTTTTATCATTTAAAGGGACATGTTTCAAAAAATTATCAGAAAATGTGTACTTATTATATAGTACTTATATGTCAACTTCCTCAAACTAAATCATTCAGCTTAAAAATAATTCGGTTGACTCAATAAATCAGTATATATCTGTGAAAATTTGGATTTAGATATGTATTATTGATTAAATATTAGCCCAAACTTTTAATAATTTTTTTTTTGTATTTTATTTAAAACAGGATTTAAAACACTAAATATATTATACAAATAATATACTGATTTAATCCATATGCAATTATTGCTTTACTTAATTAATTAAAAATATTCCTCTATTCCCACATTTTTTCCATGATGATGACGATGGCGTTTGTAGTCGTGTTCATATATCTGACAAAACTTTGGCATATCTAAGTGGAGAATTTGAAGTGGAACCAGCATATGGAGAGAAGCGTGAGGAAGCCTTACGTATTGCTGGCCTTAAAACTTATTTTATAAAAAAAGTTCTGAAGCCTGTAAGTGTCATGGTTGAAATAAATATTTTTAAAACACGCACATACACTACTGTACATAAACAAGCACATATACTTATGTATATACCCTACAAATCATAGGACATACAGAAAACAATAAATAAAACTTTGAATGATTTCCTCCTTAGCAGGAGAAGAATAAAGAATGAGTTAATTTTTTGTTTGTAATATCACTAAATACAAACCTACGCGTATGCATTTAATTTTATGACTTTTGTATGTGTGCATTTATTCAATAAATTAATACAAACCTATACTTTCTATCACATACAATCGTTACAGTTTGCCTCCCCCAATGCGAATAAAATCAACGAAACAACACAGAATGGTAACAACGACGATAATGATGACACTCTGGATGAAGAACTATTGGCTGAAAATCAAGAGCAAAAAGTCAAAGATAGTCAAGATAAGATTGAAGTTTGTGACAAAGCCACCATTTTTAAAGAGGAACTACGTAATGTTTTACGTGATCGAGACTATTTTGCGTAAGTTTTTAAATCGATTGCAAAATGCTACTCGTAATCCTAAGTAACTAAACAATTCGGTTAATTTAGACACATTGATCAAGACACCGATTGTTTGCTTAAATTTAAGCTTAAAGAATTTGAAAATGATTATTCGGCCTACCGAGAACCCTACTCTTCGATACCCCTTATATCGGCTTTATTAGTACAAACTATAGATATATTTTATTCATTCCTAATATTACCCAGGTAAGCTAATTTAAACTTATTGATAATCTAAAAAATTAATTAAAATGTGTGTTTAGATCTCCATTACATTTTGTTAATATAGCAGCTCCATTGGTACCCATCTTTATGCTAGTCTTTATAAGTGTGGCAGAAAGTTTTCCCAAATATTTACCGGATTTCTTTGTCAGCATTAGTAAACGTTATAATGATTTTACTTGTGTCAGAGAATTAACCGCCATTATTATAGTCCTTACAATAGGACTAAGTAATGTTATCGATGAGGTATACTTTAAAAACAACAATTAAATAAATTGTCATTAATCAGTCATTTTGCTCAAAACTAGAAATTTCGTGTCGTATTTTTGTTATGAAAATTAAATGACACAAAACAACTCGTTTTGATGTGATCAGACTGGATATTCTTAATCGAGGCATATTTTTTTTATCATGTGGTCTAGATTCGTCAGCTGATTTTTTTTTCATAATTTTTTTAAGCTTCAGTTGTCAAAGTCCATAGCTAAAAAACAAATTTTCTCTTTTCCCTCATTTACTTTAAATTTCATATAAAATAAATTTTAACAAAAAAATGTTTTATAAACTGCGATTACCTGATAAATAAATATGCCTTTTTCTTCTTAATGTGATATTAACAAATTTCGAATTGTTTTTTTTTATATAAAAGTACTTCTTTGTGGCCTACATAAAATCGGAGCATATTGTTACTGAGAGTGTTTTCAATAAAACGCAAAGTGAGGAAGATTTTTTGGTAGCCGAGCCCATGATTGATGCTACACCCGATCCCCTAAATAATGTCATGTATCCTTCCTATTTAAGCAATTTTTGTGTTTTAATACTAATTGCTACAACGGTCATAGCACAACTAACACATTTTGTAAAAATTCTACTACTGACACTTATAACAGGTATGTATGTGTTTGAAAAGTATTTTTACAAAAATTCCCCAAATTTTTAACATATTTGTTTTTTGTCTACTTAATCTATTTTACAGGTTTACATTGGTATTTTAACATTTATGTCCTTAATGATTTATATGCACTGGAAGATGATTTAGCCTTCAATCCGTAAGTATATACACTCATACCCACATACACTTCATTTGATGGTACTGATTAACATTTTATTTATTTAAATTTATTTGTATGCACATACAATAAATGCACACCTGCAAAAAAATATACTCATTCATATGCGTGTTTTAACAAAATTGTACGTACATACTTATTAGTAATTCGGTGATAAATTTATATGTTTGAGTATAAAGAGAGAGACTCTCTTTATTGTTCTTTAGTCAGTGATGGTTTCGTTAACATTAATCAACATTTTTTTTATCGAAGTTAAAGAATACATTTTTAAGAGATAACTTTAGCGCAAATTTTAAATAGTTAAATACAAAGGTACTCTATTCTGTAAATATCAGTCTAAAAATGTATACCTCGGTTCAAAATGTTCCTAACTAAAATTTTGCTGAAAGGCATGTACGATTAGCCTAATACATTACGCTCTTATGGTTCAGTTAGTAACTTTGTAGAGTTTAACTTACAGATTCCAGTATCGTTAAAATGTGTGTGTTAGTTATTAAAAATTTATGTTGCCTCTTTAAATAATATAGCAATGTATTAAGTTCTCAAAGTAAAAATATATGTATTTTCTGTAAATTTCTACCTCAGAAATAAACAGTAATAAGTTTTATTTACAGACAGATTTTTTCAGCTGATTACGAAACAAATCTACTAACTAAACCATTAGTTATTAAGTATTGATCAATTAATAGAATTTCTAACTTTTAAGAAACTCTAAAATGATTTATAAAAATGTGTTTTATAAAAAAAAAAACTAAAAACTTTTTTTATTACTTACTTATTACCTTATTACTTATTTATTTTTCAGCATTGTTTCAACCAGTTATATTATGTCTGCAGCTTTGGTATTTATTACTATTTCCTTGGCATTTTGGGCGAGACATGTATGTAAAATTTCAAAATAATAATTATAATTTCTGTTAACATTTTCTTATTTTTCAGATGGATCGTGAAGACCGGGTTATATTTAAATGGAAATTATTGGTAACGGAACAAAAAGAAAGAGCCGACGATATGCGTAAACGTAACGAAGCGTTGGTGTACAATGTTTTGCCTGTGCATGTTGCCGAACATTTTATGAAAAATACAAAACGTTCCCATGATGATCTTTATTCACAAAGTTATGCCGAAGTGGGGGTATTATTTGCCAGTATGCCAAATTTTTCAGGTATGAATGCTATAAACAAAATAGTTATATTGCCCAACAGCAATATAAAAACAAAAAAAAAATTGAAAATTTTCCAATGAAGACGATATAATCTCCATTATCTTGATTTTAAACTAAATTTGAAACTAATATTTATTACAGATTTTTATTCGGAGGAAACTGTTAATAATCAAGGTTTAGAGTGCTTACGATTTTTGAATGAAGTTATATCTGATTTTGATGCTGTAAGTTAAAAAAGAAAAAACTTAGTAAAAAGTAAAGTTATAAAACAACAAAACATTTTTTTTAATCAATATAAAAATGTATGTAATAAATGTTGTATTTTAGCTTTTGGAACTGCCTCAATTCCAAGATATTATAAAAATTAAAACAATAGGTTCAACCTATATGGCGGCAAGCGGTATAAATTTAAATCGTGATATAAAACCTGGTGATCCCATTACCAAACGATGGGCCCATTTGGCCTTATTGGTGGAGTTTGCTCTGGAGTTGAAGAAAACATTGCACGACATTAATGAACAATCATTTAATCATTTCGTTTTGAAAATGGGTATAAATCATGGACCCATAACAGCAGGCGTTATTGGTGCCAGGAAGCCACACTATGATATTTGGGGAAATACGGTCAATGTCGCATCTAGAATGGAAAGTACTGGAAAAGCAGGAGCAATACAAGTAAAACAATTTTAAATCTAATAAAAAAAACTTGAATTAAAAAATTATTTACATCTAAGGTCACTGAAGAGACGTGTAATATATTGCAAGAGTTTGGTTATTCCTTTTTGCAAAGAGGTTTGGTCAGCGTCAAGGGAAAGGGTCAACTTATGACCTATTATTTAAGAGTAAATGTTATAAATGTATTATTCTACGATTTTATTTAATTTTTTATTGTTTTAGGGTAAGTCTGATAAGAAAACATCAGAACATCAAGTTGAGTGCAATGCTAATACTAATAATGAAAACGTTACTCCTATAACAACCATTAATGTTGCCAACAACATAGATGATATACCCATACAACAAGGTATAAATGGTAATATTACAAATTCCAATTTGGAAACCGAAGCACAATTAAAACTAGATGAAACGGAGGCTGATATTAAAACTCCTCTCTTGAGTCTTAAAACAAATGCCAACTCAAAATCTGCTAGTCCTATAAAGGACTGTGCAAATGGTGAAATGACTACGGAAGAAGATGCTTTAATAACAACCGAAGACACCATGTAAAATCTGTGACAAATTTAAAAAATTTTAGCTCATTACTAGACAATTAAACAAACAAATCGAGGCCTCTTAAAGGCTACTAACTTCACTTAAAAAATCTTAGTTAAATTTAGATTTAGATAATAGACAAATTTTTTTCTCTTTTATATACTAAATTACTACTACATACTTACCCAACATTTAATAAATCCTTCCTTTTCCAATTCTTCATGTAGTAAGGATCCCAAAACAGTATTGAATATTATTTTATACCTTTACAAAACACTTTTTATGGACATAAACAATTTTAACAAATTGAAAATCCCTTATTGTTATTTAGTTTTATTAAAACTTTGCCTTAGTTCATAAAAAAAGAAAATAAAAAATTCACTTGTTGTTTAACGAACAAAAAAAAAAAAAAAAATAAAAACAAATCTATAAACTAAGTACCTAAAGTATCAATATCTTGTTTTAAATGCATAATTATAAATTTACCAAACATTAGTGACTTTATATAAATACATATGAGGTAATACGTAATTGATCAATTATAGAATTCATTTTAGTAAATCCCTCCAAATCTAACCTTTACTCTCTCTTTCTCACACTCTCTCTTTCTTTTGCTCTTAAAATTTAATCCAAAAAAGAAATGAAAACACTAAATCCCACCTAAATCCATGATCAATCCAAAACATAAATTAAAAAGAAAATTATTAAAAAAAAAAAAAAAAATAAGTATGTATTTCACTTTACACAGCGAAATTGGATATTGATACGTTATTTAAAAAAAACTTAAACAAAAGCTTAACTTAAACTTTGCATATTCGTACATATATGTATGTATGTAGTTATAAATACATAACAGTACATATTCGATTATAAATGTTAAAAAGATAAAACGAAATTCTGTAGAAATTAAGTCTTAACAATAGTTACTTTCTCAACGAAAAAATATTTTTAAATTCACACACACACACACATATACTTTCATACTCTCTAAAATTTGTTTGTTATACCCAAACCGTTAGGAAATTTTTAATTTAGATTGTTTTTTTTTTTTTTTTTTTTTTTGTTAATATTTGTATATGGAAATATTGTTAAAATAAGGTAGAGTGAAGTTCATTACAAAATAAGGATATAATGTTGAACTTCGAACGATGCAAATTTTGCAATAAAATTGACTCAACTAAAAATTAAAATTAATTTCTTTTTAATTTTTTCGATTAAATCTAGAAATTTTTATATTCCAGCCTACTAATTTTTATCTTAAAGCAATTACGCTTTAATAAAGTACATCTTTGGTTTAGTTATTTTTTTGTAACTTAGTTTAATATTCCATTTGATTTTATAACTATAAAACTGCTTTAAGCCAAAGACAATCATCTGACATTATTAGTTTTATTTAATTGGTTGTGTTTATAATTTTGCAATTTTATTTGACCACCAACACTCGCCACCTTTGGAATACTTTATAAATGATTGACTTTTGCATAACTTTACTTTTTACTACAATAATAAAAAAAATAATAAATATAATATTACACATATAAAACATTCATTGATCAGTAAACTATATATATTTTTTTAATTAAATACCATCTTATATATAAGTTTTGTACAAATGTCAACTTATGTATGTATAAATTGTGTGTTTGAAAGTTAGCATAAAATTATTTAGAAAAATTTTACTGTAAATTTTTTAGTTTTTAGTTTTTATGTTCTTATATACATATTTATATAGTATAAAAATAATTAGAAATAAATTACTATAATTTTAATAAAATCGTAGTGAATGTATTCAAATGTAAAACATAAATTTCTATTATAGAACTTACATTAAAGATACGAAAGTCAAATGATCAAAAAACGACTTCGATTATAAAAATATACATATAAAAGTGTTGGAAAAATTTATTGTGTTCTGGAACATGGTTAAGTCATGGATGTAAGTTTTCTTTTTCCTATTGAATTTATAAACGTTTTTTAAAGAAAGTCCGTTTTTTTCTTGTTTAATGTTTTTCGTTTTTTTTTTCAAGATGTTTAAAGAAATTTTTTTAATGAGATCGCAAATATATAGATACTGGGAAACAAATCCTTTATGAACTTGGTCCCTAAAGAAAAATGCACTGAGTCTCCAAATATTTTTACGGAGAATAACAAGAAAGATTTTTAGAAAATTATTTAATTTATTTTATATTTAGATGTATAAAAATAAACACTAAATTTAATAATTAAATTCCTAAAAAAATTTTAGGGTAAGTTAGGGTTAACATTTTTTTATTTATTTATTTATAAAATATTATTCTTTTTACCAATATTATTAACAGAGTTATAAGAATTTACAAATAGTATTACAAAAATTAAAAAAAAAATAGTTAAATAATATCACCGTTTTAGAAAAAAATTTTTCATAGAAAACCTCGTGTCAACTTAGAAGTATAAGACATTTTTAAACAATCACTAAAATGTTTGGTTGTGGTTGTTCAGAAAATTTCTTATAATATCAAAATTTGACGTTTAATTAATTTTTTAATGCGTTGTATATAAATACCCAGTTCATAGGGAACTTGATTCGTGCCGCCTTAATATAATTATTTCGATAGATTTTGTTGATTTTGGGTTAAATATGATATGAAAAGTATCACACAATTTTTGTGCTAAATTCCATATTTAATGTTTGCTTTACTTCTTTCCATTTTTAATTTTTTGATTATAAAATTTATTGCCTGTTTTTTTTTTTTTTTTTTTGAAGAACAATATCACTTGGAATAATAACTTATTTCAACTTATAATTTAGCTAAATATTCGAAAATGAATATGCCCTTTAATTTGTATAGCACATAATTCTTATAATAGTTTTTATTTTCTAGGAAATCAATTTTTAAATTAAAAAATTTTAAAGCGCTATCATCAAAAAACTACAAAAACAGTCATAAGCAGTTTTTCTTTGTTGCCACAGATATGTGTATCTATCTTTTTTCTCCTGAGAATAAAATGGAGTATAATTTTATTTGTGTAATTCTTTTTTCGTCATTTAAGTTACAGAAAATTTTGTTTGTTTTTAAAAAGATAAAATTTACTAGACACAAATATTTTTTGCTTCTTATTTAAAAAAAACTTATGGTAACTCTATTATTGTATAAGTTCAATGATTATAATAATTTATTAAATATTTGCAAGTCTTTGTTTATTTAGATTAATTGATTACTTGAAGCTTCTGTAATTTATTAAATCATATGTTTGTTGCATTTGTGTTTAAAAAGTGACTCCACTTTTTTAATAAAATAATAGTCGCCCTGTTGTTTAGCTAATGACATTTCTTTTTTTTTTCAACGAAATTTTTTGTTGTTGGTTCTTGACAGCACAATGACAATTTGTTAATGAAAATTTTCGACGAAAAATTGCAAAACAAGAAAATAACCCAAATTAATAATAAAACTTAAATTATTTATTAAAACAACACCTAAAAGTAAGTGCTGAAAAGTGATGTGCTACTAAAATAAGATATTCTAATTTCAAATTGTTTTTTTAATATTTGCCCAATAACTGCTCTATGACGAGAGTAAATCGTCTCAGGGTTATTGGTGATTAGAGCGTAAAAATAAAATAAAAAACAAAAATTTGTGTTAATTTTTAGATAAAGATGTCCTTAAAACCCAAAAAAGTAAATTTCGATGAAATCTGGACTGATTTGAAGAATACAGCAGAGGCAGTAATAAAATTAGATAAGGTGGAAAGAAATGTTTGGAATACTAGCTTTACGTGAGTATAAATTACGACGTTGATACTGTTTTATACGTTTTACTTTTATTTGAGTTTAACCGTATCAAAAATTAAACAAAATAGAAATGACAAAAATTATTAATTTTATATAATTTTTGCTTGTGTATTTGTAGGAATGTTTATAATTTATGTGTGGCCCACCCAGAACCATTTGCAGATCTCTTGTACGAAGAAACTAAACAGTTCCTAAAGCAACATGTAGAAAATATGCTCAATACACGCGTTAATCCACCTGGCTTAGATGCCAACGGAGGTGAACAGCCGGATTTGTTGAAACGTTACTATGATGCTTGGAAAGAGTACAGTAAGGGTATTAAAGATCTGCATAACCTCTATACCTATTTGAATCTTCAGCATATCAAGAAACAAAAAATCTCTGATGCTGACGTTGTCTATGGAAATTTGACTACAGAAACTTATGAACAAATGGAAATTGGAGAACTCGGCCTTGACATATGGCGCACAAAAATGATTGAATCACTTAGTTTTGATTTGGTGAAGCACATACTAGATGGGATTAAACAGGATCGCATTGGCAATCCTGGTCTAGATGAGGAACGTGTTCAAATTATTAGTGGAGTAATGCATAGTTTTGTTGAGGTTCAGGCGTACAATAAGGCGGGGTCATTAAAAATTTATCAGTGGTTTTTTGAGTGTCCGCTGCTTTTGGCAAGTGGGGAGTATTTCGCCGCCGAAGCGACAGCTTTGCTGGAGAAGTGTACAGTTAGTCAATATATAGAAGAAGTTATTAATATTTTGGACGAAGAAAATAAAAGAGCCAAAAAGTTTTTACACTCAAGGTGAGTTCAAGTTCCAATTTTATGATGATTGCAAGTATTTCCTAATAAAAGTCTGCTATTCCAAATTTTCATATCAAATCATATAAAAAAAAATGTTTGCTTTTAAAAATTTTGAAATAAGCACATTAAAATTTTAAACTTGTCTTTAAATTTTCAAACAGATCGAATTTAAATTTTTGATTTGCTTATAATTAATTTATGTTTTCTTTGGTAGCTCTCTACCCAAATTACTTAAACAATGTGAAGAGAAGTTCATCAACGAACGTTTAGATTTCTTGTATTCGGAATGTAAACAAATGGTGTCACAAGAAAATCGTAAAGATTTACGCAACATGTATATAATTCTAAAGCCCATACCGGATCATTTAAAAGGCATGCTAATACAAACCTTTCTGGATCATATTAAAAACGAAGGCCTAGAAACGATTTCTACACTTAAGGGTGAAAATGTACACATACAATTCGTCGAGGACATGCTAAAAGTTCATCAAAAATATGTGCAACTGATTGGTGAAGTCTTCGAGAATGATCCGCTATTTTTGAGTGCATTAGATAAGGCGTGTGCTAGTGTTATTAATCGTAGACCAAGTGATAAACAACCCTGCCGCAGTGCTGAATATGTGGCGAAGTACTGTGATACTCTGCTCAAAAAATCAAAAACCTCTGAAGCTGAAATTGATCAAAAGTTGACTAAAAATATAACAATATTCAAATATATCGAAGATAAGGATGTTTATCAGAAATTCTATAGTCGCTTGTTAGCCAAACGATTGATTCACGAACAGTCGCAGAGTATGGACGCTGAGGAGGCTATGATTAATCGTCTAAAGGTACGTACAATAAAATCTTATTGGCCATGAATGCTTTCATTGTATTGATATTAAATAATTAAATAAATAAATGAATAAATATATTTATGGATTTAAATAAAATTTCAGCAAGCCTGTGGTTATGAATTTACCAATAAATTACATCGCATGTTTACGGATATTTCATTATCGACCGATTTAAATAATAAATTTAATAATTACTTGAAACAGGAGAATATAGATTTAGGTAAAAAGTAATACTATATTATAAGAAACTATTTAAAAAAAAATAATTTCAGGCATAAACCTTTCAATAAAAGTTTTACAAGCAGGAGCTTGGCCTTTAGGTCCCACACAGGTTGTAATACCTTTTGCGGTACCCCAAGAATTTGAGAAAGCTATAAGAATGGTAAATAATGTACAAACATTAAACTAATATTTTTTATTTGTAAAAACGGTTTTTTTTTTTAAATATCTTTTCCCTAAAATATTTTTTTAAGTGATCCTATTTATTTAAATAATATATCATAAAAAAAACTTTTATTTGTTAAATGTATTTAATTTTCATAAAACCAAGTTAAGAATATAGAAACTTAGAACAGTTAAATACAAAAAAAATAATATTTTTTAACTTTATATGCAGTTCGAAACCTTCTATCACAACTCCTTTAGTGGTCGTAAACTTACCTGGTTGCATCATATGTGTCATGGAGAATTAAAATTGGGCTATTTAAAAAAGACCTACATTGTGACTATGCAAACCTATCAAATGGCCATGTTGCTGCTGTTCGAAGCTTGTGATTCAATGACGTGTAAAGAAATTCAAACCACTCTACAATTGAATGTCGAAACCTTCCAAAAACACATGCAATCATTATTGGAATCAAAAATTCTTAATGCCAGCAGTGAAAACTTAGAAGATAATACACAAATTGAATTGAATTTAGATTATGCAAATAAACGTACAAAGTTTAAAATTACATCCGCTTTGCAAAAGGAAACACCACAAGAGGTAAAAATAAAATAAAAACAAACACATTCAGAAATAAGTAACGTTGTTTATTTGATAACAGGTTGAACATACGATAAATGCTGTTGATGAGGATCGTAAACTTTATTTACAAGCTGCCATAGTGCGTATAATGAAATCTCGAAAAGTTCTTAAACATAATGCATTAATACAAGAGGTAAGTGCAATATCAATAAATTTGTATATTAAACGCCACATAACAAGACCTTTTCTGAAGTCATTTAATTTTTGTTTCCAATATTTTTTAACCTAAATAATAAAAAAATTACATGAAAATTATTTGTGTTTCCTCTTATACTAAATAAATTTGTGTGTTTTAATCTCATAATACGTATGTTTGTTATTATTTTATTTTAGATTTTATCACAGCCAAATGTTAGTTTTACACCTAGCATTACAATTATTAAGAAATGTATAGAATCATTGATTGATAAGCAGTATATAGAGCGAACTCCCAATTCAGGTGATGAATACAGCTATGTAGCATAATTTGACTCAATGCATGTACACATGCAAACGCCAATGGCAACGGCAACGGCACTACCCACACACACACACACACCCATCATCATGTTGAGAAATACAAGTTTGCTGTATGATATTCAAAACAAAAACCACAGCAAAGTAAACAAAACTAAAAGATAAGACAATTTTCAACAAACTATATATATAAAAAATCGCGTGAAGAAAAGCAAAATAATAAAAAAAAACTCACCCTAATTTCCTTCTTCTCTCTCTCTAGCTTAGTTTACCAAACCCATTCTTTTATTTTTTAATTATCTGTCTCATTATTTTAAGAACATTTTTTTTTATTTGTGTAAAAAATAATGTGTCTACAGCTATACTCTTTTTGTTCTTCATTTCTTCTGGATTTTAGTAGAACTACAAAAAAAAAAAACAAAAAAAAAAAACGATTAAGTAAAATAACAAATCAATATTATTATTTTTTATATAAAAGAATAAAATCGTAAAATTAAAGTGGTAATTATTTGTTAATAAAATTTATTTGAATTGTTTAGTTTTTACTTAATTTTTAGTCCAAAATTGTCAAGAATAAAACAAACTAAAATCTATAAGAATTGTGTTTATTTTTTATTTCTTTTTCTCTTTTAATATTAATAATGATTTTTAAGTGTGTGTTTTTTCGTTTTTCATGCTATAATTAATTAATCAATCCTTTTTGTGTGATTGGCTATAGATCGTTTATTAAAATGTGTTTGATCAATATAAAGAAATAATTGTCTCAAAATTTTTTTGTTATGTGTTTGTTGCTCAATTACTCTTCGAAAATAAATATTTTAAAACTAAATAAATAATTGAAAACTACAGACATATTAAATATGTTTATTAAGTGGTGATGATTATCATTTGTTTTTTTTTTTTTTTTTTTTTGTTTTTGAAAATATAATACGTACTATAAATTAATAAATATATATGAACATTTTTTGTATAATTACTTTTTAATAATAAAAAAGTTAAACTTAACTTTATACTTGTCTTGGAATTATTTTCTAAGGTGGCACTAGTTTTTCCTTTTACATGTTTTATTTTATTCATTTATATTTTCTTATTTGTTTTTAATCAATTAAAACAACAAGTTTCTCCTTACATTGTTTGATTCTTTCTAGGGATAATAAATACATTAGTAAAAGTGAGCATTATGTTTAAATTTAATACTGTCGTTTGTAAGTTGTTTTTTTTCTTCTTTTGTTAAATAAATTCCTTATTATATTTTTTTTAATCTATCAAATATTGAACGTGTTGCTTTTTCAATATTCAAATTTATTTGAATGGTGTTGTATGGTACATATACATATTCATTTTGCAATGCATTAATTGAAAAGAATTGCTTTCAATGTTAATGCTGTGATATTATTTAAAAGTGCTGTTAAAAACGTAAATTAAATATGAATTACATATAAAAACTACTCAAAATGAAGAAACAACCTGTTTTACAATATACCCTTTGTTTTGAAAACCATGTAAATTTTAGGATGATTGATTTTACAAATCAGAATAATCAGCTGTTAGCATAAGCACGATATAACAAGAAAGTTCTGTTAAAAAATAATTCAATAAGAAATTTTTTCTATTTGTGATTCTAACAAAAATATTTAGAATTATTTTTTGTTTTAAGATGGCATTTGATTTACTTTTAATCATCTTTGTTTTCTGTATCAAAACGATTAAAATTTGAGGTTTCGTTAAAATTTTGGAAAACAAATTCAGGCTCTTAAAAAAACGACGATATATCGACGCCTTACTTCCTCAACCTCGTATCTTAAAAAATAAAATTTTTCAGGAGAGACAAAAAAAAACGGTTCATCTTTTTATACTTCGGTGTTTGGTTAAAAGTTTAAATGCAATTATTAAGGAATTGATTGTATTTATGTATATTAGTAGTAATAATATACTAATCTTTTTTAGTTAAAGCATAAAACAATCGTTTGATATGAAAAAGTCAAAACCGTATTTTTTAAGATACGAGGTTGAGGAACTAAGGCATCGATATGTACAAGCTCAAGTTAAAGTTTGCAAACTTTTGAGTTTATTGTTGCTCGTACACAACAACAAACTCAAGATGCAACTCTTTAATATTAACGTTTAAAAGCAGCGTTGTCAACTCGGTGATTTTAGCACTGTTTATTGTGCTTTTTCAGTCATTGATTGGTGCTTTTCTTTTTAAATTTATGTGCTTGTCTTTTTTCTTTGGTGACACCAAATACTAAATATCTAATTAAGTTCCTTTAATTGAAAACAATTTTCGTAAGAGCAATTTAATATAAAAAACTAAAAAATATTTACTCAATGTAAAATGATATTAAGTTGAAAGTATAGAAAATATATTTAAACTATATAAAGCATCTACTTTTTATAAAATGATATGTTTCAAGTTGATTGAAGCTATAAAATACATGAAAAAATACATTTAAATATTTTAAACGAAAATTTCACTTTGTATGGAGATGCATTAAAAAAAGTAAAAAAAACGTGAAAAAATTTCATTTTTCAATTATACAGAGCAACAATTGACGCCCTGATGAGGTAAATATTTACATTGATAGAAATTTGCATGTTGATATTTGGCCAGAAGATATTAATTATAGAATATCTATAGACTTATAGGTCGATTATCGTTAGCAATAGAACTTCAGTTTCGTTGGCAGTTGTTATTTAAAAAATATTTTTAAATTTATCTGGTCAGAGTACAGTAATAGAATTTATTATATTTTTACATAAAATTTAAAACTAATTTAAGAGATAAATTAAATCAAAAGAAATACATTTTTATTTCAGTAATATTTTTTAATATTATGCGCTTTTTTGCTGAGTTTAGGTGCTTTTTGAAATTTCAAAGTTGACAACGCTGTGTAAGAGCTGTGCTATTCTATTTTCAGAAAATTGTTTAGAAGGAATGATAGATACTTAAGTACATATGTGCAAACATAGAACGTACTTAAAATTGTTTAATTTAAAATCCATCGTAGGAGTTGTGTGTTGTAAGAAATTAATTTAAACATGTTAAAAAATGGACAACTATTTAAAAGACATTCTATAAAAGTAAGTAAAATTGTTATATATGTTGCATAAAGTATACTTGAGTGTCTGTTCTGTGTTTTGAGTGAAATTATATTATTCGTAATTTACATTGTAATCAAGGCGAATTCAATTATCAGGTGGTGGTAATTCTACAACAAATACAACATTTAAAAAACAATACGATTTTTTATTGTTGCTTTCATTTGCCGATGTGTCAACAACTACAAGGTTTTTGTTTTTTTTTAATAGTTGTGCGGGAAAAAATAATTTTATGTAAACATAAATAATATTTGTCAACTAGCATTTATGCAAAGAGAAAAGTGCGTTGTCAACACAACCTAATTAAATTCGACTTTGAAAATTCTGAACAATTCAATATCATTTGCAACAGAACAAAACAGGCACGATATCCATATAAAGAAATTATCAACAAAGATGTAAGAATATTTTGCTATAACCGACAACATACAACGTCTTTAATGGATTGCAAACTGGGCAAATGTGTTTTCAACTTAAAAAAACGTATTCTGTAAACAACAAATTAGTTTCGATTCATTAAGATTGAGTAGCATTTTTCCGTAATTATTTATGTTTTTACATACATATGTATGTATGTATGTATGTAAGTATGTATGCAGTTGTTTGATGTTGCCTAACAAAGTATTAGTATTAGTTTAAATTTTTATTTAGTTTTTGGTTTTTTATTTTAACATTTTAGTTTTTATTAAAATTTATTTTATGTTTTTTTTTTATTATTTATTTAAATGCATTATTATTATTATCATCGTCTCTTACTGAGGTATGCTTTCTTAGTTAAATATTTTTAATAATTATTTTTTTGTTTGGTGAAAAATCTATTTATTTTTTAATTGAGTTATTATTAAATTTTAATAAATTGCATATTTTTTCTTTTTTCTTTGTTAAATCAACGACTAGTTCTTTTTATTTATTTCCATTAAAGCAATTTCTTTATATCAATTAAATTGTGATAGGTATTTATTCAATTTAAATTTGTTTTTAATTTTAAAATTTACGCTTAATCCATGTTTTTTTTTTCTTTTGTTTATTATTTTATATGAATTGAATGCGTGATGACAGGATGTAAAAACGAGTTGGTAAAAACAATACCTGAAATTCTTTGTTATGCATGAACACGTTATCAACGACATCACATCACATTCTTTTGTTTAAATTTTATACTTCTTGACTAAAAAGCATTTAATTTTTTTGTATGGTAAGTTTTAACAATAAAGTATTTGTTGTTGTATATTTAAATATTTAAACACTATAAAAAGTAATCATCTGTATTATACATATACATATATTTTTTCTCCTTTGGAGCTGCCATTTAAAAAATACACACACAAACTCATATTGCACAAATAAAATATTTAACAATTTGTTAAAATATTTCTAACAGCTCAGTTTCAAGCTTTTTTTTTATTAATTTTATAGATATTATAGATATATTTACTTATTTTTTTACAAGTGACTTAATTTATTTACTGTTAACTGTAATCAACCCTTAAATATCCTCTATTTAAATCGAAAGAGAGAGTATACAAGCTCTCGTCATTTTACTCTGATTTTGTTCTCAAGTCATGTTTTATTTGAAACAATTAGTGTGTGCTTGTAAATTAATTGCCAGTTAATGTTATAAAATGCATAAAGTTTGAGATATAGTTTTTATTCGTAAATATGTATAAAAATAAATAACAGGATTTATTATCCTTGAATTCAGTAAGATGCATGCATGTATATAAAAACCACGTGATTTATGTTTACGATTTACTATTTATAATGTGGTTTCTTCGAACTTGATCTCGAGATCTGTTTTTTTTTTATTTTGTGATAGTTTCTCATGTTGCCCAGCACTTTCTTTTTCATGACATAAGGTAATGCCCGATGTAACACATCCCTTACATGTTCAAATTTTAGTTTGACTAATTTTCTTAAATTCTCTTCGATGCTCAGACACAGAAATTTTAATTTGACAAATTTTATTGTATGCCTATATTAATCATATATATTTGCCTGAATGCATATTAGGGTGATCGATCTTTCAAATTTTTTTTAAAAACCGGGTTTCGTTTAGTTTAAAATTAAGATTTTGAAAAAACTGGTTACTACTTAAAAACCGATTATCATATAAAATATATTTAGTTTTTGTATAAAAAAATATTTTCAACTCACTCGTAAAATGTTTAATAAAAAAATGTTAGAAAAAAATTGTGTACTTTGAATCAATAAATAAATAAAAAATTTATAATAAAAATGACATCTAAATACATAAAAATTTGTATATGTGTGACTGCTCAATTTTAAAACACAGTTACTGGCATAAAAATAATTTACTTATTTGGATTTAAATTAGTTGAATTTAAAGACAAAAAGTACTCATTACAAGTTTTAAATATGAATATCTGTGTATATTAGCGTAAGATTGTTTAAAGATAATATATAATCGATATATTTATAAAAAAATGCGTATCTAACATTTTAAAAAATCTCCAGGAAAAGACAAATATGTAAGTAAAAGTATTGCCAAAAATCATGTAAGTAGTTGAAATTTTTTTTATTTTTTTTTCTAACTGCCCAGCAAACAAATTAAGAAGTATTGCAAAGTGGATTATGCACGTTGTCAGGACTTCTTAATCCAAAGTGCAAAATAATTTAATATAATGACTTCCTAAATACGAAATAATTTATTATAAATAAAAGCAGAATCATGCAAAACATCTTTAACAATTTATGTAAGCAAACATTATTAACTCATGAAACATCGGTTTCTTTTCACCTAATTTGCATGAGTTTTATGCCCTTAGTAGAAAGTGTTTATTATATTTTTATAAACACATGATCCTCAATGGCACGCTGTTGTTAAAATCAATACTATTTCACCTTGTATTTCATTTTGTCATCAGTTAAATCACTGTAAAATTACTTCTTTGTCATGTGCCCAGCAAAATACAAATTTTCAGATTTTGGGAAGTTTTTCAGTATTCAGTATACTATGGTACTAATAGTTGTTAAGTTGAACAAACATAAACTAAAAAAATTAAAAAAATCCTGCCTTTGTGCGTACAAAACCGGCTTATTCGACATTCGAAAAGTCAACATTTGTAAAAAAACTGACACCTGAAAGAGTGTAAAACCGTATCGATCACCCTAATGTTTATGGACAAATAAGAAGAAAAAAAAAAGAATTTGCGAGTACAACATTCTCTAATCTCCCCTACATTTCCTCTACCTTTTTGAACGTATAAGAGCCGTGCAACCGTGCAATTATTATGAATAGTAAAATTAAATGCAAACATAATTATTCTTCATTTTTAGAAAATTTTTGATAAATTTTCCTTCTATAAAATGTGTGTGTATATCGGAAAATCTGTATTCATAGAATAATACAATTTTTGAAACACCGATTTATTTACATATATAATTTCAAAGTATCTTAAATCGGTTTTATTTTGAGTATAAATATTTGCATAATTAAAATTCGATTTGGCCGGATCTTTATCCGCTTTAGTTGTGCGAATTTAATAAAAGAAATAGGATGTATTGGATAGGGTGCAAATGTTGGGCACAAATTGAAGTTGTATACAAATTTATCATAACTGTCTTTTAATTTAATTTAAAAGTGTATTGTGTTTATGTACACATGTATGTATGTATATGCAAAATATTTGGAAGTCGGGAATTTTTAATTTAAATATGTATGAATGTATGTCAGCATTCAGAAATTATTCAACAAGGTTTCTTTCGTAACAAGAAATAAAAAAAAATGATTTTAATTCATATTAAGTAAAACATAATTGTTATTAGTTGATAGTTACATTACTTTCTATAAGCAGTATAGTTAATATTTTTTTTCCAATTAATAAGTGAGTGTACAATATTTGTGTTAAAAAGTTTTTTTTTTCCGACAAATTGCATATAATTTCAGTCTTTGAGATTCCCGCCTTTGTGCATTATATAAAAAATATATTAGATAAAAAAAAAGATTTTCGATTTTTTTTCTTCCTCTTGATAGGATTTATAACTCTAAGTACATGTATACGAGTGTCTATGTTTGGTAGTTTGAAATAAATTCAAGTTAAGTGTATGTTATGTGTATGTTTTTTTTGGGGCGGGAGGAAGGAGTAGGAGGAGGATGCGCTTAGATTTTGTTGGAGGGCATTTGGTTAAAAATTGTATATAAAAATCTATTATAGTAGTATATTAATAAAAAAAATAGTAGTATTTACTGATCCAATGAAAAATGTTTCGTACGTTTCCATAAAGTTTTGAATATTCCTTTTTTCTTTGGCTTATCAGCCGTATTACTTTGGCCACGTTTTGAGTCTTTTGTTGCAGTTGCAGTGCTAGCAACAGTATTACCTACATAAAATTAAATAAACTATTTTAGATTGCTTAAAGTTTAGATAAATATTATTGACTTACTTCTTTCAATATCTTGGTAATAATGGGCCTCTAAAGCATGATCAGCTGTATAAGAGGATTTACTTCTTTTGTCTTTATGCGGTTCTAAGGAAGGCAAAGAGTATTTTTTTATAAATATTACATACATTATAGCAAATTTAATATAACATCTCTTACTTTTCTTGGTAATTAACAAACTAGTAACTCTACGTAAAGCTTCTCTTGGCGATTTATTTAAGAATGATGGCGTTAGATTAGGTGGTAGCGTTAGTGGCTTCCTTGATTGGCCAGTACCTGTCATACCTGGGTTGCCATCCCATATTCTCATGCTAGATATACGATCTATATTCTCAGTCGATGCTGGCCGCATGGAACGCTGTTTAGGATACCAACCGCGCTGGGGTGCTCCTGCCAGTCTAAGCATTTCGTTGGAGGCTAATGCATGATTTATAGAACGTTGACGGCACATTGCACCACCGAATGTATTACCTCCCGAAATGCCAACAATTGAATTGCCCATATTAATGTTATTCGAAGTACTAGATCTCGGTGCCGTGCGAGATCCACTGGGTGCATTTTCATTTTGCCTTCTATATGGAGTACGGGGAATGTCACAGCTAAAAAATGATAATAAGAAATTGTCTAAATAATTAAAACAAATACTTTTAAATACTAGTCTAAGTATCTTACCCTCGAGCAAATATGGGAGTTTCGGGTAAACTACACGATGTCTGTAAGCGATGCTCCTCTCTGGGAGATTGTTTTAAGCTACGTTTAGTACCATAAGATATATAGCGTCTGGTGCCATAGCCTCCACCTCCACTACCTTCGTAAGAGGGTCCATGAGAGCTAGTAGGTGTGGTCACACCGCTGCCGTATCCGCTCATCATTCGTGGAGATTTCCTTTTATAATTCGAGTCAATAGACCAGGATTTCATGGTGTTGGATGAATGACCGTGACGATGAGGTGGCACGGCTGGCGGCAAATTTTCAAATGCTATAGGTGGTGGTGGAGGCGGCGGTAAAGGCAATTCATCAGACATATGACGATGTACAGGTCTTAATTTTTCTCGCTCCTTAGAGCGTTGAGGACGCAATTCTTCGCGAGATATTGATTGTGTATGAACTTCAGCTGATGTTTTTATATAAGGTTTAGCAGGGGGTTTAATTTCCTCCTCGCCCACCGATGTATCGTCTGATGGCGAAGGAGGTAAAGGCAAATCATTATAGTCCTTCAAGAAAAATAAAATAAATGTAACAATTATATAATATGTATGTATGTATGTAGTCGATCTTACAAAAGTATCTGGATTCGAAGAGGGCGGAGATGGTGGCAAGGGACCAAGCACATTTTGCGATAGTTTCATTTCTTTGGCGCTTTCCGATTTATGAACACCAGGACGAAATTCTAAAGGACGTTTTGCTGTCGGCTGGCCTGCTATATCAGCCATACGTGCCACCGCAATTTCACCACGTAGAAGAGCGCTTATATTGTTTTCGATTTGCTTCAAAGGTGCACAACTATAACTCAAATCACTTAACTGCTCCTCATCTTCCTCGAGGGTAGGAGCCAGATCTGTATGTGGTGTTGTGGAAGTAGAACGCAATTCTGAAATATAAACGCTTTATTTTAAAGCTCTTAAAAAAAATGTGTCTAAAAACTCTTGCCTTACCATTAAAGTCTGCTGTTTTAATGGCACCACTAGAGGATTGCTTGTAAACAAACATATTTGTTGGATCTATGACACTGACACTCGTAGATTTTATATCAAAGCCACTGGCCTCATCTTGGCAAGGTGTTCTTGCCATATTAACTGATTCAGAACTGGTGCGAGCATCTAAAGATTTCAAGCTACCTTTTTTAGATGCTTTTGAGAAGTTTTAACATAAATCGTAAATAATTTATTATATTCTTAATCAACTTTAGCAAACTTACTCTCTATATTCGATTTACCAAGATGCTGTACGGGTGACAGATCTTTCTTTAGTGAATTATGGGGATGGTGAGGTTCCAAATTCAATGACAAACGCTCTCTTGGTGGAGTAATGGATTGACTTATATGTAAACTGTGACGCCCAGTTGCTTCCTTTATAATATCACAAGGAGGTATCATCGGATCAATCTTTCTGTTTTCGTTAGGCATATATTGAAAATGTTCTGATTCTGAATCGATATCTGGTTCACTTTCACTTAAACCACCTTTGGCTGTTTCACAATTGGAGAAAATATCCATGGCTCTTGGAGGTTTCTTAGTGGAGCCACGTCGTATGACAAATGTGCCCTTACCTAACATGCTGGACTGACGAAAAATACAGGAATTTAAAATTTCTGGATTTTCGTCAAAACAATAATAATTTTCTCCATTGTTGGTGATTTCTTGTAAATTTCTATAATCATTTTTGGATGGCTTTGCATTACCCTGTTTCGAATTCTTTGATGATTTCTAAAATTATTAATGTATGTTAGTTGTTGTATGTTATATTTATATAGTGTTCAACCGATGAACTTGTTATTAAAAGGATCTTCGGTTTAACACAACATTTAACGATTGACAAACCTTTTTGACTTCACGTTGATGTTGCTTCGTTTTCTTTTTGAAATCTTTGAAGTGTATCTCCCAAGCAATGCCCCTGGGTGTTAATAATGTCGATTCTGAGGTCACTGTTATGCCCAAGGGATCTTCACACGAATCTTCAGACATGTCGTCTTCGTCATCGTCGTCTATGGTACTTTTGTAAAATTTATCGAGTGTATTATTCGAAGAGAAGGAATGTATTTTATGATTCTGATTATCAGAAGAAGTTCCAGTGCTAGCAGGAGAACTCGAAGAGGATGAAGAAGAAACCGATGTGTTACCTGGATTTAGTATATGACAAACTTCTTTATGTGTCTCAACGGAAGTCTGCAATCTCTTTGGTCGATTATTGCGTGCTGCGCCGAGACCATCTTTTGGACCCGGATATATGGTAATGGGATGTTCATTTAGCATTGGTTCTAGGGCCATGTGAATCTCTACTCATTATTAAGTTTAAAATGTTAACAAGTATTTCAAACAATTTACTTACCAGGCAGTTTAGCCACACGTCCTTTCAATACTGCTTTATGAACAGCACTTATATCAATGCCAAGGGCATTTCTTTCACCATTACAACTTCCAACGCGTAGTTTAAGGTCACGAACTGAGTTGGCTGTTCGTTGCCCACAGCATGGAAGACTAGAATAATTTGAATTGGTGCCAACTGCGGTTAATGTCGATGATCGTGCTTTAGGCTTTAAAAAATCCGTTAAAAATCATATAAATTTTTTTAAATTTAAACCTTTGCTACTCACTAAAGTTGTTTGCACTAAATTATTGATGTGTTTGGCATTGGCATTATTAGTAGGTGTTGGGACTGCTGTTGTTCTTTTCGTTTCTAAAAATTCTTTGCTACTATTACCATTAGTCTCAAAACGAGCCAAATCGACGGCATCAAAACTCTCATTAGGCGTCTCAGTTGGAGCACAACTTGAGCTCGTCTGAGACATTTCCTCCGAATCGCGTTTCTCTTTCATGCTAAAAAAAAAATAAAAATTAAATGGTGATTCATTATTTCTATTAAATAATTATAATTTTCATACATATATTAAAGAGCTTTAACTCAGATCGGTCATCTCCGGAACAAAATTTCATGATCTTTAATTAATTTTTACATCAGCTTTAAATTTTTGTTAACTGTGTTATTACGCATTTTTCTTCCTGAACTATTTTAACACGATATCTACTAAATAATTTTTGAAAATTACAAGCAGAAAAAATAACAAAAGGTCAGTTCAAAAATGTTTTTGTGAACTGCACAAGCAGTAATATATTCTCACAAATTATATCTCATCAAACACATTTCTGAACGATTTATATTTTCTGCTCTATTCATTGCTTTTTCTAATGATCTTTTATGTAACTAAAAACTCCAACTCGATTCCGAGTCAAATCTTTTGGATACTGAGGGCAAAACATGATAATTAAATTTCTTTTGACAATTTCTGAATAGGGACAAGTCAAGCAGGTATATTTTTATGCTCTTAAAAATGATTCTCATAATCTATCAGAATTTATCACACCTTTTCAAAAAAAATCGTTTTCCATCACACGCCAGATATTCTGCAACTTACTTTTTGCGACTGAGACTCATGTAACCATCATCTTCTGATTGATTCTCTCCATTATGTTGCAGCTGTGGCCTTAATGACAGATCTTCGAATTCGGAGATAATATCATCGAGTACTTTAATTGGTTCGGGTATTTCATCAATAGGAAATGTAACAGCATCCAACATTTCTTCCTCTTCGATTTCCCTATTTTCGTTGTTAACGTAGTTTCATGTAGGCAAAAAAGAAAAAAACACACACTTTATTTACGGATACATGTTAATACAACAACAACAAAAAAAGCTAAACATACATTTGTGATTGTATTTGGAAATTTACAGTAGAATTGAAAATATACACTGCTCTGCTCCTGCTGCTGCAGATGGATGATAAGATTATTGTTTTCTTCTTCTCGTTTTTGCACTGTAGTTACCAATGTATGTATGTATGTGACTATCAATGTATATAGATAGTTTGGGATGCTAATGAATGAGTTAATGTGTTTATGATGTCTTGTTACAAGGTTACATATGTACATATCGATGGTCACAGGTAGAAGGGCCCTAACTTGTATGTTTACGAATTTGAATTTTTTACTGATTCCACTACTTTACAACTCGACACAAAAATTTAATGCAATACTATAGCTTTACAACAGAAATTACATTAGCGGAAATCACCCTTCGTTGCAAACATGATGCAAATGTTGCAGATCTTGCAAGTCTTTTATATATTCTATTGCAAACGTTGCTTTTAAAAATTTCCAACTGTTTTTAGTATTGGAAATAAGTGCTTGTGTGGGAAATGTAATTTTAGTGTATATTGCTTTTGTGTTGTTGCAAACTTAAGAATATATATGTATACTAGACTTGCAAGATCTGCAACATTTGCATGATCTGTTTACAACAAAGGGTTATTTTCCCTATTATGATTATACAGTTTCTAATACGTTTTTGCCTTCTCCTGTAAAGTTACTATTATTCGAGTTAGGGCCTTTCTACCTGTGGCCAACGCTATGAACACATTGAGATGTTGAAACTTTAACAATACCGGCTACATTTGCCATTTAAATTAGGAGACAGGTTGTCTACTTGAATTCACTTTTGTTCACACCGGATTTGTTCTTTTGTTTAATGTATGATTTTTAAATTAAATTAAATTTACTACTTCTTACTCGATGAAACTTAATAAGAGACGTTATGGAGGTAAGTTTGTAATTCGTTTTTGTTTAATTGTTTTAAAAATAAATTTTTTGTAGTTGTCGTTGTTATTGGCTCTTTTGTTAAATATTTTCTTTAAAGTTTACTGTTCAATTTAATTTAACGATGGAAACAATAAGTTACGGTTGTTTTGTTTTTCCTTAAAATTTGTTTTAATTATTGAAGTCTTAGCAAACATCAGCACATTGTCGACGACTGGCCGCTTTGAAGTTACAGAGTCTGGCATCGATTTTTCATACTTCCCTACATATAGATATATATATGTACACAGATTTGTATATGCACTGTACAATAGTATCTGATGGATGAGTATTTCAACAGCGGATGTTTCAATATATGTAGTATATATTGTATACATATAAAGTTTTTTTTTCTATATTTTTTTCACAATTACGTATACTTATGTATTATACATGAGAACATAATAATATTTTTTTTTTAAATATGTTTTTAGACAGAAAAATTTAATTTTTTATTTTGTTTGGAAAATCGTTTTAATATTTTCTTATTGCTGCTGCTGTTGGTAATTTCAAATTATCTGTGTATTTATGATGGCGGACAGAAGTGTGTTATACATATATCATTTGAATTTTTTTTAATAATTATAAGCTTTCATTTTCAATTGCGTTCGTTCGTTCCTTCAATATTTTACTCAATTTGCTGTCGCTGCTACCGCTGATATTTTGTGTTTTTTTTTTTTTTAATTTTCGTTTCATAGATTTGGTTTAAAATTGAAAATTTTTATTTTGATTTTTAGTGCCTACACTTTATGCAATACATATGTATTTATTTGTTGTAGGTTGACTTGGATTTTTATTTAAATTTGTATTGCAATCAAAACTTTAAATGTGGGCTTATTAATTTGTTTCTGTTTCTGTTTTTTTTGAATTTTTTTATTTTTTCATAATTTTTTTGTTGAACTCACGCACAGACACTTGTGTATGTATTTAATGCCGTTGTCACATCGTCGTCATGCCCATAATAATTCCGCTTGTTAGTCGTCGGCAATCTTATTTAGATGGAAGTATTATTAGACTGAAGTGTGTTTTACAAAGTTGAATCAGAATGCAAAATAGAGTGTTTACTACCAAGCAACCATTCAACCAACCAGTCGGCCAACTAAGCGACATTAGTCGATAGAAACATTAGCACCATACAATAAGCACTCATCAACTGACAATGTGTGAGCGAAGTTATGAGCTGTAAGCACTTTAATGCGGAGATTTTTACTTTGACTACTTTTTTCCACATATTATTTTGTTGGTTTATTTCCATTTGTTATGAAGTAACAATTCTCCCTTTGGAACCGTTGGGATAGCACAAAAACAACAACAACAACACAATAGCTAGGAAGTAAAAAATAATAAAAACTACAACAACAACAACACCACCACATAATTGTACATCCATATATACTATATGCTAGTGATGATATACTAAACTGTGAAAGTGCCTTACACTTTAGCTCCTGCAAACACGTGAACTATAAATCAAATGACACAAAATACCACCCTCCCTTAACTTAATGAATTTAATCAAATACTCGATAACAATAATTTGAGATAATTAAATCTTGAAATTCGAAAACAACAGCATAATTTTCGCCTCTTGGGAAATGTGCCATTTTATTTTTTAAAAATTATGAGTTCCAGAACTATTTAAACGAAAACTATGAGTTAAAACTCAGGATTAATTCCAATGTTTTTTTTATCAAAACTTAAAAAATTTATGCGTTACTAAAATACAAGTTGATTAAATTAAAAAGTTTCACTGGCATGTTTATAAAAAAATATTTTGGTTTATTTAAGGCTTATTTGACAAATTTCTGTACAACATCTGTCAAATAAGCCTTTAATAAATCTAAAATATTTTTTTTAACACGGCAACTCGAAACTTCTGTCTTCTTAAGTTTTAATTTTATAGATCACACTAGGCTAATAATGATCCTCTTCGCCGTATATGTGGAAACTTTAATAACTATTATCACCTTATAGGCCTTGATGAAAGTAAAGAAATTTCAAAAAAAAAAAATATTATTTAATTTTTAAATCATTGAAATGTATGGAATATTTTTTTATATATAACCATAATCTCCTTTTGTTATTTTTTTAGTCTGTAAAAATATATATAATATAGACAATAAATAAATAAAAAGTAAATATAAATATAACTGCTTTAAGAATAGTTTCCGTATAAAAGATAACTGTTCTCAATCTCAAAACTGTATCATTGATAGGATGATTATTAATTATTTTTTTTAAGATTGGTATAAAAATATTTAAATATTATTAAGTGTTTCTATATAAAATTTAAAAAAATTCAAACATATTTAAGCACGTTGTTTTTTAATTGCAGTTCTTAATAATTGCTATAAGTAGATAAACTTAAGCGAAAGTTTTATTAAAATTTGTCACCATTTGTATAATTTTAACACTATATTTTTGGAATAATAATAATTTTAATACGAGGTGCAATATAAATGATATGACAAAAATGTTGTGCGTAGAGGGTTGACAATTGTACACATTATTAAGATACTACACAATAATTCCACCCTAAATTACAGCGTCAAAAAAACTATTTTATAAGTACATACATATGTACGTATGTATGTTAATATATATACATACATATATAACAATGAAAACATTTGTTTTATTATTTGTTATTGTAAATAGTATATATAAACATAAATTTTAAGTTAACGAGTGTAGGGTCTATGATAAAGCGTGTTTACCGTTGAAAAAACATAAACTTATTTTTATTATTTGCAAATCAGTTTATGCATACATACATAAATAAATATGTACATGAATGTGTATAAAGATAGATATAAATGGATAGACAATAAATGTGGGTACATGTGTATAAAGCAAAATGTTTTTGTTTGTTGCCTTAATGCGCGTGCGCACTAATTAGCTCCAATTCCAACAGCCCAATATGGAATTAAAACTACACTCTTAACATAAACAAGCTAATAATGATTTAAACAAATATTTTTTTTGTACCTACAAACTTCTATAATTGCTTAACCTGTAAATTAAGTAACAATTCCAGTAGATTTTGTAATAAAACTATTTAGGTAATTATAATTCTTAAGAAAAAAAAAAAAATTATAATTAAAAGAAAATATACGTATATTTCAAAATATCCCTTATTCGTTATTTTATTAATGAGAGGCAGGTACTCAGTCTCTCTGTTAAGTTACTTACTTACATGCAAACACATTTAAGCCGCTACTCAACTCATTAAGAAACATTTTTAAGTCATTCTAAACCAACAACAGACATCGAATCAACAAACAAACAAACAAACAAACAGAAATTTGTTAATATACATTTTGTTTAATGGGAGTGTGGGAACAATAACTTATTTTGTGTAAAACAGATATACATACATATGTACACACATGCATACATCTATACTTGTACGTAAAGGGTGTTTCTTTAGGAGCTTAGAATTTAAAATGGCAAGATAGTCTTCTGTAACAGCTGATTTAAAATTGTTTGCTTGTCTTGAGGTTAGTTCAGTTTGGACTTTTTTGATGAATAATTTTACATAAGAGGTGCAAAGCAAAATCGCGATTTAAAACGGATAATAATTCTTTATTTAAAAAAAATATTTAATGGACCTATTTTAAAATTGGAACTATTTTTTTTTTAAATTACCGCCCGCAAGAAAATCATCGTCAACGACGAGTGTTATATTGTTACGAGTACCAATTATTTAAAAAAATCAAAAATTGGACCCTAGATCTGAGGCAGTCTCAAAACTTACATGACCAAAATCATGTTCAAAGCGTAATATTTCCTGTACAAAAGTTTTTTCTCTGAAATAAATTTAATTAAACAACGTAATCATTTTTTAAAGCTTAGGGTCGTTTCAATAATAACAAATTTTTTATTATATTTTATATTACAAGACTCTAAACCAACAAAAAACATATACATATATATATATAATATATAATAAAAACTCTTGATAATGCTACACAAAGAGGTAGTGAAATATTGATCAAATGATATAAAATAAAACAAAAATTTTTTCATCTGGCATCTCTGCCTCAAACCGTGAACATCGTGTTATTTTTTACTCTAAATTGTTAAACCAATTTTATATATTAAAAAGTCAATAAAAATAAAACTTTAAGTGATTGTGTATTTCTGACAATGTTGTCGCAGAAAAGAAAAAAACTCTGGGGTAATAACCCAAAATTTAAAGTGCCAAAAATATCCGACATACCTAGCAGCAGTGCAAATAGATTTCAGCTACTTGCAAATGAAGAAGAAGAAGACAGTACTCACAAGGAGAAAATACCACCTATTGTAGTGGACTCAGTTCATAGTTTTTCGTCAGTTTTTGGGCTAATTGGAGAAAGGTATAAGTTTAAAAGAATGTCAATTGGAACAAAAATATTATCTAGTTCAAGAACTCTTTATGAAGAGGCCTTAAATCTACTAAGAACCAAAAAGTACCAGTTTTACACGCATGAAATAAAAGATGCGAAAACCTTTAAATTAGTGTTGTTTGGTCTTATTCAAATGGACACTAAGATAATCAGTGATGAATTTAACAAATCACACAACATAAATCCGGTAAGTGTTAAGGAAATCACTACCAAAAGGTCTACCGCCGACGATACACTATATCTAATTGAGTTTGACCGCCAGCAAGTGTCGAAGAGGGATATATTAAAAATTAGGTATTTTAGTAATATTGCCGTTTACTGGAGAAGACCACTCAAGGGCAGTAAAGGTCCTACACAATGCACCAAATGCTCTATGTATGGTCATGGTGCTAGAAACTGTAACAGAGTAGTAGTGTGTGCAGCCTGTGCTGGTAATCATGAATTTGCAGATTGCCCATTGAACAAAGCTGCAAATAGTGATAACGTCGTTTATAAATGTCACAACTGCACAAAAAAGAATTTTAGAAATGTGAAGCACAGAGCTGACGACCCTAAATGCCCATGTCGTCAGGAATATCTTGAGATTCGACATCGTACCACAGCCAGAATGAAGGTGCCACAAAGGAATTATATGATGAACTTCAACGTCAATGAAGTTAATTTTCCACAACTGCCCGGTAAGGAGCATCAAAATTATCCACGTGACTCTGGTGCTAAAAATATACTGTACTCTGATGTAACAAGAAGTAAAAATCTTGTGAACAGAAATGAAGATGATATTTCCAATGAGAAATTAATGGAAATATTTTTTGATGCTGTCGATGCACTTCAAAGATGCCAAAATAAGTACGACAAGCTACGAGTGCTGGGAATGATGCTTCAACATGCCATATAAATCAACAGTAAGTCACAATGTTCATGTTATGCACTGGAATTCTCAAGGCATAACGACTGAGTCAGCAGCTTCACAGCTGGAAAAATTTTTATACGACAAGGAAGTTGATATTCTCCTTGTCAATGAGACTTTTTTGAAACCCTACCATAAATTTAAACTTGGGGGCTACAAAATTTATAGAGAGGATAGACCAACACATGGCGGAGGTGTACTCATCGCGATAAAATATAATGTTGAACACGAAATATTACCAACTATAAATACGCGTGTGGCGGAAAATATTTCGGTACGAGTAATAATAAATAGGCGCCCTGTGATATTTACATCTGCGTACAATCCGGCTCACACTATACATTTTAAAACTGATATGGATGCCTTAACTAATCGTTCAAATGACTTCTTTTTATTCGGTGATTTAAACGCTCAACATACTCACTGGAATTGCTTTTCAAACAATATTGCTGGTAATGAGCTTTATAGCCATTGCCTTCAATCGAACTACTATATTTATTACCCGAATGCATTTACTCGTTTTGGACAAAATATAAATCCAGTACAGCCGTCTACAGTAGACATCCTTTTAACTAACTCTTGTCTACCTTTTTCAACCTTGGAAACACATCCAAATATTCTGCAGTCGGACCATGTACCAATATCTTGCGTCATTTATGGAGAGGTACATAATAGCATTTTGTTGGTACCCCTATATAATCGAGCCGATTGGTTATCAATAAAAAACTGGGTGGAGAATGAAATACTATTACAAGATATAAATCAAAATATTACAAACACAGGTAATCTAGATGTATCATTAAGTAAACTAATATATATTGTAAAAGAAGCTACTAATAGAATACCAGTTGGTCATAGAAACCCCTGGCAACGGCAAATTTCAGAAATTAGCAAAATGCTAATTGCTCAGAGAAACAAATATAGACGTAAATTCCAAAGATGTAGGGATTTAAATTATAAAATGCATTTATATTGTGTCTTGAAACAGCTAAATAGGCTTATTCACTTTCACCTGAATAAAGACAGGAATGAGTCTTGGTCGAAATTCATTTCAAATCTGCCTACCGGTTCCAAAAAGTTTTGGAAATTAACTAAAACTTTAAAAGGCAAGAATCCTACATATTCTAAACTTCATGCAGATGGATCAATTCTGAATTCTGACGTCGAAAAGTCAAATGCAATAGCTGACGTATTTGCTAGTTCACATACTATTACTATTAACAATCCATCACCCATGGACTCGGTTGTATCAAGATGCATTAATGACCTTAATCAAACTCTTATCGACAATACAAGTATGAAACTAACAAATTTGGCTGAAGTCAAATCATTTGTCCATTTGCTGAAAAATAATAAAGCTCCTGGCTTAGATGGGATTAACAGTATAATACTTAAAAATATGCCCGACTCCTTTTTTGAAATTTTAAGTAAATTATTTAACTTCTGCCTGAGCAATGGGTACTTCCCACACGTTTTTAAAATGGCTAAGGTAATTCCAATCCACAAATCTGGAAAGGATCCTAAATTGCCCTCCAGCTATAGGCCAATAAGTATTCTTAGCCTATTGGATAAGGTGTTCGAGAAAATTATTCACTCCAGAATTTTAGATTTTTTAAATTGCAATAATATCATAAATAAAGAACAATTTGGTTTTCGAAAAGAGCACTCCACTGTACATCAACTTAAGAGAGTTGTTAACTTTCTTGAATGTAATAAAAGTAATCGAAAAAGCACTGGAGTCGTTTTTCTTGATATCGAAAAAGCTTTTGACTCAATCTGGCATGATGGACTAGTGTATAAATTAAATACGTTAAATTTTCCAATTTACCTTCAAAAACTTATCAAAAGCTTTTTAGATAAACGTACGTTTGTTGTATCTGTCAATAACAAATTTTCTAGTGAAAGGCAAATACCTGCGGGCTTGCCGCAAGGATCAGTATTATCCCCTACACTATACTCGATATATACATCTGATGTTACTCTAAGAAGACACCATGATGCAGCTTTTTACGCGGATGACAGCGCCTTTATTTGTTGCGGTAAAGTCTCGAATGCGATTATTAGAAGAATGGAAAATAATCTTAAATTAATTCGTAAATACTATGACAAATGGAAAATAAAAGTCAATGACGATAAAACTCAAGCAATTATATTTCCATTCAACAAATCGCGAAAACGCTTTCCTACTAGATATTTATCGTCTAGGGGAACAATTATCCCATTGAAGGACGAAATTAAATATCTAGGAGTAATCCTTGACAGAAAACTTTTATTCAAACAGCATGTTAATTACATTTGCGAGAAGGCAATTAAGTGTAGTCGTGCCTTATACCCCTTAATTGGCCGAAGATCTAATCTTAATATAAAGAACAAAGTTCTTATTTACAAAATGTGTATTCGACCGATTATGACCTATGGTTGTCAAATCTGGTCCCAAAAGGCTGCTAAAACGCATACAAAAAAATTGCAAATCATTCAAAATAAAAACTTGAAAATAATACACAATCTACCTTTTAGATATCCAACTTATCTTCTACATAGAAACTTTAACTTTAAAATGTTTAATTCATTGACAAGGGAACTGACGCTGTCATTTAATGAAAAATGCAGAAGGTCAAATTTTGAAATAATAAGAAATTTGCTGAACAACCACTGAGGGTCTTTTGTTTAAAAGACACATTTCAGTGATTGTTTTAAAATCTCTTATAACTTCTAAGTTGATGCGAGGTTTTTTATGAACAACTTTTCCTTAAATCTGTGATATTAGTAGTTTCTTTATTTTATTAATAAGATGTTAATTGTTGTAATACTATATGTAAATTCTCATAACTCTGTTAATGATATTGATAAAATGAATAAGTTTTTAATAAAGGATAATAATAATAATAATAATAATAAAATAATAATAATAACAAAAAATTTTTTTTTATTGAAAAGACTTTAAGCCTAAAAAAACTATTATTACATATTATTAAAAAAGGTCAACAAAGCTAATAATTAAATTAAAAAACTTAATAATTATGTTTTAGTCATTTTTAACTCCGAACAGCAATAGATATTAAATAAATATATATTTGTTTTAATTTATAAAATATGTTCCCAAACAAAACACCTTTTAAAAATATTATATCTAGTTTATGGACATACAATACTTACAACCCTCTTCATTGCATTAAAAATAAAACTATACAACGATGAAATAAAATGTAAATATACAAAAATAAATTGAGAATTGCGCAAAACGGTTATTTGAAAACAAAAGCAAAATTTTCGTTCATTTTTAACATTTTCCTTTTTTATGTCAGACACATGGCTGACACATACACATCCAATTTGAGACACGCTCTCTTTCTCCAGTCCAATAAGGTGACAGCTATGCCGCAAAACACTATATCATCATTGTAGGTTGGCTGTTCACAAATACTGTTTTCTTTGACTTTTCGTGGGACTGTGATATTTCATATTTTATTGAATGAAATCAAATGTCTGTTTTAATAAACATATACATACATACGTACATACATTCATACTTGAATATAATACATATGTATGCACATATGTATGTATATATGTAGATGTCTGTAATTGCATGAAGGCATTTAAATATAAAATTATGCTTGATTTTTTTTAAACTTACCAGTTGGAAGTTTATTTTTTAAGCGATTATATTTTCATTCAACAAATTACGAAACGCTTTCCTACGAGAACAATTATCCCATTGAAATACGAAATTAACAATTTAGGAGTAATCCTTGACAAAAAACTTTTATTCAAACAGCATGTTTATTACATTTGTGAGGAGGCAATTAAGGTAGTCGTGCCTTATACCTCTTAATTAGCCGAAGATCTTAACTTCAATTCGTCCAATTATGAGCTATGGTTGTTAAGTCTGGTCTTAAAAGGCTGCTAAAACTCATAAAAAAATTGCAATTTATTTAGAATAAAAATTTAATGATAATATACAATCTACTCTTTAGAAATCCCACTTATCTTGTACATACAAACTTTGACTTCAAAATGTTTAATTCATTGACAAGGGATCTGACTCTGTCATTTAATGAAAAATGCAGAACGCCAAATTTAGAAATAATAAGAAATTTACTGAACAACCACTAATGGTCTTTTGTTTCAAAGACGCATTTTTGTGATTTTTTTAAAATTTTTTATAACTTCTAAGTTGATACGAGTTTTTTTATGAAAAACTACTCATTAAAACTGTGATATAAGTAGTATCTTTATTAAAATTTTAAGATGTTAATTGTTGTAATTTTATTTTTAAATTATCATAACTCTGTTAATAATATTGGTAAAATGAAAAAGTTTTAATAAATAATAATATTTTTTTTAATATTATTTTACTTTTATACCCTTCACACAAAAGTGAAAAAGGGTATATATAGGTTTGTCATTCCGTGTGAAATTTCTACATTTTTCATTTTCGACCCCATAAAGTATATATGTATGTTTCTGAAAGCTTATGAATAGGCGAGTCGATTAAGCATTGTCGGTCTGTCCGTGTGTATGTTAAAATCAACTTTTTGAACCCCCCCACTGGACCCGAGTGAAGTATTGAAATATCAGAAAAATCGGTACATAAACAATTGAGATATGAAAAAAAACTACAACAATCTTGTTTTTTTTTCACAACAACCGCATACAACACAAACGTGGTATACTTGTCAGAATGAACGTGGCATCGAATCCCAGCTGAATCAAATTTTTTTTTTTGTTTTAATTTTTATATATTATTTTTATTTTTTTTAACATACATACATAAACTCATTTTATAATGGGATGCTTTTATATACATATGTATGTATGTTTTTTATACATTCATACATATGTACGTACTATGTACGTATTTCATGAGATGAATGGTGATACAAGCAATTGTTATTGCATGACTACACATTGTGAATGGTATATAAGATTCGGCACGGATGAATATAGCAATCATACTTGTTTTATATATTTTTATTTTATTCTGTTTTTATACCCTTCACACAGTGAAAAAGGGTATATATAGGTTTGTCATTCCGTGTGAAATTTCTACAATTTTCATTTCCGACCCCATAAAGTATATATTTTCTGAAAGCTTATGAATAGAGGAGTCGATTAAGCCCTGACCGTCTGTCCGTCTGTCCGTCTGTCCGTCTGTCCGTGTGTATGTTGAAATCAACTTTTTGAAGCCCCCCGACATAGGTTGGACCCGGGTAAGGTATTAAAATATCAGAAATATTCGGGAGTAGATCGGTATTGAAAATCAGAAACATCGGTACATAAACAACTGAGATATGAGCAAAAACCCACGACCACCTCGATTTTCTTTTCATAAAAACAACATTACAACAACAACATACATACATACAAACGTGTATACTGGTTAGAGAAAACGTGGCATCGAATCCCAGCTGAGGCAAAAAAATTTTTTTTAAATTTTTTTAAAATTTTTTTTTTTAATTTTTTTTTTATTTTTTTTTTATTTTTTATTTAATATATTATATATATTTTTATTATTATTTTTTTTTATTTTTTTTTTTTTAATTTTTTTTTTATTTTTTTTTTTTTGTTTTATATATATTATATATGTATATAATAATTTTTTTTTTTTTAATTTTTTTTTTTAATTTTTTTTTAAAATTTTTTTTTTTAAAATTTTTTTTTTTATTTTTTATTTTTTTTTTGTTTTTTTTAACATACATACGTGAATTTACTGTTATTGCATGACTACACATTGTGAAGGGTATATAAGATTCGGCACGGCCGAATATAGCGCTTTTACTTGTTTATTTTTTTTTTATTCTTTTTTTTAAACATACATATGAAAAAATATGTTGGATATCAGCAATAATTTCGAATTGAAATATTTTCAAATATAATTATTTGGTTTTAAAATTTATTTAGAGGCCTTCTAAATAAGATATAATTTTTTAATTGAACCAGACCTTGACACCGCCAGTATCCATAGAAGATCCCAAATAAAAAATTATTATTTGTAACAAACTGTAAACTTAAAGGAAAAAGCGCTAATAAGCAGTTGTATAAAACATTATCTTTGTCATTTAGGACTAAATTCCCAACTGGGTGTTAATAAGTCTCGCTTGTCTATCTATTAGAGCCGTTGTCACATTGCATGTTATAATGTTTGTATATGTGAGAATAATTAACAAATGTTTATTCTTCTCCGTATGGTCACGCAATTGATTTTGATTGTTTTATTAATACTACTACACTAGATACTTTTATATGTTTGTTTACTTATTTTAATGAATAAACAGTCAAGGCTCGTTTTAGCGAATATGGGTTGAAGGAGTGTCACACTATGTTTGTTTAACACGAATGCAAGCAAAAAAATAAAATAAAAAATCATGTTCAAATGTGTAAAAAAAAAAATTATATAAAACAGGGGAGAACATGTTTTTGCTATTACAGTTACGTGCATACATAGTACATACATAAGTATATATTGATTGAATTATAGTACTAATATGTATTATTATCAGTAAACATGTATTTCGTATGTATGTCGATTTCACTTATAGCTTGCTACACCTGAACAAGGTTGCAGTCCAATTACAAACATTCCCTTATAAAATTTCAAATTACAGCTGAGTGCATTTATATTTGCATTCTGCTAAGTTTGAAATACCGGAAAAATTTATGAACAAACGTCGATATTATGTTCAAAAAATATTTTCAAAACTACTAAGAAGTTCTAAAATATACATTTTTCTTATCCTGCTTTACACTTTCTAATTTTTTTAAAAATTGTAGGTATTATGTGAGAGTCAAAAATAATAACACTTTGCCTTTTGCATTTAAATGTTCAGTTTCTCATGATTGCGTTCACTTTCGCTTAAAGTTGATGATAAAAACAAGTTCAAATAATATAATCGACTATACAAATCTAAGATACCCTTCACCAAAATGTAGTTATTCAAAAATATTTTATTTTACACACGCACAGACACATCTATGAAAAGTCTGACTACATGAGAGCTGTATATTTTGTATTAAAATTTTAAATGGAAAACGAAAGCAGTTATTGTTTTTAATAATTTTAGTCACATTGGATTGGTTAGGTTTAAGGACATCCAGAGAAAGAATTCAATGTAATACGAGAAAGAGATAGCTAGAGACAGATTTTTAGTTCCTCTGTGCTGTGAGCAATTTCAGACTCCTATTAAATGTCAATATTGCTCTTTGATCGTGCGTGAAGAGCTTAGAAAGGCAGTCGATTGCGTATTCAACAAAGATCCAACGACCCTCGCAATGCAGTAAGTGCTGGGCAATACGAAGAAAAGTTCTGAATTCTTCTCATAATTCTCACATATTTAAAAGATTAAAGTTGATAAATTTCAGTTGTTATTTCACAATAAACGATCTAATATAGCATTGACCGAACAAAATGCCTGAATGCAAGTATTTTCGTTAAAAGTGCCTTTTAATCTTACCGTAGAGTTCAGATCATCTTTGTGCCTGCTCATCTTAATTGCGAATTTATTTACTGCCAAACATTGTCTCTTTAATTCTAGAGGCGAAAGATTTATTACGATATTTAAAGCAGTTTGTAGAGTAATTTCAATAGATCCTGCGCTTAGTATCGAGGCAGTTCTCTGTACCTTGGTCTAAACCATAAGACGGTAACTACTCGTGATGACATTTTACCAAAACTTAACATACATAGTTAATGGTATATCTATTAAACAGTGCTAGGCTTCAGTCCCCAAGATTTTCCTATAAAATGTTTGCATGCATATAGGGCATGACTTGTTCTCTTTTGACTTAATTTCTTTTCTAGACTAACAGCAGCTCTATTGCATCTAAGATCGGACCGAACAGTTTATCATCCGCGTAATTCAAATCCTCGAGTAGGCGAGAGAAATTCTATGTGATTCCTCTTCTTTTTGAACAGACTTCGGTCATAATATCATCTAGCACTATAGTAAATAGATGGGGTGATAGAGGGCAACCCCAGCAAACAGTAGCTACAGGCGAGTACGACATTCTAGGATTTGTTCTATTATAATTCGTAGTACATATTGATTTGGTTAACGCAGCTCCTGTTTTGTCTGTTTATCTCTTAGGTTGTTCTCCACTTTACTTTGAAGCCTTCACTGCATTATGACTGCTAATATTTTGTATATGCTGAAAGCAGAGTAATTATTCTCTAGTTGTTGCAATCTTTCAAAGTCGCCTTTAACCTAACGATAATGCCATTCTTTCAGTTTGAGAGTAGCCTTTCTTTCTTCTAGACTGCTGAGAAGTGCAGTCGTAGAAGTTCAGTTGTGGTTTCGATGTCAACTGAAAGAATAAAATATAAGCAATAACTTTTGCTAAAAAATTCGCTTGAGGGTAGTTTTTAAGAGCGAGATTAAAATGGTTTTATTATCTTAATTTTAGCTTAAGTCGACTCATATTGCTGGTTCTAGTCATACCAGCATTCTTAAGACAATATCTTATATAAATATATATAAAAATGGTGTAAAAATGTATAGTAATTCATAAAATGAGAACGGCTGGACCGATTACTTGACTTTTTTGTCAGTTGTTCATATTTTCGAGGAGAAGGTTTTTACGGAAGAAAAAATCCCTCCGGAAAAGTTGGAAGTTTTCAAAAATCGAGTTTTTGTATGAAATTTTGTGTGAAATTATTCTTTAATGGCTTTTCACATAAAAAAATAGAAAGTTCTCAGCCAAAATCCGATAGATGGCGTTATACGTTAACTTAGTCTATGCACAATCTGACAGGTGTCGGAAGGCCAATCACTAGAAGTCTGTGGGATTAATATAGAGTTTCTCTGTTTTTCGCACGGTCAGTTGTACGTTGCATGTTCGCGTGTTGGGAAACCGTCTTCGTTATTTGTTTTTGCGCCGGAAAACAAATCGAAAAACATTGTTCATCAAATCGCTTTCTGCTTATTCCATTCAAATAAATCACTTTGAAAATTTAAATATTTGTATTGTATTATCACTCTAAAGTTTGTCTGAAGGCTTAAAATTGGGCGAGGCGAAGTTCGCCGGGTCCGCTAGTAAAAATCTAAAATCCTTAATTAATATAACTTTTTCTTAAGTATTTTTATAATATTTATCCCTAAATTTATAATCAAATACAATGTACAATCATTTCAACAATATAAATATGGTTTGTAAACTATAACTCATAAACAAAGAAAATTTATTAGCAACAGTATATTGATCGCATTTTCATCTTTTTGAAAAGTATTTTGTAAGACGCTTTAAAATCCCCTTAACCCCCTTTCATTAAAAATTTTAAATTTTTGCTTAAAATCCCTTTTTGCTATTAAAAAGAAACTTGGCAATGAACGACTGTTATTTGTTTGTATTAATATTCATATATTTGTTCATTTTTTTTTTTTATTATTTTTTGTATTAATATTTTTAGAGCGGTTATTTGCTACTTAAGAAAAAAAATCCAAACATTTCTTAAGTAAACCGGGATTGTGTTAAATTGTTCAGTTTTAACCGATTTTTTTCTTAATATTTGTTAAATATATGTCATTTTGTTTTTTCTTATACATCATTTATTATTAACTTTTTTTTACATAAATAAACCTAAAAAGGCTTAGTTTTTGTCATTTTTTTTATATTCACTTTAAATTAATTCACACTATATTTTATATTTTTTATAATGCTATGTACATACAAATGTCTTCTATATATATTTATATATATTTTTTTATATATAATAATATGTATATAGATAATAATTATAATCATAATAGTTAATATATGAGTACATTTTTGTATTTTTTTCTTTTTTATTATTATTATTATTATTATTATTATTTAAGTTATGCTATTTTTATTATTAGGTTTTAGCAGTTTGTTTATTATAATTAGTTTATGAAAAATTTAAAGGCTAAACAGAGTGCAATTTATTAGTTTTAATAGGAATTTGGATGTGGAGTAGATGGAGGACAGTATAGTCTTAAAATATTTGTAAATCGATAATTATATAAAAATACAAAACCTTTTTTTTAGAAATAATAATACAACAAATTTAAATTAAAAAAAAAAAACAGTTGTTAAATGTAAGGCCAAGCAAGTTAAAGTGGTAAAAAATAGTAATAAATAATAAATATTTGTATATATAATTAATTTTTTTTTAATAACTTACATATAATTTTATTAATTAAATATTAATAACAAAACAATAATAATAAAAAACATAATGGATATGTTTTCTTTTTTGCAATTCAGCAGGTATTGCAGGTAAAAAACAAAAACAAAAATTTAAAATAATAAAAAAAAAAACTGCCCTTTCTGCTATACCCAAAGGAAGATTTGACGAAGTAGGAATTTGTATTAAAAATCATTATAATCGTTTTGTACTCAAACTCAAATTTGAAAATAATGTATTTTAATATATAGATTTTTTAACTATTCGATAATAGCTTGTCAGTATGTAACAACAAATTGATGGTGGTTATAACAATGATATTCGTATGATTTTTTTTCTTTTTTTTAGAATTGATAGTTTAAATATATTACTGTAATTTTTTCATGTGTCTCAAGTAATTAAAACAACAACGTTGCCCTTTTTGCATATATCTTAAATAATAGGGTTCCATACTTCGACTTTTAAATGATCGAACAATTTATTTTTCTATAAAAGAAGTAAAATAGTCGAATTGGACTATTTGGTTTAAAAAATCTTGAACTTGATAATGTAAAAATCGATTAATTTAATAAATTCTAATAAAGTCAGACATTAGTTTGAAAAAAATCAAAGCTGAAAAAATTTTTCGAAAATATTTAGTTTTCGAAAAAAGTGAAAAATATTCAAAAAAGTCGAAAAGTCTGAAAAAGTTAAAAAATAAATTAAAAATTTGACTAGTTAACTATCATCCCTATCGTAAAAAAGGAAGGGCAAACATAATTCCCATGAAATATTTATTCCTCTCGAAGTGATAAGTGATATTATGATTATGTTCCCTTCATTGAACAGCTGTTCTATATGACGTAAGCTATCAATGCACATTGAATGTGAGTAAGAAAAATAGGCGTAAAAATCTTTGGGGAATTTATTCACGATTGGTATTTATTTTATATTTCGAGGGGATTTATAGTCACGATAGCAGTCTAAATTAGAACGGATAAAGTGGCAACATTTATTCCGCTCAATATATCTAAGATGGCCACACGTCATTAAAAAAATATTTTCTAAAATAAAAAAAAAATAAATAACCCATAAAATTCGTTTTCATATGTAATGTAGTGTAATATTTGTGATTCATGTAAGATACAATTTTCAAAATTAAATTATGGTAATTTTAGAAAGCACTGCGAGATCCCGTTTATGGATTTTTTCATTTTCATACAGGCAACTTAATAGAAAAATAAAAAAACTATAAGAGAATTGCCAGTACAGTGTGAACACCGAAAAATTTTTAAAAAGAAAATAATCAGAAATTCAAAAAAAGTTTGAAGAACTAAAAATTTAAAATCGAAATAGAAAATTCGCAAAATCACTATTAAAATATGTATGTATAAACGAATTAGAATACATTGGCAACTGTTTGTGCCAAGAAAAGAACCCTTTAAAAAGTTTATAACATGCAAAAATATTTGAATTTACTTTAGTTTTTTTTTTGGGATGATATGGCTGTTTAGAAACTGATTCACATTAAATGTGACATGATTGATTGATTTTTTAGTTTTAAATTTTAATTCACAGTAACTGTGGCACGTTCTGTTGAAATATATGTATGTACGTTAATATATACAAATATTTAATAGTTTTATATATTGAAGTAAAACATAATCTAAAAAAAAAACAAATTTCATTCACATTAATCGCAGTTGCAACATAATTATTCACTATTTTAAATCACATGCCAAAATCTACACTATATATTTGGTTAAAGCTTAAATAAAATGCATTAATCTATGAAAATTAAATTAATTTACAATAAAAAAAAAGTATTTTATAAAAACAAAAAATGTTTTTGAAATCTTAACAAAATATTCTTTATAATTTTAGTTTTCCTTTATAAATGTACCACATAATAGGCAGTTCATTTCTTTTTTTCTTTGCTATATATTTAAACATTGTTTGTCAAACATAATTGTTTATTTTTATTATTTTCTTTTGTCATTTGTCTAAGTTTTAAATATTTTTCATTTTGCAAAACAACAAAAAAAAAATAATTCTTTTTCACACTTTATCAAAAGTGTAAAAATATAAATATGTATGTATGTGTATAAATTTTGTCGAATATATGTATGTTTCTTGATGTATAAATTTATATGCTTTGTTGTTGGTTGTTGCTTTTTGTTTTGTTTTTTTTTTTTTTTGCAAATGTACGAAACTACAAGTATTATGGTTAATTTATAAATATGTATTACAATTTTAGTTATCAACGGCGTTTATATGTAGAGTTAAGAAATCGAAATTATTCTTTATTGTTAATAATATAATAATTATTGTTTAGTATTATATATATATATATGTTTATATGTATGTTTTTTTTATGTATTTATATATATATAAGTATGTATGTATGATGATGACTTTGTAGTAAAAAGATGCCTTTTAAAGCTGTAATTTCATTTTTTAGTTTTGTTTGTTTGTTTGTTTTGTATATCAATTATAAATTTGTTTCTTTTACTTCTTTAATACTTGCTGTTTCAAAACGTCATATTATGAGATTATAAATGATGTTCTAGTGAAGATTTTTTATTTTGTTGTTAGTTAAGTTTTAAACTATTAAGTATTATTGAATGGTTTGCATTGATTTCATTTGTCTATTTTTATGTTAAGGAAGGGAGAAAGTTAGCTTCGTTCTATAAGCATTATATACATACATATACATGTATATAGGAGTTGAATGGAATTAATGGTTAAATATGTATAAAGTTTTTATTGCTCTCCTTAATTTATTATGATGAGATTTAAAACTAGAGAGAACTGGGAAATATATGGCCCTGCAGTACTGGTATAAGTATGTTTTAAAAATAGCATAATATGTAATGGTGGAGCCCAAGAAAGATATTGTGTTTGATTTTCCTGAAGTACATATGTTTGTATGTATGCAGTTGGTTTGTAGTTGTTAGTGGTAGGAAGCAAGGCTTAAATATACTATATATGGGTAAATGCATTTAACGAATTTTTCGAGGAGAGTATGTAGGCATTTGTTAAGTTTGTTTTCTTTTTAATTTAATTTAATGACATACTTAACAAAAATAAGTATGTGTATTGTTTTTTTTTTCTTGTATAACAACAGCTTAGTAAATAGTAGTAGTATTGCAGTAAATGTTTTTTTTTTTTGTTTTTTTGTTTTACATTTGCGTTACACTTTAAATTTTGGTTTTAACATGAACACACGTCGACGACTTTATTCAAGGCTACAAAGGCTTTAGCTTAAATTGCATTGTCATACCCATTTTACGGTTGCTGTAGTAGTATGTTTTATAGTCATGTAATGTTTTTATTTTAAGCTGTTGACTGCCTAAGGATCGCTGGGGGAATATAACTGTACTTGGTTATTGGGTGGAGTATAAGATCAAGATTTGTTAAGTTGCTCATTTTCGGGCCTACGATCTGTGGCAATTTGTAAAAGATTGTTAAATTCCGTATCTAAAATTTGGCGAGCCTTAAAAAGAAAATGTTATTATTTTTTATATACCTACATACTGATGTATGTATTCGAAAAGATAAATAATGAATTAAGAAAAAAATTTACCTGAGCATTTTGTGTTGGTATTTGGAGAGCTAGAGCCATAGCTTGGGCATCAAAACTTTCATCTAAGGCTATTAAAGCCCCATGTACACCTGACTCCAATAAATTATTTGCATATTCCTAAAATAATAACACATACAATTTTTTTAATATAACTTACATATGTATGTATGCGCATAATATATATAAATTTTTTTTATTTATTTTTTTTTTATTTTATTTTTTTATTATTTTTTTATTATTTTTTATTTTTTTATTTATTTCTTTAAAAGTTTTTTTATAAAAAAAATCAATATTCTTAGGCAAACAACTTGTGGTGGTTTTATAAAAAAAAATCACCTTTAAACCAATACTGGATACCCAACGTATAACACGTTCATTACTCCACACTAAAACATCACATAGGCCATTTTCACACATCTTTCTTCTATGTTCCAGCTCATTGCGATCGTAGTTAAGACGTTTTAGGCACGATATGCCATATTGCAGACTTGTACGATGAAAGCTATCAACCATTTTGAGTTGTCCTCTAAGATCTTTTTTCGTCAAATGATCTAGCATACGAGCGTCAACTAGACACTCCATAAATGTTGTGCGATATTGCGGTAGTCCCAAACCCGGCAGCCAATAATTGCCAATCCATTCGTGATTCATATCACCTTTAAGAAACGAAACACGAAAATTATAAATAAAAAAAAAAAAAATAAATAAAAAAAGAAACAAATATGATTCATAATTATTATTTTAAAACCTCCATCTATATCTACCTTTCTATTATAGAAAAACAATAACACTTACCGAATGCTAATGTTGTTCGTGATGTTTGCGGCGCTGACGGTGAAGTTAATGAAACCATTTCCTGAATGGCTAGGCGTAATTTAAGCCTGTGCAAGGGATTGCTTATGCCTAAAATAAAATAAAACCCAAATATTTTAAGGAAAAAATTAAAAAATACTTTGCTACTTTTTGAATTAAATGTATTTAGTTTATTATTACACACCGATTTCTCTTTGAATTTCAGTGTCACTAAGAGCACTCATGATGGCTCCACTCTTAACATTAGCTCTGCAGGCTGCAACATACCAGGCTGGCATACCCACCCACAACTCCAGCCATGCTACAATAGTTGGTCCGTTCCACAAAGCAAACGGTGTGCCCGCTTTCATAGCCTCTCCCAGCAAATCATTGCGATAATCGTGATCTCTGCGTAACAGAAATAAAAAGAAACTTACCTACCATTTTAATTAAATGAATGTGTAAATCGAACTTACTTCTTTTGTCTTCCATAGTCGACCGATGATATTTTCGAACCGGGTACACTTGCTATTCGTGGCATCATGCCTCCCGTCATACTCATGGCATCATAGTTTGATTCAGTTTCACTCAGACCCATTGACAGATTGCCAATAGACATCATGCTAGGAGAACCATCAGGTAGTGTGTCTTTAACACCCTTAACTTTTTCCTTTTTACTAAAGAATCTTCCTAAACTAGATTTAATGCCTTTTTTCTTTTGTACTACCGACACTACATCACGTCCAACTGCGTTTGTTGGTGTTTGCAGCATAGACATTGAACCCATAGTGTTGAAATGCCGGCTCAGCGATTCTTGGCTACCATATCGAGAACTTAATGGTGAAAGACCGTAGCCAGTGTGGGCTATGGTCATGTGACCTGAGTTGTTTGCCATTTGTTGGTTTGGCGATAGACCCATCGAACGTCTTCGCAATTCTTCTTGACTGTGAGCCAGAGCTTGAGCAACACGTTCTAGGCGCATGGAGCGTGCAGTTAAAGGAGATGCCGCTCCACCTGAACTTGAATCTCCGGTATTCGACGTCATTCCATGTATATCATCACGGGAAATATCACTAGATAACACGGGAAGATTAAGCTTGAAGAAAAAAATTTTTTTTTGTTATTCGTGTTATGCTATTAGAAGCTGTCGTTTTTCACTTACAGTATGATATTTTTGCATAAAATCTCTGTTTGGACTATTGGGTGTGCTACGACCACTCATTGGAGGACTCTGGCGATCCATAGAACGACCGCGAGCTAATAAATTAACGTGCTCTAGGCTACCAACTCGCGATTCTAGCTCCTCCGCTCGAGCCTCCGTCGATTGTTTTTCTTCTTGTATCAATCTGTAAAAGAATATTTAATGTACATATTCACAAAATAATTATTTTTTTTTTAAATTTTATTCAAAACTTATATTATTTGAAAAGTACAAGAATAGTTTTTAAAAAAATTTTTGCCGTGAAGAAATTCATATTGACATAATAAACAAAATACAATTTACTTAAATATTGCTAGAGCATAAATCTGATTGTGTCTTTAGAAAAATGCAGAAAATGTTTTTCAGCTAAAAAGAAAAAGTACCTTATCTCATTATTTATGGCATCTAGCTGCTCTTGCAACATCATGGCTAATGTTTGGGCATCCGTATGACCTGTTGGTGACATCATATCGGCATCACCAAATAAGGCTGCCTGAGCTTCTTCGCACTCAGCTGCTGCAACAGCTGCTGAAATTTCGTAAGCTGCCTGTTGGGCATGAGCCTGTTGTAGCTTCTCCCACTCCTGCTCGGCCATTGAACGATGGAACTTTTCACTTTCTTCCTGAAGGCGAGACTTGTTTCGCCTCAAAGAATGCGTCTCAAAACTGGCATGGGAAGCACTGCGTGAAAATGCTTGTGGTCCATCTACCACACTGCTGGGCGATAAACTGCGCGTTAGAGCCTCTGTTTGTTGAATGTTGTAGGCAATCTCCTGTTGTAACAGCTGGCGCTTAAAGTTTTCAATTTCTAAGCGAGTCTTTGAGAGCTCTTTCATTATTTCGCTCTTTTCGTGGTGTAGCTCTTCGGCTACTTTACGGGCCTTTTCTAACTCCTGCGTTAGAGCATTCTTCTCGTCTAAAGCATGCATACGTTCTTTCAAGTGCACTTGCAAACGTTCATTGGACTCTGACAGTAGTTTGTCGACAGTTGAGGACAATCTTATATTGTGCTCCTCGTTCATTTTAAGTCTTTGGTTAAGTCTTACTACTTCCGCGTTTTTCTCTTCCAAATTGGCCTCCAGTCTTTGTATGCGATCTTCAGCCGAGCCATGACGCTCTTGAGCCTATACAGATTCACAAAAAAAAAAGAAAAAATTTAATATTTTATTTTTAACAGGTTTTTTTTTTAAAGTAAAAAAAAAATGAAATGAAATGAAAATTGCAACGAAAATAATGTACTCAAAAATTGTGCTTGATATTGTAAATGCATGTTTAAAAATGATTTCGTGAATAAAAATGGGAATATGTAATTGAAATGTATTAAATATATGGATATGCATTTTTCTATATATAAGTATTTTAGTGCATTCATATGTTGTTGTACTTGTTGGTTTTTATGTTTTATATTGTAGTTTTATTTTGGGCCAGTGCGTTTAGAGGAAAAACAAATTTAATTGAAAAGAAAGACAAAATTAAATTTAAAAAATACATGTACAATAAATAATATAGACATACATATATACGAGTATATTGTATTAATAGTAATCATAACCAGGAATTATTTTTGTTTGTATCATTATTAAATTTTCGTTTAAAAGAAAAACTAGGCAAAAAAAAAATATATAAAACAAAATAGGTACATAATTTCAAAAAGAAATTTTAAAAAAATTTACGCTTTTTCATTGATTTCCTCTTTGACGCATACGATACACATTCATACCTTATTTCCTACCTTTGTTAAAGCTTCCATACGTGCTTTAAGTTGTTCCTCCATGTCTGGTTGCATTTTAGCTTGTTGGGCCAATTTCTGTTCTGATAATTCCAGTTTCTCCTCAATGGCACTAATCTTTTCCTCGTGTAACTTCAAAAGATAAAAACAACAACATTCAAAACGTACACACACGCACATTCAAACATATAATTTGTTTAAATTATTCAACACAGACTCTTGTTCTTTATACAAATGTTCATACATGTAAATATGTATGTAAAAGTAGCAAAAAGGAATTATGTATTAAATACGTGTATGTGTGATTGCGTATGTGTGCAGTTTATTTTGATATTAGAAACAGTACCTTTAATTGTGCTTCTTTGTGCCTTAGTTCTTGTTCTAATTTCTCATTCAAATCATGCAGTGATGTTGATTCACGTTGTGCATTTAAATAACGCTTTTCCAGTGTCGCTATACGCTCCTCCTATTTAAGTAAAAACACATTTCAGTTTATGTATTTTTTTTGCATGCTTATTGTTGCAGTGTGACATCTTACCTGATCTTCTTTTTGTGCAACATTTTCTCTTAAATCTCTTTGTAATTTCGAACACTGTTCCTGGGATTTCATGTAATCTTTTTGAACTTTGGCTAAATTTTCATCCAATTCATCACATTTATTTTTAAGTGCTGACACTCGACGTTGCCATTCCGATAACTCAGAGGTCTAAAAATGTTAAAAAATTTAAGAATCAATTTAAGAAAATTATGGATTAAAAAAAATGTTTTTTTCATAAGAAGTGTATAAAATCAATTATTATAAAAATAGCCACACAAAATATTTTACAAAAATTCAGAATACGGGTAATGATAATTAATAGGAAACTTACTTGCTTTTCAATGATTGTCTGCAATTCATGAGTTTTTGCAGCATAATCATTTGCTGCATTTATAGTTGATGATTCATTACTTTCACCATTTAGTGTTAATGAATTCTAGATAGACGAAAAATATTGTAAATGATTCAATTTAAATAATTAATTCTCTCAACAATAATGTGGGTTTTTTAAATCAACACACCTTTTCGCTGACACCATTTTCAGTATTGTTATCACGTAAAGCTTGCATTGCACCTGATTTGTATTGTTGAAGCTTTAAAAATATACACAAATTCACAAAAGGTTAAAGGGCATTCTACTTCTTAGTTGCAATAGTTTCTATTACCTCATCTTTGGTTGAGTTAAGCTCAGCTTCCAACGAATTGTTACGTTCTAATGATACACGCAGACGTTCCCGTACCTTTTCATCTAAAGCCTTATGATGTTCGAAAAGACTTTTTAGTGCCTTAAGGACTTCTACTTCGCTGGATACACCGCTTTGAGCAGCCGCTTGTCGTTTAACAACAGTCATACGTAAGGAGCGTTCATGCCGCGACACCAAACATTCTAAGTGCTCCAGAAGAAGCTGTAGCAAAAAATCAATATAGTAATTTTTTTAACGAAATTACATTATAAAGGTCATTACCCTAGTATTATTACGTTCGGCCTTAAGTTCGCCAATTTCTTCATCACGTTCTAGCAATGTTTCACGGGCCTGTGTAAGCTCTTTGGTCAAAGTTGCAAATTCCTGTAAGCATTTTATAGAAAACTCATTCCATTTTCTTTTCAAACTTCTCTATATGAGACATACATTTGTAGTTATGTACATACATAAATATGTATGTTTAATGTGTTTACTAAATTACCTGTGGTAAATTTGCATTTATTTGGCGTTGTAAACTATCCCTCTCCTTTTCGATTTCATGAAGCTTTTGCTCCGACTCACTAAGACGCTCTTGAGCCTCTCTTAGGCTGTCCATCAACTTGTCGCGTTCATCGAGCATTGATACCATAAGTTGTTCAAAGTTAGCATCTTCGCCACTGAATTGTGACGATCTTTGAGAGATGCTATCCTCCGATATAGTTGGCATCACATCGCACATCATGTTCCACATTTTATGTATACCTCATTCAATATGAAAACTGCGAGTATCCACAATAATTTGCACAAAATTAAAAGAAAGCATGCCTATACAGTCAGAATTTTAACAAAATTCTTTGGAAATATTACTTTTAATTACATTTTTTTAAATTCCTAACAAACATGGGCGTAGCTATAGAAAGGAAATCTAAACTTCAACCTACATTTTTACATGGTTCACACATCAAACCACCACCATCTTACAAAAAAAACTTTTAAAATACAAAATACCATATCTGACTAGAAATTACAATTGTATTATTTTTGTTGGTTTTTGCAAAATTATGCTATTTTTTGAAACGAATTTTTTTTGGCATATTTATTTAATAATTTATGTTTTCAGCATAAGTTGACATTAAATACACCAACACATACACCTGGCCTGGCTCCTCTGCTTCTGACAATGTTAAAACTTTTTTATTCTCTGCTCTTGTTTTTTTCATTCGTCAAATGTCTACACTACGATTTGCACATTGACACTATTTTGATTATTTACTCGTAAAACTTACATATTTCTACTTGCCGATGTTTACAATGCATTTACAATTATTATCAATACATTTTCTATAGTTTTTATAACAATTTTTCTTAAAAAACATTAATATTTTTAAAAAATTCTTTTAACATTCCCCGGTCGCCATATTTTACAAAACTTTTTCTTTGGAGCAGAGTTGAATATGTAAGGAGTGGTTTTTGTTACTATTTTTGGTTGCTGCAAAATATGTAACTCTGCAAATGTTTACGAATGGTAGAAAATAAAATTGCAATAAATGACAGTAAAAGCTCTCTTTCTTTGCTTTCACTTGTTCTAAGACGGTCACTTGTAAATCGATAAAGCCGTACCGATTGCTTAAAATACATATCACTTAGTTCCGTTACACCGGAACCATTGTTTTACCAGCAGAGAAAATAAAATAGACAACTATTAAAAATGTAGAACAAATAGTGGGTATAAATTAATTTAAATTGTATTAATAGAGAATGATACTCCAATAACGAAAATTTCTGTATTTATTCAATTAGTAATACAAATCCATAAGGCTAAAAATAAATTAGAAAAAAAATATTTAAAAAAATAATTTCTGGTACAGTAAGCTAATGTTAATCCTATACACTAAACTCAAAAAACAAAAAAAAAAACGGCCAAAGGCCTGTTTTGCTTGATGTTCAATTGATAGAAGCTAAACTGTGATAGAGTTTTAAAATTTAGAAACAAAATACACAACACTTGTGCAAATAAGAATGGATGTGCGAAAAACATTACTATTGCTCGTTACTCTATTGGAAAAAAAAATTGTTCGAATTTTTATGCTAAACACAGTTAGAACTAAAATATTTCCTTTGAAATCGAATAGATTAGCCCACCAGAGGGTCAACTCTTATTAAGATTGTTTATAACTTTTAAATTTACGATAAAGTTTTATTTCATAGAAAAATAAATAATACTTGAAGTATAGGAAATAATGAAATTGTTTATGCTTAGTACTCAGAAAGCTCGAGAAGAAACTTCGAACGTATGTTTTTATTTACATTATATATCATTCGATAGCACCATTATTAATTACAGTAATTCTATATTTGCATTTTAAACTTTTCAAAGTTTCTTCTGGAGCTTTCTGAGTAGGAAAAATTTATATAGAAAGTCGGGTCCACTAATAATTGTAGCGGTCTAAGTAATTTTTTTTTATTTGTTTTTGGCAATAAGATATTTATTAAATTTTTAAATTTGTTTCATTTATTTAAGCTCTTTCACCTTTGCACTTTATTTTTGTAAACAAATATAAAGAAAATAATAAACTATGCAACTAAACAGCTGTATATTACAAACAATAGCTAATGATCAAATTATATATGTTATATTATTTTATTATTGTATTAAGAAACCTTTATTTGTTAGTTATTAGATATGTAATGAAAAAGGTTAATTTTAAAATCGAATTACTTAAAAAAGTTGTGACCAATATTGGTTCTTCTGTTCTAAATGTTAATTATTATCTGCAAAATTTAGTCTAGAAAAGCAGTAATAAGTTAAGAGAATATAAATAAAAACATTGATAAAAAGAGCAAAAAAAAAAAAAAAAAATCGTAAAAATTTAATTTAAAAAATTAAAAAAATATATAAATAAGGAACAGAGTTAATAAGTACATTACAAAGCTTTTTGTTTCAAATAAATTTTCTTTTATTGAAATTTGAATCGAACGTATTTTTTTTTTTTGTATTAAAGAATTTTATTTTGTTTTCCATATTGTTGAAGTAGTTTTAGGTAAAGTTATAATTACTATGTAATAATTAGTTTTAAGCCTTTTTTTTATTAAAAACATGAAAAAATAAATAAATTTATTTATTATATATACGTTTGTTATGATAGAAATATTAGCAGTGTGATCAGGGATAATGCTGTTTAAGTTTCGGCGTTTTTATTTCCGATTGCTTAATTTAAATCTTGCGTTTTATATCTGAACGTTATGACACCACTGTTGTAGGCAATTGTTTGACAAGCTAAAAAAAATTGGAAAAATCGAAATCAGTGTAATTTTTGCAAAACGTTTCCGAAAAGCCGAAGAAATATTAAATTAAATAATTAAAAATGGGGTAAATACAAATCACTTAGATGGCTTAGTAAAGTGTTGAAAAATTATCAAACTGAAGGGAACATTATTTGGGAATTTGTGTAAAAATATATGGAAAAGAATCGGTTGTTTCATGAAAATATTGAGGGGAGTAGGTTGAAACAGTATAACAGCGAACGCCAATTAAAAAAGAGAAAAACAACCAAAAATAAATGATAATTTGATTGCTGCCATTGAATTAGGTGTATTTTTTTCTATTAAACAAAATTAATTTTTGTACTTCATCATTAGCAATTAGGTTGTGTGAGAATATGATGAATAAAAATGTGTTGTTGTTGACAGAATATAATTGTAAATTTTGTGTGTTCCATCGAGAACTATGAATAAATGAAGACGAGTACGGATGTATTTAACTAAAAATTTTATAAAATTGTATATAAATTGTTTAATATTGTAAGAGGAGCGTGGCATATTTGCCAAAATAGGTTATGATTTAATTGTAAAGAATTTTTATAAATATGTAAAACAATATAAGTATTATGATGTGGACGCTTTTTGTGTGTTTCACTTGATTCTAGCGAACAACCAATATTCACCTGCCAGGCGCATGTTTTCCATATTGATCCGAAGACCAAGCGCACCTGGATAACCGCTAGTATGAAGGCAGTCAATGTTAGTTTCTTCTACGACTCGTCTCGCAATTTATACCGCATCATCAGTGTTGAGGGAACCAAGGCGGTTATAAATTCCACTATTACTCCTAATATGACATTTACACAAACTTCGCAAAAGTTTGGCCAGTGGAGCGATGTAAGAGCCAATACGGTATATGGCTTAGGATTTTCCTCAGAAGCTGAATTGACAAAGGTAATCATTTAACTTTTTATAACAATGTATTTTTTGACCATAGATATTTTTCATTAATTTTTTAGTTTGTAGAAAAATTCCAAGAAGTAAAGGAAGCCACGAAAAATGCCTTGAAATCGGCCAATGGTAAATATTAATGTTATATATAGCATTTTATTTATTTATGTATTTTCTTGATTTAAAAAAATATATTTCTTTGGTATTTTCTTAGGTTCAGCCGCAGTAACGCCTACTACGTCGGCGAACACATCACCCATAAGTTCTAGAACGGCTGCAATGCAACAAAACGACAATGCCACTATGGTTGATCCACATACTGTGGAACCACCTAATATGTCAAACACGAATACTCAAAATGCTAATCCTGATAGTCCATCACATAAACTTTTAACGACCGCTGCTGAAATAAAACCCGAACATGTAACGGCCCCCTCCCCAGCACCCATGGTCAATGTCAGCTCTGGCGGTGGCGGAAGTGTTGTTGGCATGCATACCGGCAGTGGTCCACCAACGAGCGAACAACAACTAAAATATGAAAACGAACGCCTAAAGATGGCTTTGGCTCAAAGGTTTAAAATTAAAACAACCTTGTATTTTAATATATATAAAAAAATTATTTTTTTTTTTATTATTACAGCTGCGCTAATGCTAAAAAATGGGAAATTGAATTGGCCACCCTTAAAAATAATAATCTACGTTTAACTAGCGCATTACAGGTAACTTAACTTTTTTGTTTGTTAATAAAAAAATGTTTTCCAGTTTTTTTTGTTGTTAATTTTTGGTAAAAAATTTAGAAAAAATATATTTTTTAAATATATTTTGTTTTTTCTACTTAAGGAATCTACCGCTAATGTGGATGAATGGAAGCGACAACTGCACACCTATAAAGAGGAGAATATACGCCTAAAACGTGAAATAGAATTAATACGAGCTGGAGCTCCGGTACCGGCTTCTGTAAGTGGAGCCGTTAGTAGTGAATTGGTTGAAGAGTTAAAACGTGAATTGGCCGTTCTGAAAGCACGCAACGAATCATTACAAAATGAGCTTATAAATCAAGAACTAGAACTAAAGACCGCAAACATGAATCTTAGAGAAAAATGCAACGATCAAGCGGTAGGAGTTAAAATTATTTTACAAAAATTCAGTTCATAAAGATTTAATTAAAAACTTATTTTTTTAATATTTTAGATGGCTAAAATGAGTGAATTGAATGTGTTGTTTGCTAAACATTTATCGGAACTATTCGCTGTGCAAAAAGATATTGAAAATGTTATACATCCACCTAAAAGCACTTGAGATACAGAGACTATAAATTATTATAAGAAGGTAAGTTTTTAAACTTCATTTCGATTTGTTTTTATTCGCATATAAATTTTTTAAAAGTAAGTTTATTTTTCTTAGATTTCTGAAGAAAACGCAGCTTCATTGAGAAATTATTTACCACCCAGTTTAGGTTTACCGTGCGCAGTCGATACGGAAAGTACACTTTCTAATGTCACCTCTATACAATCCCAGCTACAGTCATTGTACGACACATGTCACGATCCATTTAAAATTTATGAACCAATAACTATGAACAGTAGTGATAAACCATTATCTAATTTGCAAAAGGCATTAGATAAACATACACAACTATTACAGGAGCTAAAACTTCAACAGCATACCTACAAATTAAATCCAACAATATCAAAAACTATTAACCCTGCTACTTATGTGGTATCACCCGCTAAAAGTGTGGCTGGTGGAATCGGTGCAACTAGTACAACTGCTGCTGCTGCTGCAACTGGGGTCGTGTCGGGTAAAACAGCTACAATTTTGGTTTCAAAATCAAAAACCAAAACTGGTTTACCCTTGCTTCTCAAAAATTCTATCAATAATTAGGCTAGTATATCTGAAAATAAATTATTATTTAGTATACCCTACACAACTTACACCAATTAAAATAGATTTTTAAATCTTAAAAAGTCAACAAAATTTAAAGAAACGAATTGAAAATAACCCCAGTGCAAGCTAACTTTTATTTTAGAATGTCTTCTCGCACAGTATGTGTGTATTCCTAAATGCATGTTGCTTTGCAGTTAGAAGTTACAAGATTTTTCAATGGCAACTTTTAACATTTTTCACAATATATTTTGATCTTAATATGTTACTTTTGTTGTCGACACTCATTTTTGAACAATATATATTGTCAAACATTCAAGGGTTGAGTTGTAGGAAAATGTTTATTTTTTTAATGCAAAGCAACATGCATTTTTGAATGCACAATATATTTTACACAATTTTTGTCAGTTTTTAGTTCGACATACTCGTACAACGTATTATATGTTCAATTCGCAACCTGATATGTATTTTGTATTGTAATATTTACTTGTAAACAAATTCTGATGTTTCGGTTTTTAGTAAACATTAAGTTATAAAAGTATTATCTTTTATCTTAAGAACCCAATTAAATATTTAAAACTATCAATGAAAATTACCAACAACAAGACTAAATTACATTACAACTGGATTGTGAATTGAACCATAGTATTTATTGAATTTAAAGTTCTAGTGCAATATATTTCTCATTTTATTTATTTTTTAATTAGCAGTAAGTGAAAGATTATTTCGAAGTAATTATTTTAATATTTTTATTGTAAAATCTCAACGAATCTTTATTCTGTGTGTATTTCGTTAAATGTGTTGTCCTTTTTTATACAAGTAAATACATATATGACATATGTTTTTTTACATATAAAATAATTTAAATGTTATTGGAAAAAATATATATATAAATTATTGACGAAAATATTTATTAAATATAATTTAGAAATTATTGATTCAATATTCAAACCAAAGAGCTGAATCTCTTGTGAATTTTTTAATTTTATAGATAACAACTTAAAACAGGTTTGTGTAGGATTTGAATAAAAATAAAATGATTTTTTTGTTAGCATTTAAGCTTTTGAAGCATTGTGACGGATAACCATTTTCCTGTTGATCTTAAATATATTCATATATTTAATTGGAATAACATTATTTCGAATATTTGTTAAAATTATTTCGTAATATAAAAAATTTACAATTCTAGAATTGCTTTGGTATGTAGGGACGGACTATTTTTAAAACCTTAAATAAATTTGTAGTAATTTCGAATGACTAATTATTACGTTATCCTTTTAACCAATTATTTTAATCACTAACTCATAGAGTTAAAAAAAAGGTTAATAAATTTGAATGATTTAGAGTACCAATTGATGTTAGCCAAGCAATAAGCCATTAATTCGGCATAGTACCGATGACGAGAACAGGTAGAACTTAGCGGAGCGTAGCATATTCTGAGTGACTGAAAGTAATCGACAAGCCAAGGGAATGATTAGAAATTTTTCGATAACTTATTTTCGAGGCGTCGGTTTCTGGGTTAAGAAAGAGATTTGTCTACTGCTTCACTAATTTATAAAATAGTTACGTTTTAAAGGAAGTCCAGAGTGTAATTTATTTTTGTTAAATATGTAAAAGGTAATCGGCGATTTTAAAGTCTCGATTTTCAAGAGATTTCTAAAAAAAGGTTTTAATACATACCAAACACAATTTACATAATCATTTACATTAAAACAAATTACAAAAACCGTATGAATGACAACAAAACTTGATAAAAAAGAATAATTAAAATATAATATATAAATTTAAAATAATAAAAAATTAACTAAATTAATAATTAAAAATAGAAGTACTATTTATACGATATGTAAAACTAAATGGTGAAAATAAAACTGAAAGTGTTAGTGTAGTTTTTGCAAAAACTTTGGCAAACGACATACAAATCGTTTAAATAATAAAAAACTACTAAAGTATGAATACACAAAGTCATTTGTAATAAAAAAAAACAAATAAAAAAATATATTTATATTAACCTAAAAAAAATAATAAATGAAACTGTTAAGTTTTTATTTATACCTAAAAATAAAATATAAGGTTAAAGCAACATTCTAAAAAAGAAAGAATCATAATCGGTATTTATATTAATCCTCAACACTTTCCAAATATTATCACATAGAAGCAACCACAATAACCTTAACTATAAACAAATATTCTTTTGCTGGGATCAAGTCAAAGCGAATGGCATTTTTTGGTAGGCATCATATTTTTTACTTTAAAAGGCTAACAAAAATTACATTTTTCAACCCTTAAGTTAAGCTAAGGATTTAAAGAATGCTGCATTGTAATATTATTAAAACAATTTATTGAGTTGCCTAAAACAACTGATCGAAATTCATTATACAAAAATAACAAAACTTTAATTTTTTTTATTTAAAAAAATAAAATGAATCATTAAAGATTAAAATACATTACCATAATTTTTTAATGTATTGGTGTTTTCTATAAAAAAATTATGCGAATAAGGATTTACTTAATTCATCTATGGATTCCATAGTCCATGATATATTATCATGTGGTGCCATAAAGTTGATTAATTTGTTGTGGACAATATAGCTAAAAAAAAACAGAACATTTTTATTATATATTAATTTTATAAATATTTATCAAATTCTAACCGCAATTTCCTGCCTTTACTGGCTCTAGAGTCCACCTTCTTTTTCATTTTTTGTCTTAGTTTTTGCAATTCCAAAAATTGTTTTGTCACTTCACTCATATTATTGGTCGAATTAGCTTTGTATTCTATTAATTCTCTTAATTGCTGATGATAGAAGTCACTGTCGTCATATATATTTGGATTTCTAACATCTTCCCCGCTTTTATTTTGAGTTTCATTATTTAGCTGTTGGGATTTTTCTTTTAACTGCGTTTTATTTATTAAAGCATTGTCAATTTTTTTGATTATATCGAAATCTTCATTAAAGGTTTTCTTTTTACTATTACCGCCTGGTTGCAACAGTTTTGTACGATCATCCCATTTAAGTAAAACACTATTGCGATAGGGTCTAAAAGTATCAAAGCTCTCTTGCAAATGTTCACTAATTTGTTTTAGAGGAGGTTCTCCTGAATTGCTATCTTTAAAAGATAAATGCCTTTTAAGACAAGGTTTAATTGCCTTTTCTACCTCAGAGAACTGTGTACAAAGATTATTTTTCAAGGACAAAAGATTTTGTAATAACTGACAGGATTGTTTGCAAGTTATTTGTTGTATATCCTTGTGTTTATCATTATTACTGGATAATTTTTTTAAATGTTGTGGGTCGGGTAATTGGTTGGTTTTAATTAATAGTTTTTGTAAATTTATACGCATTTCCAATAAACGTTCCCAAATATGCAATTGATTCTGAACACATATTCCTTTCTGAATTTCAGCTTCATGATTTACTTTGCTTATAACTTCAGTGTCTTCATCATCACCACTATCGACCTCTTCATCCGTTACATTATCACTATCGTCCCCTTCGTCTATACAATTATCACTATCGTCCCCTTCGTCCAGCACATTTTCACTATCAGTCTCATCGTGCACCTCATCATCGGATTCTTCATTTTCATTACTGTTTCTTTCCAGTTCGCTATCTTCTTCAGCAGCATTATTGTATCGTTTTCCTTTTGTCGCATTACTCAAAGCATTTATTGGTAGTTCATCGTCAGAGGAATCTTTCTCACACTCGTCATGTTCATCACTTTCAAAATCTTTCCTGTACGCTATTTTACCCTTATATTTAGCACTTTGTTGTGATAACAACTTAACATTCTGCTTTCTAAAATCTGTTGTCCCTGCTTGTGGCAATTCATATTCATCCTCGTCATATTCTATGATACGGGGGGCTGTTTCTTCATCGGCTGAATCACTGTCACTTGCAATTCCATTGGGATTTAATAGAATCTCAGTGGCTTTCTCGGCTATTGTTTTTTGTTTGTTTTTAAGCATGATAATCGAATTTTTTTTCCAACTTATTGTTTTCATATTTTGAGTTTTATTGCCAGCTGTAGTAGAACACGTGCTTTAAGTATAGAGTAGCCAGATTGAAATTTTTCATGACATAATTGCAACTCTGTTGGAAGAAAATTAGCAGTTACATTTGTTAAATGTGAATAAAAAATACATGAAGATTATATAAGATATGTATATAATAAATAATAATTAAATAAATAAATAATTAAACGAGTTATTTAATACAAAAATTAATAAAAACTTTTTACGAAATTTTTATAGATTTTTGTTGTAAAACTAAATTATATGCTTAGGTATTTGTATATATACATAGCATGTACATACATATTCACTAACATACACCATGAAAAACACAAACTACTTTTATTATTAAAAATTTGATTCAACTTATACCTTTTCTGTGTAGAGTAAGTAACAAGAAGTACATTAAACTATTGAAATATTTTTCATATTTACTCTTTTAAAAATAATCGATTAAATGTATATTTTTTTAAAGAAAAATTTCAATGGTTTTAAGTTGTAACAGAGTAATCACTCTTGTTTTCCATAGCAAACATTTAACTAGAATAGTTTCATGTTTTAAAACATGCTTAATATCCACCTTTTTTTTAAATTATAGTAAAAACACGTTTCGAAATAATTGTTTTAATTTAATCTGATTTTGTTAGCTCTGTTCGTTTTAAAAAAAAAAAATAACAATATTTTGCAATCTCATGTTTTCTATCTCTAACAAATTATACAAATAATGTGAATTTCTTTTATTAATCTCAACTATAATGAACACATATATGTAGAATAGAGGATTGTCAGAATATGTTTGTATGGTTGTCATTCAAGTTTTGATAGTTTATTCCATCTCTTGTATTTAATAAACGTCAGGACACTCATTAACGTTAACAAATGTCAGTAATTATGACTACAATACATTAAAAAAAACACATATATTTACATGTGTATATTTATGTACGTATGTATGTATGCTTGTAGCTATAATAATAATAAAAAAAATTCGAACAACTGTTGCGTTCATTTTTCGTACAATTTGTTCAAGTGAAACAATAACATTAGTGTTGTTTTTACCACCCTCTTATTACTTATTAACTTTTCTTCACAGATTTTAAAGGAATGTTAACATCTTTTAAAAAATTTGTTAAAATAGAATAAAAAAAAAATTAAGAAAATAAATTTTAACCGAGGTTCGTAAGAATCTAAATAGTTTTTAATACCTCAGTTGATGTCTATGCAGGCTTTTGATCAGTTCGCACTATTAAAGCATACGTCCTCAGTTTTATTTCCAAAAACCGCTATTCGGTCGATCTATAAGTCTACCTTCTATCAGTTGCCATCTCTCCAAGAATCAGAATGATTAACGACTATTGAAAAAAAAAAATGAATAAATACCTCTCAGTCTTTTTTTAATGTGGTGGGCTGATATGCTCCACAAATTTTTTTACGATCGAACAAATTTTTTACCATCGGGATTTTGTACTTTTTTTTATGTAACAACATTATTGTTATTTCTTAATAGATTATTTTTTAAAAACATTTTTTTTTAGTTTGAAATTGAATTTAAAATTTAACATTTATTTAATTGAAATATTTATTTACAATTTTTTGTGTAAATACAAAATTTTTTATAAATTTATAAATATCTTTTATATAGTTATTTAAATATATCTTTTACATAATTTTTATATATTAAATATTGTTTATAAACAAGCAATAAGTTAGAGATTTTCTAAAAATAAACTTTTTTAACTTTACCAAGAGTATGTGTGCAAAATAAAACAAATTTCATAATAATGTTTAATTCCTTAAAAACTCTGCTAATGTACTCTTAATTTTAACAATTATAGCTGTTTTTGTTGTGTTTTTTTTAAGACACCAGGCAGGATAACAATTGATTGTTGGACATAAACGTTTTCATGGTCTATTGCAAAAAATATTCAAGTTCAGTAGCAAAAGTGTTTTTATAAAGTAAACATTAAAGTAATAATATTTATAAAACCAAATAAAACTAGCATTTCAAATATTAACTCGAATTAGTAGACAAATAAAGTACATATTTACATACATATGTATGTATGTATGAATACAATAATAAAGACAACTTAAAATAATTAATAAAATCTTTAATTCTTCATTTGCTAGAAAATATAAAAGTAAAATCATTAGTCCGTACATTAATATAATATATAGGTCTAATGTTTGCCTCTGAACATTACCAAAACTGAAAAAGCCACTGATAAGAGATTTTGCCTTAATAGAAAATTGTTTAAAAAATATATATGTATGTATTTATGTATATGGAAATATGTACTATATACATATAAAAATGATTGAACAAAATTTTTTCATTGTACGCTACAATAGGACGTAATTTTTTTGTAAGATGTTGTCCTGACTATGGTATTACAGTTTCAAAGAAAGTTTTGTGGAAGTTTTGAACTCAGGGACTGTAATAATAATGATTTGTCTTGTCTTGCTTTTTTATAATTATTTTTTCGGCAGAAACAATTATTAATTTTGGTTTTTGTTTTTTTTTTTGACAGGAACAATTGTTCTTATTTATTTTTTTTGTAGAGTAATTGGTTTTTTTTCTTTTATATTTTATTAATGCCGTTTTTCTGAATTTTATTACTAAAATTTTAAAAAATTTGACTTAAGTTACGACTCAAATTAAAAATTTTTAGATTTATTACATATTTTTTGCAGTTTAATTTTTTAATACAATTCAGCATAAGGATATAAATGAACATACATACGTATCGTTGGTCTCATTGGGAAAGGCTCTAACTAATTTTTTTTTTAATTCGGGTTTTTAGTGATTTCAAAACATTTCACATAAATACACCTCTTCACAAAAAGTTAGTGCAATAATATAAAAAAAGAACGGTTTTACGAGCAATTACTATTATATAACCGATATTATAATGGTGCAAAATTTTAATTTTGAATTATTATTACTACTCAACAATCACAAATAAAGTTCTATGCAGTACCAGCTAGTAAAATATTTATAACAAAAACTAATTAAAGTTTCCCTTTAAAAAATATCTTTATTTCCACCAAAAAAAAAAAATAAAAATCTAAAAAATATTTATTCATAATGCAAAAATTTATACAAATAAAAATCAGAACTATAAAAAGCATATCTACTGTATTCATAAATGTGTTTTAACAGGTCATTTTGTAATAGTGTTCTAGGATTTCGCAATAATTAAAAAAAAATTCTTGTTGTTGTTCTAGGATTTCACAATAATTGAAAAAAATTGTTGTTGTTGTTCAAATAAAAACTGTCGTAAAATAATAAAACTGTGTATGCTGTGTTTGTTGTGCTGTCATAACTATTTCTATACCTGCGGCGATCAGCTAAGAATCTGCTAAGCAAGCTGTCTGTAATATTTGTAAGCTGCCTACTCCAGTGTTATCAAAAATTTAGCAAAATGGGCGATTTAAATTTGATATATACATAGTTAGACAACAATTACATTGTTATAGGTTATTATATTAGAACATTTTAATTTAGGACACCTTGTAAATTGTAATTGTAATAGTTTTTTTAAAATATAGTTTAAAAACATCGAAAAAGTATGCATGATCTGGTTCTCAAATATTTTTTCCGGCTGCTTTTTTTCTTTGAAAAAAAAAGGAAACAGAAATAATAATTATTTTTAGTCCCTGTCTTAATTCAAGCAAAACTGGACAATTGATAACTGAGTTATTATAATCAGATCACGTCAGTTTAAGTAAAATAAATAAATAAATTTTGCTCACTTCTCAATATTTGTTTATTCATACATATCATTTGTGTCATATGTGTCATACATATCTTAAATGTAATTTTTCTTCAATTTCAATGTCGAGAAAATTGTTAAAAAAGTTTGTGAACCACAATTGGAATAAATTATTTTTTTATCAAAGCCTGAAGTGCGTTTTACTATGTTTTTAAAATAGTTTTTTTTTTAATAGATAGCTTAAAACGGTTTTTTTTTATTTAAAATCCATATATGTATTAGTACAATAAATATAATTTTAATATTGGGTCTCAGCGCCACTAGGGCATTACAGAGACAAGTTGGTAAAAAAATTACAATTTATTTATTTACAAAAAAACAAAAAAAATAAAAAATACCTAAATATATATAAATATATGTATATAAGTACATTAAATAATATTTTCTTTCACGATTTCTTACTAGATACCAGGATCTTAAGAAGTCCTTAGGTTTACATCCCAACTATTTGATAGTTTCGGTACAGCTGACAAATTCAGTGTTTGCCAGTTTATTTTATTATCTCAAAATAATCAATAACATTATGGACTTGAAGTTTTTTTTTTGTTGTTATATAATTGCGAAATAAACTTTCAATACTAAAATGAGGTTGACGTTAAATTATTTTGAACAATTTGCCGAAAAGTGTTAAGGATATTCGTATTGTACTGTGATACTTACATAAATACTTAATTTCTCTGGAATAATTTTAAGTATCATACGTTGTGAATACACACATACACACACACACAATAACACGTAACAGCGTTATCAATAAAACTAAGCTAGGCGTAAAAGCAGCATCTTCCTCCCCCCACGGTGCAGACAGTCAGCTGAACTTTGAGTCAGACTGATTTTGGTTAAAAACAAATTTAATAAACACATAAGTAAATACATACCATATACATTTGCACAGACATACGAGTATATAAAAATATAAAAAGCATCGTTTTAATATGCGGGCGGTGTTTAGGTCAACCTCTTGATAATCTAGAGGAAAAAGTAAAATCTATGCCAAAATCATCGGCAATTCTGGGTTCGGTTATTTTGTCGTCTCTATTTCAGGGCTTATCAGTTTTTCGATTAAAAAAAAACCAAGAAAAATCAAAGTCGTTATTTTAATATAGTAAACACATATAAAAAAATTAAACAAGACATAATCAATAAAGGTTCCTAGATGGAATTTTCAGTTTCAGCTGGTTAGTCTAAAAAATAACGTGGAAATTGAAAGACTAGAAAGAACTTTAATAAAGAATTCCAGGCTTACGTAAAATTTAATAGTAAAAAATAAAATATTAAATAAGAACCAAATGTTTTAATTGAAATATTTTTGAACTATACATTTGCATACATAATTGCAATTTTGCCAGGAAATCGAGATTGTAACCATCACAAACAAGAAAGCTTAAATTTATTCAAATAAAACTAAAAAAATTAATTATAATTTGTTTATACAAATTTTTTTTAAAATTATAAATAAATTATGTCTGGAAAAAGTAAAAATATTCTCAATTGTACATCCATACATGCATCTATATTTATGTATTTATTTTTCTAAATTTATTTATATTTAGTTTGTACATTTTATGTATATTCATCTACTTTCAGTGATATCGAATAAATACCAAAATAAATATTTTTGCAAATATAAACTTACATTAACAATAATATTTATTTATACATTTCCTTTAACAAAATAAATATATAAAAAAAAATAAAAAAAAAATATTTTGCTAAATCAAAAGAAACAAATTAAAATTTGGCTCCACAACAAATTTAAACAAAAATTAAATAAAATATATGTACATACATACATATGTATGTACCTACATATATCGTATAAAAAAACCCGGCATATATTCCTTAATTTTATTAAAGTGCGTTAAATAAATAAATATTTGAAATTAAAATACACAAACACACAGAAAAAAGTACCAACGAACAAGTGTTAAAATAAAATTTTACTAAATATATTACAATTTGTAAAATAAACATACCTACTCACACAATTTCCAACGAAATCATTTTGAAAATTTTGGTACATTTAAAAACATTTACAAGAGACGTGCAAACAAATAATCATCATCCTCATTGAACGAGCCATCAGTTATTGTTATAGTGATAATTCAGTGCAAAACCATTGTAATTTTACCGTTGTCTGTAATTCTCCATTTTTCTCTACATATGTAGGTACATACATACATTTGTAGCTGTCACAGTGTTCGTGAGTACTCTTTATTTTGCAATAAATATACTTTGCTTACTCTAGATCAACTAAAAAAAAAAAAAACAAATAAAAAACAAAGTAAAATAAAATAAAAACATAACATCAAAATATTTGTTCCTTAAAACTTTAAGGTTGTTGTGTTTTTTCTTTTAGACATTTAAATATAACTACAACAAATATATCGTTATTATTGCAAATAATAATAACAACAATAACAACAACAAAATACTTCAATATAATAAATAAACAATACAAAACATTTTCAACATGATTAAAATGCCAGAATCAGAGATAAATGAGAAAATCTACGATCATCGTGTTCTAACGGACTGGTCGAATGTGAACAACAACACAAATGGCACAATGCACTATTCAAAGGATATGATTTTTAACGATGGTCACCGTTTATCGATTTCAGTTTATAGGTAAGTTAATCAAAGCATTATTTTTAATAAACCTTGGACAAATTAAAACAATTATATTTTATTTAAGTTGCCAAAATGGAACAAATATGAAATTATCTTTTTCAAGCTTTAAAAAATAGTTGCAATAATTTTTGTCATAACTTTTGAAATTAGTTAAAAATGTAGTCTTTTTATGCAAAAGATTGTTTTTTGGACATATTATGATTCCAGTAACCCCTAAATTTAGTACATTGTGAATACGAAGGCATATTTATTTATCAGGTAATCACAGTTTGGGAAAAATATACATATTTGTTTGAATATTTAATAAATGTATGAAGTTTGCCATTTAAAGTATTTATGTAAGTGCGAGAAGGCATTAATTTTGTCTACCCATGGAGTTTGATAGCTGAAGTTTAAAGTAAAGAGAAAAAACAGCTGGCGAATTAAACTACTAAAAAATTTATTTAAAAAAATATATTATTTTTTTTTTGTCTTTATGTAGAAGAAAATTATTAGTCCCTTAGTAGTTTGGAAAACATAAGTAAAACAAGTAAAAGCGCTATATTCGGCCGTGCCGAATCTTATATACCCTTCACAACGTGTAGTCATGCAATAACAGTAAATTCACGTATGTATGTTAAAAAAAACAAAAAAAAAATAAAAACAAGTAAAAGCGCTATATTCGGCCGTGCCGAATCTTATATACCCTTCACAACGTGTAGTCATGCAATAACAGTAAATTCACGTATGTATGTTAAAAAAAACAAAAAAAAAAAAATAAAAAATAAAAAAAAAAATTAAAAAAAAAATTTAAAAAAAAAAATTAAAAAAAAAAAATTATTATATACATATATAATATATATAAAACAAAAAAAAAATAAAAAAAAAATTAAAAAAAAAAAAATAAAAAAAAATAATAATAAAAATATATATAATATATTAAATAAAAAATAAAAAAAAAATAAAAAAAAAATTAAAAAAAAAAATTTTAAAAAAATTTAAAAAAAAATTTTTTTGCCTCAGCTGGGATTCGATGCCACGTTTTCTCTAACCAGTATACACGTTTGTATGTATGTATGTTGTTGTTGTAATGTTGTTTTTATGAAAAGAAAATCGAGGTGGTCGTGGGTTTTTGCTCATATCTCAGTTGTTTATGTACCGATGTTTCTGATTTTCAATACCGATCTACTCCCGAATATTTCTGATATTTTAATACCTTACCCGGGTCCAACCTATGTCGGGGGGCTTCAAAAAGTTGATTTCAACATACACACGGACAGACGGTCAGACGGACAGACGGACAGACGGTCAGGGCTTAATCGACTCCTCTATTCATAAGCTTTCAGAAAATATATACTTTATGGGGTCGGAAATGAAAATTGTAGAAATTTCACACGGAATGACAAACCTATATATACCCTTTTTCACTGTGTGAAGGGTATAAATAAAAAAAAAATTAAAAAAAAAAAAATTTAAAAAAAAAAAATTAAAAAAAAAAAATTATTATATACATAAATAAAATATAAAAAACAAAAAAAAAATAAAAAAAAAATTAAAAAAAAAAAAATAAAAAAAAATAATAATAAAAATATATATAATATATTAAATAAAAAATAAAAAAAAAATAAAAAAAAAATTAAAAAAAAAATTTTAAAAAAATTTAAAAAAAATTTTTTTTGCCTCAGCTGGGATTCGATGCCACGTTTTCTCTAACCAGTATACACGTTTGTATGTATGTATGTTGTTGTTGTAATGTTGTTTTTATGAAAAGAAAATCGAGGTGGTCGTGGGTTTTTGCTCATATCTCAGTTGTTTATGTACCGATGTTTCTGATTTTCAATACCGATCTACTCCCGAATATTTCTGATATTTTAATACCTTACCCGGGTCCAACCTATGTCGGGGGGCTTCAAAAAGTTGATTTCAACATACACACGGACAGACGGTCAGACGGACAGACGGACAGACGGTCAGGGCTTAATCGACTCCTCTATTCATAAGCTTTCAGAAAATATATACTTTATGGGGTCGGAAATGAAAATTGTAGAAATTTCACACGGAATGACAAACCTATATATACCCTTTTTCACTGTGTGAAGGGTATAAAAATTAAAACGTTAAATATAAATATTCTTAAAACTACGTAAGCTTATTGAAATATTGTACAAAGCCATTGAACTTAAAAATATTGGTATATTACTCGGTATTAAAATTTTATTTATTTATTTATCCACCTTTTCTGGAAATCAGTCCATTTGATTTAATAGTTGCTTCTATTACCTTTTTGGAGGTGGTGGTACACTAACGCCTAAAATCGAACATGTCATGACATACATTTCCTGTGTTCTTTAATTCTTTTCTTTAAGAGTCCAACACTTCTTCACAGGACAAAGTTCTGGATAGTTGGGTGAATTTGCCTCCCGTGGTACAAAATTGATGTTGTTGTTTGAATACCACTCAAGGGCTTTTTCCACATAGTGGCATAATGCCAAATCGGGCCAGAAATTTTTAGAAAGGTAAAACCCGTTTTTGTATGGTCCCCATAATATATACTTCTGTGTTTATCGTACACAATGTCACTAATAATTGTCCTTTTTTACCGCAACTGCAAATGGCTTGCCACACATAAAGCTTCTTGGAAAATTATGTTTGTTTTTATTCCCTCCACAAAGAGTGTAAGGGAATATATAGGTTTGCCAATTCGTGTGAAACTTTTATAATATTAATTTTTGACCATATAAAGTGTATTTTTGTTTTGAAAGCTTTTGAATATGGCAGTCAATTGTTCAAGGTCCATGTGTATATAGAAATCAGTTTTTTGAAAAGCTTTTAAAAGTCTTTGATTGCATAAGTTTTATCATCCATCAACAGGTGTATTTTTTTTTTATAAAGTTTGACTTAAATTTTTTTCCTTGTACTTTTGCTTCTAAGTTCTTTACCGCATTGCGATCTGCAACTATCTGAACATTATACGACTCAACCCAGCTTTAGCTTTGATTCTGCGCACAAAGGAATATGAGTATTAAACTTTACCAGCTGGTTTTCTGATCGAATTGTTCGGTGGTCTTTGAAAGAATTGTTCGACTCATTTTGCCTTATCGATATCCTTACCCAGGTTTTTTTTTGATGTTCAAGTCTTCCCTATACTTATAGATTTAACTTAAGAAATACTCAGTATCTAGTTTTATTATAAAAAATATCAAAAAATTTGCTGATGGTTTTTCTGTTTAATGGCTTAAATAGCTTTCAGTAAAACTTTAAAATTAAAATTCAGAAATGTTAAAATTACCTTATTTTTCTCCAAACATTGTTGTTTTTTTTATTCTGGGGGATTGGCACTTCCCAGAGTGGTTTACTTACGCCCTTGACTTTAAAGGGTCTCAAAAAAATACAGTAAAAATTACAAACAGAATGAAAAACTTTTATATACCCTTTTAACTCTTGTGAAGGGTGTGAAAAAAGAGAGTTTAAAATTCTCTCCGAACCTCTAATACACCCAGCATATGTAACAAAAATATGTTGAAAAAAATGCAAATGTTTTTTTAAGTAAAAAATCTTTTAATTGTTTTTGGTTTTCACCGGTAAATATTATTAAACACAGATTAATGCTGATATGAATCAACTAGTTTTGGCAAAAAAACAAAAACAAAAAAAAAAAAGAAACAAAGAAGTGTCAAAAATGTCAAATAAATTGAAAAAATTTGTCATCAACCGAAAACGAATTTTGAGCAACATAATAAACTACTTATGTACATATAAATCTACATACATACATACATATATGCATGTATGTTTGATGAATTAAATCAAATTTGTGTCAATTTTACCAAAATATAAAGGCTGTTCCAAAATGAATGCAAAAATTAATTTTTTTTGCCGTTACGAAAATATCAAATTTTAACAGTTGACAGTTAGTAAAAGCACGCCCGTTCTTTTACCTTCGTATATTTCAAGAATAATGATCTGTGGGCCACGTTGAGGAATACTGTTGATGCTAAATTTCGAAAAGTTTTGCTAATGCTGAGAAGGTAAAAAACAAATAATGTTGAAATTAAAATCTGGCATAAATTCTAGGAAACCCTCTAATTATTTGTGATACAATAGAATACATTTTGTAAAAGCAAGTTCAGAAAATCTGTATTGTTTAAGACTGCTGTTGAATACTCTAATTTATAACATGTTGTAAATGTGTAATATTTAAATACATACAAACATTAATTACACCTAAAATTTATAATATTTTATACTTTTTTAGAAAAAAAGTATATAAAAGTAGTAGTACTGTCGCCTGGTTTTTTAATTAAATTTTAATATTATATCTCTGTATAGTTTCTCGCCATTTTACGTTTCACTAAGACAAATCTTACACTAACGTTAGCGTAGAGTGCTCAAAAAGAGGGCCCAACGTTTTTTAACATTAAATATTTTAATTCATGTTCGTAGATTTTTGGTTGATTAATTTACAAAATCTTTTTTACACATTTTTTGTAGCAAAACTTTTGCATTTTATTTTTTTTTAATCAATTTAAATTCCTGTTATTATTACTTATATAAATACAATTTAGACATCTTAATAAACCAGTCACTCTCTATCTCTCGTCTACATCTATTTTATTCCTGTCTACATTTTTATTTGTGGCACTAAATATTTTCCATTAAATTTGTTTGCGTCCATTCAGTTTCCTCTTTGTGATCTCAACAATTGGCAACTCAACCGTGTTGTATCTATTAACGAAACGTCGTTTACGTGGTCCGTCGCGGATTGACATCATGCTAATGCATTTGGCGATAGCTGATCTAATGGTGACGTTTCTGCTGATGCCGCTAGAGATTGCGTGGGCCTATACAGTCCAATGGAAATCGACAGATTTCGTTTGTCGTCTAATGAGTTTTTTTAGAGTATTTGGTCTATACCTATCCAGTTTCGTGCTGGTGTGCATATCGATTGACAGGTAAGCTAAGTTAACCAAGGCAGAACACACATACTTACATTTATAAATACATTTAACAGGAGCAAATAATAAATGAGAATAGTTGCTCCACTACTGTTTATGTGTTTGTGTGTGTGCTTTTATTTTAATTCTATGTTTATAAATATTAAATATTTGCTTATTTTTATTTTTCATACATTTTCAGATATTATGCTATAATTAAACCTTTGAAACTCTCCTCAAATCGTGGACGACTTATGCTAGTCATAGCCTGGTGTAGTTCCATATTATGCAGTTTACCTCAGGTATGTTATGGGACGATGCGTGTGTGTTTAATTGACAAGTTGGTTGTTGCATGTTTTGGGTCAGTGTTTCTTCACTTGCAACTTCAAATAACCAACCAATAGTATTTTTATTCATTTTATTTTTCCATCTATTTTCTTTAACGTTGCAGGCATATGTATTCCACTTGGAAGAGCATCCGAAAGTTAAAGGATACTATCAATGTGTAACATTTCATTCATTTGCCAGTGAATTTCACAAATTATTCTATAACATTGCCAACATGTGCGTCATGTATGCCTGTCCATTGATCACTTTTATCTACTGCTATGGGGCGATCTACTTGGAAATTTATCGCAAGAGTCTGCGCATAGTTAAAGGCATTGGTAAGTAGCTTGTGTTTAGACCCCACGCTACACCTTAACAAAGTCAAGAAAAAATTCTGCACACACACACACACATTCAATTAGTGTTGCTAGCTGTGAATATTTTTTTATAAAAGTATTTTGAGATGGTTGTGGGAAGGTTAAACGATTTTCGAATCAGAAATGGATTTTTTAAATATTTGTTATTTTAATTTTTGTTCTTGTATTTAAAGTACTCTTAAGTTATATTGACTTATATTTTATACTTTTTTTAATATTAGACAAAACTTGGCATGTGTGCTGTGCCACTAAATCATATTAAATTTTTTTTTTTAATAAATTATTATTTGGAGGCCATTGTCGCATTTGTTGACAATATTTGCACCTTATATTAAAAAAATGGCCTAAAATTTTTTTCACGCTGTGAAAATTTCAGAAAAATTGCTCCAGCGGTGTGGCCAACCATATTGTTTGAATATATATATGTACAAACAATGTTCACTTTTATATACTCTAGCACATACTGTGTACGACTCAATCGACCCTCATCTGAATGTAAAATTTTATTTTGCTTTTTTTTATACAATATAAGTAAATAAAACACTGCTTTTTCGCATGTGCAACTTTAGGAACTAAAATTATAAAATACTGAACCAATTTTAATAAAATTTAGTTTGTGCAGATCTGCACGAATAGTCCTTACAAATAGTATATTTTTTATTAAAACCGGTTGTATAATGTGAGATTTTACAAATCGTTCAATATTTAGCAATAGTTTTTAAAATAATTCTGGTAACACTGCACTCTACAAAAAGCGTGTACGATTAATAAATAAAATATAAGATTTTGTGTGCAGGTTCTTAAAATGGGAAGAGTATGTTTTTAGGGTAATTAATTGGGGAAATTTGTGTATTTGTGTGTGTGTGGGATTTTTGTACTCATGTTTAATGAAAATATTAAAATCTAATTTCGTATCATTTCGATTCCGAATTTAGAACGTTTTCGTCGTTCCAATGATGATGTTTTAAGTCGTGCCAAAAAGAGGACACTTAAAATGACCATTACGATTGTAATTGTTTTCATTATATGCTGGACTCCATATTATATCATTTGTATGTGGTATTGGATCGATAAGTCATCAGTGGATGAGGTCAGTTCTCTGGTGCGTAAGGGCCTGTTTATATTTGCCTGTACTAATTCCTGCATGAATCCCATTGTCTATGGGGTTTTTAATATACGTGGGCGTACAAATCATAATAATACGGTAAGTATGCAATAGAGCAGAATATTTATAGAAAAATCGTTATCCTTTTAAGCGATATATTTTTTAAGAAAACGCAAGTTAGAAAGATGCAAAACATTTTCTTTAACAAAAATATTTTTATGTAAAATTATATGTAAATTTCTTAATTGCAATAATGATTAAACTAAAATTATGTCATATAACAAAATACTTTATAGATAATTTAAGATTTATATTTTTAATGTCCTATTTTTAAAAAATCTCTATTTGTAACCACACTATTTTGTTCAACAGTCCACTATAAGTAATCGTCACACATCTCTTTATCAGCGTGGAGATTCTTCAAATCAATTGCCAAAACATTTGCTTAATATTAATGGAGGCAATGCTAAATTGCCAACAACAAATTCTATGGAAATTCAGGAATATAATGGCAATAAATCTGACAGTTTAAAGAAATCGGACAAACCATACATGAATAATGAATCAACCGGCATGATATGTATACAGTAAGTAAATAGTTATTATTGTATAAATAAGAAAAACAAAAAAAAAAATCGTTTCTACGTTAACCCCCTCACAGCAGAAGGTCAACAAAAAAAAAATGTTTTAATTTAACACATTCTTATCAGTGATTTTATTTTTAAATAGATTTTTATAGTTTAAGTTTCAACATCAATAACGTCTAGGGTTTTCATGGCTAAAATTTAGGGATAAATTAGCCGGGTAACTTGGAATTTTTTTATTTAAAATTGCAGGAATTTTTTACACATGTATTTAAGATTTTCGTTTAAGAAAAAATTTATTAAATTTTAAGATATCCAAAAATTTAAAAATATCCAAAAATTCAAAAAAAAATTAAGAAAATATCTGTCTATCTATATCATCATCTGAAGAAAACCTCAACCATCTGAATAAATTTATATTCTCAGGCAACAACAGATAATGTGTATTTTTCTTTATCCTTACACTATATACAATAGTCTCACCTAACATTGTCTCGTAATTACTCCAATTAAGAATTTCGGAATATTTTTATCTAAATCCAGTAGGTGCTTGTTTTGTCTGTTATATTAGATTAGGCAAGGTTTAAGAGCATGTAGCTAATAGTGTAGACTATCTACAGTCATTGGCAGCTCTATAGAAATACCAGTAGGTTCATTGTGATTGTCCTATAAAAAATATAGAATAAAAATAAAGAAAGTAGTTAATGTAATACGAGTACAAAAAAAGAAACTGATATAAATTTATAGAGAAAGCTAGAGACATGAACTCAAATTGAAGATTTCTAGATCCCCTCTGCTGTCAAAAAATGAAACAAATTATTTATCCCTCATCATCTTTCCGGAAAGGAATTTAAACCATAGGTGTAAAATCGATGCAATGTGTCAGAAAGTCTTTATTACTAGTGCCACTTAAAAATTTATATCGTCCCTTCTAATCAAGATTAATTAAGAAAACTTTCCTAGCTGTCTTTAGTGCACTCTTTTTACTGCCAAACATTTCAGAGGCATAAGATTTAGTACGGTATTTGCAGCAGCTTATGGAGTTCTTGTAAGAGATCATGTGACGAGTACTGAGACAGTTCTTTGTACCTTGTCCAATGCATTAAAACGGCAACTAATTATGACGGCGTTTTAACAAACCAAACTAAACATCCATGGGTATTTAGTAATTGGTCAGACTATTGCCATATATAGCCAGTGAATAATGCTAGGCTGGACTCCCTAACTTTGTTCTGCAGAATTTTTGCATACATACATATCTGTGGCTTGGAGCTAAAATGGCCAATGTCAAAAAATTTACTTTTGAGAAAATCGGAATTGAACTTTAACTTTTATATATGCTTTCATAGTGACATTGGCCAGCATTTTATTTATGAAGCAAAAAAAAAAGACATTGGCCCTTTTAGCTCCAAGCCACAGATATATAAGTCGGTATTTCTATTCTAGTTTAGTTTTCTGTCTAGAGTGATACAGAGATTTTGTGACTCATAACAGCTTTAACTGATGTTAAATTCAAAATATTATATTTTTTTATATAATTTTTCTTCTGTTGTATTACGCTATCCCCCATATTTATAAAATTTAAAATTAGTTTGAAATGTGTTTTAGGTAAAATTTTTTAAAATAGATTTTTATTATACCCTTCACCTGTGGTGCACAAGGGTATATATAGCTTTGTCATTCCGTTTGTAATTTCTACAATTTTCATTTCCGACCCCATAAAGTATATATTTTCTGAAACTTATGAATAGAGGAGTCGATTAAGCCCTGACCGTCTGTCCGTCTGCCCGTCTGTCCGTGTGTTGGTTGAAATCAACTTTTAGAAGCAACTATATGTTCCTCAGATCTGTATATGGTATCAAACTCTTGGAAATATCCAGGAATGAATCGCTATTGAAATTTAGCACAATCGCCCCATAACTTTCTGAGATATGAGCAAAAAACCACGACCACCTCGTTTCTTTTCACAATTACAACAACAACATACATATATACATACATGTAAAAAACATACCAAACAAAAAAAATTACAAAAAAAAATATATTAAAAATAAGAAAAAAATAATAAAAAAAAACTACAAAAAAAAAATTTTAAAAAAAATTTAAAAAAAAAATTTAAAAAAATTTTTTAAAAATTTTTCTAAAAAAATTTTTTAAAAATTTTTCTAAAAAAATTTTTTAAAAATATTTAAAAAAAATTAAAAAAAAATAATAAAATATAAATAATATATACAATAAAATAAAATAAAATTTTTTTGGCTCAGCTGGGATTCGATGCCACATTTATTCTAACGTGTACGTATGCACGTATTTTATATGGGATGAATGCTGATACAAACAATTGTTATTGCATGACTACACGTTGTGAAGGGTATATAAGATTAGGCACGGCCGAATATAGCACTGTAACTTGTTTTTTTTTTAATTTTTTTAAGAATATAAGCTTATGCCTGTATTTAAATTAAAAATATTTTATTATTTTTTTTAGAATATGGTTCACGGAGTAGCAAATTGAAAAAAAATATTTTTTTAATAAAATCCTAATTTCCAAAACGAAAAATCAATCAATTTTCTGTATATAAAACAATTTTTTTAATTTAATTTTTTGATTTTTTTTTTAACTATAAGGAATTTTCGGGATTTATAAAAGAAGCTGAAACCCTTAATAACAGCAAAAACAACAACATCTTCTTAATCAAACACAACATTATTTAAAAACTTATCATTATCATTTAATCGCTTTAATATTGAAATTGTTAAGCTTTATTTACACACATTAGTGTTAAATAAAGGTACTGACAATAATCAGCAATCAACAATCCATTAATTAAGTATCATTTTTTACTTGGATTTATCATAATGATGTTCACTATTTTTTTTTTATTTATTTTTTATTTCTTTGTAGTTATGCTGGTGACTCTATTGAACTTGCCAATCTTCAAAAATCATAATTTCAACAACAATGTCAAATGCTCAAAATGTGTCTTTCCTACTTAAACGTACAGCAAACATGCATGCATCTCGATACAATTTAATTATCATTAGCTAGAAAGCAACTTAAATTAATTTATCTTTTCTTTTGCTTCCTCTCTTACTTTTCCTTTTTTTTTTTTTTTTTAATTTCTATCTATTTTATACAATAGTATTTTGTTTTCATCATTACAATTAACATTAGATTTACATTATACATATTTTTAATCAATTTAAACAAAACAAATAGAAAAATAATTTATTACATATGTATAAAAAACACACAGACATACATATATATTGTACACAAAAACAACAATAATAAATATTTGTATGCATCTAAATATATTATTTTGTATGTATGTACGCATTTGTATGTGTAATATATATTTGTATGTTTTGATGGTGGTCGATTAGTGTTAGTTAATAGTTGAATTTATATTTTTAGTTTTAATAATTATATGTAAACAAAAAAAAAAACAAAAAAATTATATAAATATAAATATTTATAATAAAAAATATCCAGAGACACGATTTAAAAGTTCATTTAATTAAGTTGTTTCTTTTTAATCGTTTTTTAATTTGATTAAAAAATATTTTCTGCTGTCTTCGTTTTAAGTGGTTGATATCAAACAAAAAATACATGCTATTATATAAATATTAATGAATCATACATACATACATCTGTATGTATATTTTTTGAACTTCATTTTGAAAATATAAGGAAATATTGTAAAAGTATGTTGAGTTTTAATTTTTTGGCATTTATTTTAAAGGCACAAGAGATCTTGTTTGTTGATTTCGTGTGATTTTCATTAAAATTTAATCGATTTTTAATTAAGTTTTATTGTCATGTGTCAAGCCTGTGAGAAATCATTTTAAATTTATATAAAAAAGGTAACAGACTTACAGTTTTCTTAAAAAGTCTTAGTCTTTAGCATATCATTTACAAAGTGAATTAAAAAGTAAAAAGCAAAACCATTAAGTTAAAAATGTAAATTTAATATAAAAATAATCTATATTATTTATACTAATATAGCCGGCAGTTACAAGAAAAAACAGTCGGCAATATACAGCATGCGAACACTATTGAAATTCTACTTGAGCATTCGAGTTCTCTGAGTTTTTGGTATTTAGATTCTTATAATAATTCTAAAATTACAATGGCATTTGAATGCTATAATTTTTTCTCAAGTCAAGAATAGCAGGGGCCAAATTACAGTATTCGATCACGATCGAAATTTTATTCGAACGATCGAGTTTGCTGTGCTTTAGGTATAGAGAATCTAATAAGAGTTTTCAAGTTTCGATCACTTTCGAATGCCGTAATTTGCCTCCTGAATTGAAAAACATTTTTATAATTCAATTTATTTTTCCTTAAATTCGAACATAAGCTATTTTGAGATTTTTATTAAAATAATAATAAAGTCTATCATATAGTTGTTTGTTATAAGACAAAAATTAAAAAAGAAAATTACAAACAAAAACAATTTTTAATCTTTATTAACGTACAACGATACGCGATACAAATCAGGCTGTGAGTGGGCCAACACCTATTGTAGAAAATTTAAAATTAATTTACAAAGAGAAGAACGAATTTCCAGTTTTCTACAATGTTTAAATATTTGCACTTAAACTAAAAACAATTTGAGAATTGTTAAGTGTTTTCGGAAAAAAATTTTAGAAGCCTTAAGACTACACAGAAAAAAATAAATAAAAATTCCAATTGAGAAATTAATACTATTAACTAAAATTGCATATGATTTTGCTCCAATCATCAAAATGATACTATTAATTAAATGAAAAATTATATTTTTAATTGAAAATATATATTGCTAATAATATCAATTAAAACAGTATTAAAAAAATAGTTAAAATTTCTATCATTTTTAAAAAAGATTTTAATTTATTAATAATCACACCTATTATTGAAAAAGCATTTATTGTATCAATAAATTAAATTATTGAACCTGTTTTAAATTAAAAAAAATAGAAAAATTTTTTATATATTTATTTTTAACATATTTTTAACATACAAAAATACAAAGCATAAGAATTTATACAATATTAAACATTCAGGAACTAGTGGCATAACCAAACGTCATATTTTCCAAATTAAAGAGGATGCATCGTAGACCTAGGCACAAAGAAATTTTACGCTTAGAAAATTTTGATCAAACGAAGGACGGAATAAAAGTTAAAGTTAAAGTCAATCAGAATATTTCGGGCTTCAAGAAATATTGACTTCAGTCCCACCTGCAATATAGTTCAAGCTCTCTATGATATTAATTAGGATCAAAGTCTGTTTTTCAGCTATGTAAATATGTACTTACTAAAATTTCAAACTGCTGATTGACCATTTTTTTAAGTATTTACTTTTCTATTTCACAAGATTTATTAAAATTTTATTAAACCTTTCCTTTAAAATAAATTCTTGACAAAAAAGAAAAATAGATTTTTTCAATTTTATTTTTCAATGTACATACCAAGGCGAATTCAATAAGGTGAACTTATTAGATCAGCTAATCATCAGCTGTTGACTACTTCTAGGGACCACTTGCAAATTTTTGTGTATTTTTGACATATCGTTTTGTTTTACACTAACAAAATACACGTTTGTATTTTTTCACTTTATAGTTGTTTTAGCGACGAGTTCACCTTATTAAATTCGCCTTGATACATACATACTTTTTTCAGCTGACAGAAATCTCTAAATTTTTTGAAAAAATTAAATATCAATTATTTAGATTAATTAAAAATATAATTCAAACTAAGGCATATTTATACAGATATATGCAACGGCAAATTAATACAACAAAGCATCTTTTTAAGGTGTGCTTTCTGTCAAGGCCAATTCGTATATCAGGGATGGAAAAGTTGTAATGTTGAGTTAATTTTAATAAAATTTGATTAAAAAAAGGATATATATTTGTGAAACACATTATAAATTGCAATAAAAACAAATAATATAAATTTGGTAAATTTCTTATCAAAAAAATACACTTAAGTTAAATGTTTAATACCGAAACCAAAATCTCATTTTCCATCAATGCATTAATAAATGAAATTAAGGCAAATTCAACAAATTTTAACAAAATGTTTCTTTTCAGCTGGGCTGATAATTTCACCTGTACGAATTCGCCTTAATTCAAATTTAAGAATAAATCAATTATTCAATTAATTAAAAATTTTTTAACTATAATTTTTTCTGTGTACATAAAAACTTAAATTTTTATGAAATTTTGAACATCGAAATTTTTAAAATGAATTTATGCAGAACTACCTAAAAACATCTAAATTAAGGAAAATATGAACGATTTAATATTTTATTTAAAATTCTTGCTCTTTTTTTTTGTTCACTGTGCACGTTTGTAATTTTTAATTACCACTAGACCGCTAAATCAGTTTTAAATTAAATCTTATTAATATAAATTAAATCACTTAAAATTTATGTGGTATGTTACAGGTTTTAAATTTTAAATATGTTTTTAACAAAATTTTATGATTTTTTTCTACCACAAATGATTAGTCAAATATGTATGTTGACAACCCGTGAACAGAGTGAGTATTTTATGTGATTTTTAGTATGAGTTTTAGTGCATGGTTGGTTAGCTAAATATGTACGCATTACACATATCTGTTTACTGGTTTGTATCCTACAGTTTTTGAAACTTTTTATCGAATTGTGAATTGTCTTTACTAATTGCAGAGGTGTCTTATTTTAACATGTGTTCATATAAGAATGTGTGTATGTGAAAGGAAATCAAACTTCATGATTTACAAACAGAGAAAAAAAATCATTAGTTTCAGCTAACTACTGTTTGCTTTACTTACTGACAGTTAAGTGACACTGCAAAGGCTACATGTGCATCAAATATTCAATAATTTTCAAGTGGTGTTGCATAAAAACTGCCCGGTATTTGTACCTAAGTGTGAGTTTTTAAAAATAAATAAATATACATGCACTTATATAATTACTTACATGTTTACATACCTACTTACATTTATATATTTATGTAGCACAATGCAAATACATGTGTAATGTACGTATGTATGTTTATATGCATGTGTGCGTTATGTATTTGATATACAAAGATGAAGATTTTTCTTCATTATGTCACATTGTGTCACAGACCATTTTGCAACTAATCAACAGATACAACAAGTAGTCAAACACAACAACAACAACAACACCAATGATAAATATAAACACAAAATGCTGACTGCACTTACACATCTGATAGATACTATTTAAACAGCAATAGCATAAGCAGCAAAAGCAGCGGGCCAAAAGACACACGCAATGCGATGCTATAGCACAGGTACTGGCAGAGGCACAAGACAAACAACAACGCCACACAACTGTATAAAAAATGATGATGAAAAATTATCATAACAAGGCTTTAGGTGACTTTGTTTCTGTTTTTGTGAAGTGTAAGTGTGCGAGCGTGTGGACGTGTGCCAAAGTCGGGTAAGTGAGAAACTAAATAAATGTGAGTTGGAAATACAAAAAGTGAGTATTAAAGCAGATATACATATTATTAGTAAAAGTAAAAAATATATAACAATGTTGAATATGCTAGACAATTAGATAAAGGCAAATAACTGCGACTGTTCCTCTTGAAATTTTTCTTTTTAATTGTTCACCTAAATTTATTTTATATTCATTTTAGGCTGCAACTCGCTTTTAATAACCGTTACTTATAAAATATATATTATGTGAAATCTTGTGTAAAAAAAATTTTTGTTTTGGGTGGAGCCTATCTACACCAATAGCTGAGGCACTGACTGCACGAAATCTACATTGAAGTAATTTGTAACTATTGTTAAATGGCATTTCGTGTATATCTAATTCGCATTATATTTTAGTCGGTTTTTGTCATAAACTGTAATTTTTTAAATATAAACTGAAATTCCTTAGCTCACTGACCCATCTGTAATGCGATCAGATCATCTTAAATAAACACACTGTTTCACTTTTATCCAAAAGAGATTTGCCAAACATTTTATTTTTAAAATCGAACAAAGCATCAAAAGACAAAATGTATTAAAAACAATCATAAATAATACAATATTTATAAAAGTTTATTATAGTTTTTCATTTTTTGTGTTTCTTTTTATGGGTTTAGTTTAGATGTCTTTATCAAAATCACTTGCTGTTATGTGTATGTGGCTGACTGAATGAATGCATGTCAATTTCAAATGTGAATAAAGCACGACACGATTTATGTATGACCCAATATGCCGCCCACAAAGTGCCACACTTCTGCTATCCATGAATGTCTAAGATTTAAAAACTTACGTTAAATATAAATGTGTGTAAATGTAAAAGTATTTAAATGAATGAATGGGCTCCAATGACATTTTACGCTCACCCATCACACGCTGACATTATTCATCATGTAGTCTTGAATATTAAAGGTGACAAAAGCATAGTTTTTTTAATCACTATGCCATTGTTGTAGAGTTTAATGCCTTGATTTGATTTGCTTATGACACTAACTATATCCCTCCAAATGCCACCTTTGTTATGATTTGATTAGATTAGTTAAAATTTTTTTATTGTTTCTTTGTATTTTTTAAGAACTGCATATTAATTAAATGATGATCTATACTTTTATAAGCATTTTACATACCAACATCTTACCAGCAGAGTATTGTTGAAGTTCAAATGAGGAAACTTATTACAATAATTGGGGTATACACCGTATTGGCATATTGTCATAATGCTTACAAATTTTAAAATAAATTTAAAAATATAAAAGTTATCAACAACAATATACTAAGCTGTTTAAAAAATTTTAAGAAAATTATAACACTATGACATTATTATACTTTGTGAATACCCCAAATTTTTACCTCAGTTCTGTTTGTTGGCTTTGTTTGAACTTTTAACGGAATAAAAAAAAAATAAAATAAAGACCCATCATCTCTAAATAAATAACCATAAATAATCAAACTGTCAAATATGAATGAAAATTATTATGATATTTTTAAAATTATTTTTATTGCATTTTCTTTAAGAAATTTATTGATTTCCCCAACACAACCCACCTTAAAGAATCAAATAAAAATGTTTAATTTCTTGATATTTTAGAATGTGATTAAAAAATGCTGGTAGGAGACACTACATATATAGAAAAAAACATATTTTTTTCTTTAAAATTATGACAAAATACTTGTTTTCATCTATATTTGTTTAATTTGGTTAAAGGCTAAAAACTTTGCTTTTTACAAATTTTACTATGAACTTATTTTTAACTTATTTAATAGAAATAATTATAATAGTTGACCCAAGGTGTATTGAAAAGGTGGCCGTATAAAACCAGCTGTTTAATTTTTTTTATTTTGCTGAGTATTTTAATTGTCAAATAAATTCCCCTTTTTAACGTTTTTATCAAGGCATATATGCTAATCAGGTAGTCTTGTTTTGTCAGCTGATTATTTTTTCTTCTTTTCAGCTGTCAAAGCCTTTATAAAAAAAACAGTTGCTTCTCTTCTCTTCTTATATACAAAAATATAAACAAAAATTTTCTCTTCGAACTGCGGTTATCTGATGAATAAATATTTCTTGGTTGTTTTTATATAATTTTTTAGTTTGAATATACAATTTTTCTTTTTATTAAAAAAATATTTAAAAAAATACGTTACTTTAAAAATAAAATCATTTACTTTAGAAGTTCCATGTCGCGATAAATCTTATCAATGGCTTCTTCAACAAATATCGACTAGGGTTGCTTGTCTTACACAACATCTGTGCGTAGAACATCATTTGTTCAAAAAGAAACTGGAAAAATACAAAGTATGATTTTATTCCTAGGATAGGAAAACATTTAATTAATTGTCATGGTGTGTGGATTCATGTGGAAAGAACCAAGGAAAAACAGGCTCTAGGTCCAAGCTCGGATGGTGTTGCTTGTACAGAGACGCACATAGTATTCATTGCCATGAACTTCATTGTTATATTAAATCCAACTCTGACTAGAGCAGACCGTGTTGGTTTAAAACCATATATAGGCTACTGTTCAAATTACCAACTAGTAAAAATCTTTACAAGATGATAAAAGCATGGTTTTTTTCGGTTGTTCATGCTCATCGTTTCGCGTCAGCAGCATCAGATATCGGAAAACAAATTAGTTCTAAGGTTCAATAATATATTAAAAAGCATCTGATATTTTTACTTGATTTTGTTTGTAATTTATACAGTATTAATTTTTTTGTTAAGCATTAAAATTTCCTATACACCCTACGCAGCTATTGATGAATGGGAAAAGTAAAAAAAAGTAAAGTAAAAGTAAAAAATTTTAAAATGTTAATATTTGAAATAAAAATTAAGCAATCTAAGCCCTTTTACAAGTCCTTAACTAAGCCTATTACCTAAAATAAATAAAATTTTTGACGATTTCTTCGTTTTATGAAATAATCAAAATTTGAATAAAAGCCTATAAAAATTATTGTTTTTTAACGAATTAAAACGTTTAAAAATTAAAGCTTAATTGATTATCCAACCCAAAAATAACCTGTTCATAATTATAATGTGCATGTTACAGTTTAATCATACATAATTTTAATATTCAAAATGACTTTTAAAACATGTTTAGTATGTCAAAAAGTGTGTCAATATGTAAATGTAATAGGTGCTAATTTGTCAATGAATAAAATAAATATTTGTAATATTTACTATTGAAATTTAAATAAGTATTATTACAATATTATTTAAATGAAATATTTTGGATTACAAAGAAACATTTCTATACTGGTAATTAATGAAAATATTTTTATTTTGTGATGTTAAAAAAAAAACAATGGCAGTATTCACATTTTGAAGTTACGAAACATTGTCAGAAGTTATTTGCTTGCTAATCATTACACTATGATTTTAATGTTTTGAAGTTTCATTAAAATTTTATCATTTTGTTCAAAAACACATAAAAATAAAATATATTTAAGATTTTTTAAATTATTTTCAAAAGCATGATATGTAACGTCTTTTATAAAAGTCTTACTTTTAAACTACATACTTTGAAATCGAAAACGTACTTCTTGTAAGATATTCTTGGTACCAGTTTCTGTCTAGCAAAAGAAAAGTTCTTTGTTTCTCTAAACGTAAATAAATTTCCATTTTACTGCTACAACTTGTATGCATTTTTAATAATGCAAGAGAGTATCTATGTATGAATGTATTAAGAATATGCTTAAATATGTATGTATATAGTATATGTAACTTTTAAGCCATACAAACTGAATGCTACTGATTGGCGAAACAAATTCGATTTGTTGGTACATCGGCAATAATCCACTACCATACATTTAAAGACCCATACCAGGATTCTTCATCACAAGCAAGCAGTCGGTGAGTAGCAGTAAAGTTGGATGACATTGCTTACCACAAATGACATACGACAGGCTGTCAGAGGATCTAGTTTTATTGTTTTTCGCATTTAAAATTATTTTACAGCCTCTGCATTTGTAGGCATAAACACCGCCATACACATGTGTTTAACTACCATACTGTAGTAGTTATATACCAATACTATTTGTATTTTTAATAAAAAATATCACTCACTAGTTGTATCTTGTAGTTTTTTTTCTCTGCTTTTGTTGTTATTTGGGTGAGTGATCAAGTAAATAATAACAACATAAGTACAAAAATTAAATCAACAGCAGAACCAGTGGTTCCGGCAGTCACAGAAGCCTGTCTGCTGCAGCAGCGGCAGAAATAGCACGTGGGCGTTTGAGGAAAAACAACACTAATAATAAAATCAAAGAGATTGCTCTGAGACAAAATATCTAATACTTGAAATGAACTTAACATGGTGTTGCCATAGCAATTAAAAAAGGAAATTTTAATTATTCACAGAGTAAAGAAATTTACATCAAATTTATGAATTCAAAAAATTGCCTATGCATGATACATATAACTTCAAAATCCCTGAAGTTATTTTAATATATTGTCAGTCTTTAAAAATTTTAAGAGGAAAAAAGCTTTCACTGGATTCAAATAAATTAAAATAAATCAAAAATAATAAAAAGTTTAAATAAATTTATATTACCCACCAAAAACATTACTTTCAAAGAGCGCTTTTGAATTGCTTCCAAATATGCTTTTTTTTAAGTCAGAATTTTTAAATTCGATGTCCCTCTTTGTATGTCTTTTTTGCAATGAATTATTTTATCTAATGATCATAAGCTTAATCACTACTTCTTCTTACGCACTGCTGAAAAGGGTAGCAGCAAGTAAAGAAGAAATATAAAAAATTACGATTAAAATAAATAAGTCTCCTTTTTTTTACAGCTGAAATAATAATCAGTACAAAAGACATTCACATACATATGCAAAATGGTAAAGGACTTCATGTCTGCTTACAAAATTCTAAAATAATTTTGGTGGGTAGTTTAAAATTTTAATTAGTATAATACAAATTATAACGTTTTATCAAATAAAAAAAAAATATTAAATACATATGTATGTATCGACCCCATATCCAAACCAAAAAAACATTGCTCATATGGCAACATTGCCGATTATTACGTTTGAGTGTATTGAACAGTGATCAATACTCACCGACAACATAACCAATTCCAATCGCAACAACATCCAGCATAAAAATGAGAGCAGAGATAAACAAAACCTATATGTGTTGTGTTTATGTTATTGATTGTTTTGTTTTTTTCCTTGCAATGCACCAACAAATAACCGCATATTGGGTGTATGTAGTTTGCTCTTGTGTGCTGGAAATTATGGCTTACATCAGTGGTTCCCAAGAGGCAGCAGAGTTGTGAAATACATGTGTTTGTTTAAAATATTATTACAAATTTTTTTATTAAAAATATGACAATTCTTGTTTTCAAAAACAGTTTCGTTAAATAATCTATTTTAATAAGATTTTTTGATAAACATTCAATTTAAAGATTTTTTTGATAAATGTTTTATTTACAAAATTTGTGTCATATTCTAACTACGTTGAATTACTGCAACCTTAAGCTTTTTAGAGTAATAAAATATTCTCGGATGCATTTGTCAATATAGAATAAGTAAAACATCCGCCAAAGATGCATAATATTTTCCCGATTATCAACTCATCAGTAAATAAATCGAATAGAAATTTGAACGCTTTCATACAAATTTGAGAAAATTACAAAATAGTAAACTGACATAAAAAGGAGTTCAACATTTTATTATCTTGGCTTTTACAGACAAATTCCCTATTAGAAAAATCTTGTTTATAAAAAATTGTTTTCAATTTTATATATTTCAAAACTCTTAATAACAAGATAATAATAATAATAATAATAATAATAATAATAATAATAATAATACACAATTTTTTTAATAAAATATTGAAAGTTTAAAGAACCACTGCTAAAGACAAAAGGAAATAGTAGTTAGTTGTATTTAAAACCAAAAACAGCAGGCGTTCAATGTTCGCCAACATGTGTAAGTGAGCACCTTAATTCCAACATCATCATCAACATCGTTGTCGTAGTGAGCATAGAAAAAAAAACTTTTTTTTTTATTCTTTAGATGTTGTTTTAACTGAATGCCTGAATGCTGACTGATTGAATATTGTTGTTTGCAGTGCTCGTTGGTGTTTGTTGCTCTGTTATGATTATTTATCCAAATACCTAGTCAGTCAACGTTTATACCTTGGCCAAAGCAGTCTGGGGTTCTAACTGTATTACCTAAAGAAACTCGAAAAGCGAAAACGAAGTTAATAACAACAAGGTGAATTAAACGCGAGTGTTGCAGTGATATTTTTTTAAAGAATTTCTTTTAATTATCTTTATGTTAAAAAATTATGCTATTTATAACAATAAATAAGGTCATCAATACAACTTGAATGGATCAAATACAATTTCTTAGATTTATAGTTGCCTCTTCAACTCCTAAATGAGTGATGTTACCTCTAAACAAGAATTGTGTGTAAAATTTTAATGATGGCCTTAACTCATCATAGTGTCAACTAAATAAACTTTTTTATGTGGAAGAGGTGCGTCCCAATGTTTCGAGCTGACAGCGTGTGTTGCATGTGTATCTATTTCTATTATAGAATGGAATATTGTTTTAAATTTTATGACTCTTTTCTGGCTGCGCAAGATTTCACAAATCACTTTTGGCACTTTAAATAGGATCATCATTCTTATCGAATCACTTTAGCCGTTCACAGCAAAATGCAGAAGAGTGGGTTGTTTATGGATTGATAAATAGTAAATGGCCCATTGACGGGTTGTTCGATCAACATATTTCGTGTAAATCTTGTGAGGTGTTTGTTTAAGAACAAAAAAAAAACTAATAAAATTACAATGTGTTTTTCCGTGATAAATTGTTGATGTTGTTTGTGTAAATTAGGAAATATAAATGATAAATGTGTGTGCATTTTAATAAAGAAAAGAAAACAAAAACGAGAATATGAGTGTATTAACTAAAGTGTGTGCTCTATGAATATTGTATGGTAATTAAATTAAAACATTAAAAACATTAATATCACAACGAACATTTTGGTGGACTCATTTTATTTAAAACTGTAAAAAATACAATTCTAGAATATTTATATTCAACAAGACTATTTCTTAATCCAATTTTTTTTTTTGTAAAATATTTAACGGTTTTCTTTTTTTTTATTTCATTTAATTATTCTCATTATTCGTTATTTTATTGCCAGTTGTTTATGAAGATCGTTTGTGTTGCGTGTGTTAAAATCATTTAAATCGCATAAAAAAGTGAAACGTATTTCAACTCAAAATATAATAGCCAGAGGTGCAAAGCGGAATAAGGACATAACTTTTTAATCAGTGCTGAGAAATAAAGCCGGAATTTAAACTTGTCATGATAACATGTAAGTTTTGCATTTCTACTTTATAAAATTTTTTTTTGTCTTAATGATTTTCGTTAATTAACATGTGATTTTTGAAAATTTCTAAAATTTAATTAAAGCTTCAAAAACAGTTTTTATAAATGTGAATTTATTTTAAAAAAATGAAATTTTTATTTTCCCAACTAAGGTATTAAATATGTCATGCTTTTAAAGCATAAATTTGTCTATGACAAAATGTTGAAAAAATCGGCCTTACCCGTTTTCATATAAAGCTGAATCGATTTTAAAATGTAGTATTCCAAATTTCGTAGGTCTTTTCTTTTAAATATGCTGAAACCCTTAAATAATTAGAAGTTATGTAATATTTTACACATAATAATTTCAGCGGATAAAATTTTAGATAATAAATATGTAAAAATCTCAAGGATAATTGTGGAAATTTTAAATTTAAAATTAAAAAAAAGCTCACTTATTGTTAAGAAAATTCAAAAGTTTTTTACTCAATGTAAAGTACAATCGATACAATTAAATTCGAAATAAAACGTCATTCAAATGGCCTCCATGATTCACTTTTTCACTAAATCAAGTAGTATGTCATGAATGACAAGTTCAATATTGACTTGTAAAGCTTGAAGAGAGTTTGGTATATATCGAAAGACCAATGACTTCAAATAATCCTACAAGAAATAGTCTAATAGTGTTAAATAACAACTTCTTGGAGGCTATTTAATATCACAATTTTTTAGATAATCGAATTTCCAAACTTTTCTCCCAATAATTCAATTGTTGTATTTGCTGTGTGGCACGTAGCCCCGTAGCTTAGAGCTTTTTAAAAGTTTTTCTTTCTTCAAGTGCCCTACTGTGACACCCTGTAGCTCATTATATTTCCCAACATGGAGCCGCATAAATTAATTTTATGAAAGTCTAAGTCTTACTCTTCAACTTTTTGTACATTATTTTGAGGTCGAGTCAGTAATTTAGAGTTTAAGTACATGAAAATATACGAAGAAACGGGAACAATTTTTTTTCTTCTAAGAACTTTATTACTCATGATGTTGTCCTTACTGTACATCCTATAGCTTAATGTGTATTGTAAAATGGCAGTAAATAATTTTAAGTCTTCGGTTGCGATCGTCATCATGATTTAGCGTGACTAACGCTGACAATCTTAAGTCAAAGATAAAAAATGCTGATTTATATTTGGCGTCATAATATGAATTTTCAAATTAAATGTCAAGATATTCATACAAGACAAAAGTTGATTTTTTCTCATATTAATGAGTTCTAGCAGACAATATCATCATGAAAAAATGCCACTAAGGTTTAACTTTCATAAGAATGGTGACCCTTCAATAATGTTGTCATTAATAACTCTTTTTATACCCTTCACCTGTGGTGCACAAGGGTATATATAGCTTTGTCATTCCGTTTGTAATTTCTAAAATTTTTATTTCCGACCCCATAAAGTATATATTTTCTGAAAGCTTATTAATAGAGGAGTCGATTAAGCGCTGACCGTCTTTCCGTCTGCCCGCCTGTCCGTGTGTTGGTTGAAATCAGCTTTTAGAAGCAACTATATGTTCCTCAGATCTGTGTATGGTATCAATCTTTTGGAAATATCCGGGAATGAATCGCTATTGAAATTCAGCACAATCGCCCCATAACTTTCTGAGATATGAGCAAAAAACCATGACCACCTCGTTTTTTTCACAATTACAACAACATACATGTATACTGGTTAGAGTAAACGTGGCATCGAATCCCAGCTGAGCCAAAAAAAAAAATTTTTTATTTTATATATTATTTATATTTTTAATTTTTTAAAAAAAATTTTTTAAATTTTTTAAATTATTTTTTTTTTAATTTTTTTAATTATTTTTTTAATTTTTTTTATTGTTTTTTTTTGTTTTAATACATTTTTTTTATTTTATTTTTTTTTAATTTTTTTTTTTTTTTGAAACTCACGTATCAATTTATAATTGATACTTGTTTTTTGTGTCATTGTCACGTGGATTCATCAATTAAATTTTAATTGACGATAATTTCCTGCAAATTTAGACTTGATACTGATTCTGTAGCATTGGTTTATTGATGAAAATGTCATTGTGACTATGTCGCCCGAATTCGCCACCGGCTCCTTCTTTATAAATTTTTTCTGAATTATTTTTCACTTAAGATACGTTTTTTAAAAATATACCTTAGTTGGCCATGTCTTAAAGACGTTCTCAATGATGGGAAGAAGACGAAGTTATTTTGAGGAAAGCTCATCCAAATTTTGACCAACATTTTCAAATAAATGGCAACAGAATCATACAAGACATGTCGCTTGTTCTGTAGTCGATACAAGCAACTATACATACGCAGAAAAAATAAATATGACTTTTAATTACGAAATAAATATTAATAATTACAATTAAAATTTCATTTGCTTTTACTTTAATCTTTAAAAGTGCACTATTAAATATTGTAAATAAAAATTTAAAGTTTTAATTACAAGAAATGGTGGGAAAAAATTTATTAAAATATTAATAAAAAAATAAATTAAAATTTTTATCATTTTTATAAGTGATTTTAATTAATTCAATCACGCCTATAATTTAAATGTGGGATTAATTTGAATATAAAATTTATTGTATCAGTAATAAAAATAATTGAACCTGTTTCAAATAAAATTACCCGAAAAAAAATTAATGTTTTAAATTTTAGCATACATACAAACATTTTTAATTACATTTTGCTTAAATATTTTAAGTCAACAAATAAACATACAATTAACAAAGGTAGGAACTGGTGTCATAGCCAAACGCTTTATATTACAAAATAACAGGTGGCATGCCCGACCTGGATTGAAACAAAATTTTACTGGTTAATAATTTTGATTAAATAAAAGGAAGGAATTGAAATACTTATCTACCTATTGAGGTCAGAATCTAGCAGAATAAATCAAGCAATAAGATACATTGACTTTATCCATATCTATAATAAATACATATAAAGCTCTTATGATGTTTAAAAATATCTATTTTTACCTATATCTGTATGTATTTACAAGAACTTTATCCTTCAAAAGTGCAATAATTTTTTTCAATTTTTAGCACCTTATTTCGCATGATCACAATTTCTTTAAACGTGTCCTTTAAAATTATACTTTTCAATTTTATTTTTCATTTAAAAATTTTTTTCAACTGAAATAAATTTCTTGATTAAAAAAACTCCAGACCCCGATCGGCATCCTTTCCTTCACTGGGCCCTTCGCCATTACAGGCGTTTTTTTCTGAACAAGAAAACGACTTCGTATTGCCATTACCGACAATCCTAATCGCACAGCTCTTCATAGTTTCCAGCATCTTTGTTGCACTCCGATCCCCCCTCAGCATTGAGACTTAATGGGTACCTACCTGTGATTCTTCGTCTAACGCGATTTAGAGTTTCCCTCACCCCTTTTAGTATGAGGGTCCATGATTCTTCTAGGCCATATCAGTAAAGACACTGATGTTACTATACATGCCCTCATTTTCATGAATCCATAGTTGCAGCATCTGAGTCTCTCTAACCACTTTATGTACGAAGGCCAGAATTCTTCTATCCTTCAGCTGGAGGGGTTGGTAACACCTTTTTAAACCTTACTAGCACGAGTAAGGCGTAGACGCTTCGTCAAGGTAACATGCCCCTGGGTGATAGTTGTCTATAGTCAATTAAATAGTGCGTATTTTATTATGTCGTTTTAAAGTAGCGTTATTTTTAATGTTCTATACAAGAACAATTTGAAAAAATTTGTCGCTAATCTTGTCATTAAAACATTTTAAAAGACGACAATAAACAACTATGTATGTAAGACACTAAATCTGTCGTCAACGGAAAGTGATACATAATCAGCGGAGTAATTTGTAGCTATAGTTGTAGTTAACGAAGGGGTTTAATATTTTATCGTTAGCAAAAAGTTCAGTAAAAAATTTCATGCATGAAAAATTTTAAAATTTGTTAAAAAGATATCATTAAAGACAACTGGGATACGTACGCAAGATAAACCCTTTTCATACGCAAAATAAACAAATCCCACCAAGGAATTTTTTCGCATTTTGTAAGCAGTATTTAATTTGTTATTGCATCCTTGGAACAGCTTAAAGTATTTGCATACGAAAACACAACAAAGTATGTCTTCTGTACTGATTATTATTTCAGCTGTAGAAAAAAAAGAAGACTAATTTATTTTAAAAGTAACTTTTTTATATTTTTCTCAAGTTGCTACCTTTTTTCAGCAGTGCGTAAGGGAAAGGCATGATTAAGCTATTCTTGGTAGGGATAAAATAAAAAAAAGAGACCTATCAAGTGGGACATCGCATATAAAAATCGTGCATTCTAGAAGCGCTTTTGGAAGCAATTTAGCACTAATTAAGCGTTTCAAGAAGCACTTTTTGATAATAAAGTTTTTGGGTGGGATATGATGCCCATTAGCTTAAGAAAGATAGTCTAAAAGGCCTTTACTTGATAATGAAAACTTTAATTTGATGACTTTATCGAACAGTGTTTTAATGCTTAATTTTCTAGCTTAAGATAACAATTCTTAAAAATTATTAATATTTTCAATGCTTTGTTTTCAAAGGAAAATATAAATTATTAGAAATTTTAAAAATATTATGATGATTTTTATGATAAAGTTAATTATTTTTTATTAAAATTACAATATTATTAAGACTTATTAATCAAACTATAATTACAGGTTTCCAGGCAATAGTATTAAAAAATTATTAAGTAGGTAGTAGATGGTAATGAAATAAAAAAATTTCTTTTATTGGCCTTTTTCCTATAACAAAAAAAACATTAATTTAACGCCCTTTTGTTTATGGAACATATTTCAACTGCGCGTTACAGACATTTTTTGTAAATAAATATTGTTAAAAACGAAATCCATACAACAATAAATACAAATGTACTTTTATGAACGACTATAAAAATTAAACATTTGCCCGATAAACGGAAATAACAAAATGCTTAGAAATTTATACTTGTTCAACTTTTCAAAATAAGATTTGAATATTCACAGATTTTTTTTACATTTTTTATTTTTGTTAATTTGTTTGTTCGTTCGCCTGTAAATATAAAATTTTAAATCAACAAGTAAATAAATTAAAATTGAATAATACTTCTACTGTGAAATGTATTAGATAAAAAAAGTTGAACTTAATTCCAGGTGGGCGTAGAAATACACTTTTCAATATTATATATAATTACCTTATTTTATATATTTAATTAAAACGAAGAAATGTAATTAAAAAAAAAAAACATTTAAAAGAATAAAATTAAGTTAAACAAAAATGACAGCAGACCAGTTATTTTTTTGTCCAAATAAATATGCATGTACATACATATAAACCTATGAATGTGTGTGTATGTAAGCTAACTGACAAAGCTTCTTTTAGGCATTAAAAAAATTTAAAAAAAATATATATAGCCAATAACTGAATGATTTTATTGGGAATTATGACAGTTAAAAGAATTCGCCGCCACATCATTATCGACATCAATTGCTTTCACACTTTATTATTGACATGTTAAATTCTCTTTTAACTCTTTTTACCCACTTTATTCTGACACAAAACAATATTTCCTTCAAATTTAATGCATGAACAATAAATAGTCAATTGCACTAGTGTACTACAGAGTCAGTTTTGAACACACCGGAAGTTTATTGTTTAAGTCTAAACTTTAGACTTTCAAGTGTCAAAAGTTTTCACGTTTCCCAGAAAAGCGCCATCTATCATTTCTTAAGCTGAGATTTATATATAAATTTATTTTAAAATTTTTTTTTGTTTCGTTTTTGTTGCTATTGCGTTCAAATTTTAATCATGATTGACCGCAAAATTTTCGTTTTCTTTGTGTAATAAAATGAGAGATTAAATGAAAATCTCCTGAAGAATTTACGAAACAACAAAATTTAAACCCCCCGAAAAATAAAAAAAAATTTCTTTTCAACATTCATATAAGTATAGTTGTTGGCTTTTTTTCGAAATAAAATATTTATGCGTAGGCGCCAAAATCTTTACAACTTGTATTTGGAGTCAAGTTATTTGATTAACAGCAACAGCAACAACCAACCAACATCTGAAAATCTATGAGTACGTTAAACATTAACATAACTGACACATGTTTCATTGTTGTTTTTGTTTTGTTTTTTTCGGTTTTGGCCTGGCTCGAATCAATGGTATAGAAAATAAAATTTATGCTGCAAAAATATCAAGCCTTAAATGTTTTACTCTCATTTTATTAAGTGAACACGACAAATGAGAGTACGTTATCTCTGTTGAACACATTCGTAACATTCATCTTAGGCTTTTTCGACTGTTGTGTTGTGTTGTGTTGAAAACAAACTTATCATTTATGTCTTTGAAAATTTCCTTCAAATTTTTTATTACACTCGGGCGAAAATAACGTTTAAAATTTATTATTAAAAAGATCTAGTTAGCTGTAGCACAGTTTGACTCAGAACTGTCATGAACTAATAAAAGTTAACAAAAATAAAAATCTACTAAAATCGATATTTGAAATATGAACTCAACAATTTTACAAAAAAGCACGAATTAAAAAAAGAGGCTAAAATTGTCGCCTCTTCATTTTTAGGATTTTCATTATAAAGGCTTGTTGATTTTTAGTATTCAGTTGACTTATTTTAATTTTATATTTTCGACTAGAGGACAGGATGCAGTTCTGCCGAAAAATTACCGTGTAGAAAATTATTGTTCGTATTTTTGTTTGTATGTAAGCAAATGACAAAATATCAAAAAAAAAAAAAAAAAAAAGATGCGAAATGTCAAAAAATAGCTTCACCATTCAATTGCCAGAATATTAATTTTGGGTTTCATTGACGAAAAAAAGTTAAACAGTGTTAAATATGAAATTTTAATGTTAATTAAAAGACGCCTTTTCTAGTTGAGATGATATTTAATAATGCCTTTTTATTACAAACTTATTTTAATTAATGACATATTGAACTATATTAATTATAGGGTGGTTCGTATAATCATTATGAGCAAACGTATAGAATCAAGCATAACTCATATTATGTGCTAGCATAATAACTATACAACATCTCCCATTTCAAATAAGATTAAAAATAAATATAGTTTAACATAAGTGATTAAATAAATAATAATAATAATAATAATAATAATAATAATAATAATAATAATAATAATATTAATAATATTAATAAATACAGTAATTATTTTGTTACAAATTTTACAAATTATAAATTACAAAGCAAGTCTCTTAGGCCTATTAATAACTCTACCCCTACGCGTTACATACTGATCCGTTGGTTTAATATTTTGTGCAACAGCCTCCTCTTCCCTTCTATCTTTCCCTATATTAGGATCAGTTTCCGGACTTACACAGTTCTCGTTACTATTAGTTTTTTCCTCATCCAAACTGTTCCCTGGCGATTTTTTAATATGTTCTAAACTTCTTCTAAAATGTGATCCGTTTCCATCTAAAACAACAAATGATCTCGGTTCCTTGCAAACCTCCACTACCTCTCCATGAAACCAACAGCTCGTAGGTGCTTTCTTAAACATGATCTTATCACCCGTATTTACTAGCTCAAACTTTTTAGATTTTTTGTTATAATACTTAATAGTTTTCTTCAAATTTGATTGTACTTTATCAATATATTCTTTGCCATTAACTAACCTAGGCCTCATGTTATCTTCCAAAGAAGGTACCCGGGTTCGCAAAGAACGTGACATTAACAACTCTGAGGGGCTTGGAAGATCTCCCTTAGGCGTTGTTCGATAATGCAATAACGCAATATAAGGATCAGAATTGCTTTCAATTGATTTTATTAATAATTTTTTGACTGTTTGAATTGTCCGTTCAGCCAAACCATTTGATCTCGGCAAATAAGGACTAGAGGTTCTATGATCAATTCCCCAATTCTCACAAAAATGTTTGAATTCCCTTGAACTAAAAGGTGGCCCATTATCGGAAATTAGGGTTATTGGAATACCATGTCGTGCAAAAATTGACTTAAATTTTATTATTACCTGTAAGGCAGTATAACCTGAATTAAGCAATTCAATCTCCACAAATTTTGAATAATAATCAACTACCAGGAGATACATTTTTCCCCGAAATTCAAAAAGATCAGTCCCAACCTTATACCAAGGAATATCAATAACGTCGTGCGGCATTAATTCTGGTCTGGTGTTGGAGTTCTGATACTTCATACACACATCACAATTCGATACAACATTAGCGATGTCATTATATATATTCGGCCAGTACACTGACTGCCGCGCCAAATGTTGACACCTTAGAACACCCATATGACCTTCATGAATTCTTTCCAATACCCTCTTTCTAAGGCTTCTTGGAATCAATATCTGATGATTTTTTAAACAAATGTTCTCCAAGACACTAATTTCATCCTTTATTTTAAAATAAGGTACGACATCGTCTTCAATATTCTTTCTATTCTTTGGCCAGCCCTCTCTTACGTAAGCCATAATTTTTAAAAATGTTTCATCTTTCAAACTTTGTTCCCTTACCGTATCAATATCTACAAATGGAACCTCCATATTAGTAGCGATAAAATTGCAATGTAAATTTAATTCCCTATCTACCTCTGATAGTGTCGTAACGTTCAACGGCGCCCTTGAAAGCGTGTCTGCAATCTTCAAATCCCTTCCCGGTTTGTATATCAAAGAAATATCGTAGCATTGCAAGCGCAGCATAAAACGTTGCAATCTAGGTGGAATCTTATGAAGAGGTCTATCAAAAAGACTAACCAAGGGCTTATGATCCGTTTCAACTATCACCTTAGACCCATATATGTACTGATGAAATCTAGTACATCCAAAAAGTATGGCTAATAACTCCTTCTCAATTTGAGCATAATTCTTCTGAGTTTCCGTTAAAGAAACTGATGCATATGCAATGGGATTTTTTCCATGCAAAATCGCTGCCCCTAGCGCAAATTTTGAAGCATCAACTGATAAAATGATCTCCTTCCTAGTGTCAAAATAAGTAAGAACCGGTGTCATAGTAATCTCTTTTTTTAAATTATTAAATTCCCCGTCATGTACCGACGTCCAGTGCCATTGAACTTCATTCTTCAGCAATTCTCTCAAATTCTTATTTTTCAGAGACAAATTATTTATGAATGAACCTAAGTAGTTAACCATACCCAAAAATCGCTGTAAGTCCTTAACATTTTCTGGTCTCGGCATTTGAAGTATTGACTCTACCTTTTCTTCATCAGCCCTTACCCCTGATTTATCAAATCTATGCCCTAAAAACTTTACCTCAGTTTTAAAAAAATTGCATTTTGCCTTATTAAACCTCACACCTACATCTTTTGCCCTACGAAATACCGTTTCCAGAATCTTGAAATGTTCCTCTATACTGGATGAAAAAATTAAAAAATCATCAATATAAATTATTAATCCAGGGATATCACCAAATAATTTAACCATCTCGGCATGAAAAATTTCAGGAGCCGCATTAATACCGAAAGGAAGTCTCAAAAAACGAAATCGACCAAATGGTGTATTGAACGTACAAAGCTTGGATGACCTTTTACTCAACGGTATCATCCAAAAGCCGCTATTAGCATCCAATGACGAAAAGTAATTTGACCCATTTAGTTTTGCCTTGCATTCTTCAATGTTAGGAAATGGATAATGTGGCCTCAATATAGCCTTATTTAAGTTTCTAGGATCCAAACAAATTCTTAAATTACCATTAGGTTTAGTGACAAGAACAATTGAATTCACCCACTCTGTTGGTTCATGTTCTGGGACAATCACGTCTAAATTTATCATTCTATCTAACTCTTTCTTTAACTTATCAAGCAATTTAAAAGGTATCTTACGGGGCGGTTCTATAACCGGCACAACATCATCCCTCACCATAAAATCACATTCATTCGGTAAATGACCAAGACCACTTAACACATCCGAATACTTTTCAATGATTCCATTTATTGAAATGTTATTAACCTGCTTAATCAAATTCATTACTACAGAAGTTTCAATACCAATAATATTTTTACAGTGTATATTGACAACGAAAAATTTTATAATGAAAATTTTATTTTTATAAGTAACCTCTAAATTTGCTGTTCCTAATACTGGAATTTTTTCACCGCTAAATGAACAAATTCTAATTTTAGATTTTTCCAAGTTATTTTCTAGTTTCAACAAAGCTGCCGTTTTCTTCGACATTATATTGGCCTGTGCACCTGTATCTATTTGACAAACAATTTTTCGCTTATTTATTGTTACCTCAACATTCCATTCTTTTGTTGTTTGATCAATCTTGTTAACAGCTCCGACAAATAAATCTTCTTCTTCCTCTGACTCACCGTCTGCAACCATCTGTTTGACGAATTTCTTCTTTTGAAAGCACATCTTTGCAAAATGGTTAATTTTTCCGCATTCATAACACTTCACCCCTTCTGCTGGGCATTTTATATTGTGGATTTGTCCACACTTCATACAATTTGCGTGGTTTTTGTTGTTGTTGTTATTATTATTGTTGTTGCTTCTTACAATGTTGTTTCTGCTGCTTTGATTGTGCTGATACTGCATTTTAGGATTTTTCTTGGTAACTACATTAATAACCCCTTCATCAGCACCATCTTGCTGCAATATTGTCGAATTATGTTTGGCCATCACCATATTTTTAGCAATTGTGATTGCTCTCTCAAGAGAAACATCGCCTTCTGTCAAAAGTCTTTCTCGTATACTACCCAATTTGGGGGTTAGTCCACAAATAAAAATGTCACGAATCAATGCTTCTCTTAAATTTCCAAACTCACAGTTCATACTAAGATTTCTTAGAACTGTTACAAATTCATCAACTGTTTGCTCCTCTTGTTGTTTGTACGTAAAAAATTTGTGCCTTTCCATTACAATATTTGTTTTAGGAATAAAAAACGCCGCCATTTTGTTAACTAAATCATCGTATTTGACCGTGTCTATATTAAAATCAAAAGAGTTGAATATTTCTAATGATTGGCTACCAAGATGATGCAGCATTAAAGCAACTTTTCTTGAATCGGATTGTGACTCCAAATCAGACGCTCTCAAAAAAATCTTAAACTGTGTATGCCACATCTTCCATTCTTTGGCCAAATTTGTAGACTTTAAATTTATAGGTTGCAGTGTAGCAGCAAACAATTGGCTATTGCATGGCTTTTTCTCTTCCAGCGACATTTCGAAATTTAAGTAAACCCTCTTTGTTTTTTTTTTTTTTTTTTTAAATCAGTCTTTGTTGTTGAATATGATCCTGAAAGTTTCTTTTTATTACCAAAACTGATAATTAGTTATCAGAAACCACTTCTGACACCATGTTAAATATGAAATTTTAATGTTAATTAAAAGACGCCTTTTCTAGTTGAGATGATATTTAATAATGCCTTTTTATTACAAACTTATTTTAATTAATGACATATTGAACTATATTAATTATAGGGTGGTTCGTATAATCATTATGAGCAAACGTATAGAATCAAGCATAACTCATATTATGTGCTAGCATAATAACTATACAACAAACAGTAAAAAATTCCTGTAAAAAATTCATTTCACATTTTTTTTAGCTGTTTACTAGCCTACGGAAAATTGCCTACGCTTAGTGTAATAGCGTCCCTGTAACTCATAAAAAATTTCAAAATTTCAGTTTACATTTCTTATCAGCTGCGTTTTAGCAAAAGAAAATTTGCCTGAGAATTTTTCAAACCTAAATTTTAGGTTGTTTTTTCACAGTTTTGGCCTGAAAGTCAGCCAAAACTGCATACAGGCCTTAAGACAGGAACTTTTGGTTAAATTTATTTAAAAGACAATTTACGATCTGTTGAGAAAACTTGAACCAGTGTGCAACTTAACTGAAAACATTTTAATTTGAGATAATTAATTCTATAATAATAATCTAAAGGATTTTCATTATTTTATGAGTGTATAAAACGAAAACCATACTCACACACGAACGGGTAAAACAATTTGATTTTAGGTTTGGGCGATTTAAAGTGGCGCAAAAATAAAAATCTAAACACATACAAAAAACTCGTCTTCCTACACACCTTTTTGTAGATCATACTTTTTTTCCACAATTTTTGCTTAACTAAATCAGTCACCAACCAGCCATATGAGGCTGGCAAAGAAAAAGATTGGCAAAAAGAAATAAAGTACAACTGACTGGTTAGATACTAGCAGAGAGTAATAGTGTAGATCGATGTTTGTAGCTGAAGTTGTTGATCATGAATGTCTGATCGCGTTTTCTATATCGGCGTCAAAATCCACATAAACAGCAGCTGTAACAGCAACAAAAACGCTCACACATTTCCTACGGTTACAAATAGTAAAAATAATAAAAAAAAAGAAAGAAATAAAAAAACAAACTGTGTGCAAAAGTATGGAATATCACCAATAACCAATATTGTGTGTGGACGAGTACTGTTTTTGATGTTTGTTTGTTTTTTTGTTATGTCCAAAAAAAGCTTCTGTAAAGATGCTGCCTGTCTGGTCATTCGACAATTTTCAGTTCAACAACCATCCAAGTCCAAACGACAGGCTAACCACTCACTACTCAATCACTTAAACTGACAAACAGACGAAAAAATTTAACGACAGCTTTTTTATATTGGCTGCTGTTGGAATGCTCTGTGTTTGTACGTCTTGGAATGTTAGCATCACTGACTGACTGTGTCCAAGAGATTAATTTTGTTTAGATTCAGGGTATACATTGTAGTCATCTGTCTGTCCTGCATCTATTGGTAATACATATTTATGGTTGTTTGATTTTATTTTTTTTTGAGTTTGGGTGTTGGACATTTGAACTGACAAAATATTTAAATTTAAAATGATTCAGAAGGTTTATGGGGATGTGAATGAGTGACTGAATGCCTGTTGGCATTCTGCTGAAAATAGTGTTCAATGGGAAAATAATTGTGCATTTAGTAACGGTGAGAAATGGAATAGTTTATACAACGGAAAAAACAATTTTGTGGTATGAAATTTAATTCTGAACCATTTTTATTTAATTATAGTGTAGCCAACGGAATATTAGATGAGAACCCCATGTTTATGGACAAGAGATATAAGAAAAAAGTAACGAAATTCGCCATGATTTATGAAGGAATTGTAAAAGGGAATATAATAATTGTTTCCAACTCAATGTGTTAGAATGGGGGTAGGTAGACTCGTGATTGATGATCAAAAAATAAATATTGAATAATAGCATTCATTTGTTTGCATTGTATTTGCTTAAAGATAGATTTTGAAATTTATAATATAATATTAATATTTTGTCATAATTGTCATAAATAGTATTTTATTCGTAAAAGGATTTTACTCCGCCTTCTCTGATCATCTTAATTTTTGTTATCATTACGATATTGTTATCAAAAGTGGCTCGTACTAAATTAAAGCCCAGTAGAGATTACTCTTTCAGAATGATATCAAAAGTTGGATTAAAAACTCTTACATTTATCGTTTCTGAAATATATCATACAATGAGTTTTTTGCATGGGGTATTAATTCCTAGCCACGTTCATATCGTTTGTTGGTTGGAAAAAGATAAATGAAATAAAAGTAAAGCAGACAAAGTTTTGAGAATTAAGATGGAATATATTTCTAGATATGTATCTAATAAAATGAATTTTATTTATATTGTATGTGCCACGCCTACTGTTGTTTACCAGCTCACATTGGGCTCAACTTTGCAAGTTATTGTTAAAATACCTGACACACATTTTAAGAACTAGAATATTACAGCAATCTTTATATGAGGCAAAAACTATTGATTTTTTACGGGAAATGCCACGCCCACTTAATATTATAGGAATAAAATTCCGAAAGAACCATTCTAGAACTTAATAGATGATTAAAAAAAAATTAAATCGATACTGTCGCTTTCCGGTAATCCGGTTAGCTAAGAACACCAATTTATTATTACCAGCATGTTCTGCGGTCGAACCATTCTCCTTGTTTTGTTTTTATACCATGCAGAGAAAACACTCTTTGCCAAAGCAATTAGTATCAACAATATTAATCCAACATGTTTACATACATAAACTTATATGTTTTGCGCATGCGTTAGAAAAAACTTAAATGCTTATAGTCCAAAAATATTGAACCAATTTTAATAAGATAAAGATTGTGCACATCTGCACATTCCTTTCAAATGGTATAATTATTTTTTTACTAAATTTAGTTGTATAGTGTGAGCGTAAACTGTGTAAAAAAAAATCGACTTGCCTTTTAATTTATAAGATTTGTAAAGAAAAATATTCTAAATATCGTTAAAGTTCTCTACAGTCACACTGTTTCATAAAGTATTTGGTTGCACAGTAACGTGTGCCAATGTAAACACTTATTTATACTAAAATAACACACTTGTACACCGACTCATCTATCAAAAGGCAGACAGATTTCAATCATCACTTTAATTTCAAAAGAAGATCTTTAGTATAGATTCTATATTTTTATATTAACATACATACATACATACACACATACATATTTCGATTAATTTACCAACAATTATTCCATTCAATTGTTTATTATTATGATTATTGTTGGAAGAAGAAAAAAAAAATCTTTAAAATGTTTATAGTTTTGCATAAATGATTTTATAAATCATTCAACAAAATTCAAATTCTTTAAAGTGCTAGACGTTTAATGTAGTGTGTACAGAAGAAAAAAAAAGCAAAAAAGAACCGATTTTTAAATTAATGTTTATTGATGTCTACTCTTCTTGTCTCTTGAAAAATGATGCTAAAAGTGCATTGGCAGTTAATGTCATCAACAGGTATGATAAAGGGGTACACATTTGGTACTAAAATCGCGTTGATATTTCATACCTGCAAACTAAATGTACATTTACTCAAGCGCTGATTAAGGGGAGAGAGAGGTGTTCATGTGGGTAAATATTATTTCCCCCAAAAATTTCATTTCAAATATTTTCCTTTGATAAGTAATACTTTTGGCAGCTCTTAAACAAACTATTCAAACCTTTCCCCTCAACATGCGTAATCTTACAAACATGGGCGTAGCTAGATAATTTTGGGGAGTGAAATTCTCCCCCAGAAGTGTTTTTGCTCCACTAGAAAAAACTAACTATTTACATTTAATATATGTACATAACTCAGTTTAAGATTTTGCCAGGAAAAAAATTTTAAGCTTAAGTAGGTACGCCAGTGGGTACAATATTTAAATGTTAACTATTCTAAAATTGATATTTTGTGTTTTTAACCAATTAAGGACAACATTTTTTTTTTATTAAACGGTAAAACAAAAGGTACATGATAGTTATTAATTATTAAAAAAAAATAAAAACTCGATACGTAGGAATGGGGTACTATTAAGACCCTAAAATTAAATTTATTTACGTCGTTGGTAGATTTTGTAATTTTTCATTTTGTTCATTCCTGCTGTGAACAAGTGCACTTTGTTTATATTCTCTCCTCTAATCATCCAAACGACCGACTGACCGTCTCTTTATTGGTAATATATCAAACATTTTATTCTAATTGCCGTCATAAAACATTTCCCGATTCTGCTCTGTAGTTGGTTAGTGAATTTCAAAGTTTAGAATTTATTTATTTAAATTGATCTTATTTAACAAATACTTATACAAATCATTTATTTGTTTTCAAAGCATCAGAGTTTTTTCCCTTAACCTTTTAAGTATGTAAATACATATGTATATGTATGAGTATGTACGTCCGTCCATCTGCTAAGCTCGTATTTGATTTGATTCGTGGGTGGCTGTTTGGTGCCACAATTCTGTTTTAGTTCGCTTTGTTTTGTCTTTTTGTTTTCGATAAAATTAATTAGTTTGTCGGAGGCAATTAGTAGCTTTTGTTTTGAGTGGTTTGTTGAGGTTTTGTTTTATGTTTTCTTTTTATTTATTTATTTTTTTTTCTAACTAAATTAAAAGATCATGACGAGAAAGGAAATGAAAGTTCATATAAATAAATCTTAGGTTGGGTATGTAACAACTACTAGTTGATGTTACAAGGTTAACGCCTATGGCAGTAAGGGATTAATATGAATTATTACAAGATCAATTAATTGTGATTAATATTTAAAATGGAAAAAAGAATATATTTTATAGTATTTTAAATTTCACGGCAATAAAAAATATATAAGCAAAATATTTTGTATGCATTAAAATGGTATTTTATAAATGAGTAAATAAGGTCTTAAAATTTTTTTATTTTATTGTGTAAGCATTTTTTATATTATTTAAAAATAAGTACTGAAACGTTAGCATTAAATCAAGCTGGAAAACATTGGCGAACAACGTTTGGATATTCTTGAAAAATACAAGGAAAACTTTTAATTACAACTTTAAGAGCACTCAATTTTTATATCCTCAGCAAAAAAGTCAAGTGAAATAATAAAATATTTAATGTTCCTTTGCCAAAGCCAATGAGGAAACGGTCTAGCTAAGTCAAGAAAAATATTCCATCTATAGTTTTAAATGATCCAAGTCAGTTAAGCCTAAACCATTCAAATTTATATTGTGTCTAATTTTACAAAACAATCTACACCTTAACACTTCCAAGTAAAAATAGCTGAAAGACTGTTGTATCTTGATAATTTTATAATAAAAAATTTAAATAATTTTACTCGTCTAGAGATTAAAAAATTTGGCGCATTTGAAATTTTTGTGGGTTCACTAACAATTGTTGTTTAATGTAAGCAACATTAGAAGAGCTCAGACTCAATAATAAATACAAATTTGTCAATGTTGCTGTGATGGAAAATTAGTACTAAAGAATAGATCACTTTTAATGAACTCTGTTTAATTTAGATATAAAATGTTAAGGGACGCTTAGGAAGTTTTTATGTCAGCAGATTAATCACTCAATAATTTTTTTGAACGGTAACGATTTCAAGTGGTCATACGCAATACAAAATTCATGCCTCTCTTAAGCATGCTTTTAAGGGGGAATTAATTTTTAATTTCTTATAAACCGTCTTTCAGGATAGTATACATTTTTAACGAGTTATGTTAGCAATATAATAATACCCAGCAAAAAAATCTATGACAAAAAAGTGAATTTGCAGGGGTTCAACTGGTAACGAAGTGATTCACCTAAGTGAAAACAATAATGATTTTAACATTGCTGGGTAATTATGTAATTTGTATATTAACCTTTAATTAATATAAAGATCAAACAAATTAGACGATACTTTTTCATAAATTAATTTTTTTAATTTAAAAATTAAATTAAATTAAATTAAATACATATACAAAATATTTACCAAGTGACAATTGGAGAATAATTTTAAATCGATTTTTTTGAGGTTGGATTTATACTATACAGTGATCGGTGTAGTACTTGAATCATTAAATTATCACCTTAAATTAACATAAATTAACTAATATTAATAATTTAACTTGTGATATTTTTTTAAAAAATTTAGTAACGAAATTTTGTCTATCTGTCTCTCTGTCTGCCTATCTAAACTCAATTGGCTTAAAAACTAGTAGATTAGTATTGATTAAATTTCGTATAGAGATACTTGAATACTTGCGTTAACATATAGGACACTTCTAAAAGATAATAGAAAAATAGCAAATAAAATAGCATTTAAAATAGTAATAAAGGGTTAATAAGAAATATGTATATGCATATACGAACTCGATACAAGGAGGCATATAAAATGAGTTTCACTAACAATGATATCAGAAATTATCAATACAAAAATATTGTTAAGACTACCAATTCTATTTAATTAGTCTTCTACAAAAATTCTATGATAAGGTTATCATTCTTTAAATCAAGTGTAGACTTGGGGTGTGTTGTTCTTTATTTATTTATTTATGTATATGAATTCATATTGTATAAACACCAAATTAATTTTAAAAACCTTTTGTGAAGTCAAAAATTAATAAAGAATCTGAGGGTTAAAATGAATTTATAATTGCGTAAATTTTTGTAAAACTTTGTTTTAAAAAAAAAATTTATGAAAAAATTATTCATTTAAATTCATTATTATTTTAATTGTTTGAGTTTTTGTTTAATACAAATTAACATAAATTTTTTCATAGACAAACGAAAAATATTTTTTTTTAATATTTTTGTTTTATTTAAAATCTACCCTCACAAGTCTGGACTGGATTCGTGCCTGTATTTATTTCTTGAATAAAATAAAATAAATTCTTTAGATATAAAATAAATCAATAAACAATTAAATGAAAAAAAAAATTATACTTATGTAAGAACAAAAGAAATGATCTCGAACTTTTCTAAAAGCTCAATTATATTAAATAACAAAATTATCATAGAAAACGATCTCTAAACAGGAAAAGATGTTTTTAATATCAATGTAAACTAAACTTTGTTTGTATGTATGTAACCTTGACAAGTACATATACCTATCACAGCCATTGACACCTTGTCAGATTAATATTTAACCCTTTTTTAAAACAAAAATTAAAATTTAAATATTTATGTATGTATTGGTATGTAAATATGTATGTTAAATACGACATTAGACAAAAAATTTCATTAGAAGTGATAGAGAAGACAAAAGGTGTCAGCTTTTTTCCTGCCATAATTATCTAGAAAATTAGCTTAAAATTCTAAAAAAAAACAAATTTGACACTTTTTGTAAAATATCTGAGACGTAGTAGCAGCGGGTTTTTGGAATGTCGATCGTTTATTTTAAGCTAAACTTGAAGTTTATTTTTTCTAATGTATTTCTGTTTGTTTGTTATTCTCTTAAGTGTGAGTAAGTAAATAAGTGACCCAATAAGGTAAGGAGATGTTGACGTGATCCACAGCAACACTTAGAACAAAAAATTATAATGATGATTTTAATGATGAATTGAAAAACTAAGGCCAGGCTTATGATTTTTCTTTAGATGGTTATACCGATGATTACCGCTGAATAATAATAAAGATGATGTTTGAAAAGATGATGATGTGTGTCTTATGTCTACTGTTTGATTGTTGTTAGTGTACAAGTAGAGTTGACTGGATTTATGTATATGGATTGTTTGGTTCAAACTAATTTTGGCATACACGAGTACGACATTTCTATAAATACCACTATCAAACAAACACAAACATGGGTATGTGTATATTAACGTATTAGCCTAACGATTGTATTAGAACCACTTTGGATGTACGAGGGTTATTTAGAAAGAAACTTGAAATTATATATTTTAAAGCATATTTTTTAATCGAAAAGTCTTGATTTCTCAGCTGATTAAGATTTTTTTCACTTATTCTAAACGGTCAAACTATATTGATAAAAAATAACACTCTCACTCTCTCTCTCTTTTCAATTTTTTTTATCAAATGTTAAACTTCCTATATGTAGGAAGGTTGATAGGTAGATAGGAAAGGGGCTTACCGATAACTAAAAGACGCCTTTAACACCCACACTCAGAGACCTTTGTGTTCCATTGTGTTTTCTTTTGGTAAAAGACAGAACTTAATGATTAAGAATTGAAACAAAACAGTTCACTGCGAACTGTGATTGCCTGATAAATTGTTTTAATTAATACTATTCTATTCATAACGTCATAAAGCTCAGTCTATATATATAAAAGTGAAACTCTGTGTGTGTGTGTGTGTGTGTTAGCTATAGACTCCGAAACTGTAAAACCGATCGGACTCAAACTTTGGCAAGTTGTTGTACACATACCAGGGAGTATTTATGGGTGGAAAAAAGTGGGCGGAGCCACGCCCATAAAAATTAGTTATCAGTTTTAGCTACTTGCACTTGACCGATTTTTCTGAAACTTTGCACACATATCGAGGTGTCATGACTAAGTAATTTCGTGATAAGAAAAGTGGGCGGGGCCACGCCCCTAAAAAAGTTTTAATTTTGAGGTACTTGCACTGGACCGATTTTTCTGAAACTTTGCACACATATCGAGCTGTCATTACTAAATAATTTCGTGATTAGAAAAGTGGGCAGTGCCACGCCCATCAAAAATAGGTATCATTTTGAGGTACTTGCACTGGACCGATTATTATGAAACTTTGCACACATATTGAGCTGTTATGACTTTACAATTTCGTGATTAGAAAAGTGGGCAATGCCACGCCCATAAAAAAATTATAATATTTAGGTTTTTGCACTTGATATTCAATTAAAATTCAGAATGCATTTCGATTCATTAAGGGGCGTAGCAACGCGCGCCGGGTTTGGCTAGTTGTAAATAAAATTTAAAATTCTGAGGTAATTTTTCAATAAATATTCAGTTTGAGAATAATTGTAAATAAGTTCTTTAAAGTTTGGAAGTATATGACAGAAACCAGTGTTTGTCCAGGTAATTAGATTGAAAACACAAAATAGATAAGAATTTTGCTAAAAGGCCTTTTCAGTTAATCCTCCTAAAAAAATTTCAAGCAGAACATGTAACAATTGTCTCTGTTGCTTATTTCACATCATTTTCATTCAGACGATTGACAGTGTAACACTTGTAATAACAGTTGTAGTGATAAAAATATGTTTGAAAAACTAAATTCCTGATGTGTTATGATAAATATTGATATTTGTAAAATTCAACTTGAAGATTTTTAATATATTTTTCTTTTTATTAAATACATATGTAAATATGTATGAACATATTTATGAAATATTCAAGTAAATAACAATTTATTTACTCTTTACAGTTTTGGGCAAGATTGTGTAATTGCAAATAATCATCATATTGGAAAAACAACAAAGAAAACATAAAACTTTATTTACTGTTGACATAACGATAACACCAATATCGAACGAAAATATTAAGGCGGCTTTCAAAAGTGTTGTTGACTTTTCAACAACGTGAGACATTTGGAAAACAAAAAAAAAATTAAAATAAACCCACAACAGCTACAGCAGCAGCAACAACAACAACAACATAAGTAAATAACTGCAAATTCATAATGAATTGGCTGAATTTAAGCGTATTGACGGGTCTGCTTTACCTGACCCAAGTGGCGTCACTGTCTTTAGATCCAGGTAAGTGAGCGTGCGCACAGCAAGACATCAGTTTTATTTTATTTGTATGTACATTTGTGTGATGAATATTTTATTGATTTTCTAAATGCCAAAGTGTGCGTGAAATTGTTACTTAATAATAAACAATTGATTACACGTAAGATAAAAAGGGCATTTAAATATTTATTTTCTTTTTTTTCTTCTTTTCACTAAACAAAATATGTTAACAACTGATGACTGTTTATGTTTTTAATTTTTATCCCACAGTGGCTTCTTCAGAACTGGAACAACATATTAAAAAGGGCGATTGTGTTATATCGATGCGTCACATAAGGTGAGTAAATGAATGAGTAGTGTGACTTGTATTTAAATGAATTTTATGTCCTTGTAGTGTTTAAAGAAAATCACACATTATTTAAGATAAATTCAACATTTCAAAAGATAAAGGTTTCAAGTAGCCGTTTTGTTTTATTAAAAGTGACACAAATAGCAATCAAGGACACACTTTTTTCCTAGATTGAAATGAAAGTTTAGTGTAATTCTTTTTGGATTAGTGACTCTTAGTAAAAAGTATATTATTTGCACATTGTGTTTGAAGTGTTATATGATATTGAAAACCAAAATTAAGAATACTGATCTCGTTATGCTAGTTATGTTAATAAAATCGCAACTAGTTTTGAGAATTGATTTCACTGTGGGCTAGTGCTGGAAATTTTCTAGGTATATTTTTAGGACTAGATAATTAGACAAAACAAAAAAAGATTTTAATACAAGGGAAGGTAAGACTTTTAAAAAATATATTAAATGCTTTTACATTAATAGTGACATAAATCAAAGATCATAGCTTCGAATAAAATTGCTGCAAATGTTTAAATATATACCACATATTTTTCTTATCAAAATTGAAAATTACTCGTAATAAAATGAAGCAAAACTATTTAAAAATTTATATTTAAAGTGTATAAAAACAAAATATATTTTCTAGCCGATAGTCCTAGCTTCTAATTTGTATTAGATATGTAACTTATTATAGATCTAATAAATAATAATAATAATAAAAATATATTTTAAGGTTAAGAATAACAGCTGGCATTTTAAAATAGTACCTAATACTAAATTTAAAAAAAAAATAATTAGTGTCCATTATTTAAAAATAATATTATTTTTGTTAAAATTTCGACGTGGCAAAAGCAAAAAATTTTTGATGTATTGACAAGAAGTCCTAAGTGTAATGAAAAGTATTGTATTGTTAATTATATAATTGTTATTATTTTTAAAATTTTGATAATACGACACTTAGGAAGCATTGTAAATACAACAATTGTGTTCATTTTATTATACAAACTAAAACTATAATTATAATCATTCATTTATTTATTGTATTTCTATCGCCCCTAGACCCCGACGCAAATTACACATTTCCATTGAAGCTCTATTCATGATAGATTTCCCCACTTTAAAACATAAAATGTCCTTCTTTTTGGACCGCAAACAACAGCGTGTAACTCTGGATATTAGTACTTCGGGAGATGTGGAATCTTTACACTTCGATATACCACATACAAATGAAACGAGTACCATACGTTCGTTGGCCTTACACTTTCATAAAAATCGAATATCATTGTTGGTGGATTGCAAGGAAACCTCGTCGCATGAGGTGGATATGAATCTTACAAAATTGTATACACAAATGGATGATCCGGTTGTAAAATTGGTGAGTATTCTGTGCTCAGAAATTTTTACTTAATTAACAGTAAAGTATTTTTGTTTGAATTTATTAATCATTTATCAGTTAACTAAAGTTTAAATAAAAAATTTTACATAAATTTAATTTCTTGCATGAATTGCAAACACTATTCGGTATTATGTCAAATTTGAGGAAGACAAAAAATACATTTAGATTTTAGTAATTCTCTTCAGTTGCCGAGTAACAGCCAAATCTAAATAAGAGGAGTTGAGGTCGAGTTACTTGGAATTTATCATACATAACTGAGTCAATTTTTAGGTTTTATTATCAGACCTGGGGGGTCTCAATTACATTTTGTATTTAATTACACCTATAATTACACAATTACATGTAATTGTAATTGAAAAAGAAGTAAAAATCAATTACAATTACATGTAATTGTAATTGAAGTTTTCTTAAATTACAATTACATGCAATTGTAATTGAAAAAATTCCAATTACAATTACATGTAATTGTAATTGGAAAAAATCCAATTACAATTACATTTAATTGGAAAAAAAATTTTTCATTAAGTAATTTAAAAAAAAACAAGTAATCATTACTTTTTTAAGTATTTATTGTCAAAAAAGTATTTAATTAGAAAAATTATCAATTACATATTATATAAGCCAGTCTTTACCATTTAATAATTTTCAGTTTAAAAATGTTGCGAACACGTCCGAATTGAAATTTCAATAATGATCGAAATGAAATCGATCGTTTTTTATCACATACCTGATTGAAAAATAATTAAGACAAGGAACCAATTTAAAAAAAATTATTATTTGCTTTAAATAACACAATTTTTTTTTATATAATTTAGAAAATCGTTTTAAGAATTTTAAGTTTTATTTTATGGTTTTAAAAATGTAATTGAATTTTGTTCAATTACAAGTAATTATTTGTTGATTAATTACAATTACAATTACTTGTAATTAGTAATTGAACATTTTCAATTACAATTACATGTAATGTGTATTTGATTTGTTTCAATTAACAATTACAAGTAATTGTAATTGACGTTTTTCAATTACAATTACATTTTATTGTAATTGAGTTAAGTCCTTACTTTCAATTACAATTACTTGTAATTGTAATTTAGGCTACCTCAATTACAAATTACATGTAATTGTAATTGAAATGTAATTGAGATCCCCCAGGTCTGTTTATTATAAGCTTTGTCCTATTTGGTACGTCACTTTCAACATTTGTTCAATATGCATTTAAGCCCCAATAAAGTTAATATACACTGAATCCTTATATATAGAGGAATCGATTCATCTAAGTTTGTCAGTCAGTCCATCTGTGTGTATGTTGAAATCAACTTTTTGAAGCCCCCATGTATATTTTAGTATCTTACATGGTATCAATTTATCAGACATGCTTTCGAGAATTATGCTATTGAAAACCAGTTATGTGGGTATATTACGAGCTGAAATATGAGCAAAAGAATACGTTTGCCTCCGTTTTTTATCTAATCAAAGTCAGATTTTACAGTTCCTATATGTATGTACCTTTGGCAATATTTTCAGAAAATATTGGTTTAAGAAGTCAATTTTCAACAAAGATTGGAAAAAAAATCTCAATGAAGAGTAAAAATTATGTATTTCCTTAAAAAGTTTTGGTCACAGTTGCAACATATAATTTCAAGTTATGGTGATTTTACAAACTGTGTAAAGGATATATAAGATAAGACACAGTCGAATTTAGCGCTATTGTTTTTTTTCATTTAACGTTTACAAAGTATTATTTGTGTCAATTTATTCCGTCGCCACGTTAAAGTCAGCTTAATACAGTGACGAATTCTATACGACTCGGTAATTACGTGAAATAGGTAAATGCAAAATGTAATTAAAATTGTAATTGGCAAAATCCAATTACAATTACTAATAATTGGTATTGTTCAATTACTAGTTATATGCGATGTAATTGGTATTTGAAAAGTAATCGGTAACGCCCTAGTCTGGTTGTAATATTAAAATAAAAAAAAATATTTTTTATAAATCATTAAAATAAAAAAAAACTTTAAAAAATCCTTAAAAAAATTGAAAAAAAAAATCCAAAAATTTTAAAAATTAAAAATTTAAATTTGAAAAAATTTCTTTTTCATTAAATCTCAAGTTTCACAAGATTTCTAAAGCTCAAGCTAGAAAAACCTGTTAAAAAAAAATCAAAAGTTTTAATAACATCAATAAATTATAAAATGGCTCTTTTATAAAGAAAATAAAAATGATATTAAATTGCTAAAATTAGAACCACTTGAAATGCGATGATATAAATGTGATGATCGTGCGTTAGCGCATCCCATCCGCTGCGGCCCCCTTTACTAAGTATATTAAATAAAACTAAAAACGCCATCGAAGCAAAACAATAAATAAACGGACTACACAGAAAACCTTTGTATTTATAATACGCCTACACCAAACACCAAATGGCGCTGCAATAACGCACTTAAATAAACATATCGGCCAACTGCAGCAACAAAACTTTCTATCTGTGTATTTTATCTTTCACTCTTTTATCACCTTTTCTTTTCGCCTTCTTAACTCTTCCGTCACCTTTTCGAAGACGTTAATACAGTGTTATGTAGCATATTCACACCAGCATGAGTTAAAAAAAAATACTTTTACTTTCAAAAAAAAACAAAAAATAAAATAATTATAAAAATTAACTTAAATCTATTATTTAAACTTTTATTTTATTACTTTCTAGTTCCGTGAACGAAAATATCCTTTACACTTCGATGGCAATGTGGAGAGCGCTTTGCAAAGAGCTAATTGCCAAAAGGGTTTTAATCGTCGAGGCAACAGACGCATGTTAAAAAATAAAATTTCCGAAAGAGGTAAGATATTTTATTTCCTTAATTTTCCAACAAGATGCAACACTTGTAAAGATGCGAGGAAGAAATAAAATATTTTTTTTTGAAAGTGAAATAACTTCGGCAGCAATAATTTTAAAATAATTTCTATTTTTGATTTCTAAGCATTAAATCAAAGCATCAAAAATGTTTTATATCCAATATAAAATTACAAACACTAATTAATAATTTTTTAATCTTTTTATTTTGTGATTCTGTTAGAGAAAAATAAGAAACGTGATGTACGCAATTGGTTTAATAATGAACCTGGCACGAGTGCAGAATATCAACAACAAATACCCTTGGATATCGATCGTAGGGGTGACATACCCATATTGAGTGGCGATTGTGAAGGTAATACAAAAAAATTAATATAAATAGTAAGCACACATACATACATGCATATTTAAAAAAGTAAAAGAAAGAAAACATAAAAAAAGCAAACAAATTCAGATGGGGTGTGTTAAGTCGTCTTCACTCACTCACATTGTCGTTGTTTATTAAATGAAAATGAATCAGCCTTAAATATTCTTTTAAGTATAGCTTGGCAATCAAGAGAAGGTAGTAGGAATATTGTTAAGCAGCATCTGGCGTCTCACACAGCATCAACACAATTAAAATAATCAGCAATAACGAGCATTCTGTAGTTACAAAACGATTTGGTTTGAAGTCTTTAGTAGTGACGTTTTTGTATTCATACAACCACTTACAACAACAATTACAACTCATTTGAGTTTATATCCTTAGTAGTACATGTTTGTTTAAATGTGTGTATGCAATGTAATTACAATATTTTTGTATATCTGATAATACGGCCTTAATGTTGTCATTTTATTGTGCAAAAAAACCACTACATTAGAATCTTTTATTATTGCTTTTGTAAAGGTTTATATCAGCAACTACATCTGGGACTTGAATGACAGCTAGAAAATTTATTTTAATAATAATTTATTAATATATTTATTTATTAATTTATAATTTATTTATGCTTTTTATTTTTCTTTTTTACACAGAAATAACAATGGCACGAATAATTGTTAGTTTTTGTTTTAATTTTATTTTCTTCTTTCTACCGAAAAAAATCAAAAACTCACATTTATATTAGAAGTTTTATTAAAAGAAAGTCATAATTGTTACCGTCTGGACTGGTTTATGAGTCTACCACGACCGAAAGTGTAAGCGACATATATGATATATGTGTATGTGTATAAGCAGGTGGATTTTAAATTGAAATATCCTGTGAACTGTGGGGATTTTATATTCCACAACTACATTCTGTGACTGTTTTTATATGTCAATATACATTACGTCGAAGTTCTGTTCTATCATTTTCTTTAAATAAAATACAGATTTGCTTTAGATTCCATTGACATAAAACATGTTTCTTTAGTTCAGTTTTTTTAGTAAGACTAGCTGACCCGGCAAACGTTGTTTTGCCATATAAATTATTTCGAGGAAATATTTTTTACATTAAAATAAACGTAAACCATATGTGTTCTACGGTATGCAGATCTATCTTAGTTTAAAATTTCATCGAAGTCATTGCGTTATTTAGGTGAGGCATAAATTATCCCTTGGGGTAAGTCACCCTAAATATTTAGGAGTATGAAAAATACGCTTATTTCTGCATTGCTAGACTATAAATTGTGTACAATTTGAAGAAAAATACTAAAAACTATATTGATGTAAAAATATAATTAAAAAATAGCGGGCGTTAAAGTAGGCGTGGTAAAAAAAGTATCATACCAGAGTTTTATTAATATTATGTGAAAATTTTAAGAAGATCAGACCTGCAGTCTGGCCTATCTGAGGAGGCGTGAAAAAAGCGTGGCGTTGAGGGATATGAAAAATAGATGTTGACCAATTCTCAGACCTACCCGATATGCGCACAAAATTTCATGAAAATTGGTCGAGTCATTTCGGAGGAGTTTAATCACAAACACCACGACACGACACGAGATTTTTATATATTAGATATCACACATTAAAAACAATATTATAATAATGCTCTGTTTCATTAAATTTTTTATTTATGCATTTTACTTTACAAATTAAAATTGTTTTCAGTGTAAAATATTAGTTTGCAAATATTTATGTCTGTGTATGTAATTTAGTAGTTGACTATTGACTACTTTAACTATAAGAACTGTAAGTGTAAAGTCAACACATGTTAAAGTTTTGTTATTAAATATTGGAACAATACGAGCACATACGAGTACAATAATGCAAAACAAAACAACCTACACTTTAAATATGTCGTATGAGCAATTTTCTACGTTGTTTTGCATTTGCACACATGTTGCATTTATTGTCATGTGTCACTGTGAGGGTATGAATGAATGAATAAATAGATACTTGAAGCATACATATGTATGTACAAACATACTATGTTCAATGTGTGTAAGTATATGGCTGACTTGTGTCAACCTTTTGTTTTGTTTTGTTTTGCTAAAACTATACAATGGTATTGATAATGAAATGTGTAGAAGTGGTTTTGTTTTTTTTAAACTTTTTTTTATATTTTTCAAGCCTAAACTTGGTTTATTTTCATTCTTTATACACAATATATTTAATTTTTTTTATATATTTGTTTTCTTGGTAGACGCCCTCGCAAAATCACTGAGCGATTTGATGGCTTTAGTAAAATTATTACGTGAAGATATCGCCCACCAGCGTCAAGAGATTTCCTATTTGCGCATGCTCCTGGAGAATTGTGCCGGTTGCAAGGAGCCCAAGGGTGACAACAACATACGCATTGAACCAACATGTCATACATCAAATCCTTGCTATCCCGGTAAGTTGAAAAAACAGCTGTGTATTTATCTACACTAGCTTATTTTTAAAAACGTATTAACATATTTAATTATATGCATCAAACCTGTTAGACATATAAACTATTACATTTAAAATAAAATTAGATTTGTGTTTGGGAGGGGGAGAAGAAAATTTCAAATCTAATAAATTGTTGTCGGCATTGCAAAAGTTTCGAACTTGATTTAGTTACGCTTTGTTGGCTTGTTGGTAATAAATTTATTAAAATTTATTTAATATACCATTTAAATGTTTTATAATCGTTTGTGTTTCTGGGCCATAAGTGTTTTATTTCATGCTGGGTAACATTGATTGAATAAAAGATGTGGGAGTTTTTCCGCCACCAATCTTCACCTTTCGACTGTTGAAATATTTTCATGTTTTTGAATTTATGAATTGTAGAAAATATTTAAATATTAATTGGTAATAAAACACCGAGCAAGAACTAAAATACAACAAATATTTGTAAGAATTTCGGTGTTCTTACATAGACATACACGTCTATGTAAAATTGTGGTGTAAAATTTATAAAATCTACATGAACATAAACATGATTTATTTTGGTTAATTTAGAACAGAATGAAATATTAAATACAATAAAGTAGAGATTTATGAGGTCGTGGAATTGAATAAGAAGGGCCAAAGGAATTTTGGAATACGAATGTTGTGACTATTTAAAATAAAAATATATGTGTGTGTGTATTGATGTACATGTATTTATTAAAAATTTACACTTATAAAATTATAATAAAAATACTATATTGACATACGGTTCGAAATTAGGAAAGGGTTCGGTGGTCACCGAATAATCGTTTGTAATAAAAATAACACATGCTAGTCTAAAAGATTAGCTCGTCATCTATTAAGGCTCCGATCTTGAAATATTTCGCAATAATAGCTTAAAAGATAAATTAATAAATATTAAGAAAACAAACATAACGACCAAAGAGTCCGTAGTGTAATTGAACTAATCGACTTGAAACTCCAAGAGCTAAAAACTAGATTTGTCGTTGTGTTAATTTAAGTTGTAAAGGTTTACGTTTTAGCTAAAGTGTTTACATAAAATGCTTCACCTAATTAACAGCATTAACCCTCATTATGTTGTGCCAAACTGGTACCTGCAATTAAATGTCAACAACATTTGTTTACACATGCATACATTCACAAATGGTTTAATATAGAATTTTTATGAGGTTCGTTTTGAAAAAGAAACCCTCAATTATATATGTATGTATTTTGAAATGTTTAATTTGTATTATTATAACAATAACAATAATCGTGTTTGTTTGTTGTGTGTTTTTCTTTCAAAAGGTGTCGAATGCTATGATTCTGCTGCGGGACCAAGGTGTGGCCGCTGTCCTACGGGCATGATTGGTGATGGTAAAATGTGCAAACCAGGCGTTACCTGTAACGATCGTCCCTGTTATATGTAAGTACATAAAAGTGTTATTCTTAGATAAAACTTTTTAATGCTTCTAAAAACAAAAGTGAGTTTTTCGGATACTTGCAATTTAATTAAAAAAAAAAATCACAAACACAAACTTTGGTTGATTTTACAAAACGATAACATTTCCATGACACATTATTGTTATAAAATAAAAAGTAACAATTTCAAAAAAGCCGCAAAGGATATTAAATTTAATAAAAAAAACTAAAACTACAAATAGAATACAAAGAACAATGCTCTTTTTTAATAAAAAAAAAGATAAAAACACTTAAGATTTAAATATTGTTTTCCCATGCCATTAACAGGGTTTTGTTAAGAATTCATTATTTACTTTATAACGTAAACGTCTCATAAATTCTTTAAAAAAGTCAAAATATTAACAAAAGCCGACCATTAAATACACAACTTAAGATTCAACGACTATCATATCTGTTCTAGATAAGAAAGGATCAACAGGTGATCGAAACTAACTAAAACTCATCTTCTCTTGATCTACACACTCTTTTACATACATACAAACATACATACAGACAATGCCTTCGATAGGATTGACAATTTTAAAAGAAAACACACTGTGCGTAAGACCGTTGTATACTTTTTCATTAATTTGAATTGGTTTTTAATAGAAAATCATGTTCTTGTTGTTTGTTATTTTTTTTTTTGTCTTGGCCCATAAATTACAATATTTGTAGTCAACATAATAGATTCTGTTCTTTTTCTTTTTACTGAGTTAATAAAATCAAATGATTAAATGGATTTTAAAGACGCCTCTGCCTCCAATACACGGAAGAAAAATATTAAAATAACTTTTTCTTTTTGGTGTTTGGTTTTCTTATTGATAAGAAACTGAGTTAAGAAATAATTAATATTAAAACACGAAAATACGAATTTCCTACAGTGGGTTTAGATTAATTTACAAAAGATGGATGAGTTTATGTGTACATTAGACCGTTCCAAAAAATAGTTTTCAGTACACCTTTGTGGTTTTGCAAAGCAATTTAAAAAAAAAAATCTTTCTTTTTGTCTCGATATGACTAATATTTTGCTCTAAAGGCCATTGACCTCAAGAAAAATTAAAAATTAAAAACCCTTCGTTCGGCAACAAAAATGTTAAAAAAGTTTGTATCACAGTTATTTAAGCATGTATTGGCTTTGCTTTGTTTGTGTTGCGAGCTTTAATTTTCTGATATTAGGGTGATTTATAATGACGATAAGAAATGAGATCTAGTGATAAAATACTAGAATGGGGTACTTGAGGTGAATAGCCTTTGGAGTCAAACATTCGTCTCATCGATACAAAAAATATCGATATAACCAACTTTAAGAGTCGATTGTAAATAACGAAGATAAAACGAAAGATGTAGAAAATAGGCGTAGAGTTCGGCAAAGATATTAAAAAAAATATTCTTTGAAATAGCATTTGTATTTGAAGGTGAAGGTAGGGCACACTTTGTTTTCTTCATGTAAAGTGGTACGGTCTACGGTACGTACATATTTTTTTTTTGTAACAACAAAAATTTTTTTTTAAAAATTTTTGACTCCCATAGAGTTCAAAATATTTAAATGGATTTATTTGGACCATGAGAATGTGAAAATTATGGTCTAAATTGCTACATAACGCGATGTCATGTTAACAATCAAGCTTGCTGTACTTTTGGTATATAGAGATTCTAATAAGAATTCCAAGATTTAAACAGATTTCAAACAAACAAATTTTAATAAATTTAATTGCAATTTATTTATTGTCAATCAATTAGGCAGGTTTAAAAGGGCGATCATAATATTTTGGTTCAAAGTTGACTAGCGCCCTATTGTTTTACTTTATTTTGTTTGCTCTAAATTTAATTTAAAATTCTTGTAATTTTCCAAATAAATATAACAGCGTTTAGAAGTCATTATTAATAAAAAAAATAAATGAAATTAATAAATTTTTATCCACTGCAGCATTTTACGTTCGTAAGTTCTACTCTGTAGATATCTAAGTATTATTCTCTCTCTCTATTGGTTCTTTAAGTTTAAAAAACTTAAACAATAATTTTACTTGTGATCGATCGTAAAGTTCAAAATTGATTTCAAATAAAGTTATAAAGGGTTCGCCATCTAACGTTTTTTTTTTGTCTGATTTGTCTGATTTGACAAATAATTAGTTTTATCCTTCCGCTGAACGAATATGGTTGTGTATACGCTTGAGCAACGCTGGGAAATATTGCGACATTACTTTGGCCGATTTTGCCAAAAAAAATCATCTTTTTAGATGAAGTTCATTTTGATCTTGGCGGGTATGTAAACAAGCAAAATTGTCGCATTTGGGGTACAGAAAACCCGCACGCATACATTGAAAAGCCAATACACCCAAAACGAGTCAATGTTTGGTGTGGATTTTAGTCCAGAGGCTTAATTGGGCCATTTTTCTTTGAAAATGAGCAAGCAGTGGCCGTAGTCAATGGTGATCGTTATCGGGCCATGTTGAACGAATTTTTGTTCACAAAAATTGAAGAGGAGGATATTGGCAACATTTGGTTGCAACAGGACGGCGCTACGTGCCACACAGCCGAAGCTACACTTTTTTTCATAGCATTTTCAAAACAAAATAAAAAATTTGGCGGACCCTTTATCTTTAAAATTCTTGTAAATTTATAAAAAATATCGATAGCTATAATTTCAAACTTTAAAGTATGACGGCCATATTTGCAATAAATTTTTAAATTTATCAAAAGTTCACAGAAAGAATTTTTTGTAAAAATTTTATTCAATTAACCTTTGATAAACTTAAAAATGCATTACAAATATGGGTATAACGTTGTAAAATTCTTTAGTTTGGTCACAAAAAATGTCTCAAAATTTACCTTTTTACCAAAAAGCTCTTCTTGCTTACTTAGTGCTTTCCTGCTTCCAAGAGCGCTTCTAGAAGAAATGATTTTTTGTTTGCGATGTTCCACTTCCTAGATCTGTCTTTTGCAATAAATAAGCGCTAATATCATCTCTACCAAGACCAGGTAAATCATGTCTGCTCCTTACGCACTGCTGAAGAGAGTAGCTGCAAGTAAGGGAGAAATAAAAAATACCATTAAATAAGTAAGTCTCCTCTGCTGAAATAATAAGCAGTATAAAAGACATTTTGCCCTTGTATAAAAATAATTTAAAAATTTCCAAGGATGCTACTCGTTAAGGAAATGAAGTCTAGACTACTTACTAAATTGGAAAAAGCTTTTTAGAGGGATTCTACATATTTTCTGAATACATTTTGTGCTTATATCTTTTAAATAGATTATTTGACTTTTGTAGAAAAAATTATGAAATTAAAATTACAGGAAACGAAAAACGTAACTTACTTCATACAGTGTTCTTTTGGCTTTGTATGTTTAGCAATAAAATTATGAATATGAAAATAACTTCTAATTTGACACATTTATTTTATTTTTGAAACCAGTTCTTTAGATATTATTATTATTATTATCTTGCTGTTTAAGTTCTAAATCGAGCAAAGGGTTTCTTCATTCTGTGTTCCTGCTTCAAAATCAACATTTATTTAAATTTCTTACATTAATTGTGTTAAGTTCTAAACTAAATAAGAAGTTTATTTCGAAATGTTTAAGTATTTTCTGTTATGGTTGTATTTTTATTACTTTTTTTTTGAGAATTGTGGGATCTTGGTTTTTTATGGTAATCAAATCAATTCACATTCACAGATATGATTATGACTGCTTGCTTCATGCAGGTCTTACAAATTTTAGACTTTTTGTTAAAAAATAAATAAATAAATACGATAATGAAAAATGACATTAACGACATAATGTTGATACTATGGGCAGTCGAAATGAAAATCCAGCCTAGGACTGAAATCTTTATGCTTTTGGTTAAACTTAATAATGGTGCAACCAAGTGTGGCGGTGCAAGCTCATAATGTGTGACAACAAAAGAGAATCGTAACATTTCAGATTTTATGCAAATCAATTCAGTTTTAATAAGAGTTAAACAGATAAAAGACAGGAGACAAACGTCAACGTTGTTTAAGACAGACAAATAAAGTGGAAACATGGCGCACCTTGTAGTATTTTGTGAAACATTGTAACTATTAACATAAGGGAGAACACACAATGACTATTGCTTTTGTTGTATTTGGTTAAGACACCTACTACTACTAAAAGAAATAACATCGTTGTGTTAATGTATCATTTGCCAAGTTGAAGAAGATCCCATATCAATTTCAAGCCATTCCCAGTCATTCATACGCATCAGTCCATTTTATTTCATTTAACTTTATTTTATTACACACTATGCTTTAGTTTTTTTATTTTGTTTTATATCTCTTTTTGAATTTCATTGCTTTTCTTTTGAAGTTTAGCTTAATGTGGAGTGGAACAAAATGTTGTTAATTAAAATGGTTTTTACTCTGTTGTTTCATCGGTGTTAAAAGAACTTGCACTTGTTGCTTAGATTTTTCTTTTCATTTTATATATTTAAAGATTAGATTTTAAATTTCCTTTGAAAATTACTTTGAGACTGATCTTTTGACATTTATGCCTAAATTGTTTATTGTTTCATTTTGTTTATAATTTTTGTTTTATTTATAAAATTGTGTTTTCTTTTTTGCTTTCTTTTATTGTGGCCAAATAAATGTGAACAAATTATTTACCTGACACTCTGCAATTTTATTGCAATCCGGCTTCTTTCTGTGGAATCATTAAAATCATGATTTTAATTTTTTTATTTTTTTTTTTTTTAAATAATTTTTTCTTATACAGATTTAATACATACATACATACATACATACATACATACATACATACGTTCATACATACATACATACATAAGTAATTTCTTTCTTTCATATGTATAAGTAGTTTGTGGGATTCTCTTGGTTTTTGGTTGCTTTGAGTTTATTTGAGTGTGACAAATTGTAAATTTATACTGAAACCAAATGAAAGCTGTAAGGGAGTTGTAAAAGATTGTAAAAATCTTTTTGTACAAGAGTGGGTGTCATCGTCACAGTATCTTATGCATCTTATGGTTTCACTAGTGGGTAGTTAGTACCGTTTTATTTAATGCAAAAAGAAACAAATAAATTTGTTCTCACAATTTACATCTAATCATGTACATACATATTTATATAAGTTAGAAAATGCAGCTGTGGCCGAAAATTAAATTAAAAGGTTTTGCTTTTTCATCAGTTGGCAAAACAATACAGATTCAATTGTTAATGTGCTTAACTCGGACAATACGGAAAACTGTTTGTTTTAAAAAAGGAGGAAAAAACCGGTGTATAGTTGTCCCGTCTTTAGTGATAATACAATTAAGATTAATAAAATTGTTAAATACCCAAGAGGCTATTCAAGAGAAACCACATTGAAAGTAAAATGGAGAATAATTTGGGACCTTTGCTGAAGAACGATAGGCTTGAATGGCGCATAAGTGCAAATATGACACACTGACTATACACAAGCGTAATAGGAGCGATCTTTACGTATGCCTCGATTGTGTAATGCACATCTTTAGAGAAGAAGGCTAATATAAAACCTCTTAAAAAATCCAAAGATGCTGCATTATGCATATGCGGTGCCATGAGAACCACATTAACACGGGCTATTGAGAATATACTGAGAATATAACTCGATCAACTAATATACAGCTAAAATATGAAGCCTTTACTAGATTGATTGTATTGGAGGAATGGCTGGTGAGAGACCATAAAACCAGATACTAAAGGATATCCGATATCTTACCAATGGGAAACATTACGAAGTAACATGTGAAAAAATTTCCAATGAGATATCTGTGGCTTGGAGCTAAAAGGGCCAATGCCACTTTTTTGCTCTTTTAAATTAATCATTGCATTAGATTTATTTTCTTGCTCTTTTTCATTATGGTAAAACAGCTTAAGTCATACTTAACCCAGAACAGCTTCATAAATAAAATGCTGGCCAATGTCACTATGAAAGCATATAAAAAAGTTTAAGTTCAATTACAATTTTCTCAAAAGTAAATATTTTGACATTGGCCCTTTTAGCTCCAAGCCACAGATATAAGAGTGTTAATTGCAACACTACAATATCAGAGGAGTAAAAATGGGATAGTGTAATTAGGGTAAGAAATTCCAAAGGCATCGATTTTTATACGGAAAGATTGAATATTGGTGAGCGAACTGGAATGGGTTTATATGACGTCAACCGAAACAGAGGGAAAGACGGAAGGTAAAGACTAAAGGTCGACCAGATCATAATACATTTTTTTAGGCTCAGATTATGGAATTTACGGAAGGCATTCAATTAGTTATCAAGACCACAAACGAAGACCATGAACGAAAAATTAAAATCTTTAAATATCCTATAATGCTAAAGTGACATAAATTCGCTTGCAAATTGTGAACTTCTAGAGATAACATGGATGACTGGCCATCAAAATGGGATCACTTTTAAATACCATCACCTTAGAAAATGCTTAACCCTTTCAGAAATTAAAAAATTAACTTAAATTTAGGGCGATGGAGCAACATGTCAGGAAGTGGCAAAATACTGTTGTCTGTAAGGTGACGAAACACTATGGGGTAACCAAAGTCTTAAGAAATCGAATGGATTCTGAAACTGAATAGACAAACACTTAGGAGATTAACTTGTGAAATAACACGTCACACAGAGAAGAGGTTAAAACTTTTAAACACTACCTTTGTCAATATTCTGCGTTTAGTCGAATTACACACTAGAACTTTAACGTAGACACTTTGCCGAACTTGGAGTACCTAAAGAATTCGAGTTCAAAATCCCTCAAAAATTACATTTAAGGGACTCTATTCTTTATTTAGTCGATTATTTGAACAAAGATGGAATTATATTTTTAATAAGAGAACTTCGTTCCTTTATAGCGCACAACATGCCAATTGGGTATGCACGTATGCCGTCATGGGTTTGGGTTTTTAATAACACTCTTTTTCAACCATGAGCAAGCGCGTATATCTATCAAAAGAGTCCAAAAAACATTTTGTATCAACCTTTTGCTTTAGGTAGGTACGTAAGGCCGGTGTGAAGCAGCCCTCACACCCTCACCCAGAGACCAATACGGTCCATTGTGACGAACCTTTTGCTTTAACAGTCGTGTAAAATTTTTAATAAAAATTTCAGACAAATATCCTTTTAAAATTCAACCGTAGCGAAGACTAAAATACACAAAGTGTTACGAAAGTGAGTACAACACAAGTGGTTTTCAAAAAGTAATTAAGAGTTCATGTAACCTGAAAGATAAATAAAAAATAATTTTCGATGTGTTGATGCTTCCAAGTAAAAATTCTCCACATAAGAACTATGTCTCTGGTAAGCAGGTTTGTAATGGGAATTTAAACTTCTTTTCATTTCAAAACTGCTTGCAGGTAAGCATTAACTTTTAACTGTCATTAAAAATTTATATCAATTTCAATATCATAACTTCTTAATTATACTCCTTATAAAAAAATCCCTTGCACTAAGTACAAAAGCAATTAATAAGTTTAACAAACTGAGTTGTATAAAAATATTTATTTATGAATAATTTTAAATTGAACTTTGACAAGAAAACCCACTTGATTTGCATACATGGGAACGCTATTTGACATAACTCAAATATTTTGTGGAGGTGGAAAAATACATATGTATGTATTTGTTTGTAGTCATTTCAAAACAATTCAATTTAATATATTTTTTTTATTATGTATTTAAATATATTGCAATTAATTGTTTGTTGTACTTAGTTGATTTTTATTGCTTTATGACAGCCAACAGCAGAAAGTCTTAAAAAGACACCCAGAAGTAAAAAATCATATAAATAAATAAATACTTTAAGAGACAAGGAAGCTTTATATGTATACACTTGTTAAAATTTTAAGATCTTAAGAGCTTTTCTCTACTCTTTGCTAGTTATTGTGTGGCTGTTTATAAATCTTTCACATCATTTGCTAACAATGAAGCCATAAAAGGCAGTCAGTATTTAACTTTATTGGATTTTGAAAAGAAAAAAAGTGTAAAGTATTGTTAACAACCAGATACATACATACTTAAAGACATACTTACAAACATATATACACATATGCAGATTTCAAAGCAACTACAAGGAAATTTACAGGCATAGTCATTCGGTTACAGTTTTTGTAACATAAAACATTAAATTAACAGTAAGATAGATTTTTTTCCAGCTTGTCAACAAGTGGGTACCTCTACCTTTTGCAAGTTTTAAAATTCTACCCATTAAAAGCCTGTAATTATCCACCGCATAAGTTTTATAACTGACCGCTGGTGCAATGAAAATTATCTTCCCTTGGTGCTTTCTTCAAGGCAAGCATCTCAATTTAATAGACGGACAAGTTCTTCTCCAAATTCAGGATAAATCTAACTCAAGTGACACTTGACAAGTGACAATGAGTGCATTAACCCATCCGCTATTAGCGATGTAAATTGCATAGCACCTGATTTTCCAGCGTATATGTCGAGTTCTTATTTAGAACACCATCTCTTGGTTATTCTGATTACATGTCTCATACAACCTATGAATGGTCTTCATTAACTTACTACCAACCACATGCATACCCTATCGTGTGTATAATCAAAGCTTCAGGTCTTTTGAGGAGGCCGCCATTTTATTTGACACTTACTACTTAAAAACATGAACAGTTAGTTTAAAAGCTTTATAATCCCACCGAAAAACTTCATTATTAAAAAGCTATTCTTAAATTGCTTACTTAGTACTTATCTGCATCTAAGAGAGCTTGTAGAAGGCACGATTTTTTTTTCGCCATTAATAAGCGCGGATTTTATCACTACCAGGAACAGATTCATCATGCCTTCCCTTTACGCATTGCTGAGTAAGGTAGCAACAAGTAAAAAATATGAAAAATAGTTCACTATTCATATAAATTTTTATTTATAAATGAAATTTGGCGCACAGACAGATAACAGGCTATGCAAACAAAGTCGCGAACACACGCTAGTCTAACATATCTACATCCATTCTAAAACATTCTTACTCTTTAAGCTGTGCTTAAAACTATTAAACTTATAAGTTAAAAAAAGGGTCTTTAAAAGTTGTATATTTTTGCAAATAACTTTAAACATTTTTGAGAATCTAATGAAAAAATTAAAAATTACTAAATCGACTAAGAATGTTTTTGAATGAAGTTAATAGTATAAAATTTTAATTAAATTTTTTTAATAGAAAATTGTTGTCATTATTTCTATTTAAAAATGTATATTTTTTAAAAAAAAGTTTTTGATATATCGAAAACCTTTAATAAATGGTACTCCGTACAGCTATAGTAGCAGTTCAACTTGCCTTCATTTTATTATGTGTTCAAAATCAGTTTCGCTTTCTTTCGTCAAAACATTTGAAAATCCCATGATGCTGTTAATGTGGTTTTATTTATTTTTTTATTTTATTTACGATTTTGTTGCATCAATAGTACCCTTTTGTTAATAAATTCTTACGGGTACAACTTTTTTTTTTTTAAATATGATGTGATCTTGGGAAAATAATATAAAATGTTTGCTGTTTTGTGGTCGCATGAGTGAAAATATTTTATTATTTACATACAAACGTGTAGTCAGTGTAAGTGCGGAGACATGTTGCCAGCTTTAAAAGGAATTCAAGCTTTGTGAAAGACAAATACTTTTAAGATGTTTTTTTATTTGTACTAGCAGTTAAATAGAGATCATCACACAATTTGCATTTTGTATTGCAATTTGTTGAAAGAAAAAAATTAAAAGATGATGCACTCTATTTGAAAAGAAAGAATAGAAAAAAACTGGCATTTACTCCTTGTTTTTATTATCCTTATGCTCATATTTCATAATTCCAATTTGCCATTTGGGTTGGGTTTTTGTTTAATTTTTTCATTATATAGTTTTCTTGAATCTCTTAAATCATTTGAGTTTTTTGGCCCAGAGGCTTCAAGATGTTTCATGCCCAGCTAACTACCTACACAAAAAAATTTTGCATAAGTATACCTACATACAAATACATATACGTTTCTATGTATGTTTGTATGTACATACAACTACACTTAAATATTTTCTCTTTAAGCCAATTGGTTGTGTGCGAAAATTTTGCTTTTTTTTTGTGCCACGTTTGAGTGCGTTTTGCTAAATTATGTGTGAACAAAAATGTAAAATGCGTAGAAAAAAACTATAATAAAATTGAAAAAAACAAATCTTAAGTAAAGGAACTTAAGTAAAATGCACTTTATAATAACATCTGTATAGTTATGGAAGAATATACACCCATAAAAATAATGCGTATTTAAAATATTACTTTCCCCGACCCCGTCATTTTTGTTCTACTCCTCAGCGAATAAGCAAATAAAATAGCTTGTATGACGGTAAGATTTTTATTAACAGTTACCCAATGCTAACATTAAAAAATTTTTAAAATACAATTAATCCAACATACGTACACCGACTTATCGATATAATTTTCTTTATGTATTATACTTAAGTTTAACAGAATATGGCTAATATTTATAACTCATCAAAAGCTTAAGTTATAATAACTATACCTTAACCTAATGTGATTGATGGTAACGTACCAACCAAAAAATTTCATTACCAAAAATCGCTTACTTAGTGCTTACCTGCTTCCAAGAGCGCTTCTAGAAGGCATGGTTGTTATATGCGATATCCCACTTCGTAGGCCTCTTTTTTTGCAACAAAAAAGCGCTTTAGTAAAAATATATAATTTGAATGTAAGTTTCCTACAGATGTGCACAATCTAAATCGTATTTAAATTGCTTCAGTATTTTAAAAGTTATAAGCGATTAAAGTTGTTATTAAAACATGCACAAAAAAAAACAAAAAAAAAAACGAAGTAAAAATTTTTTTGCAGGGAGTGTTTTCTGCTTTTAGTATAAAATAAAAAACATTTAAGTAGTGCAATACTTAAAACTTTCGTTTAAAACCAAGAATGATGAAAACAAGATTTCGCATTTCGGCTGTAAAAAATGTTTTCGTTCTGCGCATGTACGTCACATTAGCCTCGCACTTTAGAAAAGCATTATATAAACAATGATATTTGATATAAGTTAAATTAGAATTAAATCATTATAGTTTATTAAAAGTATATCTATATATATATAAATTTAAAGTGTGTTTGTATGTTTGTTTGTGCTTTATAACCGTCTATAAACGGCTGGACCGATTTCCTTGAAATTTTCACAGAATCTTTCTGTATGTCTGGAAAGAACTATTGGCTATACTTTGGTTTGAAATTGTAAGTGGCTGGGGTGCCACGCCCTATTAAAGAATAAGTATTAAATATTATATATCACGAAAGTTAATGCAGCTAGAGTCTTCAAATTAAGTACGGTAAACTTTGACATTCACACGAACATTTGGGTAAAAAATGGCGGACTTGCAATAGTAGGCGTGGCCACATGAATTAAATACTAAAATTCGTATATTTGGAAAACGATATCGATTAGAGTAGTTAAATTTTGCAAAAGCAACTTTGATATTCAAATAAACATTTATGGAAAAAATGGGTGCATTAACAATAGTGGCCGTGGCACCTACCATATGAATTAAATACTAAAATTCGTATATCTGGAAAACGATATCGATTAGAGTACCAAAATTTTGCAAAAGCGACTTTGCCACCCAAATGAACATTTAGGCAAGAAATAGGTGCATTATTAATAGTGGGCATGGCACCTACCATATGAATTAAATACTAAAATTCGCATATTTGGAAAACGATATCGATTAGACTAGTTAAATTTTGCAAAAGCAACTTTGATATTCAAATAAACATTTATGGAAAAAATGGGTGCATTAACAATAGTGGCCGTGGCACCTACCATATGAATTAAATACTAAAATTCGTATATCTGGAAAACGATATCGATTAGAGTACCAAAATTTTGCAAAAGCAACTTTGACACCCAAATGAACATTTAGGCAAGAAATAGGTGCATTAGCAATAGTGGGCGTGGCACCTGCCATATGAATTAAATACTAAAATTTGGGGTGGCGAAGCACACCGGGTATTAGCTAGTTGAATATAAATACTACGGCTCATATGGTTATTTACCGTTTTTAAGTTAATTTTACAAAACAAATTTTAGTAATTTTTTTTAAAATTATTTATTTGTAATTTAATGTTTTTAATTATTATTTATAATTATTGTGATTTATTAATTATTTGTTTTAACATGTTATTCAGTTTATTTTCAAATTTTTATTTGTAATATCAATCAATTGTTTGCTGATGTGACGTCACGCACGAGAAAGCAAAATTATAACAAACATGTGCAATGCGTAACCTTGTTTTTATAATTTTTGATTTAAAATATGTGTTGTTGTTGTTGTTTTTTCTCTTTAAGAAATTATTAAATATAAAAAAAATTTAGAATAAAGTTACATTTTTAGCTTAACAAATTATTTTTAACTAGAAAACGATCGATTACGGGTCGACCACAGTACATACTAGTTATAACAAAATTAGATAAAACTTATTTTGAGAATTTTGTTGTCCATTTAAATTTTACCGAAATCTAGTATTACGAGACATACACAAATATTTGGCCACAATTAATAAACTGGTTGCAATTAGGCGAACACTTTATAAATTGAGTATGACATCAAGAGCTGCAAAATACAAAAAGCTTCTAACACAACCTTATAAATTCATACACCTAGATGGAAAGAATATCTTGCGAGATGTTAAAAAACTATAGCTCAAGTGGTAGTTCAAAATAAAGTCTAGTTTTTTCATAAAAAATGGCACGATACTTTAACAACAACTTAATCTAATTTGCGTTGACAGTTGCCGAAAAAAAGATGCCAACTGACAACCAATAGCTGAAATTTGATTTCTAAAGTAATGACATCCATATTCGAACCAATTAAAACTAAAAATTAAAACTAAACTTTAAAAAGAAATTACGTTAACTCTTAACTATTGTCTTATTTTTCTCAGTGCACTTTTAGTACACATAAAAAATAAATAAACAATAAAAATATGCAATATTGTTGAAGAGAGTATTTACGCTTCTTTTTTTTTCGTTTTTTGCTCCAGCAGGGATGTCAATGTTTTGTTTAGTGTTTTGTTTTCATTATTTTCAGCATTTCTACGTTGCTCTACGTAGCAAGGAGGCCCATTTAATATTGTAGATACAACGCCCAAGGCATTTTAGTTTTTAAAAGCACACGCGCAAAACTTTAAGAAGATACGAGTATATTAATTTAAATTCAAGCAGTCAAACAGCCACACGAAAGCAATAACAACAATTATGTTTGATGGCATAGACCCGCTTTAAGTAAAGTAGAGAAGAAGAAAAAACGCTTAAATCAAGTAAAAGTATGTATGTGTATGTGTGATCAAAAGTTTTTGTGGTTAAAAAGAAAATGCGTAGGCGAACTCGTTCGTGACAGTTGTCTTAGATGTTGGGATGTGTTGGATGGTTGTTTGGTATGGGAATGCTTATGAGTTTGAACGATGCAAGCAAATTTACAAATGTAATAACGCTAAACCAAGTTATTTTTAATTTTTTCGTATATCGTTAAAAACTTTCCTTGTGAAAAAAAAAACAAATAAAAACAATGTTAACATTATCAACTACATTTATTCGTATGTACATACTAGGATAATACGAATATGTGATCGAACTTGCAAAAAAAAAAACATTGATCATACAAGTTTGAGTTAAGTTTTTGTAACTTTTTTTTCTTTGTTTTGATCTATTTGGCTGTCCATTTAATTTTTGTGTGTTTTCATTGGCTTTAGAGTGTGGGAAACTTGTGTTTGTGTTTTTTGTTCCCTCTTTTATACCAGGTGAACTGTTAACGATCTTTGATGTGATAAGTTTCTTATTTTTTCTAGAGTTTTTGTTTTACGCTTTTCCAATCTTTGCTTGGCATAACTTGAAAATAAACCGATCAATGTCTGTGATAATCGCCGCTGTATTCCCCCTCAAACCTTAGAAATGTTATGGCTATTGAAGCGTAAACATTTAAAACACATAACAGGGATGGGATATTCTATAAATAGAAAATATCTATTGCGGATATTTGTACAAAGAGCATTTGTTTTAAAAAATGTTTGATTAAAACTATAAATGAAGATTTTGTTAAAATTTTTTTAGAAATTAAAAAAGTTTTTTTTTTCTTACAATATAATAAAATTACGAATTTATTAAAATATGACAAACACTTGAAATTTTCTTAAAGTAGTACATACCCGAAACTAAGCTTAGAGCCCTTATGACACTTGGTTTTTTCTGTCTCTTCTAAATCTAAGATTGAAAGAGTGACAAAGGTAATATTAAAGACAGAAAACGATGCATGTTTTATGCATTTTTTATTTACTTTCAATGTTGTATCTTCTACAAATTGGACAATAAGTAACTAAAAAAAGCTAAATTCAAGTACAAAACTAAGTAGTTAGAAGTACTGTATCGTTTTAAGCTGGAAATGTCAGTTTTAATTTTTTTTGACAGATTGTCCCTTATTATCGATAACATACCTAAAAGTTTGACGGTTTGAGATTTTTCTTAATATTGCTGAACTTTCTTTCGTTTTTTCTTTTTTTGAAATATTAAAAAGACAAAAAAAAGCAAATTTCATAAGGGCTTAAGAAACTACTTTGACAGTATTTTTAATTGTTGCAATATAGAAATTTTGTTTTATTTTTTAAACTCAAAAATATATATTTAACAAAGATTTTTAAAAAGAGCTTTATTAAATAGACATTTTTTAAAGATTTTATAAACAAAAAATTTTTAGAAACTCTTCTTCATATAAAAAATTTATTGAAAAAGTTTTTATAAATAAAGAATTTAGTAACCATCTCTGGTTAACAACTGTCTTAATTTTTCTTCTTTCCAGTGTTTATTTTGTCTCATGACAGTCTTTTGTGAGTATATACTTAGAAGCTGTATTGAAAAGATTTTAAGATTTGATTTAAAATTATTGACAAATTTTTGTTGTTGTTGTTGTTGTTTATTGAAGTGTTTTTGTTGCAAGATTTGGTGGAAAATTATGTTTATATTGTTGTTGGCTAATATTTTAGGAAATTCGGTTTTTAAGACTTTAATCTTTGATTGTCTTTGATAAATGGCCTAAAGGTATTTCTATCCACTTTTTCCTTTTCTTCTAATTTGTTACATGAACAACCCACACATGTGTTTACACACACACACACACACACATGCATACTTACTTAAGAGTAAATATTTGATTTAATAAGATTTTGTTGTAATTGTAAATAAATTTGTGTGTAAGTATTGGACCAGGTAAAAAAGTTCCAAAAAAAAATTAAAAAAACATGTAAGAATTTGTATGAAAAAAATATATGTAAATAAATTTGTATTCAGAAACTTCAACAAAACATTAAATTGAGCCTTTTTTATATTCTTGGCGTTTTTGTTTGTTCACTGGGAAGTAAAATACAAAAGTACATACGTACCGCCTTAGCCGATTAATGTCCGTTTATTTTGAAAATCATTTATAATAAAAATCTTTGTTTCTTTCTTTCTCTGGTTGTCAGTCAGTCATTTAAAGGTTTCGTTTTGGTTTTTTTACTTGATTTTGTTATGTTTTTTAATATTTATTACTCACATACATTTGATTTTTTTATTTTTGTTTATGATTTTTTTCACAGAGGCGTTCAATGTCACGATACTGTAAATGGTGCTCAATGTGATCCCTGTCCCCTGGGCCATGAGGGTGACGGACGTACTTGCACTAAACGTAATCCTTGTTTAGATAGTCCTTGTCCATCAGGTTAGTAAAATTAATGTGCATTTATCACATTTAACAAATTATGTTCAATTAAACAATAAATGTCTTGTTTCTTATTTTACACTTAAACACAAAATTAAAGGTACAGGCAAATAAAATTAGTAAAGGTGTGACAAAAAAAAATTTCTTAGTAATTCTTTTGTCGATTTGAAGAAGCTACTCATTTTTACAGAGAGCTACAGAGGACAAAACTCGGAAATTTTTAGCGAATAATTTTATTATTTCCAAAATAGCAAAAAGCTTTTAAAGCTTATGAAAATTCATATGTTGTAAATGATGAAAATATATTCCAACATTAATTGCACTCAATTTAAAGAAAAAAATCTTTGACTCTAGGCAAAGAGTTCTTAAATAAAAAAATTGTAGTTTTCCTTTTTGAAGAAATTTACTCGATTTGTTCTCTCTTTCGATTGGTATTAAAAATTAAAGTCTACCACAACTGCTCACAATCATAATCAATTGCTTTTTAGGCAATAATTGAGAAAAATTCATATTTTGTTTGGTATTTAATAAAAACTGCTACTTTTGACTTATGACTCTTATGTCAAACTTCAAAGAATTTCAAAATTATATTTAAGTTTATAAAATAGCTTTGTTTTTTCATTTACTTTGCTTGCTTTTTAAAGAAAAATTTTATCGCAAAGAGCAGTATAACAGGCTTAAAAATTATAACTAACTTGCCAGCATATGCAAAACCTTTTTTGGTTTAAAATTATCTACTAAAGCTTTTACAAAAACAAAATTAGTAAATTATGTTTGTTAATTCGACCGATAATGCGCAATTGGGTTAATAATATTATTTAATTTTTTTTTATTATTTTTACAAAATATTTTTTATTAAATCACGTAAAAACATTTTCTTATTAAAAATCATTTATTTTTTTGTAAAAAAAAATTTTACAAAAAAAAAAAAATCGAACATTTTGTTATAATTGTTTTATTTATTTTTTATAACAAAATAATAAAAAAAATATTTTTCTTAAATCGAAAATTTATGAAAAGTTTTGCGGGTTATGTAATAGCTTTTTTAAGCTTAAGGTCTTTTCAATAATAAATCTTTTTTTTGTTCTAATTCATATTATTTGTAGGTTAGATATTAGAGTTTTTTTTTTATTATTGCTTTTGGATGTATTTGAAACTGTGGAAAATAATTAACGTTTTTAAAGAAAAATACAATATAATTTTTATAGTTTTGTTTTAAGTCATAGTTTCTTTTTAATTTTTTTTCTTCTTAATATTTATGTATGAGAGAGTAAACTATTACTTAGCTTTTCTCACCCACCCACATCCATTAACGCGCTCCTGTGTAGATTTGGGTTTCTTTGAAATGTGCCGCATTTTGTTACCCAAATACAGGGTTAAGGTGCGAAATAATTTTTTTCACTTTTAACCAATTAATGTCAAAGGGAGGTCTGTTTTATTTTTATATATTGCTACACTTTCAATATGGATGATTTATTGATTTGTTAAACGTATTTTATGTTTTTGTTTTTGTGCTCAAAATTATAAATTGATTTTACTAATGCGAATTTTGTGATCATTTATAGGAAACATTATAGTGCCAACTCATAATGTACAGCATTATCAAAGACAGTATACAGCGCGCAAATATTCCGTAATGACATCATAGACAAACTATGATAAGCCGCAGGCCCTCTAACAACACACAAATAAAACTAAAAAATTTTCTTTAAAATAACAAAAAAAAAAAAAAAAAAAACAAAATAAACAGAGCTATAATTAATTAAACTTTAAAAAAATAAAGTGTAATTTAAAATCCAAATTTTAATAAATTTTACAAATTTTTTTGAATTTCTTTAATATACACTGCACAAAGGGGAAGATACTTAACAAAATAAAATATGCTACTTAAACACACACACACACGCACACAAATTCCCCTTTTTAAAATATCACACCAAGTATTATGTTATCCAAAATAAATAAATAATGCAATAAAAAATAATAATAATATTACATTTTTATATTAATTAATTCAAAACAAATAATTGTAAAGAAATATTATTCACAAATGCTTAATAAACTTAATAAATGAATTTAAATCATACACAAAAAAAATAATAATAATTTTAAGTCCACCTCACCAGAAAGTGGAGATTATATATAAAGTTTAAGCTAAAAATTAAAAAAAAAATATATTGAAAAATTTAAGGAATTTTATTTTTATTTTTTGTAAGTTGTATTTTGTATCGAAATTATAGTTTTGTTGTAAAATAAAGATATTTTGTAAAAAAAAACATTTCAAAATTTTTATTAATCAATATAATTTTTCTTTATAATCAAAGTGTGTTTTATTAATGAAAACGAGCAGAAAGTGCACTGGTAAATACAATTTTTTTTCATTTTTTCTTATCATTTATATTGTCATTATTTTTTTTTTAATTTAAATAACATTTTTGGTGTTGTGTACTCGAACTTAAGGGTAGTAATTGTTTTTGGTATTTATACAATATTTTATTTATATATATTTTCCATTTTCTGGTTTATAAAGTAGTTTGCAGAAGTTTGCATGTGGTCTAACAGAAACTAAATTAATAACCGTTTGATATGAAAATTAAAAATGCTCTCACACAGATAAATTTAGGTTTGCCAACACTTGAATTTTTGGGTGAAGTAGGAAGCTAGAATAGGGTGGCCGTACAGTCTTTCTTCCTCTCTTACAAATAAACGCAAGAGTTTGCAAGCTTTAATTTGTGCGTGTGAGAGCTGTCTAATATAACTAACTAACTAACTAACACATAACATAATACTTAAACCTTAACAAAACTAAGCATGTTCAGCCTTATTGCAAGTGTGGTTGTCGTATCGTATTTATATCTGTCGATAGTGGAGAATAATATCTTTAATACTTACAATTGGTACAATTGTACTATTTGTGGTACAATTTGAACCTCAAAAGTACAATGGTACACCAATTACCCATTTAGTACAATTTACTAACTTTCTCAGTTTATGTTTTTTTATAGAATTTCCCTAGTTTATCGTCTTGATTGATTTACGATGGCAGCTCATTTTTGCTATAATTTCTTTGTGATTAATTGTTTGCATTCACCTGTTTATTTTCAAACAACTTTTAGACGTTTTATGTAATTTATTTTATGTTTAAATATGTACATATATTTATATGTATACATATATCTTAGTGCAGTTTCTTTTTTTTAAAGATATACTTTTGAAGTATAAATGAATTTTTAAGTACAAATGTTAATTTTAATATTACAAAAATGAGTTTTTATGTAAAATTTTATGTTGTTTATGTTTTTTTCTGGCTTTTATTTAAAATAAAAAAAAAATTCTTAAATAAATTTTTTTGGTACAATTGGGGTCGAAAAAGTACAATTTTATGAGCTTCTTGGTACAATTTTGATGTTCTCATATTGCAACCCTGCGTCAGAGGTCCTATTTTGTTCATATTGTTACTTTTGTCGGTAACGCCTACAACCTCGACTATGACAACGACACTCGTAATAAGGCCAATATATACATACACTCAAAAAGCAAATCAAGTAGTCCGTACTTAAATCAAGCCGTAGCGGTATAGATTTTCTTAAATCAAGTACAAAATGCTTGATTTCAAAACGAATGTGTCAAGTATGAATTTCTTAATTTTAGGAATAGTTAAGCCGAAAAAAGTTTGATCTTAAGAATTATTAGCTTGACTAAAGCCTGAAACCGTACTTGACGTAAGCTTAGAACAAGATTCATTCAAGTATAAACGAGATTGAATTGATAAAAAAAATACGCTTGTATCAAAAATTCGTAACTTGATTTGATCGTTGCATAGTAAAATATCTTCACTACTTAACCTTTGACATATATTCTGCGATACGTTTTATTAAAACTAAAAAAAAAATTACGGACAAAGCATTAAGACAGAATTAGTCTTTACTTTCTGTTCCGTTCCGAATCAGCTGACTTCATTCTGTTAAATAGAAAATGTGCACAAGTCGTTAGTTGTTCTGTTACTTTCCGTGCCGTTGCGGACGAACCTGTAGAAAATAGAATTCAACGTTAAGTGACGGCCATTGAGAGAGAAACAGCTGATATTTAGGTGCCTATATTTTAAAGGTGGCTGCAACATAGAGACTCTGTTTGCTTATAGATGAAATCTGACACAACAAATTTTTTTTTATGTACGGACTTTGACGAGAAAAATAAACAAAAAATATAATAAGCTTGTGTTTGTAAGATTACCTTGTAAATTAAGGCAGATGATTTCTTACAGAAGAAGTAACCACAAAAATTAAACAACAGAACGGCACGTCACAGAACGACAACAGAAAGTAAAGACTAATGAAGCCTTTAAATGTTAGTTAGCTCGAAAACTGCTACAGCTTTATTGTCCTAAACATTACTTATAGCTTAAGTATGATAAACCAAATGAGAATTATAAAAACATAATTGAAACTTTAGACATTGTGTTTATGTAAGTAAATGTCTCAAATATATAAGTTTGTTTTTATTTTGAGAGAAACATACTTAATTTAAGAAGTGAATTCTTATTTTAATAGTCTTTTACTTAATTCTGCAAAACAATGTCGTTTTGTACTTGTTTTAATTAAATCAGAAATAAATCGTACGCACGATAAATGTAAGCACGATATGGGCTCAAATTAAAAATTAAATTCTTGGATTTAGAATTTTATTTTTCTTTTTGTGTACTTACCCGTCAAACAGAAAGTAAATTAGATGAAAATCGTCGAAAATGGTAACATTTTCTTATCCAAATAGTATCCCCATTAAGGGAAAAAACGTTTCACCTCTAAAAAACTAACTAAAGAGACTATTTAGTGTCTTCAAGTTCACTTTATAGTGCAAATATATAGTTTAGAATAATACAAAAATAGTTGATGTTAGTATCATAACTAAATAAAAAAAAAATTATTATCACAAAAATTTCAAAAAATTTAGATTAAAATATTTATTATCACAAAGATCCTGTTGTTTAAAAAATTAACTTTTTCAAAATATTTTGCTTTTAAATAAAAATAATAACGTTTGTTACTAATATTTACTTCACCAATACTCGCTTATAAATTGAAAAAAAAACTATAATATCGAATTGATTTTCAAAATTTGTCTTTCGCAGGAGTTGAATGTGTTGAGACTGGTGTACCGCCTTACTTCCAATGTATATCCTGCACACGAAGTCAACGTATCAATGGCACTTTATGTGTGGATATAGATGAATGTGAGCTGTATCAGCCCTGTGATCCGAAATCCACTTGTGTTAATCAAAATCCGGGCTTTAGATGTGAACCCTGTCCCTTGGGCTACAGTGGCATGCATATGCATGGCAAGTGCTTGTTATAAATTTTAAAGAGGTTTGAAGTTTAGAATATTGTCGTTTTTAAAGGTTACTATGCCGAATATTGGACAATGAATTATCAAAAGCAGACCTGTTACGATGTGGATGAATGTCAAAATGGCATGGCCAGATGTGGACCAAATTCGGTGTGTTTTAATACAATGGTAAGTGCAGCCATAAAAATAATGAAAATAAGAGTAACATTTAAAACTAAATATAAAAGTCTATCCTGGCCTGAGTTTTTGTACGGAATATTAACTCGAGGTTAAAATTTATTATTCTTCTCACCTTGCAGGGTTCCTATCAATGCAATTGTCGTGAGGGTTATGTTTCAAATGGCACTTCACACTGTTTTCCCATAGCCGATATGTGTCCTGATGGCACCATTTGCAATAGTAATGCCAATTGCATACTTTCTGATAATTACAAATATCGCTGCAAATGCAAAGTGGGCTGGGCTGGTAATGGTCTGATATGCGGTCGTGATCGTGATTTAGATAGTTGGCCTGACATGCAATTACCCTGTTCAGAACAACACTGCAGTCGAGACAATTGTCCGGACTTACCTAATTCGGGACAGGAAGATGCCGATAATGATGGTATTGGTGATGGCTGTGATGACGATGCTGATGGCGATTTGATTTCGAATGACAAGGATAATTGTCCTTATATCTATAATGTGGATCAGTCGGATTCCGATCATGATGGTCTGGGTGATGCCTGTGATAATTGTCCATTTGTGCCCAATCGCAAGCAACTAGATACAGATGGTGACTCTTTGGGCAATGATTGTGATGATGATATAGATAATGATACAATCATAAATGAATATGATAATTGTATGTTGGTGCCCAATCCAAATCAATTGGATATAGATGGTGATGGCATAGGAGATGTTTGTGATAATTGTCCTAGCATATCGAATCCCTCACAAGAAGATCGTGATAATGATTTGTTGGGGGATGCTTGTGACAGTGAGATTGATGGTGATAATGATGGCATACAAGATAGTGAGGATAATTGTCCCATGGTTAGTAATGCGGATCAATTGGACACCGATAACGATGGCAAGTAAGTGTTTTAGAACTAAATATTTTAGAAAACATATTTTAATTGTTTTCTATGATCAGAGGAGATGCTTGCGATGATGATATGGATGGAGATGGTGTGCCTAATTATAGAGACAACTGCCCTTTGGTCAAAAACTACAATCAATTGGATTTAAATAGCAAGTTTTAAGAACGTCTTAACTTAAAAATGTTCAGTAACGTAAGAACTGCTTTATAATATATTTTTTGTTTTTACCTTAGAAAACGGTAAAGGTGACTTGTGTGAATACGATGAAGATGATGATGGTACTCCCAATATTATTGACAATTGTCCTAATAATTCCATGATTTATTCTACTGACTTCCGCACGATACGCTCTGTTATATTGGATCCTGAGGGAGAAGCTCAACTGGATCCTAACTGGGAGGTACACGCCAATGGCTCTGAAATTATACAAACCTTGAATAGTGATCCTGGTTTAGTGGTGGGTCATGACGCCTTTGGTGGTGTGGACTTTGAGGGTACTTTCTATGTTAATGATGACACTGATGACGATTATGTAGGGTTCATCTTCAGCTATCAAAGTAATCGCAAATTCTATATAGTCATGTGGAAGAAGAACACACAAACCTATTGGCATTCAACACCATTTCGGGCTTCTGGTGAGCCCGGCGTACAAATTAAATTGGTAGATAGTGTAACAGGACCAGGCTCCATGTTGCGTAATAGTCTTTGGCATACTGGAGACACTAAGGATCAAGTGAAACTCTTATGGAGAGATCCCATGAATGCAGGTTGGAAGGAAAAAACTTCCTATAGATGGTCTCTAATGCATCGCCCGGCTATTGGTCTTATACGCCTGAGGATGTTTGAGGGTGATAAGCTAATATTAGATTCTCACAATGTCTTTGATTCTACTCTGAAGGGTGGACGCCTGGGGGCATTCTGTTTCTCACAGCAAATGATTATTTGGTCAGATTTGATATATAAATGCAATAGTAAGTATTTTTTGTAAACTGTTTCTCGATATATTATTAACAATATGATTTTGTTTTTTTTTTTTAGCACGAATTCCGGCCTTGGTTTACAATGATTTACCCGCTCATCTTAAGCAGAGAGTAGAAATCGATAGATAATTTAGTTACAGACTCTAGAAGTGCTTGTGCATTTTAAGAGATGTAGTTTCTACCTGTCCTCTTATTATTTACTGTTACTTTTAATACACTTAATAAAAATTATTATATGCATACGTAATTTCAAGTTTAACTCTCAAATTGCCATATATTGTTATTATTAATTATGAATAACGAAATATATTTAATAAATAAAATAAAAGAAATTAGGAAAAATTTAAATATTTTGTTTAGTTTTTATTTTTTTTTTAGCAGAAAACAAAATCTTTTAGATTTTCTTAGGAAAAATAAGCAAAAATCACAACTTTAGCCTATTTTCTTATTAACGAAAATACATTCTTTTGCTCAAAAATACCCTAACAAAAAATTTAATTAAAATTATTTACAAATATTGGATGCTTTAATAAATATTTAATAGAAAAGTAATAGTAAATAGATAATTAAAAAAACTGAATTAATGAAATATTCACTTAAACATTTCTACAAATCGAATGTCTGTCGAAAAAAATAAAAAAAAAAAGAATTTTCCATTTGTACTTATGTTTTTTTGGAGTCGATATAATCACAAGAAATTTACTATTTCCTTTACCTCATACTTAGTACTTTTGTACATAAAATTGACAAAAAGAAAAGCATACTTTTAGGATACCTTAAAAATATAAGTGTGATCACTAGCTAAAATATTGATATACTGTTTCGTCTTTGGGTGGAAATTTTAGCAGCTTTGTTTTTCTTACAAACTTCTAAATTTTCTTAAATACATAAAAGTTTTTAAAATAAACCTGCATATTAGAAATTGTAAAATGATTTGTTTGATTGCAAAGGCAAAATTTAAAGCAAAAGATAATTAATAGTTAAAAAGGTTTTTGAATTAATTAAAATTTTTTTTCGTTTTTTCTACTGCTGAAATAATAAATTATATGTTTTAATAAAAACTGTTTGAACATTTTTTTTTATGACATGCAATGCGTACCAGCTTCAGCTAATAGTTTTATATTTTACATACAACTAGCCAAGCCCGGCGCGCGTTGCTACGCCCGTTACTGAATAAAATGCATTCTGAATTTTAATTGAATATCAAATGCAAGGCTAAAAATTTTAATTTTCTCTTTATGGACGTTTCCCTGCCCACTTTTCTAATCACGAAATTATATAGTCATGACAGCTCAATAAGTGTGTGCAAAGTTTCAGAAAAATCGATCTAGTTTAAGTAGCTAAAAATGACAACTTATTTTTTTATGGGCGTGGCCCTGTCCACTTTTCTAATCACGAAATTATATAGTCATGACAGCTCAATATGTGTGCAAAGTTTTAGAAAAATTGGTCAAGTGCAAGTAGCTTAAAATTTTTAATGGGCATGGTCCGCCCACTTTTTACCACCCATAAACACTTCCTGTAATGTGTACAACAACTTTCCAAAATTTGAGTCCGATCAGCTTTACACACACACGCACACAGACAGAGTTTCACTTTTATATATAAAGATATAATAATCTACAACTTTTAAATTATTTGTTGTCCTTGCTTTTGCCAATTTTGGAATTTACTTACGTTTATTCAATTTTCCGAACTTAAAACTATGAGTAAATTAAGTAGTTAAGACAATTTTTCTAATTAAATCAGAATTAATTAGAGTTTATTTGTTAATTGTGGTTTTAATTTATTTATTTTGGTTTTTTTTTGAGAACATAAACTACACAGCTAGAAAAAATATTGAATAACATTTTTGTTACGAATGTATTTTTTTATGTTTTAATCTTTGTATATAATTTATGTATGTGTGTATGTATGTGTAAATAACAATTGTAATAAAGGTATTCGAAGCAGTTTTATTTTTTTATTTAACTTCTAACTTTGTTATTACTAATATGATTGTGTTACAATTATGTTTTATATAATAACTTAATCAATTACAAATAATGTACGTTGTGTTTAGGGTTTAATTGAAATATTTTTTTTTTAAATTTTTTATGTAATAATTAATGCTGTTTATAAACTGTACGTAATTTTTTTTAATTTATTGTCATTTATTCATTATACTTAAACTATTAAGTATATATATATACAAAAAGAAAAATATATTTTTATAAACTTTAAAGTATGGAAAGCTTGATAGGAGGCTTTCCTTAAAGCTTAAAAATTTTGCAAAGTTTTTTTTTCCGATTTTCTTTAGCTTCTAAAGCTTTAGGTTTTTCACTTTGATGTCTCGTTTATTTTTTTGGTAAGATGGTGAAAATTTAGGAAAAATTTTATTTGGCAATTTTTTTTTTAATGTTTTTGTTTTATTTACTAATTTAATTATATAAATTATAACATTCTTACTTGGCAAATTTAATTTTTTGTTTTCTTTTGCTATAAATACAAATATTTTTTTTTAGATCAATATATTTACATTGTAAATATGTATGCATGTTTGTTTTTGTGGGTTTGGATTTTGTTTTCAGATATTTGAAGGAAACAGTTAAAATAAAATTTAGTTTTGACTAAATTTAAAGGAAATTCGTTAAGAGTTGTACTTTTTTTTTATAATAAGTTTTTGCAAAAGTGGGGCACAAAAGTAAAAGTATAAGTATTTTCAATTTAGGTTTTTGTTTTAAACATATTTTAGAGAAGACAAGAGACGTGCTTCTGGAATGGAGCGAACACATCTGTCTGTACAAAAATAAATTGCTTAATCACTAAGCAGCACGTCATATTTCTGTTTCTTTAAGTTACAAATAACTCAATTCTGCTACTCCAACTGACTGACTATGTTGTGAATTATTCCTTGTCATGCCCATTGGCACCCAATTCCAGCAGCTCATGAGGCTCAGCATTTAGCTTTTCAGTACAAAAAAAGAAAAGATATACAAAATTTATTTGAAGACTAAAACATTATAAATTTAATCTAACTTACTCTGTCTACTTTTTGCAAATCTTTCTTCGATAAATGATTCACTAAAATTGTGCCCAAAGCATCACACATAACATTAATGGTGGTACGGAAACGATCTCTGTGTAAATATGTTTAAAAAAATTTTTTTAAAAACCTTCCATAATTTATTTTCACTCAAAACTTACAGCAGCCAATCAACGGCTATAATCAGGGATACATCCTTGGGCTCCAACCCTACTGTATCCAAAACCATGACCATTGTTACAAGACCAGCTTGTGGTATACCGGCTGCACCTATAGAAGCGGCCGTGGCTGTAATGCTAACCGCCACTATGGTACCAAAAGAATAACTCATTTCTCTGTATTGGGCAATAAAAAGTGCCGCCACAGCTTCATACAAAGCAGTACCATCCATATTGATGGTAGCACCAACGGGAATAACAAAACGTGTAACACGTGGATCAATACCCATGCCATCCAAACACTTAATGGTTAAGGGCATGGTGGCCGAACTGGAACCAGTGCCAAATGCTGTGGCTAAGACCTGACTGAGCTTGACAATGAAGGGATAGGGCAACTTGCGGGTGCCCAAGAAGAATATAACAGCAATGGTACCTTAAGTTACAAGAAAATTAAATTAATGCAAACATTTTCCTGGTATAACCAGGGTACTCACCAAAACCGTGCAGGAATAGACCCAGCATAACGGTTATAAAATACCAACCCAGTGACTGTATGGTATCGGTTATCGAGTCCATTTCAATGATTTTGGCGGCAATCAAAAAGCCCACACCTAAAGGTGAAATCCTAAAAAAAGTTTAAAAAAAATTAGGTAAATTTTCTGTAACCAATTAAGACTATTTTTTTTTTTATAAAAGATTTTTGGTTGAGGTGCATTTACTAACCAAATAACCCAGGATGTAATGGTCATCATGGCTTCACTCAGGGTTGTGAAAAAATCTTGCAACAGCTGGCCCTTCTCACGCATTCTGCCAATGGTGGTGCCTAAAATTACGCTGAACATAACGAGACCCAAGACATTAGAACCTTCACGTTGTGTGGGTTTGAAGCCCCACTGTTCCATGGGCACTAAAATAGTAGTTTAGTTTGAGATTGTATTGGGCAATTAATGTGTATTATTTAAATATCTCTACAGAGATCCCTCAACTAACTTAGTTCAACAGCAAATATTTCTCCTGGAAGAAAACCTGTTTATTATCAGTTTCAAAAAAACTCCTCAAAAAAATTGTTGAGATAAATGGACACGATTTTAAGGCTTTTTAATAAATGTAAAGTATTTTTTGAGACTACAGCTTAAGAAAAGTGTTTAATCTTGTATAAAAACTTTGACCTTAATTCCAATAGCTGAAAGCGGAGATTATTAGAAGGCAAATGTTGCCAAACTATGACAACATTTAAATAAAAAATTCTGCTATAATAAAAATGAAAGGCGACTTACAAAAAGCTCGTATATAACAAAATAACATAATAACAGTGGAAACGAGCTTATTTTTTTAAGGGTAATGTTTGCAAGGGACAATTTAGTAACTTTGCCTTATAAATCTATTTGTAGGTGAGAATTAATTTTAACTAAACTTAGGTCGCACAGTGGACTAGTCAGTAGTTTAGGGGTTGCGGGTTCGATTTCCGCCAGAGACTCTGGACTGGTCTGCTTCTCTTTCTCTTCTTATTCTATTCTTCTCTTTATTCTATATTAAGGCGTCACAATGGACCGTAAAGTTCTCCGGGTGAGGGTAACTTTGCACCAGCCTTACCTAGGTCGCACAGTGGTTCCATTAAAAAAAAATATTATTATTTATTTAATTTTTTTTTTTTTAAATTGGTAACTTTGGAACTATACGGGAGGTAGGGTAGAGATCCTTAAAATAATATCTAAATGAATTTGCAAAGTTTTTTTCTTAAGGAAAAAAATAAAATATATTTATGCTCATTAACAAAATTACACGAAATATTTAAACATTCTTTGGGCAAAAAATTAAAATTTTTTTTTTAATTTTCAAATTGAAAAATTTTTTAGTACTTAAAGTTGTCAAACCCGGTTTACGAATTAATAAAAAAAAATGTTTTTTTATAATTTTCCTTTTTTTTTTTGTTTCCTTTTGTGGTTTTCGGAATTATTTGAGAACCCGGTTTTTATGTCTCGAATTTTTCCACAATATCGAATAGTTTGGTTCGCTTTGGAGTTGGGCCAATTTGTTCATTTTTTCTACAAACCACAATGTAATATATATAGGGTTCGTGAAAAACGAATTGAACGAGGTTGTTGGCAAAAGTAACGAGTCGTGCATAAGTCTAGTTAGCTTATATACATGTAAACATATGCTCTTCTCCATATAAGCAACTTTTGTATTAAACAAATTTTCTCTCTTTAGATTTTACTTTCTTCTGCAACAAACACGAGAATAACGCAACTTTTCCTTCATAGTGTGTGTAGGACGTGTTTTGCTTTTATACTACATAAAGTTTATATTTTCTAAAAGCTTAAAAAATACGGAAGCAAAGTCAAAATGGCGTTCAAGGAATTTATATATGGGCTAAAACTAGTATTTAAAAATATACCCTTTAATATTGATGTCAAATAAAAGGAAGGGCTTAACCAATAGAATACAGTAAGTATGAAAGAGTGTACAATTCGAAAAAAAAAAACGATTTAAAACCAATTTAATTAAAAGTTATAAGCTATACAATAACTCTGTAAGAATGTTTTTTTCTTTGTGTTTAAAAGAACATCGATTTACATTTCCAAAGGTTACAAGTATCAAAATGTTTTTTAAGCCCATGGTTGCCAATTTGACACAATGTCGAGTTACTCTGTGCTGACACAGAGTATCTCAAAGTAAACGGATCAACGTAAGTTGGTCCTCTGGTACATGTCGCAGTTTGTTTCATGCAAATCGAATAAGTAGTTTAAAAGTTAAAAATTTTATATAATTTTTCTTCAATTGGAACCACTGTGTATCGCTTTCATCAAGTCTTTGATGCTAGACAAATGAATTTTTGGTTGGGTTTTATTCAATTTTTTCTTTCCTTCATTTGGTATCAATAATTTTAGTCTACCACTACTATTTCTAAATGCTATCATTTTCTATTTATGTAGGCAGTAATTAAGAAAAATTTATATAATTTTGTTGGTATTAAACAAAATTTGTTGTTCCTGACTTTCAAAGTAATTTCAAAGAAATGTTGTTTAAATTTTTACTTTTTTATGGGCACATTGTTTAAGGATCGTTACGAATGAAAAAAAGCATTTTTTCTGGCTTAATTGAAACAAAGCGGTCACCTACTTATAACTCTCACACTAATTGCAATGTCAAATAAAACCAACAAATACTTACAGGATGGTACAATACTGGTATTTTCGAAAATTTCTGTTCGATGCTAAAAATATAACAAAAAAAAAAAATTAAGTAATTGAGTGTAATAAATGATATAATAAAATCAGATACTTATATCACAGTTACTTATAACTACTTAGCATTAAACACATTTGGTAAATTTAATAGAAACCTTTGATCGGATTACATTACAGCACACACTTTAGTGGGGCGGCTACAATTTTACATGGATCCAGCTTTATTGTGTTTTATTACATGCAATCACTAAAATGTTTTGATTCAATTAAAGCTTTAAAGTGGATGTAAATGTCAGCAACGATTTAAATTTTTTATGCATTTTATTTGTCAGCTGCCCCATATGAATTGGTATGGTTGGTTGTGGCAGCAAATTATTACAAATGATACTGTGTCAGTTTGAATTTCGCAATTGTAATTGAAAAATAACAGATATAAACGCAATGTTCTGTGATTTTTTATTTTATTTTTTCAATTAAATTGAAGAAAATGTCCCCAAAATTGTGCTCCACTACGCACAACAGAGTCTAAAGTTTCCACTCTCTTAGCCCCCCTCCAATGAACGTGACAATCGGAGTATCTATCTCAGACACACATAAAAAAATCATTGTGATGATAATATTATAATAAACTTTTATATCATGATTTAATGATTGTTTTAATCAACATATTTAGTACATTTTTCTTTTTGTTTGTTTTTTTTTTTTTTTGCATATTAAAGCATAAATTGAATGATTACTGCTGATGGTGGCGATGTGGTGGTGGTGATGGTTCGTTATAATACCTACTCGTATGTCAGTATTAAAATCAGCAACTTTAGCATTTGCTTTTTGTACACACACATGCACATAAAGTATTAAATTATTGTTGACAGTGATGAGTAACATAAAGTACATGCTTCCGATTAAAAGTTTAAATGTGTTGCTAAGTCTTGTTGCCTTTAAGTTTAACCTACCTGGAACATGGTGGACTGTATAATGTTGTCGGTGAACATGTTTCTGTAAGAAGTAATATTATATTTATATTAATTTTTTCTTAGTAAAAGAAATAATTTTATTAATTTTCTATTACCTCACCAAATCCATTAGGGTATCGGGTGTAAGTACCTTTGAGGCTTTATCTACCGATTCCATGCGTGTTTCCACAATTTTCGCACCCTGACCGGGTCTGATGGTAGTTACCAAACAAATACCCAATACTACAGCTGAGACTGTGGTAATAAAATAATATGTAATTGCTCTGAAAAATTATTAAAATATAAGTTTAAAACGAAAAATATTTGAATATTTTTTTAAACTTGAAATCTTACCTGGTGGCAATTTTACTGGACATACTCAAGTCCAGACCACCAATGGCACTGGTAATTGACGAGACCAACAGTGGCACAATAAGACATTTTAACATGCTGGAAATTAAGTTTATTTAAATATCAATAATATTATTTATTATATAAAAAAATTATTAGTTTAAATGAAAGATTAAGGCAACTTAATTGGAATTGAAATAGACAAATTAATAAAAAAATTTCCACAAATAGAAAATTGAAAATATAAAAGGAAGTTACAACTCAGAAGCGATGTAAAATAGCATTAGAAGATATTTTTTTAACACAGTGTTGCCATATGGAGAATAATATCAAAAGGAAGTTATACATAAAAGAATAATTCGTCTATATATGTATATTAAAATAAATATTTGTCGGTATGTTCTTTATAGAATGCATTTGATCATGTGATGATCTTTAGCAAAGTTGTTGTGCATAAGCCCACGAAGGTATCTAAATTTGTTTGACCAATTTTCGCAAGATGGCGCCACTGTCAGTCCAATTATTTCAAAATTAACAAAATTAAGCAAATGACTCAAAATGAATTGAATATCTGTGTGATGTTTTTCCTTCAAATTTATTTTAGTTGGTGGCGTAGCAACGCGCACAGGATACAGCTAGTTTTTTTATAAATATGTTTTTAAATATTTTTGCATTTTTTTAAATAAATAAATTTAAAAAAAAAAATCATTAAAGTTAAAATTTTGATTAAAAATATTTTCTTAAAATTATTTAATTTAAATTTTGAAAAATTATTTGATTTAAATTTAATTGTATTATCGATTAAAGCTGGGCATAGATTAAAAATTTAGTTGTAAAAAAGAACTTCCGAAAAACAGCAAATTCTATACCTGTTTTCACTTTTAAAATAAAACAAGTATGAATCTATTACAGTCAAACTTAAGCATGTATTTTGTTAGTGTAAGAAATATCAAACACATGCAAAACTAACACTTGACGCTAGACTCTCACGTTTAGGTATGGATGGCAGTAATATTTACACTGCAAATAATGCTCGCAATATTTCTTTGTAGACAACTTTACTACACATATTTGGTAAAGGAACAAACAGCAATTATTCAACGGATTATACTGTGTAACAATAGTTTTTAGACATGATCAATTCTAGATGACAATTAATCTACTAACCAAATGTGGTAATAACGCAGTTTAACCTTTTCTGATTTAGCGAACTAAAAATATTCCTAATACAGTCGTGTCTGGATATAGTGAACTAATTTTTGCAAGGCTTGTTCAAAGTATCCAGGTGGTTCTCTATATCAAGGTTGAAATTTTTGTTCAAAAACTCGTTTTATTTACTAAAAATACATACATGTAAATGCAATAGCTGATTAGAAACAATTTGTACAAAAAAGGAAATATATGTTCATATGTATTTAAGTTTAATAAAAGAATTGTTGTTGTAGTTGTTTTCAAAATTTTGTTCACTATTAGAGTTTTTCACTATTTAGAGTACTCCATGCAAAAATTTTGGTGTTCACTATATGGAGGTGTTCACAATATCGGGTGTTCACTATATCCAGACACGACTGTATATCTTAAATACTTTTCTAGAGCTTATAATTCGTAGAGTGAAGAAAAATATAGCAAAAAACTAAATGTACTTTGAAAAATTTATCCTTTCATATCCTTAAAAATTTAACATATTTATTGATTTATTTCAAAATATAAAAAAATACATCATAATTTATTATTTTAATATTTTTTGAAAAATTTTCCAAAAATAAAATTCTTAAGGACTTCTTTTGTTCTAATGAAATTAAAAAAAATATTTTTTTTTTATTTCTATAGAATAAAAATTTACAAAATTATTCTTAAATATTTTTATAATTCAACGGCAAAAAAAAACAAATAAAAAAATATTTTTAAAAGCTAAAGGAGGTAAGTCCTGATGCGTATTATATCTAAGTGAGAAGCAAATAAGCAATTCTCATTAATTTTTTTTATTAATAAAAATGAAATAATTGAAAATCTTACTCTTAACCTTAAGAGAGAAAAAATAAGCAAGTAGTATTGCGAAGATTTTGAAAGTGAAATTTCTTCAGGCATGATAGTAGCGCTTATTGAAAGCTTTTGTATAACAGCTAAATGCTGTAAAGGCATGCTTTTTTTAAAGGTAATGCATTAACGTTAGCATTCTTGGCTCTTGCAAACAGGTCTTGATGTTTTTCAAGTAAGCATACAATTTTTACTAAGAAAATATATTCTATTTGAGAAAGTATTAAGTTTGCCAGTCTACCAACACACAGTGGTTCCATTTGAAAAAAAAATGGTAAGAAAGATGTTACTTCTAAACTTCTTATTCCAATTGCATAAAACAAACGGTGGCTCGTAGCAGAATATCAAATCCTTTATTGGTTTCATTTTGAGACATCCTGTGTCGGCACAGAGTAGCTCCAAAATTGGCAATCTGGGCTTTAAAAAACATTTCAAGGCTTGTAACTTTTATAAATGTAAAATGATTTGAATGGTATTTTTTGATAAAATACAAAGTAAAGACATGCTTACAATGTAAGGATATATCTTTAAGTTTTTAAGCAAAATTTTTTTTATGATTTTTTTCCTTTTCCTTTGTTTGGTTTATGACCCATAGTTTCTTCCATGTCTTAAAAAAAAAAATTTTAACAGTTTTCAAATAGCCTGATTATAACATAGATAGACATGATAGATAACAAAATTAAATGTATTCCTTTTTTTAGTTTAAGCTGCTTGGAGTTGAAAAATGTTTAATTTTATATTAAAAAATTTTTAGTTCTTGTCTCTTTATTATTACTTGAATTTTTTTTAATAAACTTATTAATTTATTTAAAGATTTAGAATATATTAAATTTTAATGTGAACCATTTTTTATTTTGGCTTAAGTTCATTTGTTTCTTTATTTAATTTTTATAATTCAAATTAAATTAAATTGTAACCATTTTAGGAATATTTTTTCTAAAAATTATTTCCGATATTAGCCGAGTGGAATGCATTTTCGAAATCAGCTACGATTTCATCATCAGCACTCTTTATCGGTATACTACTATGTAACTTAAAATTCCTATTTATGTTACAATTGAATGAAATTTGAATTAGTGAATCTTAGTATTAATTTTCATATTTTGTTGAATATTTTATTTCACCTATCAAATGACAATTCATAATTCAACATGTTCATATTCTTCTATATTCGTAATACATTTTCGTTATGCTTTCAATATCCATCCTTTGGCTGGAACTATTGAAAACAAGGTTGTATTTACATTTTCATTTATATAAGTCCATCTAGGTGATAGACACTGAACAATGAATTCTTGAATGTCATTAACACCGTGCCATGTGTGTTATAATTATATATTTATATTTTATTCGAACTTTTTTCTATATATTAAATTTTAATGTGAACCATTTTTTATTTTGGCTTAAGTTCATTTGTTTCTTTATTTAATTTTTATAATTCAAATTAAATTAAATTGTAACCATTTTAGGAATATTTTTTCTAAAAATTATTTCCGATATTAGCCGAGTGGAATGCATTTTCGAAATCAGCTACGATTTCATCATCAGCACTCTTTATCGGTATACTACTATGTAACTTAAAATTCCTATTTATGTTACAATTGAATGAAATTTGAATTAGTGAATCTTAGTATTAATTTTCATATTTTGTTGAATATTTTATTTCACCTATCAAATGACAATTCATAATTCAACATGTTCATATTCTTCTATATTCGTAATACATTTTCGTTATGCTTTCAATATCCATCCTTTGGCTGGAACTATTGAAAACAAGGTTGTATTTACATTTTCATTTATATAAGTCCATCTAGGTGATAGACACTGAACAATGAATTCTTGAATGTCATTAACACCGTGCCATGTGTGTTATAATTATATATTTATATTTTATTCGAACTTTTTTCTATATATTAAATTTTAATGTGAACCATTTTTTATTTTGGCTTAAGTTCATTTGTTTTTTAGAAAAAATATTCCTAAAATGGTTACAATTTAATTTAATTTGAATTATAAAAATTAAATAAAGAAACAAATGAACTTAAGCCAAAATAAAAAATGGTTCACATTAAAATTTAATATATAGAAAAAAGTTCGAATAAAATATAAATATATGATTTAGAATATACATAAATGTATGAAACTAAATTTAGGTATATATAGCTATAGCAACAGGGCCTTAAGCTAATATTAAATTTATATAGTTCTACTTCTTCTTACAAAAATCTTTGAGAAATTTTTTAAAAACGATTTTTTAAACCTGATGTTGCCATTTTTGACAAACTATGGAACTTCGCTGTACTGACGCAGGGTGACTTAAAATGCAACGATTGAAAACATTTGGTCCTCTGCTACGATTCTTAGTTTATTTCAAGCAATTGGGCTAAGTAGTTTAAAAGATAAATTTTTATAACCATTTTTTTTTCTTGAAAGAAATCACTGTGCAACTGCATAAAAATTTTTAGAATTCTGACTGCAAAAACAAAAAATTTAAAATCTAAGTATTAGTCTAAGACCATAAGGATTCTTAAATTATTTATGTTCTAGATTATTGAAAAAATTAAAATTAAAAATAAAGTCTCATTTCAAACCAACATGTTTGGCTCTGAACTTCCAACACAACAAAAATATATGAATTTTTGTTGTCTTTAATTTTCTGTGGGTTAAAACTTTATTTTTTATAAATAAACAAATTGTTTAGTTAAAATGTTTAGAAATTTATCATTTTGTTTGTAAGACAATTATTTCAACATTTTGCAGCAGTCACCAATTAATGGGTGTTTATTTTTGTTGTCTTTAATTGGATATTTATTTTTGAGTATAATTTGTCTTGTCTACTTACCGCAAAAATATTTCACCAGGAAATGATATATACATGATTTCACGTTTCGTCCATTCGCCAGTGCTGTTCTTAATTATAAAGCCCACAAGACCGCCCATGAAGACACCAATTACCGTGAGCATGGTCAAAAGGTTCTCCTGCATAAAGGCTTTAAATTTATCTTCTTTTTTCGGCCGCGTCATTTTGTTTTAAGTATTTATGTGTGTTGTAAGAAGGTTCTCCTTTTATTATTATTTATATGACAAAGTTAATACGCAGAACTAGACCTTAAAAGTCTAGACTTCTAAAGAACCCTTAAGCACTTTGTTATTATTCTTTTTTTTTTTACACAAATCACTAAATAACTGTAAAAAGAAGTTTTTTTTATAATTGTTGAACAAATTATCCTTTTTCAGGTTTGTGGTTGTGAGGCAAAAAATTCCATTAGTCTGGAGATGTTTTTATTTTTTTTTTTGTTTATTTATTTATTTTATTTATTTATTTTGTTAAAGATAATTTTTAATTTAAGTTCTTGTCTTGTCTACATTTAAAATAATACTAAAATTTATTGAAAATAAACCCTAACGTGTCAACCAAATCAAACAGATTTTTATTCAGTTTATCAGCTAAGGGGTAGAAGAGTACAAAACGTGAGAAAAGTGTGTGAAAATCAAAAGCTTTTAACAACCCTCTTAAACATGCGCACGTTTTGTTACACTTTCTCTTTTAAATTCACAAACAAAAATTAAGCTTTATTTTTGCTGAATACGAGAGCACAGCTTTTGCTTTGTGAATGAGAGTTCATATTGATCGTATGCACAACAACAATACTTATTAGAAATTAGAAATAAACAAAAACAAAACAGAAAAAAACAGATCACGTTCAAGTTTAATTATGAAAAGGTATCAAATTTAGAAATAAAACCGGAAACTATAGAAACAGATATTTACATGCATTTACAGATTTCCACACAAGCATATACATAAATATACCTTATACGCATTAGCATTGTAGTAACTGTGTGGGTGTCAAACAATATTTTTTAACATGCAACCAGAGATATCACTTTGGTCCGAATTAAGCAATTGGTAAATTTTTAAATCTAGTATTACATATTTTGGTAGCTTAGTTGGTTTGTTTACATTCGTTAAGTTTTTGGTAAAATATTTTTATTTTGAGACGTAAAACAAAAATTTAAAATGAATTGCATATAAAACAAGTAACAGTGCTATATTCGGCCGTGCCGAATCTTATATACCCTTCACAACGTGTAGTCATGCAATAATAATTGTTTGTATCACCATTCATCTCATGTAAAATACGTGCATACGTACACGTTAGAATAAATGTGGCATCGAATCCCAGCTGAGCCAAAAAAATTTTATTTTATTTTATTTTATTTAATATATTATTTATATTTTATTATTTTTTTTTATATTTTTTTTAAATTTTTTTTTGTAGTTTTTTTTTATTATTTTTTCTTATTTTTAATATTTTTTTTTTTTGTAATTTTTTTTGTTTGGTATGTTGTTTACATGTATGTATGTATGTTGTTGTTGTAATTGTGAAAAAAAACGAGGTGGTCGTGGTTTTTTGCTCATATCTCAGAAAGTTATGGGGCGATTGTGCTGAATTTCAATAGCGATTCATTCCTGGATATTTCCAAGAGATTGATACCATATACAGATCTGAGGAACATATAGTTGCTTCTAAAAGTTGATTTCAACCAACACACGGACAGACGGGCAGACGGTCAGGGCTTAATCGACTCCTCTATTCATAAGCTTTCAGAAAATATATACTTTATGGGGCCGGAAATGAAAATTGTAGAAATTACAAACGGAATGACAAAGCTATATATACCCTTGCACACCACAGGTGAAGGGTATAAAAATGTACTAAGAACGTGTTAAATAAATATAGAAATTTATTTACATTTAAAACATTAAAATGTAGTTGATAACTTTAGATATTAATAAATAAAAAAGGCTGACATAATCAAGAAAACTAAATCTGTAAGGAAAGTTGTAAAATTGTTATTATTTTATTATACTAGGTGGACCAAAAGTCACCATCATCATTTTTTTCAGATTATTTATATAACACCTGACAAATAAATGATAGAGAGATTCACAACTGAACAAAGAACCAGAACAATATAATTTTGTTATTTAAACCAGCAATAGATTATTTAAACGCAAACAGAATATCGTCGACATTTTTGCGTCAGAATTTCACCCTCTGAAACAAAGATACATTGCTTATTTTATTGTTTCCACCAACATGGCACCGTAAGAGATTTGTTTTGAACCGTTGGACCTCGGTTAGTTTGCAATGTGGAAAATATTGAATTTGTTGTGCAAAAATCTACCAAAAGGTATTGTGCATTACTCTTAACATTTCTTACATACTTACTAACATGGTAAAATACTACGTAATGTAATTATAATTACTAATGTATGTTTGCTCACACACACATACATATGTATGCCAACAAACTAATTTTTTAATCAAAAACAGTCTTGTCATCATGAGCATTTATTTTATAAAATAATTAAATTAAATTGGGTTTGTTTTTAGAAGAGCATTGATAATCTTAATATTGATTATAGAATAATTTATATTTACATGCATAATATTAAATTAAGAACAATTTTCTCACATTACTCATAAATTGAATACAAATGCAAAACTTAAAATTACTTTAGGATTAGAGAAAAATGTTGACTTTTAACTGATATAAAAAAATTTATTTTTCTATCGTTAGACTTTGTGCCTGCTGGGATATTGAAAAGCATTTACGTAGATTGTTGTTGTGGGCACGGGCATCTTTAAGGTTCAAACAAAATTTTTAACAATTTTCTATCGACCGTTCGTGCGTATGATTATTATAAATAAAAATATAAAAATATTTTCATCTAACACCTACTGCATATAGTACATATCGATGGCTTAATAAAAAAAGGGCGTATCTCGATTTTTTTACTACTTTACAGAAGAAGAAAAAACGGAATAGAATTTAAAAAAATAAAATAAATAAGCGATTTTTTATGTGGCTATATATATAAATTTTTAACCATAACTGACTAAATTTTTTAGCGGTGATATGTTTGTATGTGAACTACCAGAAGACATTAGAAACTCAATTTCGTTAAAAATTGAGATAAGCCCTTTTTATATTAAGCCATTAATATGTAAATATGTATATATTTGTAGAATCTATGAGATAAATCCATTGTTTCTATATAAATGTATGTAAATATGATATTTATTTAGTATTATACTAATTGGTGCTGAACAAACTTTTGGTACTTCATACTTAGTAAATGTACTTATTATAATTTATTCCATAAGTTCAAATATACAGGGTGCACCAAAAGTCCCTATGGAGTATTAATTTTTTTTTTATTTATTAAAATTTATTCTTTATAATAATAAAAAAAAAAATTTATAAAAAATCGATTAAAAAATTTCAAAGATCCAGCAAAGCAAAAAGTAAAAATTTTTATATAAAAATATTTTTACTTCAGACAACGAGAAAATTTCTTTCAACCCTAAAGTTAATTTCTTTAGTCTACATTATTTTTAAATAACAGATCATCACAACAATGGCACTGAGAACAAAAAAACCTTAATATGCTGTTTTTCCCATGTGTTAATAAAAGAAAACAATCAAACAAAAAATTTAATTGAAGCAATAAAAATATTAATAGAAATTGGAATTAGTTTAAGCAAACGATCGTATGAAAAAAATTTACAATAATGTTTTTTGTTGTAGCAAAACTTTGGCACTGCCAATCAGTGGGAGTAAGGTTGTCCATACAAAGTGCATATAAATTACATCAAATTAGCTATAAAGTATAAGATCATTAATCAATTTGCTTAAAGGTCTCATACTAAATCTACCAAATTATTTTTAAACTGAAAGTGAAAAATCGCTAATAATATAATTTTAAAATATTGCTTTTTTTAAAGGAAACGTGTTACTGCTGGAAGAAGTAAAAAAAAATTAAGTTCATAAACAATTATATTTAAAAAAAATATATTCTATTCAAAATAATAAAGCTCGGCTGTAGTTAAAAATAATATTACATTACGACACCTGTAGTTCATGAATTCTTCCAAATATAGTTTGTTTATACTAATAAGTTAAGTGAAAATGCTAATATTTACTTTATATATTAGCAAACATTTTTAACAATGATGTGACACACCCTTTACATTTCAATTACTTATGCTTTACAAATACTTTTTAAGTAAATTCAATTAAAATAAATAAAAATAGTCTTACAACAGATCTTAGACAAACTGACAACAAATGTCAAATAATGTAAATTATTACAAAATTGCGCAGTTTAAATTAAAAAACTTAATTTTTATTAAAATTCAAACAATTATATACGTACCGCCAGTAAGAATTTAAATATTGTTTTAAAGATTATATGAGTGACATTCATGCAAAATATTTAAATTAAATTTTAAAACTTTTTCCAAAAGACAGCAAAATCGGTTATATTATTGTACTAGTTAAATCTTGTTCGCATTAAAGATACAGTCTGATAATCGTTGTGGAAATTAATAGTTTATTGTTGGTAGTACAAGTTCTCTTATATTCCTCTTTCTGATGTGTCCGTTTAAACATTTATTTATTTTTTTACATATTTATTATCTAAAGTATCCTATATGATAATCCAGAAACCAAGGTAACACCAAATTTTATTAAAATCCATCGAATACTTTTTGAGTCAATTGAGTTCAGGAAGACGAACAGAAAAACAGACAGACAGACAGACAGACAGGCCAAAAAAATATTATAGTATTTTTAATTCTCTATCCTTGAGTAGTAACATCGCCATCACAAATTTGTTTACATTTTTCTTACCACCTTATAGGTATAAATATGGATTGTTTTACTTAAGTATCTCTGCTGATAGGTCCTTTATAGACAATGTCATTAGGTATAAAAATTTTTTTTAATATTTTGACTTGTTGTTTGTATGAAATATTTAATGTTAGTATAACGTCTAAAAAATCATAATAATACTTTTCAAAATAATATGGAAATGATCAATTAATTTAAGATATTTGATCTACATATTTTAATTAAGGTGACCTTACTCAACTAAAACATTAACTACAGTTATATTAATATTAACACACAGATAAAAGCCTATAGCAAAAAAAGATCTATTGAAAAAGGTCAAATAAGTGGGTGACAATTTTATTAAAAAAAAATATGAGACGTTGAAACATTAAAAATTAAAAAAGGACAAAAAAAAATCTGCCAAATCTGATAATACTCTTCACCATCATTTACATACCTGTAAGTTTAATAACCACATCGTTGCGAAGCCTTAATTTCATTTTGCTTTATTTATTTTATTTTGATTTTAAATTTGTACAAATACAGTTATTCTTCAAGTCAACTCCTTTTATTTGATTTAATCTTCAGGAAACTGCAAAATTTTGATTTTCCTTTGTAAATTTTAAAAGAAACGCCGAAGAAGTTTTCTTACTCAGTAAGTTTTTTAACTGTTGAAAGAGCTTATCAACAATATTTTTTAGGCAACGACTTGTAATTTAATACCACTAGTGTATGCAAAAATTATAAAGGATTAGCTCCTATTACAAAAAAAAATATATATATATATTTCCAGATAATTTTTGGCTATAACTTTGCCGATTAGTTACCAGTTTATCCAAAAAATTTTATGAATACCCTTAAGGGCATAATAATAAACCTGTCTATATATTATAATAGCTCTGAAAAATATTATTTTTGTTGGAAAAAAATGAGGAGAAAACGGATGTGCTAATTTGCTTATATCTCAGAAACTTGTGGGATGATTGTGCTGTATTTAAACAGTGATTCATTTCTAAAATTTCACATACAGGTCTGTAAAATATATGGGGGCTGCTTCTAAAAGTTGATTTGAACCTACGTACAGATATTGATCAATTGACTTCCATATTCATAGGCTTTCAGCAAATATATACTGTATGGGGTCGGAAATTAATATTGTAGAAATTAAGAACTTAATGACAAAGCTATTATATCGATGTTTTAATAAAAAGGGTATAACTCGAATTTTAACGAAGTTGATTTTTTAACGTTTTTCCGTAGTCCAAACACAAACACATCACCACTTTAAAAAATTAAGTGTGCTAAGGTTATAAATAACGGGTTTATAGCCACATAAAAAACTCTAACTCATTTAAATTTTTTAAATTTTATTCAGTTTCTTTCTTCTCCTGCAAAGTATTGAAAAATCGAGATACGAACTTTATATATTAAGCCGTCAATATAAAGCAGGTGAAGAGTACAAAAAGATTTGCAAAGAATTAAAAAAGAGTTAAAATGTTCCTTTCGGAATTATTTTATTTCTGTTTATATATGTAGGGAAAATGTCAAAGCAAATCTTAGTTCAAAATCTTTTGTTTCACAGTGATTTCAAGGCTGCTAATCTACATCCTTTTTTTTTACTGAGGCCTGCGTACCACCGACACATTTCACAAACATCCTCATGCTTTGTTTGCATAGTTTTTGGATGACATTTGAAGTTTCCATTTTCCATAACCAACGCAGTTATCTAGAATATCGTACTCCAAATAAATTCAACACCTTTACTGTACCACTGCCTCAAAGGTCTTTGAGCACCATACGAGCCTGTCTACAAGTGGTTCCCACTGAAAGACTTTTACCATTACCAACCCATCACATAAGACAAATCTGGGTTTTGGTCTACAGAATGTTTTCGCCTGTCGCATCTTCTCAAGTTCATCTGCCTGTGTTCCTCAACCAAATCCTCGTTTTTCATCCCTGCATTAATAAATAAAATCAAGGCTATTTTAATAAATTTTGACAATATGCTTCCCCATCAGCTGAGCTGATAATTTCACCTGTATGAATTTGCCTTGGATGCATTCAAGCACCATAGCATCACCATCTGCCGCACGCATTTTATAAACGATTGGGCAATGAGAATTCCCTTTCCTTGCACCCCACTTTCTGGGATATAATATACAGATACGTAGCCCCCACAAAATTAAATAATTTATAAGTTTTGCACAATTTATATTTTATAAAAATTCATCTAAATACTAGTATTTAAAATGATAAAAATTAAAATTAATTTTTATATTTAGCAAAAAAAAAAAAATAAAAAAATTGGAAGTGGATGTAAGTACATGTAGATGTCTGTACAATAATGATTTCATATAATACACGATTTTAAGGCGATTTTGTGTTAAATTAAAACGTAACAGTGAATAGTGACTTTGTGTATAAATAATTTGTAATATTTAAATAATAAATAAAAAAATTATTTTTCATACATGTCGTTACAATGTGGGTCATTATTATTATTATTATTTTTTTTTTTATATTTTAAACTTTAGTCAATTGAATTGTACAGTTAAGTGTAAACATGTAAAAAAAAAAAAATACTATAAATGAATGAAAATAAATATCTATAACATCATCATTATTATTTTTTAACGTGATCATCATCACCATTGTCGTGTTGTTCAAAGGCAATGAAAATTTACATTAATTTGTAGCTTTAGAAAGAGTGCAAAAGAGAGGAAACTAGAGAAATTCAATTAATTTGCATGTAAATAAATATTTCGTTGAGTTCGGTATGTCAATGGCGAACGTACCCCAAAACACTTTTTGAGAGGTCTCAAGTTCACATTTTATACAAATTGTTTAATTAACAAACAATTTAAAAACCATATTTCTAATAATACTCATCTTTCTAAACAATTTACTTTATTTAGCACATTTTTATTATTTTATTTTGTGTTTTTTTTATTTTTATTCATAATAATAGTAATGACTTAATAACTCATCATTCGCTGGCGAATTGATTTGTAATTTGTGTTTTGCGTACTTTTTAATAACGTCAACCACCCTCTTCACTGTATGTCTACAACGATTTGTTTTTATTTTGGCTGTCGTCTATCAGTAAAATCTATACGCCAATGTTAATTATGATTAAATAAAGTCAAGAAGTAAATATAACAAGTAAATTATTGTTAAACGAATTTTATAATTTTTTTGAAAACCTCTACAGTAACATAAGAATGGTATCCTACCTAATGACAGTTGCTAGTTCATATAAAGCCAAAATAATTTTTGTTTTTAGCAACTCATAGTGAAAATTAGGGATTAGGGATATCACACAGATAAACTCTGCTTAGAAGTTAAACTAAGATCGCATTTTGCTTCTTCATAAAAAGTAAAATGAAAACTAAAATCACTTTAATTTTCTCAAGTGGAATAATTACATTATTCATATTTTATAGCTTTCAGTGTGCATGTTTTTAAAGCCGCCCACTTAATATTTTCTAGATCATTCTTTGTTTGCAATGCCCACAAGATATAAAAAAAAAATAACCACAATATTTATATTATATATTATTTATCTATGCATATAAAATTAACTCAATTTAAAATTTTGCGCCTTCCCTAAGAATTTTTTTTAAGCTTTTGCCATTTGCAGCTACGATATAAGTATTTAATGTAAGAAAAATATAATGGCACATTAGGATATGCTATTAGGATATGCAAGTAGACAGAATAAGCGGAATTTGAAGGTGGTTAAAGTAAAACGATTGAAATAATAAAACTATTCCCATCGGAATATGTGGCAGGCCTTAATTTTGGCATCAATTTTTAATATTTAGGTATTATAACTACAAATTTTAGTTGGAACAGCTGACACAGACCTGCTTCCTGAGTGTATAAATTATCTAAACTGTCAGCGCCTTGGAAACAACCTGTTTATATTTTTTTCCAAATCACTGTAATACCATAAGACGTCAGCGTTAATTTGCATTTAAAGTCTTAATTCAAATTAACTTATGAATTATTCCCATTCCAATGTGTATTAGATTTCACGTGAATTCACTAAATCATTGAATTTATACTGCATTTAGCAATTTCAATATGGCAACACGGTCAGCAATCAATCAAAAAATTAAAAAATCAAAAATGTAAAATAAAAATATATTCGATATCTTGAAATTTTTTACATATTTTTTGGAATGCCTTTCTGTTTAGGCGAAAGTTTTCCTTAATACTGGTATCGTCCATCGTAAGCACGTCACTCTCCCAAAAAGTGCTGTTACGGTCCTTTAAAAAAATACCACATACCTACATACATACATATGTATGTATGTATGTATGTATGAATTATAACCTCCATGAAAAAATACCATTAAACCTACGATTTCCACAATTCCCTTTCTCTTATTTCAGAGTGTCCTTTTGCCATCCCAACTTGTAGCAACATGTTCAAATTTGTGATTGCTAGTACATTTACAATTTTTAAAATTTTTACTTAATGCATTAGAGAGATTTTAATGCAAATTAACGCTGTCGTCTGTCTATGGTGTAAAGCAGCTAGTACACGGCATGTTTTTTACATCTGACATCTGTTAAATTTTTCTCTTTCTCTTTAAATATGTATATGTCGTATGTTAATTTCAAAATATTGCTTCTGTGAAATTCCTGTGCACTCATCTGATAAAATTTTATATACATTTCTTCTGAAAAGTCACCTTAAATCAGCTGTTGTCAGCAATTTCTACCGCTGGAAAGTATTCAGCAGCATTTGACTGTAAAAACGCATGCAAAATAATATATGACTCACATCTTTGACAAGTCAGATATAAAAAACATGCCGTGTAATAGCTGCTAAAAAAAAAACAATATTTAGCCAAGTTTACAAGGTTTTAATTTAAATACATTAAATTCAGACATTATTTTGAAACTATTTCAACTAAAAAAGGGAAATTTTTAAATAATCAGAGCTATGAAATATGTATTTAAAAACTTTGTTTGTTTGTTTAGTTAAGGAGCAAATACACGGCATGTTTTTTACATCTGACTTGTCAAATTCTCCACTGCTAATACAAACATGTCGTGTGTTACAATACAATTTTGACAGACATGTAGATGTACATATGTCTCACAAATTTTAAAGTCAGATGTAAAAAACATGCCGTGTAGTATAGCCTTTAGATGGTTCAAAATAAATATGACTTTTTTTACTTAATTAAAAAAGCATAAAATTTCGAAAAGATCACCAAAATAGTCATCGTTTTATTACTGTCAAAAAACACTTGTGCTGATTTAACAAATTGGATTTTAAGAAGAACTTTCTTCCACAAAAATTATGTGTTCAAATCATTATGTTAATATTATTATTCTTTTCAATTCTTATTAACGTTAGAGTTGATATTAATAATGCGGCTTTTACTAGCTCTTATTTCCAATCAATTTATTAATAATTAATTACCTTTTTTATTTAGCCGCAAAACATTAATCGTTATTATTTATTATTATTTATTACTAGAATAAAACAAACATCTACAGCACTATGAATTAAGTATAATTATTTTATATTTTTTTCATATACTTTTTGTATATTTCTTACGTTATTTAAGTTTTAAAATTTTATTATTTTTACTCTAGCAGTGCAAAACCACTTTTAAAATTAATTTAAAAGTTTTGATAACAACTTAAGATAAACAAATAAAATAAATCATGATGTACAAACAAAAGTGGAAGATTTCAAAAAAGTTGTCATTTTTATTTTTAAAACCTACATTGATTTGTGGCCACAGTTTATTATTATAATTATAAAATTATAAAAAACAAAATAACAAAAACATAAAATAATTTTTTAAAACTAGATGTCATTACGCATTAATCATTTTTACTGGGATACACAAAGAGATGTCAAAAGAAAAAATTAAAGAGAGGTACATACATACTAATGGTCTTAGTAATAAAAATTTTTCAAATTTATTAAAGGTTTGCAAAACGAAATTTCCATGACAATTTTTTGATAAATTTAATAAAAATTCTTTATGAATAAGGGTGTAAGCTACAACTAAGATTTTTCGACAAATTTATGCTGTTAAACATTACAATCATTTGTCTAGTCTTATAAACCTATAAAATACTATAATTACTTACAAATAGAGTTTATTCTAGTGCAGAATGTTGAATTTAAAAATTTTATTCACACTTGGCGTAGAGCATGTTCATACATACTTGTACACACACACATACGTTCTTTGGTTGAGCGAAAAAAAATCTATTCAAAATATTCAAGGCCACATAAAAAACAACCAGAATAAAAGAACTTGTTAGAAGTTCAGTAACACGCAGAATAAATTTACAGTATTGAGCAAAACAAAAGTTATTACTGCCACATAATAGTAGCTTAACAGTTTAACTTGAAAATTATCTTAAAAAAGTGTAAATACAGGATGGGCTAAAAGTCAGGCCTGCATGTAAAAATTTAAGAGGGTAGAATTTTACTTTTCCAAATTTTATTGACTGAATTATATCAAATTCATTTATTACACACAGGCATTATTTTCGACCTACCCTATATATTATAACAATGGATTTTAAATGTTGCAAATACAACATTACAAAAACTAAGCATAAATCTCTCCTCTCTTTTTAAATGAAAGAAAATCTGTATGTGTTAATAACTCATATTCCTTGCGAAAACTTAACTAATCGTTCTGTTTTTACTGCAGGTTAAAACAGCTAATGTTATTATTGATTTTAATTCGTTCAAAAATTTTTTCTGAAAATTGTTGGTCTCTTCTGTTTTGCACTCTACTGTATTAATTTTTGGCGCACTTGAATAAAACTAATACAACATTTGTTTAATTTTGACATTATTATATTGTCTATTGTATAAAATTAAGTAAAACGCAAAAAAAAAAGCGAACCCTTTACTTCAATAACGAATTACAGCTTTGAGCATATGCACACATTTAAACTTTAAGCTTTTATTTAAGGGGAAATACAATAGCCGTTTGATGACAAAAGAATCAGTCGTAAATTTGTGGTGGTGGTCTTTTATGATCTTTTTATTCTTTATAAATTTATTTCACCATTTTCTTATTTAATAGTAGAAGTTGGCAAATAAAAAAGTAGAAATTTTATGAATTTTTTAAGTTTTTATTTAAAATTTTGCAAAAAAAAACTCATTTATTGGCATTTGGACACATTCTCTTAAAAAAAAAAAATAAAAAACAATACTTATTGCTCTTATTTGACCTTTATTTTATAAAATTTTCAAATTGATTCTTCACCTCGAGCTTGAAGAATCAATTTGAAAATTTTATAAAAAACAATAAATATTAATATAGTACTTAATCCAAAAACAAGGTGTGCTATTACTGAAATAACAAATGTTTTTTATATGACTGTTTAATCATCAGTCTGTACGTTTGTCTGTTTTAGAAAAAGCATTTCAGTATTTTTATTTTATTTGAATGGCTTTTAAAGCGTTTCTCTAAACAAGCATTCAGCTTTCTGGCTACATATTGTATGTATCATTAACAAAATCATTGTTTTTTTTAGAATAAGAATTAAAGTACATGTACTAAGTTTTTAAGCCCGCCATATGTGAGCGGCATAATTGAATACAGAAAAAAAATAAAACACACATTAAATAAACAAATTATATCCAATAATTATTAATAATCATTAATAATAAATAATTATAAAAAAATAAAGCATTTTATCTTTATAATATAATATTGATACAAAATTTTGAAACTTTAAATAAATATGACAATAGGACATGATAAAACAGCTTGTGAATCCACCAAATATTTTAATCAATTTTTATTCTGTACATTAGTTAAGGCCATGACTAACTATTAGATTATGTCGTTCGATATGTCATTGTCATATGTATTGTATGTTCAGATAGTGTGATAGTGTGGACAAAAGGTGCATATGTGTGATCGACTTTTTGACAAGTGTGTCCGATTTGATAATCTTTTGAAAATTTTTAAAAACAAACACGACTACATCAATTTTTTTTCATATTTTTACCACAAAAATTAATTAAAATTTAGCCTAGTTTGTTACTATATACTTATCTCTCAATAGCTATTCATAAAAATTAAGACAAATCGATCGCAAATCAGTAAAGTTATAGGCAAGAATTATATGAAAAGAAATATTTTTTTTTAAATATATCAAATTTCTCAAGCTTTTAAAAAACTTTTGGATATGCTTGTTACACTAAATTACCGACTGTAGCCCCAGAAATTATTTCTGAGAAAAACTAACAAATCGGTTTGGCCCTAACTGAGATATAAGCACCAAAATACTTGTATAACTATTTCGGCGTTTTTTCTAAAATTTAGCTTTCAGCCAATTTAGAGAGTCAATATGAAACAAAAAAATAAATAAATAAATAAAAAAAAAATTTAAAAAAAAAATTAAAAAAAAAACCAGTATACATGTTTGTGTGTATGTATGTTGTTGTTGTAATGTTGTTTTTGTGAAAAAAAAAACGAGGTGGTCGTGGGTTTTTGCTCATATCTCAGTTGTTTATGTACCGATGTTTCTGATTTTCAATACCGATCTACTCCCGAATATTTCTGATATTCAAATACCTTACCCGGGTCCAACCTATGTCGGGGGGGCTTCAAAAAGTAGATTTCAACATACACACGGACAGACGGTCAAACGGACAGACGGACAGACTGACAGAGCTTAATCGACTCCCCTATTCATAAGCTTTCAGAAAATATATACTTTATGGGGTCGGAAATGAAAATTGTAGAAATTTCACACGGAATGACAAACCTTTTTCACTGTGTGAAGGGTATAAAAATATAAAATTATTATTATAAATTGTTTTTGCAATTGTTTGTTTTGATATAAAAAACAAAACAAAACAAAGTATACTCACTACTACTTTTACTGCTACTACTAAGTACTACTATAGTGTTTTGTTGTTTTATTTACTTTCTGCTTTAGAAATGGTGTTCACAGTTTATTGGAATTACTTTAGGAAAAAATTCAAGTCGAAATAATTAAATAGATAAAAAAAATAAATTGTTAGAATAAAGTTATATTTTATCTTAAAAAATCATTTACAACTACATATAAATAAAACATATTAAGGTATAATAAGTCGACCGCAAAACATATAAGCAAGTATTATTAAATATGCAAAATAATAAGCAGTGTTGACAAAAGTTAGAAGAAGTCAAACAAAAATATTTAAAATAGAAAAGAAACTGAATTTAGACTTTAGGGTAAACGAACAACTGCAGCTTTAACCAAGAAACAGTCTAGAAAATTCGTTTTTATAATTAATAAAATTGCTTTAATATTTGAATTTGTTTTCTTATTAAAAGCAAGAACATGTCTATGTCCCATTATAAATTTATTTCAATAACACACGAAATTTAAAAAATTATAAAATCTTAATTATTTATTTGTTTTTTTCCTTAACTCAAGATTTCAGGCCGTCAAACCTTCAATTTTTTCTAATTATTGTGCTAGAATCTAAACGCCTGCCAATCAATTAACTACAAGAACTGGCTTAAAGCAGTTCAAACTGCCACTTGATAATATTCACTGATGATTTTTTTTTTAAACTCTTATATTTGTTTATATACATAAATAATTAAAGAAAAATACAGAAAACAAAATTGCGAAACTATTACGTTTAATAGATAATTTAGCAAACACATACAAAGCTTAAATTTTATTTTTAAAAATATTTAAGTTTTAGCGACTTTATTGCTAACATTTGTTTATAAAGTAAATTAAGTGTGGTTCGATGTTTATAGTTCTTTTTTATCTAGAAAGTGGGTGTGGTAAAGATTATATTTAAAATATATGAAGTAAATAATGATTAGGGTAAAACATTAAACTGAAACTAAGCTGATGATTAACACAACAAATTATTACCAAATTCTAACTAACTTTAAATAAAAGCAGGCGCCTAGCGTACAATTTTATCTTCATTCGTTATCTTATTTTAATTTGTTTCACAGGTCTATAACAATAGCAAAAGCAACAGGCGATATTTTATTTAATCTAACTAACACAATAGCAAAATATTCACCTTAATGTGTGCTGCCAATTATTACATTAAAAAAAATACGTTTATGATCTAATAAAATACTTTACTTTTTAAAAAGGTTTAACAAATTTAAAAAAGGTAAAATTTTTAACCATATTTTCTCTTAGTTTTAACAGATGTTTTCTTCTACTGTTTACATTCAACCGCTGGGGTCATGTTGCATGTGTTCCGGCCTTTGTGTATTGTCAGTACGAGGCATATGGCTCCTTGGAGCCATCACTTTAAAGAACTAAATCACTGCTGTACGTATTCTAGACTGAATATTGGTAAGGTCTCTGTGGCTAATAAAAAGCGTAAAAACAGATTCGGCGTTAGTTTAATATATAATGCTCGAGCCAAAGTCGGACTTCGGGTAACCACTTAAATTTCCGGGTGCTGTTGCATTCTCTACAGAAATAAAGAATAAGAGTTTAATGACTGATGCTTGCAGAGATGGTGGTTTTGCGGGCTTTGGGCAACCATTTACGTCTCGTTGTTATTTTACCTTTTAACAGAAGTAGTTTATTGATGACTTGTTCGGATTTTTTTTTTTTACCACAAATTCGATTCTGTTGATGATTAACGTAATGAGCTTCGTAGATGGCAGCTGTGGTCATAATTGAGATGTACAGGGGCGTTAATCAAATCACATTCATTCTGCATTTTATACAAATTTTAAATATTTTCCATTAAGCTCTTATTTTAGCTGAGTGAATATGTAGTAAAATGTAGTGAATATGACGTCATTTATGTTAGTTACTCGTTGAAAAATTGCTAAATTTGTACTTACTGTCTTACATAAGTGCCTTTTCGTATGCAGTAAGGGAATGTTGAAATAATTCTAAGTTTTCCACCATACGCAACTGTATTAGTTTGGGAAATATATACAAAAGGCCAGGAAAAATATGTTCAGATAACAAAATTCTGATAATAGTTTTGCTAGGTTAAGTTATAATTAAATTTAATAAAAAAATTGGCACTTAAATTAAGTTAAATTAAAAATACAAATTTTGCGACCTGTGTTCTACATGAGGTGTTGGGAATCATCTAGACGCTCAAAAAACTGTTTAAATATTGGAATGGAAATCAAGCTAAAATTTGAATACGTACAGTCACGGTGTAAATATATAAGATGATAGCAATTCGTAGAAGATTTTTCGATGAATTGTACATTATAAGAGAAGAGAAAGAGGGAGAATGTATTAAATTTTAACATATGGAAAGTAGCAGCTGATGAATTGAGGCTACCTAGTTTAATGTACCTTGCGTATAGTTCTACAAATGTAGATTACCTATCAGATCAATGTTGATCCGATCTATAAATTAAGCGCCACCATCGGCACCATTTCGATTTCATTTGTTTTTTATGCAACAAAACAAAAAAAAAAATTAAATGAAAAAAAAATTCTAAATTTTCAAAATCAACGTTTCGTAGATATACAAAAATTAACATACATAAACCACGCCCACAATTCGTATCTGTTCCAGTTTTTGCTGAGCTATACAAATTACATCATACTCATTTTCAACTCTTTTGCTTATAACTTCCAGACATGCAATAAACAATATTGACACTGAATGGAAGCATATTCTATAAATTTGGTAAATCATTTCTTATTCTATATATTTTTTATAAGTCAACAGAATCTTTGCCTTCAAATTTTAATTATTTTAATACAAGTCGGCCTTGTGTAGGTTTCTGTGGGGTTCTAATTAGTTTTAAATAAATTTAACGAAAATATTAAGCCCGTATTAAAATCTTGAAATAGTAGAAAATTTTGCCTCAATCTAAAATCCTAATTACTTCCTTAATAACAATTTTATTTGCAATCTAAATGCTAAATACAGGATGTGTCACCAAATTCTATTCATTATAAAAATTGTAATGATATGTAATTATTGCATAATTAAATACTTACTGCCATATTCATAAAATATATATTTTAGGTTTATTGAAGGCTTATTTGACAGATTTCTCTGCAACATCTGTCAAATAAGCTTTTAATAAACCTCAAATATTTTTTATGAATACAGCAGTTGTTAAGTAAGACATTTTAATTGTAAATATATTTCCTAAAAATTGGAATTTTTTTTTTTTGATTAATTCCAAATTATTGGCTTTTTTACAAATAATTAAATATGCATACATTTCACTGTATAGCATGTTAATTCTGTCTATGGTAATCAGACAGTATTTTAAAAATAATCTCTCTAAAGATATTAAAAAAAGTAGTACCAAGGCTACAAATTATAGCTATAAAATTAAATTTTGAAATTTAAGAATAAACTTGGCATGAAGAGCATGTTTTCCATTTGTCTGAAGGTATTTTTTATGAAGAATCGAAACGTAGTAAAATTGCTTCACATTTGCAAAGTTTACGAAATCTTAAATATATGTTTTTATAATTATAATCACTACTGGTAAAATAATTTACAACCTGTATTTCATACTTATATTAACAGGGTGTTTTATAATTTATTTTTATGGGCATTAAAATTCATTTCTGTGATTATTCTATTCAGTATAATACGATTGAATACGTAGATCAAAAAATATATATTTGTTGACAAAATGTTGGGTTTCAATCGTGAAAACGAAAAAATGTAGTAATAAACTTTTGCATAAAAAACTTAAAATATCTAAACTAAATACTGCACTTTAAAAATTGTATTTTAATATTTGTTTACCATAAAATCTAACACATTAAGCTAAATTTTTGCTTTTATAGAAAAAATGTTTTCTTTTTCATTTTTATAATAGATATTTTAATAACAAACAGATAATCTTTAATGCAAGGACAATTGCTGCTGCAATCAATGGAGAGTAATGAAAGAGTGTAAATTAATATAAAAAGAAATACAAAATAAAAAGCGAAAGTAAATAATACCGTGTAATTAAAAAAAAACGAATAGCCTAGATAATGAGGGAGGCAATTGAGAGAAAGTGCTTAACACAAATCCTTAAAAACAAAACAAAAAAAAAAAAAGAAAAGAAACGCGTAAAAGAAAGATATTTTGAAATGAAAATTAAGAATAAGTATGGCACTAGATAAATATGTAAATGTTAATAAGGCGTTAGATAATTCCTACGTAGACTTAAAGGGTTAAACCTTTTATTGTATTTAATAAGCATCAAAATGTTATCGATATTAAACCGTTAAAGGCTTTATTACGACTAATTAAATGACAATTTATTGAAGTTTGAAAAATAATTGCATATGAAATTTAAAGAGGCTACATCTATTATATTTACTAAACTAACTAACTTTTAACATAAATTTCGTCATATCGATTTAATCCTTCAGATATTACTCTCCGCAAAATGTGATCTAAAAATAAATTTTATAAATTGCAGATAAAAAAAAACAATTCCTGAATATTTTAAATTTTCCCACATGTGACCTTCTTGAAATTGCATAACTAAATTTTAAATCGAGTTTATATGATTGTTTTTGAGTAAGAAAAAAAAACGATATTTCCAAACACGAAGTACATTCTTAAGGACTTCACAACCACATTTACAACAACACTATTTTTATATTGTTTTATTTTGAACTCAATTTTAATATCGTTGTTGTGCAAGTGAATGGTTTATTGTTGTAAGTGAAATTTTAATTAATATTTCTTTGTCATGTCCTTGTAGGCTTAATTTTTTTACTTTTTCTTTATTAAAATTTCTGTCAGAATTGAGATATTATATTGTTACAAAAAGAATCCTATATATTAACCAAGAGACCAAGGTACCTCCATATAAAATTATATTAAAATCCATCTAATAGTGCTTGAGCTGATTGAGTTCAGAAGGACAGAATGAGAGACAAACATAAAAATAATAAAAAAAGTGGTGTTTTGTTCTCTAAATCATTGTATAAACCAACATCAAAATTTTTTAACAAATAATTCATGCACAGACTCATTTTTTTATATTGTTTTTGTATAGATAAAAAGTTGGGCTAGAGTTAGCATTTTCCCATACTCAAAGCAAAAACAATTGTCATCATCATGAGCTGTCGAGTCTATTGATTAAAACATACATGTTACAATTCAGCAGTTGTGAGAAATTTTCGGCCAGTTACAAAGATCAAACGAGCACTTGGCATGTTATAATATTTGAAAAGCAGTCGAGTTTTTCGAAGCACTAAAATGGATTAAAATTTACAATAGAAACACGTTTATATGAGCTTCCAAAAAAGCTTTACTTTTATGTAGTAGTGTAAGTAAATTAATTAATTACAAATACTGTTATCCTTTCCTTAATATCAATCAGGTGTGTAAGCGAGAAAATTAGAAACACTCTATGCGTAAGCCTGGCATACTGCAATAGGCTTTGGCAAACGCGCATTTACCCTACGTTGCCACAAGCAAGTATTTACTTGCAAGTAGTGTATACGTATTACTAACGAAAATCAGGAGAAATGCCAAAAATAAAAAACAGAAAAATTTTTTGAGTGGCTACACAACACAGTGCAAGTTTATTTTTAAAATGTCGTCAACAAATAGACTTCAAACAAATAGCGCTGCTTTAATTGTTAATTAAGTGTTGTCAATAGCCTCTATTGAATGTTACCTTTAGACATGTAACTTTTGAATATAATTTTTTTTTTATTAAATTTTGATATTTATATTAAAACTTACATTTTAAATGAATATTTATATTTTTTCTTAATATTCTTCATATACATATTTATTCAAAAAATTAGCTGAATTATTTACCACAATTGTATGATATATAAGTGAGTTAACAAAAAACTCAGTATTAGACAACACTGTTTTTCGGCTTGTCACTTTACTTGCAGTAACTGTAAAAATTTTACTTGCTTAAAAATTTCTTCGCAAGCTGAGTCGCAGGTTGCCAAAGTGTGGTTGTGTTAGTAAAAAAGTGTTAGTGTATTGGTTTTTTTTCACTTGTACTTGCATGTGGCAACGGTGGGTTAGTTACAAAAAAGCAATGTTTTAAAGCGAGAGACCGTCATACAAATTCTATTATATACCTTCCGTAATCTAATTTGTAAGAGTCAACAATATGTGTTTTGTTTTTATTACAATAACAAAATACATGCAAAATTGGAACGCTTTACGCTCAACGCTCTTGTTTAGGGTTGGCTCAAAGTAAAACTTTTAAATTTCTCCCTTACAAACATGCTTCGTCCGAAGCACTATTTTTATATTGAGTTGCAGTTAAACGCAAAAAAACAGCAAAAAAATATTTTTTTATTATTTTCAGATAAGCAAACAATCCTTCTAAAGACCTACATATTTCGTTTTAAAGTCTACGGAAAAAATCACACATAAAGATTATTATTGTGAAGGTTATTCGAAATAGACAAATGATGACGTCTACTTCATCTTGTTGTGATGATAAAGGCACAAACACTCTAACATAAACGTATACATTGCGAATTAACTGATAGTGTTAACAAATAGCATAAGTATGTGCAAATATTAAATACTTTTCCGCAAATGAAATAAATAATTTCCTTTGTCGAATTTAACAAATATTTATTAATAACAATAGGTTACAATAAAATGTTGTCATTCAAATTGAAAAATAATTTTACATTAACTGTCGGATAAATTTTGAAACACTGCGTTAAATAGCATTTGCGTTTGACATTTATTATTTACTTTAATAATTTAGTTTAAGATTAAACCTTAAAAAAACTCTTTGTGAAAATAAGAATGCTTAAAAATTTAACACAAGCCTCAAACTCCAAAAAAAAAAGTTTTGAATATTAGTTTAAATATTTAAAGTTCGACAATAAATATAAATTAACTAGCTAATACACGGTGAGCTTCGCCACCCCAAATTTTAGTAATTAATTCATATGACAGGTGCCACGCCCACTATTGTTAATGCACCCATTTTTTCCATAAATATTTATTTGAATATCAAAGTTGCTTTTGCAAAATGTAACTACTCTAATCGATATCGTTTTCCAAATATACGAATTTTAGTATTTAATTCATATGGTAGGTGCCACGCCTACTATTGATAATGCACCCATTTCCTGCCTAAATGTTCATTTGGGTGTCAAAGTTGCTCTAGCAAAATTTTACTACTCTAATCGATATTGTTTTCCAAATATACGAATTTTAGTATTTAATTCATGTGGCCACGCCTACTATTGCAAGTACGCCCATTTTTTTACCCAAATGTTTGTGTGGATGTCAAAGCTTACCGTACTTAATTTGAAGACTCTAGCTGCATTAACTTTCGTGATATATATTTAATACTTATTCTTTTATAGGGCGTGGCACCACGCCCACTTACAATTTCAAACCAAAGTATAGCCTATAGTTCCTTCCAGACATACAGAAAGATTCTGTGAAAATTTCAAGGAAATCGGTCCAGCCGTTTAACCGTCTAAAAAGCTCAAACAAACATACAAACATATAAACATACAAACACACATTGATTTTTATATATATTGATTTATAATATTTATAAAAATTTTAATTTTTTTTATGAGTTAAGAAAGGTTGTTCATTTACTAAAAAGCTTCAACTATTTTTTTTTACTTAATTTTAAAGTAGATGGCATTTTTTTACACAAAATCTAATATTAAACGTAACTAATCCAAAAAATTTCAATAAAAATAAATAAAAGCTTTTACTAAACGAACAAATTTTTTGTAAAATTAAGATCTTAATGCCAGTTTAGTATTCCGAGTTGAACTAAATTGTTTGGAATTGATGCAGCATTGTTGCTATAAACAGCAAAACGGCAATAACAATTTCAACAATTTGATTTCACTAAAAATGCAGAACTGGCACTAAATAATTTTCTTTAGAGCTTTAACATATGAAAAGCTTTTAGAGAATGGATGGATGGATCTTCACGCTATACCCTCAAGAACATTTCATTTTCACATACACAACAACATATTTTCCTTTCTGATGATGACTGTTTTAGAGTCATATTAAAACATATGACATCAAATTACAGTTTTTATACCCTTCACCTGTGGTGCACAAGGGTATATATAGCTTTGTCACTCCGTTTGTAATTTCTACAATTTTAATTTCCGACCGCATAAAGTACATATTTTCTAAAAGCTTATGAATAGAGGAGTCTTTTAAGCTCTGACCGTCTGTCCGTGTGTTGGTTGAAATCAACTTTTAGAAGCAACCACATGTTCCTTATACCTGTGTATGGTATCAATATCCGGGAATGAATCGCTATTGAAATTCAGCATAATCGCCCAATAAATTTCTGAGATATGAGCAAATAAACACGACTGCCTCTGTTTCCTATATTTTTACCACCAAAATTAAAATTTTGAAGCCATAGAATAATTTATAGGTACCTTTGCTACTATTTATAGATATAATATGCCTCTAGAGATATTCGTAAAAAATTTTAGATAAAGCGGCCTCTAATCGGTAAAGTTATAGGCAAAAAATTTTTTTTTAAATATTTATTCCAAAAATTTACAAACGAAAATCAAATTTTTTCAGCTTCTAGACAACCGAGAGAGTTAATATTGGTATCATCTAAAAGGACTTGACTAGCGCAATATAAGCACTATAAAAAAATTAAAAATCATGTTGGCCGCCACTACAAGTTGGCGGACAATAAATTTAAAAATGGGTCAAATCTGGTATTTTAAAATGTAACTTCTTGAACCCCCTTAATATTGTTATTAAATGAAAGGGCTTGACTAGCAGAATACAGATAACTACGTAAAATTTCAAAATCGAGGATGGCGTTGGAAATAATAAAGAAAAATGGCATAAAACATGAAATATAAGTTAAGCTACGATGTGGGATTATACCTATGTACATGATGGTGAAGGGTATTATCAGATTCGGCACGGCACTCTTATTTGTTTTCTGTTGTGATTGAAATCTACAGAACATTGGATTAGGAAATTGGTATGGAAATGTATAGTATTTTATATCGGGTAAATGGCCTCTATGTCGGTTAGTCAAAAATGTTCTGTTTCCGTCAGCCAAATTTTATTTATTTATTTTTTTCAAAACTAAGCGTTCTCTCATCTAGTACTAAAAGTTTGTAAACCTTAAAGTGACAGCTGTCAAGTTTTTTTTTTTTTTTGGGAACAACTTATTACTACTACTATCTTTCTCGGCAGTAAATTTAAATCTTAAATTAATTTTTGCACACCCTTTTTTCAAACAAATAATATTTTAATTGAGAAAAAAATATAAAAACAAGTTCATTTATACATATATAAACGTATATACATATGTGAAACATTTTTCTTGTTTGTATTTCATTCAATGTAACCTAGAGCTCTATTCCATGTGTACACACACTGTCAAAATTCCGAATTTTATTTTTTTAATAAAGAGTTCACTTAATTTAGAATTTTTTAGCCACAAATTTTCTTAACTTTAAAATTATATAAATTTTCCTGTAGTTTTACGACTTTGTAGTTTGTAGTTTTTTATTATTATTATTTTAATAATATTTTATTTATTTTAAAGTGTTCGTCTGCCAAATTTGTCTTTAGAAAAAAAAAGAAATGTTTTGTACCCCAAGTCCATAAGCAAATTAATTTGGCTGCAAGTTCAATTTATTTCGACTTTTTGCACGGTACAGTGTCAAGCGTTTTTTTTTCTTTTTTCTTTGGCTGAAATGTATTTTGGTAAAAAATAGTTTTATGTAGATGTGGGTGTTTTTCTGTTTTAAAGCAAATTTCAAAACTTTTTTTTTTTTATTAAGCATTAATACTAAATAATATTTATTTATATATTTTTTGCCTTTTTTTAAGAATCCAATTAATTTGGAGTGGACAGCAAAACAAAATATTATTTTTTATTAAGTTTTCAAATTGAATAAAACACGGTCTTTGCAATATTTGTTTATGACTTGTTTCCGGTAAAGTTATATACACAGTTTTCTTTAAATTGATATACAATACATATGTATATCTTCGCTACTCTGACGTAGTTGGTTATGTGAGAATTTTTAAAATATTTTTATTGCTTTATTTTGATCCTTTACATCTATCCACTAAACCGTTTGGGGATATCTGAAGTGGTTCGAAAATAGACAACAGTCGGTATGCCTTAGTTTTATACTGTAAAGCAACAAAATAAAATGCTTTTTTGTCTCTCCGGAAAACTCCGAAAAAACACATAACTAAATTTGTTAGAGCGACAATACATCAAACCACTTCGCAATGGTGTTTTTTAATTTGTGACTTTGATAATGATTTAATTTCTCATATTCTACATATTTTGTCTTTAAGCATACATATTTCAAAATTGACATTATTTGTTAACATTTTTGAATGTAATTATTTTGATTTATAACAATTCGTTTAGTTTTTTTTAATACAAACTTATAATAACCATTAATGTTAAACAAACTAGTTTAAATTATCAATACCCAGCAAACATTAGGGGATAAGTATGAAATAAAAAAAAATATTTTTTCTTTTTATAAAAAAAAAACAATAAAAATAAAGTAAAACTAATAAAAAAAAAACGTTAAAAACAAAGGCTTTTCCAAAATTGAGACTAACTCAGCAAAAACTAGGTAATGACTTGCTCTTACTAAACAACATACTTTTCAATGACTGAGAAGTGTTTTAGTAATGACTTGATTTATAATGTGATACGTAAGTATTTATTTTCAGACATTTGTTTAGATACACACACAATACAATTTCTTATTGCGAAATTTTTTAGAAGTCATTTAAATACATAACTTTTTATAATTCTCATTTAGTTTAACATGCTGAGGGTATAAGTAATAATGTTTTGGCAAGGCAGTTCATAAGCAAACTGATGATTTATAGAATTTTACTGATGATTTTTAAATTCCAAAATAACGTATCGCAGAATAATCAAACCGAATTTTCATCTTTAAAAGAATCGAACGACTTCTGTAAGCCCATATTATTAATGGGTTATTTAGGTTGTAAAAATCTAGTTCTTATTTAAGTCCCCATTTATAAGCGAGCGTTATACTTATTATATACTTATTTGAGGAAGCGAAGGTGTTAAGTACTTGCCTTAATGGCATCGCCGTGTTAAAATAATGGGTTTAGATGCTAAATTGTGTATTGAAGAACCATTTCAACTCATTATTTTGTAATGTGTTGGTTTGCTTGAAATATAATATTTAAAAGTAATGTGAGGTCAAACTTTACTGCTAGCTGGGTAAACGCTTTTAAGTGCAAGTATGTAAATTTAATTTAAATTTGCAATAATTTTTTTTTTTTTTTGATAATAATGATTTAATATCTCAACTAGTTTAAAGTACACACAAACATTCTTTTTTTTTTAACTTGATTTTCAAAACCAAAACAAATATAAATAAATATACATATGTAAGTATGTGTGTTGAAAAGTTTTAAATGTTTGTTGTTTTTTTTTTACTAATAAATAATTGTAATTGATATTTACATTAGGTCATCGAGTTTTTCACGTTTACGTGCAAAATTCACTATAGTCATATAAGGTCGTCCAATATTTTTGCAAGATTTTTATTAAATAAAGCAAATTTATTAATTTTCAATTGTTTTTGTTCAATATAAGGTACATACAAATTACTTAAGTTGTAATTTACAGGAAAAGGAACAAAATTATTAAAAAAAGCGTCTTTTAAAAATATTTTTTTTTGAAAAATAGATAAAAACGTTATTTATGCAGTAATTAAGCTGAAGTTAATTATTTATAAAAAAAATCAATAAAAAAATGGTAGACAATTTAACATTTAAATAAAGTTGTTTTTAATGAAAGTAGAATATATTTCATTAAATTATTTGTGGACAATAGCAAAAAGCACCTAGCAACGCTACTAAGCTAACATTTAGTAGCGAAACGAAAGAAAATATTATTTATTTTCTAATGATTATGGGCCCTATTCATAAAAAATATTTTAGGTTTATTGAAGGCATATTTATTTATTTATTTATTTATTTATTTATTAAATTCAAAGTAATATAAAAAGCCTTTCCTTAGGCCAATAACAATATATTACAAAAGCAATGTACTGAATACTAAAATAAAAGAAAGAATTAAATATTAACAAAATTACATAAAAAAATTTTCACAAATTTTCATATTTGACAAATTTCTCTACAACATCTGTCAAATGAGCCTTTAATAAACCTAAAATATTTTTTATGAATACGGCCCTATTTCGTTAAGTAAATTAGCAAGCAAATTTTATATCATTTACTTTTTTGACAATATGTTTTTTTTTTGGTTTTTTAGCCTAAAATGTACTTTAATGGCAGTAGACTACTTTTATTTTAAATATTATTTGCAAATAAAAATTCCAAAAATTAGTAAAATATTTAATTGCTTAATATATCGAAATTTGCAATGTGCAGACAATTGCATTTATTAAAAAATCTCCTTAATAAACTTTGTTGAATTTGCAAGTGAGTGAATTGTATAACACCAACGCGCACGGTTATTAAGCGATTCAATCTAAAACAGCTGAATTAACATTTTAATACATAACTTGTTGCTAGCGATAACATAATTTTTTCTGGAAATAAAAAAAAAAAACAATTATGCAGTTGTTTTTTTCATTTTTGTTGTATTTTATAAAAGAGCACGAGTATTAAGAATGTAAACAATATAACAATAAAAACAAAAACAATATTAAATAATAAAAACAACCCGGTATTTAAAGCGCTTTATATTGTTAAATGATCTTTGTAATAATTTTTAACAATGAGACAACAACTACAAGTTAAATATATACCTACTAAACAAATAAATGAACAATGTTTACAATTCAATATTTTTGTTAAAAACAGTTTTGTTTATAAAAAAATAATCAAATAATTTAATCATAAAAATAGGTATAAAGACATAGTAAGTCCTCGCATTGACAAAAAGATGCTGTACGAAAATAATAATTAAATTTAAATAAATTTGAATGTCAAACAGTGTGACATTGGGGGCTGGCATTCTAGCAATAGGAAAAGAAAATTAATTTTGTTTTAAGTTCACTTCCTAAGCACTTGAGTGCTTAAAACTGTTAATGCTTGAAGAAAACACTCCAATCGCATGCTTGTGTCTGATTGTGAATATTTTTTTTTTTAATTTTTTTATTAATATATAAAATTTCCAATTAATTAAGAAAACAAGTAGTTATTAAAAGCTACGTAAATCTATTAATATTTCACCATGTACGCCTTTAAATAGTTTTAATGTCACTCTAGAGATTGTTCAAGGGTGTGCGATTAAAATAAACTTTTTTTTAAGGGTCTTTAATACATATTTAGTTCATTTACTAATCTTAACAAATACATATACATACATATATTCTAAATTTACTTTTAATAAGTTTAACCAAGACACAAGATCATTCTTAAAACAATAAATTATTTGTGTCATCTGTTAATATTTAATGAGGCCACCACCATTAAAACAAAAAAAAAATCACAAAAAATTCCACACTAATCTGCCACCAAAAAAAAAAAAAGAGATAAAATTAAAACACAGAAATTTAAGAAAAGAACTATAAAAGAAATGTATGAAGGAAAATGGTAAAAGGAAATTTGCAATAATATTTAAGTGGGTGTTTAAAGGTAATATTTATACATACTGAAAACTCAAACAAATATGCCCAATTCACAACCTATCGTACATAGGTGTTGCAAGAAATTCACTTTACAAAATACTATAGTGTTTACTTTTCCATCTCTGATATATTTATACGACATTTCATAAACATATGTACATATATACATAGGTAAAATTGCTGTAAAAATATGTGTGTTGTACAAAATGCTAAGAGAGAAGTTATTGCAAACATTTTTACGAACATTGTTTTATTCGACGACTTTTGTATTCTACGACAGGTTGTTTATAAATTGGGCCAATAGACCAACCATGTATGTAAGTCAGGATGTACTTTTTGTTATTAAAAGTACTTAATTATTAGTATAATAATTTTTCTAATTTTAAATAATAATACTATGTATATCATTTATATATTTAAAAAATAAACGAACAGGTGCTTCTTGTAAAAAAAGGTACAAATATTTACGAAAATGAACAGAGAAATAAAACTTAATGAAACTTTATATTTCAGTTATAAACTTTGACAAACTCCTTTTGACAGGTACATGCATAAGTACATATGAGTCATTAAAAATTCCAGATGAAAGCAAAAGTACATAAATGTTCCATCCCTGATTAAAAGTAAAATAAATAAAGCTTTACTGCCATGTGACACTTAATAAATAGTAGCAAAATGAAATCACAATTACTTTTATTTAGCAAATAAAAAAAAAAAGTTTTATTTATTTACTTGTTGATGCAGAAATCAGGGATGCCATGTTAAACATTTACGCAAAAGCATTAAAATTTTTAAAACAGTATTAAAAATCAAGTTCATTTTAAATTTGATAAACTGTTCGATTTTATGATTTTTATTTTGTTCTACATACCAATATTTTGATTCAAGACCTATCTTTAAGTTTTAATTTGCATAAGCAAGTTCATACAATTGTTTTAATTTCTAAACATGGTGGGTGTAAAAACTTGACAATTTTTTCGTTTATAAATTCTTTTAAATTCTTTTCCAGATTATATAAACAATACCTGAAGAATACATAATGAAGAGATTCACAACTACCCGAAGAACCAGAATAATATAATTTTACTATTGAAATAAGTCATCAATTATTGTATAGCGTTACATATCGTTAGCATATCGTCAACATTTTAACGCCATAATTTCTTTCTCTGAAGCAGTGATTCCTTGCTGAATTCTTCTTCAACACTAATATGGTACCGTAAGAGGTTTTTCTCAAAGCGGTAAACCACGATTAATTCGTGTTGCATAAAATATTGAACGTATAGAACAAAGTGTTTACGATATATCGAAATGTGTTCCAGAAGTCGTTATTCTCAGCTAGGAATTGCTCGTACATAGCTGCATAGCATTTAAAAAAAAAATCTCACAGATTATCGGAAAAGTCTTATTTTTGCATTAAAATTTAACAGTTGGCCAGAAATAAAATAACTATTAAAAATCTTATTATGAGTGATAAGGCTCATTTTCAATTTAATGGTTTTGTTAATAAGCAGAACTACAGTATTTTTGGTTTTAGTAATCCGAGATCCATTCATCAACTTCAATTGTACTCTCTTAGGTGTATAGTTTGATGTGGTGTTACATCTGAAAATATCATTGGGTCACCTTCAAAAATGAAGATGGAAGTGATGTAACCATAAATGAAGATCGGTATTGGTTAATGGTAGAACATTTTCAACGTCCTGTTATTAAAAACACACATGAGATGAGTTTCAGCAGGATGGAGGAACTGCCCGAAACACAATGACATGTGTCATTTAGATTACCTTATTTTAAATACTTAGTGCAAGAAAAAACTTTTTTGTATATTTTATAATCTAAAAAAAAAATAAAATATATAAACGAAAAGTTATTATATTTTTAAACCCGTGGTAATCTTTGGCGCAACCCTGCATTTGTAATTTCAATTGAAAGATATTTTGATGAATTATTAAATTAGGTTCGTTTTAAATCCAATATGCCAACTCGAATTAAGTGCCCTGGTAGGCTCGACACTAGTATGCTAGTCTGCCAGCATGGGCGTTGCGAGTTTGATTCCTGCCAGAGACTTTGATATATTACACTACAACAGTTGGTGTCTTCAATAATCCGCTCAGTTATTTAAATCATAATATACAATAAATAAATAATCACTCTTATTTCGGTTGTCCATGACGTTAATATTTGTGAGTATTTTATGGTGTTTTCTTTTCTAGCAAACAATGTTGCCCTTTTATTATTAAGCACTTTTCAAAGGTCACCTGCACCCTAATAAAATGCTACCTTTATAATCAGCGGAATAGAACAGAAATTTTCACCTTTTTTACATGACAGCCTATTTTTATGTAAAACTGCATTTCTTGCTTCCATTTTAATAATTTGGTACCAAAAATTATTTTTAACCACTAGAAAAACTTAATTCTCCTTTTTAATATTAGCTGTTAAAGAGTGCAATATTCTAACCCTTTGATTCAATTCAGGGTACGACATAAAACTTTTTTTTTAAATTTTTATGGCAACATTATTACAAAAGAACATGTCACCCGTTTATAATATTGCATGTTTTTCAGAAAAGAACACAAAAAAAGGCATAGGGCAGAATTAATGCAACATTTACGTCAGAAAAGAAAACACCATTAAATTCGACGCGTATTTACGTTAAACAGGCAATATGGAGGTAAAATGTAAAATATACAACATTTTACTTTTAACAGCACAATATTTAAGCGCAATGTTTATTTTAATGCAGTGCAACATGTTCTTAATATATTTCATATGGTTTAATTATGTGGCATCCCTTTTTAAAAGTACAAATAAGCATGTGAATAGATTTTAATTTTGTTTTGTCTTTACTTTAAGGCAGCATGTGCAATAATTATATTATGTGCGGTTGTTTTCCTAATACTACATATAAATAAACAAATTTGCATTCTCATACATACACACATACTTATTTATGTATGTGCATATATTAAACAGCCATTCGCACATTAAATTACACCCATAAAATGCATTTAAAAACTATTGATAATTTATTTTTTGGCAAGTAAAGTGCAATTTCTTATATTATTTTTTCTTTAATAATTTAGGTTACAATGACACTAGTATTTTATATTTAGGCGATTTTTTACTCTGTCTGTTTGCCTGTCTGTTATATGCAAACGTATACAAAATACAAAAATAAAATCGAATGCGCAAATAACATATAAAATAAAATAATTTTTTATAAAGTGCAAGTTCTTTTCATTATCACTCTTTGATCTTTTCTTCTATTATACACTTTCATATGGTCATACTACATATTTATGACATGTTTTACCTTATAAATGGGAACAATCATACGCGGGTGATATTCTGTTATAAAAAGATGAGTGAGCGTGAGAAGGAGAGAAGAGAAAAAAACATTTTTTTTTTGTTAACTATTTTAAATTTCTTCTTCTACATTGTCCATAGTGTAGCAACAAATATGTATGTTTATGTCATATTAAAAGAACAAAATTTACATTTTTAGAACATTCTGTCATTTAAGAAAAAAAATAAAAAATAAAATAAAATATAGTATGTATTTTGTATATATTTAGTTAATTTCAAAATTTTTTTATAAGTTGTATGTATTTCAAATAGTCAGAAAGATAGAAAAAACTTTCCTATAGATAATTATATGAATGTAGTGTTTACCCATCAGTTATTTGTTTGTTTTTGCAAAAAAAATACAATAAAACTAAATAAAAGAAAAAAATAGGTAAACAGTTAGGTATATTGTTTATAAACTTTGTTTTGTCTAGAAATTAAAAAAAAACACTTAAAAAATGTTTTATGGTTTTTGCCATTTATTTTTTGAAATAGAAATTCAATGTTGAAAGCCAAATGTTTATGGGTTTTGCTAAAATAATAAAAACAAATTTTTGATCACATTTGGTATGTGATAAAAATAAAAAAATTTAGCACTTAAAACTCACTTTTAAAATTTATAAAAAAAAAAGAAACTAAATAGCTATACGTTTTTGTCTTACAACCACAAACCACAATAAAAATTTTAAATTGTTTAAATTTATAATTTAATATCGAATAATTTTATTGTTTATGATTTCATTTTATTCAGTTTTAAAAAATCACTAATAATTTTTTTTTTACTTAATAAAATTTTTTGTTTTTAGAAAATAAAAAAAAGTAGCACAATATTTTAGAGATAAGCCAACACTTTATACCGCCATGCACCTAAATAAATTTGCAATCATTCAAATTTAATAAGAAATTCGTAACTTAGGTACGTTTCGTATATTCACAAAACAATAAATGTACCAAAAAGTACTTTTTATTATATTTTAACTTTATTACCGAGAAGACAACTTTGCGCCTCAGATTTTCGTTTAGAACTGAACTAAAGTGTTGAACTTAAACGACAACAAACATTTCGAATTTTCAAAATTGTATTTACTAGAGCCCCAAACAAACTAGCGAAATCAAGGAAAATAAACAACTTAATCAGCTAGGGGAGGAGGCCTCTTTTGCATTCAAAATATAAGTGAAAAAATAAGCTCGCCACTAACAACAAAATCAAAGTTTTTTTTATTTTGTTTAAAAATTAGTACATACAGAATCAACACACAACACACCACGTATAAGAAATATCTCTGCTGTGATGAGCTTTGAGAATTAGCAATTCATTATTTGTTTTATTAATGTGTGTGCGTATTTTTATTCATATTTTTTTCTTTAGCAAAAAAACAAAAAACAACATCATATTTACACAAAACAATTAAAGAGTATTGAGTGAGATACTCTTTGCACTTAGTTTAAGCTTCTCATTATTATAAAGTTTGTTGTATTGTATTTCTAAACCCCTTATTGATTTGCAAATTTTTAGCTTTTGTACATATAAGTATATAAAAAAAAATTTATTTATTGATAAAGTGGTTGGGAAAAAGCTTTATTTCTCCCCACTCTCGTTTAACATCAAAGATTTTTTGTTAGTTTACCTTAGATCATAATGGGATGGCGTTTTCTTCTTTTCCTTTTGCTAATAAGTTTTGAAGGCAAGTTTAGAAAACAAAAAATTGCTTGAAAAAAGCAGTAAATGCACAATTACAGTCCTTGAGTGATCATATTAATACCAGCTTCGGTCTTCCATCTGACATATAGCTAATGAGTGAAAGTAGTCGAAAGGCTACATCGCACGCTAACAGCGGATCCATGCACTGTTAGTACATTGAGAAAATCATCAATGCAGGCAAAGGTCTTTCAATGGATGAAATTTTTAAAGTTCTGAAACCACCTTTAGACAGGTTCGTATGGTGCTTAGTTGCCAGGAGTGCAGTAAAGGATTGCGATAAGCTGGATAATTTCGTTTACTACATGACATGAAAATCTATGTATATAAAAGTGAAACTCTGTGTGTGTGTGTGTGTGTGTTAGCTATATACTCCGAAACTGTAAAACCGATCGGACTCAAACTTTGAAAAGTTGTTGTACATATTCCAGGGAGTGTTTGTGGGTGCCAAAAAGTGGGCGGGCCACGCCTATAAAAAATTAGTTATCAGTTTTAGCTTCTTGCACTTAACCAATTTTCCTGAAATTTTGCACACATATTGAGCTGTCATGACTTTATAATTTCGTGATTAGAACGGTGGGCAGGGACACGCCCATAAAAAAGTTTATAATTTTGAGGTACTTGCTCTGGACCGATTTTTGTGAAACTTTGCACACATATTGAGTTATCATGACTATATGATTTCTTGATTAGAAAAGTAGGCAGTGTCACGCCCATAAAAAAAATTTATCATTTTCAGCTACTTGAACTTCACCGATTTTTCTGAAACTTTTCACACATATTGAGCTGTCATGACTACACAGTTTCGTAGTTAGAAAAGTGGGCAGTGCCACGCCAATAAAAAAAAAGGTAATATTTTTAATCTTGCACTTGATATTTAATTAAAATTCAGAATGCATTTGTATTCATTAAGGGGCGTAGCAACGCGCGCCGGGCTTGGCTAGTATTAAATATAATCGGAGTAGGATGCTGATCGAGAATGATGATATTTGTAGAATGTGCTTTGATGATGTTGAGACTGCAGCGCATGTAGTAAGCGAATGTTCAGCACTGGTAAGCGGAAGATTGAGGGAAATAGGCGAGCTATGGGGGACCTCAGTCTGAAGGAAATGGTACTGATTATCGCCCTACATATGTACATAAGTATATATAGAAGCTTCAGAGGGTGGCAATTAAAAAAATAAATAAATAAATTTTTGCCAAAAATATCAGTCAATTCAGTGAGGGAAGCTAAAATCCTTCTTACAAACTTGCTTAAAAGAGACATGATTTCTGTAAGGCAAATTCCCACTGGATAGCATTACTTTTATATTCTTAATATTCGAAAGTGTTGGTTGCTCTTTTTTCTTGTCAGGTGGTACGTAAGAGCCTCCAATTAAATTTTAGCAAAAAATTATGTCATACGTTTATAATCGCATCTTATTTAAAATATGATATATCAATGTTTTCGTCCTGAGAAAATCAATATTTTCATCTTAGAGCCATGAATATCAGTTGCATACCCCAAAATATCGAAATAGTAGAGCTCACAAAGAAACTTAAACTTTTGCTAAGGAAGTGTGGTGTTAGTCTCAACAATTTTTTGAAAGTGCCTACCAAAAAACAGTTTCGATTCGAAAGTTTACGAAAAACATTTTTCCGGTATGGCCTTATTTACATATTTGTGGTTGATAATTTAGTAATGCAATTGAAAAACTCTACCGCCAAGATATTTCCCTACATTTAAATTGATAAATGTCACAAATTTTGTTATACTTGCTCCCACCTAAACATGAGATTGTATTTTTCTTTTTCGATTAATAATAATTTGTGAGCATTTAATAGTAAAAAAGTAACGATTATAGCCTATAAACTAGGCTTTTCTGATAAAATAAAAAAAATAAGAAAAAAAAAATAACGATGTCAATAAAAAAACATTCAAAGTTTCTCGAGATAATCTTTTTCCAATTTTTTAAGAGAAATTATTAAATTTAATGAAACAATTTATAAGCAATTTGTTAAATCTGATTTAATTTATGGACAAAAAAAGAGTAATTTTATTACTGCCTAAAACATAAATTATAAAACTGCTTATATGTATGTACGTTCATATGTATGTGTGTAAGAATTACGTTCCTATACGAGTGTGTTTCAAATGAACTGTATTCTACCCACATTAATATTTTCATTTGATATTATTAACAAAATAAAACTTAATCATTAAATTTATTAAAGAAAAAGTTCGATTTTAGTTTTGAAACATATTCGTTTCACAAGTAAAAATTGTTAAAATTTGCACAATTTTTAAAAATCTAAGTGCGGTACTTTTTAACAACTAAAATTCCGCTAAACAATGAAGATCGACAGATCCGGTCTATTTATATAGAGAGTAATTTCAATATTTTTTTTATTTAATAAAGTACAAATAAATATGTGTTTGTGTACATACATATTTCTAAAATCGTTTGTGTGTAAATTGTTTACAGTAATGAACTAAATTTCCAGATTTTATTTGCTAAGGCCACCTGTTGAGGGTTTAAGCAGATCTATCACAACAATGATTTAAAAAAAGACTCAACCAAATAAAATAATATAATTTTAAATTTTTGTGCATACCACCCACCTCCTTCATTTATTTACCTACACACACACACACATACATTTATGTACAAATATTCACTGTAGTTGTCAACACACTTCCCTAGTAAAAGTGATCATAATATTGTTTTGAAATTTGCATGCTGGTGGGAATAAAATTCTAAATGATATTTCCAAGTTGAAAGTGCTTAATCAAAAAGCTTTCTAATTTTCACAGTTTCAGTGTTTGTTATTCTGTATTATTTTTTTTTTCGAAATTATATATTTTCAGTTTTAATTTTTGCCATCTGATATGTTTGCGGCATATAATTGTGTCAATTGTTTGTACAAATTAAACAGGGGTTGCAAAATAGTTTAATTATATTTTATTAAAACAAGGGATGTAAAGTGTCATGTCACGTAAGTACATACATACATAATAAATATGTATTAGTACGAGTACATAAAATAAATTCAACTAATTTTATAACCCGGAAATGCATAACAACCTAAAAGCAGAATATACACTTACAAACACATACACACATTGAAACTTTTTTCAAGTTTGAAAATAATTCTTTGTGTTTGTGCTTAAATTATATAAAAAAAATTTAAGTTTAACATTTTAAAAATATTGCTTTTTTTAAAAATGTTAAAATAATTCCGTGGTAAAAAGGAATAACTGCTTAAGTCGACATAAATTAAAATTAAGATATTAACACCAATACAATCCCTACTTCAGAGATACTACTTCAGTCGAATTTTTATCTAATTGAGACAGCTTTAGAGAAAGTTATGGCGTAAGACTTATTGTCTATAAATTTTTAAAAGCACAAAATCATTTGGAACAATAACTTATTTTGACTTATTATTTAACTAAATATATGAAAACTGATATGCTCTTTAAAAATGCATATAATAGTCTATATTTTAAAGAAAATTAATTTAAAAAAGCAAAGCAAAATTTTTAAGAGCTTTCCTGAAAACCAATAAAAAGAGACATAAGCAGTTTTTCCTTATTGCCACACAATTCTTTGATTTATAATCCAAATAATAATGAAATTTTGGGATATTAAAGGTCATTTTCAATAAGTCAGCATAAATATAACATCACACATTTGGTCTTTCTTTATACATAAATAAAAATCAAACGTCGTTAATTGGCAATTGCCTCACTTTACAGCTGCTGCTAATATTATTTTTTAAATGTTTGTCATAACTTAGGTTTTTACAGAAAGAAAAATTAACCACGCCCTCTATCGGAAAACGGCTAGACCAGCTTATTTTTTTTTTTTAATAATCTATGAAGCTCAAGAGTCTTTCATACTGACATATTTTCTTAAATTTTTAAATGGGTGCGGCATCCACCTTCCATATAAAATTAAATGATTATGTCACATATTCAGAGTACCGTAAAACCTTCTTCAAAATTCGTGTCGAGTATTATAATAACAACTTCCACAGTTGATATTAAAAAAGTACAATGGGCGTGGCACCTTCAATTAGAAGAAAATATATTTAATGAAATATCTAGAAACCTTTTAAATCTAAAGGGTGTTTTTTTAAGCCCGATAGAACTTGAAATTGTAAAAAATAACACAAAAAATTAAATTGTAATCAAAATTTTTTTTTATTCGAAAGATCAATACGTGACATTAACATTTGAATATGATTTCGGGCATATGGGCACCGCGGCTGTTCTTGACGAAGCGCATTCTGGACGTCCAATTTTGGGCCACTTTTTCGAGCACTGCTGGCCGTATGTCACGAATAACACGAACAATGCTGGCCTCCAAGGCGTCAATTGTTGCTGGTTTATCAGCATAAACCAGTGACTTCACGTAGCCCCGCAGGAAATAATCGAGAGGTGTCAAATCGCACGACCTTGGAGGCCAATTGACAGGTCCATTTCTCGAAATCAACTTATCGCCAAATTTTGATTTCAATAAGTCGATGGTTGCGTTCGCCGTATGGCACGTAGCGCCATCCTGTTGAAACCACATCTCCTCCGGATCAATGTCATCCATATTTTCAAACAAAAAATTATTGATCATGGTGCGGTAACGATCTCCATTGACCGTAACGCGAGCTCCGTCCTCATTTTTGAAGAAATAAGGTCCGATGATGCCACCAGCGTGAAAACCGCACCAAACGGTGCATTTTTCTGGATGTAATGGAGTCTGTAGGGTCTCTTGTGGATTGGTCTCGCTCCATATGCGGCAATTTTGCTTATTAACAAACCCGTTAAGCCAAAAATGCGCCTCATCGCTGAACACAATTTTGCGATAAAACAACGGACGTCCAGAATGCGCTTCGTCAAGAACAGCCGCGGTGCCCATATGCCCGAAATCATTTTCAAATGTTAATGTCACGTATTGATCTTTCGAATAAAAAAAAAATTTTGATTACAATTTAATTTTTTGTGTTATTTTTTACAATTTCAAGTTCTATCGGGCTTAAAAAAACACCCTTTACAATCTAAAATTTTGTGTGTTTTACTTTTATCTCATTTTTCTTATTCCAAACCAAATCGATACAATTGCAGCAGCGGAAGTTAATCACCCCATACAAAAAACTTATAATATGATTTATTTTAGGAACAGTAAATGTTAGAATTTTCAATCGTGGTATTAGATATTTTAATAAAAAAATGTAAAATTAATTCCAGTAATTAAATAGGATCAAATTAGGGGACATCATACCCCTCATACAAAGAAATTATATATAATAGCAAATCTGCAGATTTATATTTGTTAAAAGCTTTAAATTCCGTGTATTTGGCTAAGATATTAATTCAGATATTGAATTATTATTCAGATATTAGGATCAGAAGAGCAAACATGGATCATATCCCCGTACCAAAAAGTACATTTGATGTAATTTCTGGAAAACCTTTATCGCTATTTGGTTTAAACTTTGTAGGATGTACTTTTGATAGCAATTTTCTAATTAGAAATAAAAATTAAAAGGATCGAAGAACGAAGACTGTAACTCATTATGGAAATTAAATACTATTTATAACAGTTCTGGAGATCAGAACCCGAACCTAGTTTTTAATGAAATGGATACACTTTTATTACAATTGTTTTTTTATTAGTTCTAGTTTTATGAATCAAAAAATAAATTTTTGACTTGAAAACCCCATAGATCTCTTGATGAACATTTAATATAATATCTATGTAGTATATTTTATATTTTCTTTGAAAGTACATTAATTTTTTTTTAATTTTTGCAAATTATTTCAAACCTTTTTCTTTCACTGTTTTTAAAAAGGTCTGTGTTTAAAATCTTAAAGGGTTCAAGAGGCTTTTATTTATTTAAATAGCTGGTATTGCCAATCTATTTTATCACTGTTATATTGGTGGTTGTTGACTTCAATAAATATACCGAAATGTAACTTGGCATTACTGTGTTAAGTGGTGCCAAGTTTGTTGTACTAATCATAAACACAGATTATAAAAACGTATTGCTTTAACACTTTCAGAAACTTTCATTATTTTTTATACTTAATTTTATATTAATAAATTATGTTTTATTCACTACGAATACCTCATTTTTATTATAAATTAATTAGTTTATACAAATAATCATGAATTTCGATTTTGTTTAAGAAATGTCTTAAATACAAAGTAATTTTTTTTCAAAAATTTTTTAGTACATTAGGTATTGCGATAACTTCTTGTGCAACGGCTTATGTCTTTACTAATAAACGTATTAATAGTGGTACCAAAAAAAAACCATAATAAGGAAAAGGACGAACAATTTATTTTATACAGTATAGATTTGTTGGTACTATTTTACATGAAGATATAGTAGATATACATATGTACATATGTATGTATATCTTCAATAATATTTCTAAATGTTTAAAAAACAAATTTCTGCTAAAAATATTTGTTTTAATCCTACTATTACAATACAAATTATATCTGTCTCTTTATTTTTTTAAATAATTATTGTACATTCAAAGCTATTTCAGAAACTTAATTTAAAACTATAAAATTTACAAAATTAAAGTTTCAAAATTATTTACACGCACGAGCGCACTTTAAGGATTTAGCAATCAACCCCCTAGATCTCAGTTGTTATAAAATAACTAGAGTGCGCCGTTACCTGTTTGTCTGTTTGTCAAATAGTCTCTTCTGACTGACGTTTTGAGTGCCTGCATATTAAAAGTCATCAAAAATTATTATGTACATATGTATGTACATATGTAAAATGTGTTTCTCTACTATTAATACATATGTACATATGTATGTATGTACATACATATAAGAGGTATAGTTAATGTCAACATTCAATTGATTTCAAAAATATACTCGATTTTTTTACAAATCGATTAACATTGTATTGATCGTTTCTGGAGACGTCTTTTGATTTTTAATGTTTTTCAAGTGTTACTAATTGTGGTTTCAAAAAACAAATTCCATCAATGATGCAAAAATTTCCTTTTATAGTTCACGGTCTATGGTTGACATGTCCAAACACCTTTTGTTTGAAATCAATAACACATTTCTTTGCTTCTATTGGTTTTAAAGGAGAATGACCTTTTTTGTTATGAAATGCTGATGATAAACTTTTGACATGCTTGTCACTTTTGAGAATTAGCCGCTTGGCAGCAACAATAGTTAAACTACAATTTTATGTCAACACAATTTGTAATCATTAGGTGGTGATTGTGCGGTGAAATGTAAAGTGAGAAACAATTCAAAAGTAGTTTTTATTGTATTAGAAATAGTAGAAGCATTTTTGAAAAATAATATAAAAAAATTTTAACATTTAAATTGTTGTAAAAAACAATGGAAATTTATAAAATTTATGCTACATCGTTTGTATTTTTTTTACATTTTATTTAACACATAAATTGTACGTAGAAATTGATTTACAAACCTTATAAATACTTCCAAGCCATATCTATAAACCAGGCAATCTCAGTTCTTAGAAAAGTTTAACATTTGAAATAAATAAGAGACGAGTGAGAAAATGCTAAGGATTAAAATAAGAGAAGAAAAAATAATCAGCTGACGCATCAATACTACCTGACTCGGGTAATTCATCAGGTAACCTTTTCATTATAGTCTATGGTCTATTTACATATGCATATAAGGTGATTGCTTTTTGTAGAGAACTTTTTATTATTTTTTTAATGAAGTTTGATAATTGAAAGTAATTAGAGAGGAGAGAACATGTATTAATTAATATACCTATGCACATATTTTAGGAATTTTTGTTTGCCTTTTTTCTGTCTTTTTAACTCGATTCTCGAGTTACTTTGATACTCGTGTTAACATATAATAAAAAACCTTTTTTTCAAAAATTTTATTAGATTAGCAATGCAGGACGGGCTTAGCTAGAACTAAAATAAAAGGTAACTTCAAACATTTCATTTAATATTTTTTATTTATTTTATTCGATTGCTTTACAAATTGTCGCTTGGCAACAATACATGCAAAATTACTTCATATGTTTTTAGATCTTAATTTCTGGTTTCACGCATTATACTTTGCTAAATTTTATAATTTATTTCAAATTGTTTTGCATTTGCACATTTGAATTAATTTCGATTACAATAAAATTAGCGAATTTGCATGAATAAAATAATTTTCATTGTAACTGAAAAATTTTCATATAATAAAAAACCCCTGAGCTTAACGAAATGGCTCTCGCGAATATTGAATTACAAAAACAAAACAAAAAACCAAAAAAGAGCACACATTCAAGGGGATCTTAAAACTAATTTGCATAATACGATAATAAACAAACGACTTACAACATATTAAACAAACTAAAGCCTGTAAAGTCAAAATAATAACTGCAACAACAAAACAGATCCCTCTCATTAGCATAATCAAATTACTATAATGAAAAGAAAACAAAAGATACGGAGTACTTCTATTAAGCAATAACAGTTAACAACAACAACAACGAAATAAACATGCAAATTTTATAATCCCTTTGGTAAACAGTTATACAAAAAAATTTAATGATTTTTAAATTTGAATATGCACTAAGAGTTATCCATCCTCTTTGGTGCCCACGTTGCATTAGACAGGAAGCACACGTTTTTTTTTATTGTTGATTTGTGATTTATTGCATAAACACGCACACACTTTTTCATCTCTATGTAGTTACTCATACTCACATCCATACAAATTAACATAAAATGCAAAGTACCGTTTTGAAGAGAAAATAAATCAAAACACTCATTCAGGTACTTTTACTCTTACATTTATTTATTTATTTACTTGTGTCTGTATGTATGTTTGTATGAATATTGGTTGTTTGTTTATTTTAATGAAACCTAAATAAACTCTTTAAGTGCGTAAAGACAGGAAAGGTCGGAAATAAGTCAGCCACAGTCCTTTTTGTGTTTAATTTTTTTTTTTGAGATTCTTAAGCGTGTGTGAAACGTGTGTAAATACTATTTATGCAAATATTTTTCAAAAACATAAACATTTTCTATAACAAAATAATTTACACATTTTTATAATAATGTTTTTTTTTCTCTATGTTGTATGGCTTCTGTGTCCTTGATGACCTTGGGTAATTTGGGATAAACAAATCAGGGTAGAGAAAGTACCAAACTAATTTCCAAAAAGGGCACTATTTGAGTATTTTAAGGTACCAGGTATAAAAAATGTTCTTCAAATAAAACAAAAAAATTTCCCTAAAAATATAAAATAGTTTAGTTGGGAACTTTTTATGTCAAATATTTTTGATTTATTAAAAACTCTGAATTTTTATGTAAAAAGTTTTCGAAAAAAAACGACACATTGTATTATTTTAATTCGAAATTCAAGGCAGGCAGTCTAGATTCGTTTTTTACTTTTACTTTGTTTCACATTGGCTCTTTAACTTAACATATAAAAAACAATTTTTTTCTTTTCTCATTTAATTCAATATGTTCTCTAATTTTAGAGTTTCTCAAAAATTTGTTTAAATTAAATAAATTAGGAAAATGTATTAGAGATGTCTTGATTATAAAAGAACAACACTACAATGGCAATTTCGAAATAATAATTAATATAAAAAGAATTGTGTTACCAAGAAGTTTTAATAAATTAAAAATTAAAAAATTTTTTTAAAAAAAAAGAACACTAAAACCTTTTATTAGAAAAAAGAAGCATTTTACCCCTTAATGGCAGCTCTGTCATATTTTTGTTTAGAACCCAATGCAAAGAAAAGAGCAATTGCTAGGCTTTTAAGCAAAACAACAGACGTGCGCCGTTAAAAAAAGTAGTAAATGAAATGGGCGTTTTATTTGGTTTAAAATTGAAAAAAAAAAAAATTGTTTAAGGGTAACACTTGCACACACATCTCCATGTTATTAATATTGACACAACATAGGAGGCTTTTGGGTAATTTAGCAAAAATCCTTAAAAATCCTTTTAATTAGAAATAAAAAAGAGGCATGTTAATCGGCTTATAAATGTTAAAAACAAAATATTTAAACCCTTTTTATAACTGCAGATATATTTTTTACTGGTGGTTATTAATTTTAAATCTTTTTAAGCATAATCCACTTTAAACAAGCACCTTTTTCAAAACAAAATCACAACTCAATTAGTTTTGTAAGTTTTATTACAATTAGAATTTTTAGAGGAAACTATTACCTAAACAAATTACACACTTAAAATATCACAAATATATTAAACATCTTCATTATTATTCTCTACTTCATCATGACTATTACCATCATCATCTTCATTATCGATGGTTGAGGTTATGGTGAATTCAATTTGTAATATCGAATCATTATGAGAACCATCTCCTCCAGCTTCAGGATCCGATTGAGCTGCAGTTGATCGTGTAACTTCAATATTTACACTGGAATTACTGACATTATTCTCTGTAGATATGTTGGGTTGATTATCGACAACATCAGCTCTGGACATAGCTGATAATTTGTGGGAATCGGAAACAGCTGCAGGACTTTCTGCAACCGAGTCAATATCAAGAGATTCTTCGGGTCTTGCGCAATCATCTCCAGAAGAACATTGAGTTTTTAAAAATTTTAACGAAGATTTATTTCTTTGAGCGGCAATATCTCTTGCTACTATATCTATATCATCTACAAATTGCCTTTGAGAATCCTCCATATTGACAGGATGAGAAACCGAGGCTACTGAGGTTGCAGCTGCCACCAAACTAAATAAGTCGTCTTGTCTCAATTCAATTGTATTAAAATTAGGCAGTCTTATATCACACTCTAGTGTGTCCAATGGAAATTCCATGAAAGTAGCATCGGATAATTTTCGCTTTTTTAATGCTCTATTACTTTCCATATAAGAAAAAGAAGAGCCCGACGCATCGGTGCTTGGTTCTACGGAAGATTTTGATTGATTTGATTTTGTGACCGCCAAAGTTGTATATGGTCTTTCCATGTTATTAAAAGCATTTACTAATGGAGCAACGTCCTGAAAATTTGGCTCAATAATATTAGAAAAATAACTACTGTTGTGGCTAACTAGATTAAAAGAATTTCCTTGTTGTGCACAACTACTAGTAGCAAAGGACGGATGTTGCAAACGTCTCATCTTCGTATTATTTATACTGTAGGGTCGGTAACGAGAACATCGTCGCATTAGTTGAATTAAATCAACTGGGGTCTGAGGTATCCTCCTAAGCCTTTTACCCGCACGTTTTTTGGATGTTCGGCGAATTAAATCAACTGGTTTCCGAGGCATCCTCTTAAGTCTTTTACCCGCACGTTGTTTGGATGTTGGGCGACTTATATCAACTGGTTTTTTAGACATCCTCTTAAGCTTTTTACCCGCACGTTGTTTGGATGTTGGGCGACTTATATCAACTGGTTTTTTAGACATCCTCTTAAGCTTTTTACCCGCACGTTGTTTGGATGTTCGGCGACCTTTGTTTGATCTTCGCCCAAAATTCATCGTTCGAAATTTTTGATTTTCCTAACAAATACTTATTATTGCAAATTTCAACGAATTTCTAAAGACAGTGCATACACTTTTTAATTGTTAAAAAAAATTATTTAAAAAATCAAAAATCTAACCGAAAAAACAATTAATTTAGTTTTTTTCACACTAAACTTCAAAATATTTTTAAATATGTACATACATATAAAGAAATGTTATAAATTTAGGAATTATAATACAAAGTTATATGGATTATAAATATGTATATATTAAAGTAGGGATGATACATTTTGATTCGATAGAAAAATGAGTAGAATGAAAGGTGTTAACTTTCGTCTTACCAAGGGTTTTTATGTACTTACATCGTTTACGATATTTAAAAAATTTAAAAATTATATCTTATTTTTGTAAAAGTCTAAAGAACTTCAGTGAGTCAAAATTTCCCGCAGATCACGTAAACTTAACAAAGAAAAAAAAAATAAATCCAAATTATTTACCTGGGGAAGGTAAGGCAGGGTGCATTAAATTAGTTAGTTTTAGTTGATCAGCTGACATTTTCTGTTTCCCTCGTAATTTCCAATTGTCAAACATCATAAAATTCTTTTTTTTAATTTTCTCCGAAATGCAAACACATGGTGTTAGGGCTTCGCCTAAAAAGGTGTTGTAGACGGGAAACCTTTGGCCGAGCGGGGCTTTTTAAATTCTATTTAATTTAAATTTTTTTAATGCCATAATTCATGTCAAGCCATATTTATTCATCAGATAGTCTTGATTTGTCAGCTGATTATCTTTTTCTTAATTTATTTTAAACTTCAGCTGTCACAGTCAAAACATAAAAACATTTTTCTCTATTCTCTAGCTTATTTCAAATGTCAAACTTTATATATAAAAAATGCAAAACAAAAAAATTCTCTTTCAACTGCGGTTACTTGATGACAAAATATGCCTTAATTTTATGTATTCAAAATTTAAAGTTAATTTAAAAACAAGTAAGACCGCTATATTCGGCCGTGCCGAATCTTATATACCCTTCACAACGTGTAGTCATGCAATAACAGTAGTTTGTATCACCATTTATCCCATATGAAATACGTACATACATACATTTAAAAAACATACATATATAAAAAATTCCAATTGTAAAATTATAAATTTACGTATGTATGTTAAAAAAAAATAAAAAAAAAATTTAAAAAAATAATTTAAAAAAAAAATTTTAAAAAAATTAAAAAAAAAATTAAAATAAAAAAAATTAAAATATATATAATAAAAATAAAACAAACAAAAAATAAAAAAAAATTAAAAAAAAAAAATAATATAAAAACAAGTAAAAGCGCTATATTCGGCCGTGCCGAATCTTATATACCCTTCACAACGTGTAGTCATGCAATAACAGTAAATTCACGTATGTATGTTAAAAAAAAAATAAAAAATAAAAAAAAAATTTAAAAAAAAAAATTTAAAAAAAAAATTAAAAAAAAAAAAATTATTATATACATATATAATATATATAAAACAAAAAAAAAATAAAAAAAAAATTAAAAAAAAAAAAATAAAAAAAAATAATAATAAAAATATATATAATATATTAAATAAAAAATAAAAAAAAAATAAAAAAAAAATTAAAAAAAAAAAATTTTAAAAAAATTAAAAAAAAAATTTTTTTGCCTCAGCTGGGATTCGATGCCACGTTTTCTCTAACCAGTATACACGTTTGTATGTATGTATGTTGTTGTTGTAATGTTGTTTTTATGAAAAGAAAATCGAGGTGGTCGTGGGTTTTTGCTCATATCTCAGTTGTTTATGTACCGCTGTTTCTGATTTTCAATACCGATCTACTCCCGAATATTTCTGATATTTTAATACCTTACCCGGGTCCAACCTATGTCGGGGGGCTTCAAAAAGTTGATTTCAACATACACACGGACAGACGGTCAGACGGACAGACGGACAGACGGTCAGGGCTTAATCGACTCCTCTATTCATAAGCTTTCAGAAAATATATACTTTATGGGGTCGGAATTGAAAATTGTAGAAATTTCACACGGAATGACAAACCTATATATACCCTTTTTCACTGTGTGAAGGGTATAATAAATAATATATTAAATAAAAAAAAAATTAAAATTAAAAAAAATTTTTTTTGGCTAAGCTGGGATTCGATGCCACGTTTTCTCTAACCAGTATACACGTTTGTATGAATGTATGTATGTTGTTGTTGTAATGTTGTTTTTGTGAAAAAAAAATCGAGGTGGTCGTGGGTTTTTGCTCATATCTCAGCTGTTTATGTACCGATGTTTCTGATTTTCAATACCGATCTACTCCCGAATATGTCTGATATTTTAATACCTCATCCGGGTCCAAGCGATGTCGGGGGGCTTCAAAAAGTTGATTTCAACATACACACGGACAGACGGTCAGACAGACCGACTGACAAAGCTTAATCGACTCCCCTATTCATAAGCTTTCAGAAAATATATACTTTATGGGGTCAGAAATGAAAATTGTAGAAATTTCACACGGAATGACAAACCTATATATACCCTTTTTATACCCTTCACACAGTGAAAAAGGGTATATATAGGTTTGTCATTCCGTGTGAAATTTCTACAATTTTCATTTCCGACCCCATAAAGTATATATATTCTGAAAGCTTATGAATAGGGAAGTCGATTAAGCTCTGTCAGTCTGTCCGTCTGTCCGTCTGACCGTCTGTCCGTGTGTATGTTGAAATCAACTTTTTGAAGCCCCCCGACATCACTTGGACCCGAGTGAGGTATTAAAATATCAGAAATATTCGGGAGTATATCGCTATTGAAAATCAGAAACATCGGTACATAAACAACTGAGATATGAGCAAAAACCCACGACCACCTCGATTTTTTTTTCACAAAAACAACATTACAACAACAACATACATACATACAAACTTGTATATTGGCTAAAGTAAACGTGGGATTGAATCCCAGCTGAGCCAAAAAAAAAATTTTTTTATATTTTAAAAATTTTTTTTTTATTTTTTATTTAATATATTATTTATATTTTTATTATTTTTTTTTAATTTTTTTTTTTATTTTTTTTTTTGTTTTATATTAATTATATATATTTTAATTACTTTTTTAAAATTTTTTTTTTTAAATTTTTTTTTTAATTTTTTTTTAAATTTTTTTTTTAAAATTTTTTTTTTTAAATATTTTTTTTTTTTTTTTTTTTTAACATACATACGTAAATTTATAATTTTACAATGGGATGTTTTTTATATATGTATATTTTTTATATGTATGTACGTATTTCATATGAGATGAATGGTGATACAAACTACTGTTATTGCATGACTACACGTTGTGAAGGGTATATAAGATTCGGCACGGCCGAATATAGCGCTCTTACTTGTTCACTGTGTGAAGGGTATAAAAAAGAAAAATTCAAATATCCAATCTCTGAAGTGTTGCATATCTTAGGATGCTATTTACCCTGTAAATACAGAATTTGATCAAAAATTTACACTAACTGATTTAAAATAATATAAAATTGTTTCAAATTACCTTTGAGAATATCTCGGCTAAATATCAATATTCAGAACAACGGGTAAGCAAAGGATCCTAAACAACTCTTGCAATTTATAATTTGTTTATCAATTGTAGAGAAGAATATCTAAAAGCAAGAATACAACTTTTAGTTGAAACCCAGCATTCGTGTTTATATTTGGTGAATAAAAAAGACATGGACATTTTGTAATATCGTATTATCACAAATGTTTTAAAATAGTTTAAATAATTTTTTTTTATTTCTTTTCGCCTAATTTAATTTTTAGATAAGAAAAAACAATTTTAATGAAGTTTTTTAGTGCAATTTAATATTTTCTTAAATAATTTTACTTAATTTTAAATTCAATATAAAAAAAGATCATAATTATTGATATTATTGACATTTCAGTTTATTATTTAAATTTTATTTGCATGACTACTCTTACAGTTAAAATCTTTGGCCTAACAACTATTTTAAAAAACGATACTTTTTAAAACAAGTGTAAACTTAAAGTGTTTTTTTGTTGTTGTTGTTGTTCTTTTTAAATCTTATACTCAAGATAAACTTAAACTTTAACAAATACTTAAACTACCATAACTGTTATTTAAATGTTAAAAAAGTATGTATGTATGTATGTGTTGTGTTGTGTAAATATGTTTCTTATAAAATAGATAATGCAAAATATTTCAAACATGTTAACATAACAAAAACCTTAAAGAGATTCAATATATTTTTTTTCAGGGGAAAAAAGAAAATGGATCTTTCAGCTAGAGTGACTAGACTAGAACAACGCTAGATTGATTAACTAAATGCTTTTGGTGAAAAGGCTTGATTTGAGGCGAGGTTGAAATATATATTTTTGCTTACAATAATACAATAATTGGGGGGGAAAAAATAAACTTATTAAATATAAGTAACAGGCATAACAAAACCTATTTTACGAGTAAAATGAATATACATGCAAGTGTATGAGTGAGTGCAGAGGTAGAGAAATTTTATTAAAAAACTCCCGTTGAGATTGACAACACATTATTTTGCAGGCTTGGCAAAGTTGAATGTGTAGCATACAGATTTGCTGATGTAGAATCCATTTGTATATTCCATTCACCAACGTTATCACCATCTGCATTGTTGTAGTAAAAATCGGGACCTGCATCGGAAGTATAAGATGATAAGGTTTGATATTGCTGCTGCTGCTGTTGCTGATGAATAACCATGTTATCGCTGAAATTGGAGTGTGAAATGTTTGTGTGGTAGTTATCGGTAACTCCATACAAGGCTGAGCTGGGTGGTAGATTCGCATCAAACACTGTTGTGTAGATATCAGTTGTTGTAGGCGAGGTTGCAGATGAGGTGGTTGAGTTAGTGTAATATGAGGAACTTTGCTGATGTGGATGTTGTGCTTCGTTGGTCAGGGGTACAGTTGCAGCTACATCAAAAGCATTTACGGTGGACGGCACAAAATTTGGAAAGTAATAGTCATCAGAATTGTAGCCCGAACTGCTAGTGAGACTTGAGGTATCATCACAACTTTCATACATCCATTTTTGAGCATCTTGCACTGCATAGTCTTGTTGTAAGGGTTTTGTTTGCGGTTGATCGTATAAACCTCCTGTATGTTGGCACAAAACTGAGTCATCAATTAAGGTATTGTTAGGCGAATACTGTTGCGTATAATTATAATTTGTATTTTGAGGCGATGTCAAAGGCTGTTGATTATTTTGGCTTTCGTAGTGTACGTTATAGGACATTTGCTCCAAGGCCATATTGTGCTGATTGTTGTAGTTAAATTCTGGCAGAGGAGTAGTATAAACTTGTGTATCAATTTCTGGCAGCCATTGAGAGTTTGTCATAGAGGCTTCATAATGTGCCGCATCATTGTTGTAGGCGTTTGTAGTTGAATTACTGGCATTAGTCATATCGCGTAAGCTGCGCTTCTTTTTAGACGTTTGCATCATAATGCCATCATTGCTGGCATACATTTTATTACTTTGCCTCTTGACTCCCCTCAAACTGCTTAATTTTTCATTGAGAGCAGCATCTCTAGCCAAAATCACTGCCAAACTTCTAGTGCGACGACCACTGCCCAATAATCTTCTGGCTTCTGAAGAACCTTTAGCTTCGGGCTTGGGATGATCATGGGAGCCTTTGGCTTGAAAGAATATTGCATTGCCGGAACGTCGCCAAAAATGTGTCACCGGATAACCACAGTGGCCACGACAGGCTTGAATCTCTAAACGGCCAGTACAATTCCTAAAATTAAAAAGATTAAAATAAAACGATTAGTTTTTGCTACTTTTTTTAAACGTACAAATTTATTCAAATTTTAATTTTAACAGAAGATTCTTACCTATTGGGACATTGTTTTCCTTGTTGTTTGCGTCTGGCTTTGTCGCATATAGCGGGTCTTAGATGTACACTTTTGCCATTGGACAATTTACATTTGGCCGAACACAATAAAACGCCGAGACAACTTTTTTTCAAAATATTAATATTGTGATTGTTGGTGTTACGCATGGCCCAGCCGGAGGAATGCTTTTTGGCATCTTCGTTGCTGGTCGAGTACACTAATCTGCAGTGACCGTCGGCCCAATCATGAAAATCATCAAATTCATTGACCATGGGTATAACGGTGTCATTAATATCCCAATCGATTTGTACACGAGATCTGGTTTCGGGGGGACTGGCTGCGCCACAGGGCACAGTAAAGGGTGTATTTATAACCATTTTTTAATTTTTATTTTTTTTTAACTTTATAACACTAAAACACTTTGTATATATTTTTTAAAAAATGTTAATACATTTAATGAGTTTATATTTATTTTTAACTTTTTTAATTTTTGTTCTTTTGTTTCGTCTGCAATAAAATTTTTTGTTCACTTTTTCTACCACTTATTTATTCTTTACCGAACTTTAGTTGTGTCTGTTCGAAACGACTGCGCAATGCTGACTGACTTCACTCTGCCGTACCACAAACCTAAGTTCCTTACTAGCGAACCTTGTCTTAGACTCTAAATATTGAGGGTTGTTTTAGTTCAGTTTCTTCTTCCAAATTGTTTAAACAACAAATGGTGAACCTTACACACACACACACACCAACAACTTCTACTGTGTCCTGATTGGTTATTTTACATTTACATTTATTTATTTTGCGGATAAACATTTATCCATTTACACACACACTCGCACACTTATACGTGAAGTGAAGTTATCCAAGTGCTACTTCACCTTCTACTTATTTAACTGCACTGTGGAGAACACTGCAGTGCTAAAGTATTTACATCGTTTTTATGATTATTCCAGTGTTGTCATTAAGTGTTTGTGTGCGTATGTTTATCTAAATTTATTCTTAGTACGAAAAGTAATATGTGTGTATGTGCTTCTAACTAACTGTTAGGTAAGTTGTTTAGGTAGCATTTGTAATCTTGTGGGTTTTACTTTTACAAATACTTATACAAGTATGTAGTTACAGTTACCACATTTAAATTATCCAATATATCTATGGATGCATGTATATACATACATATGTATGTATACTATTGAAAACAATGACAATTACATTATGATACTTATAAGTAAGTAAATATGTACATGCATGTATTCATCTATACATACTTAGGTTTCCTTTTGAATGGCTCTGTAACAATGCATTTGAAATAAGTAACACACGAACGTACATACATAAACTCAAATTATTCTTAAACAAATAGCTAATCGTAACCAAATCTTTTTACAGTGAAATTTAATTACACTAGATTAGATTGTAACTATTTTTCTTGACATTAATAACAAAAAAATATTGAATTTGCCTGAATTCTTATTTCATAGTTTTGATTTTTAAAGACAAAAAAAATTCTTTACTTTCTTTCATTCATTTAAATTACCCTTTCTCCTCTTACTTAATTTAAAATTTTTTCTAACCTTTTCGTTCTTTCCTTTTCAAGTTTAAAGATATCAGGGGCTTCTGAAAAAAATAATGGAATACAAAAATCCTTTGCTTAAAACACGAAATATTCTAGAAGCCATTCAAAAACATAACTTTTTATAATTCGTATTTAGTTTAACACGCTTAATGTATAAGTAATGTATGTATAAAGATTTTGATTTTAAAATTTCAAATTCAAATTCACGTATCACAGAATAATAAAGTCGAATTTTTGTCCTTGAAAGAACCGAATGACTTCTGTTAGTCCAAAATATTAATGGGTTATTTAGGTCAGTTATTGTACACATTCCAGGGAGTGTTTATGGGTGGCAAAAAGTGGGCGGGGCCACGCCCATAAAAAAGTTATAATTTTGAGGTACTTGCTTGCACTGGACCGATTTTTCTGAAACTTTACACACATATTGAGCTGTCATGACTATATAATTTCGTGATTAGAAAAGTGGGCGGGGCCACGCCCATAAAAAGTTATAGTTTGGAGGTGCTTGCACTGGACCGATTTTTCTGAAACTTTGCGCACATATTGAGTTGTCATGACTATAATTTCGTGATTAGAATAGTGGCAGGGGCAACGCTCAAAAAAAAAGTTATCATTTTGAGGTACTTGCTCTGAACCGATTTTTGTGAAACTTTGCACACATATTGAGTTGTCATGACTATACAATTTCGTGACTAGAAAAGTGGGCAGTGCCACGCCCATTAAAATAAGTTATAATTTTTAGCTACTTGCAGTTGATATTCAATTCAATTAAGGGGCGTAGCAACGCGCGCCGGGCTTTTCTAGTTATAGTCTATAAGTCGTCACAGAAATCAGTCGGGAGAAAGAATCTTGTGATCTTCAGTAGTTTTTTTCTTATCCAGTTTTTTTAAGACACTCACTCTCTTAATATCGTTACCGTATTCACATTAAAATTTCATAAATTTTGTAAACAAACTAATATGTTTTTGTTGCTTTGGCGCAACGAAATAAAAACAAACAAAAAAACCAATAAAAAGCCGAGTTTTTCAAAGCACTAACATTAAATTGAAAAATCGAAGCACGTTTTTAAGGATTTATTTTCATGCATCAGTGGAAGTTAATAAATTAATGAAAAATTTTAGAAATTTATTTATTACAAGTGCATCCATCCTTCTTTTACTACGAAGTTGGTTTGTCAGAAAGAAATTTATAAAAACTCTATGCGGAAGCCCTTTAAGCCAAAAAAAAAAATAGTAATGCTTCCAAGCGGCAACTCGCCACACAAATTTCATGCCTTCCGTAAGCTAGTTTGTAAGTGAAACTATTACATATCTCCCCTGGAAGCACTATTTTTCGGGAACTAGGGTACTGCTGTCGATCTTATTATAGACCGTTTTTTTTTGGTTTGATAGTGCTTTTGCAAACGCAATTCTATTTCAGCAGAATTAACACTGTGTTCACTTTGGATAAGTATTTATTAACAAATGTCTGTATATTTTTAAGCTCCAATTACCTCTTTATTATTGGTAGATAAACACCTTTCTTATGCTATATTGGACTGATTTGCCAGTAGCAGTAAGATCATATTAAGAATTGTTTATATGCTTTGAGGACTTTCAAAGCTCCTGAAACAAATTTGTATCATTACTGTATCTATTTTTGAAAAATTTATATTTTAAACAAATTTCAAGATTTACTAATGTCAATCAATATGACCTTGTGTGCGTCACATTTTAATTTGGGATATGTACACTTTTCGATAAACTTAAAATACAAAACATTTTTCTCACGCATTCAAAAATGCCATCAAGTCTTTTAAACGGTGCAACAACATCAGATAACGTTTTATTCTTTTTGCCAACATAACGAGATCGTTCAAGATAATGCACGTTACAACCCCTTCAAGGCCATATTCTTAACAGCGACAAGAAACCAAGGTGTTAAAAACAACGCCAAAATAACATCATAATTTATGTAAGTCATACAAACGAAAGATCTCTTCAAGCTGATATCGACACGGAGACGTCAAAGGATCAGTCAGCCGGGAATTGCAGGCAATACTGGCGTTTACAGTTATAAAACGGCAAAATATAAAGAACAACTAAACACTATAATTTGCGCAACACTACAAATAGAGGTGATGAACAAATCTTTTTGTCAAGAAACGAAAATACATACATACATTCATCCATCTATACATGTTAACATCACATATGAACATACAATAAAAGTATGCATGTAGTTGAATACAGACTTTTTAGGGTGGCATTATTTCTAAGGACTTTTTCACAAAACGTTTCTTGGTATTTTAAAAATTGTTGTGACTCTGGGTGCCAGGAAACAATGCAAAAAAGGATTATTCATTTTATACTTAAAGAATGACGGCTTAAAAAACGGTGTGTGTGTAAAAAAGTTAGAATCTCATTTGTTGCTCAAGCAATTACAACACAATTGATGTGCTTGAATAAATTGTTAAATGTACTAATTGTAAGAAAAACAGTAGAAGAAGAAATCAAAAGGTAAAAGTAGGTGTGGTTTTTTAATTATGCCGCACAATTAATAATTGACGTCATCGTTGTTTAACAATTGAAGACTTGTTTATAACTTTTAAAGGGAACAATAAACTGTATAAATGCCAGTGAATAGAGCTGTCGACAATAATTAGATCACACAAATGAAACGAACGAGTTTACGACTTCCTATACAAGAAAGGGATCTAAGCTATTTTAATATCGGCATAATAATCATACTCGTAATAATTATTAGTAGCATTAGGAATAGTAGTTGTTGTTGTTGTGGTGGTGGTGTTGTTGCGAGTTATAGTTTAAAATATTAAGGCTCCTAGACAGACAATTGAAAAAAGGAAATTTAATTTGTATGACATAAATGTCATCGTAAATTTATAAAGAGTTTCTGATGATGATTTTGAAACCGAAACTTAAAATCCAGCGGCCATTAAAACCGCCTAGTTTTGAGGTTAAAACCAAACAAGGCAAATTCTAAATTTTGTGTGAATGAAGTTATAAAAACAAAATTGTTTTCAAGTTAAGTTAACAGTCAATTGGCATCCTGTGGTGTTTGAATTCAAAATTTCTCTGACCTTATCTTTTGACTATATAACAACTTACATACAAATGTTTGTATGTATGTGCGTACGTAGTTAGTATACGTACATGTAGCCTTAAGGGATTTTTATTTTATTTTATTTGTATTTGTTTATCTTGTGAAATTTTTCTAAAATACCATCATATTTTCGGTTAATTAACTTTTAAGCGAAAATGGAAAAAAAAATATTTCGAATGGATAATAAGAGAAAGGACAATTTACACATAATTAAAAAAAACATTCCTTAACATTATCCACTACTTGATACTCAATAGCGTTTGTATTTACTTAAAACTTCTATTAATAATATTAATGTTCATGTTCATGAGATGATCATTATTGATAAGCCTTCACTACCAACAATCAAATAATCACACACTCTTAGTGTACAAGAGAGTGATACGCGGCTTTGATCACTGCTAACAACCCCGTACTAGAAAACTCTAATTCAATCTTAATTAAAAAAAAAAACTGAAAAAAGCCTTTATAACAACATTTAAACAATTTAATAATTTTTCTTTTGTTCAACAGTTTTCAAAATTGAAAATTGAAATTTTTCTATCAAACTCATGTTGATAAATGAAAAAATACAGTTTTCTAGTACTCGTTTTATTGTATTGACTTTTGTTTTTTTTTTTTTGTTTGATAAGTGTTGTTGTGGACCAGCAAACAATAGACGCAAACAACCTCATAAAGATTTACACTAACTGATAACCACAAAACAGCAAGGAAGTCAAGAATAAGAGAAACTCTAACGAACACACTCTATGGATCAATATTGCAGTGAGTAAGCAATATTAACCCTCAGTTAGCAGCAAATTAAACGTATTTTTTTATTGCATCAAAGAAATTTGGATTGATGTCTGTAACGTCTGGCTTGTAGTGCGATTAATATTCTAAAAGCGATTTAATGTAACACAAGACTTAATTTCTTGATTCAGTTTCTTTATTTTGGTTTCCATGTTTTTTTTTTTAATTTTTTATTCAATTCCTTTCATAAAAAAAACTATCACAAAATTTAAATCAATTAAAATATCGGGTGTCCCAACTAGAACGCAATTTTTAAATTTTAAATAAAACACAGATATTTAAAAAAAAATCGTGAAACTTTATTATATCGTAAAGTAGACAGAATGAGTTTATGTATGAAACAATATATCGTGCAGATGGCCGCCGCGGCTTTGCTGGCTCACACGCGATTTTTTAATGAAATTTTCAATGACCTTTTTGCATAAATGCTGCGGTATTTCAAATTCAAATCTAAAGGTGTTAAATCACACGATCTAGGTGGCCAATTCTGGTCTCCAAAACGCGAAATAACACGACCGGGAAATGACTGATGCAGCAATTGAATTGTTTCTCTGGCTGTATGACATGCCCCCCACATTCATTTCTTCAATTCTAGGCAAGAAAAAACTGGTTATCATTTCACGAAACCGAACATTTTCATAAAAAAAAGGTCCAATGCTTCCTCCAGCCCAAAACCACACCACACAGTGACACGTTGAGGATGCATTTGCTTCTCGTGAATCACTCGAGGATTTTCCTCACCCCAAATGCGACAATTCTGTCTATTGACGAACCCATCAAGATGGGAATGGGATGATCGCAATTTGCGAACTGTAGCCGCAAAACTTTCACCATTTTGGTAAAACAATTTCACAATGAGAATGCGTTGTTCATTCGTGTAGCGCTCCATTTTTACTAACCTCGTACCTTCTACTAGCAAACAATAACAATTGTTCAAATGTCAAACAATGACACTTCGAATGGCACCAAATTTAAAAATTGCGTTCTAGTTGGGACAACCGAACACTTTGAACACACATTGCTAATAAAATTAAAATTTTGGTTAGTATTACACAAGGCTTTTTCGCAAACATTTGATGTGCTTAACGAACTTTAAATAATTTTTTTATAACATACATACATATATGTTCTCAATTTTCATTATATGTTCTCAATTTTTCCTTTCAATTACTTACAATTTGTCGTGCCAACTTGACATTTAATCATCCCCTTCACTAAACATATTAAACTTAAACCCTCAGTCCCCACTGTGGGTTAAACTAAAACTATATGTATCTAAATTTGATTTTTTAACAGAGCAGTACTCGTGCACAAACGCATAATGTCCACACAACTTAAATTCCCAGCTAACAAAGTCATTTTCTAGCTTAGTATCCTGCCGGGTTTTACAAACCAGAAAAAAAAATGCTCTAAGAGACTGTTGTGTTGATGCTTAACTGCAGATAAAACACCAAACATTTTCAACATAAAGAGACTGTGTAATACTTGCTAACAAAAACAAAATAACAAAAAAGAAAACAAAATAAAATAAAATAAAATTTAAAATCATTTGTTTAGACATTTATTTGCAAAACAATTTATTTTCCAACCAAATCGAATGTTGGTTGACAAAAAATTGTAAAATGTTAAATGTTATTAGAGCAAAAATGTTAAGACACAATGGACAATGGCTAAATGGAAAGTATTTAACTTAAACTGTTTAAAAGCGGATTAGGCCAGGTTACACACAACGACAACCAATGAACCTGCTTACCGGGTATTGTTTGGTAATTAAAATTTCCTTAACAATAGACAGTTGCACTAATCATAAAGTTATTACAAGAGATATTTATTAGAAGACTAAAAGGTTGCCATAAGAAATTTATTTTAATTTTTTTTTGTAAAATATGCATTTATTTTACAGATTCTCACGATAGCCACATTTTTAATGTTTCAAAAGAGATACAAATGCTGTATTCAAACAATAATAATAATAATAAAAAAGGAGATTAACGACAAAATAATTGAAATAGAATAGTTTTTTCCCCGCTCAAGACATGTGCATAATAGTTGTTAAATTAAAAAACAATGAACATTGTTAAACGTATTAATCAATTTTCATAAAACGTTAAATACTCGCACTGCATTGCATTTAAACAGAAACGGATGTGATTGATTTGATTCAGTTCGAAAGCATGAATACATGAATATTTGTCAATTGAGTTTATATTTGAAGAGTTTGTGTGTATGTATTTATAAATGTTTCTCTTTTTATATTTGTTTGTTTATTTAATTAGTGACAAGAGGGAAGTTAAAATCTCACACACTAACAACACACTTAGAGAAACTTTGACATGGATTTATAGATCTATTGTCCATATTAACAGTAAATATTCAATGTTACCAGCGAGTGTCGAGTACTCGCTATTAATTATGCATTAATAAGGAAATTAATTTAAATTATTACACTACCCAACAACAAACTCTCAAAATACAAATCAAACAATGATGAGAACTAAATGCCAAAATAAAAAAAATCTTTTTTGAAAAAAAAACTGCGGGCGTAGGTTCAGAAACTGTTAAATTGCAAACAGTAAAAGTTACACAGATTTTTTTCCACTACACAGGGAGTAAAGATTGCAATGAAACAATTAACTAGTCGAAGAGTGTCTGACATCACTAATGTGTGAGCATGCGCAGCTTCGTGAACCTCTTAAAACCGTTTCTATGAGAATTTATTTATGCAATAAACAAAGTAATCGCTTTATTAAACATTACATATTAAAATTATGATGGTGCTTTGGGTGTTATAATTTTCAATTGAATTTACGTTACGGATTTTCGATTTTTATTTACAATTTCCTTTTTCAGTTTTAAAGAGTTGTTCGATTTTTAATTACCACCAACAATTATTTGTTCTAACCCTCAACCCTTAAAGATTTGCCTTTTGCTACTCACTCCGTAAAAATTAGGTGATTTTTAGAATATAAGGTTTCCAAAGAAAAATTTCGCATTTGCTTTCATGCAATCTGTATTAGAAAAGTATTTTAAGATTACATTTTAATATATTCTAACCCGCATAGGTTTAACATAGGGATCATTTTGGCATATAAGAGTATAAATTAGTATAAATTTAATTGTGCAGATTTCCCATATCATTGTTATAATAGCAAATATTTGCCAAATAGATTTTATTAAAAAAATATTTCTATAGAAAAATATTCACCTTTTAAATTTTTCTATAGAAAAATATTCACCTTTTAAATTTTTCTATAGAAAAATATTCACCTTTTAAATTTTTCTATAGAAAAATCTCACCTCGTAAATTTTTCTATAGAAAAACCTTCACCTTGTAAATTGTTCTATAGAAAAAAGTTCACCTCGAAAAATTTTCTATAGAAAAATATTTACTTTTTAAATTTTTCTACAGAAAAATATTCACCTTTTAAATTTTTTCACAAAAAAATATTCACCTTTTAAATTTTTCTGTAAAAAAATCTTCACCTTGTAAATTTTTCTATAGAAAAGTATTCACGTTAAAATTTTTCTACTGAAAAATCTTCACCTTGTAAATTTTTCTATAGAAAAATATTCAGGTTTTAAAATTTTCTACTGAAAAATATTCACCTTTTAAATTTTTCTATAGAAAAATATTCACCTTGTAAATTGTTCTATAGAAAAAAGTTCACCTCGAAAAATTTTCTATAGAAAAATATTTACTTTTTAAATTTTTCTACAGAAAAATATTCACCTTTTAAATTTTTCTACTGAAAAATATTCACCTTTTAAATTTTTATATAGAAAAATATTCACGTCTTAAAATTTTCTACTGAAAAATATTCACCTTTTAAATTTTTCTGTAGAAAAATCTTCACCTTGTAAATTTTTCTATAGAAAAATATTCACGTTTTAAATTTTTCTACTGAAAAATATTCACGTTTTAAATTTTTCTACTGAAAAATATTCACCTTTTAAATTTTTCTAAAGAAAAATCTTCACCTTGTAAATTATTCTATAGAAAAATATTCACCTTGTAAATTGTTCTATAGAAAAAAGTTCGCCTCGAAAAATTTTCTATAGAAAAATATTTACTTTTTAAATTTTTCTACAGAAAAATATTCACGTTTTAAATTTTTCTGTAGAAAAATCTTCACCTTGTAAATTTTTCTATAGAAAAATATTCACGTTTTAAATTTTTCTACTGAAAAATATTCACGTTTTAAATTTTTCTAAAGAAAAATCTTCACCTTGTAAATTATTCTATAGAAAAATATTCACGTTTTAAATTTTTCTACTGAAAAATATTCACGTTTTAAATTTTTCTACTGAAAAATATTCACGTTTTAAATTTTTTTACTGAAAAATCTTCACCTTGTAAATTGTTTTATAGAAAAATATTCACCTTGTAAATTGTTCTATAGAAAAAAGTTCACCTCGAAAAATTTTCTATAGAAAAATATTTACTTTTTAAATTTTTCTACAGAAAAATATTCACGTTTTAAATTTTTCTGTAGAAAAATATTCACCTTGTAAATTGTTCTATAGAAAAAAGTTCGCCTCGAAAAATTTTCTATAGAAAAATATTTACTTTTTAAATTTTTCTACAGAAAAATATTCACGTTTTAAATTTTTCTGTAGAAAAATCTTCACCTTGTAAATTTTTCTATAGAAAAATATTCACGTTTTAAATTTTTCTACTGAAAAATATTCACGTTTTAAATTTTCCTACAGAAAAATATTCACCTTTTAAATTTTTCTAAAGAAAAATCTTCACCTTGTAAATTTTTCTATAGAAAAATATTCACCTTGTAAATTGTTCTATAGAAAAAAGTTCACCTCGAAAAATTTTCTATAGAAAAATATTTACTTTTTAAATTTTTCTACAGAAAAATATTCACGTTTTAAATTTTTCTGTAGAAAAATCTTCACCTTGTAAATTTTTCTATAGAAAAATATTCACGTTTTAAATTTTTCTACTGAAAAATATTCACGTTTTAAATTTTTCTACTGAAAAATATTCACCTTTTAAATTTTTCTAAAGAAAAATCTTCACCTTGTAAATTTTTCTATAGAAAAAAGTTTACCTCGTTAATTTTTCTATAGAAAAATCTTCACCTTGTAAATTTTTCTGTAGAAAAATATTCACCTTTTAAATTTTTTGGTAGACAAATTTTTACCCTGTAATTTTTCTGAAAACGGTTACCATGTTTATTCTTCAAAAAGAATTTTCGCCTTGTTAAATTATACTCAATGAAAAGGTTCACCCTGTCAATTTTTCTAACGAATAATGTTCGTCTTTTTTCTATACTTTTTTACTTTGTTCCTTGATTGTTTTTCCTTTACAAAAATTATTCTCAATGTTAATTTTCTAAAAAAAACTTTAGCCTTGTTAAATTTTCTTTAAAAAATTATTTTTCTAGTTATTTTTTCTTTAAAAATTCGCCTCTTAATTTTTCTAAAGAAAAATATTCGTCTTCTTAACTTCTCTATAATAACTATTCGCCTCGTTAATTTTTTTAATGTTCGCCTTGTAAATTTTTAAAGAAAACTATTCGCCTTGATAATTTTTCTAAAGGAAATTATTTTCCCTGCTAATTTCTCTATAAAACATATTTGTCTTGTTTATTTTTCTATTTTATTTATTATTTTTTTATTTTCGATTAATTAGTTTTTCTATATAAAAATATTCTCTGGTTAATTTTTCTAATTGAAAATGTTTGTATTTTTAATGTTTCAATTGCAAATAATTCGCCTTGTTACTTTGTCTATAGAAAATTATTCGCCTTGTTAATTGTTTTTAGAAAAATATTCGCCCTGTTAATTTTTTATAAGAATTTAATTTCATTTTTTTAGTGTTCGCCTTATTAATTTTCAAAGAAATTATTAATTTCTAAAGAAAAATTTTTTTTCCCTGCTAAATTTCTATACATAAGATATTCGTCCGGTTAATTTTTCTAGAAAAAAATATTCTATTGGTTAGTTTTTCTAGATCAAAATTTTCTCTGGTTCATTTTTGTAAACGAAAATGTTCGCCTTGTTAATTTTTCTGGAAAAAATATTTGGCCTGTTACTTTGTCTTTAGAAAAATATTCGCACAGTTTTTTTCTAGAGAAAAATATTCGCTTTGTCAATTTTACCTTAAAAATTTTTTGCCTGGTTAATTTTTTTAAGAAAAAAAAAATACTAGACTTGTTAATTTTTTTATGTGTGCCCGGTTTATTTCAAAAGAATATAGTTGGCTTTTTAATTTTTCTATTGCAAATAATTCGCCTTGTATCTTTGCCTTTAGAAAAATATTATCCCTGCTTAGTTTTATACAAGGCATGCATATCCATAAGGTATATGCAACGGCGAATTGATACAACAAAGCAACTTTTCATGGGATGTTTTATGTCAAGGCCAATTCGTATATCAGGGATGGAAAAGTTGTTTTTACATATTAAATATAATAAAATTTGATTAAAAAAAGGATATAATTGTTTGAAACACATTATTAATGACGCAAAAGCAACAAATATACATAAATTTATCACATTTATTATCAAAAAAGTACACGTAAGTTAATTGTTTAATACAGAATTTAAAATCACATTTCCCTTCCCTGCATTAATAAGGCAAATTCAACCAATTTTGACATAAAGTCTCCCAATCAGCTGGGCTGATAATTTCCTGTATGAATTCGCCTTGGTTTTATAGAGAAAAATATTAGCGCGTTTATTTTACTGTAAAAAAATGTTCGCCGCTTCATTTTTCTCAACAAAAATTTTTGCCTTGTTAATTTCGAATTGCTAGTTTCTTTAGAGAAAAAAATTCGCTCTGTTTATTTTTCTAAAAAATATTCGCTGTAATTTTTCATCAAAAATTGTTTGCCTTGTTAATTTAAAAGAAATATTCGCCTTGTTAGTTTCTCTAAAACCAACTTCTCACTTTGATATTTTTAATAATTTAAGCCTTGTTATTTTCAAAGAATAATAGTCGCCATATTAATTTTTCTATTGCATATATACTCGCCCTGTTACTTTGTCTATAGAAAAATATATTAAAAAAAAAAAAAATTTCTTTAGAAAAAAAATCGCGTAGTTAGTTTGTTAAAAGTGTTCTCCACTTCATTTTTCTAAACGAAAATGTTTGCCTTGTAAATTTTTCTAAGAAAAACTATTCGCCTTGTTAGTTTCTTTATAGAAAAATATTCGCCTTGTTTCTTTGTATATAGAAAAATATAATAATTTCTCTATTAAAAACTATTTGCCGAGTTTTTTTTTTAATTTTTCGCTTGTTATTTTTCTAAAGGATGAGATTTTTTGCCCTGTTTACTTATTGGAAAAAATATTCGTTGTCGCAAGTTTTATGTAGACATCTGCTTTTCTTTCGCCAAAACTAATTTCCATATTCAATCATTTAAATTAAGAAAGTACTACATTCAATCATTTTAATACATTTAGTTGTAATTTTTTAAGTGACCGCCATAAAGATTTTGATATTTCTCAATGCCGAATACTTAAGGTTTTTGAAACGCCCTTGGGCGTTTAAAATGCAAAAATAGCGAAACTACTTAAGGGTTCATTTTGGGTACATTTTGCATATGAACATTGCGCAAATGTAATCGATCAAAATGATACTTTCTTAAACAACCAAATAAATGTAACCACTACTTTGAACATAATCTTTAAAATACTTTAGAATTCAATTATTTAAAAGAATAAGAAGAAAAGAACACACTGATCATACTACAACAATAGAGGCGTTTTGAAACCCATTTGCATACATATCGCTGGCTCTTTTGACACAGCCAGAAAGAACTTTAAAACAATACACAGAATAATATCAATATACTGATATTATTGTACAACATATTTCACATAAGTACATACATGCATACACACATATTTATTGTGGTAGGTTTGTGCTGATAATGTTAACAAACAAATATTATTCGCCAAACAAAAGATTTCTTTAAGACTTGCAACGATAATTTGTGAATGAATGGTTGGATGATTGAAGAAACGAGTGGTACGTGCAGTATGTGGCAGATTGTGTTATAAATTTCAATAATGCTGTTCTGTAATCTATACTCTAGGGAAAAATCTTTAGAAGTTGATATTAAATAACCAAAAAAACAAAAAAAAAATCTTTAATAATCATGTAACATGCCCACAGACACAGTATGCGTACTCACACTGAATTGTATGCTTGAAATATTTTTGATATTTAAATAATTTTATCAAATTCATAGAAAATTTTTATATGAAATACATTTGGATTATTTGTATATTCGCCTCATATTTAAGGGATTTAGACAAATACATACATACGTATGTATGTACATGTATGTGCATATATTATTATTTAAAAGTATGTATGTATGTACATATGTATCTGTACTATTAATGTAAGAAATATGTAAGTACTTCCTTTATATAAGACTACAAAATGTTGAGGTTTTTCTATTCATGTTTTATTCTCCTTTATCAATATGCCTCCAAAGAAATTTTATCGAGCAATTTCGCTATTGTTTTTTTTTTTCAAAGTCTATGTTTGCAGTTCCTTGCTTTTAAAAATTTTCGATCTGCCCCATAGCTTAAAACTCTGTATACTTTTTCAAAAACAATTTTCAAATTCGCTTAATTTTGTAACATATTAGTTTAATGATTCATTAAGTAAAAATATCCTAAAAAATGTTAAAGGTGAAAATAGCTTTCATCACATCACCCCTGTAAATAATTTTTGCATATTTTCCTTTCATAACGTTGGCTAAGACCCTACAAATCTCCTGCTCGTCATTTAAACATTTGCATTGTTTAATGATTGTTATTTGTTGAACTGAAAAAAAACCCAAAAAATAAACCGCAGAAGATTTGTAGAAGAATACAAAAACAATGGTTAAGAAGTGTGCTAAGGCAACCACACTCGTGGTTTAAAATCCCAGTTGTAGTTGTAAATCCCATAAATATACACAACAAAGCCTGAGTGTCTTGAAGAGTGTGCGACGTCTCAATAATGTTCTTTTCTTTTAAAAACAAACAACAACGAAATATCCTTTTAGCTCACAAAAAAAAATACAATAAAATAATCTTAAATATCGGAATGCTGCGATTTTTTCAACGATCGATCTCAAATAAACAAAAGACCTCACAAGTTTAAATACAGAAAATCGTGAACTTTTGACGATTGCTAATTTTACGAAAAATCAGTGATGATTATTAATTCAGGCTGGAAAATCCTCTTGAATATTCAGCAAGTGAAAAGATTTTTTAAAACTATATGCGTTACTTTGCTAAATTTGTATAATATTTTGTTAATTGCGATTTCGAAATGTATTTATTTTTTTATGTGGTTTTTCAAGTGCATGCACATTTTGTGACGAGGCCTTTGTTAACCCTCTAAAGTAAAAGAGGACAAAATATTCATAAGAAAGTTTATATTAAAAAAATATAATTTATATTTTTAAAATACGTAATATTTTTTTTAAGCTTTATAATAATTTAATTAACCTTATAATAATTATAATTTAATTAATTATAATTTTTTAAGCTTAAATAATTTTAGTTAATATTTAAATTAAGAAATGTCAAAAAACTAAATAATTATTTTAGGTCTTTTCACTAATAACAATTTTTTTTTGTTTTATGTTTCAAATAGCGATATATTTATAAAATATTATAAAATAGAACAAAAAAGTTTTTATTACTGAAAAGACCTAAAGCTTAAGAAATCTATTACATATTATTAAAAAACGGCCGAAGAAACTAATAAAAAATTTTAAAATAATTAATTAAAAACTTTTTGAAGCCTTCGCGTGATTTATCGTGAGGTTTGATTTTCAACAGGTTTTTTTATGACAAATCATGCATTACTTCTATCGAGCTGCTTTGTCATTTTTTTTCAATATCGTTTGACAAGTCATCATGGAAAGACTCACACCACAAAAGCGTCTAAAAATAGTGCAGCTTTATAACGAAACATTTGTCCGCTGTTTTATTGTAAAAGAATGGCCTTGTTGAGAACTCATTTTGGTGATCACTTAATTTCACGCTTTGCTACGGCAAATTGGCCACACAGATTGTGCAATACCACACCTTAGGACTTTTTTTCTGGGGTTATATGTTATATTATGTTATGGTTATGAGGTAAATAGTTGGGATTAATTCAGCTATGAATGACGCTTTCGAATCCAAAATTACTCGTGATATTCGCGGGATACCAGTCACTATGCCCGAACGAATTGCCAAAAATTTGATCTTCCGAATAAACTACCCCAAACGTAATCGTGGTTACATTTACGTGATGTCATTTTTAAACACTTAATGCTATAAATTGTTCTTTTAACCGATAAATTAATTTTAAAGTTCACTTTCAAATTTATATGTTTTATTTTATATTATAAATCAAACCTCACGATGAATCGCCCTTTAGTTGCATTGCTATTAAGTTGTTGAACCTGTGAAAGATTATTTCAATAACGCGCAGCATGTATGAAAAAATGCCTTTGAGCTACAAGAAGTCGATGCTATGATATTATGATCTTTCTACCTCTAAGGGCCATTATTATAACTTACCGATAACTAAAGTTAGGATGTTATCGGACAGATAACTAGTTTTTCGTTATTACAACTTTACTTTAACCTAGAAGTGTCCGATAAGTTAAAGGGAAGATCACTCTACCTTTAACTTTTAACGTGAGGTTTATAAATTAAAAGTTACCATATTTTCTACCCGTATGAGGGAATTGTTTACTATTTGCTTGTCGTTGCCACTTTGGTTTTAAAGAACTAATAAATTTGTTCAGCATTTGCTTTGGTGCTGCCATACTTTAAAATAAATAAAATTTATTATACAGGCAGGTTGTAAAAACGAAAAATACTTAATGGTCAGTTTATTGCTCACGTTAACAAAAGTTACCTTTTATTAACATGAACTTTGTCAGCAAGTTGTAATAATGGCCCTAAGGGATCTAGAAAATCTGATTTTTATACTTAACTTACAAGTCTGTTAACATGATCAGCCCAAAAAAGGTTATTATTCAAAATGAGTCCAGGGTTTTTAGTAGCATTCACAATTTTATCCCTTCCCCGTTTATCTTAATGTCGATATCATTAATCGAGTGTTTTCTAACAAATTATATTACACTTTGATTTATTAGCGTTAACAAAAAGTCCATTTGCAATTGCCCAGCGATGAATTCCACCCAAGTCCTCAATGTGTCTTAATATGCTTTCTGCGACAGAATTTACTGGGCTGCCCAAATACAACTGTATCATCACTTGGGTATATATAAGTTCATAAATTGGAAATAGCATTGTGCCCCTGGGGAACTCCCATAGATAAAGTTAGCAAGAAAGATTGGGCATTACTTGAATAGACAAATTGCCAACAATTAAATAAGTAAGTAAAATGCGTATTGACGATTCAGAGAAGTTAAAAAAAATGCCGAAGCTTCATGACATGTTCGACAGTATCAAAAGTTTAAGAATCGTTAAAAGAACTTAAAAAATATAATTTCCCTTTACTCAATTCTCGTTTTATATCTTCAGATACATCTTTTAACGTAGAAATACAGCCATAATTTGGGCGTAACCCGGATTGTGTATCAAACAATAAACGATTAAAAGCAATAAAGGTAAAACAAAAAAATTTTCTATTTAAAATGTTATTTGAAAATGTTTTCTTTAAAAATTTTTTTTAATACAAAATATTCGCCACAAAAGTTTTTCTATATAGAATAATTTGTCTTGAATTTTTTTTTATAGAAAAAGAGTCTGCTTAAAACATTTTGTGTGTAAAGAACAACATGAGACTTTAAAAATTATTAAACAAAAAAAATTTGTTCAATGCAAAAATTTATTTAAAATTATTAATACTTTTTTTTAAATATTCCACTCTTATATTTTTCAATAAAAATATTTACTTTAAATTTTTTATAAAAAAAACATTCGCCTTTGTTCTTTATTAATTTTTTCGCCTTAAAAATTTGTTCACAGAAAAGAGAAGCCTGAAAACTATTCCATAGGAAAATATTTTCGTAATGAATTCTTCTTATTTTTCTACTAAAACATTTGCTCCTTAAACATTTTTTGAAAACAGCTTTAAAGGGTTAATTCAAAATCATTTGAATCTTTAAACTATTACAATGAAAATTTGTACACAACTGATCAAATCACACACTAGCACAAACAAAATGTCTGTCATTAACCATCCAACGATGCGTGAGAACTTCTTCAGTATTTTTTTTTTAATGAATTACGTCTGTCCTCCATACTCCAGCTTATAGTGTTGCTTGTGGACTAAAAGCTACTGAAGCTTATAAAAAAATCTACAATTCAAAAATAATTTCCACTAGCAACCCCTAAAATATTAATAAATATCAATTTATAAAAAAAAATATTAAGAAAATATTTTATTTATTACTATTTATTTTGAACCGTAGGAATCTTGTTGCTCATGCCGTTTCAAGTGTTTCGAGGTCTCTGTTTTCATCATCATCAAGTCTGAGCAGTGTATGAAAAGAAAGGGATGATTTTGTCAAGTGGCCTTTTATAAATTTGCAACATCCAGCGACATAAGAGGCAGCAGCAACAAGCTTTAATTTTTTTTTAAACTTACAAAAGTGGTTACAACTCAAGTATGGAACTTTGTTTTTTTTTTCTTCTTAAAATTTATGCACAACAGATTGTTGTTTAATTTGTGTCCCATAAACAGTATGTAAAGTGTGTGTGTGTATGTGTATGTGTGTAAATTTTATAAGAGAATAATTTAAATAATAATTGTCATCATTTAAGGGATTTTTAATAAAACAAACTATTTAGTTGAAATTGTGTGTAAATTTTATAAGAGAATAATTTAAATAATAATTGTCATCATTTAAGGGATTTTTAATAAAACAAACTATTTAGTTGAAATTTAGATTTTGCTGCAAATAAAGTTTTTGTTGATCATTAGATGCAGTAGTAAGTAGTAGCATGTAGTAAGTATGCAAGCGAAACAGTAGATTGTCTCTGTAGTTAAGCAAATTACAAGGAATTGTTTCTTATTGTGGACATTTTTCTATTTCCAGAATTTAAATCATAAAACGACTGTTGATTAGCCAGGTTTTTTTTTAAATGTCTCTTATTGTTAGATGTTTCTTTTTAATTCACTTTGATTTTGATTGACTATAATTTATCCAAACCAATTGTTTTCTATGATTTTCTTTATATATGTAAGTACCCCCAATTTTTACTTTTATTTTCTGTATTTGGCATACAGAGTTCTTTGACATTTCGTTTAAATGGTAAATAATAGAAATCATTAGAATCATTCTCTAATAAAACCAAATTTAACGCGTCAATTAAGGAGTGCATTAACCTCCGAAATTCTTGTTGTTGTTGTTGTTGTTGTTGCTGTGTGATTTGCATTCAACACAAACCAATCGAAAGAATATACACAATACAAAACACAAAAATAAATTTAATTTTTAATGATTATTTTGTTTACTCATCAACATTTACAGCGATATTACACTTCCTCCCTGCTTCTCACACACAGACTCACAGCCTCAAACTATTCTTAAATATTTATACAACTTTTTGTGTTGCACAAATGTTTAAAAATGGTTGTATGAGTATTTACAAACTTTATTTTATAGTTCTATTATTTTTTAGTGTTTTTTTTTTCTTTTTTACTTTATTAAATTTAATTAAAGATTTAATATTTTTAGGGTGCCTGCCAGTTTCGGTTTGCTTCAGTTATTAACACAATAATTTCCAATTCAAACATTTGTTTGGTTGTCTGTTTGCCTGTTGTACAGCTTCTTATTAATATTATTAACTATTATTATTACACACTTTTGTTTCCCCAAAAAACACACGCACACTTACGTACAAACACAAAATGTAGTTTCTACTGTCCTCATAGTGTAAAAAAGAAAAATATTTATGCATTTACAAAAAAATAAAATAAAATTCATATGTAATTTCAAATATTGTTTGTTGCTAGAGCATTCTTTGTCAATTAATTTCAATTAAGCTGCACACACACACACTCATTATCCACACATTCATCTATTCACTTTTTCATTCAAATGGATCGTTTTTAGAAACATTTAAAACTGTTTGAAAATTTAATTTATTTTTATGTTTATCGAAAAATGTGAGAGCATTTGAACAAAAAAGGTTCAAATGCCTTTGAGGGATAGTTTTATTACACCAAATTATTATAAATATTTTAAAAATAAAGAATTATTTTCTTGTATAAACAGGCTCTAGGTCCACAAAAACTATTTAAGTCTAATATTTAAATAAAAATCTGTTCTTTTTTTTAAATATTATTTTAAAAAAATTTTTTTCTTTATATATTTATTAATTTTTGTTCATAACTAAAGTTATTTTAGTTTTTGTATATTATTTTTGTGTATTTTAGCTTGTTCCTGAAGAAGAGCACCGAAGGGGCTCGAAATATTGAATATAGACTTAAATATTTTTTTTTGGATCTTGAGCTTGTTTATGACAAGAAAATAATTCTTTAAACATTATAAGGTCGTAAAGAATAAAATTTAATTAATTTTAAATATATTGAAAATATTTCATGGAGAGAACAATAATTATTTCTTCTCTAAGACAAAGATCAATACGTTTATATAGAACAATTATTAAGGAGAATATTTTTTTATAGAAACTTTAATAAAGCGAATATGTTTTTATAAAAAATCTTTAAGGCAAATATTTTTATAAAAATAAATAAGGCATAAAAAAAAATTTTTTTAGATGAATACAAACAAAAAACAATTAAATAAAAATAAAACTGACAAATTAATATTTTTAACTTAAAATACAAATTGTACATACATATTTACATTATCTAAAATTAATCTTTAAAAAATATGAGTGATTTGCACTTGTTTTAGACTTTTCTCACGGAGATGGTCCAAGATATTTTCTATTTATACCCTTCACAGTGAAAAAGGGTATATATAGGTTTGTCATTCCGTGTGAAATTTCTACAATTTTCATTTCCGACCCCATAAAGTATATATTTTCTGAAAGCTTATGAATAGGGGAGTTGATTAAGTTCTGTCCGTCTGTCCGTGTGTATGTTGAAATCAACTTTTTGAAGCCCCCAGACATCGCTTGGACCTGGAGTAGATCGGTCTCGAAAATCAGAAACATCGGTACATAAACACCTGAGATATGAGCAAAAACCCACGACCACCTCGATTTTTTTTTTCACAAAAACAACATTACAACAACAACATACATACATACATACAAACGTATATACTGGTTAGAGAAAACGTGGCATCGAATCCCAGCTGAGCCAAAAAAAAATTTTTTATATATTTTTTTGTTTTTTTATTGTTACTTTAATATATTATTTATATTTTTATTATTTTTTTTAATTTTTTTTATATATTTTTTTTTAATTTTGTTTTTATTTATTTTTGTTTTATATTTATTATTTATATTAATTATTTTTTTTTAATTTTTTTTTAAATTTTTAAAAATTTTTTTTTTAGTTTTTTTTTAATTTTAAAAAAATTTTTTTTTTTCTTTTTTTTACAAACATACGTAAATTTATAATTTTACAATGGGATGTTTTTATATATGTGTGTTTTTTATATGTATGTACGTATTTCATATGGGATGAATGGTGATACAAACTACTGTTATTGCATGACTACACGTTGTGAAGGGTATATAAGATTCGGCACGGCCGAATATAGTGCTCTTACTTGTTTTATTAAGGAATTAATAATTTCATAGGAATTAATAATTACATAAAATCTTAATATATTAATTGCCAATTTTGTATTTTTATTTGTCATCAAGGGAACTTGGTAGTTGCCATCATCGTCGTCGTCATCACTTTCTATTTTGTTAGCTTTTAGCATTCTTTCCATGTTTCCGTTGTTTTTATTACAAATTATAAGTGGTAGTTAGCAAACATATACAAGGGACCCACAGTTCATTACGAATTATAGGGAATTACGATTTATCGGGGTACGAATTATAGGGATTTGACTGTACTTTGAATTTAATAAATAAATAAATAAAATATTTTTTGTTAAAAATTATTACGCGAATATTTTTATATACAAAATTAAGAAAGCGAAAATTTGTTATAGGAAAAATAATAATGCGAATAACTTTTTTTGTAGAAAAATCAATAAAAAAAATTTTATACATTATTTTATAAGGCGAATATTTTTTTATACAAACTAAAGGCTATAATACACGGCATGTTTTTTACATCTTTTTACAAAAGTAATGTTTTAAAGGTAACACACGATATGTTTGTATTAGCAGTCGAGAATTTGACAAGTCAGATTTAAAAAACATGCCGTGTATTAGCACCTTAAATAAGTCATCCAAAAAAATTTTTAAGATGAATATTTCTCCATTTAAAATTTTTAAGTCAATATTTTTATGTTAAAAATTAATAAAGAGGACAGTTTTTATAAGAAAATTCAGAAGCAGAATACTTTTGAATAAAAAGCTCAATAAGACGAATTTTTTTCTATAAAAATTTAATAAGGCGAATATTTTTTTATAGTAAAAACAATGAGGCGATTATTAAAGGAAATTCAATAATGCGAATATTTTTCTATAAAAAAAAAAAAAACAATAAGACGAATATACAGGGTGGGCCAACTTCGAGTGACTGATTTGATAATTCTATTTTTTTATAATTTTTGTATTTTTAATTTTTTTTGCAGATAATACAGAATCTTATAAAATTTTATAATGTCATCATACTCAGTGGAAGAACGTGTAAAAATTTTTGAATTTTACTATGTTTCCGGACGATCAATTGTTACAACGCAAAGAAAATACCGTCAGCATTTTAATATTGCAGAGGCTCCCACTGTAAGCATAACAAGAAGCTTAATGACCGGTTTTTGGGGTACAGAGAATCCGAGAGCATTGCATCAGCGACAATTACAAACTGTCAGATGCACTGTTTGGTGTGGAATCATGGCTGATAAAGTTATTGGTCCATATTTTTTTCTCGAAAATGTACTTAATGAGCCAGAAACCGTCTCTGGGGTGGTATATAGGACCATGTTGGAAAATTTTTTACGTCCGATAGTTCTTAATTATCGTAACATATGGTTCTAGCAAAATGGAGCTACAGCTCATACCACAAGAGCCACAATGCCAATTCTGCCACAATGCCAATTTCGAAGACCGAATAATTTAAAAAAATGCAGATTTTGAGTGGTCACCTCGTTTTCCAGATTTGATTTGGGGTTTCTTGAAGGAACAAGTTTACGTCAACAAACCACAAAATATTCAGGAGCTTAAGCAAAATATTCGCACAGAAATTTCTCAATTGCAGTCAGAAACGTTGCGCAACGTAATGCAAAATGTATTGAGTAGAGCCATTAACTGCCAACAGGAGAATGGACGCCATCTAAAAGATGTAGTTTTTCATACTTAGCTTAAAAAAATTTATAATATATACTTTAATTTGCAAAAAAAAAAAAATAAATAAAAAATTTAAAAATAAAATAAGTCACTAAAAGCTAGCCCACCCTGTATACATAAATCAATTTTTAAGAAGAATACTTTTTCAAAGAAAATTATAGCGCGAATGTTTTTATTGGAAAATCATAAAGTCGAATATTTTTCTATAAAAAGCTCAACAAGCTGAATTTCTTTCTAAACAAAATACAATTAGGCGAATATTTTTCTGTGGAAAAATAAGTGAAGCGAATATTTTTCTATGGAAAAATCAATAAGAAGGATATTTTTCAATAGTAAAATTTAACAAAAAGAATATTTTTATATAGAAAAATAAATTAGGCTGTTATAGGGAATATAATAAGGCGAATATTTTTCCACAGAAAAATGAATGAAACAAAGGTTTTCTATGAAAAAATCACATTTTTCAATGGAAAACAGAGCAAATATTTTCTTATGGGAAAATCACTAAGACAAACAGTTTTTTTTTAATTCAATAAAGCGAATATTTTTAAATAGATATAAAAATAAAACGAATATTTTTTATAGAAAAATCAAAAGGGCGAAAGTTTGTCTACCGAAAAGTCGCAAATATTTTTTTTTTTAAATCTATAAAAAATCAACAAGGCAAATATTTTTCTATAAGGAAATTTGCAAGACAAACTTTTTTCTATAGAATAATGCAAGCGCATATTTTTTATTCAAAAGATTTTACGGCGAAATTTTATCTATATCAACCAGGCGAATATTTATATAAAATTGTAAAATTAGAAAACAAGTAAAAATACTATTGAGAAATAAAAAAAGAATAATTTTTTATAATTAAATTCTAGCAAATAATATGTTTCTTTAGACAAATTTAAAAAAAAATATTTTTTTTTATTTACAGTATACATTGTAAAAAACCTAATAGTACAAATAATTTTTACTTTACCGTTATTATAAAAATACTTTTCTATTCACTTGCATTAAAAAATGTTCACACCTTTAATTAAACAAATTTGTTACACGTAATAAAAACAATTAACAGCACATTTTTGTTTTTTCTTTTAAAAATCGATATTGGGTTTTAGTCTTCTTAATTATCCTTAAACAAAAGTTTTTAAACATCCTGTCTTTTATCCGTTGATACCAAAATAAAATAAAAAACATCACCCCTTCATGCCAAATCCGTATCACAACTTCTCCCTTGACACCCGAATGCAATCAAGCGCAAAGAGTTTAAAATTTTAACAATAGCTATAATTTTTTTAAAAAAAATGAATTATTAAAAAAAACAACACTTACACAAATAATTGCCATTTTAAAGCGTGTAACGAATTGTCAACTCTTATGTACGAGTACATTCAACTACGAGAGAGTGTGGAGTATATTTGACGGTCACACCACGCAGGACCAAAAACCATGACTAATGTTTAACGCATGTTTACACTAAATGCGAAATCCGTGTGATTGAGTAGGAAACACTAAAAATCAGACAGACAATTATGATTACTATGTGTATTGTAAAAACTATATTGTTGCTATGTATTGTACCACTGTCACGCTAATAAATTTGCGCATTTGTAAGTGGAAAATAAATGGTAGAAAGACAAAATACAAGGTAAAAGGATTGTTGAGGAAAATTTGAAAATTTTGGAAAAATAAAGTTTTTAAATCGCCAACCGTTTTAACAATAAGATAAATATCGAAAGTTGGATTAACTCATCCAGAAGGTTTTTGTCTGGTTGTTGTTGTTGTTGTAAATAATCAAACGCATATGACTAAAGTATTGTTATTGTTGTTGGTTATACATTTCTATGTTTCTACACACAATTAAAGCATTCAAGGTTGACACGCGTTTTAATTTTAAAGTTTTTATTGACGACATATTGTTTAGAAAAAAAATCAATGGTAGCAGTAGGGTTTTTTATTAAAAAAAAATAATAATAAATAAAGGACCAAGAAGTCAATATTTCCAATAGTTAATTTAGAGTTTTTTTTAATAAAGAATGTAAGAGATCACATGTTGTCGTAGTAGTAATGAAATAAACAAATTCATCATTTTTAGTTTAATGTATTTGTATTGTAAAAGTATCTCACCAACATCAACTTTTCTTATCAGTGGGAAATGCGGGTCAATATTTGCATGATTACTCCATAGTGCAGCGTTGACTTAAAAATAGTATTGAGACGTATTTAGTATAATTTCTAAGTGCTTGGAAACATAATTTTCTAAGCAACCGGTTTTTATTTACACCATGTTTTTATTGCAAAATTTCTTACCAGGCGCAAAAATCGCAAGTAGGTTCAAGCTGTAAAGCTAATTACTTTTTAGTTTTTGGTCTAGCTGATGATTTATATTAAAATGATTTGAAAGCTTATGAATAGAGGAGTCGATTAAGCTCTGTCAGTCTGTCCGTCTGACCATCTGTCCGTCTGACCGTCTGTCCGTGTGTATATTGAAATCAACTTTTTGAAGCCCCCCGACATCGCTTGGACCCTGGTGAGGTATTCAAATATCAGAAATATTCGGGAGTAGATCGGTATTGAAAATCAGAAACATCGGTACATAAACAACTGAGATATGAGCAAAAACACACAACTACCTCGATTTTTTTTCCACAAAAACTACATTACAACAACAAAATACATACATACAAACGTGTATACTGGTTAGAGAAAACGTGGCATCGAATCCCAGCTGAGCCAAAAAATTTTTTTTTTATTTTTTTTATATTTTTTATTTAATATATTATTTATATTTTTATTATTATTTTTATTATTATTTTTTATTTTTTTTTTAATTTTTTTTTTATTTTTTGTTTGTTTTATATTTATTATATATATTTTAATTATTTTTTTTTTAATTTTTTTTTTATATTTTTTTTTTAACATACTTACGTATATTTATAATTTTACAATGGGATGTTTTTATATATGTATGTTTATATGTATGTACGTATTTCATATGGGATGAATGGTGACACAATCTACTGTTATTGCATGACTACACGTTGTGAAGGGTATATAAGATTCGGAACGGCCGAATATAGCACTCTTACTTGTTTTAATCTATTTTTGTTATTTTGTTTATAGTTTGCTTCAGGTAATCGCAGTTCAAGGAGGTTTTTTTGTTTATATTTTTCAAATATGAAGTTTAAAAATTGAAATAAAAAAGAGAAAACTAGTTTTTATATATCGAGTTTGACAGCTAAACTTTATAATAAGTGCATAAAAAATAATCAGCTGACAAATCAAGACTACCTGATGAATACATAAATGTCGACCCATGTGAGCGATATTATCGTATGTTACGTTTTTTTTCAAAATTGATTTTTTTTATGCAAATTTGTTCTACATCCATTAATCCAACTGCTGATAAAATATTATAGCGATAACTGTTTTAGTTATGGAGATAACACTGTATTCAATTTATCGTATGCAGCAGTGTTATTTACGTTTTTATTTATTTAAAAGTAATTGTAAATTTGTGTGTATGGGCACACACAAAAGGTTAAATAATCTCCTGTAGCTGGTGGTGAACTGTGGGGTAAATAAACAAATCAAACCTACAGGTAGATTATAAATTGTATTTACTCATAAAGTAAATACAATTTTAGGGTGTTAGGGACGGGAAGAAATAAAATACAAATTCGTTATTATTTGTATTTTCAATTTACTATTTATTTATAAATATTCACCTTAACGGTTGAATGCTGCACCAAGCTAGACGGAGTTGTTTGCACTGGTTGTTAAAGAAGTAGTGACTGCACTGTATTTTTAATGATATGTAGAAACCTCGGTTTTAAGGAAAACCGAAGGTTTTCTTCGAGAACCCATTTGGAATTTTCCAAATGAACGTATGCCAGTGTGGACAACTTTACATTAATTTTTTACGATATTTAAATATGTTAATAAATGGTATAATAATATAATTTAAGTGTAAGTATAATTCAAGTGCAAGTATAATTCAAGTGTAAGTATAATTTAAAGGTATATACAATTCAATATAATTAGTATAAAAAATATATATAAGTGAAAGTTTATCAATAAACTTAACTACTAAAAAATTTATGTATTTGTTCAAATGCAAATTTGGACAGTAATAAAAACGGTCTCCTGTAAAGTTTTTATTTCGCGCACAGGGGTCGATTTGTTTGTTTTTTTTTTCTTCACTTTTGTGTATCACCCAGTTTTTCCGATTTATTTTATGCTAAAATAATTTCCCTAATTAAATACTTTTGTTGAAAATAAAATAAAATAAATTAATGTTTGAAATAAGCAATTACTTGCGAATTTTTAGTTTAGTTTATTTAAAAGGAAATTTCCTTTCAATAGAGAACTTATCACATTTTTGGCCTGCTTAAGACCTGCCTAATTAACATTTCAATTCAATTCTTAAGTGCCATAAAAAATTGCCACTACCAAAAAATTTTAAAAACGATCTCTTTCAATATTCCCAGAAAACAATAATCCTTAAATATCCTTGTGGAAGTTTTGTATTAGAAAATCTACAGTAAAAAATTTAGTAATTGTAACTTCCATTCGACTTTTTAGTTCTGAAGAAATTAAATTAAAATTTTTGGGAAAATATATTTTTACCTTTGATTTTAAAAAGTTCATTTTGACATGCGTGGCAATTTTTATGGCATCGATTTGAGTTAATCTGAAACAGCTCATTAACGTAAATAATTTTTTTATGGTTCTAAGAACTGAACACAAGACTTATAAAGTGTGAAATTTTTATTTTACCATTTCGACAAAACCACACAAAAACAATCTTATGAAAAAACTAAAGCAAAGTATTGCACTGATATTACTTCAGCAGGTAGATGTATGATGGTGACCCTGTTTAGAAATCGCCCTTGAAAAAATTTCATAAAATTTTTCACAGGTATTTAATTTAATTATTAGAAAATCACATCATAATAATTCCACAAATACCCCATGGCTATTTGGTAAGTAATTGCAAAAATTAAAAGAAAACTATTTATAAGAAAAAGAAATATAAAATATAAAATAAAAAAATAAAAATAAGTCAGAAAGCTACAAGCCTGTACCATCATGTACACAGGTACATATATTGACCACAGCGTAGCTTGAACTAGATTTAATATTGAATGTTATACGCCATTTTGTTTTATTACTTCCGACGCGATCTTTGATTTTTAATTTGTACAAAGCCAACTGTATTCTACTCGCCAAGCCCTTATATTTGACTACCTGTTAAGGAAATATATCTGTAATTACTATATTTAAGGCATATATCCATCATTTTATTTATGACGCCCTTTTGGATTTAAATTTTTTTATATTGCATTGATTCTATTGGCCAAGCCCCTTCATTCGATATCAATATTAAGGGGGTTGATTTGATTCACATATAGTATGTATATATTTATTTTACGCCATTTTGTAATTGCGGCCATCATAGGTTTTCAATTTTTAATATTAGTTATATTTTCCTAATCAAATCCTTTTATATTGATCCTATTGATTGTCTGGAAACTAAAAACAATATAATTTTCGTTTGTAAATTTTAGAAAAAACACAGAACCAGTTGTATTTTTGTGCTTATAACTCTGTTAGTTTCAAACCGCTTTATTAGCTTTTCTTCTGTTATAAATTTTCAGCCTACGACTTACAATTTAGTTTTATAAACGTGTCCAAAAACTAATTTTGATCATGAAGTACCTACTTGATATATTTAAAAAATAATAATTTTCCAAATAATTTCTGTCTATAACTTTACCGATTAGTAACAAATTTGTCTAAAATTTCTTGCGAATAGCCTTTAAAGCATATCATGTTTAAAAATGGTAAAAAAAATGTCTAAAAATTGTCCGACAGCTGAAAAATTTTAATTTTTGTGGTAACAATATGAGAAAACCGAGGCAATCGTGTTTATTTTTTTATTTCTCAGAAACTTAAAAGGCGATTGTGCTGGATTTTATTATCGATTTACTTCGGAATAATTTCAAAAAATAAATACCACACAGGTCTGTGCAACCAATACACGGACAGATGGACACTGCTAAACTGACTTTTTTTCAAAAACTATACACTTAGTGGGTACGGAAATTAATATTATGGAATTACAAATAGAGTGACAAAGCTATATATATATACCCTAAGCATCTCAGGTGAAGAGTACAAAAAGATGCTGCAAATTTGTTGGATTTCTTAAATTGTTATGGCGAACGGTCATCTAAGACAGACTTCTGTAAGACCATAATATTAAGGTTATTTAGGTTAATAAAATCAAAAACTTATTGCAATGGGTGGTGGGTGGTTAGTACTTATTTGATTCCCTATGATTTGCCTATTTGTAAGTGAGCATGATAAGTAATTGCCTCCAATGACATCACCGTGTTAAAAGAATTAGTTTAGATGTCAAATTGTAAGTAGTGAATAACTGTTTTCTAGTACCTTCATCTCATTATTCTGTCATGCGTTATTTAGCTGGGTTATTGTGTTTTTATTTTTGCAAAAAAAAATTAATTGTAACGAATATATAGTTTGCGCAAAGTGCCCACTGTTGAAAGTCTTATCAGTTCAAGTGAATTAAAAAAGACTGTTTTTACATTAAACATCTTGATAAACCTATAATTCATAATTTAAATTAAATTAGTTTTTCTTACAAAATCGAAATGAAAACACCGCTCGTATTGTTTTCATTTATTTTATTTAATTTTAATTTACTTGTTGTCGTCTATGGCGATACGTCCAAAATACTTGATGATGTGCCCCTAGTAACCACCTCACTGGGCAAAATAGAAGGCACAATATTGAAAACTTTATTTGGTAAAGATATCTACGCCTTTAAAGGTATTCGTTATGCTAAAGCTCCCATCAATGAGTTGAGATTCAAAGCTCCAGAGCCTGAAGAGCCATGGAGGGGAACCCTTAAAGCAACATCAGATAGTTTAATTTGTCCCCAGCCGTATTTAACGCAAGATTTAATGACTGAAGACTGTTTAAAGATAAATGTTTTTACCCGCAATTTGACTGCTGAGATGGCAGTTATGGTTTATATACATGGTGGCTCTAATGCTATGGGCAGTGGCCATAGTTTATATGAGGCGGGTCCTCAGTATTTATTAGATCATGATGTAGTACTAGTGACTTTCAATTATCGTTTAGGAGCTTTGGGCTTCTTAAGTACTAAGACGTCAGAGTACCCCGGTAATTATGGGTATCTAGATCAAGTATTGGCCCTCAAATGGGTGCAAGAACATATTTCACACTTTGGCGGTGATCCTGAAAGAGTGACCATATTTGGCATAAGTGCAGGCTCAATGGCGGTCTCTTTGCACTTGGCCTCACCTTTATCAAAGGGTCTTTTTCATCGCGCCATAGCCATGAGTGGTTCGGCTACCAACCACTTTCATATAGACAATTTATATTGGACACGTAAATTGGCAAGAGAACTTTCCTGTCCGCAGTACAATCCCACTTATATGGTGGATTGTTTAAGAAAGTTAAGTTGGAAAGCGATCATAGATAAATGCTCCGAATGGGAGCCCTATTCTTTTAGCAACATTAAATGGTATTATGAAATTGATGGCATATTTCTAACACAACATCCCACAAAGGTGTTTGAAAGCGGAAATTTTTCCGCCCTATCCTTGATAGTGGGATTTACACGCAATGAACTCGATTGTATGGTTTATCGTAAGTATAAGAAATATTTAACATGTGAACTAGATTTTAAATTTAATACATTTAGTAAAACATTGATTTTTAAAGGTCAGGAGAACAACGCAGGACTGTTAAACGATCTAAATGTAAGTTTTGAATCTTATGCCCCGGAATTATTTTTGTATCAGGACAACTGCCAAAACTACATAAAAAGCCAACATTTGAAAAGATTTTATTTAAAAGACCTTGAAGCCTTCAATTCAACAAATTTAGTGAAAATCGGAAATATTTTCTCCGATGCCTTAATAGGTCATGGTACATATCGTTTGGTGCAGCTGATATCAAAGCATCAATCCGTCTACTATTATCGCATGGATTATGTGGGAGCACGAAGCGTACAAAACTATCCTAATTGCAAACCTAAAGGTATTAAAAGTATTTAAGAGAAATATTTAAGATTTTCTAATATTTTTTAATTATGAATTTTGCCTTAAGGTGTAGAACATGCTGATGACTTGCAATATGTTATGCCTGGATCGATGTATGGAGATCAGTTATCGTTGAGTGATCCAGATGTCTTAATGGTAAAACGTCTTACACAATTGTGGACATCGTTTGCTCAAAATGGGTGAGTTATTAAAGTTGATGTTAAATCACTTTGTTTTACATTTTGCCCTTAATGTTTACTTCAGAGTTCCCCAGGCTGATGATGTGCCCGAATGGAAACCTTTTCAGGACAACCATAAGCTAGTTCTCTACAATGACAAAACTGCATATTTGTCATTGCCACCCAACTTGGCACGTTATCAACTATGGGATGATCTCTTTCCAATTGAAGAAAGTTAGAGCAAACGTATATTGCTCAATCTTTCTTAATTTTTATTACAATTACTAAAAGAATGAAATTTTGATATCGAGAAAGAGATTTATTTAATTGTAGCAAACAGTGTCATTAAGATTAAATAAATGTTTGTAGTGCTTCAATTAATCAAACACCTTTTAATTTTGCCAAATAAGCAAATACACAACAAGCTAAACGTTTCCCAACATGTGCAGTAAATATTGTTGTAATTAGTCTTAAAAGATTAAGAACATTCTCTTACACGCTTTCTCTTCATGTGTCTACCTCCCCCCCGTTCTAACAAGTCTTAAAGGTGAATTGTACAATCTTGTTTTATTTATTTGTAATATCCTTGCAAGGACGATGTTTACATTAAATTCTGTGTTGTTATTTATCCTTGTATTTTTTGTTTTGGGTTTTTGTAAAGATTTCCTTAATTGCCTTTGTAACTCGTACGCTCATATGCCAAACAAAAAAATATATATTTCTCGTTCTTTTATTGCCAAAAACGCTGCCATTGGCTGGCTGGGGGAGTATGAGTATGAGCCTGAAAGTGGTTGAATGATGTAGTGTTATTGACATTTTAGATTAGCATCGCATTATGCTACTTGTGTAAACACTTTATAAAAGGATTATTTATCCCCCCCCAAAAAAACAAAAGCGTTTCTTTGAAGCGGAGAAAGATAAAAATCTCACAACTTTGAACAGATAGACAGAAATAAGACCACCCATTTAAAAAAAAAAAAGAATTTGCTTGAGTTTGTTTATAATTCTTAGTAAATTTAAAAACCTTTTTTTAGTTTTGTTGACTCTCGATGAGAACAAAATTTGTTAAGACATCAAAAAACAATTAATTTAATTTTCATAGCTGTGTACATTCATACGTACGTACATACATAAGTATGTATGTAAACACTTGTAATATTAGCATTATCTCACAGTGTTTTGTGCTCGTGTTGTTTGTTTGTTTGTTTGTCATATCCTTGTATGATTTTGTGATTATCCTTTGTTTGGCTTAAACATTCTATCACTCTATGTTTAATTCAAATACAATACAAAGGACTTTTTTCACTTATCAGTACATTAAATTCCGTTTGAAGTTGTTTGTATCTGTATGTCCATCCGTCCGTCCGTTAATTTGTTGGCAAAGTGACTGCTGTGTGTGTAAATTCCAAATGTTGGAAATGTTTATTCATATGCTGATTTTTTTTAAAGATTTTAAGATTTGTTTTGAGTTTGAGTGTCAGTTGATAGGTTAAGTCGGAAATTAATTAATCATTTGTTTTAGCCTATAATAAATAACAAATTATTTAGCCTCTTTTTTATCTTCCTTTAGCCATCGAGCAATCGAACGAGGCCAAAGAAAATTTATAAAATTTAATAAATCTAAGGGTTGTTAATTTGCTCACATTTAATCGTTACCATAAAAAATTTAAATACTTTTATATGAACAAATTTAGTATTTTGGCTCAACTTTAATTATGGCAATTTTTTTATAAGTTAATTGACCAAGAAACATTTTTAAGGCCTGTAGAACATAATCCAAACACAAAATAATATTTAAAAATTTATAAATATGAATCTTTAATATTAGTTTATTAAAAAAGCAAGCAAATCTGCACTACCTAATGGGGATCATCGCTTAATTTCTATTTTAAAATAGTAATTTATTTCTGTTCAATAGAAATAATCTAAAAGCCTGTCACGCGCATTAACTTCGTCAACATTAAACTATAAACATGTTGATAACTAATGTTGATTGTACTATCAAAACAATAGTATTTCAATACTTTATGCGTTGAGCTAAATCTTATGGATAAAATAGTGTTAACAAAATATTTTTTTTAATGTAGAAAATATTTTTTAGCTCCACTAAAAATATAGATTTAACACAATACTAATAAGTGTTACTAAACGTGTAAATATTACTTGCAGAAGCACGTCAGTTAAATAAATTAAAAAACCTTTCTGAGTTTTACAAGCACAGCTGATCGAGTTATTGATTCCTTTTATATCTTGGCAGTACAAATTGCCAAAACGGAGGCTTTAATGCCGATATCACTGATAGAATTGACAAAGCCCGGATCGGAATCCATTCCCTGTACAGAAGATGGAGGGCGCACAATAGAACTACCACCACAAAGCTGAAAATCTTTAGCTATAGTATCTGATCGGTAATGCTGTATGGTTCTAGCACCTGAAGCACAACACAAGCTACAGGCCGGAAATTGCAATCCTTCTGCAATAAGTGCCTGAAACTGGGTAAAGCCTTGTATTCTGTTTCAATTTGTGAAATATTTAGAGCAACTTTAGTTATTTCACACGAAGAATGTGACATACAAAAATAACTTTTAAATCGAGCAGCCAACAAAAAAAATTGTCAACTCTTGATTTAAATTTCGTACGATATAACTAATGCTGATATTATTTCATACGAAATAAAATGTTGCTTGAATGTTGACAGAAACATTTCATATGTATATCATATTATAAACAAAGTACTGGTTAGGCAACATTACTTTTTCATAAGCATTTCGTACGACCTTTTTTATGGATTTTGACAACAGTTCAACAGGAATATAGAACAGAATACCAACCTTTAACCAATGAACAACTTGATAGCTAACTGAAAAACAATCGAATATAAAATCTACGGGCACAAATGAACTTGGATGGGTCACATCCTTAGAAGGCCACCTGACAAAATCACAAGGCATACACTGGACTGGATTCCACAGAGCCATAGAAATCCTGGAATACCACGAATGATAAACCACATGAATTTAAATAATAAAATGCGAAAGCAAATTTCGTAATTTAACTTGAAACCAAGCAAAGAATTTAGCTAATAATCGAGTAAAGTGAAGAGAAAATTGTTGATACCCTTTGTTCTTCGTGAACTTTTATTTCATTTGCAATTACTACTCTGTAAATTTTATATAGAAAACGTTTATATAAGCAGTATTCCGTTTATGATTTGAAAGAACATATGAAATGTTTCGGCAAACATTCAAGCAATCTTTTATTTCTTAGGAAATAATAAAGGGTTCCTCAGTAAGAATTTACTTACTCATTTCAAAATAAAAACACTTATTTTTGAGCTAGTTGTGATTTTTTATTGGATTCTGGAGAGAGACATGTTCCGATTAAATATGGGGTAAAATATCCGTCAAGTAATCCCACGGCTCTAATGACAGGCCATTACTCTTTTCATCAAATTTCCATGCCTTTTTTTACAGAAAAGTAGCTGTATCCAAAGAAAAAATCGCACGGCGTTTAGTCGCATTATCTTGAGATAATTTGTTCTGGAAATGGTTGGAGCAATAAATGGACTGTTTCATACGAACTAAGACAGATGGCCCGATTTGGCTGAAACCACATGTCATGCAGATCCATGCCATCCATTTAAGGAATACGTTATCATGTTTTTGAAACGAAAGCATTTCACAGTCACTGCGATTTCAGCCTCATCTTCAAAAAGTAAGGCCCAATAAAGCTGCCTGACCCAAATCCGCACCAGACTAATTGTGAATGAATTTTTTTCTCAAAGATCGCATGAGTATACTCTGAGCCCCAAATTTAAAAATTTTGTTTATTTACGAAATCATTCAGATGGAAATACACAATATTGAAGAAGATGGATTAAAAAAAATGGGTATTTAATTCACTTTGCCCTATTGCCCGTTGAATGATTTGCTGACACTTTCAGCTGGTTTATACTCCTGAGTAAGCTAAATTTTGTACACAAGAAGATGATCACTCTTTGAACGCTTTTCACAACTTAGGTGCTCTTTCTCGACTGTAAATTTTTCCAAGTTTTTGATAATAAGTTTTCGCAATTATAACGCGTTGTTCTTCCGTAAAGCGCTCAATCAGATTAAATATATAAGACAGCTGCTAAATTTTGGAATTGCCACTTTCACAAAAAAAATGACACTAAATTTAAAAAGTGCATTTTTACTGGAACACCTTATTTAAGAAGGAGCTAAAATTTTTTTTTCGGTTTAACATTTATCTTTATATGTCCCATTCTTAAGGTTATACAAAAGTTTAACAATAATATTGATAAACAGTTTCCTTAAACATATTCAAAAAGTTATGATAATTTGACGTCAACAAGTTGCTGATGAAATCTGAAAATTGTGTTGAAAAACTATTTTCCACTAATTAATACTGAAAAGTTTTTGCATTGTATTTGTTTTAGTTTCTGTAGCTTTACAAAATATTTAAAATTTCATAAACTTGATTCACAAATAGTGATAAGCGTGCATCATTAAGTAAACCACTAAACAGTCATTAGAATGTAACAACACAACATGCCACAAAATCTTGATGACTTTTGATGGGATTTTTCGCTACTATTTGTTTGATTTTCCTTTCTCTCTCTCTCTCTATCTTTTAACTTTTATGAAAAGTAAATTACAGTATTAATAACAGCAATCAACCAGTAAAACGTTCATAACTGCTGCATATAAAAACCCTGCCATACATGTACACACACACACACACACACACTTAACTTACATTTATTCACTGGGAACTGATGGCAGTTGCATTGATTGTAAAAGCAGTAAAAGTGGTGTTGGTGGTGGTGGCAAACAAAAATCCTAAATCGCAACACTTTATTGTCACATTAGATTAATAATGTGCTTTTAATAACGTCAAAAAGGATACAGGATACAACAGCAGCAACAACAAAAAACGTATGCTCCGTGTCACAATCAATATAAAGTGTTTTTTTCTTCTTGTATTTGCAACAAACAAGGGGAGTGAGTGCTACTCAGCAGTCACTAAATTCATTGTCTGGTTTATTGATGAAAATGACAGGAAAAATATGGTATTGAATTAAAAAAAAAAACCAAACGCATTAAAGTTTCAAATACATACTTGAACAGGGGATAGAATTAGAAAAAAAAAATGACAAAACTAGAAGAAAAAAAAAGATAAAAAGGACGAAATTCAACACTGTAAAGGATGAGATGGTGGTGGTGAATTTTTTATTTTAATGTAGTTTTTGAACGATGCGCTTAAATTTTTAAGTTTGTGTTATAGAATTTAAAAATAAGCAGCTGCTTAGACTTTAAGGATTTTACAGGAGTTTAAAACATGTGAATAATTTAGAAATTTGTTGTTTAACTCTATTATTTGTCAAGGAGTTAAGTAAACACCTTTTGTTTAAACACATTAATTAAATTACGTGCCTAGAACTACTAATGTACCTTCATTTGCCATACAGTTTCCGTCTAAACCAAAAAAAAAAACAAATAAACTACCAAGAACATGAGATAGAAAACCTTGCGGCTGCAAGTTCATTTTTAATAGAAATTTTTAAGATACAAAAAAATGCTGCAAAAACAACAACAGCTTGTAAGTTTAACCCAATTGTAGGAACGCAAAATATAAAATGGAAATTGTAATTCTAAAATGTAACTAAGGGAGAGACTTGCCCGTAAACTAACAGCACATTACCGCTGACTATTCAATGATGATGATGATCATCAAATACATACATTAAGTATATGGCGATCACGTTGATGATGATGATGACGATGTCGCGTCGTGGGAATTTCTCTTGAGTGGCATGCGGGTGTGGAGTTGGTTGTTTCAATCAGCTATTTGCATTGTTTTTATATTTGTAAATACATTTATTTTATTTAACAGAAAAAAAACATTTATATATTATTTTTATTCTTATTTTTTTATCTGAAACATTTAATGAAAAATGAGGTTGAGGTTAGATTGTTTTATTTCCATTTAATTGTTACCAAAACAAATAATTTTCCTTTATTCACTAAAATATGTAGATTGTGATTTACAAGTTGATACTGTCATACTGTAAAATTAAAAGTTCTTGCATGTCATTTTATACTGTATCATTATACCCTTTTTATAGTTTCAGAGAACGAGAAAAAATTTTTTTCTGGAAAACTTTATTTACAACTAAACGAAATCTAATTGTCCCCTGAAAGGCCTTAGGCAACTAGACAACAGCTGTGTAATTGATTGTTGATCTCACTATTCTTGTGAAAATCCCATGTGCATCCTGGGATGATGGGAGATCTTTTGTGCCCTCTTTATATTTTTTTTTCAATTCGATAATTTAAGGCCAGTTTCTTATACAGCATTACTCTCAGATATTTCACCTTTCTGGACATTTTGATTTCGGTTCCGAAAATCATTAAGAATCTATTCTCATAATATCATGCCTAGGTTACCCTAACAGCATGTTTCATAAAACCTAGAATAGTTTTCATGAACTTACCACCACAATTACCATATCATCTGTAGACTCTACCGTGTGTACTTCCATTGATTCCAGTCTCCTCAAAAGGCCATCTACCATTATCTTCAACAACGAAGAAGATAAGACCCCTTTCAGTATACATCTATTGAATACACTTCTCTAAATTCTGCTGCATTTATTTCTGATATGAACTGCCCTACATTTCAGTATGGAAATTATCCATTGGAATCAACCCCTCCTTCAGTAAGAGCAGTTCTTAGACTAGCGAAGGAACTTTTTTTAAAGCATTATATCCATAAATACGCACAAAGCGCCATTCAAAATTTATCTTTCCCAACCCAGTTCGAAAATGATGATATCAATAGATCTTCGTGCCAGCGTCCACTCAATTGTCTATCCATCAATGCATTTTCTCTCATCAACACTCTTTTATTGCCTTCGACCAAAAATCCCACTTTACGGCTTGAAAAAGAAAACTACGCTAGCTTTCCTCCATGCAACCACATACATATATCCTGTCGAAAGACAAGCAACAAATATTTTCGTACCACCACAAGTAAAGTGTTTCTGTCCCTCTGTAATAATGCAGGATATATCTCATCGATTTCAACAGCCCTAAATGGGCAATTCTAACTCTATTAGGAATTATTTTCGCTTCAGCATCTCTTTACTTAAATTTAAATGAAACTTTCGAGAAAATGTACATTCATCAGCGAGATCTCCTTCAGGGTCTAGTCTTTCTAGCCTTTAGTTTCATTTTTAAGAAAAAGTAACTAGATATGTAACATCTTTTGCAGTCTTGCCATTATGATGTATTCGTTACGCTAGAGCAGAATTTCCTCCAAATACTTAGTTCTCTTCAGCTCCCTCCTCCAATACCCCAAGCGAAAGGGTCTCTATATCTTATGTTACGATTAAAGGCCCTCTTCGTGTCTCTTTTCATATAGATTCACACTTCAGCAAGATCCTTCTTATCCACTGCCATCAAGGAACAAACATTATCAAAAGCACTCAATCTCTTTTTTTATTCCGAAATTCCCGGTGTGAAACATTTCCGTTCCGTCCGATATCCACTAGATTCTTCACCATCTCTGATGGATAGGATAGGTAAGTTGATTGTACCGGAAATTTTCTAAAGTCACTGCCAATCATTACTATCTTAAAATTCAGCGAGAAGAGATGCCTCATCTGCACAGTTCTTACACCTTAAAGAACCATGATATACATTCTCAGTCGGCCGTCTGTGAATGATACCAACTAGCGGCCTGACGAGACAGGTCCAAATAATTTATCGCTTATATAGCAAGACTATGTCCAAACTAACCTGCATAAAGCATTGCATCATTATTGCTGAGAGAAAACTGCTTGGTGGCCATCAAATCAAATTTATATTTTTTAGCTTGATGTTGCAAGAAAAATATTATTTAAACAAGTTGTCAATTAAAAAAGTTCTTAAAACATTAAAAAAATTAATATATCATTATTTGGTATATCCTTTTTTCATATGAATCTTTGATCAAATGACTTAAATTTGTCCAAAGGTGTTGCTGCAAAACAAATATAATCGAAATTACGCATGATGAAACATGCTGAAGAAAAAATTCGAGGTGTTTTAGAATCTGTTGTCAGAAACATGTATGAAATATTAAAAAAAAAAATTTAAATTATATAAATATGTATGTATGCATGTTGCTAAACTAATGAACATTTTTCTTATTTAAAAAATGAATCAACAAAAAGTACAAACTTTCTTTTAAATTTCTAACGACATGAATCCTCCCTTACTTACCATTTATTTATTTACCACTAAATTAAAACAAAATATAAATAAACAACAAAACCGTATTTACAAAAGTACCAACTTTTAACTTTATTGTACCTTCATCCAAGCCAGAGTATCACAACAATTCGGATTACAAAAGTATGACATGTAATATGAGCTGCTGATCTAAACAACTACAATGTGATGTTTTTTTTTTTCTTTGTAATAGCAAACGTTATTTGACTTATGATTGTATAAACAGATGAAAGTTTTAAACATCAATATTTTTTGTTGATTATCTTTAATTTTTTGTTCTGTTATACTCATTCGAATGATCATCATGATGACAATGTGAATAAAGTTTTTAAACATGAATGTCGCGTGCCTCATACGAACGCATTGAACAAAACTACAGTAACAATTTGGATGGCTCATATTACCATAATGAAAACGAAATAGAAAAAAGAAAATTCCTATTTGATATATGAACGTACAACTTACATATAAGCAAATGGACATCACGCTATAACAAAATATGTTTTTATTAAATTTTTTTTATTTTTTCCCAATAGGAAAATTATTGTAATAGGAAATTAGAATTTTTCTTGGGGTGTCATATCATCTTGTACATTATAATTAAAATTATTTATTAGTATCTAACGCCGAAATTAATTGACCTTAACTTATTAACATATGTATGTAGGTAATGTGCAGCTGATTTTGATGGCTGATAGTTTGATGTTAGTTTGATTGGTGTTAATCGTTTTATCGCGCGTTCATATTTTAACACAGTAGCAAGGAAGAATGTTATTTTTCGGCCATCAGAATTCTTCACCTTAAATATAACACGTTTTCATTTCCATTTAGATCAGCAACATGCAACATACTTAAATGATATTTAACCAAAAACATTATTCTTCTTCTTTGTGTTACATTAAATAAGAAAACTTTAATTTGCGATAAATGCCAGTTGGCATTTTAGCATGAGTGGGTGATAGGGTGTATAAACACGTGTGTGTGTGTGTGTGTGTCTATGTGTGCGTATAATTTATCTATGCTAATTCCATTTGGGCTCCTCTTTTTAAACAACTTACCTATTATTACATTTCGCATTTCAAATACAACTGATAATATTCTAATTATATCATTGTGTTCATGTGTAAATGTAGTATTTAATTGTGGTTGTATTAGTGTTTTGTGTGCTTTGTGTTCTTCAGTTGCCCAAACGTAAGTAACTTTAACATACGGGTGGGATAATATGGCACGAGCTAAAACTGATAAAACGTTTTAAGCTTTTAAATTAAATTATATTTATAGCTTAATTCCTGGTTTGATTAGGTTAGGAAATTCACTTAACCCTTCAATGACTTCAGGTGGAACAAACTTGTTTACTTTCAAGTGAAAGCAAAAAAAAAAAAAAAAAAATGTTAGAATTGATTAATAAAATATCACACATAAAAATTTAAGGGACAAAAGTAAATTGGCTTTCTTGTGTCATAGACCCTTTCCTGAAACATTTACCTTATCTACCAATATCATAAATATGTTGCTTCCAATAAAGGGTGGCTTAGTAAAAATGCACATTTGACGTTTAATGTAATTTTTTAGGGCAAGTGGCAACTCTGAAATTTGGCAGGTGTCATATATTTTCATTCCAACAACGCGTTATAGTTGTGAAAACTGATTACAAAAATTGAGAAAGTTAATACTTTGAAGAATTTTCAGTCGAGAAAGTGAATCTAATGTGTCAACCATTCGAAGAGTCGGGAAAAAATTTGAAAAAACTGAGTCGGCTATGAACAGCAAGACTCCTATGCATCAATGTACTGGTCGGTCCCTTAAAAAAACATTGCTGCTATAAACGATAGTGTCGCCTAAAACCCAAATACACAAATTAGAAAACGTTCTCAACAACTTCGTATTTCACGAAGCAATACGCAGCGAATTTTAATAAAAGGCCTCCACCTTCATGCGAACAAAATTCAGCTTGCTCAGCAGATCATTAAAAGCGCCAACAATTCGTTCAATGTGTAATGGAGCAATGTGAATTCAATGCCCATTTTTTTAAAAAAGCCATCTTCTTCGATAAAGCACATTTCCACCTGAATGGCTTCCTGAATACACAAAATGATCGAATTTGGAGCTCAGAAAATCCTAATGCAATTCATGAGAAAGAAAAGTATCCACAACAAGCAACTATCTGGTGTGGATTTTAGTGAGGCGGCGTGACTGGGTCTTACTTTTTAAAAGGATAAGGCCGAAATTACTGTGACTGTGAACGCCATTTGTTACAGGAACATGATAACGGAGTTTTTGTGACCTCAACTTGACAGTGTGAAGCGTATAAAATAATACATTGATAGCAGCAACGGTTTCCAGAACAAACTATCTCAATAAATTCTGATGTCATCTAGACACCATGCGATGGGGTTTTTTGGAATCTCGGACTTATACGAATTATCCAGAATCAATTTCTGAGCTCACCTCGGAGATTCAACACATCATCGGTAAGATACAGTCACAACTCTGTGAAAAAATCATGGAAAGAGTATTGGCCTGTCATTACAGCCATGGGAGCCATTTGAAGGATATTTTTGTCCATACTTAATCGAAACATGTCTTTTATACTATCCAATAACAAAATCACAACTATCGAAAAAAATGCGAGAGAAAGAGAGAGACTCACTCCCTGCATGAGAATCCATGTATTACATATTAAGTACAAAATTGTCAGCTTGGATAATAATTGTTGTCCTAAATGTTTTTCCGGATTCTCTTTGCTACCTTTTTTCTGCTTTTTTGTTAGTATTTGGAACAAGCTTTTTAAGTCTTTGTCGTTAGACAAAAACATCTTAAGTCATAAAATTATATTCTGACTTTCAATGCATTTTGGTATCAATTACTTAATTCTAGCACAACTGCTTTCAATCATAATCATTTGCTGTTAAGGCAATAATTCGAAAAATTTATATTTTGTTCAGGTTTAAGCTAAAACTGCACTTTCTGACTTAAGACGTTTTCGCCTTACTTCAAAGATATAAACTTGAAAATATTTCTAACTAAATAAGTAGATTTCTGTCCTTTTTTCATTTTTAAAAACCATAGAGAACATGATGACTTTTTTAAAAATTTTAATTGATTCAATAAAATCTCTTTAGGGGTTAAATGTTTTTTTTTTTTTTTGAATAAAACTCAATTCTTTTTAGTTTTTAGGAAGATTTTTATATCAATATTTTTTTATTGAATTTAAATATAAATAAAACCAGACTCTAAGGTGGTAGTTGTCAGTTGTTTTATTGTTAAATGGTTTAGAGGGGTATTTGTTTTGTTAATCCCATAAATTGTTAAATAAATACAAATTGTTCCCAGAAATCGAAACCCAAGTAAATACAACAAAAATTCAGACTAACCAGACTAACAAACAGACATACTTACATACATAAAACTGACAAAAGATACTCGTGCGTTTTTTTTTTGTTGTCTTGCTTTTTTGTAAAATGCATCAATTTGTATTGTCATTAGTAGAGAAATGATTCATTCTAAATACAAGATGATCGAGCCAACAGAAGAGAGTGTGTGTGGTGAGTGTGTGTGCTAGTGAAATTTGATATATTTACGAAATATTGATGAAACAACCTTTAAAACAACAAAACAAAAGCTGGCAAAGATACGCTGCAACACTTTGTTCTCTTACAAAAAATAAACAACCAAATAATGAAATTAAATCAACCACAACAACAACAAAAGAGGAAAAATTTATTGGGTCTTAAATAGTTGTGGCTTAGATTCTGTTCGATTCTGTGTATTTTATTGAAATGGTCATGTACTCATGTATTATTTACTCCTTTTGCTCTTGAAAATTTCATCTGGCATTGTTGTGTAACATTGATTCGATTTGCTGTACTCGCTTCTTACACACAAAAAAAAAACTTAAATAAAAGGATTTTCTGGAAAAACGTAATCAAAACCATTGATGTTGTTGATGATGATGATGATGATACCAATGCCTATAACTAAAACGAATCGTAAATACATTTGAATGATTATGGGAATAGCAGACATATAAGTACATATAAAACGTTTAAGATGATCTCGAAATGAGTAGAAACAACAATAAACGGCTTTTGTCAAGAAGCAGCTGTAAATGTCAAAGCAAAATACAATTATGAAAAACTCCTGGTATATTCACAAACTTCTACTCATGTACGAGCATATACGTACATATGAACACACAATCACCTTGCTCAACTCCAACTGGAACATATTATGTGTGTGTGCCCAGGAGACAATAAAATGAACATCTAACAGTCAGACATACGGACAGACACTACCGATGATTGAAAGTCAAAAGGCTCGTGCTTGTAAAGAACACACATTTTCAATGCTTGTTCTTTTTCAATATAAATCAGTTTTAATTTCAATACAAAATCCTCTTAAAGAATCGCACAAATCGAAATCAAATTCAAACAAATGAAAAGGGGAAATAATTAACGAAAGACTTTATTAAGTGTTAATAGACTTAGACGAGGAAACTCTTAAAATAATGGCAAAATAATTGAGTAACTCCATTATAGACTAGTCAGTATTCAACAATTCCATGCAAAAGTACTTAAAATGTAGGGAAATCATTAACATCGGCCAACGAAAAATGAAAAAAGAACAATAATCCATAATCAACTGGTAAGCATAAACAGGAAAAAGGTGCACGCTCCCTCTTTATTAGTACAATATAGCAGAAGGCTTAAATCCATCAATCTTGTCTACATGTGTCAAAAATCTGCACACACAAAAAGTATCAAATTAAAGAAAATTCCCACAAATAAATCTGGTAAAAGTTAAAAAAGATTTTTCTTTTTGTATGTAAGTAAAGCCAACAATTTCAAGAGGAGATAATAAACATTTGTTGTGGGTTTGTAACCCCTTTATCTTCTTTACCTTGCCACACATCCAGGTTGAGTGAGCAGTTTTTAATAAACATGTGCAACATCATTCAACAAATCTACGGTTGGAAGACACACCTTTATTTCGGAGTAACCAAAAAGAAGCCACCATTTGAATATCCTGTATCCCAAAATGGGATTAATGTTTGCTTACATATGTTTTGTATAAATAAATGTTTTGTTTGTTAACAAGTTAATTTAATTTATTGTTTGTTCTCTTTGTTATGGACGTGACAGTGTTGGCAATGACATTACGACATATTTCCCAGATATGCGTCAAGGATGTATGAATGTGTGTAGGTGTGTGTTAGTTTTTGTGAGGATGTTTAAATATGTGGTTAATTTTAGGATTGACATGACTTTACCGAAACAGAAACATATGTAAATAAATTTTAATTAAATAATATTAAACGCTTCTGTCAACTCAAGATTAAAATGAAGAGTATTTTGTGTGTGTGTTTTATTTTTCTTATTATGCAAAAGGATTTCCAATTGTGATAAACTTTCGAAAGGTGTTTCATTAGATTGTAAAATTATTATTCACAATTTAATTTAATAATGTTTTGTATACAAAAAAGAAGTTTAAAGGAAATTTCTAGCTGGTTTCGTTGTATCCTCTTAATTAAGCTGAAAGGTCTATCCATAAGGATTACTGTAGAAATAAACGGTTCCCTACGCTTATAATGAATACAACTGGACTACAAATGCTTTTATGAACACAGATAGCAATTAAAAATTCAAGTTTTCGTAGCATAAATCAAGTCTAGGACTAACAAAACTCTCTTCGTACATTTATAACGAAATATTACATTGCAGCACCAAGTGAATCGTGTATAGAACCCTATTTAAGGAACAAAATCAATACATCTAAATTCTAAGAGTTAAAGGCAGACTGGAAATATATGACTTTTCTCTACCACAATTGACAAGCAGACAAGTTTTCATTCAACAAGAACAGACAAAGCGGACTAGGCTTACTCCTCGCTCTAGATCATGTATAGCCCCTTTAGAGTTTCATTTTATTTTCACAAGATTCTTAACCCTTTCAGAAATTTAAATATAAACTTAAAGATTTTGCAAACGTCAGAAAGTGGCCAAATACTGCTGTCTGTAAGGTGACTAACATACTATGGGGTTACCCAAATCTTGAAAAATCGAAGAAGATTCTGAAATTGAATAGTCTAATACTATAAAGATTAACTAGTGTCAAAACAGGTCACACGGAGATAAAACCTCATCTTACGCTCATGGGTCTATCGGATAAAACGAGGATTAGTCTTTGGAACTCTAATTTTGTCAATGTCCTTCGGTTGGAAAATAAGAAGCGATAAGCCTAACGTGGGTTGTATGCCGAACTTGAAATACCATTGGAAATATCCAAGGAATTACAAAGAAGGAACTGTTTTAACTGGTTTCTTGTATATACATACCTATCATAGGTTCAGGCTTTTAATGCCCTTTCTTTTTCAACCTAACCTAATTATACGTTATGATGAGTGAAAGTGTTGCACAAACACCGATCAGTGCGCTAACAAAAGCACCCACAAAATGTAACAATATTTTTCATTAAATCTCACTATAAATTTCAATATGCCAATTGAGAAGATCAACTGAAGCTATAAATTGACCGTCAAACAGAAATAAAGACAACAGCGACAATAAAGACTACGATGATGTTGATAATGATTTTTGTTGACTTTACAATTCAATTTAATTTCCACAACTCAAGTCAACAATTTTATTTGGGGTTGGGGACAAAGCGCTTTATGTACACACACACACACACATAAATTTTAAAATAAATTTTTAAAGCACAAAAAACAACACACAAACATTATTTTTCCTCATAAAACACAATGTGGAATCAGTGAAAGAGAAGAGCCTTCCGCATGTCACAAGTGTATCAAGATTGTAGTTCATTACGTTAGACCAGACTGTATGGAGTCATTTATACTTTTTTCCACTTTAAATTTGAACACATCTGTGTGTATGCGAGTCATAAGCGAACAGTTTTAAGAATCTTCAATACGGTTCTTTTTTATAGGTTTCAGTTTATGTCTTGCAACGTGCAACAAATTGAATTTATTTGATTTCAGCTTGTAAATTGTAGTATATTGAAGCTTCTTCAAATGGTTGTAGAAAGAATTGCAAAAAGAAAAACTAAAGTTTTCCCCCCAATGATCACTTGAGTTGAGTGGTGATTTCAATCAGCCAATATCGCAACAGAAACAGCGTGAAATTTTAAGTTTTTAGCACGACTCACAAATAAATTTTGTGTGCAAAAATACCAAACATGTTACCACAAACAAATCGACATACATACCAGCCAGCTAAGCAAGAAACTATTGTAGAAACGAATAAAACAGCTAAAATCACCAGTTGTCTGTTTGTGTGTTGAGTTGGCTCTATCAGATTCTTTTATTTATTTTTTTTTTCTTTTTTACTGGAAAACAACTCTATTTAAGCACTTCATATTATATTGCGTTTGTCCAACCCATGATGACCCAATAGGTGTAAATGTCAATAAGCCTTGCAACATACAACAGCAACAACAACTCTATAAGCAATTTTCATTTCTATTCACCAGGCATTTGATAGACGGTTGAATGTTTCTTAAGAAATCAATGCAATTCAAATTCATTGGAAAATTTAACATCTTTATTTGTTATTGCTGTTGTTGTTGTTGTTGCTGCTGATACAACAATGTTCTCATTCTCATTTTATAGCTAAATTTTCGCCAAAAACAATACATATCTCTATACATACATACATAATTGCAAGCAAAATGTTTTGCTATTTGAGTATCTGTCTCAACACATCTCTTAACAAATATTTGGCATAGACGAAATTCATTAGAATATTGTCACAGCATTATGTTGACAACATTGTGGTCCATCTTTAAAAGTAAGTTTCTTTGTAACAACATATGTTATGTGTTACATTTGAAAGTCTCCCTGTCATGTACGAATATTCTAAAGCTACAATTATGTCCAGCAAACGCTTATCGCACGAGCTAAACAAATTACTTTACTCGTCTGTGGCATGTGACAAAAAACAATTAAATTTAAGTGGAAACGATAAAAAAATTTTACAAAACACAAATTCAACGTGGAAAAATAAAACGAAACCAAATAACGCAACCGCATATTAAAGGACATAAATAAAAAGTTATTTGCATAAATTAACAATCTAAACAACCCTGGTTTAAAAAAACTGAAGCATCTTCTCCTATTTACAACCACCACCCTCACCAGACCGTTCAACTTAAATGAAATAAAAACTATCAACATAAGGACTACTAATAACTATCGTAGTAATAACTACATACATACAAACAAACATATACATGGATAGATGAGTCATTTTGTTAATTTATTCATTTTATTAAATTTGTTCACAAAAAATTTTGAATTAAAAGTCAGCACGCTAATTGGAATAGCATCAGTATTATTTGTACTCGTTGTAGTGGAATTCACCTTCTTGTTTGTCACTACAGATGATACATGAGGCCATGAAGCGTGACTTAAGTCCGATAAGAACACAATTCGTGTTTGCATTGAAAACTCTATTTTAACAGTAGCATTAATAGTTTTATACATTTTTTTTTGCGTTTTCAAACATTTTAAAACACCATCTGTGGTTTACTAGCAGTAAACTACAGAGAGAAAAAAATTCGTAAAAATAGTAACACTTTAAAAAATATTTTCATATAAAAAAGATATAACCCATCCGGGTAATAGTTTACATTCAACATTACTTTAATCCAAATGTTTGCAAAACTAAATAAGGCAAAAGCTTCTATTTACATTTATTCGCAAGTTAACAGACACAAGATGGTTTGGTGCTACTATCTGAGCACTAATATGCGGTTTTTGAAGCGAGATTTTCAGAGGAACCTGTATTTGTATTTCTTCACTTCAGAGACGCACCAAGACAATTTGGAATTTAATAAAACTTCTTTAGAGGTAAAAAAATTTTTACTGTAATGTTGTGATCATCGAAGACCAGATCTCACTTTGACTAGGCCCAAGGGTTTAACCAAAGAAAAAAGACAAATTTAAAAGTAAGTACTATGATTCCCTAATTCTATTTTCATTGAGTTGTAACATAAACACTAATTTCAAATTACATATGAGTGTACCGATAAAGAGTGCTGATGGTGGAGCTGTAGCTGGTTTCGAAAACGCAGTCCATTCGGCTAGGGTTGCCATTTGCAAAAATAAAAACTTAAAACATATCATATCAAATGAAAAAAAAAACAACAAAAATTCATTGCATTCATTATCGGGAATGTACACTTTTAAAAATTTTACATATATTTTTCAACACTTCCAATTTGAGCCAATATATTACCATCGCATCTTTTCAAATATTTGTAAAACTTTAGGCAATCCATATTAAAATTATATACCCTTACAAAATTTTTTGTTCAAGACTTTCTTCTATATTTGGAAAACAAACTTTATGAAAAACACACAGCTGACAAGCTGACCCCTTTGCCGATCTTTTTTAAAATAAAAGACAAGTTAAAATAAGCCTCTTCGATAAATAGCGACAATTAAGGATAATAAAGAGAAGTTTTAAAATTGTACTTTTTCAAAACTAATTGTACGAGCACCTAAATCTTTTTTTATAGATTTTGTGATCTGTGATTTAAAGTTTAAGCGTAAGAAAAAAACTTCAGAGAAGGTGCAAAAAGCCGGACAACCCCGGACATTTGCTAAAAAAGAAGGAGGACTGCCCCGGATGCCCTAAAAAAGAGGATGGTGTCCGGGGAAAAAAGGACGGATGGCAACCCTACACTCGGCTAACATCGAAATAATTTTTGAAAATATTATTAAAAAAATAAAAAAATAAATTATTACAGTTTAATTTAATCTAGAAAATGTTTTAGGAAATTAAACAATAGAAAAAATAAACTTAAGCCAAAATAAAAACTATTTAAAGTAAATTTATTTTATTTATAAATAAAAATAAAAGAGAAAGCTTTAGGAAATGAAAGCGGCTATCTGTTCGTTCAAAAATAGTGATTATGATTAGGCTACAAATGACAAAGCAGTATGCAAAAAACTGAAATCGTGGTATCGAGAGGGGTGGCAAAAAAGTATATATTTCTGGAATTGTCATCGACTTACTTTAAATTCTAGGGGATGACTGACTTTATTCTATGGTGACTAAACAACTGTACTGAACCCCACTTACTAATGGCAAGTTGAATCAATAATTTTTCAACACTAAGGAGCTGCTCATTGACTTACATACCAGCTAAACAAACAGCCCTAAGATACCAATAGCATTTTAAATTGGACATTGTAAACTTGCACAAGTCTTATACATATAAATAAAAAAATATTAGCAGAGATAATGCAACTTATAGGGTTTTCACATTAGGCAATTAAAGCTCTTTTGCGTTAATATCTATTTAAGAAAAACTCAGGAAATACAAATTATCTTCAATTACCGGAATTCAACCGGATAAAAATCATGTTTCAGAGTTTTAAGTTTAAGTCTTATGCTCAGTTTTTATGTTTGTTGATGGCAGAGAGAGGTAAGGGGAAGAAAATTCTCATATTCGAGTACAGACTGGTTTATACTCGGCAGGTTGTTTTGTCTTTTCAATCATTCGGATAACAATACCTTTTTATTACGACGTAATACGTATTACGACGTAGTTCAATAAATTGCTAAAAAATGTGTCTGCGTGCACATAAAAGAAAGACTTAGACAGCTCTCACACGTACAAATTAAAGTTTGCAAACTCTTAAATTTATAGGTGAGAGAGAAATAGAGAATAGGATGGGAATACAGTCTTTCAAGAATTTTTTTTTTGATTCTTTAGAGCAATATCATTCATGTGATCGAGGCCATTATAAATTAGAATTTGGACTTTTGTACTACAATTTCTATGCGGGAATAAGAAATCAACAGTTATTGTTGCCTTCAACTTCAATTTGCAAAACGTTCGTCGTCTAGCAATATTTTCAATTCAATTCTTAATTTATAAAATTCTTAATCTTAAGTGTTTTTTATCTGCAATCAAAGCCTCAGAAAAAAACTTGTGTTTAATAAGAAATTTTCAACCAGTCAAGGTTTTAAAAGGAATGCATAAGAATGCAAAATTCCCTCAGATAATAGTTTTTCAAGAACACTGAGCAATAAATCTGTCTGTTAGATTTTAAATCGTTCTTTACGTATTTTCTATATTGTTTTCCCATTACTAAATTTTACGAAAAAAATGTGTAATTAACTTTAAAAAATTATTTCTTTTGTATCCCTTTCAAAAACCTGTAAAATTTTTCTCAGTGTAACCTCCTACAACACATGTATGTACTAGGCTAAAGCATTCCTTCATTATTATGCACCCATTAAAATCGTCTGACATACATAAAATATAAGACTACAAAGTGGATGTTTAATACGTATGCATTTACCAATTGGCTTTTTTTTTCTTTTGCTGTTAATGACACGGCATATATATTTATTCCAATTGCTATTCTTATTAAATATATTCATTGTTGGACAATAAACAGAATCTAAAACGAAAACAACTAAACTTTAAAGCAATTTTCTACAACTCGAAAATGAACAGACAATTAACGTTATCAGATGTTTTATTTGTTATACATGTATTTGTATCATCACAATTGATGACGTTTTAATGGCAGAACACAATTGGCCATAAAGATAAAAAATGCTTTGAATTACATACTCGTATGTGTGTGTTTGTACGTATATACGTGTGTGTTAAATCAAATCTTATTCATAATCATTAATTTTACTTTGACGTCTCCAGTTGAGGGGGAACAAACGTTTCCACAATTCATAGCGTTCGGTATTGAGTCCGCCTCGCATTACCAGCTCATCGCCTATATCCAAATAATGTTGTTTTTTATAGCTAAAAGGACGCCAGCGCATATTTCTTAACTGTTCATCACTGGGCTTATTGGGATCTCTGTAATTTATTTGTTTTTTCAAAAATTAAATAAAATTAATCTAAAGAACTTTAAGAATTTACCCCTTATAGGCAAACGAGCTAAACATTCTGGTTAAAGTATTGACCATGGTGAATTCATCATCATCTTCCGTAAACATACGAGTAACAGAAGGTTCCACAAATAAATACATTAAGTCATCATGATGGACTACACCTAAAACAAAAATTAACAAAATCACAATGTTTACACTAAGTCTACAACACACAGTATAAGGCGCTTGTGAAACATCAAACTTAGACCGTATTTAGACTATGCAATTAACGCCGCAACTTTTGTGTGCAACATTTTGTTTGTTAGCAAGAGAACACAGAAAAGCATAAACCGAAAACTGTCACAATAAATGCTCAAGAAAAAAATTGTAATGTAAATGTGAAAAGATTTTCGAAGCAACTTTAAAAGAGAATAACTAAAAAAAACACGGCGTTAATTGCATAGTCTAAATGCGGTCTTAGACTACGGTATCAAAAGTTTGGGTTCACACTTCCTACTGTAATATTTTATTTTTATTTTATTTATTTTATAAAAAATAATACAACTCTACCATAGGGACCATTTTCCGGATAATTTATATGACTGTTTTGGCCCTGATAGGAGAACCGATAATAATAGACCTTCGTGGAACGTGCCGCCAAATGTACAAAACGATGTACGGCAAAGCCAGTCAATGCATCCGAATACAGTTTAGTCAGATTATCCAAAGAATGCTGCAGACTCAGTGGTTGATCACCAAAGTAAAATTTCCATAATTCGCTACTTATATTGGCAGCTTTAGGACTGCTGCTATTGTACAGGAAGCATATGGGAGCCACTTGATCAAAATGATATTCAAAAGCTCGCAATAATTGTTCATTCTCTAAAATATCTAAAAGTTTTATAAAAAAAAATTAATTTTAAGTGTTCAGTAAAAAACAGAAACAATGCTCACTTATGGCTGGTCCCACAAACTCATCTTTAGTCATGCCTGTTATTATGGGTATTTTCATGAAATCACCATTTTGATAGGAAGCAACGGGATCTTCTAGAAGGAAGCGTTCTTGCCCAAAGTCTCTTTCCACCACCGGTTTCCAGAGAATTATAGGATTTTGACGTCCAAACTCAAACATGCTGGGTAAGCTATTTGCATATTGCAAATAATGTTTCTGTTCAAAGAATAAAAACTTGTTATCATTCTTTTATGTCAAAAAGCCATAAAATGGCTCACATTCTGTAAACAACTCATCATTTGTGTGATATTTTCAAAAGAACATTTCAATAGTTTTGCCTGCCTTTGCGCCAATTCCAATTGTTCTTCTGGCAACTCCCATTGTCCTGTAGCAGAACCACTCATAATAATGGCTTTATGAAACAAATTTCGTGACATGGGTGATACCATATGCAGGGTAATACTTGTGGCCCCAGCTCCATACCCAAGCAAAGTAACTGAACTAGAATCCCCACCAAAACGTGAAATGTGCAATTTAAGCCAGCGTAATAATAAGACTTGATCCTTTAGACCCAAATTACCGGGAGCTTCTCTTGTGCCAGTGCTTAAGAAACCCAAGCTACCCAAACGATAGTTAAAAGTTACCAGTACTATATTGCGATCCATAAAATACTGAGGACCGGCAAAGTTTTTACTCTGACCCGACAATGAATAAAATCCACCCGGATGTACAAACACTATAACAGGTTTTTTCACATTCGGACTATTTTCCGAGGGCAAGTCTTTGGTGTAGATATTCAAACGCAAGCAATCCTCCGAAACATCCATTCTATTTAGGCCCGGCTGGGGACACATGGGACCATCGACGGTGGCATCAAAAATATCAAACCATTGTTCCACAGGTTGGGCTGGCTTAAAGCGTAAGTCCCCTATTGGTGCTTTGGCATAGCGTATGCCGCGAAAAGCATAAAAATTTCGACCCACCTGTGAAGTCAACAAGGTGCCACGTATTTTACCTAAAGCTGTAGTCAATACCAAATCCGATAATTCCTTGTCATTGCCCTTGATTATATCCTCATAGTCTTTGTCTGCTGTCACACTTTTTGTCAAACACACTGTTACCAATAAACTTAAATTGTATAAGAATTTAATACGCACACGTTTAAACATTGTCTACGAATGCCGATTTTCAACTGATTGCCTTTAGATGCAAAAAGAAGCTTTTATACTTGCAGACTGTATTGCAGCAAGGAATGGTTTTTGGCACAAAAGAAATAAACTTTTTAAATTAATGATCGCGCAACACTATTGAAGGTTTTATTTCGATAATAAATGAGCCTTTCTTTAAAATTCTTTACGCCCGACAACCTTTGGACAGAGAATATTCTGTTTTTATTTTCTGTTACAAACAGGGTTTGCCATTATGGTAGGTGGGGCTAAGTGAGGACATTTTTTGCGCAAAGTTAGCGAAAACTGTTTGATTTTTTTAAATAATAAGACTTGATTGTATGTTCTTTAGAATTTTCAGAGAAATTAAAGATCAGTTATTTCAAGGTTGATTTAAATGCCTACAAATCTGTATATTACCCAATTTCCATAATTAATTTTTAATTTTATTAAAATTTTATAAGACGAATTTTGTGATAAAATTTTGTTTAATAAATCTTTAATTAATTTCGAAAGTGTTTTGAATAGTCATAAGGTTAACCGCATAAAACAAAAATTTCTTTATTAAAGTATTTACTTCGAGATGTGCACATTATAGACTTCATTAAAATTAATATAGTAGCGGGTGATTTTTTAATCGTAAAATAAAATCCCAGAAAATTTACCACAGTGGGGAAACTATTTATTTATTGCCATTTATTTGAAAGAATATTTTATGCAAATGTGAGTGGTTCAACCGTTAGCTCCAATTTTTTCAGTATTTCGGCCAATGTCAGCCGTAACCTTTCAGAACTGGCTTGTCCCTGTACACAAAAGATTTTATGTATCCTCACAAAAAATAGTCTAGTAGGGTCAAATCGCATGATCTTGGCAGTCAATGCACTGTTCAAAATATTAATATTAATTGTTCACCGAACTCACCTTAAAAAGGGTACATGGTATTGCGTGTTGTGAGGCATGTAGCACTGTTATGTTAAAGCCACATGTGAATTTTTTAAAAGACACAACATTATTCTTCTCGATACACGCAAAGAAAAAATATGGTTGTAGTAACCATAATCGAAGAGCAACATGCTATGATTGAATTGTATGATTATGTTTAAAATAATAATGGTTACCAGTTATCATTATTATGTTTAATTTAGGTATCATTCAATAATCATATATATGACTACAATTGAAATCGACAATCTTTTCTTTCTTACGGGAAATTACTGTCTTTTGGTGTAACATACACATATTGATTGTACTCACCAATTTAATTGCAATTTTTTACCAATATTTTTTTACATTTTCTCGTTTATTTTTACATTTTTTTTAATTTTTCAAAATTTTTGTTCCTTTTTTTGACATCTCAAACTTTTAAAATAATAAAAATTTATTCAGCAAGAAGAAGAACAATTGAAATTAAATTATTATTAAAAAAAAATCATAGCTTGATTATTTTGTAATCATACTGTTGTCTCACTTATTATTTAATGATTATTTTTAATTTTTAATGATTTTGAATATAATGTTATTTTTGTCAAATTAATTTTTTTATATCATAATATTTTTAAATGATAACCATTTTAAAATATTTACGAAAAGTAATCATTAAATGATACAATTCAAACAAATGCTTGACTATCGTGACAAAATATATGATGAAATGAAACAAAAATTACTATTACTTGTTTTCGACAACCAAATATTGTTTTAGAAAAAATAATATGACCGTCGTGATCATGTCGTAACCATGGTTTTTCTTTGCGTGTAGGCACTACTTTTCGCATACGAGTTGATGGACTATTTAATGTTTAACAAAGTGAAATTGAAGAGAAATTTTGTCACAGCAGCTTAAGGAGCCTGTTCGGTGGTTCGATGACAAAACTTACTGATAATTTTTGGCATACTAAAACATGTCACTACACTACACTGAAAAACCGAATAGCAAAAAATCACCCTTTATAACACATACTTACGCAAAACATATGCATACATTTATGCTACAAAAAAAACAGGGCACAATGTGTTTGTTTTTGTAGAGAGTGCTTGCTGTAGTAGTAGCTCAACTTTACACGTTCAAATTAAAGTTTGCAAAATCTTGAACTTCTTTGGCTAAATTTGTTGTCTACCAGTTTTGCCATTCAAATTTAAAATTTAATGAATACCGTCAAAGTTCGACTACTAGGCAATTACAATACTATTTTTAAAGGAATGCCCATTAAGGATATACTTTCATGAAAAAAATCTGTATAGAAATCCTCCTGTTAGCGGAAAATTTTCAGGTAATTTTCTTGGGGTTAAAGCATAGGAAACCGGTATAATAATAATACTTCCCAGTTTTGTTTCAGCATTCCTATATCGTTTCATTGAGCAAAGTACAGGTCTACAGTTCTAAATACTTTTAAAAATAAAAAAAAGATAGTTCAAATGTAAAATATTAGAGGGCTCACCTTTTATATTCCTGGACTCTTTATGCTTTGTTTTAAAACAAAATTGTCCAAAAATTCCCACACAGAAAAATTTATCGTTAAAATATTTTCAAGCAAACGTTTTCCTACGGGTGCCACGGTGCACTAGTCAGTAGTGTGCTGGTCTGCTAGTTTGGGGGTTGCGGGTTCGATTCTCGCCAGAGACTCTGGACGTGCCAGCTTCTCTTCTCACTTTTCTAATTTATTCTATTATTACTTTTCTATTCAGGTATCACAAAGGGATCAATATAATGGACCCAAGTGAGCTGCACAACAGCTGCCCAATCTACCTAACCTAACGTTTTCCTAAATTTAATTTCAATTTCTATTAATATTTTAATTGTTTCAAATAATTTTTTGTTTGATTATTTCTTTAGATCAACACATGGGCCAAAATAACACATTAATTTTTTTTTTTTTTGCAGTTTGTATGCGTTTTCATTGTCTGTTATTTTCATAATTAATTTAATAATTCTTATTTAGTTAAAGATAATGTAGACTTAAATGTTTTATTTTGATACAAGACTTTGAAGATGCTTTCTACTTGTCTTGCGTGTCATACGTCTATTTTCGTTAATTAAATAATACTCTTTTCTATTTTTGTTAACTGATTTTTTGATTTGATTTTTGATTGATTTATATCTGAAATTTTTGTCTGAATTAAACAAATATTTCTTAGAATAATCTAATGTAATAAGCTAATACAATATAAAAAATGTTTGTGAATTTTTTCAATAAAATTTTTATTTGTTTCTGTTAATAATTTGTTTAAAAGTTCAAAATTTTGTAATAGAAAATTTTACAGATTCAAACATAAAATTGTATTGAAAAAAAAAATTTGATTTTTTTCTTTGTTTGAATTTACAAATTAAGTGATAGGGTTCTTATATTAACAAATATTATATTTGGTTCTCTAAATTTCTTTATCGAACCAGAAATTTAATTTTTTTCTGTGGAAGAAAGACATCAGTTTATATATTAAGTTTTTACCGTTAGATTGGTGAGATTTATAATGATTCCAATATTATATTACACATTTTAAAAAAGCTATTGTGCGTTAAGAAAATTTAGGTCTAGCAGTTTTCCAGTTTTTAAATATTTCTTAAGATTACAAAATTTTTTTAAAATTCTAATATTCAACAACCAAAGAAACCCTCTTACATTAAACAAGGCATAAAATACAAGATAAATTTAACTTTTTTCCCACAATCAAAAGTTATATTGGCTTAATAAATTACAAATTTTAATGTAACCTTTAAGATAAAAGCGTGTCGAAATCTATAGCTATTGATGAGAAGAAGAGAAGAATTTTTTTTCTTACAAAATGCATAAAACTTCCCACACACATACCCCACCCAATGCGAAACGTTAACATGAGATTAAAAAACTGCTTCCTAATGGCTGATCTTAAGGTGTGAGGAGGATCACTTTAGCAGTTTTGTTTGATCTAAATTTCCCACGTAGTTAAACTCTTCGCAAACCATAACATGAATTGCGTGTCTCAAACTCATAAAGCAGAGTGTAAAAACTCATAAAAAAAAATTAAGCAAAGAAAAACTAAATGCCCTTAAATATGTGCTAATGACTTGAACAGAGAAAAAAAAATTGTAACAAAAGGCAGGCGGCGCACACTCACTTTAAACAAACCCTAAATATTTTTAGGAATAAAGAAGATACGACAACAATACCTTAAGATAGTGAAAACATTAAACGGTGTGTTAATTCATATGGTTTGGTATTGTGGCACACATAAAATATTAACCCCTAAAAAAAGGAAGACTTGAGCTAAGTTTGGTGTTAAATTAGTTCTTTCAACTATTAATTTTTAAAAGCCGTAAATTTGGGAATAAAACAAATAGTGTTTATCCTCTTACCCAAAAAGCGCTAATTGTAGTTGATTTAGTCGTACATTGGTCATTTCGTGTTTACACACCCTTAACATGTTGAAATCTATCAGCGGTTTTTATAGGTTTAAGAGATAAAGTTTAAAAAAATTTATTATGGGAATTAGAAATTTTGAAAATATCTTTAGTAGCTGTGTTCCTTAGAATTTTTTTTATTATTTTCTTGGTAATAAAAATTTTCAATTTTTCACAATTATTGTTTCTGACCACACATGCTTTTGCCAATTGCCAATACTCACCTTGACATTTTTAACATAGACGGTAATATGTCAACACAGGCAATTAAATGTGGAGTTGTTTCCATTTTTTTGTATATATTTATAAATCTCATTATGATTTTAAGTAGAATCTAAGATACATGTCTACAATAACGCCTTAGGGAACCTCAGCTGCAGTCTAACACAGATACTCATTAAGTACCGGAGCTATGAATTTGTTTACAAACATTACACGATCTATACTAAAATCATTTAGGTGTTTATGTATGTGTATGTGCTCTAACCTCAGTCAAAGAATATTTATGCCACAATTACAAATGCATCTCATAAAATCCCTTTGGAAAATTTAAAAGTGCCAACTACAAACTACATAATTCGCACTTCTTCGTCTTGATCTCAAGAGGTAAAATAGTAGACACAATGTTTACCAGACAAAATCCTGTGGTGTACACAGAAATAGCTAAAGAAGCAGACACTCAACTCAACCAGGCCAGGCCAGCCAGTCAAGAACAAATAACAACAATAACAAAATCAGAAAAATGTGTTAAAAACTTTTAAAATTAAACTCGTGCTTGGTTGACGACGAAGTGGTTAAGACGTATGCCACCTGCCGTTGCAGGCTCTTTTAAACTCGTGCCAGTACTCTCGTCTCAAAAGGAAGACTGAAAGGTAAATGTTTTTTATTTTTGTCTTCTCTTTTTCTTTTGCAACCACACAATATTTAATAAAATATTACTTGGTTAACTTTGCAGTTTAGAAAACAAAGTCATCATCACTTACATTTTATAGATTGCAACGAAGTTTAAAAGCCTAGACTCTTTAAGAATATTAATTGAAACCAAACCTTACACTGACTCTAGGTATACACTAAAAGAAAAACAGTTTGAAAATCATATCCCATCATATCAGTTAGTGCATATACGACTAGGAAGATTTAACGTTATTTTTTTCGACCAGTTTAACTAATTTTTTTTTAATATGTGGACAACGGATTTTAAAAGCATTCATTTTTCGAATATCAAAAAGGCCGATTTAAATTTTTGTACTTTTTTTTTATAAAAATTACACACGTATTTTTATACTTTAAATATGGAACGTATTAAAAAAATGTAATAAATTATTTTTTTGAAAACCCCAAAAGCCGGGTTTGAAAGAAAACCGATAAATCATCATATCAGTTAATGAATGTACGACTAGGAATATTTAACGTTTTTTTTTCGACCGGTTTAACAAATTTTTTTTTAATATGTGGACAACGGATTTTAAAAGCATAAATTTTTAAAATATCAATTAAACCGATTTAAATTTTTGTACTTTTTTTTATAAAAATTACACACGTATTTTTATACTTTTAATATGGAACGTATTAAAAAAATGTAATAAATTATTTTTTTGAAACCCCCAAAAGCCGGGTTTGAAAGAAAACCGATTTATCCTTCTGCCTAGACTTACATAACTCTAAGAAGTTGTTTAAAAAAAATATTTTTAAACTTTTATTTTATAGAAAATCATCATATCAGTTAATGAATGTACGACTAGGAATATTTAACGTTTTTTTTTCGACCGGTTTAACAAATTTTTTTTTAATATGTGGACAACGGATTTTAAAAGCATAAATTTTTAAAATATCAATTAAACCGATTTAAATTTTTGTACTTTTTTTTATAAAAATTACACACGTATTTTTTTACTTTAAATATGGAACGTATTAAAAAAATGTAATAAATTATTTTTTTGAAAACCCCAAAAGCCGGGTTTGAAAGAAAACCGATTTATCCTTCTGCCTAGACTTACATAACTCTAAGAAGTTGTTTAAAAAAAAATATTTTTAAACTTTTATTTTATAGAAAATTTTTAGCAAAAATCGTTCACAACATTTAACAAAACTTACGAGCATTTTAAAATCGTTAAAATCGTAACGTAGGTTGCTAACCTTCATTCCTAAGTTTGATAAAACGGCTGCTATCTATGGTTTGTATAACTTGCATATCCGACTCAACACTTATGGCCAAATTATGACCTAATTCTTTAAAAGCACTACTATAATTACACTGCTTGACAAACTATATGGACTATATGAATTTTTAGGCGCTGAACTTAAATTCGTTGTCGGTTTTTTTCCATCAGATCGGGATTTTTTTTATGGGCGTGGCAAATTTTTCCCCCAAAATAGTCAGGTACGGAGACATATTTAATCCTAACTTGAGAACTAGTCATCCGATTTTCAAAAATAAAACACCCAAAAATGTGTAACAAAATTGTATTTATTTTAGTCGAATAGAATTTTTCTCTTGAGTTTGAATTTGGAGGATTTTGCTGTTGAACAGTGTTATCAATAAATTGTAGCCATTATTGAGTCTGTTTGGCAAAATTTGTGGATTATTATTTAGAAATTAGTGTCAGTGTATATTTTACAACTAAAAATCTCATAAAAGGTGGCCATAAAAACTACCAATCTTAATGAATTTATTTTATTTACTAAACAAAAACTAAGACACGTATTTGCAGTTTAAACATCTGCCTTAATTGCTCGTAAATACTCTTAAAATACACATTTGATTTTTAAATTTATTAACATCAGCACTGTTCTGCATAAGCGAAGGACATTTCCATTCAGGTGACAAATACAGTTCAAAATTTGATTCTCTACTTTTTAGCCTGGAAAAAAAGGCTAATCGATCATAATGTGTGTGACATGAGTAAAAACAACAATAATTGACTGAATTAAATGTAAGAAAAATTTAGTTTAACAGAGAGAAGCTAATGTAACATGGGGATTTTTAACTGTACATCTTTCAGAATGTGTGTGTGTGTGTGTGTGTGTTGCTCAAATAAACAATCTGCAGAAATGTGTATAGATTTAAACATTAGCTAATTCATCATTTTGTAGGAGGTTTGATTTAGCCTGTCAATTTTATCTATGGTAATTAATATGTATGGATGGCTTTTAATCGTTTTTTTTTCGTTATTTTCTTTAAATGTTAATGTTTGTTTGTTTGCTTGTTTGTTTATCCTCTATGCACTCCTAAACCACTTATCTGATTGTAATGAAATTTTGGTAGTCCTCTTCTAATCAAATGAAAAAGTGACAAAAAGTAACTATTATTTTTCAACTGATTCGATTAAACCGATTTTGCAAACACATTGAGTTTTCTTGACACGCCCATACCAAATATTATTTTTTTTTTTACTAATTCATACATGTTATACAATCTCTTGGTAATGTAATTTAAAAAGTTTATATTATTTTTCAACTACTTCTACTAAACCGATATCTTTGGTTCTCTCAAGACTCAATTAAGCCTGACGAATGCATCAAAAGTTCACAATGCATCAAATGCTTTGTCGAGTTATGCACTTCCATTTTTATTATAAGGGTGCCTGTAACAGAGTGTCACTTTTTGTAAATGTCAATATTAGATCAATGTATAAAAGTATTGGTAAACCCCTGAGTTCATACTAAGCGATTGAGCTTTGATGGCTAAAGTCGTCAAAACTGCCGCATTCCGTTTCGAAAAACAATTGCATACACAAGGTGTCAACATTTTCAGCTGGAGACATCATGATGTAATACACAAAAAACGTGATTCCTTTTTAATTTAAAAGATTTTTAGATTTTTTGATTTTAGGACATCCTTTATATTGGGTGTTTTGTTAACTGTTTGATTTTTAAGAATAAAAAAAACACAGAATATTTAACAAAATATTCATTTGGGGCGATAAAATAATGCCTGCTAATTACTATTCAAAGATTACGGTCCATGTATAGGATCCAATTTTGGCATACTTTTTCTAGCATTTCGAAAGGTCTAGCATCAATGGCAGCTGTAATGTTGTCTTCCAGGCCTGAAATGGGATAGGGTTGTATATGAAAGACTTCTCGTATCGCTACACAAAAATTGTCTAGTCGGGTCAAATGACATATTCTTTACCGCCATTGAACTACTACAAAATGTGAGATTAATTGCTCACCAAACACGCATCTTAGTAGATTTTTTGTGCCGCATGTCGTTTACAATCTGGCACCTCTTGTTAAAACCACATGTCAACGAAGACCAATTCTTAAATTCCAAGAATAAAAAAAGTCAGTAATCCTCGCATGGTAGCTTGAAATATCGCAAACTTCATTGACCCTGATCGATACCTCAGCAATATTTTCCTCGGTACGCACTTTTCACATACATACATACGTTTTAGTTCATCAATATCCAATAAATTGAATTTGGTTACAACAACCCAAATAGTCTTTACAATAAGTCGAATTTGATAACCATAAAATAGACTTAATTTACGAAACAGATTTCTTGCGCAGCACGAATTTTAATAATAAAATTCAGTGATTTGCAGGCTTTAATCATTTGCTAGTTCACTCACTCATGGTAAAATACCAAAAAATTACTCAGTATTTTTAATATTGCCACATGTCACGAATTATTTTTAACACTGAAAACCCAAACAGCAAAAAATTTCATACTGCATTAATTACATATTTGTTAATCGAGAAAAAATATATACTACACTAGTCGATTTTTTCAATCGGCCTGAAACTAAGAAAACCTCATGCAATTAAAAATGTTTAGTTTATCCGAGATGCCCTAATTTTAAGTCTCTTATAGTATTTATATTCGATCCGAATTTAACTTTACTAGATCTTTACTAAATTAATGGGAAGTCGAATTAAAGTCGAACTAGTTTAATTAGTTAAGAAATTTTAAATTTAAAAATTTTTTTGGAATATCTATCACCTTGCAGCACCGATTAATTTTTGTTTTGTCAACATGTACATATTTCTTATTCGGTAAGTGATGACAGTGTGTAGACATTATGAAAAAACCGCTTGCTTAAATCGGGTTTTAAACTTGTGTAAAATGTGTTACAACAATACAAACAAAATCCGGGTTTAATGCCTTAGAATCATTAATTACTTTAACACTTTTAACAATGATTAAAGCGCTTTCTTCAATTTTGTACTATTTATTTATTTATATTTTTTTTTTAAATTTATCATCAATTAAGCGTTTATTTATATGCAAGAGACGTTAAAATTACACAAAGTATTCAATCACTTAATATTAATGGTTTAATCAATATTGCAACAACAGGCTAAAGTGCAGTCAATTTTAATCACTGCAATACTATATTGCAATGAAAAATTAAAAAAAAAAAAGATGAATAACATTAAAAAGCATTAAAATAAATTTCGATTTTCAACAACTCTCGTTCGCATAGAATGCCTCGCTGGCGGACATCGAGCCATTTTTATTTGAATAAACTTATTTTTTTTTATTATTAGATTATTATTTAATGCAATATTGTAGCTATCTGTATACATATGTATTTCAAATGTACATACATTTAAACAGTAAACATGTTCGTACATTCAAATCAAATATTTATTATCAAAAAGTGTCAAAATGTTTAATTTATTAGCTGCATCATTAGATGCCACTCATACCCAACAAATAACAGCGTTGATGATGATGACAATGATTACTACTGATTCTATTTCAACTAATATTTATAGTTGATTGGCAATTGCAATTTTTTTTTTGGTTTAATTTTTTTTTTTTTTTTTTGTAATTATTGCGTATATTAATGATCAGAGCCGAAAAGTAACCAAAAATTAACATTCTATTATTATGGATGGTTGGTTGGTTGCAACACATAACAATGTTTCAACGAACTCAATACAAATTACATTGAAAACATGCACACAAACATAATTACACACAGTAGTTAAAATTACGAGGCATTCACTTAAATGGCCTGCTCTAAGGCCTTAAAGGGAATTCCATAACATTTAATACTCATTAGTTTAAACTCACCTTTAAAACACCGACGAAGTTTTTGACTTAAAAACCGTAGAAAGAAACAAAAGAAGTAAACTGAAAAAAAGTAATAAAAGAAAATATTAACTTAATTATAAATATTAAAATGTAATTTAAGAATTAATTTAAATTCATTAAGTGAATACAACAAATAATAATATAAATTATTTTTTTATATCTAATATCAACTAAACCCGATCCGCATTGTTTTAAATAAATACATAGCGTACATCTTCTTCTAAAAGAAGGGGAAGTAATTGTCCCCTTATCTACTTCTGATCCTTGTTTTGAAAATGATGTGATATAATGTGACTTTCTAGATGCAGATCTATACATGTTTTAAATTTCATTAAAATAAATTTTTACAATTCAGTGGCATACATTTTTCCCTATCGTCCTACCGGTCCTACTTTTGACTTTTCAAATTTTTTGACTTAATCTATGTGATCTTCTAGATGCGGACTAATCTATGAAGTGAATTTCTTAAATTTTAACATTTCGGAAGTTAAAAAATTATCCTACTAACGCCCTCCTGGACCTAGTTTTATAATAAGAGACACGCGGTTTGCCCGCTTATAAAATACTAATACACAAATAATAGATATGAACTGTTAAAGTAAATTTTAAGATTTTTGTTGGTACCATCGTTAGCTATGTAAAAATTGTCATCAATAATGTATCCGATCCTTATAGAAGTAAAAAGAACTAAGTTAAACCCAATTAAAGTCTACAATTTTTTTGGAATGCCATTAAATGTATTTTTTTGTATGAGGGGTATCACATCCCCTGCTCCGATTCTATCGGTTTTTATCTAAGCTATGTAGGTTGTTTTGATCATATTCCATACCAATTTTTAATGCTTTATGTACATATTACAGTACTTCGGATATGCGGCAAAAACTATTGACTTTCTATGTATGGTGCCACATCCACTACAAATTTTAAAAAAAAATTTTCCATAACAACCATATTTAAGCTTCAAAGAAATTTTTTAAGCAAAAAATTTTAAAAATTAATGCAGCCGTTTTCTGGTGATGCGCTTAGCAACGCAAATACTTTTTGTTTTTATCGTGTCTGCTAATAATAACAACAATGCTATGGCAATTTCAAATGATTAAATTTCAATCGAAATATACAACAAACACTATAAATAATAGAAAATTTTCATTGAGCCTTTTTTAGAGTTTAACAACGATATTAATAACAAATATTAATAATAAAAACTTTGTATATTTTTTTTTAAATATTGATAAACTTTGAATCAAGGCATATTTATTCATAGGTACTCTTGATTCGCCAGCTGATTATTTTTTTCAACACTTATTTAAAATTTCAGCAGTCAAAATGCATAAATAAAAAACAATTTTCTCTCTTTTCTTATTTTTTCAAATATCAAACTTCATATGTATATAAAAAATATGAACAAAAAAATCTCTACGAACTGCAATTACCTGAAGAATAAGTGATTAATGTTTTATTTGTCAAGAAACTAATTAATCATCACAATAAATTTAATGCTAAATAAATAAAAATTTTAAATTAGTTTACTAGTGCTTTTAAAAATAATAATTTTATTATTTGTAAGGCCAGTAAGCTTTCAAAAACTCCGACAGAATAAACAAATTTAAGAAAAACTCTGACGTATATGTCGCTTCATCTAAACATGTGTGAATAGAAGTGAAGATTTGCAAAATAAGGCCTTGTAAAAGGCGACTATAGTTCTCATCTTTACCTGTGTTAATATTCAGATACATTTGCACACACATACACAAATCAATACAAAACAAAGGTAAAAAAATGAAAATATACAAACCTTTAATAGTACATTTTTATAGGCATGCTTGATTTACTTCTGCAAACAAAAGGCGTTTATACCATTGATGTAGATGCTTCTGCTGCTGTTTTAGGTTAAAAAGGTACAAAAAGGAAGGACAAAAAGACAATATTGCAACTTTTGTTTAACGGGCGTACGCTCAACTTCAAAACTAAATAAAAATCAACTTAAAAACAATAAAAAAAATCTATGAAAAATCTATAAATACAACAAAAATTTGCTGCATTGCGAATTGATTAGAGAGTGGAGAGGGTGCGAAAATTACAAGGAGAAACCGTTCTTTATTACAATACTCAAACAGACAGTGAAACGACCAACAAGGTCGTTAAGGGCCAAATAACTTGAGTAATTTATGAGTGTTTTTTCTACATGGACATGTAAAACAATAGTGACAACAATAATAATGAAAAACCGAAATAAAAGAACCGTGCCATGATTTCAAGCTGTCCATTAGAAACATATCAAAGCCACTAAATTAACTGTAGAGAGCGTAACTTATGCTAATTTTGTATATTTATTAAAAAGTAATAATATACCAGCTGAAAAGTTTTTATGAATTGGAAGAAAGAACATGTTAATAAAATTATTCAAATTGAGGCATATGAGGGCGTGACTTTCAAGTGACTTTCTGAGTTCCATTAATTCTCATTTGAGTACTACTTAATTTAAATTATTGTTACCAGCTTTCAATATGAAGATAAGTATATATTTTATACTTATTCCTGTCGTTCCATTGTGTAACAATATAATGTTTGGTCGTTCATCATTTGATCTGCTGAAACCCAAATGATCTTATACTAATAACCGATTTGTGTTTAGCAAATGTCATGCTATTTTTATTCATAATCCCAATTTTGTATTTTCCCATTACATTGTCTAGGTCTGCATTTAAAGATCCTACTTGGGCGTTGCAATCCCCTAGTAGTAATATTATATCGCCCCGCTCATTAAGCGGTCAATGAGCTGTAAAAATTTTCTTTGGCATTATGTTTGTTCGCCTCAGTAGGTGCATAACATTGAATATATGTTTTCATGATCTTGATCGAAATCTTGTCGTAACTCTATCCGAATAGTTTCCTCTGAAAAAGTGCTCTGAAAGCTTTTTTTGAGAGCAACATGCCAACACAGCTAGATCTCACTTCTGTGGTGCGGTTCACTAATTTCTAACGAACCGACAGTCGTTAAAAATAATTGCTACTTTACAATGCTAAACAACTGTTTTAATCAAGTGACATCTTTGTCAAAAAAAAAAAAAAACCATAATAAAAACAAGTAAGAGCGCTATATTCGGCCGCGCCGAATCTTATATACCCTTCACAACGTGTAGTCATGCAATAACAGTGGTTTGTGTCACCATTCATCCCATATGAAATACGTACATACATATATGAAAACGTCCCATTGTAAAATTATAAATTCACGTATGTATGTTAAAAAAAAAAAAAAAAAATTTTAAAAAATTAAAAAAAAAAATTTTAAAAAAATTTTAACGAAAATGTATTACGAATATGGAAGAATATAAACATGTTGAATTATGAATTGTCATTTGATAGGTGAAATTAAATATTCAACAAAATATGAAAATTAATACTAAGATTCACTAATTCAAATTTCATTCAATTGTAACATAAATAGGAATTTTAAGTTACATAGTAGTATACCGATAAAGAGTGCTGATGATGAAATCGTGGCTGATTTCGAAAATGCATTCCACTCGGCTAATATCGGAAATGATTTTAAGAAAGAATATTCCTAAAATGGTTACAATTTAATTTAATTTGAATTATAAAATTAAATAAAGAAACAAATGAACTTAAGCCAAAATAAAAAAATGGTTCATTTTAAAAAAAATTAAAAAAAAAATTTAAAAAAAAATTATTATGTATATAATATATATAAAACAAAAAAAAAATTAAAAAAAAAAATTAAGAAAAAAATAAAAATATAAATAATATATTAAATAAAAAATAAAAAATAAAAAAAAATAAAAAAAAAATTTTAAAAAAAATTAAAAAAAAAATTTTTTTGACTCAGCTGGGATTCGATGCCACGTTTTCTCTAACCAGTATACACGTTTGTATGTATGTATGTTGTTGTTGTAATGTTGTTTTTGTGAAAAAAAAAATCGAGGTGGTCGTGGGTTTTTGTTTATATCTCAGTTGTTTATGAACCGATGTTTCCGATTTTCAATACCGATCTACTCCCGAATATTTATGATATTTTAATACCTCACCCAGGTCCAAGCGATTTCGCGGGGCTTCAAAAAGTTGATTTCAACATACACACGAACAGACGGACAGACTGACAGAGCTTAATCGACTCCCCTATTCATAAGCTTTCAGAATATATATACTTTATGGGGTCGGAAATGAAAATTGTAGAAATTTCACACGGAATGACAAACCTATATATACCCTTTTTCACTGTGTGAAGGGTATAATTAACCATTGACATAACAGGTTGTAGCGTCATAGCCCAGACTAAAACAAATAGTTTTCCAGTCGGGTATAGGATTTATCTTTTTGTCGATAAAATGATGTTCAAATATGTTACTGAATATCGAAATTAATAAAATTGCTGCTTAAACAAGTTAGGCCCCTTTCGCATTAGGCAACTATAATTGCGCAAGTATAATTTTAATTTTTATTTATTTTTATTTGAAATTGCTTTTATGTTCACATTGAGCAACAAAATTACACAACACACCGAAGAAGAAATAAAAGACAATGTCAAAAACAAATAAATATTCCAAGACAAGAATGACAGCAGAAGCAGAATTGCCAAGTACAAGCAAGTCTGTACTCAAATCTCGGCAATTCTTTCCCCTTCACACCGACCTTTCCTCTCACACCAACAAACACAAGAATTGCGCAATTATAGTTGCCTAATGCGAAAGGGGCCTTAGTTAATCCCACTACTGATCCTTCTATGCCCAAATATTTATAAGATGGTTAGGCCATTCGATGTTTTGAATTCTCCTGAGTCTGGCCGTCTTGCTCCACACTTTACTTAATATAAGCAATCTATAGTTGGTAAATTGGCTGCACACCTGGTTAAGCCTGGATGGTTTCGTTGACATTTTCACATTCCACACTCCAATTCGTATCCGCTTTTTCATTCTAATTCTCGGCATTTATTAATCGGTTTTCTTTGTGTCTATATTGAATATAGATTAAGTTATATTTTAGACGTTGTTGTGGTGTAATAGTAAAAGCGACAAATTCAAATCGAGGAATCCCAGGAAATGCTGTGTTCAAGTGCTTAAATAAAAGGCTTAAAACCATACCAAAAAAATCCACCAAAAAAGCCAATACCCCTTAAGTTCCAGCTCACTTTCAAAGTGAGAAAATGCTCAGTCAGCAAAACCCAAAATGATATAGTATTGAATTTCACCACTACACAATCATACATCGACAGATGGGAACCTCATCATGCAAATCAGTGGACAGAATTTCAAAAACTAAGACGAAAAAATCTAACATGGGAAAAGATAAAAAACACCAGCAAAAAATCGTTTAAGATTAAAATGCTTTGTGAAAACATTATCTTAAAAAAGTAGTCACGAAAAAAATAAATCATATATTTTTAAAAAAGGCGACTGATTGGAACACCGCACCAGAGTCTGGTATCGGAGATGCCGGTTATAATCTCCAGACAGGCATATGGCAACAGCATTTAGACGGTGCAATTGTTGAGTTTATATCTCAAGACAGGAACCACCAATAACAGTGGGTGAGGTTACCATTTGAATAGAAAAAATCCTTTTTATTTGCATCAATCTTCCTATATCTCCACAATACGAATATATTAAATTGGTGTTCTCCCTAAGCCAATGTTGTTACAAACCACTAAAAATGTTTAAGTTAAAAAAACGTACACCATGCTTCTCTTTAACTTTGTTAAGGCCCTGGGGCTGATATTAAAACCAAAGTTGAATATCATAATTAACACCATGTTAAACTAAAATCAACCTTAAATTTGTTTAAATAAATTTCATATATTTTTTTGTAGCCAAGTGCGAATAATAACAATGTTTTGACACTTTATAAGAACAATTTTGAAAACTACGTCCATACTTAAATTTAAATTTAATTCAAATACATCATATTATCACTTGGATGACAGCCAAGAAGCGATGCAAAACACCCTTTAAAATTTATGAGAATTCATCAATATTAATGATAAAGATATATGGAAAACAAATACATATAAAGAGGAGGACAGCCGCAGTCACAAAGGAAATTACTAAGACGTGTTCATTATGTAAGTAAAATTCCCTTTAAAACTAAATGGAATTCTGTGAAAAATTAAATGAGCAGTAAACAAATATTTGGACAACCAAAGAAAAGGTGTTCAAAAATGGCAAACCAACAACAAAAAAATAAAAAATTGCAAATGCAAAAATTTTAAACAAATTGGAAAAAAACAGAAAAATTTTAAAGGCAAGCAGTAACTAACATCAAATAATTGTTAAAAATGTTTAAGAATTGAAGCCAAAAAAAAATGTAATTTACAAATAATAATAATGAAAAACATGCATATAGTCACCTCTTACAGTAACTATGTATTTACATGTGTATGTATGGACTCACAATACATGCCATGGTGATCGTAACTCATCACAATAAAAGTGTGGTTGATGTGCAAAATGTGCCTAAAGCTATAGATTCTTGAAAAAAAAATCACAACGATCGTAACCACGCGTCCCTGCACATTATAAACACATATTTTAATAGTTGCAAGCAAACAACAATGCAACAACATTTTATTGAAGTTAACTGCACTCTACTGTACCGTTCTGTGTGTCTATACACTTGGTAGCGCCAAATTCATTTAATTTCAAACATAATCATCAACTTAATGTCGGTGGACGTGATCTTCTAAATCGATTTTTGTCGCCATTGGTGACAATAATAACAGAGCAGCAGCAAGTGCTTGTTTAAACAACACTTTAATGCCCTCAAGCTCTCAGAAACACGCTCGAAATTATATCCATGCAACATAAAACAAACTAAACATTTGCTTGTGTATATACATACATATAAGCAAAACCAAATTTATTCCCCAAAAAAAAAACTAAATAAATCAACAAGAAACTGTTGTCGAAAAATTGCCCCCTTAACGTGCCTGGAATTTAATAGCATTTGACACAAAGAGTCCAGCTAACGGGCATAGTGAACACCTTTCAAACAGTATTTATATCAGGCTGCAGAACAGGGTGAAGAGAATGAGCAAGTATGATGATTGTATAACAGATATCCAGAAAAAGGCGGAACAACCCATCAATGCTTCTGTCAACTAATTTATGAGAAGCAGTTAAAAGCCCAGGGCTATTTAAACAAACCAAAATCAAATTTATCAGTAGCATGAGATTATTGATCATATGATCTGCACTTAAAGTAATAACCACCAAAAGGAATGTGAGGCTAAGTAGAAGTAAAACCACTCTACTACTATTTCCTTTACTCATTAGGAAAACCATAATGCTAAAGATTATTTGCGATTTTATTTTATGATTTTTTCTTTAGGTACCAGGACACTGTGGTATTAATGTTAATGAAATTGCTGGCGAACTAGCTCGACCTTTGAGTTCACTTATGAGGAGAGGAGGCTGAGACCACCAATTATATCATCATCTTTTGGTTTTGTCAGCACACAGCTCATTTATAATATTCACCCAAATCAACAACTATGCCGTTCTCTTTTACACTTTAATATTAAAGCGCTACATGTTATAGAATTTAGATCATTCTTACATTTCGGCGTTACACACCAAACTGTGAAATAATGTAACCACTTTCTTTGCATACATCTTGTCTTAAAAACAATGTATAAAGCAGCAAGAAAAAAATCAAAATTTTTGCAAAGAATCAATTTAAATTTGATGTCGAAGTGAAAAATCAACAGAAAACAAAAATTTCAATGCCATTTGTAGAAAACCCATCCATTATTTGTTTTTAATGCACAAAAAATGTTGTGGCTTCCGATGCAGACGTTAGTACGTCAAGAGAAGTATATTTGTATGTAACCTGAAGATATTAAATCTTTAAAAGAACATTTTAAATTCATACCTTTTCTTAATAGTCAGTGGCCTTAAGATAAGCCCTTAAACAAATCAAAAACACTCACTGTCTTTAATAATTGCCTGGAAAAGATTGGCAAAGAAAGATCAGTTTAAATTATAAACATTTTTAATTTGTGTCTGTGTAATCAAAATGAAATCAAAACTGAAATAAATAATCATATGTTGCGTATTTAATTATTTTAAATGAAATTTTTTTCACATCATGCTTAAGCAAATATGTATGTATGTATGTATGTATGTGTATAAGTATGTATGTAAATATGTAGACTTTGTAGATCAATATTTAATATTAACAACCATCTTGATATGTTCTCAACTAGACCACCTAGGTGAATTGGTTGTTATCAGAGAATCCCGTATTCAAAATCTACTACTAACTAATCGTATTTAAAAGGGAATTAATGCCACAGTCAGATAAGAAACTGAAAAAAAAATAAAATAGTTTTTGCTACTGTTCATTGTCCAATTAACTTAGCAAATAGTATTTAAGCCAAATAAGCAGTTTAAACCCTTACTTTTCATATCAGCTTAAAGTTAATAATCAATGATTCGAGTTAAACAAACTGTTATTAAGCCCTTAACGTTGCAAAGCGTATGATTTCTTCTTTCGTAGTCTATCCTTAAGGAACAAGATCTATTTTTATCATTATTTTTAAATGCACACTTTTGATTTCATTCTAGAGCGCGTGCGCTTCTCTACAAATTTAAGTCTTTAATATTCTGTGCTGGTTACTCTGCGCCTTCGATTAACAGGTGGAAGGAAGCACACACCAAATAACAATTAACTTACCTCTTGGCTGTGTTGTTAAACATAAAATCCCTTGACTTCTCTTTCATCTCTTTACTCCATCCAATTGCAATTCATTGTCGTACTAGTGAGCAGATGTGCGAGTATGTGCTGGTTTTTAAATCATGCAGGAGGAGGCTGTAGATTTCTTGTAAAAATGTGTTTGACGTCTTTATGATTTTCAAGACTGTCTTATGCATAGTTACGTGGCTTGAATGTTTAGAATTCTAGAGTGCGAGTTACAAGAGTTTGTAATGTACGGGCACGTGCTTTGAATTGTTAAAGGGACATTTTCGATAAAATGAAACAAACAAAAAACGAAGGGTTTTAAACAAGTTAGTGAACTCGTTGATGTAATTGAACAGTTAGATTTTTAATCTAAGCTTACAAATCGAACATTTGAAATAATAATTTGAACGAAACATTATGTTCTCTAACTCAGTGATTGTACTTATAACTCTAATAGTTTCTTAGTGTTTATATACCTGTTTCCTAGCGCTTAAAAATAACAGATCAAATATTCAAGAATTTATTCCTCATCCTTCGTTGCAGAATCACATTCGAATTTATTTGTTTGACTTATTAAAGCTTTACACTGTGTAACATAAAGCAATGTTTTGATCTACAAACCAAATGTAGAAAACCGGAGCATTTAGTTTGTTAAATTTAATAGATACAATTTATTATTATTTTTTTTAATTTTTTAAAACGCCTTTGAACTTATTAAGGGATGTTTTTTTATAATTATTTTTCTGTAATATTTAAAATAAACTTTCGAGAATAAATTTTTCGAAAAACATTTTGTTTAATCTAATGAACTAATTTTTTTTCATTCTACAGGTTATTCTCTATTAAATGATTGCCATAATATTCTTAATAACATAAAATAATATATAAAAATTATTTGGTGTATTTATAAGAACCGCTAAGTGTCATATTATCGTAATATCATAATTTTTTAACACATTTAAAATTAATAAAAAGTATTGTATTGTTCATTGTATGACAATACGATACTTAAGACATCTTGTGAATTCCCGAACTCTTTATATGTATTTTAAATATTGATTTAAAGTCCCTCAAAAAGGACAAAAGATTAGAAAATTTAAATCTGTTTAACAAATATTTCCTGTCTAAACAAGAGCTTTATA